>OY540806.1:0-1377124 GCA_961205885.1 Ptychoptera albimana
GTACGATAGAAAAAAAAATGCTGTGTTCTCCGTCAATTATAATTTGTTTTCGATTTAGAATTGCTTTTCATAGCTGTTTAAGACAATCTTGATGTATTTTGACACTTTGACAACGATTTTTCCAGTAGTTTAGAAGAAAACGATGTTTTTTTTTTCTTTGGTCGTTACAGTACGAATGAAAAAAAAAATGCTGTTAACTCCGTCAATGTTAATTTTTGTTCGATTTAGATTTGCTTTTCATAGCTGTTTAAGATAATCTTGATCTTGATCCAGTAGTTTAGAAGAAAACGATGTTTTTTTTTTTTGGTCGTTCCAATACGAAAGATAAAAAAATTTCGTTAATATTAATTTTTTTTTAATAAAATTGGCTTTTCCATTTTTCCAGTAGTTTAGAGGAAAACGATGTTTTGTTTCTTTGGTCGTTACAGTATGAAAGAAAAATAAATTGCGTTAATATTAATTTTTTTTCGATTTAGATTTGCTGTTCATAGCTGCTTAAGACAATCTTGATGTATTTTGATACTTTGACATCGATTTTTCCAGTAGTTTAGAAGAAAACGATGTTTTTTTTTTTTTGGTCGTTACAGTACGAAAGAAAAAAAAAATGCTGTTAACTCCGTCAATTATAATTTTTTTTCGATTTAGATTTGCTTTTCATAGCTGTTTTAGACAATCTTGATTTATTTTGACACTTTGACAACGATTTTTCCAGTAGTTTAGAAGAAAACGATGTTTTTTTTTTCTTTTGTCGTTACAGTACGAAAGATATAAAAATTTCGTTAATATTAATTTTTTTTTAATAAGGTTGGCTTTTCAATTTTTCCAGTAGTTTAGAAGAAAACGATGTTTTTTTTTCTTTGGTCGTTACAGTACGATATAAAAAAAAAGCTGTTATCTCCGTCAATTATAATTTGTTTTCGTTTTAGATTTGCTTTTCATAGCTGTTTAAGACAATCTTGATGTATTTTGACACTTTGACAACGATTTTTCCAGTAGTTTAGAAGAAAACGATATATTTTTTTCTTTGGTCGTTACAGTACGAAAGAAAAAAAAATGCTGTTAACTTCGTCAATGTTAATTTTTATTCCATTTAGATTTGCTTTTCATAGCTGTTTAAGACAATCTTGATGTATTTTGACACTTTGACAACGATTTTTCCAGTAGTTTAGAAGAAAACGTTTTTTTTTTCTTTGGACGTTACAATACGAAAGATAAAAAAATTTCGTTAATATTAATTTTTTTTTAATAAGATTGGCTTTTCAATTTTTCCAGTAGTTTAGAAGAAAACGATGTTTTTTTTTCATTGGTCGTTACAGTACGATAGAAAAAAAAAAGCTGTTATCTCCGTCAATTATAATTTGTTTTCGATTTAGATTTGCTTTTCATAGCTGTTTTAGACGATCTTGATGTATTTTGACACTTTGACAACGATTTTTCCAGTAGTTTAGAAGAAAACGTTTTTTTTTTCTTTGGTCGTTACAATACGAAAGATAAAAAAATTTCGTTAATATTAATTTTTTTTTAATAAGATTGGCTTTTCAATTTTTCCAGTAGTTTAGAAGAAAACGATGTTTTTTTTTTTCTTTGGTCGTAACAGTACGATAGAAAAAAAAATGATGTTATCTCCGTCAATATTAATTTGTTTTCGATTTAGATTTGCTTTTCATAGCTGTTTAAGACAATCTTGATGTATTTTGACACTTTGACAACGATTTTTCCAGTAGTTTAAAAGAAAACGATGTTTTTTTTCTTTGGTCGTTACAGTACGAAAGATAAAAAAATTTTGTTAATATTAATTTTTTTTAAATAAGATTGGCTTTTCCATTTTTCCAGTAGTTTAGAAGAAAACGATGTTTTTTTTTTTCTTTGGTCGTTACAGTACGATAGAAAAAAAAAGCTGTTATCTCCGTCAATTATAAATTGTTTTCGATTTAGATTTGCTTTTCATAGCTGTTTAAGACAATCTTGATGTATTTTGACACTTTGACAACGATTTTTCCAGTAGTTTAGAAGAAAACGATGTTTTTTTTCTTTGGTCGTTACAGTATGAAAGAAAAAAAAATTGCGTTAATATTAATTTTTTTTCGATTTAGATTTACTGTTCATAGCTGCTTAAGACAATCTTGATGTATCTTGATACTTTGACAACGATTTTTCCAGTAGTTTAGAAGAAAACGATGTTTTTTTTTTTTGGTCGTTACAGTACGAAAGAAAAAAAAAATGCTGTTAACTCCGTCAATTATAATTTTTTTTCGATTTAGATTTGCTTTTCATAGCTGTTTTAGACAATCATGATGTATTTTGACACTTTGACAACGATTTTTCCAGTGGCTTAGAAGAAAACGATGTTTTTTTTCTTTGGTCGTTACAGTACGAAAGATAAAAAAATTTCGTTTATATTAATTTTTTTTTAATAAGATTGGCTTTTCAATTTTTCCAGTAGTTTAGAAGAAAACGATGTTTTTTTTTCTTCGGTCGTTACAGTACGAAAGAAAAAAAAATGCTGTTATCTCCGTCAATATTAATTTTTTTTCAATTTAGATTTGCTGTTCATAGCTGCTTAAGGCAATCTTAATGTATTTTGATACTTTGACAACGATTTTTCCAGTAGTTTAGAAGAAAACAATGTTTTTTTTTCTTTGGTCGTTACAGTACGAAAGAAAAAAAAATGCTGTTAACTCCGTCAATTATAATTTTTTTTCGATGTAGATTTGCTTTTCATGGCTGTTTTAGACAATCTTGATGTATTTTGACACTTTGACAACGATTTTTCCAGTAGTTTAGAAGAAAACGATGTTTTTTTTCTTTGGTCATTACAGTACGATAGAAAAAAAAAAGCTGTTATCTCCGTCAATGTTAATTTTTTTCGATTTAGATTTGCTTTTCATAGCTGTTTTAGACAATCTTGATGTATTTTGACACTTTGACAACGATTTTTCCAGTAGTTTAGAAGAAAACGATGTTTTGTTTCTTTGGTCGTTACAGTATGAAAGAAAAAAAAATTGCGTTAATATTAATTTATTTTCGATTAACATTGGCTTTACATAGCTGTTTAAGATTTACGATTTTTCCAGTAGCTTAGAAGAAAACGATGTTTTTTTTTTCTTTGGTCGTTACAGTATGAATGAAAAAAAATGCTGTTAACTCAGTCATTTTTAATTTTTGTTTCATTTAGATTTGCTTTTCATAGCTGTTTAAGACAATCTTGATGTATTTTGATACTTTGACAACGATTTTTCCAGTAGCTTAGAAGAAAACGATGTTTTTTTTCTTTGGTCGTTACAGTAGGAAAGAAAAAAAAATTGCGTTAACTCCGTCAATGTTAATTTTTTTTCGATTTAGATTTGCTTTTCATAGCTGTTTAAGACAATCTTGATGTATTTTGATACTTTGACAACGATTTTTCCAGTAGTTTAGAGAAAACGATGTTTTTTTTATTTGGTCGTTACAGTACGAAAGAAAAAAAAATGCTGTTGTCTCCGTCAATATTAATTCTTTTTCGATTTAGATTTGCTTTTCATAGCTGTTTAAGACAATCTTGATGTATTTTGACACTTTGACAACGATTTTTCCAGTAGTTTAGAAGAAAACGATGTTTTTTTTTTTTGGTCGTTACAGTACGAAAGAAAAAAAAAATGCTGTTAAGTCCGTCAATGTTAATTTTTGTTTGATTTAGATTTGCTTTTCATAGCTGTTTAAGACAATCTTGATGTATTTTGACACTTTGACAACGATTTTTCCAGTAGTTTAGTAGAAAACGATATTTTTTTTCTTTTGTCGTTACATTATGAAAGATAAAAAAAATTGCGTTGATATTAATTTTTTTGAATAAGATTGGCTTTACATAGCTGTTTCGGACAATCTTGATGTATTTTGATACTTTGACAACGATTTTTCCAGTAGTTTAGAAGAAAACGATTTTTTTTTTCTTTGGTCGTTACAGTATGAAAGAAAAAAAAATTGCGTTAATATTAATTTTTTTGAATAAGATTGGCTATACATAGCTCTTTCAGACAATCTTGATGTATTTTGATACTTTGAAAACGATTTTTCCAGTAGCTTAGAAGAAAACGATGTTTTTTTTTCTTTTGTCGTTACAGTATGAAAGAAAAAAAAATTGCGTTAATATTAATTTATTTTCGATTAACATTGGCTTTACATAGCTGATTAAGACAATCTTGATGTATTTTGATACTTTGACAACGATTTTTCCAGTAGCTTAGAAGAAAACGATGTTTTTTTTCTTTGGTCGTTACAGTAGGAAAGAAAAAAAAATTGCGTTAACTCCGTCAATGTTAATTTTTTTTCGATTTAGATTTGCTTTTCATAGCTGTTTAAGACAATCTTGATGTATTTTGATACTTTGACAACGATTTTTCCAGTAGTTTAGAGAAAACGATGTTTTTTTTATTTGGTCGTTACAGTACGAAAGAAAAAAAAATGCTGTTGTCTCCGTCAATATTAATTCTTTTTCGATTTAGATTTGCTTTTCATAGCTGTTTAAGACAATCTTGATGTATTTTGACACTTTGACAACGATTTTTCCAGTAGTTTAGAAGAAAACGATGTTTTTTTTTTTTGGTCGTTACAGTACGAAAGAAAAAAAAAATGCTGTTAAGTCCGTCAATGTTAATTTTTGTTTGATTTAGATTTGCTTTTCATAGCTGTTTAAGACAATCTTGATGTATTTTGACACTTTGACAACGATTTTTCCAGTAGTTTAGTAGAAAACGATATTTTTTTTCTTTTGTCGTTACATTATGAAAGATAAAAAAAATTGCGTTGATATTAATTTTTTTGAATAAGATTGGCTTTACATAGCTGTTTCGGACAATCTTGATGTATTTTGATACTTTGACAACGATTTTTCCAGTAGTTTAGAAGAAAACGATTTTTTTTTTCTTTGGTCGTTACAGTATGAAAGAAAAAAAAATTGCGTTAATATTAATTTTTTTGAATAAGATTGGCTATACATAGCTCTTTCAGACAATCTTGATGTATTTTGATACTTTGAAAACGATTTTTCCAGTAGCTTAGAAGAAAACGATGTTTTTTTTTCTTTGGTCGTTACAGTACGAAAGATAAAAAAATTTCGTTTATATTAATTTTTTTTTAATAAGATTGGCTTTTCAATTTTTCCAGTAGTTTAGAAGAAAACGATGTTTTTTTTTCTTCGGTCGTTACAGTACGAAAGAAAAAAAAATGCTGTTATCTCCGTCAATATTAATTTTTTTTTCAATTTAGATTTGCTGTTCATAGCTGCTTAAGGCAATCTTAATGTATTTTGATACTTTGACAACGATTTTTCCAGTAGTTTAGAAGAAAACAATGTTTTTTTTTCTTTGGTCGTTACAGTACGAAAGAAAAAAAAATGCTGTTAACTCCGTCAATTATAATTTTTTTTCGATGTAGATTTGCTTTTCATGGCTGTTTTAGACAATCTTGATGTATTTTGACACTTTGACAACGATTTTTCCAGTAGTTTAGAAGAAAACGATGTTTTTTTTCTTTGGTCATTACAGTACGATAGAAAAAAAAAAGCTGTTATCTCCGTCAATGTTAATTTTTTTCGATTTAGATTTGCTTTTCATAGCTGTTTTAGACAATCTTGATGTATTTTGACACTTTGACAACGATTTTTCCAGTAGTTTAGAAGAAAACGATGTTTTGTTTCTTTGGTCGTTACAGTATGAAAGAAAAATAAATTGCGTTAATATTTTTTTTTTCGATTTAGATTTGCTGTTCATAGCTGCTTAAGACAATCTTGATGTATTTTGATACTTTGACAACGATTTTTCCAGTAGTTTAGAAGAAAACGATGTTTTTTTTTTCTTTGGTCGTTACAGTACGAAAAAAAAAAAATACTGTTAACTCTGTCAATTATAATTTTTTTTCGATTTAGATTTGCTTTTCATAGCTGTTTTCGATAATCTTGATGTATTTTGACACTTTGACAACGATTTTTCCAGTAGTTTAGAAGAAAACGATGTTTTTTTTCATTGGTCATTACAGTACGATAGAAAAAAAAAAGCTGTTTTCTCCGTCAATGTTAATTTTTTTCGATTTAGATTTGCTTTTCATAGCTGTTTTAGACAATCTTGATGTATTTTGACACTTTGACAACGATTTTTCCAGTAGTTTAGAAGAAAACGATGTTTTTTTTTCTTTTGTCGTTACAGTACGAAAGATATAAAAATTTCGTTAATATTAATTTTTTTTTAATAAGGTTGGCTTTTCAATTTTTCCAGTAGTTTAGAAGAAAACGATGTTTTTTTTTCTTTGGTCGTTACAGTACGAAAGAAAAAAAAATTGCGTTAATATTAATTTATTTTCGATTAACATTGGCTTTACATAGCTGTTTAAGATTTACGATTTTTCCAGTAGCTTAGAAGAAAACGATGTTTTTTTTTTCTTTGGTCGTTACAGTATGAATGAAAAAAAATGCTGTTAACTCAGTCATTTTTAATTTTTGTTTCATTTAGATTTGCTTTTCATAGCTGTTTAAGACAATCTTGATGTATTTTGATACTTTGACAACGATTTTTCCAGTAGCTTAGAAGAAAACGATGTTTTTTTTCTTTGGTCGTTACAGTAGGAAAGAAAAAAAAATTGCGTTAACTCCGTCAATGTTAATTTTTTTTCGATTTAGATTTGCTTTTCATAGCTGTTTAAGACAATCTTGATGTATTTTGATACTTTGACAACGATTTTTCCAGTAGTTTAGAGAAAACGATGTTTTTTTTATTTGGTCGTTACAGTACGAAAGAAAAAAAAATGCTGTTGTCTCCGTCAATATTAATTTGTTTTCGATTTAGATTTGCTTTTCATAGCTGTTTAAGACAATCTTGATGTATTTTGACACTTTGACAACGATTTTTCCAGTAGTTTAGAAGAAAACGATGTTTTTTTTTTTTGGTCGTTACAGTACGAAAGAAAAAAAAAATGCTGTTAAGTCCGTCAATGTTAATTTTTGTTTGATTTAGATTTGCTTTTCATAGCTGTTTAAGACAATCTTGATGTATTTTGACACTTTGACAACGATTTTTCCAGTAGTTTAGTAGAAAACGATATTTTTTTTCTTTTGTCGTTACATTATGAAAGATAAAAAAAATTGCGTTGATATTAATTTTTTTGAATAAGATTGGCTTTACATAGCTGTTTCGGAAAATCTTGATGTATTTTGATACTTTGACAACGATTTTTCCAGTAGTTTAGAAGAAAACGATTTTTTTTTTCTTTGGTCGTTACAGTATGAAAGAAAAAAAAATTGCGTTAATATTAATTTTTTTGAATAAGATTGGCTATACATAGCTCTTTCAGACAATCTTGATGTATTTTGATACTTTGAAAACGATTTTTCCAGTAGCTTAGAAGAAAACGATGTTTTTTTTTCTTTTGTCGTTACAGTATGAAAGAAAAAAAAATTGCGTTAATATTAATTTATTTTCGATTAACATTGGCTTTACATAGCTGATTAAGACAATCTTGATGTATTTTGATACTTTGACAACGATTTTTCCAGTAGCTTAAAAGAAAACGATGTTTTTTTTATTTGGTCGTTACAGTACGAAAGAAAAAAAAATGCTGTTATCTCCGTCAATAGTAATTTTTTTTCGATTTAGATTTGCTTTTCATAGCTGTTTAAGACAATCTTGATGTATTTTGACACTTTGACAACGATTTTTCCAGTAGTTTAGTAGAAAACGATGTTTTTTTTCATTTGTCGTTACATTATGAAAGATAAAAAAAATTGCGTTGATATTAATTTTTTGAATAAGATTGGCTTTACATAGCTGTTTCGGACAATCTTGATGTATTTTGATACTTTGACAACGATTTTTCCAGTAGCTTAGAAGAAAACGATGTTTTTTTTTCTTTTGTCGTTACAGTATGAAAGAAAAAAAAATTGCGTTAATATTAATTTATTTTCGATTAACATTGGCTTTACATAGCTGATTAAGACAATCTTGATGTATTTTGATACTTTGACAACGATTTTTCCAGTAGTTTAGAAGAAAACGATGTTTTTTTCTTTGGTCGTTACAGTATGATAGAAAACAAAATTTCGTTAATTTTAATTTTTTTTGAATAAGATTGGCTTTTCATAGCTGTTTAAGACAATCTTGATGTATTTTGATACTTTGACAACGATTTTTCCAGTAGTTTAGAAGAAAACGATGTTTTTTTTTTCTTTGGTCGTTACAGTACGAAAGATAAAAAAATTTCGGTAATATTATTTTTTTTTAATAAGATTGGCTTTTCATAGCTGTTTAAGACAATCTTGATGTATTTTGACACTTTGACAACGATTTTTCCAGTAGTTTAGAAGAAAACGTTGTTTATTTAGATTTGCTTTTCATAGCTGTTTAAGACAATCTTGATGTATTTTGACACTTTGACAACGATTTTTCCAGTAGTTTAGAAGAAAACGATGTTTTTTTTTCTTTGGTCGTTACAATACGAAAGATAAAAAACTTTCGTTAATATTAATTTTTTTTTAATAAGATTGGCTTTTCAATTTTTCCAGTAGTTTAGAAGAAAACGATTTTTTTTTTTCTTTGGTCGTTACAGTACGATAGAAAAAAAAATGCTGTGTTCTCCGTCAATTATAATTTGTTTTCGATTTAGAATTGCTTTTCATAGCTGTTTAAGACAATCTTGATGTATTTTGACACTTTGACAACGATTTTTCCAATAGTTTAGAAGAAAACGATGTTTTTTTTTTCTTTGGTCGTTACAGTACGGAAGAAAAAAAAATGCTGTTAACTCCGTCAATGTTAATTTTTGTTCGATTTAGATTTGCTTTTCATAGCTGTTTAAGACAATCTTGATGTATTATGACACTTTGACAACGATTTTTCCAGTAGTTTAGAAGAAAACGATGTTTTTTTTTTGGTCGTTCCAATACGAAAGATAAAAAAATTTCGTTGATATTAATTTTTTTTTAATAAAATTGGCTTTTCCATTTTTCCAGTAGTTTAGAAGAAAACGATGTTTTTTTTTTCTTTGTTCGTCACAGTACGATAGAATAAAAAATGCTGTTATCTCCGTCAATTATAATTTGTTTTCAATTTAGATTTGCTTTTCATAGCTGTTTAAGACAATCTTGATGTATTTTGACACTTTGACAACGATTTTTCCAGTAGTTTAGAGGAAAACGATGTTTTGTTTCTTTGGTCGTTACAGTATGAAAGAAAAAAAATGCTGTTAACTCCGTCAATTATAATTTTTTTTCGATTTAGATTTGCTGTTCATAGCTGCTTAAGACAATCTTGATGTATTTTGATACTTTGACAACGATTTTTCCAGTAGTTTAGAAGAAAACGATGTTTTTTTTTTTTGGTCGTTACAGTACGAAAGAAAAAAAAAAATGCTGTTAACTCCGTCAATTATAATTTTTTTTCGATTTAGATTTGCTTTTCATAGCTGTTTTAGACAATCTTGATTTATTTTGACACTTTGACAACGATTTTTCCAGTAGTTTAGAAGAAAACGATGTTTTTTTTTCTTTTGTCGTTACAGTACGAAAGATATAAAAATTTCGTTAATATTAATTTTTTTTTAATAAGGTTGGCTTTTCAATTTTTCCAGTAGTTTAGAAGAAAACGATGTTTTTTTTTCTTTGGTCGTTACAGTACGATATAAAAAAAAAGCTGTTATCTCCGTCAATTATAATTTGTTTTCGTTTTAGATTTGCTTTTCATAGCTGTTTAAGACAATCTTGATGTATTTTGACACTTTGACAACGATTTTTCCAGTAGTTTAGAAGAAAACGATATATTTTTTTCTTTGGTCGTTACAGTACGAAAGAAAAAAAAATGCTGTTAACTTCGTCAATGTTAATTTTTATTCCATTTAGATTTGCTTTTCATAGCTGTTTAAGACAATCTTGATGTATTTTGACACTTTGACAACGATTTTTCCAGTAGTTTAGAAGAAAACGTTTTTTTTTCTTTGGTCGTTACAATACGAAAGATAAAAAAATTTCGTTAATATTAATTTTTTTTTAATAAGATTGGCTTTTCAATTTTTCCAGTAGTTTAGAAGAAAACGATGTTTTTTTTTCATTGGTCGTTACAGTACGAAAGAAAAAAAAAAAGCTGTTATCTCCGTCAATTATAATTTGTTTTCGATTTAGATTTGCTTTTCATAGCTGTTTTAGACGATCTTGATGTATTTTGACACTTTGACAACGATTTTTCCAGTAGTTTAGAAGAAAACGTTTTTTTTTTCTTTGGTCGTTACAATACGAAAGATAAAAAAATTTCGTTAATATTAATTTTTTTTTAATAAGATTGGCTTTTCAATTTTTCCAGTAGTTTAGAAGAAAACGATGTTTTTTTTTTTCTTTGGTCGTAACAGTACGATAGAAAAAAAAAAAGATGTTATCTCCGTCAATATTAATTTGTTTTCGATTTAGATTTGCTTTTCATGTCTGTTTAAGACAATCTTGATGTATTTTGACACTTTGACAACGATTTTTCCAGTAGTTTAGAAGAAAACGATGTTTTTTTTCTTTGGTCGTTACAGTACGAAAGATAAAAAAATTTCGTTAATATTAATTTTTTTAAATAAGATTGGCTTTTCCATTTTTCCAGTAGTTTAGAAGAAAACGATGTTTTTTTTTCTTTGGTCGTTACAGTACGATAGAAAAAAAAAGCTGTTATCTCCGTCAATTATAAATTGTTTTCGATTTAGATTTGCTTTTCATAGCTGTTTAAGACAATCTTGATGTATTTTGACACTTTGACAACGATTTTTCCAGTAGTTTAGACGAAAACGATGTTTTTTTTCTTTGGTCGTTACAGTATGAAAGAAAAAAAAATTGCGTTAATATTAATTTTTTTTCGATTTAGATTTACTGTTCATAGCTGCTTAAGACAATCTTGATGTATCTTGATACTTTGACAACGATTTTTCCAGTAGTTTAGAAGAAAACGATGTTTTTTTTTTTTGGTCGTTACAGTACGAAAGAAAAAAAAAATGCTGTTAACTCCGTCAATTATAATTTTTTTTCGATTTAGATTTGCTTTTCATAGCTGTTTTAGACAATCATGATGTATTTTGACACTTTGACAACGATTTTTCCAGTGGCTTAGAAGAAAACGATGTTTTTTTTCTTTGGTCGTTACAGTACGAAAGATAAAAAAATTTCGTTTATATTAATTTTTTTTTAATAAGATTGGCTTTTCAATTTTTCCAGTAGTTTAGAAGAAAACGATGTTTTTTTTTCTTCGGTCGTTACAGTACGAAAGAAAAAAAAATGCTGTTATCTCCGTCAATATTAATTTTTTTTCAATTTAGATTTGCTGTTCATAGCTGCTTAAGGCAATCTTAATGTATTTTGATACTTTGACAACGATTTTTCCAGTAGTTTAGAAGAAAACAATGTTTTTTTTTCTTTGGTCGTTACAGTACGAAAGAAAAAAAAATGCTGTTAACTCCGTCAATTATAATTTTTTTTCGATGTAGATTTGCTTTTCATAGCTGTTTTAGACAATCTTGATGTATTTTGACACTTTGACAACGATTTTTCCAGTAGTTTAGAAGAAAACGATGTTTTTTTTCTTTGGTCATTACAGTACGATAGAAAAAAAAAAAGCTGTTATCTCCGTCAATGTTAATTTTTTTCTATTTAGATTTGCTTTTCATAGCTGTTTTAGACAATCTTGATGTATTTTGACACTTTGACAAAGATTTTTCCAGTAGTTTAGAAGAAAACGATGTTTTGTTTCTTTGGTCGTTACAGTATGAAAGAAAAATAAATTGCGTTAATATTTTTTTTTTTCGATTTAGATTTGCTGTTCATAGCTGCTTAAGACAATCTTGATGTATTTTGATACTTTGACAACGATTTTTCCAGTAGTTTAGAAGAAAACGATGTTTTTTTTTTCTTTGGTCGTTACAGTACGAAAAATAAAAAAGTACTGTTAACTCCGTCAATTATAATTTTTTTTCGATTTAGATTTGCTTTTCATAGCTGTTTTCGATAATCTTGATGTATTTTGACACTTTGACAACGATTTTTCCAGTAGTTTAGAAGAAAACGATGTTTTTTTTCTTTGGTCATTACAGTACGATAGAAAAAAAAAAGCTGTTTTCTCCGTCAATGTTAATTTTTTTCGATTTAGATTTGCTTTTCATAGCTGTTTTAGACAATCTTGATGTATTTTGACACTTTGACAACGATTTTTCCAGTAGTTTAGAAGAAAACGATGTTTTTTTTTCTTTTGTCGTTACAGTACGAAAGATATAAAAATTTCGTTAATATTAATTTTTTTTTAATAAGGTTGGCTTTTCAATTTTTCCAGTAGTTTAGAAGAAAACGATGTTTTTTTTTCTTTGGTCGTTACAGTACGAAAGAAAAAAAAAGCTGTTATCTCCTTCAATTATAATTTGTTTTCTTTTTAGATTTGCTTTACATAGCTGTTTAAGACAATCTTGATGTATTTTGACACTTTGACAACGATTTTTTCAGTAGTTTAGAAGAAAACGATATATTTTTTTCTTTGGTCGTTACAGTACGAAAGAAAAAAAAATGCTGTTAACTTCGTCAATGTTAATTTTTATTCCATTTAGATTTGCTTTTCATAGCTGTTTAAGACAATCTTGATGTATTTTGACACTTTGACAACGATTTTTCCATTAGTTAAGAAGAAAACGATGTTTTTTTTCTTTGGTCGTTACAGTACAAAAGATAAAAAAATTTCGTTAATATTAATTTTTTTTTAATAAGATTGGCTTTTCAATTTTTCCAGTAGTTTAGAAGAAAACGATGTTTTTTTTTTCTTTGGTCGTTACAGTACGATAGAAAAAAAAAAATGATGTTATCTCCGTCAATATTAATTTGTTTTCGATTTAGTTTTGCTTTTCATGTCTGTTTAAGACAATCTTGATGTATTTTGACACTTTGACAACGATTTTTCCAGTAGTTTAGAAGAAAACGATGTTTTTTTTCTTTGGTCGTTACAGTACGAAAGATAAAAAATTTCGTTAATATTAATTTTTTTTAAATAAGATTGGCTTTTCCATTTTTCCAGTAGTTTAGAAGAAAACGATGTTTTTTTTTTCTTTGGTCGTTACAGTACGATAGAAAAAAAAAGCTGTTATCTCCGTCAATTATAAATTGTTTTCGATTTAGATTTGCTTTTCATAGCTGTTTAAGACAATCTTGATGTATTTTGACACTTTGACAACGATTTTTCCAGTAGTTTAGACGAAAACGATGTTTTTTTTCTTTGGTCGTTACAGTATGAAAGAAAAAAAAATTGCGTTAATATTAATTTTTTTTCGATTTAGATTTGCTGTTCATAGCTGCTTAAGACAATCTTGATGTATTTTGATACTTTGACAACGATTTTTCCAGTAGTTTAGAAGAAAACGATGTTTTTTTTTTTGGTCGTTACAGTACGAAAGAAAATAAAAATGCTGTTAACTCCGTCAATTATAATTTTTTTTCGATTTAGATTTGCTTTTCATAGCTGTTTTAGACAATCATGATGTATTTTGACACTTTGACAACGATTTTTCCAGTAGCTTAGAAGAAAACGATGTTTTTTTTCTTTGGTCGTTACAGTACGAAAGGTAAAAAAATTTCGTTTATATTAATTTTTTTTTAATAAGATTGGCTTTTCAATTTTTCCAGTAGTTTAGAAGAAAACGATGTTTTTTTTTTCTTCGGTCGTTACAGTACGAAAGAAAACAAAATGCTGTTATCTCCGTCAATATTAATTTTTTTTCGATTTAGTTTTGCTTTTCATGTCTGTTTAAGACAATCTTGATGTATTTTGACACTTTGACAACGATTTTTCCAGTAGTTTAGAAGAAAACGATGTTTTTTTTCTTTGGTCGTTACAGTACGAAAGATAAAAAATTTCGTTAATATTAATTTTTTTTAAATAAGATTGGCTTTTCCATTTTTCCAGTAGTTTAGAAGAAAACGATGTTTTTTTTTTCTTTGGTCGTTACAGTACGATAGAAAAAAAAAGCTGTTATCTCCGTCAATTATAAATTGTTTTCGATTTAGATTTGCTTTTCATAGCTGTTTAAGACAATCTTGATGTATTTTGACACTTTGACAACGATTTTTCCAGTAGTTTAGACGAAAACGATGTTTTTTTTCTTTGGTCGTTACAGTATGAAAGAAAAAAAAATTGCGTTAATATTAATTTTTTTTCGATTTAGATTTGCTGTTCATAGCTGCTTAAGACAATCTTGATGTATTTTGATACTTTGACAACGATTTTTCCAGTAGTTTAGAAGAAAACGATGTTTTTTTTTTTGGTCGTTACAGTACGAAAGAAAATAAAAATGCTGTTAACTCCGTCAATTATAATTTTTTTTCGATTTAGATTTGCTTTTCATAGCTGTTTTAGACAATCATGATGTATTTTGACACTTTGACAACGATTTTTCCAGTAGCTTAGAAGAAAACGATGTTTTTTTTCTTTGGTCGTTACAGTACGAAAGGTAAAAAAATTTCGTTTATATTAATTTTTTTTTAATAAGATTGGCTTTTCAATTTTTCCAGTAGTTTAGAAGAAAACGATGTTTTTTTTTCTTCGGTCGTTACAGTACGAAAGAAAACAAAATGCTGTTATCTCCGTCAATATTAATTTTTTTTCGATTTAGATTTGCTGTTCATAGCTGCTTAAGGCAATCTTGATGTATTTTGATACTTTGACAACGATTTTTCCAGTAGTTTAGAAGAAAACAATGTTTTTTTTTTCTTTGTTCGTTACAGTACAAAAGAAAAAAAAATGCTGTTAACTCCGTCAATTATAATTTTTTTTCGTTTTAGATATGCTTTTCATAGCTGTTTTAGACAATCTTGATGTATTTTGACACTTTGACAACGATTTTTCCAGTAGTTTAGAAGAAAACGCTGTTTTTTTTTTTTTTTTTCTTTGGTCGTTACAGTACGAAAGAAAAAAAAATGCTGTTAACTCCGTCAATTATAATTTTTTTTCGATTTAGATTTGCTTTTCATAGCTGTTTTAGACAATCTTGATGTATTTTGACACTTTGACAACGATTTTTCCAGTAGTTTAGAAGAAAACGATGTTTTTTTTTTTTGGTCATTACAGTACGATAGAAAAAAAAAAGCTGTTATCTCCGTCAATTATAATTTTTGTTCCATTTAGATTTGCTTTTCATAGCTGTTTTAGACAATCATGATGTATTTTGACACTTTGACAACGATTTTTCCAGTAGTTTAGAAGAAAACGATGTTTTGTTTCTTTGGTCGTTACAGTATGAAAGAAAAATAAATTGCGTTAATATTTTTTTTTTTCGATTTAGATTTGCTGTTCATAGCTGCTTAAGACAATCTTGATGTATTTTGATACTTTGACAACGATTTTTCCAGTAGTTTAGACGAAAACGATGTTTTTTTTCTTTGGTCGTTACAGTATGAAAGAAAAAAAAATTGCGTTAATATTAATTTTTTTTCGATTTAGATTTGCTGTTCATAGCTGCTTAAGACAATCTTGATGTATTTTGATACTTTGACAACGATTTTTCCAGTAGTTTAGAAGAAAACGATGTTTTTTTTTTTGGTCGTTACAGTACGAAAGAAAATAAAAATGCTGTTAACTCCGTCAATTATAATTTTTTTTCGATTTAGATTTGCTTTTCATAGCTGTTTTAGACAATCATGATGTATTTTGACACTTTGACAACGATTTTTCCAGTAGCTTAGAAGAAAACGATGTTTTTTTTCTTTGGTCGTTACAGTACGATAGAAAAAAAAAGCTGTTATCTCCGTCAATTATAAATTGTTTTCGATTTAGATTTGCTTTTCATAGCTGTTTAAGACAATCTTGATGTATTTTGACACTTTGACAACGATTTTTCCAGTAGTTTAGACGAAAACGATGTTTTTTTTCTTTGGTCGTTACAGTATGAAAGAAAAAAAAATTGCGTTAATATTAATTTTTTTTCGATTTAGATTTGCTGTTCATAGCTGCTTAAGACAATCTTGATGTATTTTGATACTTTGACAACGATTTTTCCAGTAGTTTAGAAGAAAACAATGTTTTTTTTTTCTTTGGTCGTTACAGTACGAAAGAAAAAAAAATGCTGTTAACTCCGTCAATTATAATTTTTTTTCGTTTTAGATATGCTTTTCATAGCTGTTTTAGACAATCTTGATGTATTTTGACACTTTGACAACGATTTTTCCAGTAGTTTAGAAGAAAACGCTGTTTTTTTTTTCTTTGGTCGTTACAGTACGAAAGAAAAAAAAATGCTGTTAACTCCGTCAATTATAATTTTTTTTCGATTTAGATTTGCTTTTCATAGCTGTTTAAGACAATCTTGATGTATTTTGACACTTTGACAACGATTTTTCCAGTAGTTTAGAAGAAAACGATGTTTTTTTTCTTTGGTCATTACAGTACGATAGAAAAAAAAAAGCTGTTATCTCCGTCAATGTTAATTTTTTTCGATTTAGATTTGCTTTTCATAGCTGTTTTAGACAATCTTGATGTTTTTTGACACTTTGACAACGATTTTTCCAGTAGTTTAGAAGAAAACGATGTTTTTTTTCTTTGATCGTTACAGTACAAAAGATAAATAAATTTCGTTAATATTAATTTTTTTTTAATAAGATTGGCTTTTCAATTTTTCCAGTAGTTTAGAAGAAAACGATTTTTTTTTCATTGGTCGTTACAGTACGATAAAAAAAAAAAAGCTGTTATCTCCGTCAATTATAATTTGTTTTCGATTTAGATTTGCTTTTCATAGCTGTTTTAGACAATCTTGATGTATTTTGACACTTTGACAACGATTTTTCCAGTAGTTTAGAATAAAACGATGTTTTTTTTCTTTGGTCGTTACAATACGAAAGATAAAAAAATTTCGTTAATATTAATTTTTTTTAATAAGATTAGCTTTTTAATTTTTCCAGTAGTTTAGAAGAAAACGATTTTTTTTTCATTGGTCGTTACAGTACGATAAAAAAAAAAAAAGCTGTTATCTCCGTCAATTATAATTTGTTTTCGATTTAGATTTGCTTTTCATAGCTGTTTTAGACAATCTTGATGTATTTTGACACTTTGACAACGATTTTTCCAGTAGTTTAGAAGAAAACGATGTTTTTTTTTCTTTGGTCGTTACAGTACGATATAAAAAAAAAAGCTGTTATCTCCGTCAATTATAATTTGTTTTCGTTTTAGATTTGCTTTTCATAGCTGTTTAAGACAATCTTGATGTATTTTGACACTTTGACAACGATTTTTCCAGTAGTTTAGAAGAAAACGATATATTTTTTTCTTTGGTCGTTACAGTACGAAAGAAAAAAAAATGCTGTTAACTTCGTCAATGTTAATTTTTATTCCATTTAGATTTGCTTTTCATAGCTGTTTTAGACAATCTTGATGTATTTTGACACTTTGACAACGATTTTTCCATTAGTTAAGAAGAAAACGATGTTTTTTTTCTTTGGTCGTTACAGTACAAAAGATAAATAAATTTCGTTAATATTAATTTTTTTTTAATAAGATTGGCTTTTTAATTTTTCCAGTAGTTTAGAAGAAAACGATTTTTTTTTCATTGGTCGTTACAGTACGATAAAAAAAAAAAAAGCTGTTATCTCCGTCAATTATAATTTGTTTTCGATTTAGATTTGCTTTTCATAGCTGTTTTAGACAATCTTGATGTATTTTGACACTTTGACAACGATTTTTCCAGTAGTTTAGAAGAAAACGATGTTTTTTTTCTTTGGTCGTTACAATACGAAAGATAAAAAAATTTCGTTAATATTAATTTTTTTTTAATAAGATTGGCTTTTCAATTTTTCCAGCAGTTTAGAAAAAAACGATGTTTTTTTTTTCTTTGGTCGTTACAGTACGATAGAAAAAAAAAAGATGTTATCTCCGTCAATATTAATTTGTTTTCGATTTAGATTTGCTTTTCATAGCTGTTTAAGATAATCTTGATGTATTTTGACACTTTGACAACGATTTTTCCAGTAGTTTAGAAGAAAACGATGTTTTTTTTCTTTGGTCGTTACAGTACGAAAGATAAAAAAATTTCGTTAATATTAATTTTTTTTAAATAAGATTGGCTTTTCCATTTTTCCAGTAGTTTAGAAGAAAACGATGTTTTTTTTTCTTTGGTCGTTACAGTACGATAGAAAAAAAAAGCTGTTATCTCCATCAATTATAATTTGTTTTCGATTTAGATTTGCTTTTCATAGCTGTTTTAGACAATCTTGATGTATTTTGACACTTTGACAACGATTTTTCCAGTAGTTTAGAAGAAAACGATGTTTTTTTTTTCTTTGGTCGTTACAGTACGAAAGAAAAAAAAATGCTGTTAACTCCGTCAATTATAATTTTTTTTCGATTTAGATTTGCTTTTCATAGCTGTTTTAGACAATCTTGATGTATTTTGACACTTTGACAACGATTTTTCCAGTAGTTTAGAAGAAAACGACGTTTTTTTTCTTTGGTCATTACAGTACGATAGAAAAAAAAAAGCTGTTAACTCCGTCAATTATAATTTTTTTTCGATTTAGATTTGCTTTTCATAGCTATTTTAGACAATCTTGATGTATTTTGACACTTTGACAACGATTTTTCCAGTAGTTTAGAAGAAAACGATGTTTTTTTTCATTGGTCATTACAGTACGAAAGAAAAAAAAATGCTGTTAACTTCGTCAATGTTAATTTTTATTCCATTTAGATTTGCTTTTCATAGCTGTTTAAGACAATCTTGATGTATTTTGACACTTTGACAACGATTTTTCCATTAGTTAAGAAGAAAACGATGATTTTTTTCTTTGGTCGTTACAGTACAAAAGATAAAAAAATTTCGTTAATGTTAATTTTTTTTTAATAAGATTGGCTTTTCAATTTTTCCAGTAGTTTAGAAGAAAACGATTTTTTTTTTCATTGGTCGTTACAGTACGATAGAAAAAAAAAAAGCTGTTATCTCCGTCAATTATAATTTGTTTTCGATTTAGATTTGCTTTTCATAGCTGTTTAAGACAATCTTGATGTATTTTGACACTTTGACAACGATTTTTCCAGTAGTTTAGAAGAAAACGATGTTTTTTTTCTTTGGTCGTTACAGTACGAAAGATAAAAAAATTTCGTTAATATTAATTTTTTTTAAATAAGATTGGCTTTTCCATTTTTCCAGTAGTTTAGAAGAAAACGATGTTTTTTTTTTCTTTGGTCGTTACAGTACGATAGAAAAAAAAAGCTGTTATCTCCGTCAATTATAAATTGTTTTCGATTTAGATTTGCTTTTCATAGCTGTTTAAGACAATCTTGATGTATTTTGACACTTTGACAACGATTTTTCCAGTAGTTTAGACGAAAACGATGTTTTTTTTCTTTGGTCGTTACAGTATGAAAGAAAAAAAAAAAGCTGTTTTCTCCGTCAATGTTAATTTTTTTCGATTTAGATTTGCTTTTCATAGCTGTTTTAGACAATCTTGATGTATTTTGACACTTTGACAACGATTTTTCCAGTAGTTTAGAAGAAAACGATGTTTTTTTTTCTTTTGTCGTTACAGTACGAAAGATATAAAAATTTCGTTAATATTAATTTTTTTTTAATAAGGTTGGCTTTTCAATTTTTCCAGTAGTTTAGAAGAAAAAGATGTTTTTTTTTCTTTGGTCGTTACAGTACGATATAAAAAAAAGCTGTTATCTCCGTCAATTATAATTTGTTTTCGTTTTAGATTTGCTTTTCATAGCTGTTTAAGACAATCTTGATGTATTTTGACACTTTGACAACGATTTTTCCAGTAGTTTAGACGAAAACGATGTTTTTTTTCTTTGGTCGTTACAGTATGAAAGAAAAAAAAATTGCGTTAATATTAATTTTTTTTCGATTTAGATTTACTGTTCATAGCTGCTTAAGATAATCTTGATGTATTTTGATACTTTGACAACGATTTTTCCAGTAGTTTAGAAGAAAACGATGTTTTTTTTTTTTGGTCGTTACAGTACGAAAGAAAAAAAAATGCTGTTAACTCCGTCAATTATAATTTTTTTTCGATTTAGATTTGCTGTTCATAGCTGCTTAAGACAATCTTGATGTATTTTGATACTTTGACAACGATTTTTCCAGTAGTTTAGAAGAAAACGATGTTTTTTTTTTCTTTGGTCGTTACAGTACGAAAAAAAAAAAATACTGTTAACTCCGTCAATTATAATTTTTTTTCGATTTAGATTTGCTTTTCATAGCTGTTTTAGATAATCTTGATGTATTTTGACACTTTGACAACGATTTTTCCAGTAGTTTAGAAGAAAACGATGTTTTTTTTCTTTGGTCATTACAGTACGATAGAAAAAAAAAAAGCTGTTTTCTCCGTCAATGTTAATTTTTTTCGATTTAGATTTGCTTTTCATAGCTGTTTTAGACAATCTTGATGTATTTTGACACTTTGACAACGATTTTTCCAGTAGTTTAGAAGAAAACGATGTTTTTTTTCTGTGGTCATTACAGTACGATAGAAAAAAAAAAGCTGTTAACTCCGTCAATTATAATTTTTTTTCGATTTAGATTTGCTTTTCATAGCTATTTTAGACAATCTTGATGTATTTTGACACTTTGACAACGATTTTTCCAGTAGTTTAGAAGAAAACGATGTTTTTTTTCTTTGGTCATTACAGTACGAAAGAAAAAAAAATGCTGTTAACTTCGTCAATGTTAATTTTTATTCCATTTAGATTTGCTTTTCATAGCTGTTTAAGACAATCTTGATGTATTTTGACACTTTGACAACGATTTTTCCATTAGTTAAGAAGAAAACGATGATTTTTTTCTTTGGTCTTTACAGTACAAAAGATAAAAAAATTTCGTTAATATTAATTTTTTTTTAATAAGATTGGCTTTTCAATTTTTCCAGTAGTTTAGAAGAAAACGATTTTTTTTTCATTGGTCGTTACAGTACGATAGAAAAAAAAAAAGCTGTTATCTCCGTCAATTATAATTTGTTTTCGATTTAGATTTGCTTTTCATAGCTGTTTTAGACGATCTTGATGTATTTTGACACTTTGACAACGATTTTTCCAGTAGTTTAGAAGAAAACGATGTTTTTTTTTTTTGGTCGTTACAGTACGAAAGAAAAAAAATGCTGTTAACTCCGTCAATTATAATTTTTTTTCGATTTAGATTTGCTGTTCATAGCTGCTTAAGACAATCTTGATGTATTTTGATACTTTGACAACGATTTTTCCAGTAGTTTAGAAGAAAACGATGTTTTTTTTTTCTTTGGTCGTTACAGTACGAAAAAAAAAAAAATACTGTTAACTCCGTCAATTATAATTTTTTTTCGATTTAGATTTGCTTTTCATAGCTGTTTTAGATAATCTTGATGTATTTTGACACTTTGACAACGATTTTTCCAGTAGTTTAGAAGAAAACGATGTTTTTTTTCTTTGGTCATTACAGTACGATAGAAAAAAAAAAAGCTGTTTTCTCCGTCAATGTTAATTTTTTTCGATTTAGATTTGCTTTTCATAGCTGTTTTAGACAATCTTGATGTATTTTGACACTTTGACAACGATTTTTCCAGTAGTTTAGAAGAAAACGATGTTTTTTTTTCTTTTGTCGTTACAGTACGAAAGATATAAAAATTTCGTTAATATTAATTTTTTTTTAATAAGGTTGGCTTTTCAATTTTTCCAGTAGTTTAGAAGAAAACGATTTTTTTTTCATTGGTCGTTACAGTACGATAGAAAAAAAAAAAGCTGTTATCTCCGTCAATTATAATTTTTTTTCGATTTAGATTTGCTTTTCATAGCTGTTTTAGATAATCTTGATGTATTTTGACACTTTGACAACGATTTTTCCAGTAGTTTAGAAGAAAACGATGTTTTTTTTCTTTGGTCATTACAGTACGATAGAAAAAAAAAAAGCTGTTTTCTCCGTCAATGTTAATTTTTTTCGATTTAGATTTGCTTTTCATAGCTGTTTTAGACAATCTTGATGTATTTTGACACTTTGACAACGATTTTTCCAGTAGTTTAGAAGAAAACGATGTTTTTTTTCTTTGGTCATTACAGTACGATAGAAAAAAAAAAAGCTGTTTTCTCCGTCAATGTTAATTTTTTTCGATTTAGATTTGCTTTTCATAGCTGTTTTAGACAATCTTGATGTATTTTGACACTTTGACAACGATTTTTCCAGTAGTTTAGAAGAAAACGATGTTTTTTTTTCTTTTGTCGTTACAGTACGAAAGATAAAAAAATTTCGTTAATATTAATTTTTTTTTAATAAGATTGGCTTTTCAATTTTTCCAGTAGTTTAGAAGAAAACGATTTTTTTTTCATTGGTCGTTACAGTACGATAGAAAAAAAAAAAGCTGTTATCTCCGTCAATTATAATTTGTTTTCGATTTAGATTTGCTTTTCATAGCTGTTTTAGACGATCTTGATGTATTTTGACACTTTGACAACGATTTTTCCAGTAGTTTAGAAGAAAACGATGTTTTTTTTTTTTGGTCGTTACAGTACGAAAGAAAAAAAATGCTGTTAACTCCGTCAATTATAATTTTTTTTCGATTTAGATTTGCTGTTCATAGCTGCTTAAGACAATCTTGATGTATTTTGATACTTTGACAACGATTTTTCCAGTAGTTTAGAAGAAAACGATGTTTTTTTTTTCTTTGGTCGTTACAGTACGAAAAAAAAAAAAATACTGTTAACTCCGTCAATTATAATTTTTTTTCGATTTAGATTTGCTTTTCATAGCTGTTTTAGATAATCTTGATGTATTTTGACACTTTGACAACGATTTTTCCAGTAGTTTAGAAGAAAACGATGTTTTTTTTCTTTGGTCATTACAGTACGATAGAAAAAAAAAAAGCTGTTTTCTCCGTCAATGTTAATTTTTTTCGATTTAGATTTGCTTTTCATAGCTGTTTTAGACAATCTTGATGTATTTTGATACTTTGACAACGATTTTTCCAGTAGTTTAGAAGAAAACGATGTTTTTTTTTTCTTTGGTCGTTACAGTACGAAAAAAAAAAAAATACTGTTAACTCCGTCAATTATAATTTTTTTTCGATTTAGATTTGCTTTTCATAGCTGTTTTAGACAATCTTGATGTATTTTGACACTTTGACAACGATTTTTCCAGTAGTTTAGAAGAAAACGATGTTTTTTTTTCTTTTGTCGTTACAGTACGAAAGATATAAAAATTTCGTTAATATTAATTTTTTTTTAATAAGGTTGGCTTTTCAATTTTTCCAGTAGTTTAGAAGAAAAAGATGTTTTTTTTTCTTTGGTCGTTACAGTACGATATAAAAAAAAAGCTGTTATCTCCGTCAATTATAATTTGTTTTCGTTTTAGATTTGCTTTTCATAGCTGTTTAAGACAATCTTGATGTATTTTGACACTTTGACAACGATTTTTTCAGTAGTTTAGAAGAAAACGATATATTTTTTTCTTTGGTCGTTACAGTACGAAAGAAAAAAAAATGCTGTTAACTTCGTCAATGTTAATTTTTATTCCATTTAGATTTGCTTTTCATAGCTGTTTAAGACAATCTTGATGTATTTTGACACTTTGACAACGATTTTTCCATTAGTTAAGAAGAAAACGATGTTTTTTTTCTTTGGTCGTTACAGTACAAAAGATAAAAAAATTTCGTTAATATTAATTTTTTTTTAATAAGATTGGCTTTTCAATTTTTCCAGTAGTTTAGAAGAAAACGATTTTTTTTTTCATTGGTCGTTACAGTACGATAGAAAAAAAAAAAGCTGTTATCTCCGTCAATTATAATTTGTTTTCGATTTAGATTTGCTTTTCATAGCTGTTTTAGATAATCTTGATGTATTTTGACACTTTGACAACGATTTTTCCAGTAGTTTAGAAGAAAACGATGTTTTTTTTCTTTGGTCGTTACAATACGAAAGATAAAAAAAATTTCGTTAATATTAATTTTTTTAAATAAGATTGGCTTTTCCATTTTTCCAGTAGTTTAGAAGAAAACGATGTTTTTTTTTCTTTGGTCGTTACAGTACGATAGAAAAAAAAAGCTGTTATCTCCGTCAATTATAAATTGTTTTCGATTTAGATTTGCTTTTCATAGCTGTTTAAGACAATCTTGATGTATTTTGACACTTTGACAACGATTTTTCCAGTAGTTTAGACGAAAACGATGTTTTTTTTCTTTGGTCGTTACAGTATGAAAGAAAAAAAAATTGCGTTAATATTAATTTTTTTTTAATAAGATTGGCTTTTCAATTTTTCCAGTAGTTTAGAAGAAAACGATTTTTTTTTCATTGGTCGTTACAGTACGATAGAAAAAAAAAAAGCTGTTATCTCCGTCAATTATAATTTGTTTTCGATTTAGATTTGCTTTTCATAGCTGTTTTAGACGATCTTGATGTATTTTGACACTTTGACAACGATTTTTCCAGTAGTTTAGAAGAAAACGATGTTTTTTTTTTTTGGTCGTTACAGTACGAAAGAAAAAAAATGCTGTTAACTCCGTCAATTATAATTTTTTTTCGATTTAGATTTGCTGTTCATAGCTGCTTAAGACAATCTTGATGTATTTTGATACTTTGACAACGATTTTTCCAGTAGTTTAGAAGAAAACGATGTTTTTTTTTTCTTTGGTCGTTACAGTACGAAAAAAAAAAAAATACTGTTAACTCCGTCAATTATAATTTTTTTTCGATTTAGATTTGCTTTTCATAGCTGTTTTAGATAATCTTGATGTATTTTGACACTTTGACAACGATTTTTCCAGTAGTTTAGAAGAAAACGATGTTTTTTTTCTTTGGTCATTACAGTACGATAGAAAAAAAAAAAGCTGTTTTCTCCGTCAATGTTAATTTTTTTCGATTTAGATTTGCTTTTCATAGCTGTTTTAGACAATCTTGATGTATTTTGACACTTTGACAACGATTTTTCCAGTAGTTTAGAAGAAAACGATGTTTTTTTTTCTTTTGTCGTTACAGTACGAAAGATATAAAAATTTCGTTAATATTAATTTTTTTTTAATAAGGTTGGCTTTTCAATTTTTCCAGTAGTTTAGAAGAAAACGATTTTTTTTTCATTGGTCGTTACAGTACGATAGAAAAAAAAAAAGCTGTTATCTCCGTCAATTATAATTTTTTTTCGATTTAGATTTGCTTTTCATAGCTGTTTTAGATAATCTTGATGTATTTTGACACTTTGACAACGATTTTTCCAGTAGTTTAGAAGAAAACGATGTTTTTTTTCTTTGGTCATTACAGTACGATAGAAAAAAAAAAAGCTGTTTTCTCCGTCAATGTTAATTTTTTTCGATTTAGATTTGCTTTTCATAGCTGTTTTAGACAATCTTGATGTATTTTGACACTTTGACAACGATTTTTCCAGTAGTTTAGAAGAAAACGATGTTTTTTTTCTTTGGTCATTACAGTACGATAGAAAAAAAAAAAGCTGTTTTCTCCGTCAATGTTAATTTTTTTCGATTTAGATTTGCTTTTCATAGCTGTTTTAGACAATCTTGATGTATTTTGACACTTTGACAACGATTTTTCCAGTAGTTTAGAAGAAAACGATGTTTTTTTTTCTTTTGTCGTTACAGTACGAAAGATAAAAAAATTTCGTTAATATTAATTTTTTTTTAATAAGATTGGCTTTTCAATTTTTCCAGTAGTTTAGAAGAAAACGATTTTTTTTTCATTGGTCGTTACAGTACGATAGAAAAAAAAAAAGCTGTTATCTCCGTCAATTATAATTTGTTTTCGATTTAGATTTGCTTTTCATAGCTGTTTTAGACGATCTTGATGTATTTTGACACTTTGACAACGATTTTTCCAGTAGTTTAGAAGAAAACGATGTTTTTTTTTTTTGGTCGTTACAGTACGAAAGAAAAAAAATGCTGTTAACTCCGTCAATTATAATTTTTTTTCGATTTAGATTTGCTGTTCATAGCTGCTTAAGACAATCTTGATGTATTTTGATACTTTGACAACGATTTTTCCAGTAGTTTAGAAGAAAACGATGTTTTTTTTTTCTTTGGTCGTTACAGTACGAAAAAAAAAAAAATACTGTTAACTCCGTCAATTATAATTTTTTTTCGATTTAGATTTGCTTTTCATAGCTGTTTTAGATAATCTTGATGTATTTTGACACTTTGACAACGATTTTTCCAGTAGTTTAGAAGAAAACGATGTTTTTTTTCTTTGGTCATTACAGTACGATAGAAAAAAAAAAAGCTGTTTTCTCCGTCAATGTTAATTTTTTTCGATTTAGATTTGCTTTTCATAGCTGTTTTAGACAATCTTGATGTATTTTGATACTTTGACAACGATTTTTCCAGTAGTTTAGAAGAAAACGATGTTTTTTTTTTCTTTGGTCGTTACAGTACGAAAAAAAAAAAAATACTGTTAACTCCGTCAATTATAATTTTTTTTCGATTTAGATTTGCTTTTCATAGCTGTTTTAGACAATCTTGATGTATTTTGACACTTTGACAACGATTTTTCCAGTAGTTTAGAAGAAAACGATGTTTTTTTTTCTTTTGTCGTTACAGTACGAAAGATATAAAAATTTCGTTAATATTAATTTTTTTTTAATAAGGTTGGCTTTTCAATTTTTCCAGTAGTTTAGAAGAAAAAGATGTTTTTTTTTCTTTGGTCGTTACAGTACGATATAAAAAAAAAGCTGTTATCTCCGTCAATTATAATTTGTTTTCGTTTTAGATTTGCTTTTCATAGCTGTTTAAGACAATCTTGATGTATTTTGACACTTTGACAACGATTTTTTCAGTAGTTTAGAAGAAAACGATATATTTTTTTCTTTGGTCGTTACAGTACGAAAGAAAAAAAAATGCTGTTAACTTCGTCAATGTTAATTTTTATTCCATTTAGATTTGCTTTTCATAGCTGTTTAAGACAATCTTGATGTATTTTGACACTTTGACAACGATTTTTCCATTAGTTAAGAAGAAAACGATGTTTTTTTTCTTTGGTCGTTACAGTACAAAAGATAAAAAAATTTCGTTAATATTAATTTTTTTTTAATAAGATTGGCTTTTCAATTTTTCCAGTAGTTTAGAAGAAAACGATTTTTTTTTTCATTGGTCGTTACAGTACGATAGAAAAAAAAAAAGCTGTTATCTCCGTCAATTATAATTTGTTTTCGATTTAGATTTGCTTTTCATAGCTGTTTTAGATAATCTTGATGTATTTTGACACTTTGACAACGATTTTTCCAGTAGTTTAGAAGAAAACGATGTTTTTTTTCTTTGGTCGTTACAATACGAAAGATAAAAAAAATTTCGTTAATATTAATTTTTTTAAATAAGATTGGCTTTTCCATTTTTCCAGTAGTTTAGAAGAAAACGATGTTTTTTTTTCTTTGGTCGTTACAGTACGATAGAAAAAAAAAGCTGTTATCTCCGTCAATTATAAATTGTTTTCGATTTAGATTTGCTTTTCATAGCTGTTTAAGACAATCTTGATGTATTTTGACACTTTGACAACGATTTTTCCAGTAGTTTAGACGAAAACGATGTTTTTTTTCTTTGGTCGTTACAGTATGAAAGAAAAAAAAATTGCGTTAATATTAATTTTTTTTCGATTTAGATTTGCTGTTCATAGCTGCTTAAGACAATCTTGATGTATTTTGACACTTTGACAACGATTTTTCCAGTAGTTTAGAAGAAAACGATGTTTTTTTTTTTTGGTCGTTACAGTACGAAAGAAAATAAAAATGCTGTTAACTCCGTCAATTATAATTTTTTTTCGATTTAGATTTGCTTTTCATAGCTGTTTTAGACAATCTTGATGTATTTTGACACTTTGACAACGATTTTTCCAGTAGTTTAGAAGAAAACGATGTTTTTTTTCTTTGGTCATTACAGTACGATAGAAAAAAAAAAAGCTGTTATCTCCGTCAATGTTAATTTTTATCGATTTAGATTTGCTTTTCATAGCTGTTTTAGACAATCTTGATGTATTTTGACACTTTGACAACGATTTTTCCAGTAGTTTAGAAGAAAACGATGTTTTTTTTTTCTTTGGTCGTTACAGTACGAAAGAAAAAAAAATGCTGTTAACTCCGTCAATTATAATTTTTTTTCGATTTAGATTTGCTTTTCATAGCTGTTTTAGACAATCTTGATGTATTTTGACACTTTGACAACGATTTTTCCAGTAGTTTAGAAGAAAACGATGTTTTTTTTCTTTGGTCGTTACAGTATGAAAGAAAAATAAATTGCGTTAATATTTTTTTTTTTTCGATTTAGATTTGCTGTTCATAGCTGCTTAAGACAATCTTGATGTATTTTGATACTTTGACAACGATTTTTCCAGTAGTTTAGAAGAAAACGATGTTTTTTTTTTCTTTGGTCGTTACAGTACGAAAGAAAAAAAAATGCTGTTATCTCCGTCAATTATAATTTGTTTTCATTTTAGATTTGCTTTTCATAGTTGTTTAAGACAATCTTGATGTATTTTGACACTTTGACAACGATTTTTCCAGTAGTTTAGAAGAAAACGATGTTTTTTTTTCTTTGGTCGTTACAGTACGATATAAAAAAAAAAGCTGTTATCTCCGTCAATTATAATTTGTTTTCGTTTTAGATTTGCTTTTCATAGCTGTTTAAGACAATCTTGATGTATTTTGACACTTTGACAACGATTTTTCCAGTAGTTTAGAAGAAAACGATATATTTTTTTCTTTGGTCGTTACAGTACGAAAGAAAAAAAAATGCTGTTAACTTCGTCAATGTTAATTTTTATTCCATTTAGATTTGCTTTTCATAGCTGTTTTAGACAATCATGATGTATTTAGACACTTTGACAACGATTTTTCCAGTAGTTTAGAAGAAAACGATGTTTTGTTTCTTTGGTCGTTACAGTATGAAAGAAAAATAAATTGCGTTAATATTTTTTTTTTTCGATTTAGATTTGCTGTTAATAGCTGCTTAAGACAATCTTGATGTATTTTGACACTTTGACAACGATTTTTCCAGTAGTTTAGAAGAAAACGATTTTTTTTTTCTTTGGTCATTACAGTACGATAGAAAAAAAAAAGCTGTTATCTCCGTCAATGTTAATTTTTTTCGATTTAGATTTGCTTTTCATAGCTGTTTTAGACAATCTTGATGTATTTTGACACTTTGACAACGATTTTTCCAGTAGTTTAGAAGAAAACGATGTTTTTTTTTCTTTGGTCGTTACAGTACGATATAAAAAAAAAAGCTGTTATCTCCGTCAATTATAATTTGTTTTCGTTTTAGATTTGCTTTTCATAGCTGTTTAAGACAATCTTGATGTATTTTGACACTTTGACAACGATTTTTCCAGTAGTTTAGAAGAAAACGATATATTTTTTTCTTTGGTCGTTACAGTACGAAAGAAAAAAAAATGCTGTTAACTTCGTCAATGTTAATTTTTATTCCATTTAGATTTGCTTTTCATAGCTGTTTTAGACAATCATGATGTATTTTGACACTTTGACAACGATTTTTCCAGTAGTTTAGAAGAAAACGATGTTTTGTTGCTTTGGTCGTTACAGTATGAAAGAAAAATAAATTGCGTTAATATTTTTTTTTTTCGATTTAGATTTGCTGTTCATAGCTGCTTAAGACAATCTTGATGTATTTTGACACTTTGACAACGATTTTTCCAGTAGTTTAGAAGAAAACGATGTTTTTTTTCTTTGGTCATTACAGTACGATAGAAAAAAAAAAAGCTGTTATCTCCGTCAATGTTAATTTTTTTCGATTTAGATTTGCTTTTCATAGCTGTTTTAGACAATCTTGATGTATTTTGACACTTTGACAACGATTTTTCCAGTAGTTTAGAAGAAAACGATGTTTTTTTTTCTTTGGTCGTTACAGTACGATATAAAAAAAAAAGCTGTTATCTCCGTCAATTATAATTTGTTTTCGTTTTAAATTTGCTTTTCATAGCTGTTTAAGACAATCTTGATGTATTTTGACACTTTGACAACGATTTTTCCATTAGTTAAGAAGAAAACGATGTTTTTTTTCTTTGGTCGTTACAGTACAAAAGATAAATAAATTTCGTTAATATTAATTTTTTTTTAATAAGATTGGCTTTTCAATTTTTCCAGTAGTTTAGAAGAAAACGATTTTTTTTTCATTGGTCGTTACAGTACGATAAAAAAAAAAAGCTGTTATCTCCGTCAATTATAATTTGTTTTCGATTTAGATTTGCTTTTCATAGCTGTTTTAGACAATTTTGATGTATTTTGACACTTTGACAACGATTTTTCCAGTAGTTTAGAAGAAAACGATGTTTTTTTTCTTTGGTCGTTACAATACGAAAGATAAAAAAATTTCGTTAATATTAATTTTTTTTTAATAAGATTGGCTTTTCAATTTTTCCAGTAGTTTAGAAGAAAACGATGTTTTTTTTTTCTTTGGTCGTTACAGTACGATAGAAAAAAAAAAGATGTTATCTCCGTCAATATTAATTTGTTTTCGATTTAGATTTGCTTTTCGTAGCTGTTTAAGACAATCTTGATGTATTTTGACACTTTGACAACGATTTTTCCAGTAGTTTAGAAGAAAACGATGTTTTTTTTCTTTGGTCGTTACAGTACGAAAGATAAAAAAATTTCGTTAATATTAATTTTTTTTAAATAAGATTGGCTTTTCCATTTTTCCAGTAGTTTAGAAGAAAACGATGTTTTTTTTTCTTTGGTCGTTACAGTACGATAGAAAAAAAAAGCTGTTATCTCCGTCAATTATAATTTGTTTTCGATTTAGATTTGCTTTTCATAGCTATTTTAGACAATCTTGATGTATTTTGACACTTTGACAACGATTTTTCCAGTAGTTTAGAAGAAAACGATGTTTTTTTTTTCTTTGGTCGTTACAGTACGAAAGAAAAAAAAATGCTGTTAACTCCGTCAATTATAATTTTTTTTCGATTTAGATTTGCTTTTCATAGCTGTTTTAGACAATCTTGATGTATTTTGACACTTTGACAACGATTTTTCCAGTAGTTTAGAAGAAAACGATGTTTTTTTTCTTTGGTCATTACAGTACGATAGAAAAAAAAAAAGCTGTTATCTCCGTCAATTATAATTTTTGTTCCATTTAGATTTGCTTTTCATAGCTGTTTTAGACAATCATGATGTATTTTGACACTTTGACAACGATTTTTCCAGTAGTTTAGAAGAAAACGATGTTTTGTTTCTTTGGTCGTTACAGTATGAAAGAAAAATAAATTGCGTTAATATTTTTTTTTTTCGATTTAGATTTACTGTTCATAGCTGTTTAAGACAATCTTGATGTATTTTGATACTTTGACAACGATTTTTCCAGTAGTTTAGAAGAAAACGATATTTTTTTTTCTTTGGTCGTTACAGTACGAAAGAAAAAAAAATGCTGTTAACTCCGTCAATTATAATTTTTTTTCGATTTAGATTTGCTTTTCATAGCTGTTTTAGACAATCTTGATGTATTTTGACACTTTGACAACGATTTTTCCAGTAGTTTAGAAGAAAACGATGTTTTTTTTCTTTGGTCATTACAGTACGATAGAAAAAAAAAAAGCTGTTATCTCCGTCAATTATAATTTTTGTTCCATTTAGATTTGCTTTTCATAGCTGTTTTAGACAATCATGATGTATTTTGACACTTTGACAACGATTTTTCCAGTAGTTTAGAAGAAAACGATGTTTTGTTTCTTTGGTCGTTACAGTATGAAAGAAAAAAAAATTGCGTTAATATTTTTTTTTTTTCGATTTAGATTTACTGTTCATAGCTGTTTAAGACAATCTTGATGTATTTTGATACTTTGACAACGATTTTTCCAGTAGTTTAGAAGAAAACGATATTTTTTTTTCTTTGGTCGTTACAGTACGAAAGAAAAAAAAATGCTGTTAACTCCGTCAATTATAATTTTTTTTCGTTTTAGATTTGCTTTTCATAGCTGTTTAAGACAATCTTGATGTATTTTGACACTTTGACAACGATTTTTCCAGTAGTTTAGAAGAAAACGATGTTTTTTTTTCTTTGGTCGTTACAGTACGATATAAAAAAAAAGCTGTTATCTCCGTCAATTATAATTTGTTTTCGTTTTAGATTTGCTTTTCATAGCTGTTTAAGACAATCTTGATGTATTTTGACACTTTGACAACGATTTTTCCAGCAGTTTAGAAGAAAACGATATATTTTTTTCTTTGGTCGTTACAGTACGAAAGAAAAAAAAATGCTGTTAACTTCGTCAATGTTAATTTTTATTCCATTTAGATTTGCTTTTCATAGCTGCTTAAGACAATCTTGATGTATTTTGACACTTTGACAACGATTTTTCCAGTAGTTTAGAAGAAAACGATGTTTTTTTTTTTTGGTCATTACAGTACGATAGAAAAAAAAAAAGCTGTTATCTCCGTCAATGTTAATTTTTTTCTATTTAGATTTGCTTTTCATAGCTGTTTTAGACAATCTTGATGTATTTTGACACTTTGACAACGATTTTTCCAGTAGTTTAGAAGAAAACGATGTTTTTTTTTCTTTGGTCGTTACAGTACGATATAAAAAAAAAAGCTGTTATCTCCGTCAATTATAATTTGTTTTCGTTTTAGATTTGCTTTTCATAGCTGTTTAAGACAATCTTGATGTATTTTGACACTTTGACAACGATTTTTCCAGTAGTTTAGAAGAAAACGATATATTTTTTTCTTTGGTCGTTACAGTACGAAAGAAAAAAAAATGCTGTTAACTTCGTCAACGTTAATTTTTATTCCATTTAGATTTGCTTTTCATAGCTGTTTTAGACAATCTTGATGTATTTTGACACTTTGACAACGATTTTTCCATTAGTTAAGAAGAAAACGATGTTTTTTTTCTTTGGTCGTTACAGTACAAAAGATAAATAAATTTCGTTAATATTAATTTTTTTTTAATAAGATTGGCTTTTCAATTTTTCCAGTAGTTTAGAAGAAAACGATTTTTTTTTCATTGGTCGTTACAGTACGATAAAAAAAAAAAGCTGTTATCTCCGTCAATTATAATTTGTTTTCGATTTAGATTTGCTTTTCATAGCTGTTTTAGACAATTTTGATGTATTTTGACACTTTGACAACGATTTTTGCAGTAGTTTAGAAGAAAACGATGTTTTTTTTCTTTGGTCGTTACAATACGAAAGATAAAAAAATTTCGTTAATATTAATTTTTTTTTAATAAGATTGGCTTTTCAATTTTTCCAGTAGTTTAGAAGAAAACGATGTTTTTTTTTTCTTTGGTCGTTACAGTACGATAGAAAAAAAAAAGATGTTATCTCCGTCAATATTAATTTGTTTTCGATTTAGATTTGCTTTTCATAGCTGTTTAAGACAATCTTGATGTATTTTGACACTTTGACAACGATTTTTCCAGTAGTTTAGAAGAAAACGTTGTTTTTTTTCTTTGGTCGTTACAGTACGAAAGATAAAAAAATTTCGTTAATATTAATTTATTTTCGATTAACATTGGCTTTACATAGCTGATTAAGACAATCTTGATGTATTTTGATACTTTGACAACGATTTTTCCAGTAGTTTAGAAGAAAACGATGTTTTTTTCTTTGGTCGTTACAGTATGATAGAAAACAAAATTTCGTTAATTTTAATTTTTTTTGAATAAGATTGGCTTTTCATAGCTGTTTAAGACAATCTTGATGTATTTTGATACTTTGACAACGATTTTTCCAGTAGTTTAGAAGAAAACGATGTTTTTTTTTTCTTTGGTCGTTACAGTACGAAAGATAAAAAAATTTCGGTAATATTATTTTTTTTTAATAAGATTGGCTTTTCATAGCTGTTTAAGACAATCTTGATGTATTTTGACACTTTGACAACGATTTTTCCAGTAGTTTATAAGAAAACGTTGTTTATTTAGATTTGCTTTTCATAGCTGTTTAAGACAATCTTGATGTATTTTGACACTTTGACAACGATTTTTCCAGTAGTTTAGAAGAAAACGATGTTTTTTTTTCTTTGGTCGTTACAATACGAAAGATAAAAAACTTTCGTTAATATTAATTTTTTTTTAATAAGATTGGCTTTTCAATTTTTCCAGTAGTTTAGAAGAAAACGATGTTTTTTTTTTCTTTGGTCGTTACAGTACGATAGAAAAAAAAATGCTGTGTTCTCCGTCAATTATAATTTGTTTTCGATTTAGAATTGCTTTTCATAGCTGTTTAAGACAATCTTGATGTATTTTGACACTTTGACAACGATTTTTCCAGTAGTTTAGAAGAAAACGATGTTTTTTTTTTCTTTGGTCGTTACAGTACGAAAGAAAAAAAAAATGCTGTTAACTCCGTCAATGTTAATTTTTGTTCGATTTAGATTTGGTTTTCATAGCTGTTTAAGACAATCTTGATGTATTATGACACTTTGACAACGATTTTCCAGTAGTTTAGAAGAAAACGATGTTTTTTTTTTTTGGTCGTTCCAATACGAAAGATAAAAAAATTTCGTTAATATTAATTTTTTTTTAATAAAATTGGCTTTTCCATTTTTCCAGTAGTTTAGAAGAAAACGATGTTTTTTTTTTCTTTGTTCGTCACAGTACGATAGAATAAAAAATGCTGTTATCTCCGTCAATTATAATTTGTTTTCAATTTAGATTTGCTTTTCATAGCTGTTTAAGACAATCTTGATGTATTTTGACACTTTGACAACGATTTTTCCAGTAGTTTAGAGGAAAACGATGTTTTGTTTCTTTGGTCGTTACAGTATGAAAGAAAAATAAATTGCGTTAATATTTATTTTTTTTCGATTTAGATTTGCTGTTCATAGCTGCTTAAGACAATCTTGATGTATTTTGATACTTTGACATCGATTTTTCCAGTAGTTAAGAAGAAAACGATGTTTTTTTTTTTTTGGTCGTTACAGTACGAAAGAAAAAAAAAATGCTGTTAACTCCGTCAATTATAATTTTTTTTCGATTTAGATTTGCTTTTCATAGCTGTTTTAGACAATCTTGATTTATTTTGACACTTTGACAACGATTTTTCCAGTAGTTTAGAAGAAAACGATGTTTTTTTTTTCTTTTGTCGTTACAGTACGAAAGATATAAAAATTTCGTTAATATTAATTTTTTTTTAATAAGGTTGGCTTTTCAATTTTTCCAGTAGTTTAGAAGAAAACGATGTTTTTTTTTCTTTGGTCGTTACAGTACGATATAAAAAAAAAGCTGTTATCTCCGTCAATTATAATTTGTTTTCGTTTTAGATTTGCTTTTCATAGCTGTTTAAGACAATCTTGATGTATTTTGACACTTTGACAACGATTTTTCCAGTAGTTTAGAAGAAAACGATATATTTTTTTCTTTGGTCGTTACAGTACGAAAGAAAAAAAAATGCTGTTAACTTCGTCAATGTTAATTTTTATTCCATTTAGATTTGCTTTTCATAGCTGTTTAAGACAATCTTGATGTATTTTGACACTTTGACAACGATTTTTCCAGTAGTTTAGAAGAAAACGTTTTTTTTTTCTTTGGACGTTACAATACGAAAGATAAAAAAATTTCGTTAATATTAATTTTTTTTTAATAAGATTGGCTTTTCAATTTTTCCAGTAGTTTAGAAGAAAACGATGTTTTTTTTTCATTGGTCGTTACAGTACGATAGAAAAAAAAAAGCTGTTATCTCCGTCAATTATAATTTGTTTTCGATTTAGATTTGCTTTTCATAGCTGTTTTAGACGATCTTGATGTATTTTGACACTTTGACAACGATTTTTCCAGTAGTTTAGAAGAAAACGTTTTTTTTTTCTTTGGTCGTTACAATACGAAAGATAAAAAAATTTCGTTAATATTAATTTTTTTTTAATAAGATTGGCTTTTCAATTTTTCCAGTAGTTTAGAAGAAAACGATGTTTTTTTTTTTCTTTGGTCGTAACAGTACGATAGAAAAAAAAATGATGTTATCTCCGTCAATATTAATTTGTTTTCGATTTAGATTTGCTTTTCATAGCTGTTTAAGACAATCTTGATGTATTTTGACACTTTGACAACGATTTTTCCAGTAGTTTAAAAGAAAACGATGTTTTTTTTCTTTGGTCGTTACAGTACGAAAGATAAAAAAATTTCGTTAATATTAATTTTTTTTAAATAAGATTGGCTTTTCCATTTTTCCAGTAGTTTAGAAGAAAACGATGTTTTTTTTTTTCTTTGGTCGTTACAGTACGATAGAAAAAAAAAGCTGTTATCTCCGTCAATTATAAATTGTTTTCGATTTAGATTTGCTTTTCATAGCTCTTTAAGACAATCTTGATGTATTTTGACACTTTGACAACGATTTTTCCAGTAGTTTAGACGAAAACGATGTTTTTTTTCTTTGGTCGTTACAGTATGAAAGAAAAAAAAATTGCGTTAATATTAATTTTTTTTCGATTTAGATTTACTGTTCATAGCTGCTTAAGACAATCTTGATGTATCTTGATACTTTGACAACGATTTTTCCAGTAGTTTAGAAGAAAACGATGTTTTTTTTTTTTGGTCGTTACAGTACGAAAGAAAAAAAAAATGCTGTTAACTCCGTCAATTATAATTTTTTTTCGATTTAGATTTGCTTTTCATAGCTGTTTTAGACAATCATGATGTATTTTGACACTTTGACAACGATTTTTCCAGTGGCTTAGAAGAAAACGATGTTTTTTTTCTTTGGTCGTTACAGTACGAAAGATAAAAAAATTTCGTTTATATTAATTTTTTTTTAATAAGATTGGCTTTTCAATTTTTCCAGTAGTTTAGAAGAAAACGATGTTTTTTTTTTCTTTGGTCGTTACAGTACGATAGAAAAAAAAAAGATGTTATCTCCGTCAATATTAATTTGTTTTCGATTTAGATTTGCTTTTCATAGCTGTTTAAGACAATCTTGATGTATTTTGACACTTTGACAACGATTTTTCCAGTAGTTTAGAAGAAAACGTTGTTTTTTTTCTTTGGTCGTTACAGTACGAAAGATAAAAAAATTTCGTTAATATTAATTTATTTTCGATTAACATTGGCTTTACATAGCTGATTAAGACAATCTTGATGTATTTTGATACTTTGACAACGATTTTTCCAGTAGTTTAGAAGAAAACGATGTTTTTTTCTTTGGTCGTTACAGTATGATAGAAAACAAAATTTCGTTAATTTTAATTTTTTTTGAATAAGATTGGCTTTTCATAGCTGTTTAAGACAATCTTGATGTATTTTGATACTTTGACAACGATTTTTCCAGTAGTTTAGAAGAAAACGATGTTTTTTTTTTCTTTGGTCGTTACAGTACGAAAGATAAAAAAATTTCGGTAATATTATTTTTTTTTAATAAGATTGGCTTTTCATAGCTGTTTAAGACAATCTTGATGTATTTTGACACTTTGACAACGATTTTTCCAGTAGTTTATAAGAAAACGTTGTTTATTTAGATTTGCTTTTCATAGCTGTTTAAGACAATCTTGATGTATTTTGACACTTTGACAACGATTTTTCCAGTAGTTTAGAAGAAAACGATGTTTTTTTTTCTTTGGTCGTTACAATACGAAAGATAAAAAACTTTCGTTAATATTAATTTTTTTTTAATAAGATTGGCTTTTCAATTTTTCCAGTAGTTTAGAAGAAAACGATGTTTTTTTTTTCTTTGGTCGTTACAGTACGATAGAAAAAAAAATGCTGTGTTCTCCGTCAATTATAATTTGTTTTCGATTTAGAATTGCTTTTCATAGCTGTTTAAGACAATCTTGATGTATTTTGACACTTTGACAACGATTTTTCCAGTAGTTTAGAAGAAAACGATGTTTTTTTTTTCTTTGGTCGTTACAGTACGAAAGAAAAAAAAAATGCTGTTAACTCCGTCAATGTTAATTTTTGTTCGATTTAGATTTGCTTTTCATAGCTGTTTAAGACAATCTTGATGTATTATGACACTTTGACAACGATTTTCCAGTAGTTTAGAAGAAAACGATGTTTTTTTTTTTTGGTCGTTCCAATACGAAAGATAAAAAAATTTCGTTAATATTAATTTTTTTTTAATAAAATTGGCTTTTCCATTTTTCCAGTAGTTTAGAAGAAAACGATGTTTTTTTTTTCTTTGTTCGTCACAGTACGATAGAATAAAAAATGCTGTTATCTCCGTCAATTATAATTTGTTTTCAATTTAGATTTGCTTTTCATAGCTGTTTAAGACAATCTTGATGTATTTTGACACTTTGACAACGATTTTTCCAGTAGTTTAGAGGAAAACGATGTTTTGTTTCTTTGGTCGTTACAGTATGAAAGAAAAATAAATTGCGTTAATATTAATTTTTTTTCGATTTAGATTTGCTGTTCATAGCTGCTTAAGACAATCTTGATGTATTTTGATACTTTGACATCGATTTTTCCAGTAGTTAAGAAGAAAACGATGTTTTTTTTTTTTTGGTCGTTACAGTACGAAAGAAAAAAAAAATGCTGTTAACTCCGTCAATTATAATTTTTTTTCGATTTAGATTTGCTTTTCATAGCTGTTTTAGACAATCTTGATTTATTTTGACACTTTGACAACGATTTTTCCAGTAGTTTAGAAGAAAACGATGTTTTTTTTTTCTTTTGTCGTTACAGTACGAAAGATATAAAAATTTCGTTAATATTAATTTTTTTTTAATAAGGTTGGCTTTTCAATTTTTCCAGTAGTTTAGAAGAAAACGATGTTTTTTTTTCTTTGGTCGTTACAGTACGATATAAAAAAAAAGCTGTTATCTCCGTCAATTATAATTTGTTTTCGTTTTAGATTTGCTTTTCATAGCTGTTTAAGACAATCTTGATGTATTTTGACACTTTGACAACGATTTTTCCAGTAGTTTAGAAGAAAACGATATATTTTTTTCTTTGGTCGTTACAGTACGAAAGAAAAAAAAATGCTGTTAACTTCGTCAATGTTAATTTTTATTCCATTTAGATTTGCTTTTCATAGCTGTTTAAGACAATCTTGATGTATTTTGACACTTTGACAACGATTTTTCCAGTAGTTTAGAAGAAAACGTTTTTTTTTTCTTTGGACGTTACAATACGAAAGATAAAAAAATTTCGTTAATATTAATTTTTTTTTAATAAGATTGGCTTTTCAATTTTTCCAGTAGTTTAGAAGAAAACGATGTTTTTTTTTCATTGGTCGTTACAGTACGATAGAAAAAAAAAAGCTGTTATCTCCGTCAATTATAATTTGTTTTCGATTTAGATTTGCTTTTCATAGCTGTTTTAGACGATCTTGATGTATTTTGACACTTTGACAACGATTTTTCCAGTAGTTTAGAAGAAAACGTTTTTTTTTTCTTTGGTCGTTACAATACGAAAGATAAAAAAATTTCGTTAATATTAATTTTTTTTTAATAAGATTGGCTTTTCAATTTTTCCAGTAGTTTAGAAGAAAACGATGTTTTTTTTTTTCTTTGGTCGTAACAGTACGATAGAAAAAAAAATGATGTTATCTCCGTCAATATTAATTTGTTTTCGATTTAGATTTGCTTTTCATAGCTGTTTAAGACAATCTTGATGTATTTTGACACTTTGACAACGATTTTTCCAGTAGTTTAAAAGAAAACGATGTTTTTTTTCTTTGGTCGTTACAGTACGAAAGATAAAAAAATTTCGTTAATATTAATTTTTTTTAAATAAGATTGGCTTTTCCATTTTTCCAGTAGTTTAGAAGAAAACGATGTTTTTTTTTTTCTTTGGTCGTTACAGTACGATAGAAAAAAAAAGCTGTTATCTCCGTCAATTATAAATTGTTTTCGATTTAGATTTGCTTTTCATAGCTGTTTAAGACAATCTTGATGTATTTTGACACTTTGACAACGATTTTTCCAGTAGTTTAGACGAAAACGATGTTTTTTTTCTTTGGTCGTTACAGTATGAAAGAAAAAAAAATTGCGTTAATATTAATTTTTTTTCGATTTAGATTTACTGTTCATAGCTGCTTAAGACAATCTTGATGTATCTTGATACTTTGACAACGATTTTTCCAGTAGTTTAGAAGAAAACGATGTTTTTTTTTTTTGGTCGTTACAGTACGAAAGAAAAAAAAAATGCTGTTAACTCCGTCAATTATAATTTTTTTTCGATTTAGATTTGCTTTTCATAGCTGTTTTAGACAATCATGATGTATTTTGACACTTTGACAACGATTTTTCCAGTGGCTTAGAAGAAAACGATGTTTTTTTTCTTTGGTCGTTACAGTACGAAAGATAAAAAAATTTCGTTTATATTAATTTTTTTTTAATAAGATTGGCTTTTCAATTTTTCCAGTAGTTTAGAAGAAAACGATGTTTTTTTTTCTTCGGTCGTTACAGTACGAAAGAAAAAAAAATGCTGTTATCTCCGTCAATATTAATTTTTTTTCAATTTAGATTTGCTGTTCATAGCTGCTTAAGGCAATCTTAATGTATTTTGATACTTTGACAACGATTTTTCCAGTAGTTTAGAAGAAAACAATGTTTTTTTTTCTTTGGTCGTTACAGTACGAAAGAAAAAAAAATGCTGTTAACTCCGTCAATTATAATTTTTTTTCGATGTAGATTTGCTTTTCATGGCTGTTTTAGACAATCTTGATGTATTTTGACACTTTGACAACGATTTTTCCAGTAGTTTAGAAGAAAACGATGTTTTTTTTCTTTGGTCATTACAGTACGATAGAAAAAAAAAAGCTGTTATCTCCGTCAATGTTAATTTTTTTCGATTTAGATTTGCTTTTCATAGCTGTTTTAGACAATCTTGATGTATTTTGACACTTTGACAAAGATTTTTCCAGTAGTTTAGAAGAAAACGATGTTTTGTTTCTTTGGTCGTTACAGTATGAAAGAAAAATAAATTGCGTTAATATTTTTTTTTTCGATTTAGATTTGCTGTTCATAGCTGCTTAAGACAATCTTGATGTATTTTGATACTTTGACAACGATTTTTCCAGTAGTTTAGAAGAAAACGATGTTTTTTTTTTCTTTGGTCGTTACAGTACGAAAAAAAAAAAAATACTGTTAACTCTGTCAATTATAATTTTTTTTCGATTTAGATTTGCTTTTCATAGCTGTTTTCGATAATCTTGATGTATTTTGACACTTTGACAACGATTTTTCCAGTAGTTTAGAAGAAAACGATGTTTTTTTTCTTTGGTCATTACAGTACGATAGAAAAAAAAAAGCTGTTTTCTCCGTCAATGTTAATTTTTTTCGATTTAGATTTGCTTTTCATAGCTGTTTTAGACAATCTTGATGTATTTTGACACTTTGACAACGATTTTTCCAGTAGTTTAGAAGAAAACGATGTTTTTTTTTCTTTTGTCGTTACAGTACGAAAGATATAAAATTTCGTTAATATTAATTTTTTTTTAATAAGGTTGGCTTTTCAATTTTTCCAGTAGTTTAGAAGAAAACGATGTTTTTTTTTCTTTGGTCGTTACAGTACGAAAGAAAAAAAAATTGCGTTAATATTAATTTATTTTCGATTAACATTGGCTTTACATAGCTGTTTAAGATTTACGATTTTTCCAGTAGCTTAGAAGAAAACGATGTTTTTTTTTTCTTTGGTCGTTACAGTATGAATGAAAAAAAATGCTGTTAACTCAGTCATTTTTAATTTTTGTTTCATTTAGATTTGCTTTTCATAGCTGTTTAAGACAATCTTGATGTATTTTGATACTTTGACAACGATTTTTCCAGTAGCTTAGAAGAAAACGATGTTTTTTTTCTTTGGTCGTTACAGTAGGAAAGAAAAAAAATTGCGTTAACTCCGTCAATGTTAATTTTTTTTCGATTTAGATTTTCTTTTCATAGCTGTTTAAGACAATCTTGATGTATTTTGATACTTTGACAACGATTTTTCCAGTAGTTTAGAGAAAACGATGTTTTTTTTATTTGGTCGTTACAGTACGAAAGAAAAAAAAATGCTGTTGTCTCCGTCAATATTAATTCTTTTTCGATTTAGATTTGCTTTTCATAGCTGTTTAAGACAATCTTGATGTATTTTGATACTTTGACAGCGATTTTTCCAGTAGCTTAAAAGAAAACGATGTTTTTTTTATTTGGTCGTTACAGTACGAAAGAAAAAAAAATGCTGTTATCTCCGTCAATAGTAATTTTTTTTCGATTTAGATTTGCTTTTCATAGCTGTTTAAGACAATCTTGATGTATTTTGACACTTTGACAACGATTTTTCCAGTAGTTGAGTAGAAAACGATATTTTTTTTCTTTTGTCGTTACATTATGAAAGATAAAAAAAATTGCGTTGATATTAATTTTTTTGAATAAGATTGGCTTTACATAGCTGTTTCGGACAATCTTGATGTATTTTGATACTTTGACAACGATTTTTCCAGTAGTTTAGAAGAAAACGATTTTTTTTTTCTTTGGTCGTTACAGTATGAAAGAAAAAAAAATTGCGTTAATATTAATTTTTTTGAATAAGATTGGCTATACATAGCTCTTTCAGACAATCTTGATGTATTTTGATACTTTGAAAACGATTTTTCCAGTAGCTTAGAAGAAAACGATGTTTTTTTTTCTTTTGTCGTTACAGTATGAAAGAAAAAAAAATTGCGTTAATATTAATTTATTTTCGATTAACATTGGCTTTACATAGCTGATTAAGACAATCTTGATGTATTTTGATACTTTGACAACGATTTTTCCAGTAGCTTAAAAGAAAACGATGTTTTTTTTATTTGGTCGTTACAGTACGAAAGAAAAAAAAATGCTGTTATCTCCGTCAATAGTAATTTTTTTTCGATTTAGATTTGCTTTTCATAGCTGTTTAAGACAATCTTGATGTATTTTGACACTTTGACAACGATTTTTCCAGTAGTTTAGTAGAAAACGATGTTTTTTTTCATTTGTCGTTACATTATGAAAGATAAAAAAAATTGCGTTGATATTAATTTTTTTGAATAAGATTGGCTTTACATAGCTGTTTCGGACAATCTTGATGTATTTTGATACTTTGACAACGATTTTTCCAGTAGCTTAGAAGAAAACGATGTTTTTTTTTCTTTTGTCGTTACAGTATGAAAGAAAAAAAAATTGCGTTAATATTAATTTATTTTCGATTAACATTGGCTTTACATAGCTGATTAAGACAATCTTGATGTATTTTGATACTTTGACAACGATTTTTCCAGTAGTTTAGAAGAAAACGATGTTTTTTTCTTTGGTCGTTACAGTATGATAGAAAACAAAATTTCGTTAATTTTAATTTTTTTTGAATAAGATTGGCTTTTCATAGCTGTTTAAGACAATCTTGATGTATTTTGATACTTTGACAACGATTTTTCCAGTAGTTTAGAAGAAAACGATGTTTTTTTTTTCTTTGGTCGTTACAGTACGAAAGATAAAAAAATTTCGGTAATATTATTTTTTTTTAATAAGATTGGCTTTTCATAGCTGTTTAAGACAATCTTGATGTATTTTGACACTTTGACAACGATTTTTCCAGTAGTTTAGAAGAAAACGTTGTTTATTTAGATTTGCTTTTCATAGCTGTTTAAGACAATCTTGATGTATTTTGACACTTTGACAACGATTTTTCCAGTAGTTTAGAAGAAAACGATGTTTTTTTTTCTTTGGTCGTTACAATACGAAAGATAAAAAACTTTCGTTAATATTAATTTTTTTTTAATAAGATTGGCTTTTCAATTTTTCCAGTAGTTTAGAAGAAAACGATTTTTTTTTTCTTTGGTCGTTACAGTACGATAGAAAAAAAAATGCTGTGTTCTCCGTCAATTATAATTTGTTTTCGATTTAGAATTGCTTTTCATAGCTGTTTAAGACAATCTTGATGTATTTTGACACTTTGACAACGATTTTTCCAATAGTTTAGAAGAAAACGATGTTTTTTTTTTCTTTGGTCGTTACAGTACGGAAGAAAAAAAAATGCTGTTAACTCCGTCAATGTTAATTTTTGTTCGATTTAGATTTGCTTTTCATAGCTGTTTAAGACAATCTTGATGTATTATGACACTTTGACAACGATTTTTCCAGTAGTTTAGAAGAAAACGATGTTTTTTTTTTTGGTCGTTCCAATACGAAAGATAAAAAAATTTCGTTAATATTAATTTTTTTTTAATAAAATTGGCTTTTCCATTTTTCCAGTAGTTTAGAAGAAAACGATGTTTTTTTTTTCTTTGTTCGTCACAGTACGATAGAATAAAAAATGCTGTTATCTCCGTCAATTATAATTTGTTTTCAATTTAGATTTGCTTTTCATAGCTGTTTAAGACAATCTTGATGTATTTTGACACTTTGACAACGATTTTTCCAGTAGTTTAGACGAAAACGATGTTTTGTTTCTTTGGTCGTTACAGTATGAAAGAAAAATAAATTGCGTTAATATTAATTTTTTTTCGATTTAGATTTGCTGTTCATAGCTGCTTAAGACAATCTTGATGTATTTTGATACTTTGACATCGATTTTTCCAGTAGTTTAGAAGAAAACGATGTTTTTTTTTTTTGGTCGTTACAGTACGAAAGAAAAAAAAAATGCTGTTAACTCCGTCAATTATAATTTTTTTTCGATTTAGATTTGCTTTTCATAGCTGTTTTAGACAATCTTGATTTATTTTGACACTTTGACAACGATTTTTCCAGTAGTTTAGAAGAAAACGATGTTTTTTTTTCTTTTGTCGTTACAGTACGAAAGATATAAAAATTTCGTTAATATTAATTTTTTTTTAATAAGGTTGGCTTTTCAATTTTTCCAGTAGTTTAGAAGAAAACGATGTTTTTTTTTCTTTGGTCGTTACAGTACGATATAAAAAAAAAGCTGTTATCTCCGTCAATTATAATTTGTTTTCGTTTTAGATTTGCTTTTCATAGCTGTTTAAGACAATCTTGATGTATTTTGACACTTTGACAACGATTTTTCCAGTAGTTTAGAAGAAAACGATATATTTTTTTCTTTGGTCGTTACAGTACGAAAGAAAAAAAAATGCTGTTAACTTCGTCAATGTTAATTTTTATTCCATTTAGATTTGCTTTTCATAGCTGTTTAAGACAATCTTGATGTATTTTGACACTTTGACAACGATTTTTCCAGTAGTTTAGAAGAAAACGTTTTTTTTTTCTTTGGTCGTTACAATACGAAAGATAAAAAAATTTCGTTAATATTAATTTTTTTTTAATAAGATTGGCTTTTCAATTTTTCCAGTAGTTTAGAAGAAAACGATGTTTTTTTTTCATTGGTCGTTACAGTACGATAGAAAAAAAAAAAGCTGTTATCTCCGTCAATTATAATTTGTTTTCGATTTAGATTTGCTTTTCATGGCTGTTTTAGACGATCTTGATGTATTTTGACACTTTGACAACGATTTTTCCAGTAGTTTAGAAGAAAACGTTTTTTTTTTCTTTGGTCGTTACAATACGAAAGATAAAAAAATTTCGTTAATATTAATTTTTTTTTAATAAGATTGGCTTTTCAATTTTTCCAGTAGTTTAGAAGAAAACGATGTTTTTTTTTTTCTTTGGTCGTAACAGTACGATAGAAAAAAAAATGATGTTATCTCCGTCAATATTAATTTGTTTTCGATTTAGATTTGCTTTTCATAGCTGTTTAAGACAATCTTGATGTATTTTGACACTTTGACAACGATTTTTCCAGTAGTTTAGAAGAAAACGATGTTTTTTTTCTTTGGTCGTTACAGTACGAAAGATAAAAAAATTTCGTTAATATTAATTTTTTTTAAATAAGATTGGCTTTTCCATTTTTCCAGTAGTTTAGAAGAAAACGATATTTTTTTTTTTCTTTGGTCGTTACAGTACGATAGAAAAAAAAAGCTGTTATCTCCGTCAATTATAAATTGTTTTCGATTTAGATTTGCTTTTCATAGCTGTTTAAGACAATCTTGATGTATTTTGACACTTTGACAACGATTTTTCCAGTAGTTTAGACGAAAACGATGTTTTTTTTCTTTGGTCGTTACAGTATGAAAGAAAAAAAAATTGCGTTAATATTAATTTTTTTTCGATTTAGATTTACTGTTCATAGCTGCTTAAGACAATCTTGATGTATCTTGATACTTTGACAACGATTTTTCCAGTAGTTTAGAAGAAAACGATGTTTTTTTTTTTTTGGTCGTTACAGTACGAAAGAAAAAAAAAATGCTGTTAACTCCGTCAATTATAATTTTTTTTCGATTTAGATTTGCTTTTCATAGCTGTTTTAGACAATCATGATGTATTTTGACACTTTGACAACGATTTTTCCAGTGGCTTAGAAGAAAACGATGTTTTTTTTCTTTGGTCGTTACAGTACGAAAGATAAAAAAATTTCGTTTATATTAATTTTTTTTTAATAAGATTGGCTTTTCAATTTTTCCAGTAGTTTAGAAGAAAACGATGTTTTTTTTTCTTCGGTCGTTACAGTACGAAAGAAAAAAAAATGCTGTTATCTCCGTCAATATTAATTTTTTTTCAATTTAGATTTGCTGTTCATAGCTGCTTAAGGCAATCTTAATGTATTTTGATACTTTGACAACGATTTTTCCAGTAGTTTAGAAGAAAACAATGTTTTTTTTTCTTTGGTCGTTACAGTACGAAAGAAAAAAAAATGCTGTTAACTCCGTCAATTATAATTTTTTTTCGATGTAGATTTGCTTTTCATAGCTGTTTTAGACAATCTTGATGTATTTTGACACTTTGACAACGATTTTTCCAGTAGTTTAGAAGAAAACGATGTTTTTTTTCTTTGGTCATTACAGTACGATAGAAAAAAAAAAAGCTGTTATCTCCGTCAATGTTAATTTTTTTCTATTTAGATTTGCTTTTCATAGCTGTTTTAGACAATCTTGATGTATTTTGACACTTTGACAAAGATTTTTCCAGTAGTTTAGAAGAAAACGATGTTTTGTTTCTTTGGTCGTTACAGTATGAAAGAAAAATAAATTGCGTTAATATTTTTTTTTTTCGATTTAGATTTGCTGTTCATAGCTGCTTAAGACAATCTTGATGTATTTTGATACTTTGACAACGATTTTTCCAGTAGTTTAGAAGAAAACGATGTTTTTTTTTTCTTTGGTCGTTACAGTACGAAAAAAAAAAAAGTACTGTTAACTCCGTCAATTATAATTTTTTTTCGATTTAGATTTGCTTTTCATAGCTGTTTTCGATAATCTTGATGTATTTTGACACTTTGACAACGATTTTTCCAGTAGTTTAGAAGAAAACGATGTTTTTTTTCTTTGGTCATTACAGTACGATAGAAAAAAAAAAGCTGTTTTCTCCGTCAATGTTAATTTTTTTCGATTTAGATTTGCTTTTCATAGCTGTTTTAGACAATCTTGATGTATTTTGACACTTTGACAACGATTTTTCCAGTAGTTTAGAAGAAAACGATGTTTTTTTTTCTTTTGTCGTTACAGTACGAAAGATATAAAAATTTCGATAATATTAATTTTTTTTTAATAAGGTTGGCTTTTCAATTTTTCCAGTAGTTTAGAAGAAAACGATGTTTTTTTTTCTTTGGTCGTTACAGTACGAAAGAAAAAAAAAGCTGTTATCTCCTTCAATTATAATTTGTTTTCTTTTTAGATTTGCTTTTCATAGCTGTTTAAGACAATCTTGATGTATTTTGACACTTTGACAACGATTTTTTCAGTAGTTTAGAAGAAAACGATATATTTTTTTCTTTGGTCGTTACAGTACGAAAGAAAAAAAAATGCTGTTTACTTCGTCAATGTTAATTTTTATCCCATTTAGATTTGCTTTTCATAGCTGTTTAAGACAATCTTGATGTATTTTGACACTTTGACAACGATTTTTCCATTAGTTAAGAAGAAAACGATGTTTTTTTTCTTTGGTCGTTACAGTACAAAAGATAAAAAAATTTCGTTAATATTAATTTTTTTTTAATAAGATTGGCTTTTCAATTTTTCCAGTAGTTTAGAAGAAAACGATGTTTTTTTTTTTCTTTGGTCGTTACAGTACGATAGAAAAAAAAAAATGATGTTATCTCCGTCAATATTAATTTGTTTTCGATTTAGTTTTGCTTTTCATGTCTGTTTAAGACAATCTTGATGTATTTTGACACTTTGACAACGATTTTTCCAGTAGTTTAGACGAAAACGATGTTTTTTTTCTTTGGTCGTTACAGTATGAAAGAAAAAAAAATTGCGTTAATATTAATTTTTTTTCGATTTAGATTTGCTGTTCATAGCTGCTTAAGACAATCTTGATGTATTTTGACACTTTGACAACGATTTTTCCAGTAGTTTAGACGAAAACGATGTTTTTTTTCTTTGGTCGTTACAGTATGAAAGAAAAAAAAATTGCGTTAATATTAATTTTTTTTCGATTTAGATTTGCTGTTCATAGCTGCTTAAGACAATCTTGATGTATTTTGACACTTTGACAACGATTTTTCCAGTAGTTTAGACGAAAACGATGTTTTTTTTCTTTGGTCGTTACAGTATGAAAGAAAAAAAAATTGCGTTAATATTAATTTTTTTTCGATTTAGATTTGCTGTTCATAGCTGCTTAAGACAATCTTGATGTATTTTGATACTTTGACAACGATTTTTCCAGTAGTTTAGAAGAAAACGATGTTTTTTTTTTTGGTCGTTACAGTACGAAAGAAAATAAAAATGCTGTTAACTCCGTCAATTATAATTTTTTTTCGATTTAGATTTGCTTTTCATAGCTGTTTTAGACAATCATGATGTATTTTGACACTTTGACAACGATTTTTCCAGTAGCTTAGAAGAAAACGATGTTTTTTTTCTTTGGTCGTTACAGTACGAAAGGTAAAAAAATTTCGTTTATATTAATTTTTTTTTAATAAGATTGGCTTTTCAATTTTTCCAGTAGTTTAGAAGAAAACGATGTTTTTTTTTCTTCGGTCGTTACAGTACGAAAGAAAACAAAATGCTGTTATCTCCGTCAATATTAATTTTTTTTCGATTTAGATTTGCTGTTCATAGCTGCTTAAGGCAATCTTGATGTATTTTGATACTTTGACAACGATTTTTCCAGTAGTTTAGAAGAAAACAATGTTTTTTTTTTCTTTGTTCGTTACAGTACGAAAGAAAAAAAATGCTGTTAACTCCGTCAATTATAATTTTTTTTCGTTTTAGATATGCTTTTCATAGCTGTTTTAGACAATCTTGATGTATTTTGACACTTTGACAACGATTTTTCCAGTAGTTTAGAAGAAAACGCTGTTTTTTTTTTTTTTTCTTTGGTCGTTACAGTACGAAAGAAAAAAAAATGCTGTTAACTCCGTCAATTATAATTTTTTTTCGATTTAGATTTGCTTTTCATAGCTGTTTTAGACAATCTTGATGTATTTTGACACTTTGACAACGATTTTTCCAGTAGTTTAGAAGAAAACGATGTTTTTTTTCTTTGGTCATTACAGTACGATAGAAAAAAAAAAGCTGTTATCTCCGTCAATTATAATTTTTGTTCCATTTAGATTTGCTTTTCATAGCTGTTTTAGACAATCATGATGTATTTTGACACTTTGACAACGATTTTTCCAGTAGTTTAGAAGAAAACGATGTTTTGTTTCTTTGGTCGTTACAGTATGAAAGAAAAATAAATTGCGTTAATATTTTTTTTTTTCGATTTAGATTTGCTGTTCATAGCTGCTTAAGACAATCTTGATGTATTTTGATACTTTGACAACGATTTTTCCAGTAGTTTAGACGAAAACGATGTTTTTTTTCTTTGGTCGTTACAGTATGAAAGAAAAAAAAATTGCGTTAATATTAATTTTTTTTCGATTTAGATTTGCTGTTCATAGCTGCTTAAGACAATCTTGATGTATTTTGATACTTTGACAACGATTTTTCCAGTAGTTTAGAAGAAAACGATGTTTTTTTTTTTGGTCGTTACAGTACGAAAGAAAATAAAAATGCTGTTAACTCCGTCAATTATAATTTTTTTTCGATTTAGATTTGCTTTTCATAGCTGTTTTAGACAATCATGATGTATTTTGACACTTTGACAACGATTTTTCCAGTAGCTTAGAAGAAAACGATGTTTTTTTTCTTTGGTCGTTACAGTACGATAGAAAAAAAAAGCTGTTATCTCCGTCAATTATAAATTGTTTTCGATTTAGATTTGCTTTTCATAGCTGTTTAAGACAATCTTGATGTATTTTGACACTTTGACAACGATTTTTCCAGTAGTTTAGACGAAAACGATGTTTTTTTTCTTTGGTCGTTACAGTATGAAAGAAAAAAAAATTGCGTTAATATTAATTTTTTTTCGATTTAGATTTGCTGTTCATAGCTGCTTAAGACAATCTTGATGTATTTTGATACTTTGACAACGATTTTTCCAGTAGTTTAGAAGAAAACGATGTTTTTTTTTTTGGTCGTTACAGTACGAAAGAAAATAAAAATGCTGTTAACTCCGTCAATTATAATTTTTTTTCGATTTAGATTTGCTTTTCATAGCTGTTTTAGACAATCATGATGTATTTTGACACTTTGACAACGATTTTTCCAGTAGCTTAGAAGAAAACGATGTTTTTTTTCTTTGGTCGTTACAGTACGAAAGGTAAAAAAATTTCGTTTATATTAATTTTTTTTTAATAAGATTGGCTTTTCAATTTTTCCAGTAGTTTAGAAGAAAACGATGTTTTTTTTTCTTCGGTCGTTACAGTACGAAAGAAAAAAAAATGCTGTTAACTCCGTCAATTATAATTTTTTTTCGTTTTAGATATGCTTTTCATAGCTGTTTTAGACAATCTTGATGTATTTTGACACTTTGACAACGATTTTTCCAGTAGTTTAGAAGAAAACGCTGTTTTTTTTTTCTTTGGTCGTTACAGTACGAAAGAAAAAAAAATGCTGTTAACTCCGTCAATTATAATTTTTTTTCGATTTAGATATGCTTTTCATAGCTGTTTTAGACAATCTTGATGTATTTTGACACTTTGACAACGATTTTTCCAGTAGTTTAGAAGAAAACGCTGTTTTTTTTTTCTTTGGTCGTTACAGTACGAAAGAAAAAAAAATGCTGTTATCTCCGTCAATGTTAATTTTTTTCGATTTAGATTTGCTTTTCATATCTGTTTTAGACAATCTTGATGTTTTTTGACACTTTGACAACGATTTTTCCAGTAGTTTAGAAGAAAACGATGTTTTTTTTCTTTGATCGTTACAGTACAAAAGATAAATAAATTTCGTTAATATTAATTTTTTTTTAATAAGATTGGCTTTTCAATTTTTCCAGTAGTTTAGAAGAAAACGATTTTTTTTTCATTGGTCGTTACAGTACGATAAAAAAAAAAAAAGCTGTTATCTCCGTCAATTATAATTTGTTTTCGATTTAGATTTGCTTTTCATAGCTGTTTTAGACAATCTTGATGTATTTTGACACTTTGACAACGATTTTTCCAGTAGTTTAGAATAAAACGATGTTTTTTTTCTTTGGTCGTTACAATACGAAAGATAAAAAAATTTCGTTAATATTAATTTTTTTTAATAAGATTGGCTTTTTAATTTTTCCAGTAGTTTAGAAGAAAACGATTTTTTTTTCATTGGTCGTTACAGTACGATAAAAAAAAAAAAAGCTGTTATCTCCGTCAATTATAATTTGTTTTCGATTTAGATTTGCTTTTCATAGCTGTTTTAGACAATCTTGATGTATTTTGACACTTTGACAACGATTTTTCCAGTAGTTTAGAAGAAAACGATGTTTTTTTTTCTTTGGTCGTTACATTACGATATAAAAAAAAAAGCTGTTATCTCCGTCAATTATAATTTGTTTTCGTTTTAGATTTGCTTTTCATAGCTGTTTAAGACAATCTTGATGTATTTTGACACTTTGACAACGATTTTTCCAGTAGTTTAGAAGAAAACGATATATTTTTTTCTTTGGTCGTTACAGTACGAAAGAAAAAAAAATTTCGTTAACTTCGTCAATGTTAATTTTTATTCCATTTAGATTTGCTTTTCATAGCTGTTTAAGACAATCTTGATGTATTTTGACACTTTGACAACGATTTTTCCATTAGTTAAGAAGAAAACGATGTTTTTTTTCTTTGGTCGTTACAGTACAAAAGATAAATAAATTTCGTTAATATTAATTTTTTTTTAATAAGATTGGCTTTTTAATTTTTCCAGTAGTTTAGAAGAAAACGATTTTTTTTTCATTGGTCGTTACAGTACGATAAAAAAAAAAAAAGCTGTTATCTCCGTCAATTATAATTTGTTTTCGATTTAGATTTGCTTTTCATAGCTGTTTTAGACAATCTTGATGTATTTTGACACTTTGACAACGATTTTTCCAGTAGTTTAGAAGAAAACGATGTTTTTTTTCTTTGGTCGTTACAATACGAAAGATAAAAAAATTTCGTTAATATTAATTTTTTTTTAATAAGATTGGCTTTTCAATTTTTCCAGCAGTTTAGAAAAAAACGATGTTTTTTTTTTCTTTGGTCGTTACAGTACGATAGAAAAAAAAAGATGTTATCTCCGTCAATATTAATTTGTTTTCGATTTAGATTTGCTTTTCATAGCTGTTTAAGACAATCTTGATGTATTTTGACACTTTGACAACGATTTTTCCAGTAGTTTAGAAGAAAACGATGTTTTTTTTCTTTGGTCGTTACAGTACGAAAGATAAAAAAATTTCGTTAATATTAATTTTTTTTAAATAAGATTGGCTTTTCCATTTTTCCAGTAGTTTAGAAGAAAACGATGTTTTTTTTTCTTTGGTCGTTACAGTACGATAGAAAAAAAAAGCTGTTATCTCCATCAATTATAATTTGTTTTCGATTTAGATTTGCTTTTCATAGCTGTTTTAGACAATCTTGATGTATTTTGACACTTTGACAACGATTTTTCCAGTAGTTTAGAAGAAAACGATGTTTTTTTTTTCTTTGGTCGTTACAGTACGAAAGAAAAAAAAATGCTGTTAACTCCGTCAATTATAATTTTTTTTCGATTTAGATTTGCTTTTCATAGCTGTTTAAGACAATCTTGATGTATTTTGACACTTTGACAACGATTTTTCCAGTAGTTTAGAAGAAAACGATGTTTTTTTTCTTTGGTCATTACAGTACGATAGAAAAAAAAAAGCTGTTAACTCCGTCAATTATAATTTTTTTTCGATTTAGATTTGCTTTTCATAGCTATTTTAGACAATCTTGATGTATTTTGACACTTTGACAACGATTTTTCCAGTAGTTTAGAAGAAAACGATGTTTTTTTTCTTTGGTCATTACAGTACGAAAGAAAAAAAAATGCTGTTAACTTCGTCAATGTTATTTTTAATCCATTTAGATTTGCTTTTCATAGCTGTTTAAGACAATCTTGATGTATTTTGACACTTTGACAACGATTTTTCCATTAGTTAAGAAGAAAACGATGATTTTTTTCTTTGGTCGTTACAGTACAAAAGATAAAAAAATTTCGTTAATGTTAATTTTTTTTTAATAAGATTGGCTTTTTAATTTTTCCAGTAGTTTAGAAGAAAACGATTTTTTTTTTCATTGGTCGTTACAGTACGATAGAAAAAAAAAAAGCTGTTATCTCCGTCAATTATAATTTGTTTTCGATTTAGATTTGCTTTTCATAGCTGTTTAAGACAATCTTGATGTATTTTGACACTTTGACAACGATTTTTCCAGTAGTTTAGAAGAAAACGATGTTTTTTTTCTTTGGTCGTTACAGTACGAAAGATAAAAAAATTTCGTTAATATTAATTTTTTTTAAATAAGATTGGCTTTTCCATTTTTCCAGTAGTTTAGAAGAAAATGATGTTTTTTTTTTCTTTGGTCGTTACAGTACGATAGAAAAAAAAAGCTGTTATCTCCGTCAATTATAAATTGTTTTCGATTTAGATTTGTTTTTCATAGCTGTTTAAGACAATCTTGATGTATTTTGACACTTTGACAACGATTTTTCCAGTAGTTTAGACGAAAACGATGTTTTTTTTCTTTGGTCGTTACAGTATGAAAGAAAAAAAAAAGCTGTTTTCTCCGTCAATGTTAATTTTTTTCGATTTAGATTTGCTTTTCATAGCTGTTTTAGACAATCTTGATGTATTTTGACACTTTGACAACGATTTTTCCAGTAGTTTAGAAGAAAACGATGTTTTTTTTTCTTTTGTCGTTACAGTACGAAAGATATAAAAATTTCGTTAATATTAATTTTTTTTTAATAAGGTTGGCTTTTCAATTTTTCCAGTAGTTTAGAAGAAAAAGATGTTTTTTTTTCTTTGGTCGTTACAGTACGATATAAAAAAAAGCTGTTATCTCCGTCAATTATAATTTGTTTTCGTTTTAGATTTGCTTTTCATAGCTGTTTAAGACAATCTTGATGTATTTTGACACTTTGACAACGATTTTTCCAGTAGTTTAGACGAAAACGATGTTTTTTTTCTTTGGTCGTTACAGTATGAAAGAAAAAAAAATTGCGTTAATATTAATTTTTTTTCGATTTAGATTTGCTTTTCATAGCTGCTTAAGATAATCTTGATGTATTTTGATACTTTGACAACGATTTTTCCAGTAGTTTAGAAGAAAACGATGTTTTTTTTTTTTGGTCGTTACAGTACGAAAGAAAAAAAAATGCTGTTAACTCCGTCAATTATAATTTTTTTTCGATTTAGATTTGCTGTTCATAGCTGCTTAAGACAATCTTGATGTATTTTGATACTTTGACAACGATTTTTCCAGTAGTTTAGAAGAAAACGATGTTTTTTTTTTTTGGTCGTTACAGTACGAAAGAAAAAAAAATGCTGTTAACTCCGTCAATTATAATTTTTTTTCGATTTAGATTTGCTTTTCATAGCTGCTTAAGATAATCTTGATGTATTTTGATACTTTGACAATGATTTTTCCAGTAGTTTAGAAGAAAACGATGTTTTTTTTTTTTGGTCGTTACAGTACGAAAGAAAAAAAAATGCTGTTAACTCCGTCAATTATAATTTTTTTTCGATTTAGATTTGCTGTTCATAGCTGCTTAAGACAATCTTGATGTATTTTGATACTTTGACAACGATTTTTCCAGTAGTTTAGAAGAAAACGATGTTTTTTTTTTCATTGGTCGTTACAGTACGATAAAAAAAAAAAAAGCTGTTATCTCCGTCAATTATAATTTGTTTTCGATTTAGATTTGCTTTTCATAGCTGTTTTCGATAATCTTGATGTATTTTGACACTTTGACAACGATTTTTCCAGTAGTTTAGAAGAAAACGATGTTTTTTTTCTTTGGTCGTTACAGTACGAAAGATAAAAAAATTTCGTTAATATTAATTTTTTTTAAATAAGATTGGCTTTTCCATTTTTCCAGTAGTTTAGAAGAAAACGATGTTTTTTTTTCTTTGGTCGTTACAGTACGATAGAAAAAAAAAGCTGTTATCTCCATCAATTATAATTTGTTTTCGATTTAGATTTGCTTTTCATAGCTGTTTTAGACAATCTTGATGTATTTTGACACTTTGACAACGATTTTTCCAGTAGTTTAGAAGAAAACGATGTTTTTTTTTTCTTTGGTCGTTACAGTACGAAAGAAAAAAAAATGCTGTTAACTCCGTCAATTATAATTTTTTTTCGATTTAGATTTGCTTTTCATAGCTGTTTAAGACAATCTTGATGTATTTTGACACTTTGACAACGATTTTTCCAGTAGTTTAGAAGAAAACGATGTTTTTTTTCTTTGGTCATTACAGTACGAAAGAAAAAAAAATGCTGTTAACTTCGTCAATGTTATTTTTAATCCATTTAGATTTGCTTTTCATAGCTGTTTAAGACAATCTTGATGTATTTTGACACTTTGACAACGATTTTTCCATTAGTTAAGAAGAAAACGATGATTTTTTTCTTTGGTCGTTACAGTACAAAAGATAAAAAAATTTCGTTAATGTTAATTTTTTTTTAATAAGATTGGCTTTTTAATTTTTCCAGTAGTTTAGAAGAAAACGATTTTTTTTTTCATTGGTCGTTACAGTACGATAGAAAAAAAAAAAGCTGTTATCTCCGTCAATTATAATTTGTTTTCGATTTAGATTTGCTTTTCATAGCTGTTTAAGACAATCTTGATGTATTTTGACACTTTGACAACGATTTTTCCAGTAGTTTAGAAGAAAACGATGTTTTTTTTCTTTGGTCGTTACAGTACGAAAGATAAAAAAATTTCGTTAATATTAATTTTTTTTAAATAAGATTGGCTTTTCCATTTTTCCAGTAGTTTAGAAGAAAACGATGTTTTTTTTTTCTTTGGTCGTTACAGTACGATAGAAAAAAAAAGCTGTTATCTCCGTCAATTATAAAATGTTTTCGATTTAGATTTGTTTTTCATAGCTGTTTAAGACAATCTTGATGTATTTTGACACTTTGACAACGATTTTTCCAGTAGTTTAGACGAAAACGATGTTTTTTTTCTTTGGTCGTTACAGTATGAAAGAAAAAAAAAGCTGTTTTCTCCGTCAATGTTAATTTTTTTCGATTTAGATTTGCTTTTCATAGCTGTTTTAGACAATCTTGATGTATTTTGACACTTTGACAACGATTTTTCCAGTAGTTTAGAAGAAAACGATGTTTTTTTTTCTTTTGTCATTACAGTACGAAAGATATAAAAATTTCGTTAATATTAATTTTTTTTTAATAAGGTTGGCTTTTCAATTTTTCCAGTAGTTTAGAAGAAAAAGATGTTTTTTTTTCTTTGGTCGTTACAGTACGATATAAAAAAAAGCTGTTATCTCCGTCAATTATAATTTGTTTTCGTTTTAGATTTGCTTTTCATAGCTGTTTAAGACAATCTTGATGTATTTTGACACTTTGACAACGATTTTTCCAGTAGTTTAGACGAAAACGATGTTTTTTTTCTTTGGTCGTTACAGTATGAAAGAAAAAAAAATTGCGTTAATATTAATTTTTTTTCGATTTAGATTTGCTTTTCATAGCTGCTTAAGATAATCTTGATGTATTTTGATACTTTGACAACGATTTTTCCAGTAGTTTAGAAGAAAACGATGTTTTTTTTTTTTGGTCGTTACAGTACGAAAGAAAAAAAAATGCTGTTAACTCCGTCAATTATAATTTTTTTTCGATTTAGATTTGCTGTTCATAGCTGCTTAAGACAATCTTGATGTATTTTGATACTTTGACAACGATTTTTCCAGTAGTTTAGAAGGAAACGATGTTTTTTTTTTCTTTGGTCGTTACAGTACGAAAAAAAAAAAAATACTGTTAACTCCGTCAATTATAATTTTTTTTCGATTTAGATTTGCTTTTCATAGCTGTTTTAGATAATCTTGATGTATTTTGACACTTTGACAACGATTTTTCCAGTAGTTTAGAAGAAAACGATGTTTTTTTTCTTTGGTCATTACAGTACGATAGAAAAAAAAAAAGCTGTTTTCTCCGTCAATGTTAATTTTTTTCGATTTAGATTTGCTTTTCATAGCTGTTTTAGACAATCTTGATGTATTTTGACACTTTGACAACGATTTTTCCAGTAGTTTAGAAGAAAACGATGTTTTTTTTCTGTGGTCATTACAGTACGATAGAAAAAAAAAGCTGTTAACTCCGTCAATTATAATTTTTTTTCGATTTAGATTTGCTTTTCATAGCTATTTTAGACAATCTTGATGTATTTTGACACTTTGACAACGATTTTTCCAGTAGTTTAGAAGAAAACGATGTTTTTTTTCTTTGGTCATTACAGTACGAAAGAAAAAAAAATGCTGTTAACTTCGTCAATGTTAATTTTTATTCCATTTAGATTTGCTTTTCATAGCTGTTTAAGACAATCTTGATGTATTTTGACACTTTGACAACGATTTTTCCATTAGTTAAGAAGAAAACGATGATTTTTTTCTTTGGTCGTTACAGTACAAAAGATAAAAAAATTTCGTTAATATTAATTTTTTTTTAATAAGATTGGCTTTTCAATTTTTCCAGTAGTTTAGAAGAAAACGATTTTTTTTTCATTGGTCGTTACAGTACGATAGAAAAAAAAAAAGCTGTTATCTCCGTCAATTATAATTTGTTTTCGATTTAGATTTGCTTTTCATAGCTGTTTTAGACAATCTTGATGTATTTTGACACTTTGACAACGATTTTTCCAGTAGTTTAGAAGAAAACGTTTTTTTTTTCTTTGGTCGTTACAATACGAAAGATAAAAAAATTTCGTTAATATTAATTTTTTTTTAATAAGATTGGCTTTTCAATTTTTCCAGTAGTTTAGAAGAAAACGATGTTTTTTTTTTTTTGGTCGTAACAGTACGATAGAAAAAAAAAATGATGTTATCTCCGTCAATATTAATTTGTTTTCGATTTAGATTTGCTTTTCATAGCTGTTTAAGACAATCTTGATGTATTTTGACACTTTGACAACGATTTTTCCAGTAGTTTAGAAGAAAACGATGTTTTTTTTCTTTGGTCGTTACAGTACGAAAGATAAAAAAATTTCGTTAATATTAATTTTTTTTAAATAAGATTGGCTTTTCCATTTTTCCAGTAGTTTAGAAGAAAACGATGTTTTTTTTTTTCTTTGGTCGTTAAAGTACGATAGAAAAAAAAAGCTGTTATCTCCGTCAATTATAAATTGTTTTCGATTTAGATTTGCTTTTCATAGCTGTTTAAGACAATCTTGATGTATTTTGACACTTTGACAACAATTTTTCCAGTAGTTTAGACGAAAACGATGTTTTTTTTCTTTGGTCGTTACAGTATGAAAGAAAAAAAAATTGCGTTAATATTAATTTTTTTTCGATTTAGATTTACTGTTCATAGCTGCTTAAGATAATCTTGATGTATTTTGATACTTTGACAACGATTTTTCCAGTAGTTTAGAAGAAAACGATGTTTTTTTTTTTTGGTCGTTACAGTACGAAAGAAAAAAAATGCTGTTAACTCCGTCAATTATAATTTTTTTTCGATTTAGATTTGCTGTTCATAGCTGCTTAAGACAATCTTGATGTATTTTGATACTTTGACAACGATTTTTCCAGTAGTTTAGAAGAAAACGATGTTTTTTTTTTCTTTGGTCGTTACAGTACGAAAAAAAAAAAAATACTGTTAACTCCGTCAATTATAATTTTTTTTCGATTTAGATTTGCTTTTCATAGCTGTTTTAGATAATCTTGATGTATTTTGACACTTTGACAACGATTTTTCCAGTAGTTTAGAAGAAAACGATGTTTTTTTTCTTTGGTCATTACAGTACGATAGAAAAAAAAAAAGCTGTTTTCTCCGTCAATGTTAATTTTTTTCGATTTAGATTTGCTTTTCATAGCTGTTTTAGACAATCTTGATGTATTTTGACACTTTGACAACGATTTTTCCAGTAGTTTAGAAGAAAACGATGTTTTTTTTTCTTTTGTCGTTACAGTACGAAAGATATAAAAATTTCGTTAATATTAATTTTTTTTTAATAAGGTTGGCTTTTCAATTTTTCCAGTAGTTTAGAAGAAAAAGATGTTTTTTTTTCTTTGGTCGTTACAGTACGATATAAAAAAAAAGCTGTTATCTCCGTCAATTATAATTTGTTTTCGTTTTAGATTTGCTTTTCATAGCTGTTTAAGACAATCTTGATGTATTTTGACACTTTGACAACGATTTTTTCAGTAGTTTAGAAGAAAACGATATATTTTTTTCTTTGGTCGTTACAGTACGAAAGAAAAAAAAATGCTGTTAACTTCGTCAATGTTAATTTTTATTCCATTTAGATTTGCTTTTCATAGCTGTTTAAGACAATCTTGATGTATTTTGACACTTTGACAACGATTTTTCCATTAGTTAAGAAGAAAACGATGTTTTTTTTCTTTGGTCGTTACAGTACAAAAGATAAAAAAATTTCGTTAATATTAATTTTTTTTTAATAAGATTGGCTTTTCAATTTTTCCAGTAGTTTAGAAGAAAACGATTTTTTTTTTCATTGGTCGTTACAGTACGATAGAAAAAAAAAAAGCTGTTATCTCCGTCAATTATAATTTGTTTTCGATTTAGATTTGCTTTTCATAGCTGTTTTAGATAATCTTGATGTATTTTGACACTTTGACAACGATTTTTCCAGTAGTTTAGAAGAAAACGATGTTTTTTTTCTTTGGTCGTTACAATACGAAAGATAAAAAAAATTTCGTTAATATTAATTTTTTTTTAATAAGATTGGCTTTTCAATTTTTCCAGTAGTTTAGAAGAAAACGATGTTTTTTTTTTTCTTTGGTCGTTACAGTACGATAGAAAAAAAAAATGATGTTATCTCCGTCAATATTAATTTGTTTTCGATTTAGTTTTGCTTTTCATGTCTGTTTAAGACAATCTTGATGTATTTTGACACTTTGACAACGATTTTTCCAGTAGTTTAGAAGAAAACGATGTTTTTTTTCTTTGGTCGTTACAGTACGAAAGATAAAAAAATTTCGTTAATATTAATTTTTTTAAATAAGATTGGCTTTTCCATTTTTCCAGTAGTTTAGAAGAAAACGATGTTTTTTTTTCTTTGGTCGTTACAGTACGATAGAAAAAAAAAGCTGTTATCTCCGTCAATTATAAATTGTTTTCGATTTAGATTTGCTTTTCATAGCTGTTTAAGACAATCTTGATGTATTTTGACACTTTGACAACGATTTTTCCAGTAGTTTAGACGAAAACGATGTTTTTTTTCTTTGGTCGTTACAGTATGAAAGAAAAAAAAATTGCGTTAATATTAATTTTTTTTCGATTTAGATTTGCTGTTCATAGCTGCTTAAGACAATCTTGATGTATTTTGACACTTTGACAACGATTTTTCCAGTAGTTTAGAAGAAAACGATGTTTTTTTTTTTGGTCGTTACAGTACGAAAGAAAATAAAAATGCTGTTAACTCCGTCAATTATAATTTTTTTTCGATTTAGATTTGCTTTTCATAGCTGTTTTAGACAATCTTGATGTATTTTGACACTTTGACAACGATTTTTCCAGTAGTTTAGAAGAAAACGATGTTTTTTTTCTTTGGTCATTACAGTACGATAGAAAAAAAAAAAGCTGTTATCTCCGTCAATGTTAATTTTTATCGATTTAGATTTGCTTTTCATAGCTGTTTTAGACAATCTTGATGTATTTTGACACTTTGACAACGATTTTTCCAGTAGTTTAGAAGAAAACGATGTTTTTTTTTTCTTTGGTCGTTACAGTACGAAAGAAAAAAAAATGCTGTTAACTCCGTCAATTATAATTTTTTTTCGATTTATATTTGCTTTTCATAGCTGTTTTAGACAATCTTGATGTATTTTGACACTTTGACAACGATTTTTCCAGTAGTTTAGAAGAAAACGATGTTTTTTTTCTTTGGTCATTACAGTACGATAGAAAAAAAAAAAGCTGTTATCTCCGTCAATTATAATTTTTGTTCCATTTAGATTTGCTTTTCATAGCTGTTTTAGACAATCATGATGTATTTTGACACTTTGACAACGATTTTTCCAGTAGTTTAGAAGAAAACGATGTTTTGTTTCTTTGGTCGTTACAGTATGAAAGAAAAATAAATTGCGTTAATATTTTTTTTTTTCGATTTAGATTTGCTGTTCATAGCTGCTTAAGACAATCTTGATAGATTTTGATACTTTGACAACGATTTTTCCAGTAGTTTAGAAGAAAACGATGTTTTTTTTTTCTTTGGTCGTTACAGTACGAAAGAAAAAAAAATGCTGTTATCTCCGTCAATTATAATTTGTTTTCGTTTTAGATTTGCTTTTCATAGCTGTTTAAGACAATCTTGATGTATTTTGACACTTTGACAACGATTTTTCCAGTAGTTTAGAAGAAAACGATGTTTTTTTTTATTTGGTCGTTACAGTACGATATAAAAAAAAAAGCTGTTATCTCCGTCAATTATAATTTGTTTTCGTTTTAGATTTGCTTTTCATAGCTGTTTAAGACAATCTTGATGTATTTTGACACTTTGACAACGATTTTTCCAGTAGTTTAGAAGAAAACGATATATTTTTTTCTTTGGTCGTTACAGTACGAAAGAAAAAAAAATGCTGTTAACTTCGTCAATGTTAATTTTTATTCCATTTAGATTTGCTTTTCATAGCTGTTTTAGACAATCATGATGTATTTAGACACTTTGACAATGATTTTTCCAGTAGTTTAGAAGAAAACGATGTTTTGTTTCTTTGGTCGTTACAGTATGAAAGAAAAATAAATTGCGTTAATATTTTTTTTTTTCGATTTAGATTTGCTGTTAATAGCTGCTTAAGACAATCTTGATGTATTTTGACACTTTGACAACGATTTTTCCAGTAGTTTAGAAGAAAACGATTTTTTTTTTCTTTGGTCATTACAGTACGATAGAAAAAAAAAAAGCTGTTATCTCCGTCAATGTTAATTTTTTTCGATTTAGATTTGCTTTTCATAGCTGTTTTAGACAATCTTGATGTATTTTGACACTTTGACAACGATTTTTCCAGTAGTTTAGAAGAAAACGATGTTTTTTTTTCTTTGGTCGTTACAGTACGATATAAAAAAAAAGCTGTTATCTCCGTCAATTATAATTTGTTTTCGTTTTAAATTTGCTTTTCATAGCTGTTTAAGACAATCTTGATGTATTTTGACACTTTGACAACGATTTTTCTATTAGTTAAGAAGAAAACGATGTTTTTTTTCTTTGGTCGTTACAGTACAAAAGATAAATAAATTTCGTTAATATTAATTTTTTTTTAATAAGATTGGCTTTTCAATTTTTCCAGTAGTTTAGAAGAAAACGATTTTTTTTTCATTGGTCGTTACAGTACGATAAAAAAAAAAGCTGTTATCTCCGTCAATTATAATTTGTTTTCGATTTAGATTTGCTTTTCATAGCTGTTTTAGACAATTTTGATGTATTTTGACACTTTGACAACGATTTTTCCAGTAGTTTAGAAGAAAACGATGTTTTTTTTCTTTGGTCGTTACAATACGAAAGATAAAAAAATTTCGTTAATATTAATTTTTTTTTAATAAGATTGGCTTTTCAATTTTTCCAGTAGTTTAGAAGAAAACGATGTTTTTTTTTTCTTTGGTCGTTACAGTACGATAGAAAAAAAAAAGATGTTATCTCCGTCAATATTAATTTGTTTTCGATTTAGATTTGCTTTTCGTAGCTGTTTAAGACAATCTTGATGTATTTTGACACTTTGACAACGATTTTTCCAGTAGTTTAGAAGAAAACGATGTTTTTTTTCTTTGGTCGTTACAGTACGAAAGATAAAAAAATTTCGTTAATATTAATTTTTTTTAAATAAGATTGGCTTTTCCATTTTTCCAGTAGTTTAGAAGAAAACGATGTTTTTTTTTCTTTGGTCGTTACAGTACGATAGAAAAAAAAAGCTGTTATCTCCGTCAATTATAATTTGTTTTCGATTTAGATTTGCTTTTCATAGCTGTTTTAGACAATCTTGATGTATTTTGACACTTTGACAACGATTTTTCCAGTAGTTTAGAAGAAAACGATGTTTTTTTTCTTTGGTCATTACAGTACGATAGAAAAAAAAAAAGCTGTTATCTCCGTCAATTATAATTTTTGTTCCATTTAGATTTGCTTTTCATAGCTGTTTTAGACAATCATGATGTATTTTGACACTTTGACAACGATTTTTCCAGTAGTTTAGAAGAAAACGATGTTTTGTTTCTTTGGTCGTTACAGTATGAAAGAAAAATAAATTGCGTTAATATTTTTTTTTTTCGATTTAGATTTACTGTTCATAGCTGTTTAAGACAATCTTGATGTATTTTGATACTTTGACAACGATTTTTCCAGTAGTTTAGAAGAAAACGATGTTTTTTTTTTCTTTGGTCGTTACAGTATGAAAGAAAAAAAAATGCTGTTAACTCCGTCAATTATAATTTGTTTTCGTTTTAGATTTGCTTTTCATAGCTGTTTAAGACAATCTTGATGTATTTTGACACTTTGACAACGATTTTTCCAGTAGTTTAGAAGAAAACGATATATTTTTTTCTTTGGTCGTTACAGTACGAAAGAAAAAAAAATGCTGTTAACTTCGTCAATGTTAATTTTTATTCCATTTAGATTTGCTTTTCATAGCTGTTTTAGACAATCATGATGTATTTAGACACTTTGACAACGATTTTTCCAGTAGTTTAGAAGAAAACGATGTTTTGTTTCTTTGGTCGTTACAGTATGAAAGAAAAATAAATTGCGTTAATATTTTTTTTTTTCGATTTAGATTTGCTGTTAATAGCTGCTTAAGACAATCTTGATGTATTTTGACACTTTGACAACGATTTTTCCAGTAGTTTAGAAGAAAACGATTTTTTTTTTCTTTGGTCATTACAGTACGATAGAAAAAAAAAAAGCTGTTATCTCCGTCAATGTTAATTTTTTTCGATTTAGATTTGCTTTTCATAGCTGTTTTAGACAATCTTGATGTATTTTGACACTTTGACAACGATTTTTCCAGTAGTTTAGAAGAAAACGATGTTTTTTTTTCTTTGGTCGTTACAGTACGATATAAAAAAAAAAGCTGTTATCTCCGTCAATTATAATTTGTTTTCGTTTTAAATTTGCTTTTCATAGCTGTTTAAGACAATCTTGATGTATTTTGACACTTTGACAACGATTTTTCCATTAGTTAAGAAGAAAACGATGTTTTTTTTCTTTGGTCGTTACAGTACAAAAGATAAATAAATTTCGTTAATATTAATTTTTTTTTAATAAGATTGGCTTTTCAATTTTTCCAGTAGTTTAGAAGAAAACGATTTTTTTTTCATTGGTCGTTACAGTACGATAAAAAAAAAGCTGTTATCTCCGTCAATTATAATTTGTTTTCGATTTAGATTTGCTTTTCATAGCTGTTTTAGACAATTTTGATGTATTTTGACACTTTGACAACGATTTTTCCAGTAGTTTAGAAGAAAACGATGTTTTTTTTCTTTGGTCGTTACAATACGAAAGATAAAAAAATTTCGTTAATATTAATTTTTTTTTAATAAGATTGCCTTTTCAATTTTTCCAGTAGTTTAGAAGAAAACGATGTTTTTTTTTTCTTTGGTCGTTACAGTACGATAGAAAAAAAAAAGATGTTATCTCCGTCAATATTAATTTGTTTTCGATTTAGATTTGCTTTTCGTAGCTGTTTAAGACAATCTTGATGTATTTTGACACTTTGACAACGATTTTTCCAGTAGTTTAGAAGAAAACGATGTTTTTTTTCTTTGGTCGTTACAGTACGAAAGATAAAAAAATTTCGTTAATATTAATTTTTTTTAAATAAGATTGGCTTTTCCATTTTTCCAGTAGTTTAGAAGAAAACGATGTTTTTTTTTCTTTGGTCGTTACAGTACGATAGAAAAAAAAAGCTGTTATCTCCGTCAATTATAATTTGTTTTCGATTTAGATTTGCTTTTCATAGCTGTTTTAGACAATCTTGATGTATTTTGACACTTTGACAACGATTTTTCCAGTAGTTTAGAAGAAAACGATGTTTTTTTTCTTTGGTCATTACAGTACGATAGAAAAAAAAAAAGCTGTTATCTCCGTCAATTATAATTTTTGTTCCATTTAGATTTGCTTTTCATAGCTGTTTTAGACAATCATGATGTATTTTGACACTTTGACAACGATTTTTCCAGTAGTTTAGAAGAAAACGATGTTTTGTTTCTTTGGTCGTTACAGTATGAAAGAAAAATAAATTGCGTTAATATTTTTTTTTTTCGATTTAGATATACTGTTCATAGCTGTTTAAGACAATCTTGATGTATTTTGATACTTTGACAACGATTTTTCCAGTAGTTTAGAAGAAAACGATGTTTTTTTTTTCTTTGGTCGTTACAGTACGAAAGAAAAAAAAATGCTGTTAACTCCGTCAATTATAATTTTTTTTCGATTTAGATTTGCTTTTCATAGCTGTTTTAGACAATCTTGATGTATTTTGACACTTTGACAACGATTTTTCCAGTAGTTTAGAAGAAAACGATGTTTTTTTTCTTTGGTCATTACAGTACGATAGAAAAAAAAAAAGCTGTTATCTCCGTCAATTATAATTTTTGTTCCATTTAGATTTGCTTTTCATAGCTGTTTTAGACAATCATGATGTATTTTGACACTTTGACAACGATTTTTCCAGTAGTTTAGAAGAAAACGATGTTTTGTTTCTTTGGTCGTTACAGTATGAAAGAAAAATAAATTGCGTTAATATTTTTTTTTTTCGATTTAGATTTACTGTTCATAGCTGTTTAAGACAATCTTGATGTATTTTGATACTTTGACAACGATTTTTCCAGTAGTTTAGAAGAAAACGATATTTTTTTTTCTTTGGTCGTTACAGTACGAAAGAAAAAAAAATGCTGTTAACTCCGTCAATTATAATTTTTTTTCGATTTAGATTTGCTTTTCATAGCTGTTTTAGACAATCTTGATGTATTTTGACACTTTGACAACGATTTTTCCAGTAGTTTAGAAGAAAACGATGTTTTTTTTCTTTGGTCATTACAGTACGATAGAAAAAAAAAAAGCTGTTATCTCCGTCAATTATAATTTTTGTTCCATTTAGATTTGCTTTTCATAGCTGTTTTAGACAATCATGATGTATTTTGACACTTTGACAACGATTTTTCCAGTAGTTTAGAAGAAAACGATGTTTTGTTTCTTTGGTCGTTACAGTATGAAAGAAAAATAAATTGCGTTAATATTTTTTTTTTTTCGATTTAGATTTACTGTTCATAGCTGTTTAAGACAATCTTGATGTGTTTTGATACTTTGACAACGATTTTTCCAGTAGTTTAGAAGAAAACGATATTTTTTTTTCTTTGGTCGTTACAGTACGAAAGAAAAAAAAATGCTGTTAACTCCGTCAATTATAATTTTTTTTCGTTTTAGATTTGCTTTTCATAGCTGTTTAAGACAATCTTGATGTATTTTGACACTTTGACAACGATTTTTCCAGTAGTTTAGAAGAAAACGATGTTTTTTTTTCTTTGGTCGTTACAGTACGATATAAAAAAAAAGCTGTTATCTCCGTCAATTATAATTTGTTTTCGTTTTAGATTTGCTTTTCATAGCTGTTTAAGACAATCTTGATGTATTTTGACACTTTGACAACGATTTTTCCAGCAGTTTAGAAGAAAACGATATATTTTTTTCTTTGGTCATTACAGTACGAAAGAAAAAAAAATGCTGTTAACTTCGTCAATGTTAATTTTTATTCCATTTAGATTTGCTTTTCATAGCTGCTTAAGACAATCTTGATGTATTTTGACACTTTGACAACGATTTTTCCAGTAGTTTAGAAGAAAACGATGTTTTTTTTCTTTGGTCATTACAGTACGATAGAAAAAAAAAAAGCTGTTATCTCCGTCAGTGTTAATTTTTTTCGATTTAGATTTGCTTTTCATAGCTGTTTAAGACAATCTTGATGTATTTTGACACTTTGACAACGATTTTTCCAGTAGTTTAGAAGAAAACGATGTTTTTTTTTCTTTGGTCGTTACAGTACGATATAAAAAAAAAGCTGTTATCTCCGTCAATTATAATTTGTTTTCGTTTTAGATTTGCTTTTCATAGCTGTTTAAGACAATCTTGATGTATTTTGACACTTTGACAACGATTTTTCCAGCAGTTTAGAAGAAAACGATATATTTTTTTCTTTGGTCGTTACAGTACGAAAGATAAAAAAATTTCGTTAATATTAATTTTTTTTAAATAAGATTGGCTTTTCCATTTTTCCAGTAGTTTAGAAGAAAACGATGTTTTTTTTTCTTTGGTCGTTACAGTACGATAGAAAAAAAAAGCTGTTATCTCCGTCAATTATAATTTGTTTTCGATTTAGATTTGCTTTTCATAGCTGTTTTAGACAATCTTGATGTATTTTGACACTTTGACAACGATTTTTCCAGTAGTTTAGAAGAAAACGATGTTTTTTTTCTTTGGTCATTACAGTACGATAGAAAAAAAAAAAGCTGTTATCTCCGTCAATTATAATTTTTGTTCCATTTAGATTTGCTTTTCATAGCTGTTTTAGACAATCATGATGTATTTTGACACTTTGACAACGATTTTTCCAGTAGTTTAGAAGAAAACGATGTTTTGTTTCTTTGGTCGTTACAGTATGAAAGAAAAATAAATTGCGTTAATATTTTTTTTTTTCGATTTAGATTTACTGTTCATAGCTGTTTAAGACAATCTTGATGTATTTTGATACTTTGACAACGATTTTTCCAGTAGTTTAGAAGAAAACGATGTTTTTTTTTTCTTTGGTCGTTACAGTACGAAAGAAAAAAAAATGCTGTTAACTCCGTCAATTATAATTTGTTTTCGTTTTAGATTTGCTTTTCATAGCTGTTTAAGACAATCTTGATGTATTTTGACACTTTGACAACGATTTTTCCAGTAGTTTAGAAGAAAACGATATATTTTTTTCTTTGGTCGTTACAGTACGAAAGAAAAAAAAATGCTGTTAACTTCGTCAATGTTAATTTTTATTCCATTTAGATTTGCTTTTCATAGCTGTTTTAGACAATCATGATGTATTTAGACACTTTGACAACGATTTTTCCAGTAGTTTAGAAGAAAACGATGTTTTGTTTCTTTGGTCGTTACAGTATGAAAGAAAAATAAATTGCGTTAATATTTTTTTTTTTCGATTTAGATTTGCTGTTAATAGCTGCTTAAGACAATCTTGATGTATTTTGACACTTTGACAACGATTTTTCCAGTAGTTTAGAAGAAAACGATTTTTTTTTTCTTTGGTCATTACAGTACGATAGAAAAAAAAAAAGCTGTTATCTCCGTCAATGTTAATTTTTTTCGATTTAGATTTGCTTTTCATAGCTGTTTTAGACAATCTTGATGTATTTTGACACTTTGACAACGATTTTTCCAGTAGTTTAGAAGAAAACGATGTTTTTTTTTCTTTGGTCGTTACAGTACGATATAAAAAAAAAAGCTGTTATCTCCGTCAATTATAATTTGTTTTCGTTTTAAATTTGCTTTTCATAGCTGTTTAAGACAATCTTGATGTATTTTGACACTTTGACAACGATTTTTCCATTAGTTAAGAAGAAAACGATGTTTTTTTTCTTTGGTCGTTACAGTACAAAAGATAAATAAATTTCGTTAATATTAATTTTTTTTTAATAAGATTGGCTTTTCAATTTTTCCAGTAGTTTAGAAGAAAACGATTTTTTTTTCATTGGTCGTTACAGTACGATAAAAAAAAAGCTGTTATCTCCGTCAATTATAATTTGTTTTCGATTTAGATTTGCTTTTCATAGCTGTTTTAGACAATTTTGATGTATTTTGACACTTTGACAACGATTTTTCCAGTAGTTTAGAAGAAAACGATGTTTTTTTTCTTTGGTCGTTACAATACGAAAGATAAAAAAATTTCGTTAATATTAATTTTTTTTTAATAAGATTGCCTTTTCAATTTTTCCAGTAGTTTAGAAGAAAACGATGTTTTTTTTTTCTTTGGTCGTTACAGTACGATAGAAAAAAAAAAGATGTTATCTCCGTCAATATTAATTTGTTTTCGATTTAGATTTGCTTTTCGTAGCTGTTTAAGACAATCTTGATGTATTTTGACACTTTGACAACGATTTTTCCAGTAGTTTAGAAGAAAACGATGTTTTTTTTCTTTGGTCGTTACAGTACGAAAGATAAAAAAATTTCGTTAATATTAATTTTTTTTAAATAAGATTGGCTTTTCCATTTTTCCAGTAGTTTAGAAGAAAACGATGTTTTTTTTTCTTTGGTCGTTACAGTACGATAGAAAAAAAAAGCTGTTATCTCCGTCAATTATAATTTGTTTTCGATTTAGATTTGCTTTTCATAGCTGTTTTAGACAATCTTGATGTATTTTGACACTTTGACAACGATTTTTCCAGTAGTTTAGAAGAAAACGATGTTTTTTTTCTTTGGTCATTACAGTACGATAGAAAAAAAAAAAGCTGTTATCTCCGTCAATTATAATTTTTGTTCCATTTAGATTTGCTTTTCATAGCTGTTTTAGACAATCATGATGTATTTTGACACTTTGACAACGATTTTTCCAGTAGTTTAGAAGAAAACGATGTTTTGTTTCTTTGGTCGTTACAGTATGAAAGAAAAATAAATTGCGTTAATATTTTTTTTTTTCGATTTAGATATACTGTTCATAGCTGTTTAAGACAATCTTGATGTATTTTGATACTTTGACAACGATTTTTCCAGTAGTTTAGAAGAAAACGATGTTTTTTTTTTCTTTGGTCGTTACAGTACGAAAGAAAAAAAAATGCTGTTAACTCCGTCAATTATAATTTTTTTTCGATTTAGATTTGCTTTTCATAGCTGTTTTAGACAATCTTGATGTATTTTGACACTTTGACAACGATTTTTCCAGTAGTTTAGAAGAAAACGATGTTTTTTTTCTTTGGTCATTACAGTACGATAGAAAAAAAAAAAGCTGTTATCTCCGTCAATTATAATTTTTGTTCCATTTAGATTTGCTTTTCATAGCTGTTTTAGACAATCATGATGTATTTTGACACTTTGACAACGATTTTTCCAGTAGTTTAGAAGAAAACGATGTTTTGTTTCTTTGGTCGTTACAGTATGAAAGAAAAATAAATTGCGTTAATATTTTTTTTTTTTCGATTTAGATTTACTGTTCATAGCTGTTTAAGACAATCTTGATGTGTTTTGATACTTTGACAACGATTTTTCCAGTAGTTTAGAAGAAAACGATATTTTTTTTTCTTTGGTCGTTACAGTACGAAAGAAAAAAAAATGCTGTTAACTCCGTCAATTATAATTTTTTTTCGTTTTAGATTTGCTTTTCATAGCTGTTTAAGACAATCTTGATGTATTTTGACACTTTGACAACGATTTTTCCAGTAGTTTAGAAGAAAACGATGTTTTTTTTTCTTTGGTCGTTACAGTACGATATAAAAAAAAAGCTGTTATCTCCGTCAATTATAATTTGTTTTCGTTTTAGATTTGCTTTTCATAGCTGTTTAAGACAATCTTGATGTATTTTGACACTTTGACAACGATTTTTCCAGCAGTTTAGAAGAAAACGATATATTTTTTTCTTTGGTCATTACAGTACGAAAGAAAAAAAAATGCTGTTAACTTCGTCAATGTTAATTTTTATTCCATTTAGATTTGCTTTTCATAGCTGCTTAAGACAATCTTGATGTATTTTGACACTTTGACAACGATTTTTCCAGTAGTTTAGAAGAAAACGATGTTTTTTTTCTTTGGTCATTACAGTACGATAGAAAAAAAAAAAGCTGTTATCTCCGTCAGTGTTAATTTTTTTCGATTTAGATTTGCTTTTCATAGCTGTTTTAGACAATCTTGATGTATTTTGACACTTTGACAACGATTTTTCCAGTAGTTTAGAAGAAAACGATGTTTTTTTTTCTTTGGTCGTTACAGTACGATATAAAAAAAAAGCTGTTATCTCCGTCAATTATAATTTGTTTTCGTTTTAGATTTGCTTTTCATAGCTGTTTAAGACAATCTTGATGTATTTTGACACTTTGACAACGATTTTTCCAGTAGTTTAGAAGAAAACGATATATTTTTTTCTTTGGTCGTTACAGTACGAAAGAAAAAAAAATGCTGTTAACTTCGTCAATGTTAATTTTTATTCCATTTAGATTTGCTTTTCATAGCTGTTTTAGACAATCTTGATATATTTTGACACTTTGACAACGATTTTTCCATTAGTTAAGAAGAAAACGATGTTTTTTTTCTTTGGTCGTTACAGTACAAAAGATAAATAAATTTCGTTAATATTAATTTTTTTTTAATAAGATTGGCTTTTCAATTTTTCCAGTAGTTTAGAAGAAAACGATTTTTTTTTCATTGGTCGTTACAGTACGATAAAAAAAAAAAGCTGTTATCTCCGTCAATTATAATTTGTTTTCGATTTAGATTTGCTTTTCATAGCTGTTTTAGACAATTTTGATGTATTTTGACACTTTGACAACGATTTTTGCAGTAGTTTAGAAGAAAACGATGTTTTTTTTCTTTGGTCGTTACAATACGAAAGATAAAAAAATTTCGTTAATATTAATTTTTTTTTAATAAGATTGGCTTTTCAATTTTTCCAGTAGTTTAGAAGAAAACGATGTTTTTTTTTTCTTTGGTCGTTACAGTACGATAGAAAAAAAAAAGATGTTATCTCCGTCAATATTAATTTGTTTTCGATTTAGATTTGCTTTTCATAGCTGTTTTAGACAATCTTGATGTATTTTGACACTTTGACAACGATTTTTCCAGTAGTTTAGAAGAAAACGTTGTTTTTTTTCTTTGGTCGTTACAGTACGAAAGATAAAAAAATTTCGTTAATATTAATTTTTTTTAAATAAGATTGGCTTTTCCATTTTACCAGTAGTTTAGAAGAAAACGATGTTTTTTTTTCTTTGGTCGTTACAGTACGAAAGAAAAAAAAATGCTGTTAACTCCGTCAATTATAATTTTTTTTCGTTTTAGATTTGCTTTTCATAGCTGTTTAAGACAATCTTGATGTATTTTGACACTTTGACAACGATTTTTCCAGTAGTTTAGAAGAAAACGATGTTTTTTTTTCTTTGGTCGTTACAGTACGATATAAAAAAAAAGCTGTTATCTCCGTCAATTATAATTTGTTTTCGTTTTAGATTTGCTTTTCATAGCTGTTTAAGACAATCTTGATGTATTTTGACACTTTGACAACGATTTTTCCAGCAGTTTAGAAGAAAACGATATATTTTTTTCTTTGGTCATTACAGTACGAAAGAAAAAAAAATGCTGTTAACTTCGTCAATGTTAATTTTTATTCCATTTAGATTTGCTTTTCATAGCTGCTTAAGACAATCTTGATGTATTTTGACACTTTGACAACGATTTTTCCAGTAGTTTAGAAGAAAACGATGTTTTTTTTCTTTGGTCATTACAGTACGATAGAAAAAAAAAAAAGCTGTTATCTCCGTCAGTGTTAATTTTTTTCGATTTAGATTTGCTTTTCATAGCTGTTTTAGACAATCTTGATGTATTTTGACACTTTGACAACGATTTTTCCAGTAGTTTAGAAGAAAACGATGTTTTTTTTTCTTTGGTCGTTACAGTACGATATAAAAAAAAAGCTGTTATCTCCGTCAATTATAATTTGTTTTCGTTTTAGATTTGCTTTTCATAGCTGTTTAAGACAATCTTGATGTATTTTGACACTTTGACAACGATTTTTCCAGTAGTTTAGAAGAAAACGATATATTTTTTTCTTTGGTCGTTACAGTACGAAAGAAAAAAAAATGCTGTTAACTTCGTCAATGTTAATTTTTATTCCATTTAGATTTGCTTTTCATAGCTGTTTTAGACAATCTTGATGTATTTTGACACTTTGACAACGATTTTTCCATTAGTTAAGAAGAAAACGATGTTTTTTTTCTTTGGTCGTTACAGTACAAAAGATAAATAAATTTCGTTAATATTAATTTTTTTTTAATAAGATTGGCTTTTCAATTTTTCCAGTAGTTTAGAAGAAAACGATTTTTTTTTCATTGGTCGTTACAGTACGATAAAAAAAAAAAGCTGTTATCTCCGTCAATTATAATTTGTTTTCGATTTAGATTTGCTTTTCATAGCTGTTTTAGACAATTTTGATGTATTTTGACACTTTGACAACGATTTTTGCAGTAGTTTAGAAGAAAACGATGTTTTTTTTCTTTGGTCGTTACAATACGAAAGATAAAAAAATTTCGTTAATATTAATTTTTTTTTAATAAGATTGGCTTTTCAATTTTTCCAGTAGTTTAGAAGAAAACGATGTTTTTTTTTTCTTTGGTCGTTACAGTACGATAGAAAAAAAAAAGATGTTATCTCCGTCAATATTAATTTGTTTTCGATTTAGATTTGCTTTTCATAGCTGTTTAAGACAATCTTGATGTATTTTGACACTTTGACAACGATTTTTCCAGTAGTTTAGAAGAAAACGTTGTTTTTTTTCTTTGGTCGTTACAGTACGAAAGATAAAAAAATTTCGTTAATATTAATTTTTTTTAAATAAGATTGGCTTTTCCATTTTACCAGTAGTTTAGAAGAAAACGATGTTTTTTTTTCTTTGGTCGTTACAGTACGATAGAAAAAAAAAGCTGTTATCTCCGTCAATTATAATTTGTTTTCGATTTAGATTTGCTTTTCATAGCTGTTTTAGACAATCTTGATGTATTTTGACACTTTGACAACGATTTTTCCAGTAGTTTAGAAGAAAACGATGTTTTTTTTTTCTTTGGTCGTTACAGTACGAAAGAAAAAAAAATGCTGTTAACTCCGTCAATTATAATTTTTTTTCGATTTAGATTTGCTTTTCATAGCTGTTTTAGACAATCTTGATGTATTTTGACACTTTGACAACGATTTTTCCAGTAGTTTAGAAGAAAACGATGTTTTTTTCTTTGGTCATTACAGTACGATAGAAAAAAAAAAAGCTGTTATCTCCGTCAATTATAATTTGTTTTCGTTTTAGATTTGCTTTTCATAGCTGTTTAAGACAATCTTGATGTATTTTGACACTTTGACAACGATTTTTCCAGTAGTTTAGAAGAAAACGATGTTTTTTTTTCTTTGGTCGTTACAGTACGATATAAAAAAAAAGCTGTTATCTCCGTCAATTATAATTTGTTTTCGTTTTAGATTTGCTTTTCATAGCTGTTTAAGACAATCTTGATGTATTTTGACACTTTGACAACGATTTTTCCAGCAGTTTAGAAGAAAACGATATATTTTTTTCTTTGGTCGTTACAGTACGAATGAAAAAAAAATGCTGTTAACTTCGTCAATGTTAATTTTTATTCCATTTAGATTTGCTTTTCATAGCTGTTTTAGACAATCTTGATGTATTTTGACACTTTGACAACGATTTTTCCATTAGTTAAGAAGAAAACGATGTTTTTTTTCTTTGGTCGTTACAGTACAAAAGATAAATAAATTTCGTTAATATTAATTTTTTTTTAATAAGATTGGCTTTTCAATTTTTCCAGTAGTTTAGAAGAAAACGATTTTTTTTTCATTGGTCGTTACAGTACGATAAAAAAAAAAAAAGCTGTTATCTCCGCCAATTATAATTTTTTTTCGATTTAGATTTGCTTTTCATAGCTGTTTTAGACAATCTTGATGTATTTTGACACTTTGACAACGATTTTTCCAGTAGTTTAGAAGAAAACGATATTTTTTTTTCTTTGGTCGTTACAGTACGAAAGAAAAAAAAATGCTGTTAACTCCGTCAATTATAATTTTTTTTCGATTTAGATTTGCTTTTCATAGCTGTTTTAGACAATCTTGATGTATTTTGACACTTTGACAACGATTTTTCCAGTAGTTTAGAAGAAAACGATGTTTTTTTTTCTTTGGTCGTTACAGTACGAAAGAAAAAAAGCTGTTATCTCCGTCAATTATAATTTGTTTTCGTTTTAGATTTGCTTTTCATAGCTGTTTAAGACAATCTTGATGTATTTTGACACTTTGACAACGATTTTTCCAGCAGTTTAGAAGAAAACGATATATTTTTTTCTTTGGTCGTTACAGTACGAATGAAAAAAAAATGCTGTTAACTTCGTCAATGTTAATTTTTATTCCATTTAGATTTGCTTTTCATAGCTGTTTTAGACAATCTTGATGTATTTTGACACTTTGACAACGATTTTTCCATTAGTTAAGAAGAAAACGATGTTTTTTTTCTTTGGTCGTTACAGTACAAAAGATAAATAAATTTCGTTAATATTAATTTTTTTTTAATAAGATTGGCTTTTCAATTTTTCCAGTAGTTTAGAAGAAAACGATTTTTTTTTCATTGGTCGTTACAGTACGATAAAAAAAAAAAAAGCTGTTATCTCCGCCAATTATAATTTTTTTTCGATTTAGATTTGCTTTTCATAGCTGTTTTAGACAATCTTGATGTATTTTGACACTTTGACAACGATTTTTCCAGTAGTTTAGAAGAAAACGATGTTTTTTTTCTTTGGTCGTTACAATACGAAAGATAAAAAAATTTCGTTAATATTAATTTTTTTTTAATAAGATTGGCTTTTCAATTTTTCCAGTAGTTTAGAAGAAAACGATGTTTTTTTTTTCTTTGGTCGTTACAGTACGATAGAAAAAAAAAAGATGTTATCTCCGTCAATATTAATTTGTTTTCGATTTAGATTTGCTTTTCATAGCTGTTTAAGACAATCTTGATGTATTTTGACACTTTGACAACGATTTTTCCAGTAGTTTAGAAGAAAACGATGTTTTTTTTCTTTGGTCGTTACAGTACGAAAGATAAAAAAATTTCGTTAATATTAATTTTTTAAAAATAAGATTGGCTTTTCCATTTTTCCAGTAGTTAAGAAGAAAACGATGTTTTTTTTTCTTTGGTCGTTACAGTACGATAGAAAAAAAAAGCTGTTATCTCCGTCAATTATAATTTGTTTTCGATTTAGATTTGCTTTTCATAGCTGTTTAAGACAATCTTGATGTATTTTGACACTTTGACAACGATTTTTCCAGTTGTTTAGAAGAAAACGATGTTTTTTTTCTTTGGTCGTTACAGTACGAAAGATAAAAAAATTTCGTTAATATTAATTTTTTTTAAATAAGATTGGCTTTTCCATTTTTCCAGTAGTTTAGAAGAAAACGATGTTTTTTTTTCTTCGGTCGTTACAGTACGAAAGAAAAAAAAATGCTGTTATCTCCGTCAATTTAAATTTTTTTTCGATTTAGATTTGCTGTTCATAGCTGCTTAAGGCAATCTTGATGTATTTTGATACTTTGACAACGATTTTTCCAGTAGTTTAGAAGAAAACAATGTTTTTTTTTCTTTGGTCGTTACAGTACGAAAGAAAAAAAAATGCTGTTAACTCCGTCAATTATAATTTTTTTTCGATTTAGATTTGCTTTTCATAGCTGTTTTAGACAATCTTGATGTATTTTGACACTTTGACAACGATTTTTCCAGTAGTTTAGAAGAAAACGATGTTTTTTTTCTTTGGTCATTACAGTACGATAGAAAAAAAAAGCTGTTATCTCCGTCAATTATAATTTTTGTTCCATTTAGATTTGCTTTTCATAGCTGTTTTAGACAATCATGATGTATTTTGACACTTTGACAACGATTTTTCCATTAGTTAAGAAGAAAACGATGTTTTTTTTCTTTGGTCGTTACAGTACAAAAGATAAATAAATTTCGTTAATATTAATTTTTTTTTAATAAGATTGGCTTTTCAATTTTTCCAGTAGTTTAGAAGAAAACGATTTTTTTTTCATTGGTCGTTACAGTACGATAAAAAAAAAAAAAGCTGTTATCTCCGTCAATTATAATTTGTTTTCGATTTAGATTTGCTTTTCATAGCTGTTTTAGACAATCTTGATGTATTTTGACACTTTGACAACGATTTTTCCAGTAGTTTAGAAGAAAACAATGTTTTTTTTCTTTGGTCATTACAGTACGATAGAAAAAAAAAAGCTGTTATCTCCGTCAATTATAATTTGTTTTCGTTTTAGATTTGCTTTTCATAGCTGTTTAAGACAATCTTGATGTATTTTGACACTTTGACAACGATTTTTTTCAGTAGTTTAGAAGAAAACGATGTTTTTTTTTCTTTGGTCGTTACAGTACGATATAAAAAAAAAAGCTGTTATCTCCATCAATTATAATTTGTTTTCGTTTTAGATTTGCTTTTCATAGCTGTTTAAGACAATCTTGATGTATTTTGACACTTTGACAACGATTTTTCCAGTAGTTTAGAAGAAAACGATATATTTTTTTCTTTGGTCATTACAGTACGAAAGAAAAAAAAATGCTGTTAACTTCGTCAATGTTAATTTTTATTCCATTTAGATTTGCTTTTCATAGCTGTTTTAGACAATCTTGATGTATTTTGACACTTTGACAACGATTTTTCCATTAGTTAAGAAGAAAACGATGTTTTTTTTCTTTGGTCGTTACAGTACAAAAGATAAATAAATTTCGTTAATATTAATTTTTTTTTAATAAGATTGGATTTTCAATTTTTCCAGTAGTTTAGAAGAAAACGATTTTTTTTTCATTGGTCGTTACAGTACGATAAAAAAAAAAAAAAGCTGTTATCTCCGTCAATTATAATTTGTTTTCGATTTAGATTTGCTTTTCATAGCTGTTTTAGACAATCTTGATGTATTTTGACACTTTGACAACGATTTTTCCAGTAGTTTAGAAGAAAACGATGTTTTTTTTCTTTGGTCGTTACAATACGAAAGATAAAAAAATTTCGTTAATATTAATTTTATTTTAATAAGATTGGCTTTTCAATTTTTCCAGTAGTTTAGAAGAAAACGATGTTTTTTTTTTCTTTGGTCGTTACAGTACGATAGAAAAAAAAAGATGTTATCTCCGTCAATATTAATTTGTTTTCGATTTAGATTTGCTTTTCATAGCTGTTTAAGACAATCTTGATGTATTTTGACACTTTGACAACGATTTTTCCAGTAGTTTAGAAGAAAACGATGTTTTTTTTCTTTGGTCGTTACAGTACGAAAGATAAAAAAATTTCGTTAATATTAATTTTTTTTAAATAAGATTGGCTTTTCCATTTTTCCAGTAGTTTAGAAGAAAACGATGTTTTTTTTTCTTTGGTCGTTACAGTACGATAGAAAAAAAAGCTGTTATCTCCGTCAATTATAATTTGTTTTCGATTTAGATTTGCTTTTCATAGCTGTTTAAGACAATCTTGATGTATTTTGACACTTTGACAACGATTTTTCCAGTTGTTTAGAAGAAAACGATGTTTTTTTTCTTTGGTCGTTACAGTATGAAAGATAAAAAAATTTCGTTAATATTAATTTTGTTTAAATAAGATTGGCTTTTCCATTTTTCCAGTAGTTTAGAAGAAAACGATGTTTTTTTTTCTTCGGTCGTTACAGTACGAAAGAAAAAAAAATGCTGTTATCTCCGTCAATATTAATTTTGTTTCGATTTAGATTTGCTGTTCATAGCTGCTTAAGGCAATCTTGATGTATTTTGGTACTTTGACAACGATTTTTCCAGTAGTTTAGAAGAAAACAATGTTTTTTTTTCTTTGGTCGTTACAGTACGAAAGAAAAAAAAATGCTGTTAACTCCATCAATTATAATTTTTTTTCGATTTAGATTTGCTTTTCATAGCTGTTTTAGACAATCTTGATGTATTTTGACACTTTGACAACGATTTTTCCAGTAGTTTAGAAGAAAACGATGTTTTTTTTCTTTGGTCATTACAGTACGATAGAAAAAAAAAAAGCTGTTATCTCCGTCAATGTTAATTTTTTTCGATTTAGATTTGCTTTTCATAGCTGTTTTAGACAATCTTGATGTATTTTGACACTTTGACAACGATTTTTCCAGTAGTTTAGAAGAAAACGATGTTTTTTTTTTCTTTGGTCGTTACAGTACGAAAGAAAAAAAAATGCTGTTAACTCCGTCAATTATAATTTTTTTTCGATTTAGATTTGCTTTTCATAGCTGTTTTAGACAATCTTGATGTATTTTGACACTTTGACAACGATTTTTCCAGTAGTTTAGAAGAAAACGATGTTTTTTTTCTTTGGTCATTACAGTACGATAGAAAAAAAAAGCTGTTATCTTCGTCAATTATAATTTTTGTTCCATTTAGATTTGCTTTTCATAGCTGTTTTAGACAATCATGATGTATTTTGACACTTTGACAACGATTTTTCCAGTAGTTTAGAAGAAAACGATGTTTTGTTTCTTTGGTCGTTACAGTGTGAAAGAAAAATAAATTGCGTTAATATTTTTTTTTTTTCGATTTAGATTTGCTGTTCATAGCTGCTTAAGACAATCTTGATGTATTTTGATACTTTGACAACGATTTTTCCAGTAGTTTAGAAGAAAACGATGTTTTTTTTTTCTTTGGTCGTTACAGTACGAAAGAAAAAAAATGCTGTTAACTCCGTCAATTATAATTTTTTTTCGATTTAGATTTGCTTTTCATAGCTGTTTTAGACAATCTTGATGTATTTTGACACTTTGACAACGATTTTTCCAGTAGTTTAGAAGAAAACGATGTTTTTTTTTCTTTGGTCGTTACAGTACGAAAGAAAAAAAATGCTGTTAACTTCGTCAATGTTAATTTTTTTTCGATTTAGATTTGCTTTTCATAGCTGTTTTAGACAATCTTGATGTATTTTGACACTTTGACAACGATTTTTCCAGTTGTTTAGAAGAAAACGATGTTTTTTTTTCTTTGGTCGTTTCAGTACGAAAGATAAAAAAATTTCATTAATATTGATTTTTTTTTAATAAGATTGGCTTTTCCATTTTTCCAGTAGTTTAGAAGAAAACGATTTTTTTTTCTTTGGTCGCTACAGTACGAAAGAAAAAAAAATGCTGTTAACTCCGTCAATGTTAATTTTTGTTCGATTTAGATTTGCTTTTCATAGCTGTTTTAGACAATCTTGATGTATTTTGACACTTTGACAACGATTTTTCCAGTAGTTTAGAAGAAAACGATGTTTTTTTTTTCTTTGGTCGTTACAGTACGAAAGAAAAAAAAATGCTGTTAACTCCGTCAATTATAATTTTTTTTCGATTTAGATTTGCTTTTCATAGCTGTTTTAGACAATCTTGATGTATTTTGACACTTTGACAACGATTTTTCCAGTAGTTTAGAAGAAAACGATGTTTTTTTTCTTTGGTCATTACAGTACGATAGAAAAAAAAGCTGTTATCTCCGTCAATTATAATTTTTGTTCCATTTAGATTTGCTTTTCATAGCTGTTTTAGACAATCATGATGTATTTTGACACTTTGACAACGATTTTTCCAGTAGTTTAGAAGAAAACGATGTTTTGTTTCTTTGGTCGTTACAGTATGAAAGAAAAATAAATTGCGTTAATATTTTTTTTTTTTCGATTTAGATTTGCTGTTCATAGCTGCTTAAGACAATCTTGATGTATTTTGATACTTTGACAACGATTTTTCCAGTAGTTTAGAAGAAAACGATGTTTTTTTTTTCTTTGGTCGTTACAGTACGAAAGAAAAAAAATGCTGTTAACTCCGTCAATTATAATTTTTTTTCGATTTAGATTTGCTTTTCATAGCTGTTTTAGACAATCTTGATGTATTTTGACACTTTGACAACGATTTTTCCAGTAGTTTAGAAGAAAACGATGTTTTTTTTTCTTTGGTCGTTACAGTACGAAAGAAAAAAAATGCTGTTAACTTCGTCAATGTTAATTTGTTTTCGATTTAGATTTGCTTTTCATAGCTGTTTTAGACAATCTTGATGTATTTTGACACTTTGACAACGATTTTTCCAGTTGTTTAGAAGAAAACGATGTTTTTTTTTCTTTGGTCGTTTCAGTACGAAAGATAAAAAAATTTCGTTAATATTGATTTTTTTTTTAATAAGATTGGCTTTTCCATTTTTCCAGTAGTTTAGAAGAAAACGATTTTTTTTTCTTTGGTCGTTACAGTACGAAAGAAAAAAAAATGCTGTTAACTCCGTCAATGTTAATTTTTGTTCGATTTAGATTTGCTTTTCATAGCTGTTTTAGACAATCTTGATGTATTTTGACACTTTGACAACGATTTTTCCAGTAGTTTAGAAGAAAACGATGTTTTTTTTTTCTTTGGTCGTTACAGTACGAAAGAAAAAAAAATGCTGTTAACTCCGTCAATTATAATTTTTTTTCGATTTAGATTTGCTTTTCATAGCTATTTTAGACAATCTTGATGTATTTTGACACTTTGACAACGATTTTTCCAGTAGTTTAGAAGAAAACGATGTTTTTTTTCTTTGGTCATTACAGTACGATAGAAAAAAAAGCTGTTATCTCCATCAATTATAATTTTTGTTCCATTTAGATTTGCTTTTCATAGCTGTTTTAGACAATCATGATGTATTTTGACACTTTGACAACGATTTTTCCATTAGTTAAGAAGAAAACGATGTTTTTTTTCTTTGGTCGTTACAGTACAAAAGATAAATAAATTTCGTTAATATTAATTTTTTTTTAATAAGATTGGCTTTTCAATTTTTCCAGTAGTTTAGAAGAAACCGGTTTTTTTTTCATTGGTCGTTACAGTACGATAAAAAAAAAAAAAGCTGTTATCTCCGTCAATTATAATTTGTTTTCGATTTAGATTTGCTTTTCATAGCTGTTTTAGACAATCTTGATGTATTTTGACACTTTGACAACGATTTTTCCAGTAGTTTAGAAGAAAACGATGTTTTTTTTCTTTGGTCATTACAGTACGATAGAAAAAAAAAAGCTGTTATCTCCGTCAATTATAATTTGTTTTCGTTTTAGATTTGCTTTTCATAGCTGTTTAAGACAATCTTGATGTATTTTGACACTTTGACAACGATTTTTCCAGTAGTTTAGAAGAAAACGATGTTTTTTTTTCTTTGTTCGTTACAGTACGATATAAAAAAAAAGCTGTTAACTCCGTCAATTATAATTTGTTTTCGTTTTAGATTTGCTTTTCATAGCTGTTTAAGACAATCTTGATGAATTTTGACACTTTGACAACGATTTTTCCAGTAGTTTAGAAGAAAACGATATATTTTTTTCTTTGGTCGTTACAGTACGAAAGAAAAAAAAATGCTGTTAACTTCGTCAATGTTAATTTTTATTCCATTTAGATTTGCTTTTCATAGCTGTTTTAGACAATCTTGATGTATTTTGACACTTTGACAACGATTTTTCCAGTAGTTTAGAAGAAAACGATGTTTTTTTTCTTTGGTCGTTACAATACGAAAGATAAAAAAATTTCGTTAATATTAATTTTTTTTTAATAAGATTGGCTTTTCAATTTTTCCAGTAGTTTAGAAGAAAACGATGTTTTTTTTTTCTTTGGTCGTTACAGTACGATAGAAAAAAAAAAGATGTTAACTCCGTCAATTATAATTTTTTTTTCGATTTAGATTTGCTTTTCATAGCTGTTTTAGACAATCTTGATGTATTTTGACACTTTGACAACGATTTTTCCAGTAGTTTAGAAGAAAACGATGTTTTGTTTCTTTGGTCGTTACAGTATGAAAGAAAAAAAAATTGCGTTAATATTTTTTTTTTTCGATTTAGATTTGCTGTTCATAGCTGCTTAAGACAATCTTGATGTATTTTGATACTTTGACAACGATTTTTCCAGTAGTTTAGAAGAAAACGATGTTTTTTTTTTCTTTGGTCGTTACAGTACGAAAGAAAAAAAAATGCTGTTAACTCCGTCAATGTTAATTTTTGTTCGATTTAGATTTGCTTTTCATAGCTGTTTTAGACAATCTTGATGTATTTTGACACTTTGACAACGATTTTTCCAGTAGTTTAGAAGAAAACGATATTTTTTTTTTCTTTGGTCGTTACAGTACGAAAGAAAAAAAAATGCTGTTAACTCCGTCAATTATAATTTTTTTTCGATTTAGATTTGCTTTTCATAGCTGTTTTAGACAATCTTGATGTATTTTGACACTTTGACAACGATTTTTCCAGTAGTTTAGAAGAAAACGATGTTTTTTGTCTTTGGTCATTACAGTACGATAGAAAAAAAAAGCTGTTATCTCCGTCAATTATAATTTTTGTTCCATTTAGATTTGCTTTTCATAGCTGTTTTAGACAATCATGATGTATTTTGACACTTTGACAACGATTTTTCCATTAGTTAAGAAGAAAACGATGTTTTTTTTCTTTGGTCGTTACAGTACAAAAGATAAATAAATTTCGTTAATATTAATTTTTTTTTAATAAGATTGGCTTTTCAATTTTTCCAGTAGTTTAGAAGAAAACGATTTTTTTTTCATTGGTCGTTACAGTACGATAAAAAAAAAAGCTGTTATCTCCGTCAATTATAATTTGTTTTCGATTTAGATTTGCTTTTCATAGCTGTTTTAGACAATCTTGATGTATTTTGACACTTTGACAACGATTTTTCCAGTAGTTTAGAAGAAAACGATGTTTTTTTTCTTTGGTCATTACAGTACGATAGAAAAAAAAAAGCTGTTATCTCCGTCAATTATAATTTGTTTTCGTTTTAGATTTGCTTTTCATAGCTGTTTAAGACAATCTTGATGTATTTTGACACTTTGACAACGATTTTTCCAGTAGTTTAGAAGAAAACGATGTTTTTTTTTCTTTGGTCGTTACAGTACGATATAAAAAAAAAGCTGTTATCTCCGTCAATTATAATTTGTTTTCGTTTTAGATTTGCTTTTCATAGCTGTTTAAGACAATCTTGATGTATTTTGACACTTTGACAACGATTTTTCCAGTAGTTTAGAAGAAAACGATATAATTTTTTATTTGGTCGTTACAGTACGAAAGAAAAAAAAATGCTGTTAACTTCGTCAATGTTAATTTTTATTCCATTTAGATTTGCTTTTCATAGCTGTTTTAGACAATCTTGATGTATTTTGACACTTTGACAACGATTTTTCCATTAGTTAAGAAGAAAACGATGTTTTTTTTCTTTGGTCGTTACAGTACAAAAGATAAATAAATTTCGTTAATATTATTTTTTTTTTAATAAGATTGGCTTTTCAATTTTTCCAGTAGTTTAGAAGAAAACTATTTTTTTTTTCATTGGTCGTTACAGTACGATAAAAAAAAAAAAAGCTGTTATCTCCGTCAATTATAATTTGTTTTCGATTTAGATTTGCTTTTCATAGCTGTTTAAGACAATCTTGATGTATTTTGACACTTTGACAACGATTTTTCCAGTAGTTTAGAAGAAAACGATGTTTTTTTTCTTTGGTCGTTACAGTACGAAAGATAAAAAAATTTCGTTAATATTAATTTTTTTTAAATAAGATTGGCTTTTCCATTTTTCCAGTAGTTTAGAAGAAAACGATGTTTTTTTTTCTTTGGTCGTTACAGTACGATAGAAAAAAAAAGCTGTTATCTCCGTCAATTATAATTTGTTTTCGATTTAGATTTGCTTTTCATAGCTGTTTAAGACAATCTTGATGTATTTTGACACTTTGACAACGATGTTTTCAGTACTTTAGAAGAAAACGATGTTTTTTTTCTTTGGTCGTTACAGTATGAAAGAAAAAAAATTGCGTTAATATTAATTTTTTTTCGAATAAGATTTGCTGTTCATAGCTGTTTAATACAATCTTGATGTATTTTGACACTTTGACAACGATTTTTCCAGTAGTTTAGAAGAAAACGATGTTTTTTATTTCTTTGGTCGTTTCAGTATGATAGAAAAAAAATTTCCTTAATTTTAATTTTTTTTTAATTAGATTGGCTTTTCATAGCTGTTTAAGACAATCTTGATGTATTTTGACACTTTGACAACGATTTTTCCAGTAGTTTAGAAGAAAACGATTTTTTTTTTCTTTGGTCGTTACAGTATGAAAGAAAAAAAAAAGCGTTAATATAAATTTTTTTTCGATTAAGCTTTGCTGTTCATAGCTGTTTAAGACAATCTTGATGTATTTTGACACTTTGACAACGATTTTTCCAGTAGTTTAGAAGAAAACGATGTTTTTTTTTTCTTTGGTCGTTACAGTACGAAAGAAAAAAAAATGCTGTTAAGTCCGTAAATGTTAATTTTTGTTCGATTTAGATTTGCTTTTCATAGCTGTTGAAGACAATCTTGATGTATTTTGACACTTTGACAACGATTTTTCCAGTAGTTTAGAAGAAAACGATGTTTTTTTTTCTTTGGTCGTTACAGTACGAAAGATAAAAAAATTTCGTTAATATTGATTTTTTTTTAATAAGATTGGCTTTTCCATTTTTCCAGTAGTTTAGAAGAAAACGATGTTTTTTTTTCTTTGGTCGTTACAGTACGAAAGAAAAAAAAATGCTGTTAACTTCGTCAATGTTAATTTTTTTTCGATTTAGATTTGCTTTTCATAGCTGTTTTAGACAATCTTGATGTATTTTGACACTTTGACAACGATTTTTCCAGTTGTTTAGAAGAAAACGATTTTTTTTTCTTTGGTCGTTACAGTACGATAGAAAAAAAAAAGCTGTTATCTCCGTCAATTATAATTTGTTTTCGATTTAGATTTGCTGTTCGTAGCTGTTTAAGACAATCTTGATGTATTTTGACTATTTTAGAGTCAAGAAAACGATGTTTTTTTTTTCTTTGGTCGTTTCAGTATGATAGAAAAAAAATTTCCTTAATTTTAATTTTTTTTTAATTAGATTGGCTTTTCATAGCTGTTTAAGACAATCTTGATGTATTTTGACACTTTGACAACGATTTTTCCAGTAGTTTAGAAGAAAACGATTTTTTTTTTCTTTGGTCGTTACAGTATGAAAGAAAAAAAAAAGCGTTAATATAAATTTTTTTTCGATTAAGATTTGCTGTTCATAGCTGTTTAAGACAATCTTGATGTATTTTGACACATTGACAACGATTTTTCCAGTAGTTTAGAAGAAAACGATGTTTTTTTTTTCTTTGGTCGTTACAGTACGAAAGAAAAAAAAATGCTGTTAAGTCCGTCAATGTTAATTTTTGTTCGATTTAGATTTGCTTTTCATAGCTGTTTAAGACAATCTTGATGTATTTTGACACTTTGACAACGATTTTTCCAGTAGTTTAGAAGAAAACGATGTTTTTTTTTCTTTGGTCGTTACAGTACGAAAGATAAAAAAATTTCGTTAATATTGATTTTTTTTTAATAAGATTGGCTTTTCCATTTTTCCAGTAGTTTAGAAGAAAACGATGTTTTTTTTTCTTTGGTCGTTACAGTACGAAAGAAAAAAAAATGCTGTTAACTTCGTCAATGTTAATTTTTTTTCGATTTAGATTTGCTTTTCATAGCTGTTTTAGACAATCTTGATGTATTTTGACACTTTGACAACGATTTTTCCAGTTGTTTAGAAGAAAACGATGTTTTTTTTCTTTGGTCGTTACAGTACGAAAGTTAAAAAATTTCGTTAATATTAATTTTTTTTTAATAAGATTGGCTTTTCAATTTTTCCAGTAGTTTAGAAGAAAACGATTTTTTTTTCTTTGGTCGTTACAGTACGATAGAAAAAAAAAAGCTGTTATCTCCGTCAATTATAATTTGTTTTCGATTTAGATTTGCTGTTCATAGCTGTTTAAGACAATCTTGATGTATTTTGACACTTTGACAACGATTTTTCCAGTAGTTTAGAAGAAAACGATGTTTTTTTTCTTTGGTCGTTACAGTACGAAAGAAAAAAAAATGCTGTTAAGTCTGTCAATGTTAATTTTTGTTCGATTTAGATTTGCTTTTCATAGCTGTTTTAGACAATCTTGATGTATTTTGACACTTTGACAACGATTTTTCCAGTAGTTTAGAAGAAAACGATGTTTTGTTTCTTTGGTCGTTACAGTATGAAAGAAAAAAAAATTGCGTTAATATTTTTTTTTTTCGATTTAGATTTGCTGTTCATAGCTGCTTAAGACAATCTTGATGTATTTTGATACTTTGACAACGATTTTTCCAGTAGTTTAGAAGAAAACGATGTTTTTTTTTTCTTTGGTCGTTACAGTACGAAAGAAAAAAAAATGCTGTTAACTCCGTCAATGTTAATTTTTGTTCGATTTAGATTTGCTTTTCATAGCTGTTTTAGACAATCTTGATGTATTTTGACACTTTGACAACGATTTTTCCAGTAGTTTAGAAGAAAACGATATTTTTTTTTTCTTTGGTCGTTACAGTACGAAAGAAAAAAAAATGCTGTTAACTCCGTCAATTATAATTTTTTTTCGATTTAGATTTGCTTTTCATAGCTGTTTTAGACAATCTTGATGTATTTTGACACTTTGACAACGATTTTTCCAGTAGTTTAGAAGAAAACGATGTTTTTTGTCTTTGGTCATTACAGTACGATAGAAAAAAAAAGCTGTTATCTCCGTCAATTATAATTTTTGTTCCATTTAGATTTGCTTTTCATAGCTGTTTTAGACAATCATGATGTATTTTGACACTTTGACAACGATTTTTCCATTAGTTAAGAAGAAAACGATGTTTTTTTTCTTTGGTCGTTACAGTACAAAAGATAAATAAATTTCGTTAATATTAATTTTTTTTTAATAAGATTGGCTTTTCAATTTTTCCAGTAGTTTAGAAGAAAACGATTTTTTTTTCATTGGTCGTTACAGTACGATAAAAAAAAAAGCTGTTATCTCCGTCAATTATAATTTGTTTTCGATTTAGATTTGCTTTTCATAGCTGTTTTAGACAATCTTGATGTATTTTGACACTTTGACAACGATTTTTCCAGTAGTTTAGAAGAAAACGATGTTTTTTTTCTTTGGTCATTACAGTACGATAGAAAAAAAAAAGCTGTTATCTCCGTCAATTATAATTTGTTTTCGTTTTAGATTTGCTTTTCATAGCTGTTTAAGACAATCTTGATGTATTTTGACACTTTGACAACGATTTTTCCAGTAGTTTAGAAGAAAACGATGTTTTTTTTTCTTTGGTCGTTACAGTACGATATAAAAAAAAAGCTGTTATCTCCGTCAATTATAATTTGTTTTCGTTTTAGATTTGCTTTTCATAGCTGTTTAAGACAATCTTGATGTATTTTGACACTTTGACAACGATTTTTCCAGTAGTTTAGAAGAAAACGATATAATTTTTTATTTGGTCGTTACAGTACGAAAGAAAAAAAAATGCTGTTAACTTCGTCAATGTTAATTTTTATTCCATTTAGATTTGCTTTTCATAGCTGTTTTAGACAATCTTGATGTATTTTGACACTTTGACAACGATTTTTCCATTAGTTAAGAAGAAAACGATGTTTTTTTTCTTTGGTCGTTACAGTACAAAAGATAAATAAATTTCGTTAATATTATTTTTTTTTTAATAAGATTGGCTTTTCAATTTTTCCAGTAGTTTAGAAGAAAACTATTTTTTTTTTCATTGGTCGTTACAGTACGATAAAAAAAAAAAAAGCTGTTATCTCCGTCAATTATAATTTGTTTTCGATTTAGATTTGCTTTTCATAGCTGTTTAAGACAATCTTGATGTATTTTGACACTTTGACAACGATTTTTCCAGTAGTTTAGAAGAAAACGATGTTTTTTTTCTTTGGTCGTTACAGTACGAAAGATAAAAAAATTTCGTTAATATTAATTTTTTTAAATAAGATTGGCTTTTCCATTTTTCCAGTAGTTTAGAAGAAAACGATGTTTTTTTTTCTTTGGTCGTAACAGTACGATAGAAAAAAAAAGCTGTTATCTCCGTCAATTATAATTTGTTTTCGATTTAGATTTGCTTTTCATAGCTGTTTAAGACAATCTTGATGTATTTTGACACTTTGACAACGATGTTTTCAGTACTTTAGAAGAAAACGATGTTTTTTTTCTTTGGTCGTTACAGTATGAAAGAAAAAAAATTGCGTTAATATTAATTTTTTTTCGAATAAGATTTGCTGTTCATAGCTGTTTAATACAATCTTGATGTATTTTGACACTTTGACAACGATTTTTCCAGTAGTTTAGAAGAAAACGATGTTTTTTTTTTCTTTGGTCGTTTCAGTATGATAGAAAAAAAATTTCCTTAATTTTAATTTTTTTTTAATTAGATTGGCTTTTCATAGCTGTTTAAGACAATCTTGATGTATTTTGACACTTTGACAACGATTTTTCCAGTAGTTTAGAAGAAAACGATTTTTTTTTTCTTTGGTCGTTACAGTATGAAAGAAAAAAAAAAGCGTTAATATAAATTTTTTTTCGATTAAGCTTTGCTGTTCATAGCTGTTTAAGACAATCTTGATGTATTTTGACACTTTGACAACGATTTTTCCAGTAGTTTAGAAGAAAACGATGTTTTTTTTTTCTTTGGTCGTTACAGTACGAAAGAAAAAAAAATGCTGTTAAGTCCGTAAATGTTAATTTTTGTTCGATTTAGATTTGCTTTTCATAGCTGTTGAAGACAATCTTGATGTATTTTGACACTTTGACAACGATTTTTCCAGTAGTTTAGAAGAAAACGATGTTTTTTTTTCTTTGGTCGTTACAGTACGAAAGATAAAAAAATTTCGTTAATATTGATTTTTTTTTAATAAGATTGGCTTTTCCATTTTTCCAGTAGTTTAGAAGAAAACGATGTTTTTTTTTCTTTGGTCGTTACAGTACGAAAGAAAAAAAAATGCTGTTAACTTCGTCAATGTTAATTTTTTTTCGATTTAGATTTGCTTTTCATAGCTGTTTTAGACAATCTTGATGTATTTTGACACTTTGACAACGATTTTTCCAGTTGTTTAGAAGAAAACGATTTTTTTTTCTTTGGTCGTTACAGTACGATAGAAAAAAAAAAGCTGTTATCTCCGTCAATTATAATTTGTTTTCGATTTAGATTTGCTGTTCGTAGCTGTTTAAGACAATCTTGATGTATTTTGACTATTTTAGAGTCAAGAAAACGATGTTTTTTTTTTCTTTGGTCGTTTCAGTATGATAGAAAAAAAATTTCCTTAATTTTAATTTTTTTTTAATTAGATTGGCTTTTCATAGCTGTTTAAGACAATCTTGATGTATTTTGACACTTTGACAACGATTTTTCCAGTAGTTTAGAAGAAAACGATTTTTTTTTTCTTTGGTCGTTACAGTATGAAAGAAAAAAAAAAGCGTTAATATAAATTTTTTTTCGATTAAGATTTGCTGTTCATAGCTGTTTAAGACAATCTTGATGTATTTTGACACATTGACAACGATTTTTCCAGTAGTTTAGAAGAAAACGATGTTTTTTTTTTCTTTGGTCGTTACAGTACGAAAGAAAAAAAAATGCTGTTAAGTCCGTCAATGTTAATTTTTGTTCGATTTAGATTTGCTTTTCATAGCTGTTTAAGACAATCTTGATGTATTTTGACACTTTGACAACGATTTTTCCAGTAGTTTAGAAGAAAACGATGTTTTTTTTTCTTTGGTCGTTACAGTACGAAAGATAAAAAAATTTCGTTAATATTGATTTTTTTTTAATAAGATTGGCTTTTCCATTTTTCCAGTAGTTTAGAAGAAAACGATGTTTTTTTTTCTTTGGTCGTTACAGTACGAAAGAAAAAAAAATGCTGTTAACTTCGTCAATGTTAATTTTTTTTCGATTTAGATTTGCTTTTCATAGCTGTTTTAGACAATCTTGATGTATTTTGACACTTTGACAACGATTTTTCCAGTTGTTTAGAAGAAAACGATGTTTTTTTTCTTTGGTCGTTACAGTACGAAAGTTAAAAAATTTCGTTAATATTAATTTTTTTTTAATAAGATTGGCTTTTCAATTTTTCCAGTAGTTTAGAAGAAAACGATTTTTTTTTCTTTGGTCGTTACAGTACGATAGAAAAAAAAAAGCTGTTATCTCCGTCAATTATAATTTGTTTTCGATTTAGATTTGCTGTTCATAGCTGTTTAAGACAATCTTGATGTATTTTGACACTTTGACAACGATTTTTCCAGTAGTTTAGAAGAAAACGATGTTTTTTTTCTTTGGTCGTTACAGTACGAAAGAAAAAAAAATGCTGTTAAGTCTGTCAATGTTAATTTTTGTTCGATTTAGATTTGCTTTTCATAGCTGTTTAAGACAATCTTGATGTATTTTGACACTTTGACAACGATTTTTCCAGTAGTTTAGAAGAAAACGATGTTTTTTTTTCTTTGGTCGTTAGAGTACGAAAGATAAAAAAATTTCGTTAATATTGATTTTTTTTTAATAAGATTGGCTTTTCCATTTTTCCAGTAGTTTAGAAGAAAACGATGGTTTTTTTTTTCTTTGGTCGTTACAGTACGATAGAAAAAAAAAAAGCTGTTATCTCCGTCAATTATAATTTGTTTTCGATTTATATTTGCTGTTCATAGCTGTTTAAGACAATCTTGATGTATTTTGACACTTTGACAACGATTTTTCCAGTAGTTTAGAAGAAAACGATGTTTTTTTCTTTGGTCGTTACAGTACGAAAGATAAAAAAATTTCGTTAATATTAATTTTTTTTTAATAAGATTGGCTTTTTCATTTTTCCAGTAGTTTAGAAGAAAACGATGTTTTTTTTTCTTTGGTCGTTACAGTACGATAGAAAAAAAAAGCTGTTATCTCCGTCAATTATAATTTGTTTTCGATTTAGATTTGCTTTTCATAGCTGTTTAAGACAATCTTGATGTATTTTGACACTTTGGCAACGATTTTTCCAGTAGTTTAGAAGAAAACGATGTTTTTTTTTCTTTGGTCGTTACAGTATGAAAGAAAAAAAATTGCGTTAATATTAATTTTTTTTCGATTAAGATTTGCTTTTCATAGCTGCTTAAGACAATCTTGATGTATTTTGATACTTTGACAACGATTTTTCCAGTAGTTTAGAAGAAAACGATGTTTTTTTTCTTTGGTCGTTACAGTACGAAAGATAAAAAAATTTCGTTAATATTAATTTTTTTTTAATAAGATTGGCTTTTCAATTTTTCCAGTAGTTTAGAAGAAAACGATGTTTTTTTTTTCTTTGGTCGTTACAGTACGATAGAAAAAAAAAGCTGTTATCTCCGTCAATTATAATTTGTTTTCGATTTAGATTTGCTTTTCATAGCTGTTTAAGACAATCTTGATGTATTTTGACACTTTGACAACGATTTTTCCAGTTGTTTAGAAGAAAACGATTTTTTTTTCTTTGGTCGTTACAGTACGATAGAAAAAAAAAAGCTGTTATCTCCGTCAATTATAATTTGTTTTCGATTTAGATTTGCTGTTCGTAGCTGTTTAAGACAATCTTGATGTATTTTGACTATTTTAGAGTCAAGAAAACGATGTTTTTTTTTTCTTTGGTCGTTTCAGTATGATAGAAAAAAAATTTCCTTAATTTTAATTTTTTTTTAATTAGATTGGCTTTTCATAGCTGTTTAAGACAATCTTGATGTATTTTGACACTTTGACAACGATTTTTCCAGTAGTTTAGAAGAAAACGATTTTTTTTTTCTTTGGTCGTTACAGTATGAAAGAAAAAAAAAAGCGTTAATATAAATTTTTTTTCGATTAAGATTTGCTGTTCATAGCTGTTTAAGACAATCTTGATGTATTTTGACACATTGACAACGATTTTTCCAGTAGTTTAGAAGAAAACGATGTTTTTTTTTTCTTTGGTCGTTACAGTACGAAAGAAAAAAAAATGCTGTTAAGTCCGTCAATGTTAATTTTTGTTCGATTTAGATTTGCTTTTCATAGCTGTTTAAGACAATCTTGATGTATTTTGACACTTTGACAACGATTTTTCCAGTTGTTTAGAAGAAAACGATGTTTTTTTTCTTTGGTCGTTACAGTACGAAAGTTAAAAAATTTCGTAAATATTAATTTTTTTTTAATAAGATTGGCTTTTCAATTTTTCCAGTAGTTTAGAAGAAAACGATTTTTTTTTCTTTGGTCGTTACAGTACGATAGAAAAAAAAAAGCTGTTATCTCCGTCAATTATAATTTGTTTTCGATTTAGATTTGCTGTTCATAGCTGTTTAAGACAATCTTGATGTATTTTGACACTTTGACAACGATTTTTCCAGTAGTTTAGTAGAAAACGATGTTTTTTTTCTTTGGTCGTTACAGTACGAAAGAAAAAAAAATGCTGTTAAGTCTGTCAATGTTAATTTTTGTTCGATTTAGATTTGCTTTTCATAGCTGTTTAAGACAATCTTGATGTATTTTGACACTTTGACAACGATTTTTCCAGTAGTTTAGAAGAAAACGATGTTTTTTTTTCTTTGGTCGTTAGAGTACGAAAGATAAAAAAATTTCGTTAATATTGATTTTTTTTTAATAAGATTGGCTTTTCCATTTTTCCAGTAGTTTAGAAGAAAACGATGGTTTTTTTTTTCTTTGGTCGTTACAGTACGATAGAAAAAAAAAAAGCTGTTATCTCCGTCAATTATAATTTGTTTTCGATTTATATTTGCTGTTCATAGCTGTTTAAGACAATCTTGATGTATTTTGACACTTTGACAACGATTTTTCCAGTAGTTTAGAAGAAAACGATGTTTTTTTCTTTGGTCGTTACAGTACGAAAGATAAAAAAATTTCGTTAATATTAATTTTTTTTTAATAAGATTGGCTTTTTCATTTTTCCAGTAGTTTAGAAGAAAACGATGTTTTTTTTTCTTTGGTCGTTACAGTACGATAGAAAAAAAAAGCTGTTATCTCCGTCAATTATAATTTGTTTTCGATTTAGATTTGCTTTTCATAGCTGTTTAAGACAATCTTGATGTATTTTGACACTTTGGCAACGATTTTTCCAGTAGTTTAGAAGAAAACGATGTTTTTTTTTCTTTGGTCGTTACAGTATGAAAGAAAAAAAATTGCGTTAATATTAATTTTTTTTCGATTAAGATTTGCTTTTCATAGCTGCTTAAGACAATCTTGATGTATTTTGATACTTTGACAACGATTTTTCCAGTAGTTTAGAAGAAAACGATGTTTTTTTTCTTTGGTCGTTACAGTACGAAAGATAAAAAAATTTCGTTAATATTAATTTTTTTTTAATAAGATTGGCTTTTCAATTTTTCCAGTAGTTTAGAAGAAAACGATGTTTTTTTTTTCTTTGGTCGTTACAGTACGATAGAAAAAAAAAGCTGTTATCTCCGTCAATTATAATTTGTTTTCGATTTAGATTTGCTTTTCATAGCTGTTTAAGACAATCTTGATGTATTTTGACAACGATTTTTCCAGTAGTTTAGAAGAAAACGATGTTTTTTTTTCTTTGGTCGTTACAGTACGAAAGAAAAAAAAATGCTGTTAACTTCGTCAATGTTAATTTTTGTTCGATTTAGATTTGCTTTTCATAGCTGTTTTAAACAATCTTGATGTATTTTGACACTTTGACAACGACTTTTCCAGTAGTTTAGAAAAAAACGATGTTTTTTTTTCTTTGGTCGTTACAGTACGAAAGATAAAAAAATTTCGTTGATATTAATTTTTTTTTAATAAGATTGGCTTTTCCATTTTTCCAGTAGTTTATAAGAAAACGATGTTTTTTTTTCTTTGGTCGTTACAGTACGAAAGTAAAAAAAATGCTGTTAACTTCGTCAATGTTAATTTTTTTCGATTTAGATTTGCTTTTCATAGCTGTTTAAGACAATCTTGATGTATTTTGACACTTTGACAACGATTTTTCCAGTAGTTTAGAAGAAAACGATTTTTTTTCTTTGGTCGTTACAGTACGAAAGTTAAAAAATTTCGTTAATATTAATTTTTTTTTAATAAGATTGGCTTTTCAATTTTTCCAGTACTTTAGAAGAAAACGATGTTTTTTTTTTCTTTGGTCGTTACCGTACGATAGAAAAAAAAATCTGTTATCTCCGTCAATTATAATTTGTTTTCGATTTAGATTTGCTGTTCATAACTGTTTAAGACAATCTTGATGTATTTTGACACTTTGACAACGATTTTTCCAGTAGTTTAGAAGAAAACGATGTTTTTTTTTTCTTTGGTCGTTACAGTACGAAAGATAAAAAAATTTCGTTGATATTAATTTTTTTTTAATAAGATTGGCTTTTCCATTTTTCCAGTAGTTTATAAGAAAACGATGTTTTTTTTTCTTTGGTCGTTACAGTACGAAAGATAAAAAAATGCTGTTAACTTCGTCAATGTTAATTTTTTTTCGATTTAGATTTGCTTTTCATAGCTGTTTTAGACAATCTTGATGTATTTTGACACTTTGACAACGATTTTTCCAGTAGTTTAGAAGAAAACGATTTTTTTTTCTTGGGTCGTTACAGTACGAAAGTTAAAAAATTTCGTTAATATTATTTTTTTTTTAATAAGATTGGCTTTTCAATTCGCCAGTAGTTTAGAAGAAAACGATGTTTTTTTTTCTTAGGTCGTTACAGTACGAAAGATAAAAAAATTTCGTTAATATTGATTTTTTTTTAATTAGATTGGCTTTTCCATTTTTCCAGTAGTTTAGAAGAAAACGATGTTTTTTTTTCTTTGGTCGTTACAGTACGAAAGAAAAAAAAATGCTGTTAACTTCGTCAATGTTAATTTTTTTCGATTTAGATTTGCTTTTCATAGCTGTTTTAGACAATCTTGATGTATTTTGACACTTTGACAACGATTTTTCCAGTATTTTAGAAGAAAACGATGTTTTTTTTTCTTTGGTCGTTACAGTACGAAAGATAAAAAAATTTCGTTAATATTGATTTTTTTTTAATAAGATTGGCTTTTCCATTTTTCCAGTAGTTTAGAAGAAAACGATGTTTTTTTTTCTTTGGTCGTTACAGTACGAAAGAAAAAAAAATGCTGTTAACTTCGTCAATGTTAATTTTTTTTCGATTTAGATTTGCTTTTCATAGCTGTTTTAGACAATCTTGATGTATTTTGACACTTTGACAACGATTTTTCCAGTAGTTTAGAAGAAAACGATTTTTTTTTCTTGGGTCGTTACAGTACGAAAGTTAAAAAATTTCGTTAATATTATTTTTTTTTTAATAAGATTGGCTTTTCAATTCGCCAGTAGTTTAGAAGAAAACGATGTTTTTTTTTCTTAGGTCGTTACAGTACGAAAGATAAAAAAATTTCGTTAATATTGATTTTTTTTTAATTAGATTGGCTTTTCCATTTTTCCAGTAGTTTAGAAGAAAACGATGTTTTTTTTTCTTTGGTCGTTACAGTACGAAAGAAAAAAAAATGCTGTTAACTTCGTCAATGTTAATTTTTTTCGATTTAGATTTGCTTTTCATAGCTGTTTTAGACAATCTTGATGTATTTTGACACTTTGACAACGATTTTTCCAGTAGTTTAGAATAAAACGATTTTTTTTTTCTTGGGTTGTTACAGTACGAAAGTTAAAAAATTTCGTTAATATTAATTTTTTTTTAATAAGATTGGCTTTTCAATTTTTCCAGTAGTTTAGAAGAAAACGATGTTTTTTTTCTTTGGTCGTTACAGTACGAAAGATAAAAAAATTTCGTTAATATTGATTTTTTTTAATAAGATTGGCTTTTCCGTTTTTCCAGTAGTTTAGAAGAAAACGATGTTTTTTTTTCTTTGGTCGTTACAGTACGAAAGAAAAAAAAATGCTGTTAACTTCGTCAATGTTAATTTTTTTTCGATTTAGATTTGCTTTTCATAGCTGTTTTAGACAATCTTGATGTATTTTGACACTTTGACAACGATTTTGCCAGTAGTTTAGAAGAAAACGATGTTTTTTTTCTTTGGCCGTTACAGTACGAAAGTTAAAAAAATTCGTTAATATTAATTTTTTTTTAATAAGATTGGCTTTTCAATTTTTCCAGTACTTTAGAAGAAAACGATGTTTTTTTTCTTTGGTCGTTACAGTACGAAAGATAAAAAAATTTCGTTAATATTGATTTTTTTTAATAAGATTGGCTTTTCCGTTTTTCCAGTAGTTTAGAAGAAAACGATGTTTTTTTTTCTTTGGTCGTTACAGTACGAAAGAAAAAAAATAATCTGTTATCTCAGTCAATTATAATTTGTTTTCGATTTAGATTTGCTGTTCATAGCTGTTTAAGACAATCTTGATGTATTTTGACACTTTGACAACGATTTTTCCAGTAGTTTAGAAGAAAACGATGTTTTTTTTTTTTTGGTCGTTACAGTACGAAAGAAAAAAAAATGCTGTTAACTCCGTCAATGGTAATTTTTGTTCGATTTAGATTTGCTTTTCATAGCTGTTTAAGACAATCTTGATGTATTTTGACACTTTGACAACGATTTTTCTAGTAGTTTAGAAGAAAACGATGTTTTTTTTTCTTTGGTCGTTACAGTACGAAAGATAAAAAAAATGCTGTTAAGTCCGTCAATGTTAATTTTTGTTTGATTTAGATTTGCTTTTCATAGCTGTTTAAGACAATCTTGATGTATTTTGACACTTTGACAACGATTTTTCCAGTAGTTTAGAAGAAAACGATGTTTTTTTTCTTTGGTCGTTACAGTACGAAAGATAAAAAAATTTCGTTAATATTGATTTTTTTTTAATAAGATTGGCTTTTCCATTTTTCCAGTAGTTTAGAAGAAAACGATGTTTTTTTTTCTTTGGTCGTTACAGTACGATAGAAAAAAAAAATCTGTTATCTCAGTCAATTATTATTTGTTTTCGATTTAGATTTGCTGTTCATAGCTGTTTAAGACAATCTTGATGTATTTTGACACTTTGACAACGATTTTTCCAGTAGTTTAGAAGAAAACGATGTTTTTTTTTCTTTGGTCGTTGCAGTACGAAAGAAAAAAAAAATGCTGTTAAGTCCGTCAATGTTAATTTTTGTTTGATTTAGATTTGCTTTTCATAGCTGTTTAAGACAATCTTGATGTATTTTGACACTTTGACAACGATTTTTCCAGTAGTTTAGAAGAAAACGATGTTTTTTTTCTTTGGTCGTTACAGTACGAAAGATAAAAAAATTTCGTTAATATTGATTTTTTTTTAATAAGATTGGCTTTTCCATTTTTCCAGTAGTTTAGAAGAAAACGATGTTTTTTTTTCTTTGGTCGTTACAGTACGAAAGAAAAATAAATGCTGTTATCTCCGTCAATATTAATTTTTTTTTCGATTTAGATTGGCTTTTCATAGCTGTTTAAGACAATCTTGATGTATTTTGATACTTTGACAACGATTTTTCCAGTAATTTAGCAGAAAACGATTTTTTTTTTCTTTGGTCGTTACAGTACGATAGAAAAACAAATGCTGTTTTCTACGTCAAAATTATTTTTTTTTCGATTTAGATTGGCTTTTCATAGCTGTTTAAGACAATCTTGATGTATTTTGATACTTTGACAACGATTTTTCCAGTAATTTAGCAGAAAACGATTTTTTTTTTCTTTGGTCGTTACAGTACGATAGAAAAACAAATGCTGTTATCTACGTCAAAATTAATTTTTTTTCGATTTAGATTGGCTTTTCATAGCTGTTTAAGACAATCTTGATGTATTTTGACACTTTGACAACGATTTTTCCAGTAGTTTAGAAGAAAACGATGTTTTTTTTTTTTTGGTCGTTACAGTACGAAAGAAAAAAAAATGCTGTTAACTCCGTCAATGTTAATTTTTGTTCGATTTAGATTTGCTTTTCATAGCTGTTTAAGACAATCTTGATGTATTTTGACACTTTGACAACGATTTTTCCAGTAGTTTAGAAGAAAACGATGTTTTTTTTTTTTTGGTCGTTACAGTACGAAAGAAAAAAAAATGCTGTTAACTCCGTCAATGTTAATTTTTGTTCGATTTAGATTTGCTTTTCATAGCTGTTTTAGACAATCTTGATGTATTTTGACACTTTGACAACGATTTTTCCAGTAGTTTAGAAGAAAACGATGTTATTTTTCTTTGGTCATTACAGTACGATAGAAAAAAAAAAAACTGTTTTCTCCGTCAATGTTAATTTTTTTCGATTTAGATTTGCTTTTCATAGCTGTTTAAGACAATCTTGATGTATTTTGACACTTTGACAACGATTTTTCCAGTTGTTTAGAAGAAAACGATGTTTTTTTTCTTTGGTCGTTACAGTACGAAAGTTAAAAAATTTCGTTAATATTAATTTTTTTTTAATAAGATTGGCTTTTCAATTTTTCCAGTAGTTTAGAAGAAAACGATTTTTTTTTCTTTGGTCGTTACAGTACGATAGAAAAAAAAAGCTGTTATCTCCGTCAATTATAATTTGTTTTCGATTTAGATTTGCTGTTCATAGCTGTTTAAGACAATCTTGATGTATTTTGACACTTTGACAACGATTTTTCCAGTAGTTTAGAAGAAAACGATGTTTTTTTTCTTTGGTCGTTACAGTACGAAAGAAAAAAAAAATGCTGTTAAGTCCGTCAATGTTAATTTTTGTTCGATTTAGATTTGCTTTTCATAGCTGTTTAAGACAATCTTGATGTATTTTGACACTTTGACAACGATTTTTCCAGTAGTTTAGAAGAAAACGATGTTTTTTTTTCTTTGGTCGTTAGAGTACGAAAGATAAAAAAATTTCGTTAATATTGATTTTTTTTTAATAAGATTGGCTTTTCCATTTTTCCAGTAGTTTAGAAGAAAACGATGTTTTTTTTTCTTTGGTCGTTACAGTACGAAAGAAAAAAAAAATGCTGTTAACTTCGTCAATGTTAATTTTTTTTCGATTTAGATTTGCTTTTCATAGCTGTTTTAGACAATCTTGATGTATTTTGACACTTTGACAACGATTTTTCCAGTAGTTTAGAAGAAAACGATGTTTTTTTTCTTTGGTCGTTACAGTACGAAAGTTAAAAAATTTCGTTAATATTAATTTTTTTTAATAAGATTGACTTTTCAATTTTTCCAGTAGTTTAGAAGAAAACGATGTTTTTTTTTCTTTGGTCGTTACAGTACGATAGAAAAAAAAAAAGCTGTTATCTCCGTCAATTATAATTTGTTTTCGATTTATATTTGCTGTTCATAGCTGTTTAAGACAATCTTGATGTATTTTGACACTTTGACAACGATTTTTCCAGTAGTTTAGAAGAAAACGATGTTTTTTTCTTTGGTCGTTACAGTACGAAAGATAAAAAAATTTCGTTAATATTGATTTTTTTTTAATAAGATTGGCTTTTTCATTTTTCCAGTAGTTTAGAAGAAAACGATGTTTTTTTTTTTTTGGTCGTTACAGTACGATAGAAAAAAAAAGCTGTTATCTCCGTCAATTATAATTTGTTTTCGATTTAGATTTGCTTTTCATAGCTGTTTAAGACAATCTTGATGTATTTTGACAACGATTTTTCCAGTAGTTTAGAAGAAAACGATGTTTTTTTTTTCTTTGGTCGTTACAGTACGAAAGAAAAAAAAATGCTGTTAACTTCGTCAATGTTAATTTTTGTTCGATTTAGATTTGCTTTTCATAGCTGTTTTAAACAATCTTGATGTATTTTGACACTTTGACAACGACTTTTCCAGTAGTTTAGAAAAAAACGATGTTTTTTTTTCTTTGGTCGTTACAGTACGAAAGATAAAAAAATTTCGTTGATATTAATTTTTTTTTAATAAGATTGGCTTTTCCATTTTTCCAGTAGTTTATAAGAAAACGATGTTTTTTTTTCTTTGGTCGTTACAGTACGATAGAAAAAAAAGCTGTTATCTCAGTCAATTATAATTTGTTTTCGATTTAGATTTGCTTTTCATAGCTGTTTAAGACAATCTTGATGTATTTTGACAACGATTTTTCCAGTAGTTTAGAAGAAAACGATGTTTTTTTTTTCTTTGGTCGTTACAGTACGAAAGAAAAAAAAATGCTGTTAACTTCGTCAATGTTAATTTTTGTTCGATTTAGATTTGCTTTTCATAGCTGTTTTAAACAATCTTGATGTATTTTGACACTTTGACAACGACTTTTCCAGTAGTTTAGAAAAAAACGATGTTTTTTTTTCTTTGGTCGTTACAGTACGAAAGATAAAAAAATTTCGTTGATATTAATTTTTTTTTAATAAGATTGGCTTTTCCATTTTTCCAGTAGTTTAGAAGAAAACGATGTTTTTTTTTTCTTTGGTCGTTACAGTACGAAAGAAAAAAAAATCTGTTATCTCCGTCAATTATAATTTGTTTTCGATTTAGATTTGCTGTTCATAACTGTTTAAGACAATCTTGATGTATTTTGACACTTTGACAACGATTTTTCCAGTAGTTTAGAAGAAAACGATGTTTTTTTTTTCTTTGGTCGTTACAGTACGAAAGATAAAAAAATTTCGTTGATATTAATTTTTTTTTAATAAGATTGGCTTTTCCATTTTTCCAGTAGTTTATAAGAAAACGATGTTTTTTTTTCTTTGGTCGTTACAGTACGAAAGTAAAAAAAATGCTGTTAACTTCGTCAATGTTAATTTTTTTCGATTTAGATTTGCTTTTCATAGCTGTTTTAGACAATCTTGATGTATTTTGACACTTTGACAACGATTTTTCCAGTATTTTAGAAGAAAACGATGTTTTTTTTTCTTTGGTCGTTACAGTACGAAAGATAAAAAAATTTCGTTAATATTGATTTTTTTTTAATAAGATTGGCTTTTCCATTTTTCCAGTAGTTTAGAAGAAAACGATGTTTTTTTTTCTTTGGTCGTTACAGTACGAAAGAAAAAAAAATGCTGTTAACTTCGTCAATGTTAATTTTTTTTCGATTTAGATTTGCTTTTCATAGCTGTTTTAGACAATCTTGATGTATTTTGACACTTTGACAACGATTTTTCCAGTAGTTTAGAAGAAAACGATTTTTTTTTCTTGGGTCGTTACAGTACGAAAGTTAAAAAATTTCGTTAATATTAATTTTTTTTTAATAAGATTGGCTTTTCAATTTTTCCAGTAGTTTAGAAGAAAACGATGTTTTTTTTTCTTAGGTCGTTACAGTACGAAAGATAAAAAAATTTCGTTAATATTGATTTTTTTTTAATTAGATTGGCTTTTCCATTTTTCCAGTAGTTTATAAGAAAACGATGTTTTTTTTTCTTTGGTCGTTACAGTACGATAGAAAAAAAAGCTGTTATCTCAGTCAATTATAATTTGTTTTCGATTTAGATTTGCTTTTCATAGCTGTTTAAGACAATCTTGATGTATTTTGACAACGATTTTTCCAGTAGTTTAGAAGAAAACGATGTTTTTTTTTTCTTTGGTCGTTACAGTACGAAAGAAAAAAAAATGCTGTTAACTTCGTCAATGTTAATTTTTGTTCGATTTAGATTTGCTTTTCATAGCTGTTTTAAACAATCTTGATGTATTTTGACACTTTGACAACGACTTTTCCAGTAGTTTAGAAAAAAACGATGTTTTTTTTTCTTTGGTCGTTACAGTACGAAAGATAAAAAAATTTCGTTGATATTAATTTTTTTTTAATAAGATTGGCTTTTCCATTTTTCCAGTAGTTTATAAGAAAACGATGTTTTTTTTTCTTTGGTCGTTACAGTACGATAGAAAAAAAAGCTGTTATCTCAGTCAATTATAATTTGTTTTCTATTTAGATTTGCTTTTCATAGCTGTTTAAGACAATCTTGATGTATTTTGACAACGATTTTTCCAGTAGTTTAGAAGAAAACGATGTTTTTTTTTTCTTTGGTCGTTACAGTACGAAAGAAAAAAAAATGCTGTTAACTTCGTCAATGTTAATTTTTGTTCGATTTAGATTTGCTTTTCATAGCTGTTTTAAACAATCTTGATGTATTTTGACACTTTGACAACGACTTTTCCAGTAGTTTAGAAAAAAACGATGTTTTTTTTTCTTTGGTCGTTACAGTACGAAAGATAAAAAAATTTCGTTGATATTAATTTTTTTTTAATAAGATTGGCTTTTCCATTTTTCCAGTAGTTTAGAAGAAAACGATGTTTTTTTTTTCTTTGGTCGTTACAGTACGAAAGAAAAAAAAATCTGTTATCTCCGTCAATTATAATTTGTTTTCGATTTAGATTTGCTGTTCATAACTGTTTAAGACAATCTTGATGTATTTTGACACTTTGACAACGATTTTTCCAGTAGTTTAGAAGAAAACGATGTTTTTTTTTTCTTTGGTCGTTACAGTACGAAAGATAAAAAAATTTCGTTGATATTAATTTTTTTTTAATAAGATTGGCTTTTCCATTTTTCCAGTAGTTTATAAGAAAACGATGTTTTTTTTTCTTTGGTCGTTACAGTACGAAAGTAAAAAAAATGCTGTTAACTTCGTCAATGTTAATTTTTTTCGATTTAGATTTGCTTTTCATAGCTGTTTTAGACAATCTTGATGTATTTTGACACTTTGACAACGATTTTTCCAGTATTTTAGAAGAAAACGATGTTTTTTTTTCTTTGGTCGTTACAGTACGAAAGATAAAAAAATTTCGTTAATATTGATTTTTTTTTAATAAGATTGGCTTTTCCATTTTTCCAGTAGTTTAGAAGAAAACGATGTTTTTTTTTCTTTGGTCGTTACAGTACGAAAGAAAAAAAAATGCTGTTAACTTCGTCAATGTTAATTTTTTTTCGATTTAGATTTGCTTTTCATAGCTGTTTTAGACAATCTTGATGTATTTTGACACTTTGACAACGATTTTTCCAGTAGTTTAGAAGAAAACGATTTTTTTTTCTTGGGTCGTTACAGTACGAAAGTTAAAAAATTTCGTTAATATTAATTTTTTTTTAATAAGATTGGCTTTTCAATTTTTCCAGTAGTTTAGAAGAAAACGATGTTTTTTTTTCTTAGGTCGTTACAGTACGAAAGATAAAAAAATTTCGTTAATATTGATTTTTTTTTAATTAGATTGGCTTTTCCATTTTTCCAGTAGTTTAGAAGAAAACGATGTTTTTTTTTCTTTGGTCGTTACAGTACGAAAGAAAAAAAAATGCTGTTAACTTCGTCAATGTTAATTTTTTTCGATTTAGATTTGCTTTTCATAGCTGTTTTAGACAATCTTGATGTATTTTGACACTTTGACAACGATTTTTCCAGTAGTTTAGAAGAAAACGATTTTTTTTTTCTTGGGTTATTACAGTACGAAAGTTAAAAAATTTCGTTAATATTAATTTTTTTTTTAATAAGATTGGCTTTTCAATTTTTCCAGTAGTTTAGAAGAAAACGATGTTTTTTTTCTTTGGTCGTTACAGTACGAAAGATAAAAAAATTTCGTTAATATTGATTTTTTTTTAATAAGATTGGCTTTTCCATTTTTCCAGTAGTTTAGAAGAAAACGATGTTTTTTTTTCTTTGGTCGTTACAGTACGAAAGAAAAAAAAATGCTGTTAACTTCGTCAATGTTAATTTTTTTTCGATTTAGATTTGCTTTTCATAGCTGTTTTAGACAATCTTGATGTATTTTGACACTTTGACAACGATTTTTCCAGTAGTTTAGAAGAAAACGATGTTATTTTTCTTTGGCCGTTACAGTACGAAAGTTAAAAAAATTCGTTAATATTAATTTTTTTTTAATAAGATTGGCTTTTCAATTTTTCCAGTACTTTAGAAGAAAACGATGTTTTTTTTTCTTTGGTCGTTACAGTACGATAGAAAAAAAATAATCTGTTATCTCAGTCAATTATAATTTGTTTTCGATTTAGATTTGCTGTTCATAGCTGTTTAAGACAATCTTGATGTATTTTGACACTTTGACAACGATTTTTCCAGTAGTTTAGAAGAAAACGATGTTTTTTTTTTTTTGGTCGTTACAGTACGAAAGAAAAAAAAATGCTGTTAACTCCGTCAATGGTAATTTTTGTTCGATTTATATTTGCTTTTCATAGCTGTTTAAGACAATCTTGATGTATTTTGACACTTTGACAACGATTTTTCTAGTAGTTTAGAAGAAAACGATGTTTTTTTTTCTTTGGTCGTTACAGTACGAAAGAAAAAAAATGCTGTTAAGTCCGTCAATGTTAATTTTTGTTTGATTTAGATTTGCTTTTCATAGCTGTTTAAGACAATCTTGATGTATTTTGACACTTTGACAACGATTTTTCCAGTAGTTTAGAAGAAAACGATGTTTTTTTTCTTTGGTCGTTACAGTACGAAAGATAAAAAAATTTCGTTAATATTGATTTTTTTTTAATAAGATTGGCTTTTCCATTTTTCCAGTAGTTTAGAAGAAAACGATGTTTTTTTTTCTTTGGTCGTTACAGTACGATAGAAAAAAAAAAATCTGTTATCTCAGTCAATTATTATTTGTTTTCGATTTAGATTTGCTGTTCATAGCTGTTTAAGACAATCTTGATGTATTTTGACACTTTGACAACGATTTTTCCAGTAGTTTAGAAGAAAACGATGTTTTTTTTTCTTTGGTCGTTACAGTACGAAAGAAAAAAAAAATGCTGTTAAGTCCGTCAATGTTAATTTTTGTTTGATTTAGATTTGCTTTTCATAGCTGTTTAAGACAATCTTGATGTATTTTGACACTTTGACAACGATTTTTCCAGTAGTTTAGAAGAAAACGATGTTTTTTTTCTTTGGTCGTTACAGTACGAAAGATAAAAAAATTTCGTTAATATTGATTTTTTTTTAATAAGATTGGCTTTTCCATTTTTCCAGTAGTTTAGAAGAAAACGATGTTTTTTTTTCTTTGGTCGTTACAGTACGAAAGAAAAATAAATGCTGTTATCTCCGTCAATATTAATTTTTTTTTCGATTTAGATTGGCTTTTCATAGCTGTTTAAGACAATCTTGATGTATTTTGATACTTTGACAACGATTTTTCCAGTAATTTAGCAGAAAACGATTTTTTTTTTCTTTGGTCGTTACAGTACGATAGAAAAACAAATGCTGTTTTCTACGTCAAAATTAATTTTTTTTCGATTTAGATTGGCTTTTCATAGCTGTTTAAGACAATCTTGATGTATTTTGATACTTTGACAACGATTTTTCCAGTAATTTAGCAGAAAACGATTTTTTTTTTCTTTGGTCGTTACAGTACGATAGAAAAACAAATGCTGTTATCTACGTCAAAATTAATTTTTTTTCGATTTAGATTGGCTTTTCATAGCTGTTTTAGACAATCTTGATGTATTTTGACACTTTGACAACGATTTTTCCAGTAGTTTAGAAGAAAACGATGTTTTTTTTTTTTTTGGTCGTTACAGTACGAAAGAAAAAAAATGCTGTTAACTCCGTCAATGTTAATTTTTGTTCGATTTAGATTTGCTTTTCATAGCTGTTTAAGACAATCTTGATGTATTTTGACACTTTGACAACGATTTTTCCAGTAGTTTAGAAGAAAACGATGTTTTTTTTTCTTTGGTCGTTACAGTACGAAAGATAAAAAAGTTTCGTTAATATTGATTTTTTTTAAATAATATTGGCTTTTCCATTTTTCCAGTAGTTTAGAAGAAAACGATGTTTTTTTTTCTTTGGTCGTTACAGTACGAAAGAAAAAAAAGGCTGTTAACTTCGTCAATTATAATTTGTTTTCGATTTAGATTTGCTTTTCATAGCTGTTTAAGACAATCTTGATGTATTTTGACACTTTGACAACGATTTTTCCAGTAGTTTAGAAGAAAACGATGTTTTTTTTTCTTTGGTCGTTACAGTACGAAAGTTAAAAAATTTCGTTGATATTAATTTTTTTTTAATAAGATTGGCTTTTCCATTTTTCCAGTAGTTTAGAAGAAAACGATGTTTTTTTTTTTTGGTCGTTACAGTACGATAGAAAAAAAAATGCTGTTAACTTCGTCAATGTTAATTTTTGTTCGATTTAGATTTGCTCTTCATAGCTGTTTAAGACAATCTTGATGTATTTTGACACTTTGACAACGATTTTTCCAGTAGTTTAGAAGAAAACGATGTTTTTTTTTCTTTGGTCGTTACAGTACGAAAGAAAAAAAAATGCTGTTAACTTCGTCAATGTTAATTTGTTTTCGATTTAGATTTGCTTTTCATAGCTGTTTTAGACAATCTTGATGTATTTTGACACTTTGACAACGATTTTTCCAGTAGTTTAGAAGAAAACGATGTTGTTTTTCTTTGGTCGTTACAGTACGAAAGTTAAAAAATTTCGTTAATATTAATTTTTTTTTAATAAGATTGGCTTTTCAATTTTTCCAGTACTTTAGAAGAAAACGATGTTTTTTTTTTCAAAATTTTTTTTTTTTTAAAATGCTGTTAACTTCGTCAATGTTAATTTTTTTCGATTTAGATTTGCTTTTCATAGCTGTTTTAGACAATCTTGATGTATTTTGACACTTTGACAACGATTTTTCTAGTAGTTTAGAAGAAAACGATTTTTTTTTCTTGGGTCGTTACAGTACGAAAGTTAAAAAATTTCGTTAATATTAATTTTTTTTTAATAAGATTGGCTTTTCAATTTTTCCAGTACTTTAGAAGAAAACGATGTTTTTTTTTTCTTTGGTCGTTACAGCACGATAGAAAAAAAAAATCTGTTATCTCCGTCAATTATAATTTGTTTTCGATTTAGATTTGCTGTTCATAGCTGTTTAAGACAATCTTTATGTATTTTGACACTTTGACAACGATTTTTCCAGTAGTTTAGAAGAAAACGATGTTTTTTTTTTCTTAGGTCGTTACAGTACGAAAGAAAAAAAAATGCTGTTAACTCCGTCAATGTTAATTTTTGTTCGATTTAGATTTGCTTTTCATAGCTGTTTAAGACAATCTTGATGTATTTTGACACTTTGACAACGATTTTTCCAGTAGTTTAGAAGAAAACGATGTTTTTTTTTTCGGTCGTTACAGTACGAAAGAAAAAAAAAATGCTGTTAAGTCCGTCAATGTTAATTTTTGTTTGAATAAAATTTGCTTTTCATAGCTGTTTAAGACAATCTTGATGTATTTTGACACTTTGACAACGATTTTTCCAGTAGTTTAGAAGAAAACGATGTTTTTTTTTCTTTGGTCGTTACAGTACGAAAGATAAAAAAATTTCGTTCATATTGATTTTTTTTTAATAAGATTGGCTTTTCCATTTTTCCAGTAGTTTAGAAGAAAACGATGTTTTTTTTTTCTTTGGTCGTTACAGTACGAAAGAAAAAAAAATGCTGTTAACTTCGTCAATGTTAATTTTTTTTCGATTTAGATTTGCTTTTCATAGCTGTTTTAGACAATCTTGATGTATTTTGACACTTTGACAACGATTTTTCCAGTAGTTTAGAAGAAAACGATGTTTTTTTCTTTGGTCGTTACAGTACGAAAGTTAAAAAATTTCGATAATATTAATTTTTTTTTAATAAGATTGGCTCTTCAATTTTTCCAGTAGTTTAGAAGAAAACGATGTTTTTTTTTCTTAGGTCGTTACAGTACGAAAGATAAAAAAATTTCGTTAATATTGATTTTTTTTTAATTAGATTGGCTTTTCCATTTTTCCAGTAGTTTAGAAGAAAACGATGTTTTTTTTTTCTTTGGTCGTTACAGTACGAAAGAAAAAAAATGCTGTTAACTTCGTCAATGTTAATTTTTTTCGATTTAGATTTGCTTTTCATAGCTGTTTAAGACAATCTTGATGTATTTTGACACTTTGACAACGATTTTTCTAGTAGTTTAGAAGATAACGATGTTTTTTTTTCTTGGGTCGTTACAGTACGAAAGTTAAAAAATTTCGTTAATATTAATTTTTTTTTAATAAGATTGGCTTTTCAATTTTTCCAGTACTTTAGAAGAAAACGATGTTTTTTTTTCTTTGGTCGTTACAGTACGATAGAAAAAAAAAAGCTGTTATCTCCGTCAATTATAATTTGTTTTCGATTTAGATTTGCTTTTCATAGCTGTTTAAGACAATCTTGATGTATTTTGACACTTTGACAACTATTTTTCCAGTAGTTTAGAAGAAAACAATGTTTTTTTTTCTTTGGTCGTTACAGTACGAAAGATAAAAAAATTTCGTTGATATTAATTTTTTTTTAATAAGATTGGCTTTTCCATTTTTCCAGTAGTTTAGAAGAAAACGATGTTTTTTTTTCTTTGGTCGTTACAGTACGAAAGAAAAAAAAAATGCTGTTAACTTCGTCAATGTTAATTTTTTTCGATTTAGATTTGCTTTTCATAGCTGTTTAAGACAATCTTGATGTATTTTGACACTTTGACAACGATTTTTCCAGTAGTTTAGAAGATAACGATGTTTTTTTTTCTTGGGTCGTTACAGTACGAAAGTTAAAAAATTTCGTTAATATTAATTTTTTTTTAATAAGATTGGCTTTTCAATTTTTCCAGTACTTTAGAAGAAAACGATGTTTTTTTTTCTTTGGTCGTTACAGTACGATAGAAAAAAAAAAGCTGTTATCTCCGTCAATTATAATTTGTTTTCGATTTAGATTTGCTTTTCATAGCTGTTTAAGACAATCTTGATGTATTTTGACACTTTGACAACTATTTTTCCAGTAGTTTAGAAGAAAACAATGTTTTTTTTTCTTTGGTCGTTACAGTACGAAAGATAAAAAAATTTCGTTGATATTAATTTTTTTTTAATAAGATTGGCTTTTCCATTTTTCCAGTAGTTTAGAAGAAAACGATGTTTTTTTTTCTTTGGTCGTTACAGTACGAAAGAAAAAAAAAATGCTGTTAACTTCGTCAATGTTAATTTTTTTCGATTTAGATTTGCTTTTCATAGCTGTTTTAGACAATCTTGATGTATTTTGACACTTTGACAACGATTTTTCCAGTAGTTTAGAAGAAAACGATTTTTTTTTTCTTTGGTCGTTACAGTACGAAAGATAAAAAAATTTCGTTAATATTGATTTTTTTTTAATAAGATTGGCTTTTCCATTTTTCCAGTAGTTTAGAAGAAAACGATGTTTTTTTTTCTTTGGTCGTTACAGTACGAAAGAAAAAAAAATGCTGTTAACTTCGTCAATGTTAATTTTTTTTCGATTTAGATTTGCTTTTCATAGCTGTTTTAGACAATCTTGATGTATTTTGACACTTTGACAACGATTTTTCCAGTAGTTTAGAAGAAAACGATGTTTTTTTCTTTGGTCGTTACAGTACGAAAGTTAAAAAATTTCGTTAATATTAATTTTTTTTTAATAAGATTGGCTTTTCAATTTTTCCAGTAGTTTAGAAGAAAACGATGTTTTTTTTTCTTAGGTCGTTACAGTACGAAAGATAAAAAAATTTCGTTAATATTGATTTTTTTTTAATTAGATTGGCTTTTCCATTTTTCCAGTAGTTGAGAAGAAAACGATGTTTTTTTTTCTTTGGTCGTTACAGTACGAAAGAAAAAAAAATGCTGTTAACTTCGTCAATGTTAATTTTTTTCGATTTAGATTTGCTTTTCATAGCTGTTTAAGACAAGCTTGATGTATTTTGACACTTTGACAACGATTTTTCCAGTAGTTTAGAAGATAACGATGTTTTTTTTTCTTGGGTCGTTACAGTACGAAAGTTAAAAAATTTCGTTAATATTAATTTTTTTTTAATAAGATTGGCTTTTCAATTTTTCCAGTACTTTAGAAGAAAACGATGTTTTTTTTTCTTTGGTCGTTACAGTACGATAGAAAAAAAAAATCTGTTATCTCCGTCAATTATAATTTGTTTTCGATTTAGATTTGCTGTTCATAGCTGTTTAAGACAATCTTGATGTATTTTGACACTTTGACAACGATTTTTCCAGTAGTTTAGAAGAAAACGATGTTTTTTTTCTTTGGTCGTTACAGTACGAAAGATAAAAAAATTTCGTTGATATTAATTTTTTTTTAATAAGATTGGCTTTTCCATTTTTCCAGTAGTTTAGAAGAAAACGATGTTTTTTTTTCTTTGGTCGTTACAGTACGATAGAAAAAAAAATGCTGTTAACTTCGTCAATGTTAATTTTTTTCGATTTAGATTTGCTTTTCATAGCTGTTTTAGACAATCTTGATGTATTTTGACACTTTGACAACGATTTTTCCAGTAGTTTAGAAGAAAACGATTTTTTTTTCTTTGGTCGTTACAGTACGAAAGTTAAAAAATTTCATTAATATTAATTTTTTTTTAATAAGATTGGCTTTTCAATTTTTCCAGTACTTTAGAAGAAAACGATGTTTTTTTTTTCTTTGGTCGTTACAGTACGATAGAAAAAAAAATCTGTTATCTCCGTCAATTATAATTTGTTTTCGATTTAGATTTGCTGTTCATAGCTGTTTAAGACAATCTTGATGTATTTTGACACTTTGACAACGATTTTTCCAGTAGTTTAGAAGAAAACGATGTTTTTTTTTCTTAGGTCGTTACAGTACGAAAGAAAAAAAAATGCTGTTAACTCCGTCAATGTTAATTTTTGTTCGATTTACATTTGCTTTTCATAGCTGTTTAAGACAATCTTGATGTATTTTGACACTTTGACAACGATTTTTCCAGTAGTTTAGAAGAAAACGATGTTTTTTTTTTTTGGTCGTTACAGTACGATAGAAAAAAAAAAAGCTGTTATCTCCGTCAATTATAATTTGTTTTCGATTTAGATTTGCTTTTCATAGCTGTTTAAGACAATCTTGATGTATTTTGACACTTTGACAACTATTTTTCCAGTAGTTTAGAAGAAAATAATGTTTTTTTTTCTTTGGTCGTTACAGTACGAAAGATAAAAAAATTTCGTTGATATTAATTTTTTTTTAATAAGATTGGCTTTTCCATTTTTCCAGTAGTTTAGAAGAAAACGATGTTTTTTTTTCTTTGGTCGTTACAGTACGAAAGAAAAAAAAAAAGCTGTTAACTTCGTCAATGTTAATTTTTTTCGATTTAGATTTGCTTTTCATAGCTGTTTTAGACAATCTTGATGTATTTTGACACTTTGACAACGATTTTTCCAGTAGTTTAGAAGAAAACGATTTTTTTTTCTTTGGTCGTTACAGTACGAAAGATAAAAAAATTTCGTTAATATTGATTTTTTTTTAATAAGATTGGCTTTTCCATTTTTCCAGTAGTTTAGAAGAAAACGATGTTTTTTTTTCTTTGGTCGTTACAGTACAAAAGAAAAAAAAATGCTGTTAACTTCGTCAATGTTAATTTTTTTTCGATTTAGATTTGCTTTTCATAGCTGTTTTAGACAATCTTGATGTATTTTGACACTTTGACAACGATTTTTCCAGTAGTTTAGAAGAAAACGATGTTTTTTTCTTTGGTCGTTACAGTACGAAAGTTAAAAAATTTCGTTAATATTAATTTTTTTTTAATAAGATTGGCTTTTCAATTTTTCCAGTAGTTTAGAAGAAAACGATGTTTTTTTTTCTTAGGTCGTTACATTACGAAAGATAAAAAAATTTCGTTAATATTGATTTTTTTTTAATTAGATTGGCTTTTCCATTTTTCCAGTAGTTGAGAAGAAAACGATGTTTTTTTTTCTTTGGTCGTTACAGTACGAAAGAAAAAAAAATGCTGTTAACTTCGTCAATGTTAATTTTTTTCGATTTAGATTTGCTTTTCATAGCTGTTTAAGACAATCTTGATGTATTTTGACACTTTGACAACGATTTTTCCAGTAGTTTAGAAGATAACGATGTTTTTTTTTCTTGGGTCGTTACAGTACGAAAGTTAAAAAATTTCGTTAATATTAATTTTTTTTTAATAAGATTGGCTTTTCAATTTTTCCAGTACTTTAGAAGAAAACGATGTTTTTTTTTCTTTGGTCGTTACAGTACGATAGAAAAAAAAAATCTGTTATCTCCGTCAATTATAATTTGTTTTCGATTTAGATTTGCTGTTCATAGCTGTTTAAGACAATCTTGATGTATTTTGACACTTTGACAACGATTTTTCCAGTAGTTTAGAAGAAAACGATGTTTTTTTTCTTTGGTCGTTACAGTACGAAAGATAAAAAAATTTCGTTGATATTAATTTTTTTTTAATAAGATTGGCTTTTCAATTTTTCCAGTAGTTTAGAAGAAAACGATGTTTTTTTTTCTTTGGTCGTTACAGTACGAAAGAAAAAAAAATGCTGTTAACTTCGTCAATGTTAATTTTTTTTCGATTTAGATTTGCTTTTCATAGCTGTTTTAGACAATCTTGATGTATTTTGACACTTTGACAACGATTTTTCCAGTAGTTTAGAAGAAAACGATGTTTTTTTCTTTGGTCGTTACAGTACGAAAGTTAAAAAATTTCGTTAATATTAATTTTTTTTTAATAAGATTGGCTTTTCAATTTTTCCAGTAGTTTAGAAGAAAACGATATTTTTTTTTCTTAGGTCGTTACAGTACGAAAGATAAAAAAATTTCGTTAATATTGATTTTTTTTTAATTAGATTGGCTTTTCCATTTTTCCAGTAGTTTAGAAGAAAACGATGTTTTTTTTTCTTTGGTCGTTACAGTACGAAAGAAAAAAAAATGCTGTTAACTTCGTCAATGTTAATTTTTGTTCGGTTTAGATTTGCTCTTCATAGCTGTTTAAGACAATCTTGATGTATTTTGACACTTTGACAACGATTTTTCCAGTAGTTTAGAAGAAAACGATGTTTTTTTTTTTTGGTCGTTACAGTACGAAAGAAAAAAAAATGCTGTTAACTTCGTCAATGTTAATTTTTTTCGATTTAGATTTGCTTTTCATAGCTGTTTAAGACAATCTTGATGTATTTTGACACTTTGACAACGATTTTTCCAGTAGTTTAGAAGATAACGATGTTTTTTTTTCTTGGGTCGTTACAGTACGAAAGTTAAAAAATTTCGTTAATATTAATTTTTTTTTAATAAGATTGGCTTTTCCATTTTTCCAGTAGTTTAGAAGAAAACGATGTTTTTTTTTCTTAGGTCGTTACAGTACGATAGAAAAAAAAATGCTGTTAACTTCGTCAATGTTAATTTTTTTCGATTTAGATTTGCTTTTCATAGCTGTTTTAGACAATCTTGATGTATTTTGACACTTTGACAACGATTTTTCCAGTAGTTTAGAAGAAAACGATTTTTTTTTCTTTGGTCGTTACAGTACGAAAGTTAAAAAATTTCATTAATATTAATTTTTTTTTAATAAGATTGGCTTTTCCATTTTTCCAGTAGTTTAGAAGAAAACGATGTTTTTTTTTCTTAGGTCGTTACAGTACGATAGAAAAAAAAAATCTGTTATCTCCGTCAATTATAATTTGTTTTCGATTTAGATTTGCTGTTCATAGCTGTTTAAGACAATCTTGATGTATTTTGACACTTTGACAACGATTTTTCCAGTAGTTTAGAAGAAAACGATGTTTTTTTTCTTTGGTCGTTACAGTACGAAAGATAAATAAATTTTGTTGATATTAATTTTTTTTTAATAAGATTGGCTTTTCCATTTTTCCAGTAGTTTAGAAGAAAACGATGTTTTTTTTTCTTTGGTCGTTACAGTACGATAGAAAAAAAAATGCTGTTAACTTCGTCAATGTTAATTTTTTTCGATTTAGATTTGCTTTTCATAGCTGTTTTAGACAATCTTGATGTATTTTGACACTTTGACAACGATTTTTCCAGTAGTTTAGAAGAAAACGATTTTTTTTTCTTTGGTCGTTACAGTACGAAAGTTAAAAAATTTCATTAATATTAATTTTTTTTTAATAAGATTGGCTTTTCAATTTTTCCAGTAGTTTAGAAGAAAACGATGTTTTTTTTTCTTTGGTCGTTACAGTACGAAAGAAAAAAAAATGCTGTTAACTTCGTCAATGTTAATTTTTTTTCGATTTAGATTTGCTGTTCATAGCTGTTTAAGACAATCTTGATGTATTTTGACACTTTGACAACGATTTTTCCAGTAGTTTAGAAGAAAACGATGTTTTTTTCTTTGGTCGTTACAGTACGAAAGTTAAAAAATTTCGCTAATATTAATTTTTTTTTAATAAGATTGGCTTTTCAATTTTTCCAGTAGTTTAGAAGAAAACGATGTTTTTTTTTCTTAGGTCGTTACAGTACGAAAGATAAAAAAATTTCGTTAATATTGATTTTTTTTTAATTAGATTGGCTTTTCCATTTTTCCAGTAGTTTAGAAGAAAACGATGTTTTTTTTTCTTTGGTCGTTACAGTACGAAAGAAAAAAAAATGCTGTTAACTTCGTCAATGTTAATTTCTTTCGATTTAGATTTGCTTTTCATAGCTGTTTTAGACAATCTTGATGTATTTTGACACTTTGACAACGATTTTTCCAGTAGTTTAGAAGAAAACGATGTTTTTTTTCTTTGGTCGTTACAGTACGAAAGTTAAAAAATTTCGTTAATATTAATTTTTTTTAATAAGATTGGCTTTTCAATTTTTCCAGTACTTTAGAAGAAAACGATGTTTTTTTTTCTTTGGTCGTTACAGTACGATAGAAAAAAAAATCTGTTATCTCCGTCAATTATAATTTGTTTTCGATTTAGATTTGCTGTTCATAGCTGTTTAAGACAATCTTGATGTATTTTGACACTTTGACAACGATTTTTCCAGTAGTTTAGAAGAAAACGATGTTTTTTTTTTTTTGGTCGTTACAGTACGAAAGAAAAAAAAATGCTGTTAACTCCGTCAATGTTAATTTTTGTTCGGTTTAGATTTGCTCTTCATAGCTGTTTAAGACAATCTTGATGTATTTTGACACTTTGACAACGATTTTTCCAGTAGTTTAGAAGAAAACGATGTTTTTTTTTTTTGGTCGTTACAGTACGAAAGAAAAAAAAATGCTGTTAACTTCGTCAATGTTAATTTTTTTCGATTTAGATTTGCTTTTCATAGCTGTTTAAGACAATCTTGATGTATTTTGACACTTTGACAACGATTTTTCCAGTAGTTTAGAAGATAACGATGTTTTTTTTTCTTGGGTCGTTACAGTACGAAAGTTAAAAAATTTCGTTAATATTAATTTTTTTTTAATAAGATTGGCTTTTCCATTTTTCCAGTAGTTTAGAAGAAAACGATGTTTTTTTTTCTTTGGTCGTTACAGTACGATAGAAAAAAAAATGCTGTTAACTTCGTCAATGTTAATTTTTTTCGATTTAGATTTGCTTTTCATAGCTGTTTTAGACAATCTTGATGTATTTTGACACTTTGACAACGATTTTTCCAGTAGTTTAGAAGAAAACGATTTTTTTTTCTTTGGTCGTTACAGTACGAAAGTTAAAAAATTTCATTAATATTAATTTTTTTTTAATAAGATTGGCTTTTCAATTTTTCCAGTAGTTTAGAAGAAAACGATGTTTTTTTTTCTTTGGTCGTTACAGTACGAAAGAAAAAAAAATGCTGTTAACTTCGTCAATGTTAATTTTTTTTCGATTTAGATTTGCTTTTCATAGCTGTTTTAGACAATCTTGATGTATTTTGACACTTTGACAACGATTTTTCCAGTAGTTTAGAAGAAAACGATGTTTTTTTCTTTGGTCGTTACAGTACGAAAGTTAAAAAATTTCGTTAATATTAATTTTTTTTTAATAAGATTGGCTTTTCATTTTTCCAGTAGTTTAGAAGAAAACGATGTTTTTTTTTCTTAGGTCGTTACAGTACGAAAGATAAAAAAATTTCGTTAATATTGATTTTTTTTTAATTAGATTGGCTTTTCCATTTTTCCAGTAGTTTAGAAGAAAACGATGTTTTTTTTTCTTTGGTCGTTACAGTACGAAAGAAAAAAAAATGCTGTTAACTTCGTCAATGTTAATTTTTTTCGATTTAGATTTGCTTTTCATAGCTGTTTTAGACAATCTTGATGTATTTTGACACTTTGACAACGATTTTTCCAGTAGTTTAGAAGAAAACGATGTTTTTTTTCTTTGGTCGTTACAGTACGAAAGTTAAAAAATTTCGTTAATATTAATTTCTTTTAATAAGATTGGCTTTTCAATTTTTCCAGTACTTTAGAAGAAAACGATGTTTTTTTTTCTTTGGTCGTTACAGTACGATAGAAAAAAAAATCTGTTATCTCCGTCAATTATAATTTGTTTTCGATTTAGATTTGCTGTTCATAGCTGTTTAAGACAATCTTGATGTATTTTGACACTTTGACAACGATTTTTCCAGTAGTTTAGAAGAAAACGATGTTTTTTTTTTTTTTGGTCGTTACAGTACGAAAGAAAAAAAAATGCTGTTAACTCCGTCAATGTTAATTTTTGTTCGGTTTAGATTTGCTCTTCATAGCTGTTTAAGACAATCTTGATGTATTTTGACACTTTGACAACGATTTTTCCAGTAGTTTAGAAGAAAACGATGTTTTTTTTTTTTGGTCGTTACAGTACGAAAGAAAAAAAAATGCTGTTAAGTCCGTCAATGTTAATTTTTGTTTGATTTAGATTTGCTTTTCATAGCTGTTTAAGACAATCTTGATGTATTTTGACACTTTGACAACGATTTTTCCAGTAGTTTAGAAGAAAATGATGTTTTTTTTTCTTTGGTCGTTACAGTACGAAAGGTAAAAAAATTTCGTTAATATTGATTTTTTTTAAATAAGATTGGCTTTTCCATTTTTCCAGTAGTTGAGAAGAAAACGATGTTTTTTTTTCTTTGGTCGTTACAGTACGAAAGAAAAAAAAATGCTGTTAACTTCGTCAATGTTAATTTGTTTTCGATTTAGATTTGCTTTTCGTAGCTGTTTTAGACAATCTTGATGTATTTTGACACTTTGACAATGATTTTTCCAGTAGTTTAGAAGAAAACGATGTTTTTTTTTTCTTTGGTCGTTACAGTATGAAAGTTAAAAAATTTCGTTAATATTAATTTTTTTTTAATAAGATTGGCTTTTCAATTTTTCCAGTACTTTAGAAGAAAACGATGTTTTTTTTTTCTTTGGTCGTTACAGTACGATATAAAAAAAAATCTGTTATCTCCGTCAATTATAATTTGTTTTCGATTTAGATTTGCTGTTCATAGCTGTTTAAGACAATCTTGATGTATTTTGACACTTTGACAACGATTTTTCCAGTAGTTTAGAAGAAAACAATGTTTTTTTTTTCTTTGGTCGTTACAGTACGAAAGAAAAAAAAATGCTGTTAACTCCGTCAATGTTAATTTTTGTTCTATTTAGATTTGCTTTTCATAGCTGTTTAAGACAATCTTGATGTATTTTGACACTTTGACAACGATTTTTCCAGTAGTTTAGAAGAAAACGATGTTTTTTTTTCTTTGGTCGTTACAGTACGAAAGAATAAAAAAAATGCTGTTAAGTCCGTCAATGTTAATGTTTGTTCGATTTAGATTTGCTTTTCATAGCTGTTTTAGACAATCTTGATGTATTTTGACACTTTGACAACGATTTTTCCAGTAGTTTAGAAGAAAATGATGTTTTTTTTTCTTTGGTCGTTACAGTACGAAAGATAAAAAAATTTCGTTAATATTGATTTTTTTTAAATAAGATTGGCTTTTCCATTTTTCCAGTAGTTTAGAAGAAAACGATGTTTTTTTTTCTTTGGTCGTTACAGTACGAAAGAAAAAAAAATGCTGTTAACTTCGTCAATGTTAATTTGTTTTCGATTTAGATTTGCTTTTCGTAGCTGTTTTAGACAATCTTGATGTATTTTGACACTTTGACAATGATTTTTCCAGTAGTTTAGAAGAAAACGATGTTTTTTTTCTTTGGTCGTTACAGTACGAAAGTTAAAAAATTTCGTTAATATTAATTTTTTTTTAATAAGATTGGCTTTTCAATTTTTCCAGTACTTTAGAAGAAAACGATGTTTTTTTTTTCTTTGGTCGTTACAGTACGATATAAAAAAAAATCTGTTATCTCCGTCAATTATAATTTGTTTTCGATTTAGATTTGCTGTTCATAGCTGTTTAAGACAATCTTGATGTATTTTGACACTTTGACAACGATTTTTCCAGTAGTTTAGAAGAAAACGATGTTTTTTTTTTTTGGTCGTTACAGTACGAAAGAAAAAAAAAATGCTGTTAAGTCCGTCAATGTTAATTTTTGTTTGATTAAGATTTGCTTTTCATAGCTGTTTAAGACAATCTTGATGTATTTTGACACTTTGACAACGATTTTTCCAGTAGTTTAGAAGAAAACGATGTTTTGTTTTCTTTGGTCGTTAGAGTACGAAAGATAAAAAAATTTCGTTAATATTGATTTTTTTTTAATAAGATTGGCTTTTCCATTTTTCCAGTAGTTTAGAAGAAAACGATGTTTTTTTTTCTTTCGTCGTTACAGTACGAAAGAAAAAAAAAATGCTGTTAACTTCGTCAATTATAATTTGTTTTCGATTTAGATTTGCTGTTCATAGCTGTTTTAGACAATCTTGATGTATTTTGACACTTTGACAACGATTTTTCCAGTAGTTTAGAAGAAAACGATGTTTTTTTTTCTTTGGTCGTTACAGTACGAAAGATAAAAAAATATCGTTAATATTGATTTTTTTTTAATAAGATTGGCTTTTCCATTTTTCCAGTAGTTTAGAAGAAAACGATGTTTTTTTTTCTTTGGTCGTTACAGTACGAAAAAAAAAAAATGCTGTTAACTTCGTCAATGTTAATTTTTTTCGATTTAGATTTGCTTTTCATAGCTGTTTTAGACAATCTTGATGTATTTTGACACTTTGACAACGATTTTTCCAGTAGTTTAGAAGAAAACGATGTTTTTTTTCTTTGGTCGTTACAGTACGAAAGTTAAAAAATTTCGTTAATATTAATTTTTTTTTAATAAGATTGTCTTTTCAATTTTTCCAGTACTTTAGAAGAAAACGATTTTTTTTTTTCTTTGGTCGTTACAGTACGATAGAAAAAAAAAATCTGTTATCTCCGTCAATTATAATTTGTTTTCGATTTAGATTTGCTGTTCATAGCTGTTTAAGACAATCTTGATGTATTTTGACACTTTGACAACGATTTTTCCAGTAGTTTAGAAGAAAACGATGTTTTTTTTTTTTGGTCGTTACAGTACGAAAGAAAAAAAAAATGCTGTTAAGTCCGTCAATGTTAATTTTTGTTTGATTAAGATTTGCTTTTCATAGCTGTTTAAGACAATCTTGATGTATTTTGACACTTTGACAACGATTTTTCCAGTAGTTTAGAAGAAAACGATGTTTTTTTTTCTTTGGTCGTTACAGTACGAAAGATAAAAAAATTTCGTTAATATTGATTTTTTTTTAATAAGATTGGCTTTTCCATTTTTCCAGTAGTTTAGAAGAAAACGATGTTTTTTTTTCTTTGGTCGTTACAGTACGAAAGAAAAAAAAATGCTGTTAACTTCGTCAATGTTAATTTTTTTTCGATTTAGATTTGCTTTTCATAGCTGTTTTAGACAATCTTGATGTATTTTGACACTTTGACAACGATTTTTCCAGTAGTTTAGAAGAAAACGATGTTTTTTTTTCTTTGGTCGTTACAGTACGATAGAAAAAAAAAAGCTGTTATCTCCGTCAATTATAATTTGTTTTCGATTTAGATTTGCTTTTCATAGCTGTTTAAGACAATCTTGATGTATTTTGACACTTTGACAACGATTTTTCCAGTAGTTTAGAAGAAAACGATGTTTTTTTTTCTTTGGTCGTTACAGTACGAAAGATAAAAAAATTTCGTTGATATTAATTTTTTTTTAATAAGATTGGCTTTTCCATTTTTCCAGTAGTTTAGAAGAAAACGATGTTTTTTTTTCTTTGGTCGTTACAGTACGAAAAAAAAAATGCTGTTAACTTCGTCAATGTTAATTTTTTTCGATTTAGATTTGCTTTTCATAGCTGTTTTAGACAATCTTGATGTATTTTGACACTTTGACAACGATTTTTCCAGTAGTTTAGAAGAAAACGATTTTTTTTTCTTGGGTCGTTACAGTACGAAAGTTAAAAAATTTCGTTAATATTAATTTTTTTTTAATAAGATTGGCTTTTCAATTTTTCCAGTACTTTAGAAGAAAACGATGTTTTTTTTTCTTTGGTCGTTACAGAACGATAGAAAAAAAAAAAATCTGTTCTCTCCGTCAATTATAATTTGTTTTCCATTTAGATTTGCTGTTCATAGCTGTTTAAGACAATCTTGATGTATTTTGACACTTTGACAACGATTTTTCCAGTAGTTTAGAAGAAAACGATGTTTTTTTTTCTTTGGTCGTTACAGTACGAAAGATAAAAAAATTTCGTTGATATTAATTTTTTTTTAATAAGATTGGCTTTTCCATTTTTCCAGTAGTTTAGAAGAAAACGATGTTTTTTTTTCTTTGGTCGTTACAGTACAAAAAAAAAAATGCTGTTAACTTCGTCAATGTTAATTTTTTTCGATTTAGATTTGCTTTTCATAGCTGTTTTAGACAATCTTGATGTATTTTGACACTTTGACAACGATTTTTCCAGTAGTTTAGAAGAAAACGATTTTTTTTTCTTGGGTCGTTACAGTACGAAAGTTAAAAAATTTCGTTAATATTAATTTTTTTTTAATAAGATTGGCTTTTCAATTTTTCCAGTACTTTAGAAGAAAACGATGTTTTTTTTTCTTTGGTCGTTACAGAACGATAGAAAAAAAAAAATCTGTTCTCTCCGTCAATTATAATTTGTTTTCCATTTAGATTTGCTGTTCATAGCTGTTTAAGACAATCTTGATGTATTTTGACACTTTGACAACGATTTTTCCAGTAGTTTAGAAGAAAACGATGTTTTTTTTTTCTTAGGTCGTTACAGTACGAAAGAAAAAAAAATGCTGTTAACTCCGTCAATGTTAATTTTTGTTCGATTTAGATTTGCTTTTCATAGCTGTTTAAGACAATCTTGATGTATTTTGACAGTTTGACAACGATTTTTCCAGTAGTTTAGAAGAAAACGATGTTTTTTTTTTCTTAGGTCGTTACAGTACGAAAGAAAAAAAAATGCTGTTAACTCCGTCAATGTTAATTTTTGTTCGATTTAGATTTGCTTTTCATAGCTGTTTAAGACAATCTTGATGTATTTTGACAGTTTGACAACGATTTTTCCAGTAGTTTAGAAGAAAACGATGTTTTTTTTTTTGGTCGTTACAGTACGAAAGAAAAAAAAATGATGTTAAGTCCGTCAATGTTAATTTTTGTTTGATTTAGATTTGCTTTTCATAGCTGTTTAAGACAATCTTGATGTATTTTGACACTTTGACAACGATTTTTCCAGTAGTTTAGAAGAAAACGATGTTTTTTTTTCTTTGGTCGTTACAGTACGAAAGATAAAAAAATTTCGTTAATATTGATTTTTTTTTAATAAGATTGGCTTTTCCATTTTTCCAGTAGTTTAGAAGAAAACGATGTTTTTTTTTCTTAGGTCGTTACAGTACGAAAGATAAAAAAATTTCGTTAATATTGATTTTTTTTTAATTAGATTGGCTTTTCCATTTTTCCAGTAGTTTAGAAGAAAACGATGTTTTTTTTTTCTTTGGTCGTTACAGTACGAAAGAAAAAAAAATGCTGTTAACTTCGTCAATGTTAATTTTTTTCGATTTAGATTTGCTTTTCATAGCTGTTTTAGACAACCTTGATGTATTTTGACACTTTGACAACGATTTTTAAAGTAGTTTAGAAGAAAACGATTTTTTTTTCTTGGGTCGTTACAGTACGAAAGATAAAAAATTTCGTTAATATTGATTTTTTTTTAATAAGATTGGCTTTTCAATTTTTCCAGTAGTTTAGAAGAAAACGATTTTTTTTTCTTAGGTCGTTACAGTACGAAAGATAAAAAAATTTCGTTAATATTGATTTTTTTTAAATTAGATTGGCTTTTCCATTTTTCCAGTAGTTTAGAAGTAAACGATGTTTTTTTTTCTTTGGTCGTTACAGTACGAAAGAAAAAAAAATGCTGTTAACTTCGTCAATGTTAATTTTTTTCGATTTAGATTTGCTTTTCATAGCTGTTTTAGACAATCTTGATGTATTTTGACACTTTGACAACGATTTTTCCAGTAGTTTAGAAGAAAACGATGTTTTTTTTCTTTGGTCGTTGCAGTACGAAAGTTAAAAAATTTCGTTAATATTAATTTTTTTTTAATAAGATTGGCTTTTCAATTTTTCCAGTACTTTAGAAGAAAACGATGTTTTTTTTTCTTAGGTCGTTACAGTACGAAAGATAAAAAAATTTCGTTGATATTAATTTTTTTTAATAAGATTGGCTTTTCCATTTTTCCAGTAGTTTAGAAGAAAACGATGTTTTTTTTTCTTTGGTCGTTACAGTACGAAAGAAAAAAAAAATGCTGTTAACTTCGTCAATGTTAATTTTTTTTCGATTTAGATTTGCTTTTCATAGCTGTTTTAGACAATCTTGATGTATTTTGACACTTTGACAACGATTTTTCCAGTAGTTTAGAAGAAAACGATGTTTTTTTTTGGTCGTTACAGTACGAAAGTTAAAAAATTTCGTTAATATTAATTTTTTTTTAATAAGATTGGCTTTTCAATTTTTCCAGTAGTTTAGAAGAAAACGATTTTTTTTTCTTAGGTCGTTACAGTACGAAAGATAAAAAAATTTCGTTAATATTGATTTTTTTTAAATTAGATTGGCTTTTCCATTTTTCCAGTAGTTTAGAAGTAAACGATGTTTTTTTTTCTTTGGTCGTTACAGTACGAAAGAAAAAAAAATGCTGTTAACTTCGTCAATGTTAATTTTTTTCGATTTAGATTTGCTTTTCATAGCTGTTTTAGACAATCTTGATGTATTTTGACACTTTGACAACGATTTTTCCAGTAGTTTAGAAGAAAACGATGTTTTTTTTTCTTTGGTCGTTACAGTACGAAAGATAAAAAAATTTCGTTGATATTAATTTTTTTTTAATAAGATTGGCTTTTCCATTTTTCCAGTAGTTTAGAAGAAAACGATGTTTTTTTTTCTTTGGTCGTTACAGTACGAAAAAAAAAAATGCTGTTAACTTCGTCAATGTTAATTTTTTTCGATTTAGATTTGCTTTTCATAGCTGTTTTAGACAATCTTGATGTATTTTGACACTTTGACAACGATTTTTCCAGTAGTTTAGAAGAAAACGATTTTTTTTTCTTGGGTCGTTACAGTACGAAAGTTAAAAAATTTCGTTAATATTAATTTTTTTTTAATAAGATTGGCTTTTCAATTTTTCCAGTACTTTAGAAGAAAACGATGTTTTTTTTTCTTTGGTCGTTACAGAACGATAGAAAAAAAAAAATCTGTTCTCTCCGTCAATTATAATTTGTTTTCCATTTAGATTTGCTGTTCATAGCTGTTTAAGACAATCTTGATGTATTTTGACACTTTGACAACGATTTTTCCAGTAGTTTAGAAGAAAACGATGTTTTTTTTTTCTTAGGTCGTTACAGTACGAAAGAAAAAAAAATGCTGTTAACTCCGTCAATGTTAATTTTTGTTCGATTTAGATTTGCTTTTCATAGCTGTTTAAGACAATCTTGATGTATTTTGACAGTTTGACAACGATTTTTCCAGTAGTTTAGAAGAAAACGATGTTTTTTTTTTCTTAGGTCGTTACAGTACGAAAGAAAAAAAAATGCTGTTAACTCCGTCAATGTTAATTTTTGTTCGATTTAGATTTGCTTTTCATAGCTGTTTAAGACAATCTTGATGTATTTTGACAGTTTGACAACGATTTTTCCAGTAGTTTAGAAGAAAACGATGTTTTTTTTTTTGGTCGTTACAGTACGAAAGAAAAAAAAATGATGTTAAGTCCGTCAATGTTAATTTTTGTTTGATTTAGATTTGCTTTTCATAGCTGTTTAAGACAATCTTGATGTATTTTGACACTTTGACAACGATTTTTCCAGTAGTTTAGAAGAAAACGATGTTTTTTTTTCTTTGGTCGTTACAGTACGAAAGATAAAAAAATTTCGTTAATATTGATTTTTTTTTAATAAGATTGGCTTTTCCATTTTTCCAGTAGTTTAGAAGAAAACGATGTTTTTTTTTCTTAGGTCGTTACAGTACGAAAGATAAAAAAATTTCGTTAATATTGATTTTTTTTTAATTAGATTGGCTTTTCCATTTTTCCAGTAGTTTAGAAGAAAACGATGTTTTTTTTTTCTTTGGTCGTTACAGTACGAAAGAAAAAAAAATGCTGTTAACTTCGTCAATGTTAATTTTTTTCGATTTAGATTTGCTTTTCATAGCTGTTTTAGACAACCTTGATGTATTTTGACACTTTGACAACGATTTTTAAAGTAGTTTAGAAGAAAACGATTTTTTTTTCTTGGGTCGTTACAGTACGAAAGATAAAAAATTTCGTTAATATTGATTTTTTTTTAATAAGATTGGCTTTTCAATTTTTCCAGTAGTTTAGAAGAAAACGATTTTTTTTTCTTAGGTCGTTACAGTACGAAAGATAAAAAAATTTCGTTAATATTGATTTTTTTTAAATTAGATTGGCTTTTCCATTTTTCCAGTAGTTTAGAAGTAAACGATGTTTTTTTTTCTTTGGTCGTTACAGTACGAAAGAAAAAAAAATGCTGTTAACTTCGTCAATGTTAATTTTTTTCGATTTAGATTTGCTTTTCATAGCTGTTTTAGACAATCTTGATGTATTTTGACACTTTGACAACGATTTTTCCAGTAGTTTAGAAGAAAACGATGTTTTTTTTCTTTGGTCGTTGCAGTACGAAAGTTAAAAAATTTCGTTAATATTAATTTTTTTTTAATAAGATTGGCTTTTCAATTTTTCCAGTACTTTAGAAGAAAACGATGTTTTTTTTTCTTAGGTCGTTACAGTACGAAAGATAAAAAAATTTCGTTGATATTAATTTTTTTTAATAAGATTGGCTTTTCCATTTTTCCAGTAGTTTAGAAGAAAACGATGTTTTTTTTTCTTTGGTCGTTACAGTACGAAAGAAAAAAAAAATGCTGTTAACTTCGTCAATGTTAATTTTTTTTCGATTTAGATTTGCTTTTCATAGCTGTTTTAGACAATCTTGATGTATTTTGACACTTTGACAACGATTTTTCCAGTAGTTTAGAAGAAAACGATGTTTTTTTTTGGTCGTTACAGTACGAAAGTTAAAAAATTTCGTTAATATTAATTTTTTTTTAATAAGATTGGCTTTTCAATTTTTCCAGTAGTTTAGAAGAAAACGATTTTTTTTTCTTAGGTCGTTACAGTACGAAAGATAAAAAAATTTCGTTAATATTGATTTTTTTTAAATTAGATTGGCTTTTCCATTTTTCCAGTAGTTTAGAAGTAAACGATGTTTTTTTTTCTTTGGTCGTTACAGTACGAAAGAAAAAAAAATGCTGTTAACTTCGTCAATGTTAATTTTTTTCGATTTAGATTTGCTTTTCATAGCTGTTTTAGACAATCTTGATGTATTTTGACACTTTGACAACGATTTTTCCAGTAGTTTAGAAGAAAACGATGTTTTTTTTCTTTGGTCGTTGCAGTACGAAAGTTAAAAAATTTCGTTAATATTAATTTTTTTTTAATAAGATTGGCTTTTCAATTTTTCCAGTACTTTAGAAGAAAACGATGTTTTTTTTTCTTAGGTCGTTACAGTACGAAAGATAAAAAAATTTCGTTGATATTAATTTTTTTTAATAAGATTGGCTTTTCCATTTTTCCAGTAGTTTAGAAGAAAACGATGTTTTTTTTTCTTTGGTCGTTACAGTACGAAAAAAAAAAATGCTGTTAACTTCGTCAATGTTAATTTTTTTCGATTTAGATTTGCTTTTCATAGCTGTTTTAGACAATCTTGATGTATTTTGACACTTTGACAACGATTTTTCCAGTAGTTTATAAGAAAACGATTTTTTTTTTCTTGGGTCGTTACAGTACGAAAGTTAAAAAATTTCGTTAATATTAATTTTTTTTTAATAAGATTGGCTTTTCAATTTTTCCAGTACTTTAGAAGAAAACGATGTTTTTTTTTCTTTGGTCGTTACAGTACGAAAGAAAAAAAAATGCTGTTAACTCCGTCAATGTTAATTTTTGTTTGATTTAGATTTGCTTTTCATAGCTGTTTAAGACAATCTTGATGTATTTTGACACTTTGACAACGATTTTTCCAGTAGTTTAGAAGAAAACGATGTTTTTTTTTTTTGGTCGTTACAGTACGAAAGAAAAAAAAAATGCTGTTAAGTCCGTCAATGTTAATTTTTGTTTGATTTAGATTTGCTTTTCATAGCTGTTTAAGACAATCTTGATGTATTTTGACACTTTGACAACGATTTTTCCAGTAGTTTAGAAGAAAACGATGTTTTTTTTTTTTGGTCGTTACAGTACGAAAGAAAAAAAAAATGCTGTTAAGTCCGTCAATGTTAATTTTTGTTTGATTTAGATTTGCTTTTCATAGCTGTTTAAGACAATCTTGATGTATTTTGACACTTTGACAACGATTTTTCCAGTAGTTTAGAAGAAAACGATTTTTTTTTTCTTGGGTCGTTACAGTACGAAAGTTAAAAAATTTCGTTAATATTAATTTTTTTTTAATAAGATTGGCTTTTCAATTTTTCCAGTACTTTAGAAGAAAACGATGTTTTTTTTTCTTTGGTCGTTACAGTACGATAGAAATAAAAAAATCTGTTATCTCCGTCAATTATAATTTGTTTTCGATTTAGATTTGCTGTTCATAGCTGTTTTAGACAATCTTGATGTATTTTGACACTTTGACAACGATTTTTCCAGTAGTTTAGAAGAAAACGATGTTTTTTTTTTCTTAGGTCGTTACAGTACGAAAGAAAAAAAAATGCTGTTAACTCCGTCAATGTTAATTTTTGTTTGATTTAGATTTGCTTTTCATAGCTGTTTAAGACAATCTTGATGTATTTTGACACTTTGACAACGATTTTTCCAGTAGTTTAGAAGAAAACGATGTTTTTTTTTTTTGGTCGTTACAGTACGAAAGAAAAAAAAAATGCTGTTAACTCCGTCAATGTTAATTTTTGTTTGATTTAGATTTGCTTTTCATAGCTGTTTAAGACAATCTTGATGTATTTTGACACTTTGACAACGATTTTTCCAGTAGTTTAGAAGAAAACGATTTTTTTTTTCTTGGGTCGTTACAGTACGAAAGTTAAAAAATTTCGTTAATATTAATTTTTTTTTAATAAGATTGGCTTTTCAATTTTTCCAGTACTTTAGAAGAAAACGATATTTTTTTTTCTTTGGTCGTTACAGTACGATAGAAAAAAAAAATCTGTTATCTCCGTCAATTATAATTTGTTTTCGATTTAGATTTGCTGTTCATAGCTGTTTAAGACAATCTTGATGTATTTTGACACTTTGACAACGATTTTTCCAGTAGTTTAGAAGAAAACGATGTTTTTTTTTCTTTGGTCGTTACAGTACGAAAGATAAAAAAATTTCGTTAATATTGATTTTTTTTTAATAAGATTGGCTTTTCCATTTTTCTAGTAGTTTAGAAGAAAACGATGTTTTTTTTTCTTTGGTCGTTACAGTACGAAAGAAAAAAAAAATGCTGTTAACTTCGTCAATGTTAATTTTTTTTCGATTTAGATTTGCTTTTCATAGCTGTTTTAGACAATCTTGATGTATTTTGACACTTTGACAACGATTTTTCCAGTAGTTTAGAAGAAAACGATGTTTTTTTCTTTGGTCGTTACAGTACGAAAGTTAAAAAATTTCGTTAATATTAATTTTTTTTGAATAAGATTGGCTTTTCCATTTTTCCAGTAGTTTAGAAGAAAACGATGTTTTTTTTTTTTGGTCGTTACAGTACGATAGAAAAAAAAAAAGCTGTTATCTCCGTCAATTATAATTTGTTTTCGATTTAGATTTGCTTTTCATAGCTGTTTAAGACAATCTTGATGTATTTTGACACTTTGACAACTATTTTTCCAGTAGTTTAGAAGAAAATAATGTTTTTTTTTCTTTGGTCGTTACAGTACGAAAGATAAAAAAATTTCGTTGATATTAATTTTTTTTTAATAAGATTGGCTTTTCCATTTTTCCAGTAGTTTAGAAGAAAACGATGTTTTTTTTTCTTTGGTCGTTACAGTACGAAAGAAAAAAAAAATGCTGTTAACTTCGTCAATGTTAATTTTTTTCGATTTAGATTTGCTTTTCATAGCTGTTTAAGACAATCTTGATGTATTTTGACACTTTGACAACGATTTTTCCAGTAGTTTAGAAGATAACGATGTTTTTTTTTCTTTGGTCGTTACAGTACGAAAGAAAAAAAAAATGCTGTTAACTTCGTCAATGTTAATTTTTTTTCGATTTAGATTTGCTTTTCATAGCTGTTTTAGACAATCTTGATGTATTTTGACACTTTGACAACGATTTTTCCAGTAGTTTAGAAGAAAACGATGTTTTTTTTTGGTCGTTACAGTACGAAAGTTAAAAAATTTCGTTAATATTAATTTTTTTTTAATAAGATTGGCTTTTCAATTTTTCCAGTAGTTTAGAAGAAAACGATTTTTTTTTCTTAGGTCGTTACAGTACGAAAGATAAAAAAATTTCGTTAATATTGATTTTTTTTTAATTAGATTGGCTTTTCCATTTTTCCAGTAGTTTAGAAGAAAACGATGTTTTTTTTTTCTTTGGTCGTTACAGTACGAAAGAAAAAAAAATGCTGTTAACTTCGTCAATGTTAATTTTTGTTCGATTTAGATTTGCTTTTCATAGCTGTTTTAGACAACCTTGATGTATTTTGACACTTTGACAACGATTTTTAAAGTAGTTTAGAAGAAAACGATTTTTTTTCTTGGGTCGTTACAGTACGAAAGATAAAAAATTTCGTTAATATTGATTTTTTTTTAATAAGATTGGCTTTTCAATTTTTCCAGTAGTTTAGAAGAAAACGATTTTTTTTTCTTAGGTCGTTACAGTACGAAAGATAAAAAAATTTCGTTAATATTGATTTTTTTTAAATTAGATTGGCTTTTCCATTTTTCCAGTAGTTTAGAAGTAAACGATGTTTTTTTTTCTTTGGTCGTTACAGTACGAAAGAAAAAAAAATGCTGTTAACTTCGTCAATGTTAATTTTTTTCGATTTAGATTTGCTTTTCATAGCTGTTTTAGACAATCTTGATGTATTTTGACACTTTGACAACGATTTTTCCAGTAGTTTAGAAGAAAACGATGTTTTTTTTCTTTGGTCGTTGCAGTACGAAAGTTAAAAAATTTCGTTAATATTAATTTTTTTTTAATAAGATTGGCTTTTCAATTTTTCCAGTACTTTAGAAGAAAACGATGTTTTTTTTTCTTAGGTCGTTACAGTACGAAAGATAAAAAAATTTCGTTGATATTAATTTTTTTTAATAAGATTGGCTTTTCCATTTTTCCAGTAGTTTAGAAGAAAACGATGTTTTTTTTTCTTTGGTCGTTACAGTACGAAAGAAAAAAAAAATGCTGTTAACTTCGTCAATGTTAATTTTTTTTCGATTTAGATTTGCTTTTCATAGCTGTTTTAGACAATCTTGATGTATTTTGACACTTTGACAACGATTTTTCCAGTAGTTTAGAAGAAAACGATGTTTTTTTTTGGTCGTTACAGTACGAAAGTTAAAAAATTTCGTTAATATTAATTTTTTTTTAATAAGATTGGCTTTTCAATTTTTCCAGTAGTTTAGAAGAAAACGATTTTTTTTTCTTAGGTCGTTACAGTACGAAAGATAAAAAAATTTCGTTAATATTGATTTTTTTTAAATTAGATTGGCTTTTCCATTTTTCCAGTAGTTTAGAAGTAAACGATGTTTTTTTTTCTTTGGTCGTTACAGTACGAAAGAAAAAAAAATGCTGTTAACTTCGTCAATGTTAATTTTTTTCGATTTAGATTTGCTTTTCATAGCTGTTTTAGACAATCTTGATGTATTTTGACACTTTGACAACGATTTTTCCAGTAGTTTAGAAGAAAACGATGTTTTTTTTCTTTGGTCGTTGCAGTACGAAAGTTAAAAAATTTCGTTAATATTAATTTTTTTTTAATAAGATTGGCTTTTCAATTTTTCCAGTACTTTAGAAGAAAACGATGTTTTTTTTTCTTAGGTCGTTACAGTACGAAAGATAAAAAAATTTCGTTGATATTAATTTTTTTTAATAAGATTGGCTTTTCCATTTTTCCAGTAGTTTAGAAGAAAACGATGTTTTTTTTTCTTTGGTCGTTACAGTACGAAAAAAAAAAATGCTGTTAACTTCGTCAATGTTAATTTTTTTCGATTTAGATTTGCTTTTCATAGCTGTTTTAGACAATCTTGATGTATTTTGACACTTTGACAACGATTTTTCCAGTAGTTTATAAGAAAACGATTTTTTTTTTCTTGGGTCGTTACAGTACGAAAGTTAAAAAATTTCGTTAATATTAATTTTTTTTTAATAAGATTGGCTTTTCAATTTTTCCAGTACTTTAGAAGAAAACGATGTTTTTTTTTCTTTGGTCGTTACAGTACGAAAGAAAAAAAAATGCTGTTAACTCCGTCAATGTTAATTTTTGTTTGATTTAGATTTGCTTTTCATAGCTGTTTAAGACAATCTTGATGTATTTTGACACTTTGACAACGATTTTTCCAGTAGTTTAGAAGAAAACGATGTTTTTTTTTTTTGGTCGTTACAGTACGAAAGAAAAAAAAAATGCTGTTAAGTCCGTCAATGTTAATTTTTGTTTGATTTAGATTTGCTTTTCATAGCTGTTTAAGACAATCTTGATGTATTTTGACACTTTGACAACGATTTTTCCAGTAGTTTAGAAGAAAACGATTTTTTTTTTCTTGGGTCGTTACAGTACGAAAGTTAAAAAATTTCGTTAATATTAATTTTTTTTTAATAAGATTGGCTTTTCAATTTTTCCAGTACTTTAGAAGAAAACGATGTTTTTTTTTCTTTGGTCGTTACAGTACGATAGAAATAAAAAAATCTGTTATCTCCGTCAATTATAATTTGTTTTCGATTTAGATTTGCTGTTCATAGCTGTTTTAGACAATCTTGATGTATTTTGACACTTTGACAACGATTTTTCCAGTAGTTTAGAAGAAAACGATGTTTTTTTTTTCTTAGGTCGTTACAGTACGAAAGAAAAAAAAATGCTGTTAACTCCGTCAATGTTAATTTTTGTTTGATTTAGATTTGCTTTTCATAGCTGTTTAAGACAATCTTGATGTATTTTGACACTTTGACAACGATTTTTCCAGTAGTTTAGAAGAAAACGATGTTTTTTTTTTTTGGTCGTTACAGTACGAAAGAAAAAAAAAATGCTGTTAACTCCGTCAATGTTAATTTTTGTTTGATTTAGATTTGCTTTTCATAGCTGTTTAAGACAATCTTGATGTATTTTGACACTTTGACAACGATTTTTCCAGTAGTTTAGAAGAAAACGATTTTTTTTTTCTTGGGTCGTTACAGTACGAAAGTTAAAAAATTTCGTTAATATTAATTTTTTTTTAATAAGATTGGCTTTTCAATTTTTCCAGTACTTTAGAAGAAAACGATATTTTTTTTTCTTTGGTCGTTACAGTACGATAGAAAAAAAAAATCTGTTATCTCCGTCAATTATAATTTGTTTTCGATTTAGATTTGCTGTTCATAGCTGTTTAAGACAATCTTGATGTATTTTGACACTTTGACAACGATTTTTCCAGTAGTTTAGAAGAAAACGATGTTTTTTTTTCTTTGGTCGTTACAGTACGAAAGATAAAAAAATTTCGTTAATATTGATTTTTTTTTAATAAGATTGGCTTTTCCATTTTTCTAGTAGTTTAGAAGAAAACGATGTTTTTTTTTCTTTGGTCGTTACAGTACGAAAGAAAAAAAAAATGCTGTTAACTTCGTCAATGTTAATTTTTTTTCGATTTAGATTTGCTTTTCATAGCTGTTTTAGACAATCTTGATGTATTTTGACACTTTGACAACGATTTTTCCAGTAGTTTAGAAGAAAACGATGTTTTTTTCTTTGGTCGTTACAGTACGAAAGTTAAAAAATTTCGTTAATATTAATTTTTTTTGAATAAGATTGGCTTTTCCATTTTTCCAGTAGTTTAGAAGAAAACGATGTTTTTTTTTTTTGGTCGTTACAGTACGATAGAAAAAAAAAAAGCTGTTATCTCCGTCAATTATAATTTGTTTTCGATTTAGATTTGCTTTTCATAGCTGTTTAAGACAATCTTGATGTATTTTGACACTTTGACAACTATTTTTCCAGTAGTTTAGAAGAAAATAATGTTTTTTTTTCTTTGGTCGTTACAGTACGAAAGATAAAAAAATTTCGTTGATATTAATTTTTTTTTAATAAGATTGGCTTTTCCATTTTTCCAGTAGTTTAGAAGAAAACGATGTTTTTTTTTCTTTGGTCGTTACAGTACGAAAGAAAAAAAAAATGCTGTTAACTTCGTCAATGTTAATTTTTTTCGATTTAGATTTGCTTTTCATAGCTGTTTAAGACAATCTTGATGTATTTTGACACTTTGACAACGATTTTTCCAGTAGTTTAGAAGATAACGATGTTTTTTTTTCTTGGGTCGTTACAGTACGAAAGTTAAAAAATTTCGTTAATATTAATTTTTTTTTAATAAGATTGGCTTTTCAATTTTTCCAGTACTTTAGAAGAAAACGATATTTTTTTTTCTTTGGTCGTTACAGTACGATAGAAAAAAAAAATCTGTTATCTCCGTCAATTATAATTTGTTTTCGATTTAGATTTGCTGTTCATAGCTGTTTAAGACAATCTTGATGTATTTTGACACTTTGACAACGATTTTTCCAGTAGTTTAGAAGAAAACGATGTTTTTTTTCTTTGGTCGTTACAGTACGAAAGATAAAAAAATTTCGTTGATATTAATTTTTTTTTAATAAGATTGGCTTTTCCATTTTTCCAGTAGTTTAGAAGAAAACGATGTTTTTTTTTCTTTGGTCGTTACAGTACGATAGAAAAAAAAATGCTGTTAACTTCGTCAATGTTAATTTTTTTCGATTTAGATTTGCTTTTCATAGCTGTTTTAGACAATCTTGATGTATTTTGACACTTTGACAACGATTTTTCCAGTAGTTTAGAAGAAAACGATTTTTTTTTCTTTGGTCGTTACAGTACGAAAGTTAAAAAATTTCATTAATATTAATTTTTTTTTAATAAGATTGGTTTTTCAATTTTTCCAGTAGTTTAGAAGAAAACGATGTTTTTTTTTCTTTGGTCGTTACACTACGAAAGAAAAAAAAATGCTGTTAACTTCGTCAATGTTAATTTTTTTTCGATTTAGATTTGCTTTTCATAGCTGTTTTAGACAATCTTGATGTATTTTGACACTTTGACAACGATTTTTCCAGTAGTTTAGAAGAAAACGATGTTTTTTTCTTTGGTCGTTACAGTACGAAAGTTAAAAAATTTCGTTAATATTAATTTTTTTTTAATAAGATTGGCTTTTCAATTTTTCCAGTAGTTTAGAAGAAAACGATGTTTTTTTTTCTTAGGTCGTTACAGTACGAAAGATAAAAAAATTTCGTTAATATTGATTTTTTTTTAATTAGATTGGCTTTTCCATTTTTCCAGTAGTTTAGAAGAAAACGATGTTTTTTTTTCTTTGGTCGTTACAGTACGAAAGAAAAAAAAATGCTGTTAACTTCGTCAATGTTAATTTTTTTCGATTTAGATTTGCTTTTCATAGCTGTTTTAGACAATCTTGATGTATTTTGACACTTTGACAACGATTTTTCCAGTAGTTTAGAAGAAAACGATGTTTTTTTTCTTTGGTCGTTACAGTACGAAAGTTAAAAAATTTCGTTAATATTAATTTTTTTTAATAAGATTGGCTTTTCAATTTTTCCAGTACTTTAGAAGAAAACGATGTTTTTTTTTCTTTGGTCGTTACAGTACGATAGAAAAAAAAATCTGTTATCTCCGTCAATTATAATTTGTTTTCGATTTAGATTTGCTGTTCATAGCTGTTTAAGACAATCTTGATGTATTTTGACACTTTGACAACGATTTTTCCAGTAGTTTAGAAGAAAACGATGTTTTTTTTTTTTTTGGTCGTTACAGTACGAAAGAAAAAAAAATGCTGTTAACTCCGTCAATGTTAATTTTTGTTCGGTTTAGATTTGCTCTTCATAGCTGTTTAAGACAATCTTGATGTATTTTGACACTTTGACAACGATTTTTCCAGTAGTTTAGAAGAAAACGATGTTTTTTTTTTTGGTCGTTACAGTACGAAAGAAAAAAAAATGCTGTTAACTTCGTCAATGTTAATTTTTTTCGATTTAGATTTGCTTTTCATAGCTGTTTAAGACAATCTTGATGTATTTTGACACTTTGACAACGATTTTTCCAGTAGTTTAGAAGATAACGATGTTTTTTTTTCTTGGGTCGTTACAGTACGAAAGTTAAAAAATTTCGTTAATATTAATTTTTTTTTAATAAGATTGGCTTTTCAATTTTTCCAGTACTTTAGAAGAAAACGATGTTTTTTTTTCTTTGGTCGTTACAGTACGATAGAAAAAAAAATCTGTTATCTCCGTCAATTATAATTTGTTTTCGATTTAGATTTGCTGTTCATAGCTGTTTAAGACAATCTTGATGTATTTTGACACTTTGACAACGATTTTTCCAGTAGTTTAGAAGAAAACGATGTTTTTTTTCTTTGGTCGTTACAGTACGAAAGATAAAAAAATTTCGTTGATATTAATTTTTTTTTAATAAGATTGGCTTTTCCATTTTTCCAGTAGTTTAGAAGAAAACGATGTTTTTTTTTCTTTGGTCGTTACAGTACGATAGAAAAAAAAATGCTGTTAACTTCGTCAATGTTAATTTTTTTCGATTTAGATTTGCTTTTCATAGCTGTTTTAGACAATCTTGATGTATTTTGACACTTTGACAACGATTTTTCCAGTAGTTTAGAAGAAAACGATTTTTTTTTTTCTTTGGTCGTTACAGTACGAAAGTTAAAAAATTTCATTAATATTAATTTTTTTTTAATAAGATTGGCTTTTCAATTTTTCCAGTAGTTTAGAAGAAAACGATGTTTTTTTTTCTTTGGTCGTTACAGTACGAAAGAAAAAAAAATGCTGTTAACTTCGTCAATGTTAATTTTTTTTCGATTTAGATTTGCTTTTCATAGCTGTTTTAGACAATCTTGATGTATTTTGACACTTTGACAACGATTTTTCCAGTAGTTTAGAAGAAAACGATGTTTTTTTCTTTGGTCGTTACAGTACGAAAGTTAAAAAATTTCGTTAATATTAATTTTTTTTTAATAAGATTGGCTTTTCAATTTTTCCAGTAGTTTAGAAGAAAACGATGTTTTTTTTTCTTAGGTCGTTACAGTACGAAAGATAAAAAAATTTCGTTAATATTGATTTTTTTTAAATTAGATTGGCTTTTCCATTTTTCCAGTAGTTTAGAAGAAAACGATGTTTTTTTTTCTTTGGTCGTTACAGTACGAAAGAAAAAAAAATGCTGTTAACTTCGTCAATGTTAATTTTTTTCGATTTAGATTTGCTTTTCATAGCTGTTTTAGACAATCTTGATGTATTTTGACACTTTGACAACGATTTTTCCAGTAGTTTAGAAGAAAACGATGTTTTTTTTCTTTGGTCGTTACAGTACGAAAGTTAAAAAATTTCTTTAATATTAATTTTTTTTAATAAGATTGGCTTTTCAATTTTTCCAGTACTTTAGAAGAAAACGATGTTTTTTTTTCTTTGGTCGTTACAGTACGATAGAAAAAAAAATCTGTTATCTCCGTCAATTATAATTTGTTTTCGATTTAGATTTGCTGTTCATAGCTGTTTAAGACAATCTTGATGTATTTTGACACTTTGACAACGATTTTTCCAGTAGTTTAGAAGAAAACGATGTTTTTTTTTTTTTTGGTCGTTACAGTACGAAAGAAAAAAAAATGCTGTTAACTCCGTCAATGTTAATTTTTGTTCGGTTTAGATTTGCTCTTCATAGCTGTTTAAGACAATCTTGATGTATTTTGACACTTTGACAACGATTTTTCCAGTAGTTTAGAAGAAAACGATGTTTTTTTTTTTTGGTCGTTACAGTACGAAAGAAAAAAAAATGCTGTTAAGTCCGTCAATGTTAATTTTTGTTTGATTTAGATTTGCTTTTCATAGCTGTTTAAGACAATCTTGATGTATTTTGACACTTTGACAACGATTTTTCCAGTAGTTTAGAAGAAAATGATGTTTTTTTTTCTTTGGTCGTTACAGTACGAAAGATAAAAAAATTTCGTTAATATTGATTTTTTTTTAATAAGATTGGCTTTTCCATTTTTCCAGTAGTTGAGAAGAAAACGATGTTTTTTTTTCTTTGGTCGTTACAGTACGAAAGAAAAAAAAATGCTGTTAACTTCGTCAATGTTAATTTGTTTTCGATTTAGATTTGCTTTTCGTAGCTGTTTTAGACAATCTTGATGTATTTTGACACTTTGACAATGATTTTTCCAGTAGTTTAGAAGAAAACGATGTTTTTTTTTTCTTTGGTCGTTACAGTACGAAAGTTAAAAAATTTCGTTAATATTAATTTTTTTTTAATAAGATTGGCTTTTCAATTTTTCCAGTACTTTAGAAGAAAACGATGTTTTTTTTTTCTTTGGTCGTTACAGTACGATATAAAAAAAAATCTGTTATCTCCGTCAATTATAATTTGTTTTCGATTTAGATTTGCTGTTCATAGCTGTTTAAGACAATCTTGATGTATTTTGACACTTTGACAACGATTTTTCCAGTAGTTTAGAAGAAAACGATGTTTTTTTTTTTGGTCGTTACAGTACGAAAGAAAAAAAAATGCTGTTAACTCCGTCAATGTTAATTTTTGTTCTATTTAGATTTGCTTTTCATAGCTTTTTAAGACAATCTTGATGTATTTTGACACTTTGACAACGATTTTTCCAGTAGTTTAGAAGAAAACGATGTTTTTTTTTCTTTGGTCGTTACAGTACGAAAGAATAAAAAAAATGCTGTTAAGTCCGTCAATGTTAATGTTTGTTCGATTTAGATTTGCTTTTCATAGCTGTTTTAGACAATCTTGATGTATTTTGACACTTTGACAACGATTTTTCCAGTAGTTTAGAAGAAAATGATGTTTTTTTTTCTTTGGTCGTTACAGTACGAAAGATAAAAAAATTTCGTTAATATTGATTTTTTTTTAATAAGATTGGCTTTTCCATTTTTCCAGTAGTTTAGAAGAAAACGATGTTTTTTTTTCTTTGGTCGTTACAGTACGAAAGAAAAAAAAATGCTGTTAACTTCGTCAATGTTAATTTGTTTTCGATTTAGATTTGCTTTTCGTAGCTGTTTTAGACAATCTTGATGTATTTTGACACTTTGACAATGATTTTTCCAGTAGTTTAGAAGAAAACGATGTTTTTTTTCTTTGGTCGTTACAGTACGAAAGTTAAAAAATTTCGTTAATATTAATTTTTTTTTAATAAGATTGGCTTTTCAATTTTTCCAGTACTTTAGAAGAAAACGATGTTTTTTTTTTCTTTGGTCGTTACAGTACGATATAAAAAAAAATCTGTTATCTCCGTCAATTATAATTTGTTTTCGATTTAGATTTGCTGTTCATAGCTGTTTAAGACAATCTTGATGTATTTTGACACTTTGACAACGATTTTTCCAGTAGTTTAGAAGAAAACGATGTTTTTTTTTCTTTGGTCGTTACAGTACGAAAGAATAAAAAAAATGCTGTTAAGTCCGTCAATGTTAATGTTTGTTCGATTTAGATTTGCTTTTCATAGCTGTTTTAGACAATCTTGATGTATTTTGACACTTTGACAACGATTTTTCCAGTAGTTTAGAAGAAAATGATGTTTTTTTTTCTTTGGTCGTTACAGTACGAAAGATAAAAAAATTTCGTTAATATTGATTTTTTTTTAATAAGATTGGCTTTTCCATTTTTCCAGTAGTTTAGAAGAAAACGATGTTTTTTTTTCTTTGGTCGTTACAGTACGAAAGAAAAAAAAATGCTGTTAACTTCGTCAATGTTAATTTTTTTCGATTTAGATTTGCTTTTCATAGCTGTTTTAGACAATCTTGATGTATTTTGACACTTTGACAACGATTTTTCCAGTAGTTTAGAAGAAAACGATTTTTTTTTTTCTTTGGTCGTTACAGTACGAAAGTTAAAAAATTTCATTAATATTAATTTTTTTTTAATAAGATTGGCTTTTCAATTTTTCCAGTAGTTTAGAAGAAAACGATGTTTTTTTTTCTTTGGTCGTTACAGTACGAAAGAAAAAAAAATGCTGTTAACTTCGTCAATGTTAATTTTTTTTCGATTTAGATTTGCTTTTCATAGCTGTTTTAGACAATCTTGATGTATTTTGACACTTTGACAACGATTTTTCCAGTAGTTTAGAAGAAAACGATGTTTTTTTCTTTGGTCGTTACAGTACGAAAGTTAAAAAATTTCGTTAATATTAATTTTTTTTTAATAAGATTGGCTTTTCAATTTTTCCAGTAGTTTAGAAGAAAACGATGTTTTTTTTTCTTAGGTCGTTACAGTACGAAAGATAAAAAAATTTCGTTAATATTGATTTTTTTTTAATTAGATTGGCTTTTCCATTTTTCCAGTAGTTTAGAAGAAAACGATGTTTTTTTTTCTTTGGTCGTTACAGTACGAAAGAAAAAAAAATGCTGTTAACTTCGTCAATGTTAATTTTTTTCGATTTAGATTTGCTTTTCATAGCTGTTTTAGACAATCTTGATGTATTTTGACACTTTGACAACGATTTTTCCAGTAGTTTAGAAGAAAACGATGTTTTTTTTCTTTGGTCGTTACAGTACGAAAGTTAAAAAATTTCGTTAATATTAATTTTTTTTAATAAGATTGGCTTTTCAATTTTTCCAGTACTTTAGAAGAAAACGATGTTTTTTTTTCTTTGGTCGTTACAGTACGATAGAAAAAAAAATCTGTTATCTCCGTCAATTATAATTTGTTTTCGATTTAGATTTGCTGTTCATAGCTGTTTAAGACAATCTTGATGTATTTTGACACTTTGACAACGATTTTTCCAGTAGTTTAGAAGAAAACGATGTTTTTTTTTTTTTTGGTCGTTACAGTACGAAAGAAAAAAAAATGCTGTTAACTCCGTCAATGTTAATTTTTGTTCGGTTTAGATTTGCTCTTCATAGCTGTTTAAGACAATCTTGATGTATTTTGACACTTTGACAACGATTTTTCCAGTAGTTTAGAAGAAAACGATGTTTTTTTTTTTTGGTCGTTACAGTACGAAAGAAAAAAAAATGCTGTTAAGTCCGTCAATGTTAATTTTTGTTTGATTTAGATTTGCTTTTCATAGCTGTTTAAGACAATCTTGATGTATTTTGACACTTTGACAACGATTTTTCCAGTAGTTTAGAAGAAAATGATGTTTTTTTTTCTTTGGTCGTTACAGTACGAAAGATAAAAAAATTTCGTTAATATTGATTTTTTTTTAATAAGATTGGCTTTTCCATTTTTCCAGTAGTTGAGAAGAAAACGATGTTTTTTTTTCTTTGGTCGTTACAGTACGAAAGAAAAAAAAATGCTGTTAACTTCGTCAATGTTAATTTGTTTTCGATTTAGATTTGCTTTTCGTAGCTGTTTTAGACAATCTTGATGTATTTTGACACTTTGACAATGATTTTTCCAGTAGTTTAGAAGAAAACGATGTTTTTTTTTTCTTTGGTCGTTACAGTACGAAAGTTAAAAAATTTCGTTAATATTAATTTTTTTTTAATAAGATTGGCTTTTCAATTTTTCCAGTACTTTAGAAGAAAACGATGTTTTTTTTTTCTTTGGTCGTTACAGTACGATATAAAAAAAAATCTGTTATCTCCGTCAATTATAATTTGTTTTCGATTTAGATTTGCTGTTCATAGCTGTTTAAGACAATCTTGATGTATTTTGACACTTTGACAACGATTTTTCCAGTAGTTTAGAAGAAAACGATGTTTTTTTTTTTGGTCGTTACAGTACGAAAGAAAAAAAAATGCTGTTAACTCCGTCAATGTTAATTTTTGTTCTATTTAGATTTGCTTTTCATAGCTTTTTAAGACAATCTTGATGTATTTTGACACTTTGACAACGATTTTTCCAGTAGTTTAGAAGAAAACGATGTTTTTTTTTCTTTGGTCGTTACAGTACGAAAGAATAAAAAAAATGCTGTTAAGTCCGTCAATGTTAATGTTTGTTCGATTTAGATTTGCTTTTCATAGCTGTTTTAGACAATCTTGATGTATTTTGACACTTTGACAACGATTTTTCCAGTAGTTTAGAAGAAAATGATGTTTTTTTTTCTTTGGTCGTTACAGTACGAAAGATAAAAAAATTTCGTTAATATTGATTTTTTTTTAATAAGATTGGCTTTTCCATTTTTCCAGTAGTTTAGAAGAAAACGATGTTTTTTTTTCTTTGGTCGTTACAGTACGAAAGAAAAAAAAATGCTGTTAACTTCGTCAATGTTAATTTGTTTTCGATTTAGATTTGCTTTTCGTAGCTGTTTTAGACAATCTTGATGTATTTTGACACTTTGACAATGATTTTTCCAGTAGTTTAGAAGAAAACGATGTTTTTTTTCTTTGGTCGTTACAGTACGAAAGTTAAAAAATTTCGTTAATATTAATTTTTTTTTAATAAGATTGGCTTTTCAATTTTTCCAGTACTTTAGAAGAAAACGATGTTTTTTTTTTCTTTGGTCGTTACAGTACGATATAAAAAAAAATCTGTTATCTCCGTCAATTATAATTTGTTTTCGATTTAGATTTGCTGTTCATAGCTGTTTAAGACAATCTTGATGTATTTTGACACTTTGACAACGATTTTTCCAGTAGTTTAGAAGAAAACAATGTTTTTTTTTCTTTGGTCGTTAGAGTACGAAAGAAAAAAAAATGCTGTTAACTCCGTCAATGTTAATTTTTGTTCTATTTAGATTTGCTTTTCATAGCTGTTTAAGACAATCTTGATGTATTTTGACACTTTGACAACGATTTTTCCAGTAGTTTAGAAGAAAACGATGTTTTTTTTTCTTTGGTCGTTACAGTACGAAAGAAAAAAAAATGCTGGTAAGTCCGTCAATGTTAATGTTTGTTCGATTTAGATTTGCTTTTCATAGCTGTTTTAGACAATCTTGATGTATTTTGACACTTTGACAACGATTTTTCCAGTAGTTTAGAAGAAAACGATGTTTTTTTTCTTTGGTCGTTACAGTACGAAAGTTAAAAAATTTCGTTAATATTAATTTTTTTTTAATAAGATTGTCTTTTCAATTTTTCCAGTACTTTAGAAGAAAACGATGTTTTTTTTTTCTTTGGTCTTTACAGTACGATAGAAAAAAAAAATCTGTTATCTCCGTCAATTATAATTTGTTTTCGATTAAGATTTGCTGTTCATAGCTGTTTAAGACAATCTTGATGTATTTTGACACTTTGACAACGATTTTTCCAGTAGTTTAGAAGAAAACGATGTTTTGTTTTCTTTGGTCGTTAGAGTACGAAAGATAAAAAAATTTCGTTAATATTGATTTTTTTTTAATAAGATTGGCTTTTCCATTTTTCCAGTAGTTTAGAAGAAAACGATGTTTTTTTTTCTTTGGTCGTTACAGTACGAAAGAAAAAAAAAATGCTGTTAACTTCGTCAATGTTAATTTTTTTTCGATTTAGATTTGCTTTTCATAGCTGTTTTAGACAATCTTGATGTATTTTGACACTTTGACAACGATTTTTCCAGTAGTTTAGAAGAAAACGATGTTTTTTTTCTTTGGTCGTTACAGTACGAAAGTTAAAAAATTTCGTTAATATTAATTTTTTTTTTAATAAGATTGGCTTTTCAATTTTTCCAGTAGTTTAGAAGAAAACGATGTTTTTTTTTCTTTGGTCGTTACAGTACGATAGAAAAAAAAAAGCTGTTATCTCCGTCAATTATAATTTGTTTTCGATTTAGATTTGCTTTTCATAGCTGTTTAAGACAATCTTGATGTATTTTGACACTTTGACAACGATTTTTCCAGTAGTTTAGAAGAAAACGATGTTTTTTTTTCTTTGGTCGTTACAGTACGAAAGATAAAAAAATTTCGTTGATATTAATTTTTTTTTAATAAGATTGGCTTTTCCATTTTTCCAGTAGTTTAGAAGAAAACGATGTTTTTTTTTCTTTGGTCGTTACAGTACGAAAAAAAAAATGCTGTTAACTTCGTCAATGTTAATTTTTTTCGATTTAGATTTGCTTTTCATAGCTGTTTTAGACAATCTTGATGTATTTTGACACTTTGACAACGATTTTTCCAGTAGTTTAGAAGAAAACGATTTTTTTTTCTTTGGTCGTTACAGTACGAAAGTTAAAAAATTTCGTTAATATTAATTTTTTTTTAATAAGATTGGCTTTTCAATTTTTCCAGTAGTTTAGAAGAAAACGATTTTTTTTTCTTAGGTCGTTACAGTACGAAAGATAAAAAAATTTCGTTAATATTGATTTTTTTTTAAGTAGATTGGCTTTTCCATTTTTCCAGTAGTTTAGAAGAAAACGATGTTTTTTTTTCTTTGGTCGTTACAGTACGAAAAAAAAAAATGCTGTTAACTTCGTCAATGTTAATTTTTTTCGATTTAGATTTGCTTTTCATAGCTGTTTTAGACAATCTTGATGTATTTTGACACTTTGACAACGATTTTTCCAGTAGTTTAGAAGAAAACGATTTTTTTTTCTTGGGTCGTTACAGTACGAAAGTTAAAAAATTTCGTTAATATTAATTTTTTTTTAATAAGATTGGCTTTTCAATTTTTCCAGTACTTTAGAAGAAAACGATGTTTTTTTTTCTTTGGTCGTTAGAGAACGATAGAAAAAAAAAAAATCTGTTCTCTCCGTCAATTATAATTTGTTTTCCATTTAGATTTGCTGTTCATAGCTGTTTAAGACAATCTTGATGTATTTTGACACTTTGACAACGAATTTTCCAGTAGTTTAGAAGAAAACGATGTTTTTTTTTTCTTAGGTCGTTACAGTACGAAAGAAAAAAAAATGCTGTTAACTCCGTCAATGTTAATTTTTGTTCGATTTAGATTTGCTTTTCATAGCTGTTTAAGACAATCTTGATGTATTTTGACAGTTTGACAACGATTTTTCCAGTAGTTTAGAAGAAAACGATGTTTTTTTTTTCTTAGGTCGTTACAGTACGAAAGAAAAAAAAATGCTGTTAACTCCGTCAATGTTAATTTTTGTTCGATTTAGATTTGCTTTTCATAGCTGTTTAAGACAATCTTGATGTATTTTGACAGTTTGACAACGATTTTTCCAGTAGTTTAGAAGAAAACGATGTTTTTTTTTTTGGTCGTTACAGTACGAAAGAAAAAAAAATGATGTTAAGTAAGTCAATGTTAATTTTTGTTTGATTTAGATTTGCTTTTCATAGCTGTTTAAGACAATCTTGATGTATTTTGACACTTTGACAACGATTTTTCCAGTAGTTTAGAAGAAAACGATGTTTTTTTTTCTTTGGTCGTTACAGTACGAAAGATAAAAAAATTTCGTTAATATTGATTTTTTTTTAATAAGATTGGCTTTTCCATTTTTCCAGTAGTTTAGAAGAAAACGATGTTTTTTTTTCTTAGGTCGTTACAGTACGAAAGATAAAAAAATTTCGTTAATATTGATTTTTTTTTAATTAGATTGGCTTTTCCATTTTTCCAGTAGTTTAGAAGAAAACGATGTTTTTTTTTTCTTTGGTCGTTACAGTACGAAAGAAAAAAAAATGCTGTTAACTTCGTCAATGTTAATTTTTTTCAATTTAGATTTGCTTTTCATAGCTGTTTTAGACAACCTTGATGTATTTTGACACTTTGACAACGATTTTTCCAGTAGTTTAGAAGAAAACGATTTTTTTTTCTTGGGTCGTTACAGTACGAAAGATAAAAAATTTCGTTAATATTGATTTTTTTTTAATAAGATTGGCTTTTCCATTTTTCTAGTAGTTTAGAAGAAAACGATGTTTTTTTTTTCTTTGGTCGTTACAGTACGAAAGAAAAAAAAAATGCTGTTAACTTCGTCAATGTTAATTTTTTTTCGATTTAGATTTGCTTTTCATAGCTGTTTAAGACAATCTTGATGTATTTTGACACTTTGACAACGATTTTTCCAGTAGTTTAGAAGAAAACGATGTTTTTTTTTCTTTGGTCGTTACAGTACGAAAGATAAAAAAATTTCGTTGATATTAATTTTTTTTTAATAAGATTGGCTTTTCCATTTTTCCAGTAGTTTAGAAGAAAACGATGTTTTTTTTTCTTTGGTCGTTACAGTACGAAAAAAAAAAATGCTGTTAACTTCGTCAATGTTAATTTTTTTCGATTTAGATTTGCTTTTCATAGCTGTTTTAGACAATCTTGATGTATTTTGACACTTTGACAACGATTTTTCCAGTAGTTTAGAAGAAAACGATTTTTTTTTCTTGGGTCGTTACAGTACGAAAGTTAAAAAATTTCGTTAATATTAATTTTTTTTTAATAAGATTGGCTTTTCAATTTTTCCAGTACTTTAGAAGAAAACGATGTTTTTTTTTCTTTGGTCGTTAGAGAACGATAGAAAAAAAAAAAATCTGTTCTCTCCGTCAATTATAATTTGTTTTCCATTTAGATTTGCTGTTCATAGCTGTTTAAGACAATCTTGATGTATTTTGACACTTTGACAACGATTTTTCCAGTAGTTTAGAAGAAAACGATGTTTTTTTTTTCTTAGGTCGTTACAGTACGAAAGAAAAAAAAATGCTGTTAACTCCGTCAATGTTAATTTTTGTTCGATTTAGATTTGCTTTTCATAGCTGTTTAAGACAATCTTGATGTATTTTGACAGTTTGACAACGATTTTTCCAGTAGTTTAGAAGAAAACGATGTTTTTTTTTTCTTAGGTCGTTACAGTACGAAAGAAAAAAAAATGCTGTTAACTCCGTCAATGTTAATTTTTGTTTGATTTAGATTTGCTTTTCATAGCTGTTTAAGACAATCTTGATGTATTTTGACACTTTGACAACGATTTTTCCAGTAGTTTAGAAGAAAACGATGTTTTTTTTTCTTTGGTCGTTACAGTACGAAAGATAAAAAAATTTCGTTAATATTGATTTTTTTTTAATAAGATTGGCTTTTCCATTTTTCCAGTAGTTTAGAAGAAAACGATGTTTTTTTTTCTTAGGTCGTTACAGTACGAAAGATAAAAAAATTTCGTTCATATTGATTTTTTTTTAATTAGATTGGCTTTTCCATTTTTCCAGTAGTTTAGAAGAAAACGATGTTTTTTTTTTCTTTGGTCGTTACAGTACGAAAGAAAAAAAAATGCTGTTAACTTCGTCAATGTTAATTTTTTTCAATTTAGATTTGCTTTTCATAGCTGTTTTAGACAACCTTGATGTATTTTGACACTTTGACAACGATTTTTCCAGTAGTTTAGAAGAAAACGATTTTTTTTTCTTGGGTCGTTACAGTACGAAAGATGAAAAATTTCGTTAATATTGATTTTTTGTTAATAAGATTGGCTTTTCCATTTTTCTAGTAGTTTAGAAGAAAACGATGTTTTTTTTTTCTTTGGTCGTTACAGTACGAAAGAAAAAAAAAATGCTGTTAACTTCGTCAATGTTAATTTTTTTTCGATTTAGATTTGCTTTTCATAGCTGTTTTAGACAATCTTGATGTATTTTGACACTTTGACAACGATTTTTCCAGTAGTTTAGAAGAAAACGATGTTTTTTTTTTTGGTCGTTACAGTACGAAAGAAAAAAAAAAATGCTGTTAAGTCCGTCAATGTTAATTTTTGTTTGATTAAGATTTGCTTTTCATAGCTGTTTAAGACAATCTTGATGTATTTTGACACTTTGACAACGATTTTTCCAGTAGTTTAGAAGAAAACGATGTTTTGTTTTCTTTGGTCGTTAGAGTACGAAAGATAAAAAAATTTCGTTAATATTGATTTTTTTTTAATAAGATTGGCTTTTCCATTTTTCCAGTAGTTTAGAAGAAAACGATGTTTTTTTTTCTTTGGTCGTTACAGTACGAAAGAAAAAAAAATGCTGTTAACTTCGTCAATGTTAATTTTTTTTCGATTTAGATTTGCTTTTCATAGCTGTTTTAGACAATCTTGATGTATTTTGACACTTTGACAACGATTTTTCCAGTAGTTTAGAAGAAAACGATGTTTTTTTTCTTTGGTCGTTACAGTACGAAAGTTAAAAAATTTCGTTAATATTAATTTTTTTTTTAATAAGATTGGCTTTTCAATTTTTCCAGTAGTTTAGAAGAAAACGATGTTTTTTTTTCTTTGGTCGTTACAGTACGATAGAAAAAAAAAAGCTGTTATCTCCGTCAATTATAATTTGTTTTCGATTTAGATTTGCTTTTCATAGCTGTTTAAGACAATCTTGATGTATTTTGACACTTTGACAACGATTTTTCCAGTAGTTTAGAAGAAAACGATGTTTTTTTTTCTTTGGTCGTTACAGTACGAAAGATAAAAAAATTTCGTTGATATTAATTTTTTTTTAATAAGATTGGCTTTTCCATTTTTCCAGTAGTTTAGAAGAAAACGATGTTTTTTTTTCTTTGGTCGTTACAGTACGAAAAAAAAAATGCTGTTAACTTCGTCAATGTTAATTTTTTTCGATTTAGATTTGCTTTTCATAGCTGTTTTAGACAATCTTGATGTATTTTGACACTTTGACAACGATTTTTCCAGTAGTTTAGAAGAAAACGATTTTTTTTTCTTTGGTCGTTACAGTACGAAAGTTAAAAAATTTCGTTAATATTAATTTTTTTTTAATAAGATTGGCTTTTCAATTTTTCCAGTACTTTAGAAGAAAACGATGTTTTTTTTTCTTTGGTCGTTACAGTACGATAGAAAAAAAAATCTGTTATCTCCGACAATTATAATTTGTTTTCAATTTAGATTTGCTGTTCATAGCTGTTTAAGACAATCTTGATGTATTTTGACACTTTGACAACGATTTTTCCAGTAGTTTAGAAGAAAACGCAATTTTTTTTTTTGGTCGTTACAGTACGAAAGAAAAAAAAAATGCTGTTAAGTCCGTCAATGTTAATTTTTTTTCGATTTAGATTTGCTTTTCATAGCTGTTTAAGACAATCTTGATGTATTTTGACACTTTGACAACGATTTTTCCAGTAGTTTAGAAGAAAACGATGTTTTTTTTTCTTTGGTCGTTACAGTACGAAAGATAAAAAAATTTCGGTAATATTGATTTTTTTTAATAAGATTGGCTTTTCCATTTTTCTAGTAGTTTAGAAGAAAACGATGTTTTTTTTTCTTTGGTCGTTACAGTACGAAAGAAAAAAAAAATGCTGTTAACTTCGTCAATGTTAATTTTTTTTCGATTTAGATTTGCTTTTCATAGCTGTTTTAGACAATCTTGATGTATTTTGACACTTTGACAACGATTTTTCCAGTAGTTTAGAAGAAAAAGATGTTTTTTTTTAGTCGTTACAGTACGAAAGTTAAAAAATTTCGTTAATATTAATTTTTTTTTAATAAGAGTGGCTTTTCAATTTTTCCAGTAGTTTAGAAGAAAACGATTTTTTTTTTCTTAGGTCGTTACAGTACGAAAGATAAAAAAATTTCGTTAATATTGATTTTTTTTTAAGTAGATTGGCTTTTCCATTTTTCCAGTAGTTTAGAAGAAAACGATGTTTTTTTTTCTTTGGTCGTTACAGTACGAAAAAAAAAAAATGCTGTTAACTTCGTCAATGTTAATTTTTTTCGATTTAGATTTGCTTTTCATAGCTGTTTTAGACAATCTTGATGTATTTTGACACTTTGACAACGATTTTTCCAGTAGTTTAGAAGAAAACGATGTTTTTTTTCTTTGGTCGTTACAGTACGAAAGATAAAAAAATATCGTTAATATTGATTTTTTTTTAATAAGATTGGCTTTTCCATTTTTCCAGTAGTTTAGAAGAAAACGATGTTTTTTTTTCTTTGGTCGTTACAGTACGAAAGAAAAAAAAAATGCTGTTAACTTCGTCAATGTTAATTTTTTTTCGATTTAGATTTGCTGTTCATAGCTGTTTTAGACAATCTTGATGTATTTTGACACTTTGACAACGATTTTTCCAGTAGTTTAGAAGAAAACGATGTTTTTTTTTCTTTGGTCGTTACAGTACGAAAGATAAAAAAATATCGTTAATATTGATTTTTTTTTAATAAGATTGGCTTTTCCATTTTTCCAGTAGTTTAGAAGAAAACGATGTTTTTTTTTCTTTGGTCGTTACAGTACGAAAAAAAAAAAATGCTGTTAACTTCGTCAATGTTAATTTTTTTCGATTTAGATTTGCTTTTCATAGCTGTTTTAGACAATCTTGATGTATTTTGACACTTTGACAACGATTTTTCCAGTAGTTTAGAAGAAAACGATGTTTTTTTTCTTTGGTCGTTACAGTACGAAAGTTAAAAAATTTCGTTAATATTAATTTTTTTTTAATAAGATTGTCTTTTCAATTTTTCCAGTACTTTAGAAGAAAACGATGTTTTTTTTTTCTTTGGTCGTTACAGTACGATAGAAAAAAAAAATCTGTTATCTCCGTCAATTATAATTTGTTTTCGATTTAGATTTGCTGTTCATAGCTGTTTAAGACAATCTTGATGTATTTTGACACTTTGACAACGATTTTTCCAGTAGTTTAGAAGAAAACGATGTTTTTTTTTTTTGGTCGTTACAGTACGAAAGAAAAAAAAAATGCTGTTAAGTCCGTCAATGTTAATTTTTGTTTGATTAAGATTTGCTTTTCATAGCTGTTTAAGACAATCTTGATGTATTTTGACACTTTGACAACGATTTTTCCAGTAGTTTAGAAGAAAACGATGTTTTTTTTTCTTTGGTCGTTACAGTACGAAAGATAAAAAAATTTCGTTAATATTGATTTTTTTTTAATAAGATTGGCTTTTCCATTTTTCCAGTAGTTTAGAAGAAAACGATGTTTTTTTTTCTTTGGTCGTTACAGTACGAAAGAAAAAAAAATGCTGTTAACTTCGTCAATGTTAATTTTTTTTCGATTTAGATTTGCTTTTCATAGCTGTTTTAGACAATCTTGATGTATTTTGACACTTTGACAACGATTTTTCCAGTAGTTTAGAAGAAAACGATGTTTTTTTTCTTTGGTCGTTACAGTACGAAAGTTGAAAATTTCGTTAATATTAATTTTTTTTTAATAAGATTGTCTTTTCAATTTTTCCAGTAGTTTAGAAGAAAACGATGTTTTTTTTTCTTTGGTCGTTACAGTACGATAGAAAAAAAAAAGCTGTTATCTCCGTCAATTATAATTTGTTTTCGATTTAGATTTGCTTTTCATAGCTGTTTAAGACAATCTTGATGTATTTTGACACTTTGACAACGATTTTTCCAGTAGTTTAGAAGAAAACGATGTTTTTTTTTCTTTGGTCGTTACAGTACGAAAGATAAAAAAATTTCGTTGATATTAATTTTTTTTTTAATAAGATTGGCTTTTCCATTTTTCCAGTAGTTTAGAAGAAAACGATGTTTTTTTTTCTTTGGTCGTTACAGTACGAAAAAAAAAATGCTGTTAACTTCGTCAATGTTAATTTTTTTCGATTTAGATTTGCTTTTCATAGCTGTTTTAGACAATCTTGATGTATTTTGACACTTTGACAACGATTTTTCCAGTAGTTTAGAAGAAAACGATTTTTTTTTCTTGGGTCGTTACAGTACGAAAGTTAAAAAATTTCGTTAATATTAATTTTTTTTTAATAAGATTGGCTTTTCAATTTTTCCAGTACTTTAGAAGAAAACGATGTTTTTTTTTCTTTGGTCGTTAGAGAACGATAGAAAAAAAAAAAATCTGTTCTCTCCGTCAATTATAATTTGTTTTCCATTTAGATTTGCTGTTCATAGCTGTTTAAGACAATCTTGATGTATTTTGACACTTTGACAACGATTTTTCCAGTAGTTTAGAAGAAAACGATGTTTTTTTTTTCTTAGGTCGTTACAGTACGAAAGAAAAAAAAATGCTGTTAACTCCGTCAATGTTAATTTTTGTTCGATTTAGATTTGCTTTTCATAGCTGTTTAAGACAATCTTGATGTATTTTGACAGTTTGACAACGATTTTTCCAGTAGTTTAGAAGAAAACGATGTTTTTTTTTTCTTAGGTCGTTACAGTACGAAAGAAAAAAAAATGATGTTAACTCCGTCAATGTTAATTTTTGTTCGATTTAGATTTGCTTTTCATAGCTGTTTAAGACAATCTTGATGAATTTTGACAGTTTGACAACGATTTTTCCAGTAGTTTAGAAGAAAACGATGTTTTTTTTTTTGGTCGTTACAGTACGAAAGAAAAAAAATGATGTTAAGTCCGTCAATGTTAATTTTTGTTTGATTTAGATTTGCTTTTCATAGCTGTTTAAGACAATCTTGATGTATTTTGACACTTTGACAACGATTTTTCCAGTAGTTTAGAAGAAAACGATGTTTTTTTTTCTTTGGTCGTTACAGTACGAAAGATAAAAAAATTTCGTTAATATTGATTTTTTTTTAATAAGATTGGCTTTTCCATTTTTCCAGTAGTTTAGAAGAAAACGATGTTTTTTTTTCTTAGGTCGTTACAGTACGAAAGATAAAAAAATTTCGTTAATATTGATTTTTTTTTAATTAGATTGGCTTTTCCATTTTTCCAGTAGTTTAGAAGAAAACGATGTTTTTTTTTTCTTTGGTCGTTACAGTACGAAAGAAAAAAAAATGCTGTTAACTTCGTCAATGTTAATTTTTTTCGATTTAGATTTGCTTTTCATAGCTGTTTTAGACAACCTTGATGTATTTTGACACTTTGACAACGATTTTTCCAGTAGTTTAGAAGAAAACGATTTTTTTTTCTTGGGTCGTTACAGTACGAAAGATAAAAAATTTCGTTAATATTGATTTTTTTTTAATAAGATTGGCTTTTCCATTTTTCTAGTAGTTTAGAAGAAAACGATGTTTTTTTTTTCTTTGGTCGTTACAGTACGAAAGAAAAAAAAAATGCTGTTAACTTCGTCAATGTTAATTTTTTTTCGATTTAGATTTGCTTTTCATAGCTGTTTTAGACAATCTTGATGTATTTTGACACTTTGACAACGATTTTTCCAGTAGTTTAGAAGAAAACGATGTTTTTTTTTGGTCGTTACAGTACGAAAGTTAAAAAATTTCGTTAATATTAATTTTTTTTTAATAAGATTGGCTTTTCAATTTTTCCAGTAGTTTAGAAGAAAACGATTTTTTTTTCTTAGGTCGTTACAGTACGAAAGATAAAAAAATTTCGTTAATATTGATTTTTTTTAAATTAGATTGGCTTTTCCATTTTTCCAGTAGTTTAGAAGTAAACGATGTTTTTTTTTCTTTGGTCGTTACAGTACGAAAGAAAAAAAAATGCTGTTAACTTCGTCAATGTTAATTTTTTTCGATTTAGATTTGCTTTTCATAGCTGTTTTAGACAATCTTGATGTATTTTGACACTTTGACAACGATTTTTCCAGTAGTTTAGAAGAAAACGATGTTTTTTTTCTTTGGTCGTTGCAGTACGAAAGTTAAAAAATTTCGTTAATATTAATTTTTTTTTAATAAGATTGGCTTTTCAATTTTTCCAGTACTTTAGAAGAAAACGATGTTTTTTTTTCTTAGGTCGTTACAGTACGAAAGATAAAAAAATTTCGTTGATATTAATTTTTTTAAATAAGATTGGCTTTTCCATTTTTCCAGTAGTTTAGAAGAAAACGATGTTTTTTTTTCTTTGGTCGTTACAGTACGAAAAAAAAAAATGCTGTTAACTTCGTCAATGTTAATTTTTTTCGATTTAGATTTGCTTTTCATAGCTGTTTAAGACAATCTTGATGTATTTTGACACTTTGACAACGATTTTTCCAGTAGTTTAGAAGAAAACGATTTTTTTTTCTTGGGTCGTTACAGTACGAAAGATAAAAAATTTCGTTAATATTGATTTTTTTTTAATAAGATTGGCTTTTCCATTTTTCTAGTAGTTTAGAAGAAAACGATGTTTTTTTTTTCTTTGGTCGTTACAGTACGAAAGAAAAAAAAAATGCTGTTAACTTCGTCAATGTTAATTTTTTTTCGATTTAGATTTGCTTTTCATAGCTGTTTTAGACAATCTTGATGTATTTTGACACTTTGACAACGATTTTTCCAGTAGTTTAGAAGAAAACGATGTTTTTTTTTGGTCGTTACAGTACGAAAGTTAAAAAATTTCGTTAATATTAATTTTTTTTTAATAAGATTGGCTTTTCAATTTTTCCAGTAGTTTAGAAGAAAACGATTTTTTTTTCTTAGGTCGTTACAGTACGAAAGATAAAAAAATTTCGTTAATATTGATTTTTTTAAAATTAGATTGGCTTTTCCATTTTTCCAGTAGTTTAGAAGTAAACGATGTTTTTTTTTCTTTGGTCGTTACAGTACGAAAGAAAAAAAAATGCTGTTAACTTCGTCAATGTTAATTTTTTTCGATTTAGATTTGCTTTTCATAGCTGTTTTAGACAATCTTGATGTATTTTGACACTTTGACAACGATTTTTCCAGTAGTTTAGAAGAAAACGATTTTTTTTTCTTGGGTCGTTACAGTACGAAAGTTAAAAAATTTCGTTAATATTAATTTTTTTTTAATAAGATTGGCTTTTCAATTTTTCCAGTACTTTAGAAGAAAATGATGTTTTTTTTTCTTTGGTCGTTAGAGAACGATAGAAAAAAAAAAATCTGTTCTCTCCGTCAATTATAATTTGTTTTCCATTTAGATTTGCTGTTCATAGCTGTTTAAGACAATCTTGATGTATTTTGACACTTTGACAACGATTTTTCCAGTAGTTTAGAAGAAAACGATGTTTTTTTTTTCTTAGGTCGTTACAGTACGAAAGAAAAAAAAATGCTGTTAACTCCGTCAATGTTAATTTTTGTTCGATTTAGATTTGCTTTTCATAGCTGTTTAAGACAATCTTGATGTATTTTGACAGTTTGACAACGATTTTTCCAGTAGTTTAGAAGAAAACGATGTTTTTTTTTTCTTAGGTCGTTACAGTACGAAAGAAAAAAAAATGATGTTAACTCCGTCAATGTTAATTTTTGTTCGATTTAGATTTGCTTTTCATAGCTGTTTAAGACAATCTTGATGAATTTTGACAGTTTGACAACGATTTTTCCAGTAGTTTAGAAGAAAACGATGTTTTTTTTTTTGGTCGTTACAGTACGAAAGAAAAAAAAATGATGTTAAGTCCGTCAATGTTAATTTTTGTTTGATTTAGATTTGCTTTTCATAGCTGTTTAAGACAATCTTGATGTATTTTGACACTTTGACAACGATTTTTCCAGTAGTTTAGAAGAAAACGATGTTTTTTTTTCTTTGGTCGTTACAGTACGAAAGATAAAAAAATTTCGTTAATATTGATTGTTTTTTAATAAGATTGGCTTTTCCATTTTTCCAGTAGTTTAGAAGAAAACGATGTTTTTTTTTCTTAGGTCGTTACAGTACGAAAGATAAAAAAATTTCGTTAATATTGATTTTTTTTTAATTAGATTGGCTTTTCCATTTTTCCAGTAGTTTAGAAGAAAACGATGTTTTTTTTTTCTTTGGTCGTTACAGTACGAAAGAAAAAAAAATGCTGTTAACTTCGTCAATGTTAATTTTTTTCGATTTAGATTTGCTTTTCATAGCTGTTTTAGACAACCTTGATGTATTTTGACACTTTGACAACGATTTTTCCAGTAGTTTAGAAGAAAACGATTTTTTTTTCTTGGGTCGTTACAGTACGAAAGATAAAAAATTTCGTTAATATTGATTTTTTTTTAATAAGATTGGCTTTTCCATTTTTCTAGTAGTTTAGAAGAAAACGATGTTTTTTTTTTCTTTGGTCGTTACAGTACGAAAGAAAAAAAAAATGCTGTTAACTTCGTCAATGTTAATTTTTTTTCGATTTAGATTTGCTTTTCATAGCTGTTTTAGACAATCTTGATGTATTTTGACACTTTGACAACGATTTTTCCAGTAGTTTAGAAGAAAACGATGTTTTTTTTTGGTCGTTACAGTACGAAAGTTAAAAAATTTCGTTAATATTAATTTTTTTTTAATAAGATTGGCTTTTCAATTTTTCCAGTAGTTTAGAAGAAAACGATTTTTTTTTCTTAGGTCGTTACAGTACGAAAGATAAAAAAATTTCGTTAATATTGATTTTTTTAAAATTAGATTGGCTTTTCCATTTTTCCAGTAGTTTAGAAGTAAACGATGTTTTTTTTTCTTTGGTCGTTACAGTACGAAAGAAAAAAAAATGCTGTTAACTTCGTCAATGTTAATTTTTTTCGATTTAGATTTGCTTTTCATAGCTGTTTTAGACAATCTTGATGTATTTTGACACTTTGACAACGATTTTTCCAGTAGTTTAGAAGAAAACGATTTTTTTTTCTTGGGTCGTTACAGTACGAAAGTTAAAAAATTTCGTTAATATTAATTTTTTTTTAATAAGATTGGCTTTTCAATTTTTCCAGTACTTTAGAAGAAAACGATGTTTTTTTTTCTTTGGTCGTTAGAGAACGATAGAAAAAAAAAAAATCTGTTCTCTCCGTCAATTATAATTTGTTTTCCATTTAGATTTGCTGTTCATAGCTGTTTAAGACAATCTTGATGTATTTTGACACTTTGACAACGATTTTTCCAGTAGTTTAGAAGAAAACGATGTTTTTTTTTTCTTAGGTCGTTACAGTACGAAAGAAAAAAAAATGCTGTTAACTCCGTCAATGTTAATTTTTGTTCGATTTAGATTTGCTTTTCATAGCTGTTTAAGACAATCTTGATGTATTTTGACTGTTTGACAACGATTTTTCCAGTAGTTTAGAAGAAAACGATATTTTTTTTTTCTTAGGTCGTTACAGTACGAAAGAAAAAAAAATGATGTTAACTCCGTCAATGTTAATTTTTGTTCGATTTAGATTTGCTTTTCATAGCTGTTTAAGACAATCTTGATGAATTTTGACAGTTTGACAACGATTTTTCCAGTAGTTTAGAAGAAAACGATGTTTTTTTTTTTGGTCGTTACAGTACGAAAGAAAAAAAAATGATGTTAAGTCCGTCAATGTTAATTTTTGTTTGATTTAGATTTGCTTTTCATAGCTGTTTAAGACAATCTTGATGTATTTTGACACTTTGACAACGATTTTTCCAGTAGTTTAGAAGAAAACGATGTTTTTTTTTCTTTGGTCGTTACAGTACGAAAGATAAAAAAATTTCGTTAATATTGATTTTTTTTTAATAAGATTGGCTTTTCCATTTTTCCAGTAGTTTAGAAGAAAACGATGTTTTTTTTTCTTAGGTCGTTACAGTACGAAAGATAAAAAAATTTCGTTAATATTGATTTTTTTTTAATTAGATTGGCTTTTCCATTTTTCCAGTAGTTTAGAAGAAAACGATGTTTTTTTTTTCTTTGGTCGTTACAGTACGAAAGAAAAAAAAATGCTGTTAACTTCGTCAATGTTAATTTTTTTCGATTTAGATTTGCTTTTCATAGCTGTTTTAGACAACCTTGATGTATTTTGACACTTTGACAACGATTTTTCCAGTAGTTTAGAAGAAAACGATTTTTTTTTCTTGGGTCGTTACAGTACGAAAGATAAAAAATTTCGTTAATATTGATTTTTTTTTAATAAGATTGGCTTTTCCATTTTTCTAGTAGTTTAGAAGAAAACGATGTTTTTTTTTTCTTTGGTCGTTACAGTACGAAAGAAAAAAAAAATGCTGTTAACTTCGTCAATGTTAATTTTTTTTCGATTTAGATTTGCTTTTCATAGCTGTTTTAGACAATCTTGATGTATTTTGACACTTTGACAACGATTTTTCCAGTAGTTTAGAAGAAAACGATGTTTTTTTTTTGTCGTTACAGTACGAAAGTTAAAAAATTTCGTTAATATTAATTTTTTTTTAATAAGATTGGCTTTTCAATTTTTCCAGTAGTTTAGAAGAAAACGATTTTTTTTTCTTAGGTCGTTACAGTACGAAAGATAAAAAAATTTCGTTAATATTGATTTTTTTTAAATTAGATTGGCTTTTCCATTTTTCCAGTAGTTTAGAAGTAAACGATGTTTTTTTTTCTTTGGTCGTTACAGTACGAAAGAAAAAAAAATGCTGTTAACTTCGTCAATGTTAATTTTTTTCGATTTAGATTTGCTTTTCATAGCTGTTTTAGACAATCTTGATGTATTTTGACACTTTGACAACGATTTTTCCAGTAGTTTAGAAGAAAACGATGTTTTTTTTCTTTGGTCGTTGCAGTACGAAAGTTAAAAAATTTCGTTAATATTAATTTTTTTTTAATAAGATTGGCTTTTCAATTTTTCCAGTACTTTAGAAGAAAACGATGTTTTTTTTTCTTAGGTCGTTACAGTACGAAAGATAAAAAAATTTCGTTGATATTAATTTTTTTAAATAAGATTGGCTTTTCCATTTTTCCAGTAGTTTAGAAGAAAACGATGTTTTTTTTTATTTGGTCGTTACAGTACGAAAAAAAAAAATGCTGTTAACTTCGTCAATGTTAATTTTTTTCGATTTAGATTTGCTTTTCATAGCTGTTTAAGACAATCTTGATGTATTTTGACACTTTGACAACGATTTTTCCAGTAGTTTAGAAGAAAACGATTTTTTTTTCTTGGGTCGTTACAGTACGAAAGATAAAAAATTTCGTTAATATTGATTTTTTTTTAATAAGATTGGCTTTTCCATTTTTCTAGTAGTTTAGAAGAAAACGATGTTTTTTTTTTCTTTGGTCGTTACAGTACGAAAGAAAAAAAAAATGCTGTTAACTTCGTCAATGTTAATTTTTTTTCGATTTAGATTTGCTTTTCATAGCTGTTTTAGACAATCTTGATGTATTTTGACACTTTGACAACGATTTTTCCAGTAGTTTAGAAGAAAACGATGTTTTTTTTTGGTCGTTACAGTACGAAAGTTAAAAAATTTCGTTAATATTAATTTTTTTTTAATAAGATTGGCTTTTCAATTTTTCCAGTAGTTTAGAAGAAAACGATTTTTTTTTCTTAGGTCGTTACAGTACGAAAGATAAAAAAATTTCGTTAATATTGATTTTTTTAAAATTAGATTGGCTTTTCCATTTTTCCAGTAGTTTAGAAGTAAACGATGTTTTTTTTTCTTTGGTCGTTACAGTACGAAAGAAAAAAAAATGCTGTTAACTTCGTCAATGTTAATTTTTTTCGATTTAGATTTGCTTTTCATAGCTGTTTTAGACAATCTTGATGTATTTTGACACTTTGACAACGATTTTTCCAGTAGTTTAGAAGAAAACGATGTTTTTTTTCTTTGGTCGTTGCAGTACGAAAGTTAAAAAATTTCGTTAATATTAATTTTTTTTTAATAAGATTGGCTTTTCAATTTTTCCAGTACTTTAGAAGAAAACGATGTTTTTTTTTCTTAGGTCGTTACAGTACGAAAGATAAAAAAATTTCGTTGATATTAATTTTTTTTAGTAAGATTGGCTTTTCCATTTTTCCAGTAGTTTAGAAGAAAACGATGTTTTTTTTTCTTTGGTCGTTACAGTACGAAAAAAAAAAATGCTGTTAACTTCGTCAATGTTAATTTTTTTCGATTTAGATTTGCTTTTCATAGCTGTTTAAGACAATCTTGATGTATTTTGACACTTTGACAACGATTTTTCCAGTAGTTTAGAAGAAAACGATTTTTTTTTCTTGGGTCGTTACAGTACGAAAGATAAAAAATTTCGTTAATATTGATTTTTTTTTAATAAGATTGGCTTTTCCATTTTTCTAGTAGTTTAGAAGAAAACGATGTTTTTTTTTTCTTTGGTCGTTACAGTACGAAAGAAAAAAAAAATGCTGTTAACTTCGTCAATGTTAATTTTTTTTCGATTTAGATTTGCTTTTCATAGCTGTTTTAGACAATCTTGATGTATTTTGACACTTTGACAACGATTTTTCCAGTAGTTTAGAAGAAAACGATTTTTTTTTCTTGGGTCGTTACAGTACGAAAGTTAAAAAATTTCGTTAATATTAATTTTTTTTTAATAAGATTGGCTTTTCAATTTTTCCAGTACTTTAGAAGAAAACGATGTTTTTTTTTCTTTGGTCGTTAGAGAACGATAGAAAAAAAAAAAATCTGTTCTCTCCGTCAATTATAATTTGTTTTCCATTTAGATTTGCTGTTCATAGCTGTTTAAGACAATCTTGATGTATTTTGACACTTTGACAACGATTTTTCCAGTAGTTTAGAAGAAAACGATGTTTTTTTTTTCTTAGGTCGTTACAGTACGAAAGAAAAAAAAATGCTGTTAACTCCGTCAATGTTAATTTTTGTTCGATTTAGATTTGCTTTTCATAGCTGTTTAAGACAATCTTGATGTATTTTGACAGTTTGACAACGATTTTTCCAGTAGTTTAGAAGAAAACGATGTTTTTTTTTTCTTAGGTCGTTACAGTACGAAAGAAAAAAAAATGATGTTAACTCCGTCAATGTTAATTTTTGTTCGATTTAGATTTGCTTTTCATAGCTGTTTAAGACAATCTTGATGAATTTTGACAGTTTGACAACGATTTTTCCAGTAGTTTAGAAGAAAACGATGTTTTTTTTTTTGGTCGTTACAGTACGAAAGAAAAAAAAATGATGTTAAGTCCGTCAATGTTAATTTTTGTTTGATTTAGATTTGCTTTTCATAGCTGTTTAAGACAATCTTGATGTATTTTGACACTTTGACAACGATTTTTCCAGTAGTTTAGAAGAAAACGATGTTTTTTTTTCTTTGGTCGTTACAGTACGAAAGATAAAAAAATTTCGTTAATATTGATTTTTTTTTAATAAGATTGGCTTTTCCATTTTTCCAGTAGTTTAGAAGAAAACGATGTTTTTTTTTCTTAGGTCGTTACAGTACGAAAGATAAAAAAATTTCGTTAATATTGATTTTTTTTTAATTAGATTGGCTTTTCCATTTTTCCAGTAGTTTAGAAGAAAACGATGTTTTTTTTTTCTTTGGTCGTTACAGTACGAAAGAAAAAAAAATGCTGTTAACTTCGTCAATGTTAATTTTTTTCGATTTAGATTTGCTTTTCATAGCTGTTTTAGACAACCTTGATGTATTTTGACACTTTGACAACGATTTTTCCAGTAGTTTAGAAGAAAACGATTTTTTTTTCTTGGGTCGTTACAGTACGAAAGATAAAAAATTTCGTTAATATTGATTTTTTTTTAATAAGATTGGCTTTTCCATTTTTCTAGTAGTTTAGAAGAAAACGATGTTTTTTTTTTCTTTGGTCGTTACAGTACGAAAGAAAAAAAAAATGCTGTTAACTTCGTCAATGTTAATTTTTTTTCGATTTAGATTTGCTTTTCATAGCTGTTTTAGACAATCTTGATGTATTTTGACACTTTGACAACGATTTTTCCAGTAGTTTAGAAGAAAACGATGTTTTTTTTTGGTCGTTACAGTACGAAAGTTAAAAAATTTCGTTAATATTAATTTTTTTTTAATAAGATTGGCTTTTCAATTTTTCCAGTAGTTTAGAAGAAAACGATTTTTTTTTCTTAGGTCGTTACAGTACGAAAGATAAAAAAATTTCGTTAATATTGATTTTTTTTAAATTAGATTGGCTTTTCCATTTTTCCAGTAGTTTAGAAGTAAACGATGTTTTTTTTTCTTTGGTCGTTACAGTACGAAAGAAAAAAAAATGCTGTTAACTTCGTCAATGTTAATTTTTTTCGATTTAGATTTGCTTTTCATAGCTGTTTTAGACAATCTTGATGTATTTTGACACTTTGACAACGATTTTTCCAGTAGTTTAGAAGAAAACGATGTTTTTTTTCTTTGGTCGTTGCAGTACGAAAGTTAAAAAATTTCGTTAATATTAATTTTTTTTTAATAAGATTGGCTTTTCAATTTTTCCAGTACTTTAGAAGAAAACGATGTTTTTTTTTCTTTGGTCGTTACAGTACGAAAGATAAAAAAATTTCGTTGATATTAATTTTTTTAAATAAGATTGGCTTTTCCATTTTTCCAGTAGTTTAGAAGAAAACGATGTTTTTTTTTCTTTGGTCGTTACAGTACGAAAAAAAAAAATGCTGTTAACTCCGTCAATGTTAATTTTTTTCGATTTAGATTTGCTTTTCATAGCTGTTTAAGACAATCTTGATGTATTTTGACACTTTGACAACGATTTTTCCAGTAGTTTAGAAGAAAACGATTTTTTTTTCTTGGGTCGTTACAGTACGAAAGATAAAAAATTTCGTTAATATTGATTTTTTTTTAATAAGATTGGCTTTTCCATTTTTCTAGTAGTTTAGAAGAAAACGATGTTTTTTTTTTCTTTGGTCGTTACAGTACGAAAGAAAAAAAAAATGCTGTTAACTTCGTCAATTTTAATTTTTTTTCGATTTAGATTTGCTTTTCATAGCTGTTTTAGACAATCTTGATGTATTTTGACACTTTGACAACGATTTTTCCAGTAGTTTAGAAGAAAACGATGTTTTTTTTTGGTCGTTACAGTACGAAAGTTAAAAAATTTCGTTAATATTAATTTTTTTTTAATAAGATTGGCTTTTCAATTTTTCCAGTAGTTTAGAAGAAAACGATTTTTTTTTCTTAGGTCGTTACAGTACGAAAGATAAAAAAATTTCGTTAATATTGATTTTTTTAAAATTAGATTGGCTTTTCCATTTTTCCAGTAGTTTAGAAGTAAACGATGTTTTTTTTTCTTTGGTCGTTACAGTACGAAAGAAAAAAAAATGCTGTTAACTTCGTCAATGTTAATTTTTTTCGATTTAGATTTGCTTTTCATAGCTGTTTTAGACAATCTTGATGTATTTTGACACTTTGACAACGATTTTTCCAGTAGTTTAGAAGAAAACGATGTTTTTTTTCTTTGGTCGTTGCAGTACGAAAGTTAAAAAATTTCGTTAATATTAATTTTTTTTTAATAAGATTGGCTTTTCAATTTTTCCAGTACTTTAGAAGAAAACGATGTTTTTTTTTCTTAGGTCGTTACAGTACGAAAGATAAAAAAATTTCGTTGATATTAATTTTTTTTAATAAGATTGGCTTTTCCATTTTTCCAGTAGTTTAGAAGAAAACGATGTTTTTTTTTCTTTGGTCGTTACAGTACGAAAAAAAAAAATGCTGTTAACTTCGTCAATGTTAATTTTTTTCGATTTAGATTTGCTTTTCATAGCTGTTTTAGACAATCTTGATGTATTTTGACACTTTGACAACGATTTTTCCAGTAGTTTATAAGAAAACGATTTTTTTTTTCTTGGGTCGTTACAGTACGAAAGTTAAAAAATTTCGTTAATATTAATTTTTTTTTAATAAGATTGGCTTTTCAATTTTTCCAGTACTTTAGAAGAAAACGATGTTTTTTTTTCTTTGGTCGTTACAGTTAGAGATGGGCAAAACAGCTATTTTTCTTTAACTGTTATAACTGTTATAGTTATTTTTTAATAACAGTTAAAAATAACAGGGTCTCTTGTTATTTAAATATTTTTAATTTTTTTTTATCCTTATATAAATTTGAAGGCTAAACCTGTGCAAATATGAAGATGGAATTTGGTATCTAATAAAAAGTATAAAAAAACAGTACTTTATATTTGTATGCTCCAATAAAAAGTTTCCATTACATTTCCGGCAATCAGAAAAAACATTTTCATTTTAAAACATTCCCAAAATCAATATTAAACTAATACTAAAGTAAAAAAAATTAATTTAATTTAATTGTGATTAAAAAAAACACACAATATACAAATCTTAAAAAATAGCTTATGCTTTACTACAGTTTTTTAATATCTTTAATTTGATACCAACAGTCTTAAAAGTCTAATTTTGTAGTTTCAAATTTAATATTTAAACACAGAAATTTAAGCAATTAAATAAAAAACTAGTGACCCGACAAAAAAAAATCATGTTCATTTAGGCAGATTATAGTTTTAAAACAGTAATTATAATAATATTAATTACAATTATTGGTTGATCAATTTATTAACGATGGATTAATAAATAAAATTTTGCACTTTTGAAAAATGATAAATGAAAATTTCTGTTTTCAATTTTGATTAAATAAATAAAAATATCGGGCATTAAATTAGTAATAATAAAAGTAAAATTTAAAAATATATGGAAAACAGATTAAACTCATGAGAAAGTCTATTTTCTATCAATGCGTTTGTATTTTTTAATATAAACAATACGCTCGCATTGAATAAAAAATACACATATACAACAAGTAAATATCCTACGAAAGATCGGAATAACAAGGAGAAGCCGAGAACAGTTTGGTTGAATATCATTTGAATGGGCTGATATATTTGACAAACTGATATATCTGATATTGGCTGTTATAACAGCATCAAGTAGCTGTTTGAGCAGTACATCCTATGTTTTCTATAGGAGCTAAGGAAAGAATGAACGAAATGGACAGAATATATTAAAAATATCTAATGATATATCAAAAAAAAAATGATATTGGCTGTTATAACAGCATCAAGTAGCTGTTTGAGCAGTACATCCTATGTTTTCTATAGGAGCTAAGGAAAGAATGAACGAAATGGACAGAATATATTAAAAATATCTAATGATATATCAAAAAAAAATGATATTGGCTGTTATAACAGCATCAAGTAGCTGTTTGAGCAGTACATCCTATGTTTTTTATAGGAGTTAAGGAAAGAATGAGCGAAATGGACAGAATATATTCCAAATATTTAATGATATATCAAAAAAAAATGATATTGGCTGTTTTAACAGCATCAAGTAGCTGTTTGAGCAGTACATCCTATGTTTTTTATAGGAGCTAAGGAAAGAATGAACGAAATGGACAGAATATATTCCAAATATTTTATTTTTTAAAACAATACATCCAAATATGATACATATATAGTGGTTTATTTTTATTATGTTTAAATGTGTGGAATTAAGTCAATTGTTGTTATTTTTTCGCCTAAACATGCTAAACCAATTTTTTAATGCGTACGTTTGACGTTTGTAAAAATAATTCAAAATGATTTTTTTAAATTCGATAGCAAATAATTAAAAAAAATATTTTTAATGATATATCAATAACACCCATTTTCCGATAACAGTTAATTATGATACTAGCTATATTTCAATAACATGGTTATAATATTAGTTATTCAAATATCGACCCATCTCTAGTTACAGTACGATAGAAAAAAAAAATCTGTTATCTCCGTCAATTATAATTTGTTTTCGATTTAGATTTGCTGTTCATAGCTGTTTAAGACAATCTTGATGTATTTTGACAACGATTTTTCCAGTAGTTTAGAAGAAAACGATGTTTTTTTTTTTTGGTCGTTACAGTACGAAAGAAAAAAAAAATGCTGTTAAGTCCGTCAATGTTAATTTTTGTTTGATTTAGATTTGCTTTTCATAGCTGTTTAAGACAATCTTGATGTATTTTGACACTTTGACAACGATTTTTCCAGTAGTTTAGAAGAAAACGATGTTTTTTTTTTTTGGTCGTTACAGTACGAAAGAAAAAAAAAATGCTGTTAAGTCCGTCAATGTTAATTTTTGTTTGATTTAGATTTGCTTTTCATAGCTGTTTAAGACAATCTTGATGTATTTTGACACTTTGACAACGATTTTTCCAGTAGTTTAGAAGAAAACGATTTTTTTTTTCTTGGGTCGTTACAGTACGAAAGTTAAAAAATTTCGTTAATATTAATTTTTTTTTAATAAGATTGGCTTTTCAATTTTTCCAGTACTTTAGAAGAAAACGATGTTTTTTTTTCTTTGGTCGTTACAGTACGATAGAAATAAAAAAATCTGTTATCTCCGTCAATTATAATTTGTTTTCGATTAAGATTTGCTGTTCATAGCTGTTTAAGACAATCTTGATGTATTTTGACACTTTGACAACGATTTTTCCAGTAGTTTAGAAGAAAACGATGTTTTTTTTTTCTTAGGTCGTTACAGTACGAAAGAAAAAAAAATGCTGTTAACTCCGTCAATGTTAATTTTTGTTTGATTTAGATTTGCTTTTCATAGCTGTTTAAGACAATCTTGATGTATTTTGACACTTTGACAACGATTTTTCCAGTAGTTTAGAAGAAAACGATGTTTTTTTTTTTTGGTCGTTACAGTACGAAAGAAAAAAAAAATGCTGTTAAGTCCGTCAATGTTAATTTTTGTTTGATTTAGATTTGCTTTTCATAGCTGTTTAAGACAATCTTGATGTATTTTGACACTTTGACAACGATTTTTCCAGTAGTTTAGAAGAAAACGATGTTTTTTTTTCTTTGGTCGTTACAGTACGAAAGATAAAAAATTTCGTTAATATTGATTTTTTTTTAATAAGATTGGCTTTTCCATTTTTCTAGTAGTTTAGAAGAAAACGATGTTTTTTTTTCTTTGGTCGTTACAGTACGAAAGAAAAAAAAAATGCTGTTAACTTCGTCAATGTTAATTTTTTTTCGATTTAGATTTGCTTTTCATAGCTGTTTTAGACAATCTTGATGTATTTTGACACTTTGACAACGATTTTTCCAGTAGTTTAGAAGAAAACGATGTTTTTTTTTGGTCGTTACAGTACGAAAGTTAAAAAATTTCGTTAATATTAATTTTTTTTTAATAAGATTGGCTTTTCAATTTTTCCAGTAGTTTAGAAGAAAACGATTTTTTTTTCTTAGGTCGTTACAGTACGAAAGATAAAAAAATTTCGTTAATATTGATTTTTTTTTAATTAGATTGGCTTTTCCATTTTTCCAGTAGTTTAGAAGTAAACGATGTTTTTTTTTCTTTGGTCGTTACAGTACGAAAGAAAAAAAAATGCTGTTAACTTCGTCAATGTTATTTTTTTTCGATTTAGATTTGCTTTTCATAGCTGTTTTAGACAATCTTGATGTATTTTGACACTTTGACAACGATTTTTCCAGTAGTTTAGAAGAAAACGATGTTTTTTTTCTTTGGTCGTTACAGTACGAAAGTTAAAAAATTTCGTTAATATTAATTTTTTTTTAATAAGATTGGCTTTTCAGTTTTTCCAGTACTTTAGAAGAAAACGATGTTTTTTTTTCTTTGGTCGTTACAGTACGATAGAAAAAAAAATCTGTTATCTCCGTCAATTATAATTTGTTTTCGATTTAGATTTGCTGTTCATAGCTGTTTAAGACAATCTTGATGTATTTTGACACTTTGACAACGATTTTTCCAGTAGTTTAGAAGAAAACGATGTTTTTTTTTCTTTGGTCGTTACAGTACGATAGAAAAAAAAATGCTGTTAACTCCGTCAATGAAAATTTTTGTTCGATTTAGATTTGCTTTTCATAGCTGTTTAAGACACTGTTGATGTATTTTGACACTTTGACAACGATTTTTCCAGTAGTTTAGAAGAAAACGATGTTTTTTTTCTTTGGTCGTTACAGTACGAAAGTTAAAAAATTTCGTTAATATTGATTTTTTTTTAATAAGATTGGCTTTTCCATTTTTCCAGTAGTTTAGAAGAAAACGATGTTTTTTTTTCTTTGGTCGTTACAGTACGAAAGAAAAAAAAATGCTGTTAACTTCGTCAATGTTAATTTTTTTTCGATTTAGATTTGCTTTTCATAGCTGTTTTAGACAATCTTGATGTATTTTGACACTTTGACAACGATTTTTCCAGTAGTTTAGAAGAAAACGATGTTTTTTTTCTTTGGTCGTTACAGTACGAAAGTTAAAAAATTTCGTTAATATTGATTTTTTTTTAATAAGATTGGCTTTTCAATTTTTCCAGTACTTTAGAAGAAAACGATGTTTTTTTTTCTTTGGTCGTTACAGAACGATAGAAAAAAAAAAATCTGTTATCTCCGTCAATTATAATTTGTTTTCCATTTAGATTTGCTTTTCATAGCTGTTTAAGACAATCTTGATGTATTTTGACAGTTTGACAACGATTTTTCCAGTAGTTTAGAAGAAAACGATGTTTTTTTTTTCTTAGGTCGTTACAGTACGAAAGAAAAAAAAATGCTGTTAACTCCGTCAATGTTAATTTTTGTTCGATTTAGATTTGCTTTTCATAGCTGTTTAAGACAATCTTGATGTATTTTGACAGTTTGACAACGATTTTTCCAGTAGTTTAGAAGAAAACGATGTTTTTTTTCTTTGGTCGTTACAGTACGAAAGTTGGAAATTTCGTTAATATTAATTTTTTTTTAATAAGATTGGCTTTTCAATTTTTCCAGTAGTTTAGAAGAAAACGATGTTTTTTTTTCTTTGGTCGTTACAGTACGATAGAAAAAAAAAAATCTGTTATCTCCGTCAATTATAATTTGTTTTCGATTTAGATTTGCTGTTCATAGCTGTTTAAGACAATCTTGATGTATTTTGACACTTTGACAACGATTTTTCCAGTAGTTTAGAAGAAAACGATGTTTTTTTTTTCTTTGGTCGTTACAGTACGAAAGAAAAAAAAATGCTGTTAACTCCGTCAATGTTAATTTTTTTTTGATTTAGATTTGCTTTTCATAGCTGTTTAAGACAATCTTGATGTATTTTGACACTTTGACAACGATTTTTCCAGTAGTTTAGAAGAAAACGATGTTTTTTTTTTTTGGTCGTTACAGTACGAAAGAAAAAAAAATGCTGTTAAGTCCGTCAATGTTAATTTTTGTTTGATTTAGATTTGCTTTTCATAGCTGTTTAAGACAATCTTGAAGTATTTTGACACTTTGACAACGATTTTTCCAGTAGTTTAGAAGAAAACGATGTTTTTTTTTCTTTGGTCGTTACAGTACGAAAGATAAAAAAATTTCGTTAATATTGATTTTTTTTTAATAAGATTGGCTTTTCCATTTTTCTAGTAGTTTAGAAGAAAACGATGTTTTTTTTTCTTTGGTCGTTAGAATACGAAAGAAAAAAAAAATGCTGTTAACTTCGTCAATGTTAATTTTTTTTCGATTTAGATTTGCTTTTCATAGCTGTTTTAGACAATCTTGATGTATTTTGACACTTTGACAACGATTTTTCCAGTAGTTTAGAAGAAAACGATGTTTTTTTTCTTTGGTCGTTACAGTACGAAAGTTAAAAAATTTCGTTAATATTAATTTTTTTTTAATAAGATTGGCTTTTCAATTTTTCCAGTAGTTTAGAAGAAAACGATTTTTTTTTTCTTAGGTCGTTACAGTACGAAAGATAAAAAAATTTCGTTAATATTGATTTTTTTTAAATTAGATTGGCTTTTCCATTTTTCCAGTAGTTTAGAAGAAAACGATGTTTTTTTTTCTTTGGTCGTTACAGTACGAAAGAAAAAAAAATGCTGTTAACTTCGTCAATGTTAATTTTTTTTCGATTTAGATTTGCTTTTCATAGCTGTTTTAGACAATCTTGATGTATTTTGACACTTTGACAACGATTTTTCCAGTAGTTTAGAAGAAAACGATGTTTTTTTTCTTTGGTCGTTGCAGTACGAAAGTTAAAAAATTTCGTTAATATTAATTTTTTTTTAATAAGATTGGCTTTTCAATTTTTCCAGTACTTTAGAAGAAAACGATGTTTTTTTTTCTTAGGTCGTTACAGTACGAAAGATAAAAAAATTTCGTTGATATTAATTTTTTTTTAATAAGATTGGCTTTTCCATTTTTCCAGTAGTTTAGAAGAAAACGATGTTTTTTTTTCTTTGGTCGTTACAGTACGAAAAAAAAAATGCTGTTAACTTCGTCAATGTTAATTTTTTTCGATTTAGATTTGCTTTTCATAGCTGTTTTAGACAATCTTGATGTATTTTGACACTTTGACAACGATTTTTCCAGTAGTTTAGAAGAAAACGATTTTTTTTTTCTTGGGTCGTTACAGTACGAAAGTTAAAAAATTTCGTTAATATTAATTTTTTTTTAATAAGATTGGCTTTTCAATTTTTCCAGTACTTTAGAAGAAAACGATGTTTTTTTTTCTTTGGTCGTTACAGTACGATAGAAAAAAAAATCTGTTATCTCCGTCAATTATAATTTGTTTTCGATTTAGATTTGCTGTTCATAGCTGTTTAAGACAATCTTGATGTATTTTGACACTTTGACAACGATTTTTCCAGTAGTTTAGAAGAAAACGATGTTTTTTTTTTCTTAGGTCGTTACAGTTCGAAAGAAAAAAAAATGCTGTTAACTCCGTCAATGTTAATTTTTGTTTGATTTAGATTTGCTTTTCATAGCTGTTTAAGACAATCTTGATGTATTTTGACACTTTGACAACGATTTTTCCAGTAGTTTAGAAGAAAACGATGTTTTTTTTTTTTGGTCGTTACAGTACGAAAGAAAAAAAAAATGCTGTTAAGTCCGTCAATGTTAATTTTTGTTTGATTTAGATTTGCTGTTCATAGCTGTTTAAGACAATCTTGATGTATTTTGACACTTTGACAACGATTTTTCCAGTAGTTTAGAAGAAAACGATGTTTTTTTTTCTTTGGTCGTTACAGTACGAAAGAAAAAAAAATGCTGTTAACTCCGTCAATGTTAATTTTTTTTCGATTTAGATTTGCTTTTCATAGCTGTTTAAGACAATCTTGATGTATTTTGACACTTTGACAACGATTTTTCCAGTAGTTTAGAAGAAAACGATGTTTTTTTTCTTTGGTCGTTACAGTACGAAAGTTAAAAAATTTCGTTAATATTAATTTTTTTTTAATAAGATTGGCTTTTCAGTTTTTCCAGTACTTTAGAAGAAAACGATGTTTTTTTTCTTTGGTCGTTACAGTACGATAGAAAAAAAAATCTGTTATCTCCGTCAATTATAATTTGTTTTTGATTTAGATTTGCTGTTCATAGCTGTTTAAGACAATCTTGATGTATTTTGACACTTTGACAACGATTTTTCCAGTAGTTTAGAAGAAAACGATGTTTTTTTTCTTTGGTCGTTACAGTACGAAAGTTGGAAATTTCGTTAATATTAATTTTTTTTTAATAAGATTGGCTTTTCAATTTTTCCAGTAGTTTAGAAGAAAACGATGTTTTTTTTTCTTTGGTCGTTACAGTACGATAGAAAAAAAAAAATCTGTTATCTCCGTCAATTATAATTTGTTTTCGATTTAGATTTGCTGTTCATAGCTGTTTAAGACAATCTTGATGTATTTTGACACTTTGACAACGATTTTTCCAGTAGTTTAGAAGAAAACGATGTTTTTTTTTTCTTTGGTCGTTACAGTACGAAAGAAAAAAAAATGCTGTTAACTCCGTCAATGTTAATTTTTTTTTGATTTAGATTTGCTTTTCATAGCTGTTTAAGACAATCTTGATGTATTTTGACACTTTGACAACGATTTTTCCAGTAGTTTAGAAGAAAACGATGTTTTTTTTTTCTTAGGTCGTTACAGTACGAAAGAAAAAAAAATGCTGTTAACTCCGTCAATGTTAATTTTTGTTTGATTTAGATTTGCTTTTCATAGCTGTTTAAGACAATCTTGATGTATTTTGACACTTTGACAACGATTTTTCCAGTAGTTTAGAAGAAAACGATGTTTTTTTTTCTTTGGTCGTTACAGTACGAAAGAAAAAAAAATGCTGTTAACTCCGTCAATGTTAATTTTTGTTTGATTTAGATTTGCTGTTCATAGCTGTTTAAGACAATCTTGATGTATTTTGACACTTTGACAACGATTTTTCCAGTAGTTTAGAAGAAAACGATGTTTTTTTTTCTTTGGTCGTTACAGTACGAAAGAAAAAAAAATGCTGTTAACTCCGTCAATGTTAATTTTTGTTTGATTTAGATTTGCTTTTCATAGCTGTTTAAGACAATCTTGATGTATTTTGACAGTTTGACAACGATTTTTCCAGTAGTTTAGAAGAAAACGATGTTTTTTTTTCTTTGGTCGTTACAGTACGAAAGATAAAAAAATTTCGTTAATATTGATTTTTTTTTAATAAGATTGGCTTTTCCATTTTTCCAGTAGTTTAGAAGAAAACGATGTTTTTTTTTCTTTGGTCGTTACAGTACGAAAGAAAAAAAAATGCTGTTAACTTCGTCAATGTTAATTTTTTTTCGATTTAGATTTGCTTTTCATAGCTGTTTTAGACAATCTTGATGTATTTTGACACTTTGACAACGATTTTTCCAGTAGTTTAGAAGAAAACGATGTTTTTTTTCTTTGGTCGTTACAGTACGAAAGTTGGAAATTTCGTTAATATTAATTTTTTTTTAATAAGATTGGCTTTTCAATTTTTCCAGTAGTTTAGAAGAAAACGATGTTTTTTTTTCTTTGGTCGTTACAGTACGATAGAAAAATAAAAAGCTGTTATCTCCGTCAATTATAATTTGTTTTCGATTTAGATTTGCTTTTCATAGCTGTTTAAGACAATCTTGATGTATTTTGACAGTTTGACAACGATTTTTCCAGTAGTTTAGAAGAAAACGATGTTTTTTTTTCTTTGGTCGTTACAGTACGAAAGATAAAAAAATTTCGTTGATATTAATTTTTTTTTAATAAGATTGGCTTTTCCATTTTTCCAGTAGTTTAGAAGAAAACGATGTTTTTTTTTCTTTGGTCGTTACAGTACGAAAAAAAAAAATGCTGTTAACTTCGTCAATGTTAATTTTTTTCGATTTAGATTTGCTTTTCATAGCTGTTTTAGACAATCTTGATGTATTTTGACACTTTGACAACGATTTTTCCAGTAGTTTAGAAGAAAACGATTTTTTTTTCTTGGGTCGTTACAGTACGAAAGTTAAAAAATTTCGTTAATATTAATTTTTTTTTAATAAGATTGGCTTTTCAATTTTTCCAGTACTTTAGAAGAAAACGATGTTTTTTTTTCTTAGGTCGTTACAGTACGAAAGAAAAAAAAATGCTGTTAACTCCGTCAATGTTAATTTTTGTTTGATTTAGATTTGCTTTTCATAGCTGTTTAAGACAATCTTGATGTATTTTGACACTTTGACAACGATTTTTCCAGTAGTTTAGAAGAAAACGATTTTTTTTTTCTTGGGTCGTTACAGTACGAAAGTTAAAAAATTTCGTTAATATTAATTTTTTTTTAATAAGATTGGCTTTTCAATTTTTCCAGTACTTTAGAAGAAAACGATGTTTTTTTTTCTTTGGTCGTTACAGTACGATAGAAATAAAAAAATCTGTTATCTCCGTCAATTATAATTTGTTTTCGATTTAGATTTGCTGTTCATAGCTGTTTAAGACAATCTTGATGTATTTTGACACTTTGACAACGATTTTTCCAGTAGTTTAGAAGAAAACGATGTTTTTTTTTTCTTAGGTCGTTACAGTACGAAAGAAAAAAAAATGCTGTTAACTCCGTCAATGTTAATTTTTGTTTGATTTAGATTTGCTTTTCATAGCTGTTTAAGACAATCTTGATGTATTTTGACACTTTGACAACGATTTTTCCAGTAGTTTAGAAGAAAACGATGTTTTTTTTTTTTGGTCGTTACAGTACGAAAGAAAAAAAAAATGCTGTTAAGTCCGTCAATGTTAATTTTTGTTTGATTTAGATTTGCTTTTCATAGCTGTTTAAGACAATCTTGATGTATTTTGACACTTTGACAACGATTTTTCCAGTAGTTTAGAAGAAAACGATGTTTTTTTTCTTTGGTCGTTACAGTACGAAAGTTAAAAAATTTCGTTAATATTAATTTTTTTTTAATAAGATTGGCTTTTCAGTTTTTCCAGTACTTTAGAAGAAAACGATGTTTTTTTTTCTTTGGTCGTTACAGAACGATAGAAAAAAAAAAATCTGTTATCTCCGTCAATTATAATTTGTTTTCCATTTAGATTTGCTTTTCATAGCTGTTTAAGACAATCTTGATGTATTTTGACAGTTTGACAACGATTTTTCCAGTAGTTTAGAAGAAAACGATGTTTTTTTTTTCTTAGGTCGTTACAGTACGAAAGAAAAAAAAATGCTGTTAACTCCGTCAATGTTAATTTTTGTTCGATTTAGATTTGCTTTTCATAGCTGTTTAAGACAATCTTGATGTATTTTGACAGTTTGACAACGATTTTTCCAGTAGTTTAGAAGAAAACGATGTTTTTTTTTTTTGGTCGTTACAGTACGAAAGAAAAAAAAAATGCTGTTAAGTCCGTCAATGTTAATTTTTGTTTGATTTAGATTTGCTTTTCATAGCTGTTTAAGACAATCTTGAAGTATTTTGACACTTTGACAACGATTTTTCCAGTAGTTTAGAAGAAAACGATGTTTTTTTTTCTTAGGTCGTTACAGTACGAAAGATAAAAAAATTTCGTTAATATTGATTTTTTTTTAATTAGATTGGCTTTTCCATTTTTCCAGTAGTTTAGAAGTAAACGATGTTTTTTTTTCTTTGGTCGTTACAGTACGAAAGAAAAAAAAATGCTGTTAACTTCGTCAATGTTATTTTTTTTCGATTTAGATTTGCTTTTCATAGCTGTTTTAGACAATCTTGATGTATTTTGACACTTTGACAACGATTTTTCCAGTAGTTTAGAAGAAAACGATGTTTTTTTTCTTTGGTCGTTACAGTACGAAAGTTAAAAAATTTCGTTAATATTAATTTTTTTTTAATAAGATTGGCTTTTCAGTTTTTCCAGTACTTTAGAAGAAAACGATGTTTTTTTTTCTTTGGTCGTTACAGAACGATAGAAAAAAAAAAATCTGTTATCTCCGTCAATTATAATTTGTTTTCCATTTAGATTTGCTTTTCATAGCTGTTTAAGACAATCTTGATGTATTTTGACAGTTTGACAACGATTTTTCCAGTAGTTTAGAAGAAAACGATGTTTTTTTTTTCTTAGGTCGTTACAGTACGAAAGAAAAAAAAATGCTGTTAACTCCGTCAATGTTAATTTTTGTTCGATTTAGATTTGCTTTTCATAGCTGTTTAAGACAATCTTGATGTATTTTGACAGTTTGACAACGATTTTTCCAGTAGTTTAGAAGAAAACGATGTTTTTTTTTTTTGGTCGTTACAGTACGAAAGAAAAAAAAAATGCTGTTAAGTCCGTCAATGTTAATTTTTGTTTGATTTAGATTTGCTTTTCATAGCTGTTTAAGACAATCTTGAAGTATTTTGACACTTTGACAACGATTTTTCCAGTAGTTTAGAAGAAAACGATGTTTTTTTTTCTTTGGTCGTTACAGTACGAAAGATAAAAAAATTTCGTTAATATTGATTTTTTTTTAATAAGATTGGCTTTCCATTTTTCTAGTAGTTTAGAAGAAAACGATGTTTTTTTTTTTTGGTCGTTACAGTACGAAAGAAAAAAAAATGCTGTTAACTTCGTCAATGTTAATTTTTTTTCGATTTAGATTTGCTTTTCATAGCTGTTTTAGACAATCTTGATGTATTTTGACACTTTGACAACGATTTTTCCAGTAGTTTAGAAGAAAACGATGTTTTTTTTCTTTGGTCGTTACAGTACGAAAGTTATAAAATTTCGTTAATATTAATTTTTTTTTAATAAGATTGGCTTTTCAATTTTTCCAGTAGTTTAGAAGAAAACGATTTTTTTTTCTTAGGTCGTTACAGTACGAAAGATAAAAAAATTTCGTTAATATTGATTTTTTTTAAATTAGATTGGCTTTTCCATTTTTCCAGTAGTTTAGAAGTAAACGATGTTTTTTTTTCTTTGGTCGTTACAGTACGAAAGAAAAAAAAATGCTGTTAACTTCGTCAATGTTAATTTTTTTCGATTTAGATTTGCTTTTCATAGCTGTTTTAGACAATCTTGATGTATTTTGACACTTTGACAACGATTTTTCCAGTAGTTTAGAAGAAAACGATGTTTTTTTTCTTTGGTCGTTGCAGTACGAAAGTTAAAAAATTTCGTTAATATTAATTTTTTTTTAATAAGATTGGCTTTTCAATTTTTCCAGTACTTTAGAAGAAAACGATGTTTTTTTTTCTTAGGTCGTTACAGTACGAAAGATAAAAAAATTTCGTTGATATTAATTTTTTTTTAATAAGATTGGCTTTTCCATTTTTCCAGTAGTTTAGAAGAAAACGATGTTTTTTTTTCTTTGGTCGTTACAGTACGAAAAAAAAAATGCTGTTAACTTCGTCAATGTTAATTTTTTTCGATTTAGATTTGCTTTTCATAGCTGTTTTAGACAATCTTGATGTATTTTGACACTTTGACAACGATTTTTCCAGTAGTTTAGAAGAAAACGATTTTTTTTTCTTGGGTCGTTACAGTACGAAAGTTAAAAAATTTCGTTAATATTAATTTTTTTTTAATAAGATTGGCTTTTCAATTTTTCCAGTACTTTAGAAGAAAACGATGTTTTTTTTTCTTTGGTCGTTACAGTACGATAGAAAAAAAAATCTGTTATCTCCGTCAATTATAATTTGTTTTCGATTTAGATTTGCTGTTCATAGCTGTTTAAGACAATCTTGATGTATTTTGACACTTTGACAACGATTTTTCCAGTAGTTTAGAAGAAAACGATGTTTTTTTTTTCTTAGGTCGTTACAGTACGAAAGAAAAAAAAATGCTGTTAACTCCGTCAATGTTAATTTTTGTTTGATTTAGATTTGCTTTTCATAGCTGTTTAAGACAATCTTGATGTATTTTGACACTTTGACAACGATTTTTCCAGTAGTTTAGAAGAAAACGATGTTTTTTTTTTTTGGTCGTTACAGTACGAAAGAAAAAAAAAATGCTGTTAAGTCCGTCAATGTTAATTTTTGTTTGATTTAGATTTGCTGTTCATAGCTGTTTAAGACAATCTTGATGTATTTTGACACTTTGACAACGATTTTTCCAGTAGTTTAGAAGAAAACGATGTTTTTTTTTCTTTGGTCGTTACAGTACGAAAGAAAAAAAAATGCTGTTAACTCCGTCAATGTTAATTTTTTTTCGATTTAGATTTGCTTTTCATAGCTGTTTAAGATAATCTTGATGTATTTTGACACTTTGACAACGATTTTTCCAGTAGTTTAGAAGAAAACGATGTTTTTTTTCTTTGGTCGTTACAGTACGAAAGATAAAAAAATTTCGTTAATATTGATTTTTTTTTAATAAGATTGGCTTTTCCATTTTTCCAGTAGTTTAGAAGAAAACGATGTTTTTTTTTCTTTGGTCGTTACAGTACGAAAGAAAAAAAAATGCTGTTAACTTCGTCAATGTTAATTTTTTTTCGATTTAGATTTGCTTTTCATAGCTGTTTTAGACAATCTTGATGTATTTTGACACTTTGACAACGATTTTTCCAGTAGTTTAGAAGAAAACGATGTTTTTTTTCTTTGGTCGTTACAGTACGAAAGTTGGAAATTTCGTTAATATTAATTTTTTTTTAATAAGATTGGCTTTTCAATTTTTCCAGTAGTTTAGAAGAAAACGATGTTTTTTTTTCTTTGGTCGTTACAGTACGATAGAAAAATAAAAAGCTGTTATCTCCGTCAATTATAATTTGTTTTCGATTTAGATTTGCTTTTCATAGCTGTTTTAGACAATCTTGATGTATTTTGACACTTTGACAACGATTTTTCCAGTAGTTTAGAAGAAAACGATGTTTTTTTTCTTTGGTCGTTACAGTACGAAAGTTGGAAATTTCGTTAATATTAATTTTTTTTTAATAAGATTGGCTTTTCAATTTTTCCAGTAGTTTAGAAGAAAACGATGTTTTTTTTTCTTTGGTCGTTACAGTACGATAGAAAAATAAAAAGCTGTTATCTCCGTCAATTATTATTTTTTTTTTGATTTAGATTTGCTTTTCATAGCTGTTTTAGACAATCTTGATGTATTTTGACAGTTTGACAACGATTTTTCCAGTAGTTTAGAAGAAAACGATGTTTTTTTTTCTTTGGTCGTTACAGTACGAAAGATAAAAAAATTTCGTTGATATTAATTTTTTTTTAATAAGATTGGCTTTTCCATTTTTCCAGTAGTTTAGAAGAAAACGATGTTTTTTTTTCTTTGGTCGTTACAGTACGAAAAAAAAAAAATGCTGTTAACTTCGTCAATGTTAATTTTTTTCGATTTAGATTTGCTTTTCATAGCTGTTTTAGACAATCTTGATGTATTTTGACACTTTGACAACGATTTTTCCAGTAGTTTAGAAGAAAACGATTTTTTTTTCTTGGGTCGTTACAGTACGAAAGTTAAAAAATTTCGTTAATATTAATTTTTTTTTAATAAGATTGGCTTTTCAATTTTTCCAGTACTTTAGAAGAAAACGATGTTTTTTTTTCTTTGGTCGTTACAGAACGATAGAAAAAAAAAATCTGTTATCTCCGTCAATTATAATTTGTTTTCCATTTAGATTTGCTGTTCATAGCTGTTTAAGACAATCTTGATGTATTTTGACACTTTGACAACGATTTTTCCAGTAGTTTAGAAGAAAACGATGTTTTTTTTTTCTTAGGTCGTTACAGTACGAAAGAAAAAAAAATGCTGTTAACTCCGTCAATGTTAATTTTTGTTCGATTTAGATTTGCTTTTCATAGCTGTTTAAGACAATCTTGATGTATTTTGACAGTTTGACAACGATTTTTCCAGTAGTTTAGAAGAAAACGATGTTTTTTTTTTCTTAGGTCGTTACAGTACGAAAGAAAAAAAAATGCTGTTAACTCCGTCAATGTTAATTTTTGTTCGATTTAGATTTGCTTTTCATAGCTGTTTAAGACAATCTTGATGTATTTTGACAGTTTGACAACGATTTTTCCAGTAGTTTAGAAGAAAACGATGTTTTTTTTTTTTGGTCGTTACAGTACGAAAGAAAAAAAAAATGCTGTTAAGTCCGTCAATGTTAATTTTTGTTTGATTTAGATTTGCTTTTCATAGCTGTTTAAGACAATCTTGATGTATTTTGACACTTTGACAACGATTTTTCCAGTAGTTTAGAAGAAAACGATGTTTTTTTTTCTTTGGTAGTTACAGTACGAAAGATAAAAAAATTTCGTTAATATTAATTTTTTTTTAATAAGATTGGCTTTTCCATTTTTCTAGTAGTTTAGAAGAAAACGATGTTTTTTTTTCTTTGGTCGTTACAGTACGAAAGAAAAAAAAAATGCTGTTAACTTCGTCAATGTTAATTTTTTTTCGATTTAGATTTGCTTTTCATAGCTGTTTTAGACAATCTTGATGTATTTTGACACTTTGACAACGATTTTTCCAGTAGTTTAGAAGAAAACGATGTTTTTTTTCTTTGGTCGTTACAGTACGAAAGTTAAAAAATTTCGTTAATATTAATTTTTTTTTAATAAGATTGGCTTTTCAATTTTTCCAGTACTTTAGAAGAAAACGATGTTTTTTTTTCTTAGGTCGTTACAGTACGAAAGATAAAAAAATTTCGTTGATATTAATTTTTTTTTAATAAGATTGGCTTTTCCATTTTTCCAGTAGTTTAGAAGAAAACGATGTTTTTTTTTCTTTGGTCGTTACAGTACGATAGAAAAAAAAAAATCTGTTATCTCCGTCAATTATAATTTGTTTTCGATTTAGATTTGCTGTTCATAGCTGTTTAAGACAATCTTGATATATTTTGACACTTTGACAACGATTTTTCCAGTAGTTTAGAAGAAAACGATGTTTTTTTTTTCTTAGGTCGTTACAGTACGAAAGAAAAAAAAATGCTGTTAACTCCGTCAATGTTAATTTTTGTTTGATTTAGATTTGCTTTTCATAGCTGTTTAAGACAATCTTGATGTATTTTGACACTTTGACAACGATTTTTCCAGTAGTTTAGAAGAAAACGATGTTTTTTTTTTCTTAGGTCGTTACAGTACGAAAGAAAAAAAAATGCTGTTAACTCCGTCAATGTTAATTTTTGTTCGATTTAGATTTGCTTTTCATAGCTGTTTAAGACAATCTTGATGTATTTTGACAGTTTGACAACGATTTTTCCAGTAGTTTAGAAGAAAACGATGTTTTTTTTTTCTTAGGTCGTTACAGTACGAAAGAAAAAAAAATGCTGTTAACTCCGTCAATGTTAATTTTTGTTCGATTTAGATTTGCTTTTCATAGCTGTTTAAGACAATCTTGATGTATTTTGACAGTTTGACAACGATTTTTCCAGTAGTTTAGAAGAAAACGATGTTTTTTTTTTTGGTCGTTACAGTACGAAAGAAAAAAAAAATGCTGTTAAGTCCGTCAATGTTAATTTTTGTTTGATTTAGATTTGCTTTTCATAGCTGTTTAAGACAATCTTGATGTATTTTGACACTTTGACAACGATTTTTCCAGTAGTTTAGAAGAAAACGATGTTTTTTTTTCTTTGGTAGTTACAGTACGAAAGATAAAAAAATTTCGTTAATATTAATTTTTTTTTAATAAGATTGGCTTTTCCATTTTTCTAGTAGTTTAGAAGAAAACGATGTTTTTTTTTCTTTGGTCGTTACAGTACGAAAGAAAAAAAAAATGCTGTTAACTTCGTCAATGTTAATTTTTTTTCGATTTAGATTTGCTTTTCATAGCTGTTTTAGACAATCTTGATGTATTTTGACACTTTGACAACGATTTTTCCAGTAGTTTAGAAGAAAACGATGTTTTTTTTCTTTGGTCGTTACAGTACGAAAGTTAAAAAATTTCGTTAATATTAATTTTTTTTTAATAAGATTGGCTTTTCAATTTTTCCAGTACTTTAGAAGAAAACGATGTTTTTTTTTCTTAGGTCGTTACAGTACGAAAGATAAAAAAATTTCGTTGATATTAATTTTTTTTTAATAAGATTGGCTTTTCCATTTTTCCAGTAGTTTAGAAGAAAACGATGTTTTTTTTTCTTTGGTCGTTACAGTACGAAAAAAAAAAATGCTGTTAACTTCGTCAATGTTAATTTTTTTCGATTTAGATTTGCTTTTCATAGCTGTTTTAGACAATCTTGATGTATTTTGACACTTTGACAACGATTTTTCCAGTAGTTTAGAAGAAAACGATTTTTTTTTTCTTGGGTCGTTACAGTACGAAAGTTAAAAAATTTCGTTAATATTAATTTTTTTTTAATAAGATTGGCTTTTCAATTTTTCCAGTACTTTAGAAGAAAACGATGTTTTTTTTTCTTAGGTCGTTACAGTACGAAAGATAAAAAAATTTCGTTGATATTAATTTTTTTTTAATAAGATTGGCTTTTCCATTTTTCCAGTAGTTTAGAAGAAAACGATGTTTTTTTTTCTTTGGTCGTTACAGTACGAAAAAAAAAAATGCTGTTAACTTCGTCAATGTTAATTTTTTTCGATTTAGATTTGCTTTTCATAGCTGTTTTAGACAATCTTGATGTATTTTGACACTTTGACAACGATTTTTCCAGTAGTTTAGAAGAAAACGATTTTTTTTTTCTTGGGTCGTTACAGTACGAAAGTTAAAAAATTTCGTTAATATTAATTTTTTTTTAATAAGATTGGCTTTTCAATTTTTCCAGTACTTTAGAAGAAAACGATGTTTTTTTTTCTTTGGTCGTTACAGTACGATAGAAAAAAAAAAATCTGTTATCTCCGTCAATTATAATTTTTTTCGATTTAGATTTGCTGTTCATAGCTGTTTAAGACAATCTTGATGTATTTTGACACTTTGACAACGATTTTTCCAGTAGTTTAGAAGAAAACGATGTTTTTTTTTTCTTAGGTCGTTACAGTACGAAAGAAAAAAAAATGCTGTTAACTCCGTCAATGTTAATTTTTGTTTGATTTAGATTTGCTTTTCATAGCTGTTTAAGACAATCTTGATGTATTTTGACACTTTGACAACGATTTTTCCAGTAGTTTAGAAGAAAACGATGTTTTTTTTTCTTAGGTCGTTACAGTACGAAAGAAAAAAAAATGCTGTTAACTCCGTCAATGTTAATTTTTGTTCGATTTAGATTTGCTTTTCATAGCTGTTTAAGACAATCTTGATGTATTTTGACAGTTTGACAACGATTTTTTTAAGTAGTTTAGAAGAAAACGATGTTTTTTTTTTCTTAGGTCGTTACAGTACGAAAGAAAAAAAAATGCTGTTAACTCCGTCAATGTTAATTTTTGTACGATTTAGATTTGCTTTTCATAGCTGTTTAAGACAATCTTGATGTATTTTGACAGTTTGACAACGATTTTTCCAGTAGTTTAGAAGAAAACGATGTTTTTTTTTTTTGGTCGTTACAGTACGAAAGAAAAAAAAAATGCTGTTAAGTCCGTCAATGTTAATTTTTGTTTGATTTAGATTTGCTTTTCATAGCTGTTTAAGACAATCTTGATGTATTTTGACACTTTGACAACGATTTTTCCAGTAGTTTAGAAGAAAACGATGTTTTTTTTTCTTTGGTAGTTACAGTACGAAAGATAAAAAAATTTCGTTAATATTAATTTTTTTTTAATAAGATTGGCTTTTCCATTTTTCTAGTAGTTTAGAAGAAAACGATGTTTTTTTTTCTTTGGTCGTTACAGTACGAAAGAAAAAAAAAATGCTGTTAACTTCGTCAATGTTAATTTTTTTTCGATTTAGATTTGCTTTTCATAGCTGTTTTAGACAATCTTGATGTATTTTGACACTTTGACAACGATTTTTCCAGTAGTTTAGAAGAAAACGATGTTTTTTTTCTTTGGTCGTTACAGTACGAAAGTTAAAAAATTTCGTTAATATTAATTTTTTTTTTAATAAGATTGGCTTTTCAATTTTTCCAGTACTTTAGAAGAAAACGATGTTTTTTTTTCTTAGGTCGTTACAGTACGAAAGATAAAAAAATTTCGTTGATATTAATTTTTTTTTAATAAGATTGGCTTTTCCATTTTTCCAGTAGTTTAGAAGAAAACGATGTTTTTTTTTCTTTGGTCGTTACAGTACGAAAAAAAAAAATGCTGTTAACTTCGTCAATGTTAATTTTTTTCGATTTAGATTTGCTTTTCATAGCTGTTTTAGACAATCTTGATGTATTTTGACACTTTGACAACGATTTTTCCAGTAGTTTAGAAGAAAACGATTTTTTTTTTCTTGGGTCGTTACAGTACGAAAGTTAAAAAATTTCGTTAATATTAATTTTTTTTTAATAAGATTGGCTTTTCAATTTTTCCAGTACTTTAGAAGAAAACGATGTTTTTTTTTCTTTGGTCGTTACAGTACGATAGAAAAAAAAAAATCTGTTATCTCTGTCAATTATAATTTGTTTTCGATTTAGATTTGCTGTTCATAGCTGTTTAAGACAATCTTGATGTATTTTGACACTTTGACAACGATTTTTCCAGTAGTTTAGAAGAAAACGATGTTTTTTTTTTCTTAAGTCGTTACAGTACGAAAGAAAAAAAAATGCTGTTAACTCCGTCAATGTTAATTTTTGTTTGATTTAGATTTGCTTTTTATAGCTGTTTAAGACAATCTTGATGTATTTTGACACTTTGACAACGATTTTTCCAGTAGTTTAGAAGAAAACGATGTTTTTTTTTTTGGTCGTTACAGTACGAAAGAAAAAAAAAATGCTGTTAAGTCCGTCAATGTTAATTTTTGTTTGATTTAGATTTGCTTTTCATAGCTGTTTAAGACAATCTTGATGTATTTTGACATTTTGACAACGATTTTTCCAGTAGTTTAGAAGAAAACGATGTTTTTTTTTCTTTGGTCGTTACAGTACGAAAGATAAAAAAATTTCGTTAATATTGATTTTTTTTTAATTAGATTGGCTTTTCCATTTTTCCAGTAGTTTAGAAGTAAACGATGTTTTTTTTTCTTTGGTCGTTACAGTACGAAAAAAAAAAAAATGCTGTTAACTTCGTCAATGTTATTTTTTTTCGATTTAGATTTGCTTTTCATAGCTGTTTTAGACAATCTTGATGTATTTTGACACTTTGACAACGATTTTTCCAGTAGTTTAGAAGAAAACGGTGTTTTTTTTCTTTGGTCGTTACAGTACGAAAGTTAAAAAATTTCGTTAATATTAATTTTTTTTTAATAAGATTGGCTTTTCAGTTTTTCCAGTACTTTAGAAGAAAACGATGTTTTTTTTTCTTTGGTCGTTACAGTACGATAGAAAAAAAAAATCTGTTATCTCCGTCAATTATAATTTGTTTTCGATTTAGATTTGCTGTTCATAGCTGTTTAAGACAATCTTGATGTATTTTGACACTTTGACAACGATTTTTCCAGTAGTTTAGAAGAAAACGATGTTTTTTTTTTCTTAGGTCGTTACAGTACGAAAGAAAAAAAAATGCTGTTAACTCCGTCAATGTTAATTTTTGTTTGATTTAGATTTGCTTTTTATAGCTGTTTAAGACAATCTTGATGTATTTTGACACTTTGACAACGATTTTTCCAGTAGTTTAGAAGAAAACGATGTTTTTTTTTTTGGTCGTTACAGTACGAAAGAAAAAAAAAATGCTGTTAAGTCCGTCAATGTTAATTTTTGTTTGATTTAGATTTGCTTTTCATAGCTGTTTAAGACAATCTTGATGTATTTTGACATTTTGACAACGATTTTTCCAGTAGTTTAGAAGAAAACGATGTTTTTTTTTCTTTGGTCGTTACAGTACGAAAGATAAAAAAATTTCGTTAATATTGATTTTTTTTTAATTAGATTGGCTTTTCCATTTTTCCAGTAGTTTAGAAGTAAACGATGTTTTTTTTTCTTTGGTCGTTACAGTACGAAAGAAAAAAAAATGCTGTTAACTTCGTCAATGTTATTTTTTTTCGATTTAGATTTGCTTTTCATAGCTGTTTTAGACAATCTTGATGTATTTTGACACTTTGACAACGATTTTTCCAGTAGTTTAGAAGAAAACGGTGTTTTTTTTCTTTGGTCGTTACAGTACGAAAGTTAAAAAATTTCGTTGATATTAATTTTTTTTTAATAAGATTGGCTTTTCAGTTTTTCCAGTACTTTAGAAGAAAACAGTACGATAGAAAAAAAAAATCTGTTATCTCCGTCAATTATAATTTGTTTTCGATTTAGATTTGCTGTTCATAGCTGTTTAAGACAATCTTGATGTATTTTGACACTTTGACAACGATTTTTCCAGTAGTTTAGAAGAAAACGATGTTTTTTTTTCTTTGGTCGTTACAGTACGAAAGAAAAACAAATGCTGTTAACTCCGTCAATGTTAATTTTTGTTCGATTTAGATTTGCTTTTCATAGCTGTTTAAGACAATCTTGATGTATTTTGACACTTTGACAACGATTTTTCCAGTAGTTTAGAAGAAAACGATGTTTTTTTTTTTGGTCGTTACAGTACGAAAGAAAAAAAAATGCTGTTAAGTCCGTCAATGTTAATTTTTGTTTGATTTAGATTTGCTTTTCATAGCTGTTTAAGACAATCTTGATGTATTTTGACACTTTGACAACGATTTTTCCAGTAGTTTAGAAGAAAACGATGTTTTTTTTTCTTTGGTCGTTACAGTACGAAAGATAAAAAAATTTCGTTAATATTGATTTTTTTTTAATAAGATTGGCTTTTCCATTTTTCTAGTAGTTTAGAAGAAAACGATGTTTTTTTTTCTTTGGTCGTTACAGTACGAAAGAAAAAAAAATGCTGTTAACTTCGTCAATGTTAATTTGTTTTCGATTTAGATTTGCTTTTTATAGCTGTTTTAGACAATCTTGATGTATTTTGACACTTTGACAACGATTTTTCCAGTAGTTTAGAAGAAAACGATGTTTTTTTTCTTTGGTCTTTACAGTACGAAAGTTAAAAAATTTCGTTAATATTAATTTTTTTTTAATAAGATTGGCTTTTCAGTTTTTCCAGTACTTTAGAAGAAAACGATGTTTTTTTTTCTTTGGTCGTTACAGTACGATAGAAAAAAAAAATCTGTTATCTCCGTCAATTATAATTTGTTTTCGATTTAGATTTGCTGTTCATAGCTGTTTAAGACAATCTTGATGTATTTTGACACTTTGACAACGATTTTTCCAGTAGTTTAGAAGAAAACGATGTTTTTTTTTCTTTGGTCATTACAGTACGAAAGAAAAAAAAATGCTGTTAACTCCGTCAATGTTAATTTTTGTTCGATTTAGATTTGCTTTTCATAGTTGTTAAAGACAATCTTGATGTATTTTGACACTTTGACAACGATTTTTCCAGTAGTTTAGAAGAAAACGATGTTTTTTTTTTTGGTCGTTACAGTACGAAAGAAAAAAAAATGCTGTTAAGTCCGTCAATGTTAATTTTTGTTTGATTTAGATTTGCTTTTCATAGCTGTTTAAGACAATCTTGATGTATTTTGACACTTTGACAACGATTTTTCCAGTAGTTTAGAAGAAAACGATGTTTTTTTTTCTTTGGTCGTTACAGTACGAAAGATAAAAAAATTTCGTTAATATTGATTTTTTTTTAATAAGATTGGCTTTTCCATTTTTCTAGTAGTTTAGAAGAAAACGATGTTTTTTTTTCTTTACGAAAGAAAAAAAAATTCTGTTAACTTCGTCAATGTTAATTTTTTTTCGATTTAGATTTGCTTTTCATAGCTGTTTTAGACAATCTTGATGTATTTTGACACTTTGACAACGATTTTTCAAGTAGTTTAGAAGAAAACGATGTTTTTTTTCTTTGGTCGTTACAGTACGAAAATTAAAAAATTTCGTTAATATTGATTTTTTTAAAATTAGATTGGCTTTTCCATTTTTCCAGTAGTTTAGAAGTAAACGATGTTTTTTTTTCTTTGGTCGTTACAGTACGAAAGAAAAAAAAATGCTGTTAACTTCGTCAATGTTAATTTTTTTCGATTTAGATTTGCTTTTCATAGCTGTTTTAGACAATCTTGATGTATTTTGACACTTTGATAACGATTTTTCCAGTAGTTTAGAAGAAAACGATGTTTTTTTTCTTTGGTCGTTACAGTACGAAAGTTAAAAAATTTCGTTAATATTAATTTTTTTTTAATAAGATTGGCTTTTCAGTTTTTCCAGTACTTTAGAAGAAAACGATGTTTTTTTTTCTTTGGTCGTTACAGTACGATAGAAAAAAAAAATCTGTTATCTCCGTCAATTATAATTTGTTTTCGATTTAGATTTGCTGTTCATAGCTGTTTAAGACAATCTTGATGTATTTTGACACTTTGACAACGATTTTTCCAGTAGTTTAGAAGAAAACGATGTTTTTTTTTCTTTGGTCGTTACAGTACGAAAGAAAAAAAAATGCTGTTAACTCCGTCAATGTTAATTTTTGTTCGATTTAGATTTGCTTTTCATAGCTGTTTAAGACAATCTTGATATATTTTGACACTTTGACAACGATTTTTCCAGTAGTTTAGAAGAAAACGATGTTTTTTTTTTTTTGGTCGTTACAGTACGAAAGAAAAAAAAATGCTGTTAAGTCCGTCAATGTTAATTTTTGTTTGATTTAGATTTGCTTTTCATAGCTGTTTAAGACAATCTTGATGTATTTTGACACTTTGACAACGATTTTTCCAGTAGTTTAGAAGAAAACGATGTTTTTTTTTCTTTGGTCGTTACAGTACGAAAGATAAAAAAATTTCGTTAATATTGATTTTTTTTTAATAAGATTGGCTTTTCCATTTTTCTAGTAGTTTAGAAGAAAACGATGTTTTTTTTTCTTTGGTCGTTACAGTACGAAAGAAAAAAAAATGCTGTTAACTTCGTCAATGTTAATTTTTTTCGATTTAGATTTGCTTTTCATAGCTGTTTTAGACAATCTTGATGTATTTTGACACTTTGACAACGATTTTTCCAGTAGTTTAGAAGAAAACGATGTTTTTTTTCTTTGGTCTTTACAGTACGAAAGTTAAAAAATTTCGCTAATATTAATTTTTTTTTAATAAGATTGGCTTTTCAATTTTTCCAGTACTTTAGAAGAAAACGATGTTTTTTTTTTCTTTGGTCGTTACAGTACGATATAAAAAAAAATCTGTTATCTCCGTCAATTATAAGTTGTTTTCGATTTAGATTTGCTGTTCATAGCTGTTTAAGACAATCTTGACGTATTTTGACACTTTGACAACGATTTTTCCAGTAGTTTAGAAGAAAACGATGTTTTTTTTTTCTTTGGTCGTTACAGTACGAAAGAAAAAAAAATGCTGTTAACTCCGTCAATGTTAATTTTTGTTCTATTTAGATTTGCTTTTCATAGCTGTTTAAGACAATCTTGATGTATTTTGACACTTTGACAACGATTTTTCCAGTAGTTTAGAAGAAAACGATGTTTTTTTTTCTTTGGTCGTTACAGTACGTAAGAAAAAAAAAATGCTGTTAACTTCGTCAATGTTAATTTGTTTTCGATTTAGATTTGCTTTTCATAGCTGTTTAAGACAATCTTGATGTATTTTGACACTTTGACAACGATTTTTCCAGTAGTTTAGAAGAAAACGATGTTTTTTTTCTTTGGTCGTTACAGTACGAAAGTTAAAAAATTTCGTTAATATTAATTTTTTTTTAATAAGATTGGTTTTTCAATTTTTCCAGTACTTTAGAAGAAAACGATGTTTTTTTTTTCTTTGGTCGTTACAGTACGATATAAAAAAAAAATATCTGTTATCTCCGTCAATTATAATTTGTTTTCGATTTAGATTTGCTGTTCATAGCTGTTTAAGACAATCTTGATGTATTTTGACACTTTGACAACGATTTTTCCAGTAGTTTAGAAGAAAACGATGTTTTTTTTCTTTGGTCTTTACAGTACGAAAGTTAAAAAATTTCGTTAATATTAATTTTTTTTAATAAGATTGGCTTTTCAATTTTTCCAGTACTTTAGAAGAAAACGATGTTTTTTTTTTCTTTGGTCGTTACAGTACGATATAAAAAAAAATCTGTTATCTCCGTCAATTATAAGTTGTTTTCGATTTAGATTTGCTGTTCATAGCTGTTTAAGACAATCTTGATGTATTTTGACACTTTGACAACGATTTTTCCAGTAGTTTAGAAGAAAACGATGTTTTTTTTTCTTTGGTCGTTACAGTACGTAAGAAAAAAAAATGCTGTTAACTTGGTCAATGTTAATTTGTTTTCGATTTAGATTTGCTTTTCATAGCTGTTTTAGACAATCTTGATGTATTTTGACTCTTTGACAACGATTTTTCCAGTAGTTTAGAAGAAAACGATGTTTTTTTTCTTTGGTCGTTACAGTACGAAAGTTAAAAAATTTCGTTAATATTAATTTTTTTTTAATAAGATTGGCTTTTCAATTTTTCCAGTACTTTAGAAGAAAACGATGGTTTTTTTTTCTTTGGTCGTTACAGTACGATATAAAAAAAAAATATCTGTTATCTCCGTCAATTATAATTTGTTTTCGATTTAGATTTGCTGTTCATAGCTGTTTAAGACAATCTTGATGTATTTTGACACTTTGACAACGATTTTTCCAGTAGTTTAGAAGAAAACGATGTTTTTTTTTCTTTGGTCGTTACAGTACGAAAGAAAAAAAAATGCTGTTAACTCCGTCAATGTTAATTTTTGTTCTATTTAGATTTGCTTTTCATAGCTGTTTAAGACAATCTTGATGTATTTTGACACTTTGACAACGATTTTTCCAGTAGTTTAGAAGAAAACGATGTTTTTTTTTCTTTGGTCGTTACAGTACGTAAGAAAAAAAAAATGCTGTTAACTTCGTCAATGTTAATTTGTTTTCGATTTAGATTTGCTTTTCATAGCTGTTTTAGACAATCTTGATGTATTTTGACACTTTGACAACGATTTTTCCAGTAGTTTAGAAGAAAACGATGTTTTTTTTTCTTTGGTCGTTACAGTACGTAAGAAAAAAAAATGCTGTTAACTTCGTCAATGTTAATTTGTTTTCGATTTAGATTTGCTTTTCATAGCTGTTTTAGACAATCTTGATGTATTTTGACACTTTGATAACGATTTTTCCAGTAGTTTAGAAGAAAACGATGTTTTTTTTCTTTGGTCGTTACAGTACGAAAGATAAAAAAAGTTCGTTGATATTAATTTTTTTTTAATTAGATTGGCTTTTCCATTTTTCCAGTAGTTTAGAAGAAAACGATGTTTTTTTTTCTTTGGTCGTTACAGTACGAAAAAAAAAAATGCTGTTAACTTCGTCAATGTTAATTTTTTTCTATTTAGATTTGCTTTTCATAGCTGTTTTAGACAATCTTGATGTATTTTGACACTTTGACAACGATTTTTCCAGTAGTTTAGAAGAAAACGTTGTTTTTTTTCTTTGGTCGTTACAGTACGAAAGTTAAAAAATTTCGTTAATATTAATTTTTTTTTAATAAGATTGTCTTTTCAATTTTTCCAGTACTTTAGAAGAAAACGATGTTTTTTTTTCTTTGGTCGTTACAGTACGATATAAAAAAAAATCTGTTATCTCCGTCAATTATAAGTTGTTTTCGATTTAGATTTGCTGTTCATAGCTGTTTAAGACAATCTTGATGTATTTTGACACTTTGAAAACGATTTTTCCAGTAGTTTAGAAGAAAACGATGTTTTTTTTTTCTTTGGTCGTTACAGTACGAAAGAAAAAAAAATGCTGTTAACTCCGTCAATGTTAATTTTTGTTCTATTTAGATTTGCTTATCATAGCTGTTTAAGACAATCTTGATGTATTTTGACACTTTGACAACGATTTTTCCAGTAGTTTAGAAGAAAACGATGTTTTTTTTTCTTTGGTCGTTACAGTACGTAAGAAAAAAAAATGCTGTTAACTTCGTCAATGTTAATTTGTTTTCGATTTAGATTTGCTTTTCATAGCTGTTTTAGACAATCTTGATGTATTTTGACACTTTGACAACGATTTTTCCAGTAGTTTAGAAGAAAACGATGTTTTTTTTCTTTGGTCGTTACAGTACGAAAGATAAAAAAATTTCGTTGATATTAATTTTTTTTTAATAAGATTGGCTTTTCCATTTTTCCAGTAGTTTAGAAGAAAACGATGTTTTTTTTTCTTTGGTCGTTACAGTACGAAAGAAAAAAAAATGCTGTTAACTTCGTCAATGTTAATTTTTTTCGATTTAGATTTGCTTTTCATAGCTGTTTTAGACAATCTTGATGTATTTTGACACTTTGACAACGATTTTTCCAGTAGTTTAGAAGAAAACGATGTTTTTTTTCTTTGGTCTTTACAGTACGAAAGTTAAAAAATTTCGTTAATATTTTTTTTTTTTTTAATAAGATTGGCTTTTCAATTTTTCCAGTACTTTAGAAGAAAACGATGTTTTTTTTTTCTTTGGTCGTTACAGTACGATATAAAAAAAAATCTGTTATCTCCGTCAATTATAAGTTGTTTTCGATTTAGATTTGCTGTTCATAGCTGTTTAAGACAATCTTGATGTATTTTGACACTTTGACTACGATTTTTCCAGTAGTTTAGAAGAAAACGATGTTTTTTTTTTCTTTGGTCGTTACAGTACGAAAGAAAAAAAAATGCTGTTAACTCCGTCAATGTTAATTTTTGTTCTATTTAGATTTGCTTTACATAGCTGTTTAAGACAATCTTGATGTATTTTGACACTTTGACAACGATTTTTCCAGTAGTTTAGAAGAAAACGATGTTTTTTTTTCTTTGGTCGTTACAGTACGTAAGAAAAAAAAATGCTGTTAACTTCGTCAATGTTAATTTGTTTTCGATTTAGATTTGCTTTTCATAGCTGTTTTAGACAATCTTGATGTATTTTGACACTTTGACAACGATTTTTCCAGTAGTTTAGAAGAAAACGATGTTTTTTTTCTTTGGTCGTTACAGTACGAAAGTTAAAAAATTTCGTTAATATTAATTTTTTTTAATAAGATTGGCTTTTCAATTTTTCCAGTACTTTAGAAGAAAACGATGTTTTTTTTTTCTTTGGTCGTTACAGTACGATATAAAAAAAAATCTGTTATTTCCGTCAATAATAAGTTGTTTTTGATTTAGATTTGCTGTTCATAGCTGTTTAAGACAATCTTGATGTATTTTGACACTTTGACAACGATTTTTCCAGTAGTTTAGAAGAAAACGATGTTTTTTTTTCTTTGGTCGTTACAGTACGTAAGAAAAAAAAATGCTGTTAACTTCGTCAATGTTAATTTGTTTTCGATTTAGATTTGCTTTTCATAGCTGTTTTAGACAATCTTAATGTATTTTGACACTTTGACAACGATTTTTCCAGTAGTTTAGAAGAAAACGATGTTTTTTTTCTTTGGTCGTTACAGTACGAAAGTTAATTTGTTTTCGTTAATATTAATTTTTTTTTAATAAGATTGGCTTTTCAATTTTTCCAGTACTTTAGAAGAAAACGATGTTTTTTTTTCTTTGGTCGTTACAGTACGATATAAAAAAAAAATATCTGTTATCTCCGACAATTATAATTTGTTTTCGATTTAGATTTGCTGTTCATAGCTGTTTAAGACAATCTTGATGTATTTTGACACTTTGACAACGATTTTTCCAGTAGTTTAGAAGAAAACGATGTTTTTTTTTCTTTGGTCGTTACAGTACGAAAGAAAAAAAAATGCTGTTAACTCCGTCAATGTTAATTTTTGTTCTATTTAGATTTGCTTTTCATAGCTGTTTAAGACAATCTTGATGTATTTTGACACTTTGACAACGATTTTTCCAGTAGTTTAGAAGAAAACGATGTTTTTTTTTCTTTGGTCGTTACAGTACGTAAGAAAAAAAAATGCTGTTAACTTCGTCAATGTTAATTTGTTTTCGATTTAGATTTGCTTTTCATAGCTGTTTTAGACAATCTTGATGTATTTTGACACTTTGACAACGATTTTTCCAGTAGTTTAGAAGAAAACGATGTTTTTTTTCTTTGGTCGTTACAGTACGAAAGTTAAAAAATTTCGTTAATATTAATTTTTTTTTAATAAGATTGTCTTTTCAATTTTTCCAGTACTTTAGAAGAAAACGATGTTTTTTTTGCTTTGGTCGTTACAGTACGATATAAAAAAAAAATATCTGTTATCTCCGTCAATTATAATTTGTTTTCGATTTAGATTTGCTGTTCATAGCTGTTTAAGACAATCTTGATGTATTTTGACACTTTGACAACGATTTTTCCAGTAGTTTAGAAGAAAACGATGTTTTTTTTTCTTTGGTCTTTACAGTACGAAAGTTAAAAAATTTCGTTAATATTAATTTTTTTTAATAAGATTGGCTTTTCAATTTTTCCAGTACTTTAGAAGAAAACGATGTTTTTTTTTCTTTGGTCGTTACAGTACGTAAGAAAAAAAAATGCTGTTAACTTCGTCAATGTTCATTTGTTTTCGATTTAGATTTGCTTTTCATAGCTGTTTTAGACAATCTTGATGTATTTTGACACTTTGACAACGATTTTTCCAGTAGTTTAGAAGAAAACGATGTTTTTTTTCTTTGGTCGTTACAGTACGATATAAAAAAAAATCTGTTATCTCCGTCAATTATAAGTTGTTTTCGATTTAGATTTGCTGTTCATAGCTGTTTAAGACAATCTTGATGTATTTTGACACTTTGACAACGATTTTTCCAGTAGTTTAGAAGAAAACGATGTTTTTTTTTCTTTGGTCGTTACAGTACGTAAGAAAAAAAATGCTGTTAACTTCGTCAATGTTAATTTGTTTTCGATTTAGATTTTCTTTTCATAGCTGTTTTAGACAATCTTGATGTATTTTGACACTTTGACAACGATTTTTCCAGTAGTTTAGAAGAAAACGATGTTTTTTTTCTTTGGTCATTACAGTACGATATAAAAAAAAATCTGTTATCTCCGTCAATTATAAGTTGTTTTCGATTTAGATTTGCTGTTTATAGCTGTTTAAGACAATCTTGATGTATTTTGACACTTTGACAACGATTTTTCCAGTAGTTTAGAAGAAAACGATGTTTTTTTTTCTTTGGTCGTTACAGTACGTAAGAAAAAAAAATGCTGTTAACTTCGTCAATGTTAATTTGTTTTCGATTTAGATTTGCTTTTCATAGCTGTTTTAGACAATCTTGATGTATTTTGACACTTTGACAACGATTTTTCCAGTAGTTTAGAAGAAAACGATGTTTTTTTTTTCTTTGGTCGTTACAGTACGATATAAAAAAAAAATATCTGTTATCTCCGTCAATTATAATTTGTTTTCGATTTAGATTTGCTGTTCATAGCTGTTTAAGACAATCTTGATGTATTTTGACACTTTGACAACGATTTTTCCAGTAGTTTAGAAGAAAACGATGTTTTTTTTTCTTTGGTCGTTACAGTACGAAAGAAAAAAAAATGCTGTTAACTCCGTCAATGTTAATTTTTGTTCTATTTAGATTTGCTTTTCATAGCTGTTTAAGACAATTTTGATGTATTTTGACACTTTGACAACGATTTTTCCAGTAGTTTAGAAGAAAACGATGTTTTTTTATCTTTGGTCGTTACAGTACGAAAGAAAAAAAAATGCTGTTAACTTCGTCAATGTTAATTTGTTTTCGATTTAGATTTGCTTTTCATAGCTGTTTTAGACAATCTTGATGTATTTTGACACTTTGACAACGATTTTTCCAGTAGTTTAGAAGAAAACGATGTTTTTTTTCTTTGGTCGTTACAGTACGAAAGTTAAAAAATTTCGTTAATATTAATTTTTTTTTTAATAAGATTGGCTTTTCAATTTTTCCAGTAGTTTAGAAGAAAACGATGTTTTTTTTTTCTTTGGTCGTTACAGTACGAAAGTTAAAAAAAATCTGTTATCTCCGTCAATTATAATTTGTTTTCGATTTAGATTTGCTGTTCATAGCTGTTTAAGACAATCTTGATGTATTTTGACACTTTGACAACGATTTTTCCAGTAGTTTAAAAGAAAACGATGTTTTTTTTTTCTTTGGTCGTTACAGTACGAAAGAAAAAAAAATGCTGTTAACTCCGTCAATGTTAATTTTTGTTCTATTTAGATTTGCTTTTCATAGCTGTTTAAGACAATCTTGATGTATTTTGACACTTTGACAACGATTTTTCCAGTAGTTTAGAAGAAAACGATGTTTTTTTTTCTTTGGTCGTTACAGTACGAAAGAATAAAAAATGCTGTTAAGTCCGTCAATGTTAATTTTTGTTCGATTTAGATTTGCTTTTCATAGCTGTTTTAGACAATCTTGATGTATTTTGACACTTTGACAACGATTTTTCCAGTAGTTTAGAAGAAAACGATGTTTTTTTTATTTGGTCGTTACAGTACGAAAGTTAAAAAATTTCGTTAATATTAATTTTTTTTAATAAGATTGTCTTTTCAATTTTTCCAGTACTTTAGAAGAAAACGATGTTTTTTTTTTCTTTGGTCGTTACAGTACGATATAAAAAAAAATCTGTTATCTCCGTCAATTATAATTTGTTTTCGATTTAGATTTGCTGTTCATAGCTGTTTAAGACAATCTTGATGTATTTTGACACTTTGACAACGATTTTTCCAGTAGTTTAGAAGAAAACGATGTTTTTTTTCTTTGGTCGTTACAGTACGAAAGATAAAAAAATTTCGTTAATATTGATTTTTTTTAAATAAGATTGGCTTTTCCATTTTTCCAGTAGTTTAGAAGAAAAAGATGTTTTTTTTTCTTTGATCGTTACAGTACGAAAGAAAAAAAAATGCTGTTAACTTCGTCAATGTTAATTTTTTTTCGATTTAGATTTGCTTTTCATAGCTGTTTTAGACAATCTTGATGTATTTTGACACTTTGACAACGATTTTTCCAGTAGTTTAGAAGAAAACGATGTTTTTTTTCTTTGGTCGTTACAGTACGAAAGTTAAAAAATTTCGTTAATATTAATTTTTTTTTAATAAGATTGGCTTTTCAATTTTTCCAGTAGTTTAGAAGAAAACGATGTTTTTTTTTCTTTGGTCGTTACAGTACGATAGAAAAAAAAAGCTGTTATCTCCGTCAATTATAATTTGTTTTCGATTTAGATTTGCTTTTCATAGCTGTTTTAGACAATCTTGATGTATTTTGACACTTTGACAACGATTTTTCCAGTAGTTTAGAAGAAAACGATGTTTTTTTTTTCTTTGGTCGTTACAGTACGAAAGAAAAAAAAAATGCTGTTAAGTCCGTCAATGTTAATTTTTGTTCGATTTAGATTTGCTTTTCATAGCTGTTTAAGACAATCTTTATGTATTTTGACACTTTGACAACGATTTTTCCAGTAGTTTAGAAGAAAACGATGTTTTTTTTTACAGTACGAAAGATAAAAAAAATTCGTTAATATTGATTTTTTTTTAATAAGATTGGCTTTTCCATTTTTCCAGTAGTTTAGAAGAAAACGATGTTTTTTTTCTTTGGTCGTTACAGTACGAAAGTTAAAAAATTTCGTTAATATTAATTTTTTTTTTAATAAGATTGGCTTTTCAATTTTTCCAGTAGTTTATAAGAAAAAGATGTTTTTTTTTTCTTTGGTCGTTACAGTACGATAGAAAAAAAAAGCTGTTATCTCCGTCAATTATAATTTGTTTTCGATTTAGATTTGCTGTTCATAGCTGTTTAAGACAATCTTGATGTATTTTGACACTTTGACAACGATTTTTCCAGTAGTTTAGAAGAAAACGATGTTTTTTTTCTTTGGTCGTTACAGTACGAAAGTTAAAAAATTTCGTTAATATTAATTTTTTTTAATAAGATTGTCTTTTCAATTTTTCCAGTACTTTAGAAGAAAACGATGTTTTTTTTTTCTTTGGTCGTTACAGTACGATATAAAAAAAAATCTGTTATCTCCGTCAATTATAATTTGTTTTCGATTTAGATTTGCTGTTCATAGCTGTTTAAGACAATCTTGATGTATTTTGACACTTTGACAACGATTTTTCCAGTAGTTTAGAAGAAAACGATGTTTTTTTTCTTTGGTCGTTACAGTACGAAAGATAAAAAAATTTCGTTAATATTGATTTTTTTTAAATAAGATTGGCTTTTCCATTTTTCCAGTAGTTTAGAAGAAAAAGATGTTTTTTTTTCTTTGGTCGTTACAGTACGATAGAAAAAAAAGCTGTTATCTCCGTCAATTATAATTTGTTTTCGATTTAGATTTGCTTTTCATAGCTGTTTAAGACAATCTTGATGTATTTTGACACTTTGACAACGATTTTTCCAGTAGTTTAGAAGAAAACGATGTTTTTTTTTTCTTTGGTCGTTACAGTACGAAAGAAAAAAAAAATGCTGTTAAGTCCGTCAATATTAATTTTTGTTCGATTTAGATTTGCTTTTCATAGCTGTTTAAGACAATCTTTATGTATTTTGACACTTTGACAACGATTTTTCCAGTAGTTTAGAAGAAAACGATGTTTTTTTTTCTTTGGTCGTTACAGTACGAAAGATAAAAAAAATTCGTTAATATTGATTTTTTTTTAATAAGATTGGCTTTTCCATTTTTCCAGTAGTTTAGAAGAAAACGATGTTTTTTTTCTTTGGTCGTTACAGTACGAAAGTTAAAAAATTTCGTTAATATTAATTTTTTTTTTAATAAGATTGGCTTTTCAATTTTTCCAGTAGTTTATAAGAAAAAGATGTTTTTTTTTTCTTTGGTCGTTACAGTACGATAGAAAAAAAAAGCTGTTATCTCCGTCAATTATAATTTGTTTTCGATTTAGATTTGCTGTTCATAGCTGTTTAAGACAATCTTGATGTATTTTGACACTTTGACAACGATTTTTCCAGTAGTTTAGAAGAAAACGATGTTTTTTTTCTTTGGTCGTTACAGTACGAAAGATAAAAAAATTTCGTTAATATTGATTTTTTTTTAATAAGATTGGCTTTTCCATTTTTCCAGTAGTTTAGAAGAAAACGATGTTTTTTTTTCTTTGGTCGTTACAGTACGAAAGAAAAAAAAATGCTGTTAACTTCGTCAATGTTAATTTTTTTTCGATTTAGATTTGCTTTTCATAGCTGTTTTAGACAATCTTGATGTATTTTGACACTTTGACAACGATTTTTCCAGTAGTTTAGAAGAAAACGATGTTTTTTTTCTTTGGTCGTTACAGTACGAAAGTTAAAAAATTTCGTTAATATTAATTTTTTTTTAATAAGATTGGCTTTTCAATTTTTCCAGTAGTTTAGAAGAAAACGATGTTTTTTTTTCTTTGGTCGTTACAGTACGATAGAAAAAAAAGCTGTTATCTCCGTCAATTATAATTTGTTTTCGATTTAGATTTGCTTTTCATAGCTGTTTAAGACAATCTTGATGTATTTTGACACTTTGACAACGATTTTTCCAGTAGTTTAGAAGAAAACGATGTTTTTTTTTTCTTTGGTCGTTACAGTACGAAAGAAAAAAAAAATGCTGTTAAGTCCGTCAATATTAATTTTTGTTCGATTTAGATTTGCTTTTCATAGCTGTTTAAGACAATCTTTATGTATTTTGACACTTTGACAACGATTTTTCCAGTAGTTTAGAAGAAAACGATGTTTTTTTTTCTTTGGTCGTTACAGTACGAAAGATAAAAAAAATTCGTTAATATTGATTTTTTTTTAATAAGATTGGCTTTTCCATTTTTCCAGTAGTTTAGAAGAAAACGATGTTTTTTTTCTTTGGTCGTTACAGTACGAAAGTTAAAAAATTTCGTTAATATTAATTTTTTTTTTAATAAGATTGGCTTTTCAATTTTTCCAGTAGTTTATAAGAAAAAGATGTTTTTTTTTTCTTTGGTCGTTACAGTACGATAGAAAAAAAAAGCTGTTATCTCCGTCAATTATAATTTGTTTTCGATTTAGATTTGCTGTTTATAGCTGTTTAAGACAATCTTGATGTATTTTGACACTTTGACAACGATTTTTCCAGTAGTTTAGAAGAAAACGATGTTTTTTTTCTTTGGTCGTTACAGTACGAAAGTTAAAAAATTTCGTTAATATTAATTTTTTTTTTAATAAGATTGGCTTTTCAATTTTTCCAGTAGTTTATAAGAAAAAGATGTTTTTTTTTTCTTTGGTCGTTACAGTACGATAGAAAAAAAAAGCTGTTATCTCCGTCAATTATAATTTGTTTTCGATTTAGATTTGCTGTTCATAGCTGTTTAAGACAATCTTGATGTATTTTGACACTTTGACAACGATTTTTCCAGTAGTTTAGAAGAAAACGATGTTTTTTTTCTTTGGTCGTTACAGTACGAAAGTTAAAAAATTTCGTTAATATTAATTTTTTTTTTAATAAGATTGGCTTTTCAATTTTTCCAGTAGTTTATAAGAAAAAGATGTTTTTTTTTTCTTTGGTCGTTACAGTACGATAGAAAAAAAAAGCTGTTATCTCCGTCAATTATAATTTGTTTTCGATTTAGATTTGCTGTTCATAGCTGTTTAAGACAATCTTGATGTATTTTGACACTTTGACAACGATTTTTCCAGTAGTTTAGAAGAAAACGATGTTTTTTTTCTTTGGTCGTTACAGTACGAAAGTTAAAAAATTTCGTTAATATTAATTTTTTTTTAATAAGATTGGCTTTTCAATTTTTCCAGTAGTTTAGAAGAAAACGATGTTTTTTTTTTCTTTGGTCGTTACAGTACGATAGAAAAAAAAAGCTGTTATCTCCGTCAATTATAATTTGTTTTCGATTTAGATTTGCTTTTCATAGCTGTTTAAGACAATCTTGATGTATTTTGACACTTTGACAACGATTTTTCCAGTAGTTTAAAAGAAAACGATGTTTTTTTTTTCTTTGGTCGTTACAGTACGAAAGAAAAAAAAATGCTGTTAACTCCGTCAATGTTAATTTTTGTTCAATTTAGATTTGATTTTCATTGCTGTTTAAGACAATCTTGATGTATTTTGACACTTTGACAACGATTTTTCCAGTAGTTTAGAAGAAAACGATGTTTTTTTTTCTTTGGTCGTTACAGTACGAAAGAATAAAAAATGCTGTTAGGTCCGTCAATGTTAATTTTTGTTCGATTTAGATTTGCTTTTCATAGCTGTTTTAGACAATCTTGATGTATTTTGACACTTTGACAACGATTTTTCCAGTAGTTTAGAAGAAAACGATGTTTTTTTTCTTTGGTCGTTACAGTACGAAAGTTAAAAAATTTCGTTAATATTAATTTTTTTTAATTAGATTGTCTTTTCAATTTTTCCAGTACTTTAGAAGAAAACGATGTTTTTTTTTTCTTTGGTCGTTACAGTACGATATAAAAAAAAATCTGTTATCTCCGTCAATTATAATTTGTTTTCGATTTAGATTTGCTGTTCATAGCTGTTTAAGACAATCTTGATGTATTTTGACACTTTGACAACGATTTTTCCAGTAGTTTAGAAGAAAACGATGTTTTTTTTCTTTGGTCGTTACAGTACGAAAGATAAAAAAATTTCGTTAATATTGATTTTTTTTAAATAAGATTGGCTTTTCCATTTTTCCAGTAGTTTAGAAGAAAACGATGTTTTTTTTTCTTTGATCGTTACAGTGCGAAAGAAAAAAAAATGCTGTTAACTTCGTCAATGTTAATTTTTTTTCGATTTAGATTTGCTTTTCATAGCTGTTTTAGACAATCTTGATGTATTTTGACACTTTGACAACGATTTTTCCAGTAGTTTAGAAGAAAACGATGTTTTTTTTCTTTGGTCGTTACAGTACGAAAGTTAAAAAATTTCGTTAATATTAATTTTTTTTTAATAAGATTGGCTTTTCAATTTTTCCAGTAGTTTAGAAGAAAACGATGTTTTTTTTTTCTTTGGTCGTTACAGTACGATAGAAAAAAAAAGCTGTTATCTCCGTCAATTATAATTTGTTTTCGATTTAGATTTGCTTTTCATAGCTGTTTAAGACAATCTTGATGTATTTTGACACTTTGACAACGATTTTTCCAGTAGTTTAAAAGAAAACGATGTTTTTTTTTTCTTTGGTCGTTACAGTACGAAAGAAAAAAAAATGCTGTTAACTCCGTCAATGTTAATTTTTGTTCAATTTAGATTTGATTTTCATTGCTGTTTAAGACAATCTTGATGTATTTTGACACTTTGACAACGATTTTTCCAGTAGTTTAGAAGAAAACGATGTTTTTTTTTCTTTGGTCGTTACAGTACGAAAGAATAAAAAATGCTGTTAGGTCCGTCAATGTTAATTTTTGTTCGATTTAGATTTGCTTTTCATAGCTGTTTTAGACAATCTTGATGTATTTTGACACTTTGACAACGATTTTTCCAGTAGTTTAGAAGAAAACGATGTTTTTTTTCTTTGGTCGTTACAGTACGAAAGTTAAAAAATTTCGTTAATATTAATTTTTTTTAATTAGATTGTCTTTTCAATTTTTCCAGTACTTTAGAAGAAAACGATGTTTTTTTTTTCTTTGGTCGTTACAGTACGATATAAAAAAAAATCTGTTATCTCCGTCAATTATAATTTGTTTTCGATTTAGATTTGCTGTTCATAGCTGTTTAAGACAATCTTGATGTATTTTGACACTTTGACAACGATTTTTCCAGTAGTTTAGAAGAAAACGATGTTTTTTTTCTTTGGTCGTTACAGTACGAAAGATAAAAAAATTTCGTTAATATTGATTTTTTTTAAATAAGATTGGCTTTTCCATTTTTCCAGTAGTTTAGAAGAAAACGATGTTTTTTTTTCTTTGATCGTTACAGTGCGAAAGAAAAAAAAATGCTGTTAACTTCGTCAATGTTAATTTTTTTTCGATTTAGATTTGCTTTTCATAGCTGTTTTAGACAATCTTGATGTATTTTGACACTTTGACAACGATTTTTCCAGTAGTTTAGAAGAAAACGATGTTTTTTTTCTTTGGTCGTTACAGTACGAAAGTTAAAAAATTTCGTTAATATTAATTTTTTTTTAATAAGATTGGCTTTTCAATTTTTCCAGTAGTTTAGAAGAAAACGATGTTTTTTTTTTCTTTGGTCGTTACAGTACGATAGAAAAAAAAAGCTGTTATCTCCGTCAATTATAATTTGTTTTCGATTTAGATTTGCTTTTCATAGCTGTTTAAGACAATCTTGATGTATTTTGACACTTTGACAACGATTTTTCCAGTAGTTTAGAAGAAAACGATGTTTTTTTTTTTTCTTTGGTCGTTACAGTACGAAAGAAAAAAAAATGCTGTTAAGTCCGTCAATGTTAATTTTTGTTCGATTTAGATTTGCTTTTCATAGCTGTTTAAGACAATCTTTATGTATTTTGACACTTTGACAACGATTTTTCCAGTAGTTTAGAAGAAAACGATGTTTTTTTTTCTTTGGTCGTTACAGTACGAAAGATAAAAAAAATTCGTTAATATTGATTTTTTTTTAATAAGATTGGCTTTTCCATTTTTCCAGTAGTTTAGAAGAAAACGATGTTTTTTTTCTTTGGTCGTTACAGTACGAAAGTTAAAAAATTTCGTTAATATTAATTTTTTTTTTAATAAGATTGGCTTTTCAATTTTTCCAGTAGTTTATAAGAAAAAGATGTTTTTTTTTTCTTTGGTCGTTACAGTACGATAGAAAAAAAAAGCTGTTATCTCCGTCAATTATAATTTGTTTTCGATTTAGATTTGCTGTTCATAGCTGTTTAAGACAATCTTGATGTATTTTGACACTTTGACAACGATTTTTCCAGTAGTTTAGAAGAAAACGATGTTTTTTTTCTTTGGTCGTTACAGTACGAAAGTTAAAAAATTTCGTTAATATTAATTTTTTTTTAATAAGATTGGCTTTTCAATTTTTCCAGTAGTTTAGAAGAAAACGATGTTTTTTTTTTCTTTGGTCGTTACAGTACGATAGAAAAAAAAAGCTGTTATCTCCGTCAATTATAATTTGTTTTCGATTTAGATTTGCTTTTCATAGCTGTTTAAGACAATCTTGATATATTTTGACACTTTGACAACGATTTTTCCAGTAGTTTAGAAGAAAACGATGTTTTTTTTTTCTTTGGTCGTTACAGTACGATAGAAAAAAAAAGCTGTTATCTCCGTCAATTATAATTTGTTTTCGATTTAGATTTGCTTTTCATAGCTGTTTAAGACAATCTTGATGTATTTTGACACTTTGACAACGATTTTTCCAGTAGTTTAGAAGAAAACGATGTTTTTTTTTTTTCTTTGGTCGTTACAGTACGAAAGAAAAAAAAATGCTGTTAAGTCCGTCAATGTTAATTTTTGTTCGATTTAGATTTGCTTTTCATAGCTGTTTAAGACAATCTTTATGTATTTTGACACTTTGACAACGATTTTTCCAGTAGTTTAGAAGAAAACGATGTTTTTTTTTCTTTGGTCGTTACAGTACGAAAGATAAAAAAAATTCGTTAATATTGATTTTTTTTTAATAAGATTGGCTTTTCCATTTTTCCAGTAGTTTAGAAGAAAACGATGTTTTTTTTCTTTGGTCGTTACAGTACGAAAGTTAAAAAATTTCGTTAATATTAATTTTTTTTTTAATAAGATTGGCTTTTCAATTTTTCCAGTAGTTTATAAGAAAAAGATGTTTTTTTTTTCTTTGGTCGTTACAGTACGATAGAAAAAAAAAGCTGTTATCTCCGTCAATTATAATTTGTTTTCGATTTAGATTTGCTGTTCATAGCTGTTTAAGACAATCTTGATGTATTTTGACACTTTGACAACGATTTTTCCAGTAGTTTAGAAGAAAACGATGTTTTTTTTCTTTGGTCGTTACAGTACGAAAGTTAAAAAATTTCGTTAATATTAATTTTTTTTTAATAAGATTGGCTTTTCAATTTTTCCAGTAGTTTAGAAGAAAACGATGTTTTTTTTTTCTTTGGTCGTTACAGTACGATAGAAAAAAAAAGCTGTTATCTCCGTCAATTATAATTTGTTTTCGATTTAGATTTGCTTTTCATAGCTGTTTAAGACAATCTTGATATATTTTGACACTTTGACAACGATTTTTCCAGTAGTTTAGAAGAAAACGATGTTTTTTTTTCTTTGGTCGTTACAGTACGAAAGAAAAAAAAAATGCTGTTAAGTCCGTCAATGTTAATTTTTGTTCGATTTAGATTTGCTTTTCATAGCTGTTTAAGACAATCTTGATGTATTTTGACACTTTGACAACGATTTTTCCAGTAGTTTAGAAGAAAACGATGTTTTTTTTTCTTTGGTCGTTACAGTACGAAAGATAAAAAAATTTCGTTAATATTGATTTTTTTTTAATAAGATTGGCTTTTCCATTTTTCCAGTAGTTTAGAAGAAAACGATGTTTTTTTTTCTTTGGTCGTTACAGTACGAAAGAAAAAAAAATACTGTTAACTTCGTCAATGTTAATTTTTTTTCTATTTAGGTTTGCTGTTTATAGCTGTTTAAGACAATCTTGATGTATTTTGACACTTTGACAACGATTTTTCCAGTAGTTTAGAAGAAAACGATGTTTTTTTTTATTTGGTCGTTACAGTACGAAAGAAAAAAAAAAGCTGTTGTCTCCGTCAATTATAATTTGTTTTCGATTTGGATTTGCTTTTCATAGCTGTTTTAGACAATCTTGATGTATTTTGACACTTTGACAACGATTTTTCCAGTAGTTTAGAAGAAAACGATGTTTTTTTTTCTTTGGTCGTTACAGTACGAAAGATAAAAAAATTTCGTTAATATTGATTTTTTTTTAATAAGATTGGCTTTTCAATTTTTCCAGTAGTTTAGAAGAAAACGATGTTTTTTTTTCTTTGGTCGTTACAGTACGAAAGAAAAAAAAAAGCTGTTATCTCCGTCAATAATAATTTGTTTTCGATTTAGATTTGCTTTTCATAGCTGTTTTAGACAATCTTGATGTATTTTGACACTTTGACAACGATTTTTCCAGTAGTTTAGAAGAAAACGATGTTTTTTTTTCTTTGGTCGTTACAGTACGATAGAAAAAAAAGCTGTTATCTCCGTCAATTATAATTTGTTTTCGATTTAGATTTGCTTTTCATAGCTGTTTAAGACAATCTTTAAGACAACGATTTTTCCAGAACTTTGGAAGAAAACGATGTTTTATTTCTTTGGTCGTTACAGTATGAAAGAAAAAAAAATTGCGTTAATATTAATTTTTTTTTCGATTTAGATTTGCTGTTCATAGCTGCTTAAGACAATCTTGATGTATTTTGATACTTTGACAACGATTTTTACAGTAGTTTAGAAGAAAACGATGTTTTTTTTTCTTTGGTCGTTACAGTACGAAAGAAAAAAAAATGCTGTTAACTTCGTCAATGTTAATTTTTTTTCGATTTAGGTTTGCTGTTTATAGCTGTTTAAGACAATCTTGATGTATTTTGACACTTTGACAACGATTTTTCCAGTAGTTTAGAAGAAAACGATGTTTTTTTTTATTTGGTCGTTACAGTACGAAAGTTAAAAAAAAGCTGTTGTCTCCGTCAATTATAATTTGTTTTCGATTTAGATTTGCTTTTCATAGCTGTTTTAGACAATCTTGATGTATTTTGACACTTTGACAACGATTTTTCCAGTAGTTTAGAAGAAAACGATGTTTTTTTTTCTTTGGTCGTTACAGTACGAAAGATAAAAAAATTTCGTTAATATTGATTTTTTTTTAATAAGATTGGCTTTTCAATTTTTCCAGTAGTTTAGAAGAAAACGATGTTTTTTTTCTTTGGTCGTTACAGTACGAAAGATAAAAAAAAAGCTGTTATCTCCGTCAATTATAATTTGTTTTCGATTTAGATTTGCTTTTCATAGCTGTTTAAGACAATCTTGATGTATTTTGACACTTTGACAACGATTTTTCCAGTAGTTTAGAAGAAAACGATGTTTTTTTTTTCTTTGGTCGTTACAGTACGAAAGAAAAAAAAATGCTGTTAACTTCGTCAATGTTAATTTTTGTTCGATTTAGATTTGCTTTTCATAGCTGTTTTAGACAATCTTGATGTATTTTGACACTTTGACAACGATTTTCCTAGTAGTTTAGAAGAAAACGATGTTTTTTTTCTTTGGTCGTTACAGTACGAAAGTTAAAAAATTGCGTTAATATTAATTTTTTTTAATAAGATTGGCTTTTCTATTTTTCCAGTAGTTTAGAAGAAAACGATGTTTTTTTTCCTTGGTCGTTACAGTACGAAAGAAAAAAAAATGCTGTTAACTTCGTCAATGTTAATTTTTTTCGATTTAGATATGCTTTTCATAGCTGTTTTAGACAATCTTGATGTATTTTGACACTTTGACAACGATTTTTCCAGTAGTTTAGAAGAAAACGATGTTTTTTTTCTTTGGTCGTTACAGTACGAAAGTTAAAAAATTTCGTTAATATTAGTTTTTTTTTAATAAGATTGGCTTTTAAATTTTTCCAGTAGTTTAGAAGAAAACGATGTTTGTTTTTTCTTTGGTCGTTATAGTACGATAGAAAAAAATAATCTGTTATCTCCGTCAATTATAATTTGTTTTCGATTTAGATTTGCTTTTCATAGCTGTTTAAGACAATCTTGATGTATTTTGACACTTTGACAACGATTTTTCCAGTAGTTTAGAAGAAAACGATGTTTTTTTTTCTTTGGTCGTTACAGTACGATAGAAAAAAAAAGCTGTTATCTCCGTCAATAATAATTTGTTTTCGATTTAGATTTGCTTTTCATAGCTGTTTTAGACAATCTTGATGTATTTTGACACTTTGACAACGATTTTTCCAGTAGTTTAGAAGAAAACGATGTTTTTTTTTCTTTGGTCGTTACAGTACGATAGAAAAAAAAGCTGTTATCTCCGTCAATTATAATTTGTTTTCGATTTAGATTTGCTTTTCATAGCTGTTTAAGACAATCTTGATGTATTTTGACACTTTGACAACGATTTTTCCAGAACTTTGGAAGAAAACGATGTTTTATTTCTTTGGTCGTTATAGTATGAAAGAAAAAAAAATTGCGTTAATATTAATTTTTTTTCGATTTAGATTTGCTGTTCATAGCTGCTTAAGACAATCTTGATGTATTTTGATACTTTGACAACGATTTTTCCAGTAGTTTAGAAGAAAACGATGTTTTTTTTCTTTGGTCGTTACAGTACGAAAGATAAAAAAAAAAGCTGTTATCTCCGTCAATTATAATTTGTTTTCGATTTAGATTTGCTTTTCATAGCTGTTTAAGACAATCTTGATGTATTTTGACACTTTGACAACGATTTTTCCAGTAGTTTAGAAGAAAACGATGTTTTTTTTTTCTTTGGTCGTTACAGTACGAAAGAAAAAAGAATGCTGTTAACTTCGTCAATGTTAATTTTTGTTCGATTTAGATTTGCTTTTCATAGCTGTTTTAGACAATCTTGATGTATTTTGACACTTTGACAACGATTTTCCCAGTAGTTTAGAAGAAACCGATGTTTTTTTTCTTTGGTCGTTACAGTACGAAAGTTAAAAAATTGCGTTAATATTAATTTTTTTTAATAAGATTGGCTTTTCTATTTTTCCAGTAGTTTAGAAGAAAACGATGTTTTTTTTCCTTGGTCGTTACAGTACGAAAGAAAAAAAAATGCTGTTAACTTCGTCAATGTTAATTTTTTTTCGATTTAGATTTGCTTTTCATAGCTGTTTTAGACAATCTTGATGTATTTTGACACTTTGACAACGATTTTTCCAGTAGTTTAGAAGAAAACGATGTTTTTTCTTCTTTGGTCGTTACAGTACGAAAGTTAAAAAATTTCTTTAATATTGATTTTTTTTTAAAAAGATTGGCTTTTCCATTTTTCCAGTAGTTTAGAAGAAAACGATGTTTTTTTTTCTTTGGTCGTTACAGTACGAAAGAAAAAAAAATGCTGTTAACTTCGTCAATGTTAATTTTTTTTCGATTTAGGTTTGCTGTTTATAGCTGTTTAAGACAATCTTGATGTATTTTGACACTTTGACAACGATTTTTCCAGTAGTTTAGAAGAAAACGATGTTTTTTTTTATTTGGTCGTTACAGTACGAAAGTTAAAAAAAAGCTGTTGTCTCCGTCAATTATAATTTGTTTTCGATTTAGATTTGCTTTTCATAGCTGTTTTAGACAATCTTGATGTATTTTGACACTTTGACAACGATTTTTCCAGTAGTTTAGAAGAAAACGATGTTTTTTTTTCTTTGGTCGTTACAGTACGAAAGATAAAAAAATTTCGTTAATATTGATTTTTTTTTAATAAGATTGGCTTTTCAATTTTTCCAGTAGTTTAGAAGAAAACGATGTTTTTTTTTCTTTGGTCGTTACAGTACGATAGAAAAAAAAAAGCTGTTTTCTCCGTCAATAATAATTTGTTTTCGATTTAGATTTGCTTTTCATAGCTGTTTTAGACAATCTTGATGTATTTTGACACTTTGACAACGATTTTTCCAGTAGTTTAGAAGAAAACGATGTTTTTTTTCTTTGGTCGTTACAGTACGATAGAAAAAAAAAGCTGTTATCTCCGTCAATTATAATTTGTTTTCGATTTAGATTTGCTTTTCATAGCTGTTTAAGACAATCTTGATGTATTTTGACACTTTGACAACGATTTTTCCAGAACTTTGGAAGAAAACGATGTTTTATTTCTTTGGTCGTTACAGTATGAAAGAAAAAAAAATTGCGTTAATATTAATTTTTTTTCGATTTAGATTTGCTGTTCATAGCTGCTTAAGACAATCTTGATGTATTTTTAAACTTTGACAACGATTTTTCCAGTAGTTTAGAAGAAAACGATGTTTTTTTTCTTTGGTCGTTACAGTACGAAAGATAAAAAAAAAGCTGTTATCTCCGTCAATTATAATTTGTTTTCGATTTAGATTTGCTTTTCATAGCTGTTTAAGACAATCTTGATGTATTTTGACACTTTGACAACGATTTTTCCAGTAGTTTAGAAGAAAACGATGTTTTTTTTTTCTTTGGTCGTTACAGTACGAAAGAAAAAAAAATGCTGTTAACTTCGTCAATGTTAATTTTTGTTCGATTTAGATTTGCTTTTCATAGCTGTTTTAGACAATCTTGATGTATTTTGACACTTTGACAACGATTTTCCTAGTAGTTTAGAAGAAAACGATGTTTTTTTTCTTTGGTCGTTACAGTACGAAAGTTAAAAAATTGCGTTAATATTAATTTTTTTTAATAAGATTGGCTTTTCTATTTTTCCAGTAGTTTAGAAGAAAACGATGTTGTTTTTTTCTTTGGTCGTTACAGTACGAAAGAAAAAAAAATGCTGTTAAGTCCGTCAATGTTAATTTTTGTTCGATTTAGATTTGCTTTTCATAGCTGTTTAAGACAATCTTGATGTATTTTGACACTTTGACAACGATTTTTCCAGTAGTTTAGAAGAAAACGATGTTTTTTTTTCTTTGGTCGTTACAGTACGATAGAAAAAAAAGCTGTTATCTCCGTCAATTATAATTTGTTTTCGATTTAGATTTGCTTTTCATAGCTGTTTAAGACAATCTTGATGTATTTTGACACTTTGACAACGATTTTTCCAGAACTTTGGAAGAAAACGATGTTTTTTTTCCTTGGTCGTTACAGTACGAAAGAAAAAAAAATGCTGTTAACTTCGTCAATGTTAATTTTTTTTCGATTTAGATTTGCTTTTCATAGCTGTTTTAGACAATCTTGATGTATTTTGACACTTTGACAACGATTTTTCCAGTAGTTTAGAAGAAAACGATGTTTTTTCTTCTTTGGTCGTTACAGTACGAAAGTTAAAAAATTTCGTTAATATTGATTTTTTTTTAATAAGATTGGCTTTTCCATTTTTCCAGTAGTTTAGAAGAAAACGATGTTTTTTTTTCTTTGGTCGTTACAGTACGAAAGAAAAAAAAATGCTGTTAACTTCGTCAATGTTAATTTTTTTTCGATTTAGGTTTGCTGTTTATAGCTGTTTAAGACAATCTTGATGTATTTTGACACTTTGACAACGATTTTTCCAGTAGTTTAGAAGAAAACGATGTTTTTTTTTATTTGGTCGTTACAGTACGAAAGTTAAAAAAAAGCTGTTGTCTCCGTCAATTATAATTTGTTTTCGATTTAGATTTGCTTTTCATAGCTGTTTTAGACAATCTTGATGTATTTTGACACTTTGACAACGATTTTTCCAGTAGTTTAGAAGAAAACGATGTTTTTTTTTCTTTGGTCGTTACAGTACGAAAGATAAAAAAATTTCGTTAATATTGATTTTTTTTTAATAAGATTGGCTTTTCAATTTTTCCAGTAGTTTAGAAGAAAACGATGTTTTTTTTTCTTTGGTCGTTACAGTACGATTGAAAAAAAAAAGCTGTTATCTCCGTCAATAATAATTTGTTTTCGATTTAGATTTGCTTTTCATAGCTGTTTTAGACAATCTTGATGTATTTTGACACTTTGACAACGATTTTTCCAGTAGTTTAGAAGAAAACGATGTTTTTTTTCTTTGGTCGTTACAGTACGATAGAAAAAAAAAGCTGTTATCTCCGTCAATTATAATTTGTTTTCGATTTAGATTTGCTTTTCATAGCTGTTTAAGACAATCTTGATGTATTTTGACACTTTGACAACGATTTTTCCAGAACTTTGGAAGAAAACGATGTTTTATTTCTTTGGTCGTTACAGTATGAAAGAAAAAAAAATTGCGTTAATATTAATTTTTTTTCGATTTAGATTTGCTGTTCATAGCTGCTTAAGACAATCTTGATGTATTTTTAAACTTTGACAACGATTTTTCCAGTAGTTTAGAAGAAAACGATGTTTTTTTTTTCTTTGGTCGTTACAGTACGAAAGAAAAAAAAATGCTGTTAACTTCGTCAATGTTAATTTTTGTTCGATTTAGATTTGCTTTTCATAGCTGTTTTAGACAATCTTGATGTATTTTGACACTTTGACAACGATTTTCCTAGTAGTTTAGAAGAAAACGATGTTTTTTTTCTTTGGTCGTTACAGTACGAAAGTTAAAAAATTGCGTTAATATTAATTTTTTTTAATAAGATTGGCTTTTCTATTTTTCCAGTAGTTTAGAAGAAAACGATGTTTTTTTTTCTTTGGTCGTTACAGTACGATTGAAAAAAAAAAGCTGTTATCTCCGTCAATAATAATTTGTTTTCGATTTAGATTTGCTTTTCATAGCTGTTTTAGACAATCTTGATGTATTTTGACACTTTGACAACGATTTTTCCAGTAGTTTAGAAGAAAACGATGTTTTTTTTTCTTTGGTCGTTACAGTACGAAAGATAAAAAAATTTCGTTAATATTGATTTTTTTTTAATAAGATTGGCTTTTCAATTTTTCCAGTAGTTTAGAAGAAAACGATGTTTTTTTTTCTTTGGTCGTTACAGTACGATTGAAAAAAAAAAGCTGTTATCTCCGTCAATTATAATTTGTTTTCGATTTAGATTTGCTTTTCATAGCTGTTTTAGACAATCTTGATGTATTTTGACACTTTGACAACGATTTTTCCAGTAGTTTAGAAGAAAACGATGTTTTTTTTCTTTGGTCGTTACAGTACGATAGAAAAAAAAAGCTGTTATCTCCGTCAATTATAATTTGTTTTCGATTTAGATTTGCTTTTCATAGCTGTTTAAGACAATCTTGATGTATTTTGACACTTTGACAACGATTTTTCCAGAACTTTGGAAGAAAACGATGTTTTATTTCTTTGGTCGTTACAGTACGAAAGATAAAAAAAAAGCTGTTATCTCCGTCAATTATAATTTGTTTTCGATTTAGATTTGCTTTTCATAGCTGTTTAAGACAATCTTGATGTATTTTGACACTTTGACAACGATTTTTCCAGTAGTTTAGAAGAAAACGATGTTTTTTTTTTCTTTGGTCGTTACAGTACGAAAGAAAAAAAAATGCTGTTAACTTCGTCAATGTTAATTTTTGTTCGATTTAGATTTGCTTTTCATAGCTGTTTTAGACAATCTTGATGTATTTTGACACTTTGACAACGATTTTCCTAGTAGTTTAGAAGAAAACGATGTTTTTTTTCTTTGGTCGTTACAGTACGAAAGTTAAAAAATTGCGTTAATATTAATTTTTTTTAATAAGATTGGCTTTTCTATTTTTCCAGTAGTTTAGAAGAAAACGATGTTTTTTTTCCTTGGTCGTTACAGTACGAAAGAAAAAAAAATGCTGTTAACTTCGTCAATGTTAATTTTTTTTCGATTTAGATTTGCTTTTCATAGCTGTTTTAGACAATCTTGATGTATTTTGACACTTTGACAACGATTTTTCCAGTAGTTTAGAAGAAAACGATGTTTTTTTTCTTTGGTCGTTACAGTACGAAAGTTAAAAAATTTCGTTAATATTAATTTTTTTTTAATAAGATTGGCTTTTAAATTTTTCCAGTAGTTTAGAATAAAACGATGTTTTTTTTTTCTTTGGTCGTTATAGTACGATAGAAAAAAATAATCTGTTATCTCCGTCAATTATAATTTGTTTTCGATTTAGATTTGCTTTTCATAGCTGTTTAAGACAATCTTGATGTATTTTGACACTTTGACAACGATTTTTCCAGTAGTTTAGAAGAAAACGATGTTGTTTTTTTCTTTGGTCGTTACAGTACGAAAGAAAAAAAAATGCTGTTAAGTCCGTCAATGTTAATTTTTGTTCGATTTAGATTTGCTTTTCATAGCTGTTTAAGACAATCTTGATGTATTTTGACACTTTGACAACGATTTTTCCAGTAGTTTAGAAGAAAACGATGTTTTTTTTTCTTTGGTCGTTACAGTACGAAAGATAAAAAAATTTCGTTAATATTAATTTTTTTTTAATAAGATTGGCTTTTCAATTTTTCCAGTAGTTTAGAAGAAAATGATGTTTTTTTTTCTTTGGTCGTTACAGTACGAAAGATAAAAAAATTTCGTTAATATTGATTTTTTTTAAATAAGATTGGCTTTTCCATTTTTCCAGTAGTTTAGAAGAAAACGATGTTTTTTTTTCTTTGGTCGTTACAGTACGAAAGAAAAAAAAATGCTGTTAACTTCGTCAATGTTAATTTTTTTTAGATTTAGATTTGCTTTTCATAGCTGTTTTAGACAATCTTGATGTATTTTGACACTTTGACAACGATTTTTCCAGTAGTTTAGAAGAAAACGATGTTTTTTTTCTTTGGTCGTTACAGTACGAAAGTTAAAAAATTTCGTTAATATTAATTTTTTTTAATAAGATTGGCTTTTCAATTTTTCCAGTAGTTTAGAAGAAAATGATGTTTTTTTTTCTTTGGTCGTTACAGTACGAAAAATAAAAAAATTTCGTTAATATTGATTTTTTTTAAATAAGATTGGCTTTTCCATTTTTCCAGTAGTTTAGAAGAAAACGATGTTTTCTTTTCTTTGGTCGTTACAGTACGAAAGAAAAAAAAATGCTGTTAACTTCGTCAATGTTAATTTTTTTTAGATTTAGATTTGCTTTTCATAGCTGTTTTAGACAATCTTGATGTATTTTGACACTTTGACAACGATTTTTCCAGTAGTTTAGAAGAAAACGATGTTTTTTTTCTTTGGTCGTTACAGTACGAAAGTTAAAAAATTTCGTTAATATTAATTTTTTTTAATAAGATTGGCTTTTCAATTTTTCCAGTAGTTTAGAAGAAAATGATGTTTTTTTTTCTTTGGTCGTTACAGTACGAAAGATAAAAAAATTTCGTTAATATTAATTTTTTTTTTAATAAGATTGGCTATTCAATTTTTCCAGTAGTTTATAAGAAAAAGATGTTTTTTTTTTCTTTGGTCATTACAGTACGATAGAAAAAAAAAGCTGTTATCTCCGTCAATTATAATTTGTTTTCGATTTAGATTTGCTGTTCATAGCTGTTTAAGACAATCTTGATGTATTTTGACACTTTGACAACGATTTTTCCAGTAGTTTAGAAGAAAACGATGTTTTTTTTCTTTGGTCGTTACAGTACGAAAGTTAAAAAATTTCGTTAATATAAATTTTTTTTTAATAAGATTGGCTTTTCAATTTTTCCAGTAGTTTAGAAGAAAACGATGTTTTTTTTTCTTTGGTCGTTACAGTACGATAGAAAAAAAAAGCTGTTATCTCCGTCAATTATAATTTGTTTTCGATTTAGATTTGCTTTTCATAGCTGTTTAAGACAATCTTGATGTATTTTGACACTTTGACAACGATTTTTCCAGTAGTTTAGAAGAAAACGATGTTGTTTTTTTCTTTGGTCGTTACAGTACGAAAGAAAAAAAAAATGCTGTTAAGTCCGTCAATGTTAATTTTTGTTCGATTTAGATTTGCTTTTCATAGCTGTTTAAGACAATCTTGATGTATTTTGACACTTTGACAACGATTTTTCCAGTAGTTTAGAAGAAAACGATGTTTTTTTTTCTTTGGTCGTTACAGTACGAAAGATAAAAAAATTTCGTTAATATTTATTTTTTTTTAATAAGATTGGCTTTTCAATTTTTCCAGTAGTTTAGAAGAAAATGATGTTTTTTTGTTCTTTGGTCGTTACAGTACGATAGAAAAAAAAAGCTGTTATCTCCGTCAATTATAATTTGTTTTCGATTTAGATTTGCTTTTCATAGCTGTTTAAGACAATCTTGATGTATTTTGACACTTTGACAACGATTTTTCCAGTAGTTTAGAAGAAAACGATGTTGTTTTTTTCTTTGGTCGTTACAGTACGAAAGAAAAAAAAAATGCTGTTAAGTCCGTCAATGTTAATTTTTGTTCGATTTAGATTTGCTTTTCATAGCTGTTTAAGACAATCTTGATGTATTTTGACACTTTGACAACGATTTTTCCAGTAGTTTAGAAGAAAACGATGTTTTTTTTTCTTTGGTCGTTACAGTACGAAAGATAAAAAAATTTCGTTAATATTTATTTTTTTTTAATAAGATTGGCTTTTCAATTTTTCCAGTAGTTTAGAAGAAAATGATGTTTTTTTGTTCTTTGGTCGTTACAGTACGAAAGATAAAAAAATTTCGTTAATATTGATTTTTTTTAAATAAGATTGGCTTTTCCATTTTTCCAGTAGTTTAGAAGAAAACGATGTTTTTTTTTCTTTGGTCGTTACAGTACGAAAGAAAAAAAAATGCTGTTAACTTCGTCAATGTTAATTTTTTTTAGATTTAGATTTGCTTTTCATAGCTGTTTTAGACAATCTTGATGTATTTTGACACTTTGACATCGATTTTTCCAGTAGTTTAGAAGAAAACGATGTTTTTTTTCTTTGGTCGTTACAGTACAAAAGTTAAAAAATTTCGTTAATATTAATTTTTTTTAAAAAGATTGGCTTTTCAATTTTTCCAGTAGTTTAGAAGAAAATGATGTTTTTTTTTCTTTGGTCGTTACAGTACGAAAAATAAAAAAATTTCGTTAATATTGATTTTTTTTAAATAAGATTGGCTTTTCCATTTTTCCAGTAGTTTAGAAGAAAACGATGTTTTTTTTTCTTTGGTCGTTACAGTACGATAGAAAAAAATAATCTGTTATCTCCGTCAATTATAATTTGTTTTCGATTTAGATTTGCTTTTCATAGCTGTTTAAGACAATCTTGATGTATTTTGACACTTTGACAACGATTTTTCCAGTAGTTTAGAAGAAAACGATGTTGTTTTTTTCTTTGGTCGTTACAGTACGAAAGAAAAAAAAATGCTGTTAAGTCCGTCAATGTTAATTTTTGTTCGATTTAGATTTGCTTTTCATAGCTGTTTAAGACAATCTTGATGTATTTTGACACTTTGACAACGATTTTTCCAGTAGTTTAGAAGAAAACGATGTTTTTTTTTTCTTTGGTCGTTACAGTACGAAAGAAAAAAAAAATGCTGTTAAGTCCGTCAATGTTAATTTTTGTTCGATTTAGATTTGCTTTTCATAGCTGTTTAAGACAATCTTGATGTATTTTGACACTTTGACAACGATTTTTCCAGTAGTTTAGAAGAAAACGATGTTTTTTTTCTTTGGTCGTTACAGTACGAAAGATAAAAAAATTTCGTTAATATTAATTTTTTTTTAATAAGATTGGCTTTTCAATTTTTCCAGTAGTTTAGAAGAAAATGATGTTTTTTTTTCTTTGGTCGTTACAGTACGAAAGTTAAAAAATTTCGTTAATATTGATTTTTTTAAAATAAGATTGGCTTTTCCATTTTTCCAGTAGTTTAGAAGAAAACGATGTTTTTTTTTCTTTGGTCGTTACAGTACGAAAGAAAAAAAAATGCTGTTAACTTCGTCAATGTTAATTTTTTTTCGATTTAGATTTGCTTTTCATAGCTGTTTTAGACAATCTTGATGTATTTTGACACTTTGACAACGATTTTTCCAGTAGTTTAGAAGAAAACGATGTTTTTTTTCTTTGGTCGTTACAGTACGAAAGTTAAAAAATTTCGTTAATATTAATTTTTTTTTAATAAGATTGGCTTTTAAATTTTTCCAGTAGTTTAGAAGAAAACGATGTTTTTTTTTCTTTGGTCGTTACAGTACGAAAGATAAAAAAATTTCGTTAATATTGATTTTTTTTTAATAAGATTGGCTTTTCCATTTTTCCAGTAGTTTAGAAGAAAACGATGTTTTTTTTCTTTGGTCGTTACAGTACGAAAGTTAAAAAATTTCGTTAATATTAATTTTTTTTTTAATAAGATTGGCTTTTCAATTTTTCCAGTAGTTTATAAGAAAAAGATATTTTTTTTTTCTTTGGTCGTTACAGAACGATAGAAAAAAAAAGCTGTTATCTCCGTCAATTATAATTTGTTTTCGATTTAGATTTGCTGTTCATAGCTGTTTAAGACAATCTTGATGTATTTTGACACTTTGACAACGATTTTTCCAGTAGTTTAGAAGAAAACGATGTTTTTTTTCTTTGGTCGTTACAGTACGAAAGTTAAAAAATTTCGTTAATATTAATTTTTTTTTTAATAAGATTGGCTTTTCAATTTTTCCAGTAGTTTAGAAGAAAAAGATGTTTTTTTTTCTTTGGTCGTTACAGTACGATAGAAAAAAAAAGCTGTTATCTCCGTCAATTATAATTTGTTTTCGATTTAGGTTTGCTGTTCATAGCTGTTTAAGACAATCTTGATGTATTTTGACACTTTGACAACGATTTTTCCAGTAGTTTAGAAGAAAACGATGTTTTTTTTTATTTGGTCGTTACAGTACGAAAGAAAAAAAAAAGCTGTTGTCTCCGTCAATTATAATTTGTTTTCGATTTAGATTTGCTTTTCATAGCTGTTTTAGACAATCTTGATGTATTTTGACACTTTGACAACGATTTTTCCAGTAGTTTAGAAGAAAACGATGTTTTTTTTTCTTTGGTCGTTACAGTACGAAAGATAAAAAAATTTCGTTAATATTGATTTTTTTTTAATAAGATTAACTTTTCCATTTTTCCAGTAGTTTAGATGAAAACGATGTTTTTTTTTCTTTGGTCGTTACAGTACGAAAGAAAAAAAAATGCTGTTAACTTCGTCAATGTTAATTTTTTTTCGATTTAGATTTGCTTTTTATAGCTGTTTTAGACAATCTTGATGTATTTTGACACTTTGACAACGATTTTTCCAGTAGTTTAGAAGAAAACGATGTTTTTTTTCTTTGGTCGTTACAGTACGAAAGTTAAAAAATTTCGTTAATATTAATTTTTTTTTAATAAGATTGGCTTTTTAATTTTTCCAGTAGTTTAGAAGAAAACAATGTTTTTTTTTCTTTGGTCGTTACAGTACGATAGAAAAAAAAAGCTGTTATCTCCGTCAATTATAATTTGTTTTCGATTTAGATTTGCTTTTCATAGCTGTTTTAGACAATCTTGATGTATTTTGACACTTTGACAACGATTTTTCCAGTAGTTTAGAAGAAAACGATGTTTTTTTTTCTTTGGTCGTTACAGTACGAAAGATAAAAAAATTTCGTAAATATTGATTTTTTTTTAATAAGATTGGCTTTTCCATTTTTCCAGTAGTTTAGAAGAAAACGATGTTTTTTTTTCTTTGGTCGTTACAGTACGAAAGAAAAAAAAATGCTGTTAACTTCGTCAATGTTAATTTTTTTTCGATTTAGGTTTGCTGTTTATAGCTGTTTAAGACAATCTTGATGTATTTTGATACTTTGACAACGATTTTTCCAGTAGTTTAGAAGAAAACGATGTTTTTTTTTATTTGGTCGTTACAGTACGAAAGAAAAAAAAAAGCTGTTGTCTCCGTCAATTATAATTTGTTTTCGATTTAGATTTGCTTTTCATAGCTGTTTTAGACAATCTTGATGTATTTTGACACTTTGACAACGATTTTTCCAGTAGTTTAGAAGAAAACGATGTTTTTTTTTCTTTGGTCGTTACAGTACGAAAGATAAAAAAATTTCGTTAATATTGATTTTTTTTTAATAAGATTGGCTTTTCCATTTTTCCAGTAGTTTAGAAGAAAACGATGTTTTTTTTCTTTGGTCGTTACAGTACGAAAGAAAAAAAAATGCTGTTAACTTCGTCAATGTTAATTTTTTTTCGATTTAGGTTTGCTGTTTATAGCTGTTTAAGACAATCTTGATGTATTTTGACACTTTGACAACGATTTTTCCAGTAGTTTAGAAGAAAACGATGTTTTTTTTTCTTTGGTCGTTACAGTACGATAGAAAAAAAAAGCTGTTATCTCCGTCAATTATAATTTGTTTTCGATTTAGATTTGCTTTTCATAGCTGTTTAAGACAATCTTGATGTATTTTGACACTTTGACAACGATTTTTCCAGAACTTTGGAAGAAAACGATGTTTTATTTCTTTGGTCGTTACAGTATGAAAGAAAAAAAAATTGCGTTAATATTAATTTTTTTTCGATTTAGATTTTCTGTTCATAGCTGCTTAAGACAATCTTGATGTATTTTGATACTTTGACAACGATTTTCCCAGTAGTTTAGAAGAAAACGATGTTTTTTTTTATTTGGTCGTTACAGTACGAAAGAAAAAAAAAAGCTGTTGTCTCCGTCAATTATAATTTGTTTTCGATTTAGATTTGCTTTTCATAGCTCTTTTAGACAATCTTGATGTATTTTGACACTTTGACAACGATTTTTCCAGTAGTTTAGAAGAAAACGATGTTTTTTTTTCTTTGGTCGTTACAGTACGAAAGATAAAAAAATTTCGTTAATATTGATTTTTTTTTAATAAGATTGGCTTTTCAATTTTTCCAGTAGTTTAGAAGAAAACGATGTTTTTTTTTCTTTGGTCGTTACAGTACGAAAGAAAAAAAAATGCTGTTAACTTCGTCAATGTTAATTTTTTTTCGATTTAGGTTTGCTGTTTATAGCTGTTTAAGACAATCTTGATGTATTTTGACACTTTGACAACGATTTTTCCAGTAGTTTAGAAGAAAACGATGTTTTTTTTTATTTGGTCGTTACAGTACGAAAGAAAAAAAAAAGCTGTTGTCTCCGTCAATTATAATTTGTTTTCGATTTAGATTTGCTGTTTATAGCTGTTTAAGACAATCTTGATGTATTTTGACACTTTGACAACGATTTTTCCAGTAGTTTAGAAGAAAACGATGTTTTTTTTTATTTGGTCGTTACAGTACGAAAGAAAAAAAAAAAGCTGTTGTCTCCGTCAATTATAATTTGTTTTCGATTTAGATTTGCTTTTCATAGCTGTTTTAGACAATCTTGATGTATTTTGACACTTTGACAACGATTTTTCCAGTAGTTTAGAAGAAAACGATGTTTTTTTTTCTTTGGTCGTTACAGTACGAAAGATAAAAAAATTTCGTTAATATTGATTTTTTTTTAATAAGATTGGCTTTTCCATTTTTCCAGTAGTTTAGAAGAAAACGATGTTTTTTTTTCTTTGGTCGTTACAGTACGAAAGAAAAAAAAATGCTGTTAACTTCGTCAATGTTAATTTTTTTTCGATTTAGGTTTGCTGTTTATAGCTGTTTAAGACAATCTTGATGTATTTTGACACTTTGACAACGATTTTTCCAGTAGTTTAGAAGAAAACGATGTTTTTTTTATTTGGTCGTTACAGTACGAAAGAAAAAAAAAAGCTGTTGTCTCCGTCAATTATAATTTGTTTTCGATTTAGATTTGCTTTTCATAGCTCTTTTAGACAATCTTGATGTATTTTGACACTTTGACAACGATTTTTCCAGTAGTTTAGAAGAAAACGATGTTTTTTTTTCTTTGGTCGTTACAGTACGAAAGATAAAAAAATTTCGTTAATATTGATTTTTTTTTAATAAGATTGGCTTTTCAATTTTTCCAGTAGTTTAGAAGAAAACGATGTTTTTTTTTCTTTGGTCGTTACAGTACGAAAGAAAAAAAAATGCTGTTAACTTCGTCAATGTTAATTTTTTTTCGATTTAGGTTTGCTGTTTATAGCTGTTTAAGACAATCTTGATGTATTTTGACACTTTGACAACGATATTTCCAGTAGTTTAGAAGAAAACGATGTTTTTTTTTCTTTGGTCGTTACAGTACGATAGAAAAAAAAAGCTGTTATCTCCATCAATTATAATTTTTTTTCGATTTAGATTTGCTTTTCATAGCTGTTTAAGACAATCTTGATGTATTTTGACACTTTGACAACGATTGTTCCAGAACTTTGGAAGAAAACGATGTTTTATTTCTTTGGTCGTTACAGTATGAAAGAAAAAAAAATTGCGTTAATATTAATTTTTTTTCGATTTAGATTTGCTTTTCATAGCTGTTTTAGACAATCTTGATGTATTTTGACACTTTGACAACGATTTTTCCAGTAGTTTAGAAGAAAACGATGTTTTTTTTCTTTGGTCGTTACAGTACGAAAGTTAAAAAATTTCGTTAATATTAATTTTTTTTTAATAAGATTGGCTTTTCAATTTTTCCAGTAGTTTAGAAGAAAACGATATTTTTTTTTCTTTGGTCGTTACAGTACGAAAGATAAAAAAATTTCGTTAATATTGATTTTTTTTTAATAAGATTGGCTTTTCCATTTTTCCAGTAGTTTAGAAGAAAACGATGTTTTTTTTTCTTTGGTCGTTACAGTACGATAGAAAAAAAAAAGCTGTTATCTCCGTCAATAATAATTTGTTTTCGATTTAGATTTGCTTTTCATAGCTGTTTTAGACAATCTTGATGTATTTTGACACTTTGACAACGATTTTTCCAGTAGTTTAGAAGAAAACGATGTTTTTTTTTCTTTGGTCGTTACAGTACGATAGAAAAAAAAAGCTGTTATCTCCGTCAATTATAATTTGTTTTCGATTTAGATTTGCTTTTCATAGCTGTTTTAGACAATCTTGATGTATTTTGACAACGATTTTCCCAGTAGTTTAGAAGAAAACGATGTTTTTTTTCTTTGGTCGTTACAGTACGAAAGTTAAAAAATTGCGTTAATATTAATTTTTTTTTAATAAGATTGGCTTTTAAATTTTTCCAGTAGTTTAGAAGAAAACGATATTTTTTTTTCTTTGGTCGTTACAGTACGAAAGATAAAAAAATTTCGTTAATATTGATTTTTTTTTAATAAGATTGGCTTTTCTATTTTTCCAGCAGTTTAGAAGAAAACGATGTTTTTTTTTCTTTGGTCGTTACAGTACGAAAGAAAAAAAAATGCTGTTAACTTCGTCAATGTTAATTTTTGTTCGATTTAGGTTTGCTGTTTATAGCTGTTTAAGACAATCTTAATGTATTTTGACACTTTGACAACGATTTTTCCAGTAGTTTAGAAGAAAACGATGTTTTTTTTTATTTGGTCGTTACAGTACGAAAGAAAAAAAAAAGCTGTTGTCTCCGTCAATTATAATTTGTTTTCGATTTAGATTTGCTTTTCATAGCTGTTTTAGACAATCTTGATGTATTTTGACACTTTGACAACGATTTTTCCAGTAGTTTAGAAGAAAACGATGTTTTTTTTTCTTTGGTCGTTACAGTACGAAAGATAAAAAAATTTCGTTAATATTGATTTTTTTTTAATAAGATTGGCTTTTCAATTTTTCCAGTAGTTTAGAAGAAAACGATGTTTTTTTTTCTTTGGTCGTTACAGTACGATAGAAAAAAAAAAGCTGTTATCTCCGTCAATAATAATTTGTTTTCGATTTAGATTTGCTTTTCATAGCTGTTTTAGACAATCTTGATGTATTTTGACACTTTGACAACGATTTTTCCAGTAGTTTAGAAGAAAACGATGTTTTTTTTTCTTTGGTCGTTACAGTACGATAGAAAAAAAAAGCTGTTATCTCCGTCAATTACAATTTGTTTTCGATTTAGATTTGCTTTTCATAGCTGTTTAAGACAATCTTGATGTATTTTGACACTTTGACAACGATTTTTCCAGAACTTTGGAAGAAAACGATGTTTTATTTCTTTGGTCGTTACAGTATGAAAGAAAAAAAAATTGCGTTAATATTAATTTTTTTTCGATTTAGATTTGCTTTTCATAGCTGTTTTAGACAATCTTGATGTATTTTGACACTTTGACAACGATTTTTCCAGTAGTTTAGAAGAAAACGATGTTTTTTTTCTTTGGTCGTTACAGTACGAAAGTTAAAAAATTTCGTTAATATTAATTTTTTTTTAATAAGATTGGCTTTTAAATTTTTCCAGTAGTTTAGAAGAAAACGATATTTTTTTTTCTTTGGTCGTTACAGTACGAAAGATAAAAAAATTTCGTTAATATTGATTTTTTTTTAATAAGATTGGCTTTTCCATTTTTCCAGTAGTTTAGAAGAAAACGATGTTTTTTTTTCTTTGGTCGTTACAGTACGATAGAAAAAAAAAAGCTGTTATCTCCGTCAATAATAATTTGTTTTCGATTTAGATTTGCTTTTCATAGCTGTTTTAGACAATCTTGATGTATTTTGACACTTTGACAACGATTTTTCCAGTAGTTTAGAAGAAAACGATGTTTTTTTTTCTTTGGTCGTTACAGTACGATAGAAAAAAAAAGCTGTTATCTCCGTCAATTATAATTTGTTTTCGATTTAGATTTGCTTTTCATAGCTGTTTAAGACAATCTTGATGTATTTTGACACTTTGACAACGATTTTTCCAGAACTTTGGAAGAAAACGATGTTTTATTTCTTTGGTCGTTACAGTATGAAAGAAAAAAAAATTGCGTTAATATTAATTTTTTTTCGATTTAGATTTGCTGTTCATAGCTGCTTAAGACAATCTTGATGTATTTTGACACTTTGACAACGATTTTTCCAGTAGTTTAGAAGAAAACGATGTTTTTTTTTTCTTTGGTCGTTACAGTACGAAAGAAAAAAAAATGCTGTTAACTTCGTCAATGTTAATTTTTGTTCGATTTAGATTTGCTTTTCATAGCTGTTTTAGACAATCTTGATGTATTTTGACAACGATTTTCCCAGTAGTTTAGAAGAAAACGATGTTTTTTTTCTTTGGTCGTTACAGTACGAAAGTTAAAAAATTGCGTTAATATTAATTTTTTTTAATAAGATTGGCTTTTCTATTTTTCCAGTAGTTTAGAAGAAAACGATGTTTTTTTTCCTTGGTCGTTACAGTACGAAAGAAAAAAAAATGCTGTTAACTTCGTCAATGTTAATTTTTTTTCGATTTAGATTTGCTTTTCATAGCTGTTTTAGACAATCTTGATGTATTTTGACACTTTGACAACGATTTATCCAGTAGTTTAGAAGAAAACGATGTTTTTTTTTCTTTGGTCGTTACAGTACGAAAGTTAAAAAATTTCGTTAATATTAATTTTTTTTTAATAAGATTGGCTTTTAAATTTTTCCAGTAGTTTAGAAGAAAACGATGTTTTTTTTTTCTTTGGTCGTTATAGTACGATAGAAAAAAATAATCTGTTATCTCCGTCAATTATAATTTGTTTTCGATTTAGATTTGCTTTTCATAGCTGTTTAAGACAATCTTGATGTATTTTGCCACTTTGACAACGATTTTTCCAGTAGTTTAGAAGAAAACGATGTTGTTTTTTTCTTTGGTCGTTACAGTACGAAAGAAAAAAAAAATGCTGTTAAGTCCGTCAATGTTAATTTTTGTTCGATTTAGATTTGCTTTTCATAGCTGTTTAAGACAATCTTGATGTATTTTGACACTTTGACAACGATTTTTCCAGTAGTTTAGAAGAAAACGATGTTTTTTTTTCTTTGGTCGTTACAGTACGAAAGATAAAAAAATTTCGTTAATATTAATTTTTTTTTAATAAGATTGGCTTTTCAATTTTTCCAGTAGTTTAGAAGAAAATGATGTTTTTTTTTCTTTGGTCGTTACAGTACGAAAGATAAAAAAATTTCGTTAATATTGATTTTTTTTAAATAAGATTGGCTTTTCCATTTTTCCAGTAGTTTAGAAGAAAACGATGTTTTTTTTTCTTTGGTCGTTACAGTACGAAAGAAAAAAAAATGCTGTTACTTCGTCAATGTTTAATTTTTTTTCGATTTAGATTTGCTTTTCATAGCTGTTTTAGACAATCTTGATGTATTTTGACACTTTGACAACGATTTTTCCAGTAGTTTAGAAGAAAACGATGTTTTTTTTCTTTGGTCGTTACAGTACGAAAGTTAAAAAATTTCGTTAATATTGATTTTTTTTAAATAAGATTGGCTTTTCCATTTTTCCAGTAGTTTAGAAGAAAACGATGTTTTTTTTTCTTTGGTCGTTACAGTACGATAGAAAAAAAAAAGCTGTTATCTCCGTCAATAATAATTTGTTTTCGATTTAGATTTGCTTTTCATAGCTGTTTTAGACAATCTTGATGTATTTTGACACTTTGACAACGATTTTTCCAGTAGTTTAGAAGAAAACGATGTTTTTTTTTCTTTGGTCGTTACAGTACGATAGAAAAAAAAAGCTGTAATCTCCGTCAATTATAATTTGTTTTCGATTTAGATTTGCTTTTCATAGCTGTTTAAGACAATCTTGATGTATTTTGACACTTTGACAACGATTTTTCCAGAACTTTGGAAGAAAACGATGTTTTATTTCTTTGGTCGTTACAGTATGAAAGAAAAAAAAATTGCGTTAATATTAATTTTTTTTCGATTTAGATTTGCTGTTCATAGCTGCTTAAGACAATCTTGATGTATTTTGACACTTTGACAACGATTTTTCCAGTAGTTTAGAAGAAAACGATGTTTTTTTTTTCTTTGGTCGTTACAGTACGAAAGAAAAAAAAATACTGTTAACTTCGTCAATGTTAATTTTTGTTCGATTTAGATTTGCTTTTCATAGCTGTTTTAGACAATCTTGATGTATTTTGACAACGATTTTCCCAGTAGTTTAGAAGAAAACGATGTTTTTTTTCTTTGGTCGTTACAGTACGAAAGTTAAAAAATTGCGTTAATATTAATTTTTTTTAATAAGATTGGCTTTTCTATTTTTCCAGTAGTTTAGAAGAAAACGATGTTTTTTTTCCTTGGTCGTTACAGTACGAAAGAAAAAAAAATATCTGTTATCTCCGTCAATTATAATTTGTTTTCGATTTAGATTTGCTTTTCATAGCTGTTTTAGACAATCTTGATGTCTTTTGACACTTTGACAACGATTTTTCTAGTAGTTTAGAAGAAAACGATGTTTTTTTTCTTTGGTCGTAACAGTACGAAAGTTAAAAAATTTCGTTAATATTAATTTTTTTTTAATAAGATTGGCTTTTAAATTTTTCCAGTAGTTTAGAAGAAAACGATGTTTTTTTTTTCTTTGGTCGTTATAGTACGATAGAAAAAAATAATCTGTTATCTCCGTCAATTATAATTAGTTTTCGATTTAGATTTGCTTTTCATAGCTGTTTAAGACAATCTTGATGTATTTTGACACTTTGACAACGATTTTTCCAGTAGTTTAGAAGAAAACGATGTTGTTTTTTTCTTTGGTCGTTACAGTACGAAAGAAAAAAAAAATGCTGTTAAGTCCGTCAATGTTAATTTTTGTTCGATTTAGATTTGCTTTTCATAGCTGTTTAAGACAATCTTGATGTATTTTGACACTTTGACAATGATTTTTCCAGTAGTATAGAAGAAAACGATGTTTTTTTTTCTTTGGTCGTTACAGTACGAAAGATAAAAAAATTTCGTTAATATTAATTTTTTTTTAATAAGATTGGCTTTTCAATTTTTCCAGTAGTTTAGAAGAAAATGATGTTTTTTTTTCTTTGGTCGTTACAGTACGAAAGATAAAAAAATTTCGTTAATATTGATTTTTTTTAAATAAGATTGGCTTTTCCATTTTTCCAGTAGTTTAGAAGAAAACGATGTTTTTTTTTCTTTGGTCGTTACAGTACGAAAGAAAAAAAAATGCTGTTACTTCGTCAATGTTAATTTTTTTTCGATTTAGATTTGCTTTTCATAGCTGTTTTAGACAATCTTGATGTATTTTGACACTTTGACAACGATTTTTCCAGTAGTTTAGAAGAAAACGATGTTTTTTTTCTTTGGTCGTTACAGTACGAAAGTTAAAAAATTTCGTTAATATTAATTTTTTTTAATAAGATTGGCTTTTCAATTTTTCCAGTAGTTTAGAAGAAAATGATGTTTTTTTATCTTTGGTCGTTACAGTACGAAAAATAAAAAAATTTCGTTAATATTGATTTTTTTTAAATAAGATTGGCTTTTCCATTTTTCCAGTAGTTTAGAAGAAAACGATGTTTTTTTTTCTTTGGTCGTTACAGTACGATAGAAAAAAATAATCTGTTATCTCCGTCAATTATAATTTGTTTTCGATTTAGATTTGCTTTTCATAGCTGTTTAAGACAATCTTGATGTATTTTGACACTTTGACAACGATTTTTCCAGTAGTTTAGAAGAAAACGATGTTGTTTTTTTCTTTGGTCGTTACAGTACGAAAGAAAAAAAAAATGCTGTTTTGTCCGTCAATGTTAATTTTTGTTCGATTTAGATTTGCTTTTCATAGCTGTTTAAGACAATCTTGATGTATTTTGACACTTTGACAACGATTTTTCCAGTAGTTTAGAAGAAAACGATGTTTTTTTTTTCTTTGGTCGTTACAGTACGAAAGAAAAAAAAAATGCTGTTAAGTCCATCAATGTTAATTTTTGTTCGATTTAGATTTGCTTTTCATAGCTGTTTAAGACAATCTTGATGTATTTTGACACTTTGACAACGATTTTTCCAGTAGTTTAGAAGAAATGATGTTTTTTTCTTTGGTCGTTAAAATGATGTTTTTTTTTCTTTGGTCGTTACAGTACGAAAGTTAAAAAAATTTAGTTAATATTGATTTTTTTTAAATAAGATTGGCTTTTCCATTTTTCCAGTAGTTTAGAAGAAAACGATGTTTTTTTTTCTTTGGTCGTTACAGTACGAAAGAAAAAAAAATGCTGTTAACTTCGTCAATGTTAATTTTTTTTCGATTTAGATTTGCTTTTCATAGCTGTTTTAGACAATCTTGATGTATTTGGACACTTTGACAACGATTTTTCCAGTAGTTTAGAAGAAAACGATGTTTTTTTTCTTTGGTCGTTACAGTACGAAAGTTAAAAAATTTCGTTAATATTAATTTTTTTTTAATAAGATTGGCTTTTAAATTTTTCCAGTAGTTTAGAAGAAAACGATGTTTTTTTTTCTTTGGTCGTTACAGTACGAAAGATAAAAAAATTTCGTTAATATTGATTTTTTTTTAATAAGATTGGCTTTTCCATTTTTCCAGTAGTTTAGAAGAAAACGATGTTTTTTTTTCTTTGGTCGTTACAGTACGAAAGAAAAAAAAATGCTGTTAACTTCGTCAATGTTAATTTTTTTTCGATATAGGTTTGCTGTTTATAGCTGTTTAAGACAATCTTGATGTATTTTGACACTTTGACAACGATTTTTCCAGTAGTTTAGAAGAAAACGATGTTTTTTTTCTTTGGTCGTTACAGTACGAAAGTTAAAAAATTTCGTTAATATTAATTTTTTTTTAATAAGATTGGCTTTTCAATTTTTCCAGTAGTTTAGAAGAAAACGATGTTTTTTTTTTCTTTGGTCGTTACAGTACGATAGAAAAAAAAAGCTGTTATCTCCGTCAATTATAATTTGTGTTCGATTTAGATTTGCTTTTCATAGCTGTTTAAGACAATCTTGATGTATTTTGACACTTTGACAACGATTTTTCCAGTAGTTTAGAAGAAAACGATGTGTTTTTTTTTCTTTGGTCGTTACAGTACGAAAGAAAAAAAAAATGCTGTTAAGTCCGTCAATGTTAATTTTTGTTCGATTTAAATTTGCTTTTCATAGCTGTTTAAGACAATCTTGATGTAATTTGACACTTTGACAACGATTTTTCCAGTAGTTTAGAAGAAAACGATGTTTTTTTTCTTTGGTCGTTACAGTACGAAAGTTAAAAAATTTCGTTAATATTAATTTTTTTTTTAATAAGATTGGCTTTTCAATTTTTCCAGTAGTTTAGTAGAAAAAGATGTTTTTTTTTCTTTGGTCGTTACAGTACGATAGAAAAAAAAGCTGTTATCTCCGTCAATGTTAATTTTTTTTCGATTTAGATTTGCTTTTTATAGATGTTTTAGACAATCTTGATGTATTTTGACACTTTGACAACGATTTTTCCAGTAGTTTAGAAGAAAACGATTTTTTTTTTCTTTGGTCGTTACAGTACGAAAGTTAAAAAATTTCGTTAATATTAATTTTTTTTTTAATAAGATTGGCTTTTCAATTTTTCCAGTAGTTTAGAAGAAAAAGATGTTTTTTTTTCTTTGGTCGTTACAGTACGATAGAAAAAAAAAGCTGTTATCTCCGTCAATTATAATTTGTTTTCGATTTAGGTTTGCTGTTCATAGCTGTTTAAGACAATCTTGATGTATTTTGACACTTTGACAACGATTTTTCCAGTAGTTTAGAAGAAAACGATGTTTTTTTTTATTTGGTCGTTACAGTACGAAAGAAAAAAAAAAGCTGTTGTCTCCGTCAATTATAATTTGTTTTCGATTTAGATTTGCTTTTCATAGCTGTTTTAGACAATCTTGATGTATTTTGACACTTTGACAACGATTTTTCCAGTAGTTTAGAAGAAAACGATGTTTTTTTTTCTTTGGTCGTTACAGTACGAAAGATAAAAAAATTTCGTTAATATTGATTTTTTTTTAATAAGATTGGCTTTTCAATTTTTCCAGTAGTTTAGAAGAAAACGATGTTTTTTTTTCTTTGGTCGTTACAGTACGATAGAAAAAAAAAAGCTGTTATCTCCGTCAATAATAATTTGTTTTCGATTTAGATTTGCTTTTCATAGCTGTTTTAGACAATCTTGATGTATTTTGACACTTTGAGAACGATTTTTCCAGTAGTTTAGAAGAAAACGATGTTTTTTTTTCTTTGGTCGTTACAGTACGATAGAAAAAAAAAGCTGTTATCTCCGTCAATTATAATTTGTTTTCGATTTAGATTTGCTTTTCATAGCTGTTTTAGACAATCTTGATGTATTTTGACACTTTGACAACGATTTTTCCAGTAGTTTAGAAGAAAACGATGTTTTTTTTTCTTTGGTCGTTACAGTACGAAAGTTAAAAAATTTCGTTAATATTAATTTTTTTTTAATAAGATTGGCTTTTTAATTTTTCCAGTAGTTTAGAAGAAAACAATGTTTTTTTTTCTTTGGTCGTTACAGTACGATAGAAAAAAAAAGCTGTTATCTCCGTCAATTATAATTTGTTTTCGATTTAGATTTGCTTTTCATAGCTGTTTTAGACAATCTTGATGTATTTTGACACTTTGACAACGATTTTTCCAGTAGTTTAGAAGAAAACGATGTTTTTTTTTCTTTGGTCGTTACAGTACGAAAGATAAAAAAATTTCGTTAATATTGATTTTTTTTTAATAAGATTGGCTTTTCAATTTTTCCAGTAGTTTAGAAGAAAACGATGTTTTTTTTTCTTTGGTCGTTACAGTACGATAGAAAAAAAAAGCTGTTATCTCCGTCAATAATAATTTGTTTTCGATTTAGATTTGCTTTTCATAGCTGTTTTAGACAATCTTGATGTATTTTGACACTTTGAGAACGATTTTTCCAGTAGTTTAGAAGAAAACGATGTTTTTTTTTCTTTGGTCGTTACAGTACGATAGAAAAAAAAAGCTGTTATCTCCGTCAATTATAATTTGTTTTCGATTTAGATTTGCTTTTCATAGCTGTTTAGGACAATCTTGATGTATTTTGACACTTTGACAACGATTTTTCCAGAACTTTGGAAGAAAACGATGTTTTATTTCTTTGGTCGTTACAGTATGAAAGAAAAAAAAATTGCGTTAATATTAATTTTTTTTCGATTTAGATTTGCTGTTCATAGCTGCTTAAGACAATCTTGATGTATTTTGATACTTTGACAACGATTTTTCCAGTAGTTTAGAAGAAAACGATGTTTTTTTTCTTTGGTCGTTACAGTACGAAAGATAAAAAAAAAGCTGTTATCTCCGTCAATTATAATTTGTTTTCGATTTAGATTTGCTTTTCATAGCTGTTTAAGACAATCTTGATGTATTTTGACACTTTGACAACGATTTTTCCAGTAGTTTAGAAGAAAACGATGTTTTTTTTTATTTGGTCGTTACAGTACTAAAGAAAAAAAAAAGCTGTTGTCTCCGTCAATTATAATTTGTTTTCGATTTAGATTTGCTTTTCATAGCTGTTTAAGACAATCTTGATGTATTTTGACACTTTGACAACGATTTTTCCAGTAGTTTAGAAGAAAACGATGTTTTTTTTTATTTGGTCGTTACAGTACGAAAGAAAAAAAAAAGCTGTTGTCTCCGTCAATTATAATTTGTTTTCGATTTAGATTTGCTTTTCATAGCTGTTTTAGACAATCTTGATGTATTTTGACACTTTGACAACGATTTTTCCAGTAGTTTAGAAGAAAACGATGTTTTTTTTTCTTTGGTCGTTACAGTACGAAAGATAAAAAAATTTCGTTAATATTGATTTTTTTTTAATAAGATTAACTTTTCCATTTTTCCAGTAGTTTAGAAGAAAACGATGTTTTTTTTACTTTGGTCGTTACAGTACGAAAGAAAAAAAAATGCTGTTAACTTCGTCAATGTTAATTTTTTTTCGATTTAGATTTGCTTTTTATAGCTGTTTTAGACAATCTTGATGTATTTTGACACTTTGACAACGATTTTTCCAGTAGTTTAGAAGAAAACGATGTTTTTTTTCTTTGGTCGTTACAGTACGAAAGTTAAAAAATTTCGTTAATATTAATTTTTTTTTAATAAGATTGGCTTTTTAATTTTTCCAGTAGTTTAGAAGAAAACAATGTTTTTTTTTCTTTGGTCGTTACAGTACGATAGAAAAAAAAAGCTGTTATCTCCGTCAATTATAATTTGTTTTCGATTTAGATTTGCTTTTCATAGCTGTTTTAGACAATCTTGATGTATTTTGACACTTTGACAACGATTTTTCCAGTAGTTTAGAAGAAAACGATGTTTTTTTTTCTTTGGTCGTTACAGTACGAAAGATAAAAAAATTTCGTTAATATTGATTTTTTTTTAATAAGATTGGCTTTTCAATTTTTCCAGTAGTTTAGAAGAAAACGATGTTTTTTTTTCTTTGGTCGTTACAGTACGATAGAAAAAAAAAAGCTGTTATCTCCGTCAATAATAATTTGTTTTCGATTTAGATTTGCTTTTCATAGCTGTTTTAGACAATCTTGATGTATTTTGACACTTTGAGAACGATTTTTCCAGTAGTTTAGAAGAAAACGATGTTTTTTTTTCTTTGGTCGTTACAGTACGATAGAAAAAAAAAGCTGTTATCTCCGTCAATTATAATTTGTTTTCGATTTAGATTTGCTTTTCATAGCTGTTTAAGACAATCTTGATGTATTTTGACACTTTGACAACGATTTTTCCAGAACTTTGGAAGAAAACGATGTTTTATTTCTTTGGTCGTTACAGTATGAAAGAAAAAAAAATTGCGTTAATATTAATTTTTTTTCGATTTAGATTTGCTTTTCATAGCTGTTTAAGACAATCTTGATGAATTTTGACACTTTGACAACGATTTTCCCAGTAGTTTAGAAGAAAACGATGTTTTTTTTCTTTGGTCGTTACAGTACGAAATTTAAAAAATTGCGTTAATATTAATTTTTTTAAATAAGATTGGCTTTTCTATTTTTCCAGTAGTTTAGAAGAAAACGATGTTTTTTTTCCTTGGTCGTTACAGTACGAAAGAAAAAAGAATGCCTTTAACTTCGTCAATGTTAATTTTTTTTCGATTTAGATTTGCTTTTCATAGCTGTTTTAGACAATCTTGATGTATTTTGACACTTTGACAACGATTTTTCCAGTAGTTTAGAAGAAAACGATGTTTTTTTTCTTTGGTCGTTACAGTACGAAAGTTAAAAAATTTCGTTAATATTAATTTTTTTTTAATAAGATGGGCTTTTCAATTTTTCCAGTAGTTTAGAAGAAAACGATGTTTTTTTTCCTTGGTCGTTACAGTACGATAGAAAAAAAAAATCTGTTATCTCCGTCAATTATAATTTGTTTTCGATTTAGATTTGCTGTTCATAGCTGTTTAAGACAATCTTGATGTATTTTGACACTTTGACAACGATTTTTTAGTAGTTTAGAAGAAAACGATATATTTTTTTCTTTGGTCGTTACAGTACGAAAGAAAAAAAAATGCTGTTAATTTCGTCAATGTTAATTTTTATTCCATTTAGATTTGCTTTTCATAGCTGTTTTAGACAATCTTGATGTATTTTGACACTTTGACAACGATTTTTCCATTAGTTAAGAAGAAAACGATGTTTTTTTTCTTTGGTCGTTACAGTACAAAAGATAAATAAATTTCGTTAATATTAATTTTTTTTAATAAGATTGGCTTTTAAATTTTTCCAGTAGTTTAGAAGAAAACGATGTTTTTTTTTCTTTGGTCGTTACAGTACGAAAGATAAAAAAATTTCGTTAATATTAATTTTTTTTAATAAGATTTGCTTTTTCATTTTTCCAGTAGTTTAGAAGAAAAAGATGTTTTTTTTTCTTTGGTCGTTACAGTACGATAGAAAAAAAAAGCTGTTATCTCCGTCAATTAAAATTTGTTTTCGATTTAGGTTTGCTGTTCATAGCTGTTTAAGACAATCTTGATGTATTTTGACACTTTGACAACGATTTTTTCAGTAGTTTAGAAGAAAACGATGTTTTTTTTTATTTGGTCGTTACAGTACGAAAGAAAAAAAAAAGCTGTTGTCTCCGTCAATTATAATTTGTTTTCGATTTAGATTTGCTTTTCATAGCTGTTTAAGACAATCTTGATGTATTTTGACACTTTGACAACGATTTTTCCAGTAGTTTAGAAGAAAACGATGTTTTTTTTTATTTGGTCGTTACAGTACGAAAGAAAAAAAAAAGCTGTTGTCTCCGTCAATTATAATTTGTTTTCGATTTAGATTTGCTTTTCATAGCTGTTTAAGACAATCTTGATGTATTTTGACACTTTGACAACGATTTTTCCAGTAGTTTAGAAGAAAACGATGTTTTTTTTTATTTGGTCGTTACAGTACGAAAGAAAAAAAAAAGCTGTTGTCTCCGTCAATTATAATTTGTTTTCGATTTAGATTTGCTTTTCATAGCTGTTTTAGACAATCTTGATGTATTTTGACACTTTGACAACGATTTTTCCAGTAGTTTAGAAGAAAACGATGTTTTTTTTTCTTTGGTCGTTACAGTACGAAAGATAAAAAAATTTCGTTAATATTGATTTTTTTTTAATAAGATTAACTTTTCCATTTTTCCAGTAGTTTAGAAGAAAACGATGTTTTTTTTTCTTTGGTCGTTACAGTACGAAAGAAAAAAAAATGCTGTTAACTTCGTCAATGTTAATTTTTTTTCGATTTAGATTTGCTTTTTATAGCTGTTTTAGACAATCTTGATGTATTTTGACACTTTGACAACGATTTTTCCAGTAGTTTAGAAGAAAACGATGTTTTTTTTCTTTGGTCGTTACAGTACGAAAGTTAAAAAATTTCGTTAATATTAATTTTTTTTTAATAAGATTGGCTTTTTAATTTTTCCAGTAGTTTAGAAGAAAACAATGTTTTTTTTTCTTTGGTCGTTACAGTACGATAGAAAAAAAAAGCTGTTATCTCCGTCAATTATAATTTGTTTTCGATTTAGATTTGCTTTTCATAGCTGCTTTAGACAATCTTGATGTATTTTGACACTTTGACAACGATTTTTCCAGTAGTTTAGAAGAAAACGATGTTTTTTTTTCTTTGGTCGTTACAGTACGAAAGATAAAAAAATTTCGTTAATATTGATTTTTTTTTAATAAGATTGGCTTTTCAATTTTTCCAGTAGTTTAGAAGAAAACGATGTTTTTTTTTCTTTGGTCGTTACAGTACGATAGAAAAAAAAAAGCTGTTATCTCCGTCAATAATAATTTGTTTTCGATTTAGATTTGCTTTTCATAGCTGTTTTAGACAATCTTGATGTATTTTGACACTTTGAGAACGATTTTTCCAGTAGTTTAGAAGAAAACGATGTTTTTTTTTCTTTGGTCGTTACAGTACGATAGAAAAAAAAAGCTGTTATCTCCGTCAATTATAATTTGTTTTCGATTTAGATTTGCTTTTCATAGCTGTTTAAGACAATCTTGATGTATTTTGACACTTTGACAACGATTTTTCCAGAACTTTGGAAGAAAACGATGTTTTATTTCTTTGGTCGTTACAGTATGAAAGAAAAAAAAATTGCGTTAATATTAATTTTTTTTCGATTTAGATTTGCTGTTCATAGCTGCTTAAGACAATCTTGATGTATTTTGATACTTTGACAACGATTTTTCCAGTAGTTTAGAAGAAAACGATGTTTTTTTTCTTTGGTCGTTACAGTACGAAAGATAAAAAAAAAGCTGTTATCTCCGTCAATTATAATTTGTTTTCGATTTAGATTTGCTTTTCATAGCTGTTTAAGACAATCTTGATGAATTTTGACACTTTGACAACGATTTTCCCAGTAGTTTAGAAGAAAACGATGTTTTTTTTCTTTGGTCGTTACAGTACGAAAGTTAAAAAATTGCGTTAATATTAATTTTTTTAAATAAGATTGGCTTTTCTATTTTTCCAGTAGTTTAGAAGAAAACGATGTTTTTTTTCCTTGGTCGTTACAGTACGAAAGAAAAAAGAATGCCTTTAACTTCGTCAATGTTAATTTTTTTTCGATTTAGATTTGCTTTTCATAGCTGTTTTAGACAATCTTGATGTATTTTGACACTTTGACAACGATTTTTCCAGTAGTTTAGAAGAAAACGATGTTTTTTTTCTTTGGTCGTTACAGTACGAAAGTTAAAAAATTTCGTTAATATTAATTTTTTTTTAATAAGATGGGCTTTTCAATTTTTTCAGTAGTTTAGAAGAAAACGATGTTTTTTTTCCTTGGTCGTTACAGTACGATAGAAAAAAAAAATCTGTTATCTCCGTCAATTATAATTTGTTTTCGATTTAGATTTGCTGTTCATAGCTGTTTAAGACAATCTTGATGTATTTTGACACTTTGACAACGATTTTTTAGTAGTTTAGAAGAAAACGATATATTTTTTTCTTTGGTCGTTACAGTACGAAAGAAAAAAAAATGCTGTTAACTTCGTCAATGTTAATTTTTATTCCATTTAGATTTGCTTTTCATAGCTGTTTTAGACAATCTTGATGTATTTTGACACTTTGACAACGATTTTTCCATTAGTTAAGAAGAAAACGATGTTTTTTTTCTTTGGTCGTTACAGTACAAAAGATAAATAAATTTCGTTAATATTAATTTTTTTTTAATAAGATTGGCTTTTAAATTTTTCCAGTAGTTTAGAAGAAAACGATGTTTTTTTTTCTTTGGTCGTTACAGTACGAAAGATAAAAAAATTTCGTTAATATTAATTTTTTTTAATAAGATTTGCTTTTTCATTTTTCCAGTAGTTTAGAAGAAAAAGATGTTTTTTTTTCTTTGGTCGTTACAGTACGATAGAAAAAAAAAGCTGTTATCTCCGTCAATTATAATTTGTTTTCGATTTAGGTTTGCTGTTCATAGCTGTTTAAGACAATCTTGATGTATTTTGACACTTTGACAACGATTTTTCCAGTAGTTTAGAAGAAAACGATGTTTTTTTTTCTTTGGTCGTTACAGTACGAAAGAAAAAAAAAAGCTGTTGTCTCCGTCAATTATAATTTGTTTTCGATTTAGATTTGCTTTTCATAGCTGTTTTAGACAATCTTGATGTATTTTGACACTTTGACAACGATTTTTCCAGTAGTTTAGAAGAAAACGATGTTTTTTTTTCTTTGGTCGTTACAGTACGAAAGATAAAAAAATTTCGTTAATATTGATTTTTTTTTAATAAGATTAACTTTTCCATTTTTCCAGTAGTTTAGAAGAAAACGATGTTTTTTTTTCTTTGGTCGTTACAGTACGAAAGAAAAAAAAATGCTGTTAACTTCGTCAATGTTAATTTTTTTTTCGATTTAGATTTGCTTTTTATAGCTGTTTTAGACAATCTTGATGTATTTTGACACTTTGACAACGATTTTTCCAGTAGTTTAGAAGAAAACGATGTTTTTTTTCTTTGGTCGTTACAGTACGAAAGTTAAAAAATTTCGTTAATATTAATTTTTTTTTAATAAGATTGGCTTTTTAATTTTTCCAGTAGTTTAGAAGAAAACAATGTTTTTTTTTCTTTGGTCGTTACAGTACGATAGAAAAAAAAAGCTGTTATCTCCGTAAATTATAATTTGTTTTCGATTTAGATTTGCTTTTCATAGCTGTTTTAGACAATCTTGATGTATTTTGACACTTTGACAACGATTTTTCCAGTAGTTTAGAAGAAAACGATGTTTTTTTTTCTTTGGTCGTTACAGTACGAAAGATAAAAAAATTTCGTTAATATTGATTTTTTTTTAATAAGATTGGCTTTTCAATTTTTCCAGTAGTTTAGAAGAAAACGATGTTTTTTTTTCTTTGGTCGTTACAGTACGATAGAAAAAAAAAAGCTGTTATCTCCGTCAATAATAATTTGTTTTCGATTTAGATTTGCTTTTCATAGCTGTTTTAGACAATCTTGATGTATTTTGACACTTTGAGAACGATTTTTCCAGTAGTTTAGAAGAAAACGATGTTTTTTTTTCTTTGGTCGTTACAGTACGATAGAAAAAAAAAGCTGTTATCTCCGTCAATTATAATTTGTTTTCGATTTAGATTTGCTTTTCATAGCTGTTTGAGACAATCTTGATGTATTTTGACACTTTGACAACGATTTTTCCAGAACTTTGGATGAAAACGATGTTTTATTTCTTTGGTCGTTACAGTATGAAAGAAAAAAAAATTGCGTTAATATTAATTTTTTTTCGATTTAGATTTGCTGTTCATAGCTGCTTAAGACAATCTTGATGTATTTTGATACTTTGACAACGATTTTTCCAGTAGTTTAGAAGAAAACGATGTTTTTTTTCTTTGGTCGTTACAGTACGAAAGATAAAAAAAAAGCTGTTATCTCCGTCAATTATAATTTGTTTTCGATTTAGATTTGCTTTTCATAGCTGTTTAAGACAATCTTGATGAATTTTGACACTTTGACAACGATTTTCCCAGTAGTTTAGAAGAAAACGATGTTTTTTTTCTTTGGTCGTTACAGTACGAAAGTTAAAAAATTGCGTTAATATTAATTTTTTTAAATAAGATTGGCTTTTCTATTTTTCCAGTAGTTTAGAAGAAAACGATGTTTTTTTTCTTTGGTCGTTACAGTACGATAGAAAAAAAAAATCTGTTATCTCCGTCAATTATAATTTGTTTTCGATTTAGATTTGCTGTTCATAGCTGTTTAAGACAATCTTGATGTATTTTGACACTTTGACAACGATTTTTTAGTAGTTTAGAAGAAAACGATATATTTTTTTCTTTGGTCGTTACAGTACGAAAGAAAAAAAAATGCTGTTAACTTCGTCAATGTTAATTTTTATTCCATTTAGATTTGCTTTTCATAGCTGTTTTAGACAATCTTGATGTATTTTGACACTTTGACAACGATTTTTCCATTAGTTAAGAAGAAAACGATGTTTTTTTTCTTTGGTCGTTACAGTACAAAAGATAAATAAATTTCGTTAATATTAATTTTTTTTTAATAAGATTGGCTTTTAAATTTTTCCAGTAGTTTAGAAGAAAACGATGTTTTTTTTTCTTTGGTCGTTACAGTACGATAGAAAAAAAAAAGCTGTTATCTCCGTCAATAATAATTTGTTTTCGATTTAGATTTGCTTTTCATAGCTGTTTTAGACAATCTTGATGTATTTTGACACTTTGAGAACGATTTTTCCAGTAGTTTAGAAGAAAACGATGTTTTTTTTTCTTTGGTCGTTACAGTACGATAGAAAAAAAAAGCTGTTATCTCCGTCAATTATAATTTGTTTTCGATTTAGATTTGCTTTTCATAGCTGTTTGAGACAATCTTGATGTATTTTGACACTTTGACAACGATTTTTCCAGAACTTTGGATGAAAACGATGTTTTATTTCTTTGGTCGTTACAGTATGAAAGAAAAAAAAATTGCGTTAATATTAATTTTTTTTCGATTTAGATTTGCTGTTCATAGCTGCTTAAGACAATCTTGATGTATTTTGATACTTTGACAACGATTTTTCCAGTAGTTTAGAAGAAAACGATGTTTTTTTTCTTTGGTCGTTACAGTACGAAAGATAAAAAAAAAGCTGTTATCTCCGTCAATTATAATTTGTTTTCGATTTAGATTTGCTTTTCATAGCTGTTTAAGACAATCTTGATGAATTTTGACACTTTGACAACGATTTTCCCAGTAGTTTAGAAGAAAACGATGTTTTTTTTCTTTGGTCGTTACAGTACGAAAGTTAAAAAATTGCGTTAATATTAATTTTTTTAAATAAGATTGGCTTTTCTATTTTTCCAGTAGTTTAGAAGAAAACGATGTTTTTTTTCTTTGGTCGTTACAGTACGATAGAAAAAAAAAATCTGTTATCTCCGTCAATTATAATTTGTTTTCGATTTAGATTTGCTGTTCATAGCTGTTTAAGACAATCTTGATGTATTTTGACACTTTGACAACGATTTTTTAGTAGTTTAGAAGAAAACGATATATTTTTTTCTTTGGTCGTTACAGTACGAAAGAAAAAAAAATGCTGTTAACTTCGTCAATGTTAATTTTTATTCCATTTAGATTTGCTTTTCATAGCTGTTTTAGACAATCTTGATGTATTTTGACACTTTGACAACGATTTTTCCATTAGTTAAGAAGAAAACGATGTTTTTTTTCTTTGGTCGTTACAGTACAAAAGATAAATAAATTTCGTTAATATTAATTTTTTTTTAATAAGATTGGCTTTTAAATTTTTCCAGTAGTTTAGAAGAAAACGATGTTTTTTTTTCTTTGGTCGTTACAGTACGAAAGATAAAAAAATTTCGTTAATATTGATTTTTTTTTAATAAGATTGGCTTTTCCATTTTTCCAGTAGTTTAGAAGAAAACGATGTTTTTTTTTCTTTGGTCGTTACAGTACGAAAAAAAAAAAATGCTGTTAACTTCGTCAATGTTAATTTTTTTCCGATTTAGGTTTGCTGTTTATAGCTGTTTAAGACAATCTTGATGTATTTTGACACTTTGACAACGATTTTTCCAGTAGTTTAGAAGAAAACGATGTTTTTTTTTATTTGGTCGTTACAGTACGAAAGAAAAAAAAAAGCTGTTGTCTCCGTCAATTATAATTTGTTTTCGATTTAGATTTGCTTTTCATAGCTGTTTTAGACAATCTTGATGTATTTTGACACTTTGACAACGATTTTTCCAGTAGTTTAGAAGAAAACGATGTTTTTTTTTCTTTGGTCGTTACAGTACGAAAGATAAAAAAATTTCGTTAATATTGATTTTTTTTAATAAGATTGGCTTTTCAATTTTTCCAGTAGTTTAGAAGAAAACGATGTTTTTTTTTCTTTACAGTACGATAGAAAAAAAAAAGCTGTTATCTCCGTCAATAATAATTTGTTTTCGATTTAGATTTGCTTTTCATAGCTGTTTTAGACAATCTTGATGTATTTTGACACTTTGACAACGATTTTTCCAGTAGTTTAGAAGAAAACGATGTTTTTTTTTCTTTGGTCGTTACAGTACGATAGAAAAAAAAAGCTGTTATCTCCGTCAATTATAATTTGTTTTCGATTTAGATTTGCTTTTCATAGCTGTTTAAGACAATCTTGATGTATTTTGACACTTTGACAACGATTTTTCCAGAACTTTGGAAGAAAACGATGTTTTATTTCTTTGGTCGTTACAGTATGAAAGAAAAAAAAATTGCGTTAATATTAATTTTTTTTCGATTTAGATTTGCTGTTCATAGCTAATCTGGACAATCTTGATGTATTTTGATACTTTGACAACGATTTTTCCAGTAGTTTAGAAGAAAACGATGTTTTTTTTCTTTGGTCGTTACAGTACGAAAGATAAAAAAAAAGCTGTTATCTCCGTCAATTATAATTTGTTTTCGATTTAGATTTGCTTTTCATAGCTGTTTTAGACAATCTTGATGTATTTTGACACTTTGACAACGATTTTTCCAGTAGTTTAGAAGAAAACGATGTTTTTTTTTCTTTGGTCGTTACAGTACGAAAGATAAAAAAATTTCGTTAATATTGATTTTTTTTTAATAAGATTAACTTTTCCATTTTTCCAGTAGTTTAGAAGAAAACGATGTTTTTTTTTCTTTGGTCGTTACAGTACGATAGAAAAAAAAATGCTGTTAACTTCGTCAATGTTAATTTTTTTTCGATTTAGATTTGCTTTTTATAGCTGTTTTAGACAATCTTGATGTATTTTGACACTTTGACAACGATTTTTCCAGTAGTTTAGAAGAAAACGATGTTTTTTTTCTTTGGTCGTTACAGTACGAAAGTTAAAAAATTTCGTTAATATTAATTTTTTTTTAATAAGATTGGCTTTTTAATTTTTCCAGTAGTTTAGAAGAAAACAATGTTTTTTTTTCTTTGGTCGTTACAGTACGATAGAAAAAAAAAGCTGTTATCTCCGTCAATTAAAATTTGTTTTCGATTTAGGTTTGCTGTTCATAGCTGTTTAAGACAATCTTGATGTATTTTGACACTTTGACAACGATTTTTCCAGTAGTTTAGAAGAAAACGATGTTTTTTTTTATTTGGTCGTTACAGTACGAAAGAAAAAAAAAAGCTGTTGTCTCCGTCAATTATAATTTGTTTTCGATTTAGATTTGCTTTTCATAGCTGTTTAAGACAATCTTGATGTATTTTGACACTTTGACAACGATTTTTCCAGTAGTTTAGAAGAAAACGATGTTTTTTTTTATTTGGTCGTTACAGTACGAAAGAAAAAAAAAAGCTGTTGTCTCCGTCAATTATAATTTGTTTTCGATTTAGATTTGCTTTTCATAGCTGTTTAAGACAATCTTGATGTATTTTGACACTTTGACAACGATTTTTCCAGTAGTTTAGAAGAAAACGATGTTTTTTTTTATTTGGTCGTTACAGTACGAAAGAAAAAAAAAAGCTGTTGTCTCCGTCAATTATAATTTGTTTTCGATTTAGATTTGCTTTTCATAGCTGTTTTAGACAATCTTGATGTATTTTGACACTTTGACAACGATTTTTCCAGTAGTTTAGAAGAAAACGATGTTTTTTTTTCTTTGGTCGTTACAGTACGAAAGATAAAAAAATTTCGTTAATATTGATTTTTTTTTAATAAGATTAACTTTTCCATTTTTCCAGTAGTTTAGAAGAAAACGATGTTTTTTTTTCTTTGGTCGTTACAGTACGAAAGAAAAAAAAATGCTGTTAACTTCGTCAATGTTAATTTTTTTTCGATTTAGATTTGCTTTTTATAGCTGTTTTAGACAATCTTGATGTATTTTGACACTTTGACAACGATTTTTCCAGTAGTTTAGAAGAAAACGATGTTTTTTTTCTTTGGTCGTTACAGTACGAAAGTTAAAAAATTTCGTTAATATTAATTTTTTTTTAATAAGATTGGCTTTTTAATTTTTCCAGTAGTTTAGAAGAAAACAATGTTTTTTTTTCTTTGGTCGTTACAGTACGATAGAAAAAAAAAGCTGTTATCTCCGTCAATTATAATTTGTTTTCGATTTAGATTTGCTTTTCATAGCTGTTTTAGACAATCTTGATGTATTTTGACACTTTGACAACGATTTTTCCAGTAGTTTAGAAGAAAACGATGTTTTTTTTTCTTTGGTCGTTACAGTACGAAAGATAAAAAAATTTCGTTAATATTGATTTTTTTTTAATAAGATTGGCTTTTCAATTTTTCCAGTAGTTTAGAAGAAAACGATGTTTTTTTTTCTTTGGTCGTTACAGTACGATAGAAAAAAAAAAGCTGTTATCTCCGTCAATAATAATTTGTTTTCGATTTAGATTTGCTTTTCATAGCTGTTTTAGACAATCTTGATGTATTTTGACACTTTGAGAACGATTTTTCCAGTAGTTTAGAAGAAAACGATGTTTTTTTTTCTTTGGTCGTTACAGTACGATAGAAAAAAAAAGCTGTTATCTCCGTCAATTATAATTTGTTTTCGATTTAGATTTGCTTTTCATAGCTGTTTAAGACAATCTTGATGTATTTTGACACTTTGACAACGATTTTTCCAGAACTTTGGAAGAAAACGATGTTTTATTTCTTTGGTCGTTACAGTATGAAAGAAAAAAAAATTGCGTTAATATTAATTTTTTTTCGATTTAGATTTGCTGTTCATAGCTGCTTAAGACAATCTTGATGTATTTTGATACTTTGACAACGATTTTTCCAGTAGTTTAGAAGAAAACGATGTTTTTTTTCTTTGGTCGTTACAGTACGAAAGATAAAAAAAAAGCTGTTATCTCCGTCAATTATAATTTGTTTTCGATTTAGATTTGCTTTTCATAGCTGTTTAAGACAATCTTGATGAATTTTGACACTTTGACAACGATTTTCCCAGTAGTTTAGAAGAAAACGATGTTTTTTTTCTTTGGTCGTTACAGTACGAAAGTTAAAAAATTGCGTTAATATTAATTTTTTTTTAATAAGATGGGCTTTTCAATTTTTTCAGTAGTTTAGAAGAAAACGATGTTTTTTTTCCTTGGTCGTTACAGTACGATAGAAAAAAAAAATCTGTTATCTCCGTCAATTATAATTTGTTTTCGATTTAGATTTGCTGTTCATAGCTGTTTAAGACAATCTTGATGTATTTTGACACTTTGACAACGATTTTTTAGTAGTTTAGAAGAAAACGATATATTTTTTTCTTTGGTCGTTACAGTACGAAAGAAAAAAAAATGCTGTTAACTTCGTCAATGTTAATTTTTATTCCATTTAGATTTGCTTTTCATAGCTGTTTTAGACAATCTTGATGTATTTTGACACTTTGACAACGATTTTTCCATTAGTTAAGAAGAAAACGATGTTTTTTTTCTTTGGTCGTTACAGTACAAAAGATAAATAAATTTCGTTAATATTAATTTTTTTTTGAATAAGATTGGCTTTTAAATTTTTCCAGTAGTTTAGAAGAAAACGATGTTTTTTTTTCTTTGGTCGTTACAGTACGAAAGATAAAAAAATTTCGTTAATATTAATTTTTTTTAATAAGATTTGCTTTTTCATTTTTCCAGTAGTTTAGAAGAAAAAGATGTTTTTTTTTCTTTGGTCGTTACAGTACGATAGAAAAAAAAAGCTGTTATCTCCGTCAATTATAATTTGTTTTCGATTTAGGTTTGCTGTTCATAGCTGTTTAAGACAATCTTGATGTATTTTGACACTTTGACAACGATTTTTCCAGTAGTTTAGAAGAAAACGATGTTTTTTTTTATTTGGTCGTTACAGTACGAAAGAAAAAAAAAAGCTGTTGTCTCCGTCAATTATAATTTGTTTTCGATTTAGATTTGCTTTTCATAGCTGTTTTAGACAATCTTGATGTATTTTGACACTTTGACAACGATTTTTCCAGTAGTTTAGAAGAAAACGATGTTTTTTTTTCTTTGGTCGTTACAGTACGAAAGATAAAAAAATTTCGTTAATATTGATTTTTTTTTAATAAGATTAACTTTTCCATTTTTCCAGTAGTTTAGAAGAAAACGATGTTTTTTTTTCTTTGGTCGTTACAGTACGAAAGAAAAAAAAATGCTGTTAACTTCGTCAATGTTAATTTTTTTTTCGATTTAGATTTGCTTTTTATAGCTGTTTTAGACAATCTTGATGTATTTTGACACTTTGAGAACGATTTTTCCAGTAGTTTAGAAGAAAACGATGTTTTTTTTCTTTGGTCGTTACAGTACGAAAGTTAAAAAATTTCGTTAATATTAATTTTTTTTTAATAAGATTGGCTTTTTAATTTTTCCAGTAGTTTAGAAGAAAACAATGTTTTTTTTTCTTTGGTCGTTACAGTACGATAGAAAAAAAAAGCTGTTATCTCCGTAAATTATAATTTGTTTTCGATTTAGATTTGCTTTTCATAGCTGTTTTAGACAATCTTGATGTATTTTGACACTTTGACAACGATTTTTCCAGTAGTTTAGAAGAAAACGATGTTTTTTTTTCTTTGGTCGTTACAGTACGAAAGATAAAAAAATTTCGTTAATATTGATTTTTTTTTAATAAGATTGGCTTTTCAATTTTTCCAGTAGTTTAGAAGAAAACGATGTTTTTTTTTCTTTGGTCGTTACAGTACGATAGAAAAAAAAAAGCTGTTATCTCCGTCAATAATAATTTGTTTTCGATTTAGATTTGCTTTTCATAGCTGTTTTAGACAATCTTGATGTATTTTGACACTTTGAGAACGATTTTTCCAGTAGTTTAGAAGAAAACGATGTTTTTTTTTCTTTGGTCGTTACAGTACGATAGAAAAAAAAAGCTGTTATCTCCGTCAATTATAATTTGTTTTCGATTTAGATTTGCTTTTCATAGCTGTTTGAGACAATCTTGATGTATTTTGACACTTTGACAACGATTTTTCCAGAACTTTGGATGAAAACGATGTTTTATTTCTTTGGTCGTTACAGTATGAAAGAAAAAAAAATTGCGTTAATATTAATTTTTTTTCGATTTAGATTTGCTGTTCATAGCTGCTTAAGACAATCTTGATGTATTTTGATACTTTGACAACGATTTTTCCAGTAGTTTAGAAGAAAACGATGTTTTTTTTCTTTGGTCGTTACAGTACGAAAGATAAAAAAAAAGCTGTTATCTCCGTCAATTATAATTTGTTTTCGATTTAGATTTGCTTTTCATAGCTGTTTAAGACAATCTTGATGAATTTTGACACTTTGACAACGATTTTCCCAGTAGTTTAGAAGAAAACGATGTTTTTTTTCTTTGGTCGTTACAGTACGAAAGTTAAAAAATTGCGTTAATATTAATTTTTTTAAATAAGATTGGCTTTTCTATTTTTCCAGTAGTTTAGAAGAAAACGATGTTTTTTTTCTTTGGTCGTTACAGTACGATAGAAAAAAAAAATCTGTTATCTCCGTCAATTATAATTTGTTTTCGATTTAGATTTGCTGTTCATAGCTGTTTAAGACAATCTTGATGTATTTTGACACTTTGACAACGATTTTTTAGTAGTTTAGAAGAAAACGATATATTTTTTTCTTTGGTCGTTACAGTACGAAAGAAAAAAAAATGCTGTTAACTTCGTCAATGTTAATTTTTATTCCATTTAGATTTGCTTTTCATAGCTGTTTTAGACAATCTTGATGTATTTTGACACTTTGACAACGATTTTTCCATTAGTTAAGAAGAAAACGATGTTTTTTTTCTTTGGTCGTTACAGTACAAAAGATAAATAAATTTCGTTAATATTAATTTTTTTTTAATAAGATTGGCTTTTAAATTTTTCCAGTAGTTTAGAAGAAAACGATGTTTTTTTTTCTTTGGTCGTTACAGTACGATAGAAAAAAAAAAGCTGTTATCTCCGTCAATAATAATTTGTTTTCGATTTAGATTTGCTTTTCATAGCTGTTTTAGACAATCTTGATGTATTTTGACACTTTGAGAACGATTTTTCCAGTAGTTTAGAAGAAAACGATGTTTTTTTTTCTTTGGTCGTTACAGTACGATAGAAAAAAAAAGCTGTTATCTCCGTCAATTATAATTTGTTTTCGATTTAGATTTGCTTTTCATAGCTGTTTGAGACAATCTTGATGTATTTTGACACTTTGACAACGATTTTTCCAGAACTTTGGATGAAAACGATGTTTTATTTCTTTGGTCGTTACAGTATGAAAGAAAAAAAAATTGCGTTAATATTAATTTTTTTTCGATTTAGATTTGCTGTTCATAGCTGCTTAAGACAATCTTGATGTATTTTGATACTTTGACAACGATTTTTCCAGTAGTTTAGAAGAAAACGATGTTTTTTTTCTTTGGTCGTTACAGTACGAAAGATAAAAAAAAAGCTGTTATCTCCGTCAATTATAATTTGTTTTCGATTTAGATTTGCTTTTCATAGCTGTTTAAGACAATCTTGATGAATTTTGACACTTTGACAACGATTTTCCCAGTAGTTTAGAAGAAAACGATGTTTTTTTTCTTTGGTCGTTACAGTACGAAAGTTAAAAAATTGCGTTAATATTAATTTTTTTAAATAAGATTGGCTTTTCTATTTTTCCAGTAGTTTAGAAGAAAACGATGTTTTTTTTCTTTGGTCGTTACAGTACGATAGAAAAAAAAAATCTGTTATCTCCGTCAATTATAATTTGTTTTCGATTTAGATTTGCTGTTCATAGCTGTTTAAGACAATCTTGATGTATTTTGACACTTTGACAACGATTTTTTAGTAGTTTAGAAGAAAACGATATATTTTTTTCTTTGGTCGTTACAGTACGAAAGAAAAAAAAATGCTGTTAACTTCGTCAATGTTAATTTTTATTCCATTTAGATTTGCTTTTCATAGCTGTTTTAGACAATCTTGATGTATTTTGACACTTTGACAACGATTTTTCCATTAGTTAAGAAGAAAACGATGTTTTTTTTCTTTGGTCGTTACAGTACAAAAGATAAATAAATTTCGTTAATATTAATTTTTTTTTAATAAGATTGGCTTTTAAATTTTTCCAGTAGTTTAGAAGAAAACGATGTTTTTTTTTCTTTGGTCGTTACAGTACGAAAGATAAAAAAATTTCGTTAATATTGATTTTTTTTTAATAAGATTGGCTTTTCCATTTTTCCAGTAGTTTAGAAGAAAACGATGTTTTTTTTTCTTTGGTCGTTACAGTACGAAAAAAAAAAAATGCTGTTAACTTCGTCAATGTTAATTTTTTTCCGATTTAGGTTTGCTGTTTATAGCTGTTTAAGACAATCTTGATGTATTTTGACACTTTGACAACGATTTTTCCAGTAGTTTAGAAGAAAACGATGTTTTTTTTTATTTGGTCGTTACAGTACGAAAGAAAAAAAAAAGCTGTTGTCTCCGTCAATTATAATTTGTTTTCGATTTAGATTTGCTTTTCATAGCTGTTTTAGACAATCTTGATGTATTTTGACACTTTGACAACGATTTTTCCAGTAGTTTAGAAGAAAACGATGTTTTTTTTTCTTTGGTCGTTACAGTACGAAAGATAAAAAAATTTCGTTAATATTGATTTTTTTTAATAAGATTGGCTTTTCAATTTTTCCAGTAGTTTAGAAGAAAACGATGTTTTTTTTTCTTTACAGTACGATAGAAAAAAAAAAGCTGTTATCTCCGTCAATAATAATTTGTTTTCGATTTAGATTTGCTTTTCATAGCTGTTTTAGACAATCTTGATGTATTTTGACACTTTGACAACGATTTTTCCAGTAGTTTAGAAGAAAACGATGTTTTTTTTTCTTTGGTCGTTACAGTACGATAGAAAAAAAAAGCTGTTATCTCCGTCAATTATAATTTGTTTTCGATTTAGATTTGCTTTTCATAGCTGTTTAAGACAATCTTGATGTATTTTGACACTTTGACAACGATTTTTCCAGAACTTTGGAAGAAAACGATGTTTTATTTCTTTGGTCGTTACAGTATGAAAGAAAAAAAAATTGCGTTAATATTAATTTTTTTTCGATTTAGATTTGCTGTTCATAGCTAATCTGGACAATCTTGATGTATTTTGATACTTTGACAACGATTTTTCCAGTAGTTTAGAAGAAAACGATGTTTTTTTTCTTTGGTCGTTACAGTACGAAAGATAAAAAAAAAGCTGTTATCTCCGTCAATTATAATTTGTTTTCGATTTAGATTTGCTTTTCATAGCTGTTTAAGACAATCTTGATGTATTTTGACACTTTGACAACGATTTTTCCAGTAGTTTAGAAGAAAACGATGTTTTTTTTCTTTGGTCGTTACAGTACGAAAGTTAAAAAATTGCGTTAATATTAATTTTTTTAAATAAGACTGGCTTTTCTATTTTTCCAGTAGTTTAGAAGAAAACGATGTTTTTTTTCCTTGGTCGTTACAGTACGAAAGAAAAAAGAATGCCTTTAACTTCGTCAATGTTAATTTTTTTTCGATTTAGATTTGCTTTTCATAGCTGTTTTAGACAATCTTGATGTATTTTGACACTTTGACAACGATTTTTCCAGTAGTTTAGAAGAAAACGATGTTTTTTTTCTTTGGTCGTTACAGTACGAAAGTTAAAAAATTTCGTTAATATTAATTTTTTTTTTAATAAAATGGGCTTTTCAATTTTTCCAGTAGTTTAGAAGAAAACGATGTTTTTTTTTCTTTGGTCGTTACAGTACGATAGAAAAAAAAAATCTGTTATCTCCGTCAATTATAATTTGTTTTCGATTTAGATTTGCTGTTCATAGCTGTTTAAGACAATCTTGATGTATTTTGACACTTTGACAACGATTTTTCCAGTAGTTTAGAAGAAAACGATATATTTTTTTCTTTGGTCGTTACAGCACGATAGAAAAAAAAAAGATGTTATCTCCGTCAATAATAATTTGTTTTCGATTTAGATTTGCTTTTCATAGCTGTTTTAGACAATCTTGATGTATTTTGACACTTTGACAACGATTTTTCCAGTAGTTTAGAAGAAAACGATGTTTTTTTTTCTTTGGTCGTTACAGTACGATAGAAAAAAAAAGCTGTTATCTCCGTCAATTATAATTTGTTTTCGATTTAGATTTGCTTTTCATAGCTGTTTAAGACAATCTTGATGTATTTTGACACTTTGACAACGATTTTTCCAGAACTTTGGAAGAAAACGATGTTTTATTTCTTTGGTCGTTACAGTATGAAAGAAAAAAAAATTGCGTTAATATTAATTTTTTTTCGATTTAGATTTGCTGTTCATAGCTGCTTAAGACAATCTTGATGTATTTTGATACTTTGACAACGATTTTTCCAGTAGTTTAGAAGAAAACGATGTTTTTTTTCTTTGGTCGTTACAGTACGAAAGATAAAAAAAAAGCTGTTATCTCCGTCAATTATAATTTGTTTTCGATTTAGATTTGCTTTTCATAGCTGTTTAAGACAATCTTGATGTATTTTGACACTTTGACAACGATTTTTCCAGTAGTTTAGAAGAATACGATGTTTTTTTTTTCTTTGGTCGTTACAGTACGATAGAAAAAAAAAGCTGTTATCTCCGTCAATTATAATTTGTTTTCGATTTAGATTTGCTTTTCATAGCTGTTTGAGACAATCTTGATGTATTTTGACACTTTGACAACGATTTTTCCAGAACTTTGGATGAAAACGATGTTTTATTTCTTTGGTCGTTACAGTATGAAAGAAAAAAAAATTGCGTTAATATTAATTTTTTTTCGATTTAGATTTGCTGTTCATAGCTGCTTAAGACAATCTTGATGTATTTTGATACTTTGACAACGATTTTTCCAGTAGTTTAGAAGAAAACGATGTTTTTTTTCTTTGGTCGTTACAGTACGAAAGATAAAAAAAAAGCTGTTATCTCCGTCAATTATAATTTGTTTTCGATTTAGATTTGCTTTTCATAGCTGTTTAAGACAATCTTGATGAATTTTGACACTTTGACAACGATTTTCCCAGTAGTTTAGAAGAAAACGATGTTTTTTTTCTTTGGTCGTTACAGTACGAAAGTTAAAAAATTGCGTTAATATTAATTTTTTTAAATAAGATTGGCTTTTCTATTTTTCCAGTAGTTTAGAAGAAAACGATGTTTTTTTTCTTTGGTCGTTACAGTACGATAGAAAAAAAAAATCTGTTATCTCCGTCAATTATAATTTGTTTTCGATTTAGATTTGCTGTTCATAGCTGTTTAAGACAATCTTGATGTATTTTGACACTTTGACAACGATTTTTTAGTAGTTTAGAAGAAAACGATATATTTTTTTCTTTGGTCGTTACAGTACGAAAGAAAAAAAAATGCTGTTAACTTCGTCAATGTTAATTTTTATTCCATTTAGATTTGCTTTTCATAGCTGTTTTAGACAATCTTGATGTATTTTGACACTTTGACAACGATTTTTCCATTAGTTAAGAAGAAAACGATGTTTTTTTTCTTTGGTCGTTACAGTACAAAAGATAAATAAATTTCGTTAATATTAATTTTTTTTTAATAAGATTGGCTTTTAAATTTTTCCAGTAGTTTAGAAGAAAACGATGTTTTTTTTTCTTTGGTCGTTACAGTACGAAAGATAAAAAAATTTCGTTAATATTGATTTTTTTTTAATAAGATTGGCTTTTCCATTTTTCCAGTAGTTTAGAAGAAAACGATGTTTTTTTTTCTTTGGTCGTTACAGTACGAAAAAAAAAAAAATGCTGTTAACTTCGTCAATGTTAATTTTTTTCCGATTTAGGTTTGCTGTTTATAGCTGTTTAAGACAATCTTGATGTATTTTGACACTTTGACAACGATTTTTCCAGTAGTTTAGAAGAAAACGATGTTTTTTTTTATTTGGTCGTTACAGTACGAAAGAAAAAAAAAAGCTGTTGTCTCCGTCAATTATAATTTGTTTTCGATTTAGATTTGCTTTTCATAGCTGTTTTAGACAATCTTGATGTATTTTGACACTTTGACAACGATTTTTCCAGTAGTTTAGAAGAAAACGATGTTTTTTTTTCTTTGGTCGTTACAGTACGAAAGATAAAAAAATTTCGTTAATATTGATTTTTTTTAATAAGATTGGCTTTTCAATTTTTCCAGTAGTTTAGAAGAAAACGATGTTTTTTTTTCTTTACAGTACGATAGAAAAAAAAAAGCTGTTATCTCCGTCAATAATAATTTGTTTTCGATTTAGATTTGCTTTTCATAGCTGTTTTAGACAATCTTGATGTATTTTGACACTTTGACAACGATTTTTCCAGTAGTTTAGAAGAAAACGATGTTTTTTTTTCTTTGGTCGTTACAGTACGATAGAAAAAAAAAGCTGTTATCTCCGTCAATTATAATTTGTTTTCGATTTAGATTTGCTTTTCATAGCTGTTTAAGACAATCTTGATGTATTTTGACACTTTGACAACGATTTTTCCAGAACTTTGGAAGAAAACGATGTTTTATTTCTTTGGTCGTTACAGTATGAAAGAAAAAAAAATTGCGTTAATATTAATTTTTTTTCGATTTAGATTTGCTGTTCATAGCTAATCTGGACAATCTTGATGTATTTTGATACTTTGACAACGATTTTTCCAGTAGTTTAGAAGAAAACGATGTTTTTTTTCTTTGGTCGTTACAGTACGAAAGATAAAAAAAAAGCTGTTATCTCCGTCAATTATAATTTGTTTTCGATTTAGATTTGCTTTTCATAGCTGTTTAAGACAATCTTGATGTATTTTGACACTTTGACAACGATTTTTCCAGTAGTTTAGAAGAAAACGATGTTTTTTTTCTTTGGTCGTTACAGTACGAAAGTTAAAAAATTGCGTTAATATTAATTTTTTTAAATAAGACTGGCTTTTCTATTTTTCCAGTAGTTTAGAAGAAAACGATGTTTTTTTTCCTTGGTCGTTACAGTACGAAAGAAAAAAGAATGCCTTTAACTTCGTCAATGTTAATTTTTTTTCGATTTAGATTTGCTTTTCATAGCTGTTTTAGACAATCTTGATGTATTTTGACACTTTGACAACGATTTTTCCAGTAGTTTAGAAGAAAACGATGTTTTTTTTCTTTGGTCGTTACAGTACGAAAGTTAAAAAATTTCGTTAATATTAATTTTTTTTTTAATAAAATGGGCTTTTCAATTTTTCCAGTAGTTTAGAAGAAAACGATGTTTTTTTTTCTTTGGTCGTTACAGTACGATAGAAAAAAAAAATCTGTTATCTCCGTCAATTATAATTTGTTTTCGATTTAGATTTGCTGTTCATAGCTGTTTAAGACAATCTTGATGTATTTTGACACTTTGACAACGATTTTTCCAGTAGTTTAGAAGAAAACGATATATTTTTTTCTTTGGTCGTTACAGCACGATAGAAAAAAAAAAGATGTTATCTCCGTCAATAATAATTTGTTTTCGATTTAGATTTGCTTTTCATAGCTGTTTTAGACAATCTTGATGTATTTTGACACTTTGACAACGATTTTTCCAGTAGTTTAGAAGAAAACGATGTTTTTTTTTCTTTGGTCGTTACAGTACGATAGAAAAAAAAAGCTGTTATCTCCGTCAATTATAATTTGTTTTCGATTTAGATTTGCTTTTCATAGCTGTTTAAGACAATCTTGATGTATTTTGACACTTTGACAACGATTTTTCCAGAACTTTGGAAGAAAACGATGTTTTATTTCTTTGGTCGTTACAGTATGAAAGAAAAAAAAATTGCGTTAATATTAATTTTTTTTCGATTTAGATTTGCTGTTCATAGCTGCTTAAGACAATCTTGATGTATTTTGATACTTTGACAACGATTTTTCCAGTAGTTTAGAAGTAAACGATGTTTTTTTTCTTTGGTCGTTACAGTACGAAAGATAAAAAAAAAGCTGTTATCTCCGTCAATTATAATTTGTTTTCGATTTAGATTTGCTTTTCATAGCTGTTTAAGACAATCTTGATGTATTTTGACACTTTGACAACGATTTTTCCAGTAGTTTAGAAGAAAACGATGTTTTTTTTTTCTTTGGTCGTTACAGTACGAAAGAAAAAAAAAATGCTGTTAACTTCGTCAATGTTAATTTTTTTTCGATTTAGATTTGCTTTTCATAGCTGTTTTAGACAATCTTGATGTATTTTGACACTTTGACAACGATTTTCCCAGTAGTTTAGAAGAAAACGATGTTTTTTTTCTTTGGTCGTTACAGTACGAAAGTTAAAAAATTTCGTTGATATTAATTTTTTTTAATAAGATTGGCTTTTCTATTTTTCCAGTAGTTTAGAAGAAAACGATGTTTTTTTTCCTTGGTCGTTACAGTACGAAAGAAAAAAAAATGCTGTTAACTTCGTCAATGTTAATTTTTTTTCTATTTAGATTTGCTTTTCATAGCTGTTTTAGACAATCTTGATGTATTTTGACACTTTGACAACGATTTTTCCAGTAGTTTAGAAGAAAACGATGTTGTTTTTTTCTTTGGTCGTTACAGTACGAAAGAAAAAAAAAATGCTGTTAAGTCCGTCAATGTTAATTTTTGTTCGATTTAGATTTGCTTTTCATAGCTGTTTAAGACAATCTTGATGTATTTTGACACTTTGACAACGATTTTTCCAGTAGTTTAGAAGAAAACGATGTTTTTTTTCTTTGGTCGTTACAGTACGAAAGTTAAAAAATTTCGTTAATATTAATTTTTTTTAATAAGATTGGCTTTTCAATTTTTCCAGTAGTTTAGAAGAAAATGATGTTTTTTTTTCTTTGGTCGTTACAGTACGAAAAATAAAAAAATTTCGTTAACATTGATTTTTTTTAAATAAGATTGGCTTTTCCATTTTTCCAGTAGTTTAGAAGAAAACGATGTTTTTTTTTCTTTGGTCGTTACAGTACGATAGAAAAAAATAATCTGTTATCTCCGTCAATTATAATTTGTTTTCGATTTAGATTTGCTTTTCATAGCTGTTTAAGACAATCTTGATGTATTTTGACACTTTGACAACGAGTTTTCCAGTAGTTTAGAAGAAAACGATGTTGTTTTTTTCTTTGGTCGTTACAGTACGAAAGAAAAAAAAATGCTGTTAAGTCCGTCAATGTTAATTTTTGTTCGATTTAGATTTGCTTTTCATAGCTGTTTAAGACAATCTTGATGTATTTTGACACTTTGACAACGATTTTTCCAGTAGTTTAGAAGAAAACGATGTTTTTTTTTCTTTGGTCGTTACAGTACGAAAGATAAAAAAATTTCGTTAATATTAATTTTTTTTAATAAGATTGGCTTTTCAATTTTTCCAGTAGTTTAGAAGAAAATGATGTTTTTTTTCTTTGGTCGTTACAGTACGAAAGTTAAAAAAATTTCGTTAATATTGATTTTTTAAAAATAAGATTGGCTTTTCCATTTTTCCAGTAGTTTAGAAGAAAACGATGTTTTTTTTTCTTTGGTCGTTACAGTACGAAAGAAAAAAAATGCTGTTAACTTCGTCAATGTTAATTTTTTTTCGATTTAGATTTGCTTTTCATAGCTGTTTTAGACAATCTTGATGTATTTTGACACTTTGACAACGATTTTTCCAGTAGTTTAGAAGAAAACGATGTTTTTTTTCTTTGGTCGTTACAGTACGAAAGTTAAAAAATTTCGTTAATATTAATTTTTTTTTAATAAGATTGGCTTTTCAATTTTTCCAGTAGTTTAGAAGAAAATGATGTTTTTTTTTCTTTGGTCGTTACAGTACGAAAGATAAAAAAATTTCGTTAATATTGATTTTTTTTAAATAAGATTGGCTTTTCCATTTTTCCAGTAGTTTAGAAGAAAACGATGTTTTTTTTTCTTTGGTCGTTACAGTACGAAAGAAAAAAAATGCTGTTAACTTCGTCAATGTTAATTTTTTTTCGATTTAGATTTGCTTTTCATAGCTGTTTTAGACAATCTTGATGTATTTTGACACTTTGACAACGATTTTTCCAGTAGTTTAGAAGAAAACGATGTTTTTTTTTCTTTGGTCGTTACAGTACGATAGAAAAAAAAAGCTGTTATCTCCGTCAATTATAATTTGTTTTCGATTTAGATTTGCTGTTCATAGCTGTTTAAGACAATCTTGATGTATTTTGACACTTTGACAACGATTTTTTAGTAGTTTAGAAGAAAACGATATATTTTTTTCTTTGGTCGTTACAGTACGAAAGAAAAAAAAATGCTGTTAACTTCGTCAATGTTAATTTTTATTCCATTTAGATTTGCTTTTCATAGCTATTTTAGACAATCTTGATGTATTTTGACACTTTGACAACGATTTTTCCATTAGTTAAGAAGAAAACGATGTTTTTTTTCTTTGGTCGTTACAGTACAAAAGATAAATAAATTTCGTTAATATTATTTTTTTTGAATAAGATTGGCTTTTAAATTTTTCCAGTAGTTTAGAAGAAAACGATGTTTTTTTTTCTTTGGTCGTTACAGTACGAAAGATAAAAAAATTTCGTTAATATTGATTTTTTTTAAATAAGATTGGCTTTTCCATTTTTCCAGTAGTTTAGAAGAAAACGATGTTTTTTTTTCTTTGGTCGTTACAGTACGAAAGAAAAAAAATGCTGTTAAGTCCGTCAATGTTAATTTTTGTTCGATTTAGATTTGCTTTTCATAGCTGTTTAAGACAATCTTGATGTATTTTGACACTTTGACAACGATTTTTCCAGTAGTTTAGAAGAAAACGATGTTTTTTTTCTTTGGTCGTTACAGTACGAAAGTTAAAAAATTTCGTTAATATTAATTTTTTTTTTAATAAAATGGGCTTTTCAATTTTTCCAGTAGTTTAGAAGAAAACGATGTTTTTTTTTCTTTGGTCGTTACAGTACGATAGAAAAAAAAATCTGTTATCTCCGTCAATTATAATTTGTTTTCGATTTAGATTTGCTGTTCATAGCTGTTTAAGACAATCTTGATGTATTTTGACACTTTGACAACGATTTTTTAGTAGTTTAGAAGAAAACGATATATTTTTTTCTTTGGTCGTTACAGTACGAAAGAAAAAAAAATGCTGTTAACTTCGTCAATGTTAATTTTTATTCCATTTAGATTTGCTTTTCATAGCTGTTTTAGACAATCTTGATGTATTTTGACACTTTGACAACGATTTTTCCATTAGTTAAGAAGAAAACGATGTTTTTTTTCTTTGGTCGTTACAGTACAAAAGATAAATAAATTTCGTTAATATTATTTTTTTTGAATAAGATTGGCTTTTAAATTTTTCCAGTAGTTTAGAAGAAAACGATGTTTTTTTTTCTTTGGTCGTTACAGTACGAAAGATAAAAAAATTTCGTTAATATTGATTTTTTAAAAATAAGATTGGCTTTTCCATTTTTCCAGTAGTTTAGAAGAAAACGATGTTTTTTTTTCTTTGGTCGTTACAGTACGAAAGAAAAAAAATGCTGTTAACTTCGTCAATGTTAATTTTTTTTCGATTTAGATTTGCTTTTCATAGCTGTTTTAGACAATCTTGATGTATTTTGACACTTTGACAACGATTTTTCCAGTAGTTTAGAAGAAAACGATGTTTTTTTTCTTTGGTCGTTACAGTACGAAAGTTAAAAAATTTCGTTAATATTAATTTTTTTTAATAAGATTGGCTTTTCAATTTTTCCAGTAGTTTAGAAGAAAACGATGTTGTTTTTTTCTTTGGTCGTTACAGTACGAAAGAAAAAAAAAATGCTGTTAAGTCCGTCAATGTTAATTTTTGTTCGATTTAGATTTGCTTTTCATAGCTGTTTAAGACAATCTTGATGTATTTTGACACTTTGACAACGATTTTTCCAGTAGTTTAGAAGAAAACGATGTTTTTTTTCTTTGGTCGTTACAGTACGAAAGTTAAAAAATTTCGTTAATATTAATTTTTTTTTTAATAAAATGGGCTTTTCAATTTTTCCAGTAGTTTAGAAGAAAACGATGTTTTTTTTTCTTTGGTCGTTACAGTACGATAGAAAAAAAAAATCTGTTATCTCCGTCAATTATAATTTGTTTTCGATTTAGATTTGCTGTTCATAGCTGTTTAAGACAATCTTGATGTATTTTGACACTTTGACAACGATTTTTTAGTAGTTTAGAAGAAAACGATATATTTTTTTCTTTGGTCGTTACAGTACGAAAGAAAAAAAAATGCTGTTAACTTCGTCAATGTTAATTTTTATTCCATTTAGATTTGCTTTTCATAGCTGTTTTAGACAATCTTGATGTATTTTGACACTTTGACAACGATTTTTCCATTAGTTAAGAAGAAAACGATGTTTTTTTTCTTTGGTCGTTACAGTACAAAAGATAAATAAATTTCGTTAATATTATTTTTTTTGAATAAGATTGGCTTTTAAATTTTTCCAGTAGTTTAGAAGAAAACGATGTTTTTTTTTCTTTGGTCGTTACAGTACGAAAGATAAAAAAATTTCGTTAATATTGATTTTTTAAAAATAAGATTGGCTTTTCCATTTTTCCAGTAGTTTAGAAGAAAACGATGTTTTTTTTTCTTTGGTCGTTACAGTACGAAAGAAAAAAAAATGCTGTTAACTTCGTCAATGTTAATTTTTTTCCGATTTAGGTTTGCTGTTTATAGCTGTTTAAGACAATCTTGATGTATTTTGACACTTTGACAACGATTTTTCCAGTAGTTTAGAAGAAAACGATGTTTTTTTTTATTTGGTCGTTACAGTACGAAAGTTAAAAAATTTCGTTAATATTAATTTTTTTTTAATAAGATTGGCTTTTCAATTTTTCCAGTAGTTTAGAAGAAAATGATGTTTTTTTTTCTTTGGTCGTTACAGTACGAAAGATAAAAAAATTTCGTTAATATTGATTTTTTTTAAATAAGATTGGCTTTTCCATTTTTCCAGTAGTTTAGAAGAAAACGATGTTTTTTTTTCTTTGGTCGTTACAGTACGAAAGAAAAAAAATGCTGTTAACTTCGTCAATGTTAATTTTTTTTCGATTTAGATTTGCTTTTCATAGCTGTTTTAGACAATCTTGATGTATTTTGACACTTTGACAACGATTTTTCCAGTAGTTTAGAAGAAAATGATGTTTTTTTTCTTTGGTCGTTACAGTACGAAAGTTAAAAAAATTTCGTTAATATTGATTTTTTAAAAATAAGATTGGCTTTTCCATTTTTCCAGTAGTTTAGAAGAAAACGATGTTTTTTTTTCTTTGGTCGTTACAGTACGAAAGAAAAAAAATGCTGTTAACTTCGTCAATGTTAATTTTTTTTCGATTTAGATTTGCTTTTCATAGCTGTTTTAGACAATCTTGATGTATTTTGACACTTTGACAACGATTTTTCCAGTAGTTTAGAAGAAAACGATGTTTTTTTTTCTTTGGTCGTTACAGTACGATAGAAAAAAAAAGCTGTTATCTCCGTCAATTATAATTTGTTTTCGATTTAGATTTGCTTTTCATAGCTGTTTAAGACAATCTTGATGTATTTTGACACTTTGACAACGATTTTTCCAGAACTTTGGAAGAAAACGATGTTTTATTTCTTTGGTCGTTACAGTATGAAAGAAAAAAAAATTGCGTTAATATTAATTTTTTTTCGATTTAGATTTGCTGTTCATAGCTGCTTAAGACAATCTTGATGTATTTTGATACTTTGACAACGATTTTTCCAGTAGTTTAGAAGAAAACGATGTTTTTTTTCTTTGGTCGTTACAGTACGAAAGATAAAAAAAAAGCTGTTATCTCCGTCAATTATAATTTGTTTTCGATTTAGATTTGCTTTTCATAGCTGTTTAAGACAATCTTGATGTATTTTGACACTTTGACAACGATTTTTCCAGTAGTTTAGAAGAAAACGATGTTTTTTTTTTCTTTGGTCGTTACAGTACGAAAGAAAAAAAAAATGCTGTTAACTTCGTCAATGTTAATTTTTTTTCGATTTAGATTTGCTTTTCATAGCTGTTTTAGACAATCTTGATGTATTTTGACACTTTGACAACGATTTTCCCAGTAGTTTAGAAGAAAACGATGTTTTTTTTCTTTGGTCGTTACAGTACGAAAGTTAAAAAATTTCGTTGATATTAATTTTTTTAAATAAGATTGGCTTTTCTATTTTTCCAGTAGTTTAGAAGAAAACGATGTTTTTTTTCCTTGGTCGTTACAGTACGAAAGAAAAAAAAATGCTGTTAACTTCGTCAATGTTATTTTTTTTTCTATTTAGATTTGCTTTTCATAGCTGTTTTAGACAATCTTGATGTATTTTGACACTTTGACAACGATTTTTCCAGTAGTTTAGAAGAAAACGATGTTGTTTTTTTCTTTGGTCGTTACAGTACGAAAGAAAAAAAAAATGCTGTTAAGTCCGTCAATGTTAATTTTTGTTCGATTTAGATTTGCTTTTCATAGCTGTTTAAGACAATCTTGATGTATTTTGACACTTTGACAACGATTTTTCCAGTAGTTTAGAAGAAAACGATGTTTTTTTTCTTTGGTCGTTACAGTACGAAAGTTAAAAAATTTCGTTAATATTAATTTTTTTTAATAAGATTGGCTTTTCAATTTTTCCAGTAGTTTAGAAGAAAATGATGTTTTTTTTTCTTTGGTCGTTACAGTACGAAAAATAAAAAAATTTCGTTAACATTGATTTTTTTTAAATAAGATTGGCTTTTCCATTTTTCCAGTAGTTTAGAAGAAAACGATGTTTTTTTTTCTTTGGTCGTTACAGTACGATAGAAAAAAATAATCTGTTATCTCCGTCAATTATAATTTGTTTTCGATTTAGATTTGCTTTTCATAGCTGTTTAAGACAATCTTGATGTATTTTGACACTTTGACAACGATTTTTCCAGTAGTTTAGAAGAAAACGATGTTTTTTTTTTCTTTGGTCGTTACAGTACGAAAGAAAAAAAAAATGCTGTTAACTTCGTCAATGTTAATTTTTTTTCGATTTAGATTTGCTTTTCATAGCTGTTTTAGACAATCTTGATGTATTTTGACACTTTGAGAACGATTTTTCCAGTAGTTTAGAAGAAAACGATGTTTTTTTTCTTTGGTAGTTACAGTACGAAAGATAAAAAAATTTCGTTAATATTAATTTTTTTTTAATAAGATTGGCTTTTCCATTTTTCTAGTAGTTTAGAAGAAAACGATGTTTTTTTTTCTTTGGTCGTTACAGTACGAAAGAAAAAAAAATGCTGTTAACTTCGTCAATGTTAATTTTTTTTCGATTTAGATTTGCTTTTCATAGCTGTTTTAGACAATCTTGATGTATTTTGACACTTTGACAACGATTTTTCCAGTAGTTTAGAAGAAAACGATGTTTTTTTTTATTTGGTCGTTACAGTACGAAAGTTAAAAAATTTCGTTAATATTAATTTTTTTTTAATAAGATTGGCTTTTCAATTTTTCCAGTAGTTTAGAAGAAAATGATGTTTTTTTTTCTTTGGTCGTTACAGTACGAAAGATAAAAAAATTTCGTTAATATTGATTTTTTTTAAATAAGATTGGCTTTTCCATTTTTCCAGTAGTTTAGAAGAAAACGATGTTTTTTTTTCTTTGGTCGTTACAGTACGAAAGAAAAAAAATGCTGTTAACTTCGTCAATGTTAATTTTTTTTCGATTTAGATTTGCTTTTCATAGCTGTTTTAGACAATCTTGATGTATTTTGACACTTTGACAACGATTTTTCCAGTAGTTTAGAAGAAAATGATGTTTTTTTTCTTTGGTCGTTACAGTACGAAAGTTAAAAAAATTTCGTTAATATTGATTTTTTAAAAATAAGATTGGCTTTTCCATTTTTCCAGTAGTTTAGAAGAAAACGATGTTTTTTTTTCTTTGGTCGTTACAGTACGAAAGAAAAAAAATGCTGTTAACTTCGTCAATGTTAATTTTTTTTCGATTTAGATTTGCTTTTCATAGCTGTTTTAGACAATCTTGATGTATTTTGACACTTTGACAACGATTTTTCCAGTAGTTTAGAAGAAAACGATGTTTTTTTTTCTTTGGTCGTTACAGTACGATAGAAAAAAAAAGCTGTTATCTCCGTCAATTATAATTTGTTTTCGATTTAGATTTGCTTTTCATAGCTGTTTAAGACAATCTTGATGTATTTTGACACTTTGACAACGATTTTTCCAGAACTTTGGAAGAAAACGATGTTTTATTTCTTTGGTCGTTACAGTATGAAAGAAAAAAAAATTGCGTTAATATTAATTTTTTTTCGATTTAGATTTGCTGTTCATAGCTGCTTAAGACAATCTTGATGTATTTTGATACTTTGACAACGATTTTTCCAGTAGTTTAGAAGAAAACGATGTTTTTTTTCTTTGGTCGTTACAGTACGAAAGATAAAAAAAAAGCTGTTATCTCCGTCAATTATAATTTGTTTTCGATTTAGATTTGCTTTTCATAGCTGTTTAAGACAATCTTGATGTATTTTGACACTTTGACAACGATTTTTCCAGTAGTTTAGAAGAAAACGATGTTTTTTTTTTCTTTGGTCGTTACAGTACGAAAGAAAAAAAAAATGCTGTTAACTTCGTCAATGTTAATTTTTTTTCGATTTAGATTTGCTTTTCATAGCTGTTTTAGACAATCTTGATGTATTTTGACACTTTGACAACGATTTTCCCAGTAGTTTAGAAGAAAACGATGTTTTTTTTCTTTGGTCGTTACAGTACGAAAGTTAAAAAATTTCGTTGATATTAATTTTTTTAAATAAGATTGGCTTTTCTATTTTTCCAGTAGTTTAGAAGAAAACGATGTTTTTTTTCCTTGGTCGTTACAGTACGAAAGAAAAAAAAATGCTGTTAACTTCGTCAATGTTAATTTTTTTTCTATTTAGATTTGCTTTTCATAGCTGTTTTAGACAATCTTGATGTATTTTGACACTTTGACAACGATTTTTCCAGTAGTTTAGAAGAAAACGATGTTGTTTTTTTCTTTGGTCGTTACAGTACGAAAGAAAAAAAAAATGCTGTTAAGTCCGTCAATGTTAATTTTTGTTCGATTTAGATTTGCTTTTCATAGCTGTTTAAGACAATCTTGATGTATTTTGACACTTTGACAACGATTTTTCCAGTAGTTTAGAAGAAAACGATGTTTTTTTTCTTTGGTCGTTACAGTACGAAAGTTAAAAAATTTCGTTAATATTAATTTTTTTTAATAAGATTGGCTTTTCAATTTTTCCAGTAGTTTAGAAGAAAATGATGTTTTTTTTTCTTTGGTCGTTACAGTACGAAAAATAAAAAAATTTCGTTAACATTGATTTTTTTTAAATAAGATTGGCTTTTCCATTTTTCCAGTAGTTTAGAAGAAAACGATGTTTTTTTTTCTTTGGTCGTTACAGTACGATAGAAAAAAATAATCTGTTATCTCCGTCAATTATAATTTGTTTTCGATTTAGATTTGCTTTTCATAGCTGTTTAAGACAATCTTGATGTATTTTGACACTTTGACAACGAGTTTTCCAGTAGTTTAGAAGAAAACGATGTTGTTTTTTTCTTTGGTCGTTACAGTACGAAAGAAAAAAAAATGCTGTTAAGTCCGTCAATGTTAATTTTTGTTCGATTTAGATTTGCTTTTCATAGCTGTTTAAGACAATCTTGATGTATTTTGACACTTTGACAACGATTTTTCCAGTAGTTTAGAAGAAAACGATGTTTTTTTTCTTTGGTCGTTACAGTACGAAAGATAAAAAAATTTCGTTAATATTAATTTTTTTTAATAAGATTGGCTTTTCAATTTTTCCAGTAGTTTAGAAGAAAATGATGTTTTTTTTCTTTGGTCGTTACAGTACGAAAGTTAAAAAAATTTCGTTAATATTGATTTTTTAAAAATAAGATTGGCTTTTCCATTTTTCCAGTAGTTTAGAAGAAAATGATGTTTTTTTTTCTTTGGTCGTTACAGTACGAAAGAAAAAAAATGCTGTTAACTTCGTCAATGTTAATTTTTTTTCGATTTAGATTTGCTTTTCATAGCTGTTTTAGACAATCTTGATGTATTTTGACACTTTGACAACGATTTTTCCAGTAGTTTAGAAGAAAACGATGTTTTTTTTCTTTGGTCGTTACAGTACGAAAGTTAAAAAATTTCGTTAATATTAATTTTTTTTTAATAAGATTGGCTTTTCAATTTTTCCAGTAGTTTAGAAGAAAATGATGTTTTTTTTTCTTTGGTCGTTACAGTACGAAAGATAAAAAAATTTCGTTAATATTGATTTTTTAAAAATAAGATTGGCTTTTCCATTTTTCCAGTAGTTTAGAAGAAAACGATGTTTTTTTTTCTTTGGTCGTTACAGTACGAAAGAAAAAAAATGCTGTTAACTTCGTCAATGTTAATTTTTTTTCGATTTAGATTTGCTTTTCATAGCTGTTTAAGACAATCTTGATGTATTTTGACACTTTGACAACGATTTTTCCAGTAGTTTAGAAGAAAACGATGTTTTTTTTCTTTGGTCGTTACAGTACGAAAGTTAAAAAATTTCGTTAATATTAATTTTTTTTAATAAGATTGGCTTTTCAATTTTTCCAGTAGTTTAGAAGAAAACGATGTTGTTTTTTTCTTTGGTCGTTACAGTACGAAAGAAAAAAAAAATGCTGTTAAGTCCGTCAATGTTAATTTTTGTTCGATTTAGATTTGCTTTTCATAGCTGTTTAAGACAATCTTGATGTATTTTGACACTTTGACAACGATTTTTCCAGTAGTTTAGAAGAAAACGATGTTTTTTTTCTTTGGTCGTTACAGTACGAAAGTTAAAAAATTTCGTTAATATTAATTTTTTTTTTAATAAAATGGGCTTTTCAATTTTTCCAGTAGTTTAGAAGAAAACGATGTTTTTTTTTCTTTGGTCGTTACAGTACGATAGAAAAAAAAAATCTGTTATCTCCGTCAATTATAATTTGTTTTCGATTTAGATTTGCTGTTCATAGCTGTTTAAGACAATCTTGATGTATTTTGACACTTTGACAACGATTTTTTAGTAGTTTAGAAGAAAACGATATATTTTTTTCTTTGGTCGTTACAGTACGAAAGAAAAAAAAATGCTGTTAACTTCGTCAATGTTAATTTTTATTCCATTTAGATTTGCTTTTCATAGCTGTTTTAGACAATCTTGATGTATTTTGACACTTTGACAACGATTTTTCCATTAGTTAAGAAGAAAACGATGTTTTTTTTCTTTGGTCGTTACAGTACAAAAGATAAATAAATTTCGTTAATATTATTTTTTTTGAATAAGATTGGCTTTTAAATTTTTCCAGTAGTTTAGAAGAAAACGATGTTTTTTTTTCTTTGGTCGTTACAGTACGAAAGATAAAAAAATTTCGTTAATATTGATTTTTTAAAAATAAGATTGGCTTTTCCATTTTTCCAGTAGTTTAGAAGAAAACGATGTTTTTTTTTCTTTGGTCGTTACAGTACGAAAGAAAAAAAAATGCTGTTAACTTCGTCAATGTTAATTTTTTTCCGATTTAGGTTTGCTGTTTATAGCTGTTTAAGACAATCTTGATGTATTTTGACACTTTGACAACGATTTTTCCAGTAGTTTAGAAGAAAACGATGTTTTTTTTCTTTGGTCGTTACAGTACGAAAGTTAAAAAATTTCGTTAATATTAATTTTTTTTTAATAAGATTGGCTTTTAAATTTTTCCAGTAGTTTAGAAGAAAACGATGTTTTTTTTTCTTTGGTCGTTACAGTACGAAAGATAAAAAAATTTCGTTAATATTGATTTTTTAAAAATAAGATTGGCTTTTCCATTTTTCCAGTAGTTTAGAAGAAAACGATGTTTTTTTTCTTTGGTCGTTACAGTACGAAAGTTAAAAAATTTCGTTAATATTAATTTTTTTTAATAAGATTGGCTTTTCAATTTTTCCAGTAGTTTAGAAGAAAACGATGTTGTTTTTTTCTTTGGTCGTTACAGTACGAAAGAAAAAAAAAATGCTGTTAAGTCCGTCAATGTTAATTTTTGTTCGATTTAGATTTGCTTTTCATAGCTGTTTAAGACAATCTTGATGTATTTTGACACTTTGACAACGATTTTTCCAGTAGTTTAGAAGAAAACGATGTTTTTTTTCTTTGGTCGTTACAGTACGAAAGTTAAAAAATTTCGTTAATATTAATTTTTTTTTTAATAAAATGGGCTTTTCAATTTTTCCAGTAGTTTAGAAGAAAACGATGTTTTTTTTTCTTTGGTCGTTACAGTACGATAGAAAAAAAAAATCTGTTATCTCCGTCAATTATAATTTGTTTTCGATTTAGATTTGCTGTTCATAGCTGTTTAAGACAATCTTGATGTATTTTGACACTTTGACAACGATTTTTTAGTAGTTTAGAAGAAAACGATATATTTTTTTCTTTGGTCGTTACAGTACGAAAGAAAAAAAAATGCTGTTAACTTCGTCAATGTTAATTTTTATTCCATTTAGATTTGCTTTTCATAGCTGTTTTAGACAATCTTGATGTATTTTGACACTTTGACAACGATTTTTCCATTAGTTAAGAAGAAAACGATGTTTTTTTTCTTTGGTCGTTACAGTACAAAAGATAAATAAATTTCGTTAATATTATTTTTTTTGAATAAGATTGGCTTTTAAATTTTTCCAGTAGTTTAGAAGAAAACGATGTTTTTTTTTCTTTGGTCGTTACAGTACGAAAGATAAAAAAATTTCGTTAATATTGATTTTTTAAAAATAAGATTGGCTTTTCCATTTTTCCAGTAGTTTAGAAGAAAACGATGTTTTTTTTTCTTTGGTCGTTACAGTACGAAAGAAAAAAAAATGCTGTTAACTTCGTCAATGTTAATTTTTTTCCGATTTAGGTTTGCTGTTTATAGCTGTTTAAGACAATCTTGATGTATTTTGACACTTTGACAACGATTTTTCCAGTAGTTTAGAAGAAAATGATGTTTTTTTTCTTTGGTCGTTACAGTACGAAAGTTAAAAAAATTTCGTTAATATTGATTTTTTAAAAATAAGATTGGCTTTTCCATTTTTCCAGTAGTTTAGAAGAAAACGATGTTTTTTTTTCTTTGGTCGTTACAGTACGAAAGAAAAAAAATGCTGTTAAGTCCGTCAATGTTAATTTTTGTTCGATTTAGATTTGCTTTTCATAGCTGTTTAAGACAATCTTGATGTATTTTGACACTTTGACAACGATTTTTCCAGTAGTTTAGAAGAAAACGATGTTTTTTTTCTTTGGTCGTTACAGTACGAAAGTTGGAAATTTCGTTAATATTAATTTTTTTTTAATAAGATTGGCTTTTCAATTTTTCCAGTAGTTTAGAAGAAAACGATGTTTTTTTTTCTTTGGTCGTTACAGTACGATAGAAAAAAAAAATGCTGTTAAGTCCGTCAATGTTAATTTTTGTTCGATTTAGATTTGCTTTTCATAGCTGTTTAAGACAATCTTGATGTATTTTGACACTTTGACAACGATTTTTCCAGTAGTTTAGAAGAAAACGATGTTTTTTTTCTTTGGTCGTTACAGTACGAAAGTTAAAAAATTTCGTTAATATTAATTTTTTTTTTAATAAAATGGGCTTTTCAATTTTTCCAGTAGTTTAGAAGAAAACGATGTTTTTTTTTCTTTGGTCGTTACAGTACGAAAAATAAAAAAATTTCGTTAACATTGATTTTTTTTAAATAAGATTGGCTTTTCCATTTTTCCAGTAGTTTAGAAGAAAACGATGTTTTTTTTTCTTTGGTCGTTACAGTACGATAGAAAAAAATAATCTGTTATCTCCGTCAATTATAATTTGTTTTCGATTTAGATTTGCTTTTCATAGCTGTTTAAGACAATCTTGATGTATTTTGACACTTTGACAACGAGTTTTCCAGTAGTTTAGAAGAAAACGATGTTGTTTTTTTCTTTGGTCGTTACAGTACGAAAGAAAAAAAAATGCTGTTAAGTCCGTCAATGTTAATTTTTGTTCGATTTAGATTTGCTTTTCATAGCTGTTTAAGACAATCTTGATGTATTTTGACACTTTGACAACGATTTTTCCAGTAGTTTAGAAGAAAACGATGTTTTTTTTTCTTTGGTCATTACAGTACGAAAGATAAAAAAATTTCGTTAATATTAATTTTTTTTAATAAGATTGGCTTTTCCATTTTTCCAGTAGTTTAGAAGAAAATGATGTTTTTTTTCTTTGGTCGTTACAGTACGAAAGTTAAAAAAATTTCGTTAATATTGATTTTTTAAAAATAAGATTGGCTTTTCCATTTTTCCAGTAGTTTAGAAGAAAATGATGTTTTTTTTTCTTTGGTCGTTACAGTACGAAAGAAAAAAAATGCTGTTAACTTCGTCAATGTTAATTTTTTTTCGATTTAGATTTGCTTTTCATAGCTGTTTTAGACAATCTTGATGTATTTTGACACTTTGACAACGATTTTTCCAGTAGTTTAGAAGAAAACGATGTTTTTTTTCTTTGGTCGTTACAGTACGAAAGTTAAAAAATTTCGTTAATATTAATTTTTTTTTAATAAGATTGGCTTTTCAATTTTTCCAGTAGTTTAGAAGAAAATGATGTTTTTTTTTCTTTGGTCGTTACAGTACGAAAGATAAAAAAATTTCGTTAATATTGATTTTTTAAAAATAAGATTGGCTTTTCCATTTTTCCAGTAGTTTAGAAGAAAACGATGTTTTTTTTTCTTTGGTCGTTACAGTACGAAAGAAAAAAAATGCTGTTAACTTCGTCAATGTTAATTTTTTTTCGATTTAGATTTGCTTTTCATAGCTGTTTTATACAATCTTGATGTATTTTGACACTTTGACAACGATTTTTCCAGTAGTTTAGAAGAAAACGATGTTTTTTTTCTTTGGTCGTTACAGTACGAAAGTTAAAAAATTTCGTTAATATTAATTTTTTTTAATAAGATTGGCTTTTCAATTTTTCCAGTAGTTTAGAAGAAAACGATGTTGTTTTTTTCTTTGGTCGTTACAGTACGAAAGAAAAAAAAAATGCTGTTAAGTCCGTCAATGTTAATTTTTGTTCGATTTAGATTTGCTTTTCATAGCTGTTTAAGACAATCTTGATGTATTTTGACACTTTGACAACGATTTTTCCAGTAGTTTAGAAGAAAACGATGTTTTTTTTCTTTGGTCGTTACAGTACGAAAGTTAAAAAATTTCGTTAATATTAATTTTTTTTTTAATAAAATGGGCTTTTCAATTTTTCCAGTAGTTTAGAAGAAAACGATGTTTTTTTTTCTTTGGTCGTTACAGTACGATAGAAAAAAAAAATCTGTTATCTCCGTCAATTATAATTTGTTTTCGATTTAGATTTGCTGTTCATAGCTGTTTAAGACAATCTTGATGTATTTTGACACTTTGACAACGATTTTTTAGTAGTTTAGAAGAAAACGATATATTTTTTTCTTTGGTCGTTACAGTACGAAAGAAAAAAAAATGCTGTTAACTTCGTCAATGTTAATTTTTATTCCATTTAGATTTGCTTTTCATAGCTGTTTTAGACAATCTTGATGTATTTTGACACTTTGACAACGATTTTTCCATTAGTTAAGAAGAAAACGATGTTTTTTTTCTTTGGTCGTTACAGTACAAAAGATAAATAAATTTCGTTAATATTATTTTTTTTGAATAAGATTGGCTTTTAAATTTTTCCAGTAGTTTAGAAGAAAACGATGTTTTTTTTTCTTTGGTCGTTACAGTACGAAAGATAAAAAAATTTCGTTAATATTGATTTTTTAAAAATAAGATTGGCTTTTCCATTTTTCCAGTAGTTTAGAAGAAAACGATGTTTTTTTTTCTTTGGTCGTTACAGTACGAAAGAAAAAAAAATGCTGTTAACTTCGTCAATGTTAATTTTTTTCCGATTTAGGTTTGCTGTTTATAGCTGTTTAAGACAATCTTGATGTATTTTGACACTTTGACAACGATTTTTCCAGTAGTTTAGAAGAAAACGATGTTTTTTTTCTTTGGTCGTTACAGTACGAAAGTTAAAAAATTTCGTTAATATTAATTTTTTTTTAATAAGATTGGCTTTTAAATTTTTCCAGTAGTTTAGAAGAAAACGATGTTTTTTTTTCTTTGGTCGTTACAGTACGAAAGATAAAAAAATTTCGTTAATATTGATTTTTTAAAAATAAGATTGGCTTTTCCATTTTTCCAGTAGTTTAGAAGAAAACGATGTTTTTTTTCTTTGGTCGTTACAGTACGAAAGTTAAAAAATTTCGTTAATATTAATTTTTTTTAATAAGATTGGCTTTTCAATTTTTCCAGTAGTTTAGAAGAAAACGATGTTGTTTTTTTCTTTGGTCGTTACAGTACGAAAGAAAAAAAAAATGCTGTTAAGTCCGTCAATGTTAATTTTTGTTCGATTTAGATTTGCTTTTCATAGCTGTTTAAGACAATCTTGATGTATTTTGACACTTTGACAACGATTTTTCCAGTAGTTTAGAAGAAAACGATGTTTTTTTTCTTTGGTCGTTACAGTACGAAAGTTAAAAAATTTCGTTAATATTAATTTTTTTTTTAATAAAATGGGCTTTTCAATTTTTCCAGTAGTTTAGAAGAAAACGATGTTTTTTTTTCTTTGGTCGTTACAGTACGATAGAAAAAAAAAATCTGTTATCTCCGTCAATTATAATTTGTTTTCGATTTAGATTTGCTGTTCATAGCTGTTTAAGACAATCTTGATGTATTTTGACACTTTGACAACGATTTTTTAGTAGTTTAGAAGAAAACGATATATTTTTTTCTTTGGTCGTTACAGTACGAAAGAAAAAAAAATGCTGTTAACTTCGTCAATGTTAATTTTTATTCCATTTAGATTTGCTTTTCATAGCTGTTTTAGACAATCTTGATGTATTTTGACACTTTGACAACGATTTTTCCATTAGTTAAGAAGAAAACGATGTTTTTTTTCTTTGGTCGTTACAGTACAAAAGATAAATAAATTTCGTTAATATTATTTTTTTTGAATAAGATTGGCTTTTAAATTTTTCCAGTAGTTTAGAAGAAAACGATGTTTTTTTTTCTTTGGTCGTTACAGTACGAAAGATAAAAAAATTTCGTTAATATTGATTTTTTAAAAATAAGATTGGCTTTTCCATTTTTCCAGTAGTTTAGAAGAAAACGATGTTTTTTTTTCTTTGGTCGTTACAGTACGAAAGAAAAAAAAATGCTGTTAACTTCGTCAATGTTAATTTTTTTCCGATTTAGGTTTGCTGTTTATAGCTGTTTAAGACAATCTTGATGTATTTTGACACTTTGACAACGATTTTTCCAGTAGTTTAGAAGAAAACGATGTTTTTTTTCTTTGGTCGTTACAGTACGAAAGTTAAAAAATTTCGTTAATATTAATTTTTTTTTAATAAGATTGGCTTTTAAATTTTTCCAGTAGTTTAGAAGAAAACGATGTTTTTTTTTCTTTGGTCGTTACAGTACGAAAGATAAAAAAATTTCGTTAATATTGATTTTTTAAAAATAAGATTGGCTTTTCCATTTTTCCAGTAGTTTAGAAGAAAACGATGTTTTTTTTCTTTGGTCGTTACAGTACGAAAGTTAAAAAATTTCGTTAATATTAATTTTTTTTAATAAGATTGGCTTTTCAATTTTTCCAGTAGTTTAGAAGAAAACGATGTTGTTTTTTTCTTTGGTCGTTACAGTACGAAAGAAAAAAAAAATGCTGTTAAGTCCGTCAATGTTAATTTTTGTTCGATTTAGATTTGCTTTTCATAGCTGTTTAAGACAATCTTGATGTATTTTGACACTTTGACAACGATTTTTCCAGTAGTTTAGAAGAAAACGATGTTTTTTTTCTTTGGTCGTTACAGTACGAAAGTTAAAAAATTTCGTTAATATTAATTTTTTTTTTAATAAAATGGGCTTTTCAATTTTTCCAGTAGTTTAGAAGAAAACGATGTTTTTTTTTCTTTGGTCGTTACAGTACGATAAAAAAAAAAAATCTGTTATCTCCGTCAATTATAATTTGTTTTCGATTTAGATTTGCTGTTCATAGCTGTTTAAGACAATCTTGATGTATTTTGACACTTTGACAACGATTTTTTAGTAGTTTAGAAGAAAACGATATATTTTTTTCTTTGGTCGTTACAGTACGAAAGAAAAAAAAATGCTGTTAACTTCGTCAATGTTAATTTTTATTCCATTTAGATTTGCTTTTCATAGCTGTTTTAGACAATCTTGATGTATTTTGACACTTTGACAACGATTTTTCCATTAGTTAAGAAGAAAACGATGTTTTTTTTCTTTGGTCGTTACAGTACAAAAGATAAATAAATTTCGTTAATATTATTTTTTTTGAATAAGATTGGCTTTTAAATTTTTCCAGTAGTTTAGAAGAAAACGATGTTTTTTTTTCTTTGGTCGTTACAGTACGAAAGATAAAAAAATTTCGTTAATATTGATTTTTTAAAAATAAGATTGGCTTTTCCATTTTTCCAGTAGTTTAGAAGAAAACGATGTTTTTTTTTCTTTGGTCGTTACAGTACGAAAGAAAAAAAAATGCTGTTAACTTCGTCAATGTTAATTTTTTTCCGATTTAGGTTTGCTGTTTATAGCTGTTTAAGACAATCTTGATGTATTTTGACACTTTGACAACGATTTTTCCAGTAGTTTAGAAGAAAACGATGTTTTTTTTCTTTGGTCGTTACAGTACGAAAGTTAAAAAATTTCGTTAATATTAATTTTTTTTTAATAAGATTGGCTTTTAAATTTTTCCAGTAGTTTAGAAGAAAACGATGTTTTTTTTTCTTTGGTCGTTACAGTACGAAAGATAAAAAAATTTCGTTAATATTGATTTTTTAAAAATAAGATTGGCTTTTCCATTTTTCCAGTAGTTTAGAAGAAAACGATGTTTTTTTTCTTTGGTCGTTACAGTACGAAAGTTAAAAAATTTCGTTAATATTAATTTTTTTTAATAAGATTGGCTTTTCAATTTTTCCAGTAGTTTAGAAGAAAACGATGTTGTTTTTTTCTTTGGTCGTTACAGTACGAAAGAAAAAAAAAATGCTGTTAAGTCCGTCAATGTTAATTTTTGTTCGATTTAGATTTGCTTTTCATAGCTGTTTAAGACAATCTTGATGTATTTTGACACTTTGACAACGATTTTTCCAGTAGTTTAGAAGAAAACGATGTTTTTTTTCTTTGGTCGTTACAGTACGAAAGTTAAAAAATTTCGTTAATATTAATTTTTTTTTTAATAAAATGGGCTTTTCAATTTTTCCAGTAGTTTAGAAGAAAACGATGTTTTTTTTTCTTTGGTCGTTACAGTACGATAGAAAAAAAAAATCTGTTATCTCCGTCAATTATAATTTGTTTTCGATTTAGATTTGCTGTTCATAGCTGTTTAAGACAATCTTGATGTATTTTGACACTTTGACAACGATTTTTTAGTAGTTTAGAAGAAAACGATATATTTTTTTCTTTGGTCGTTACAGTACGAAAGAAAAAAAAATGCTGTTAACTTCGTCAATGTTAATTTTTATTCCATTTAGATTTGCTTTTCATAGCTGTTTTAGACAATCTTGATGTATTTTGACACTTTGACAACGATTTTTCCATTAGTTAAGAAGAAAACGATGTTTTTTTTCTTTGGTCGTTACAGTACAAAAGATAAATAAATTTCGTTAATATTATTTTTTTTGAATAAGATTGGCTTTTAAATTTTTCCAGTAGTTTAGAAGAAAACGATGTTTTTTTTTCTTTGGTCGTTACAGTACGAAAGATAAAAAAATTTCGTTAATATTGATTTTTTAAAAATAAGATTGGCTTTTCCATTTTTCCAGTAGTTTAGAAGAAAACGATGTTTTTTTTTCTTTGGTCGTTACAGTACGAAAGAAAAAAAAATGCTGTTAACTTCGTCAATGTTAATTTTTTTCCGATTTAGGTTTGTTGTTTATAGCTGTTTAAGACAATCTTGATGTATTTTGACACTTTGACAACGATTTTTCCAGTAGTTTAGAAGAAAATGATGTTTTTTTTCTTTGGTCGTTACAGTACGAAAGTTAAAAAAATTTCGTTAATATTGATTTTTTAAAAATAAGATTGGCTTTTCCATTTTTCCAGTAGTTTAGAAGAAAACGATGTTTTTTTTTCTTTGGTCGTTACAGTACGAAAGAAAAAAAATGCTGTTAACTTCGTCAATGTTAATTTTTTTTCGATTTAGATTTGCTTTTCATAGCTGTTTTAGACAATCTTGATGTATTTTGACACTTTGACAACGATTTTTCCAGTAGTTTAGAAGAAAACGATGTTTTTTTTTCTTTGGTCGTTACAGTACGATAGAAAAAAAAAGCTGTTATCTCCGTCAATTATAATTTGTTTTCGATTTAGATTTGCTTTTCATAGCTGTTTAAGACAATCTTGATGTATTTTGACACTTTGACAACGATTTTTCCAGAACTTTGGAAGAAAACGATGTTTTATTTCTTTGGTCGTTACAGTATGAAAGAAAAAAAAATTGCGTTAATATTAATTTTTTTTCGATTTAGATTTGCTGTTCATAGCTGCTTAAGACAATCTTGATGTATTTTGATACTTTGACAACGATTTTTCCAGTAGTTTAGAAGAAAACGATGTTTTTTTTCTTTGGTCGTTACAGTACGAAAGATAAAAAAAAAGCTGTTATCTCCGTCAATTATAATTTGTTTTCGATTTAGATTTGCTTTTCATAGCTGTTTAAGACAATCTTGATGTATTTTGACACTTTGACAACGATTTTTCCAGTAGTTTAGAAGAAAACGATGTTTTTTTTTTCTTTGGTCGTTACAGTACGAAAGAAAAAAAAAATGCTGTTAACTTCGTCAATGTTAATTTTTTTTCGATTTAGATTTGCTTTTCATAGCTGTTTTAGACAATCTTGATGTATTTTGACACTTTGACAACGATTTTCCCAGTAGTTTAGAAGAAAACGATGTTTTTTTTCTTTGGTCGTTACAGTACGAAAGTTAAAAAATTTCGTTGATATTAATTTTTTTAAATAAGATTGGCTTTTCTATTTTTCCAGTAGTTTAGAAGAAAACGATGTTTTTTTTCCTTGGTCGTTACAGTACGAAAGAAAAAAAAATGCTGTTAACTTCGTCAATGTTAATTTTTTTTCTATTTAGATTTGCTTTTCATAGCTGTTTTAGACAATCTTGATGTATTTTGACACTTTGACAACGATTTTTCCAGTAGTTTAGAAGAAAACGATGTTGTTTTTTTCTTTGGTCGTTACAGTACTAAAGAAAAAAAAAATGCTGTTAAGTCCGTCAATGTTAATTTTTGTTCGATTTAGATTTGCTTTTCATAGCTGTTTAAGACAATCTTGATGTATTTTGACACTTTGACAACGATTTTTCCAGTAGTTTAGAAGAAAACGATGTTTTTTTTCTTTGGTCGTTACAGTACGAAAGTTAAAAAATTTCGTTAATATTAATTTTTTTTAATAAGATTGGCTTTTCAATTTTTCCAGTAGTTTAGAAGAAAATGATGTTTTTTTTTCTTTGGTCGTTACAGTACGAAAAATAAAAAAATTTCGTTAACATTGATTTTTTTTAAATAAGATTGGCTTTTCCATTTTTCCAGTAGTTTAGAAGAAAACGATGTTTTTTTTTCTTTGGTCGTTACAGTACGATAGAAAAAAATAATCTGTTATCTCCGTCAATTATAATTTGTTTTCGATTTAGATTTGCTTTTCATAGCTGTTTAAGACAATCTTGATGTATTTTGACACTTTGACAACGAGTTTTCCAGTAGTTTAGAAGAAAACGATGTTGTTTTTTTCTTTGGTCGTTACAGTACGAAAGAAAAAAAAATGCTGTTAAGTCCGTCAATGTTAATTTTTGTTCGATTTAGATTTGCTTTTCATAGCTGTTTAAGACAATCTTGATGTATTTTGACACTTTGACAACGATTTTTCCAGTAGTTTAGAAGAAAACGATGTTTTTTTTTCTTTGGTCGTTACAGTACGAAAGATAAAAAAATTTCGTTAATATTAATTTTTTTTAATAAGATTGGCTTTTCAATTTTTCCAGTAGTTTAGAAGAAAATGATGTTTTTTTTCTTTGGTCGTTACAGTACGAAAGTTAAAAAAATTTCGTTAATATTGATTTTTTAAAAATAAGATTGGCTTTTCCATTTTTCCAGTAGTTTAGAAGAAAACGATGTTTTTTTTTCTTTGGTCGTTACAGTACGAAAGAAAAAAAATGCTGTTAACTTCGTCAATGTTAATTTTTTTTCGATTTAGATTTGCTTTTCATAGCTGTTTTAGACAATCTTGATGTATTTTGACACTTTGACAACGATTTTTCCAGTAGTTTAGAAGAAAACGATGTTTTTTTTCTTTGGTCGTTACAGTACGAAAGTTAAAAAATTTCGTTAATATTAATTTTTTTTTAATAAGATTGGCTTTTCAATTTTTCCAGTAGTTTAGAAGAAAATGATGTTTTTTTTTCTTTGGTCGTTACAGTACGAAAGATAAAAAAATTTCGTTAATATTGATTTTTTAAAAATAAGATTGGCTTTTCCATTTTTCCAGTAGTTTAGAAGAAAACGATGTTTTTTTTTCTTTGGTCGTTACAGTACGAAAGAAAAAAAATGCTGTTAACTTCGTCAATGTTAATTTTTTTTCGATTTAGATTTGCTTTTCATAGCTGTTTTAGACAATCTTGATGTATTTTGACACTTTGACAACGATTTTTCCAGTAGTTTAGAAGAAAACGATGTTTTTTTTCTTTGGTCGTTACAGTACGAAAGTTAAAAAATTTCGTTAATATTAATTTTTTTTAATAAGATTGGCTTTTCAATTTTTCCAGTAGTTTAGAAGAAAACGATGTTGTTTTTTTCTTTGGTCGTTACAGTACGAAAGAAAAAAAAAATGCTGTTAAGTCCGTCAATGTTAATTTTTGTTCGATTTAGATTTGCTTTTCATAGCTGTTTAAGACAATCTTGATGTATTTTGACACTTTGACAACGATTTTTCCAGTAGTTTAGAAGAAAACGATGTTTTTTTTCTTTGGTCGTTACAGTACGAAAGTTAAAAAATTTCGTTAATATTAATTTTTTTTTTAATAAAATGGGCTTTTCAATTTTTCCAGTAGTTTAGAAGAAAACGATGTTTTTTTTTCTTTGGTCGTTACAGTACGATAGAAAAAAAAAATCTGTTATCTCCGTCAATTATAATTTGTTTTCGATTTAGATTTGCTGTTCATAGCTGTTTAAGACAATCTTGATGTATTTTGACACTTTGACAACGATTTTTTAGTAGTTTAGAAGAAAACGATATATTTTTTTCTTTGGTCGTTACAGTACGAAAGAAAAAAAAATGCTGTTAACTTCGTCAATGTTAATTTTTATTCCATTTAGATTTGCTTTTCATAGCTGTTTTAGACAATCTTGATGTATTTTGACACTTTGACAACGATTTTTCCATTAGTTAAGAAGAAAACGATGTTTTTTTTCTTTGGTCGTTACAGTACAAAAGATAAATAAATTTCGTTAATATTATTTTTTTTGAATAAGATTGGCTTTTAAATTTTTCCAGTAGTTTAGAAGAAAACGATGTTTTTTTTTCTTTGGTCGTTACAGTACGAAAGATAAAAAAATTTCGTTAATATTGATTTTTTAAAAATAAGATTGGCTTTTCCATTTTTCCAGTAGTTTAGAAGAAAACGATGTTTTTTTTTCTTTGGTCGTTACAGTACGAAAGAAAAAAAAATGCTGTTAACTTCGTCAATGTTAATTTTTTTCCGATTTAGGTTTGCTGTTTATAGCTGTTTAAGACAATCTTGATGTATTTTGACACTTTGACAACGATTTTTCCAGTAGTTTAGAAGAAAACGATGTTTTTTTTTATTTGGTCGTTACAGTACGAAAGAAAAAAAAAAGCTGTTGTCTCCGTCAATTATAATTTGTTTTCGATTTAGATTTGCTTTTCATAGCTGTTTTAGACAATCTTGATGTATTTTGACACTTTGACAACGATTTTTCCAGTAGTTTAGAAGAAAACGATGTTTTTTTTTCTTTGGTCGTTACAGTACGAAAGATAAAAAAATTTCGTTAATATTGATTTTTTTTTAATAAGATTGGCTTTTCAATTTTTCCAGTAGTTTAGAAGAAAACGATGTTTTTTTTTCTTTGGTCGTTACAGTACGATAGAAAAAAAAAAGCTGTTATCTCCGTCAATAATAATTTGTTTTCGATTTAGATTTGCTTTTCATAGCTGTTTTAGACAATCTTGATGTATTTTGACACTTTGACAACGATTTTTCCAGTAGTTTAGAAGAAAACGATGTTTTTTTTTCTTTGGTCGTTACAGTACGATAGAAAAAAAAAGCTGTTATCTCCGTCAATTATAATTTGTTTTCGATTTAGATTTGCTTTTCATAGCTGTTTAAGACAATCTTGATGTATTTTGACACTTTGACAACGATTTTTCCAGAACTTTGGAAGAAAACGATGTTTTATTTCTTTGGTCGTTACAGTATGAAAGAAAAAAAAATTGCGTTAATATTAATTTTTTTTCGATTTAGATTTGCTGTTCATAGCTGCTTAAGACAATCTTGATGTATTTTGATACTTTGACAACGATTTTTCCAGTAGTTTAGAAGAAAACGATGTTTTTTTTCTTTGGTCGTTACAGTACGAAAGATTAAAAAAAAGCTGTTATCTCCGTCAATTATAATTTGATTTAGATTTGCTTTTCATAGCTGTTTAAGACAATCTTGATGTATTTTGACACTTTGACAACGATTTTTCCAGTAGTTTAGAAGAAAACGATGTTTTTTTTCTTTGGTCGTTACAGTACGAAAGTTAAAAAATTTCGTTAATATTAATTTTTTTTAATAAGATTGGCTTTTCAATTTTTCCAGTAGTTTAGAAGAAAATGATGTTTTTTTTTTCTTTGGTCGTTACAGTACGAAAGAAAAAAAAAATGCTGTTAAGTCCGTCAATGTTAATTTTTGTTCGATTTAGATTTGCTTTTCATAGCTGTTTAAGACAATCTTGATGTATTTTGACACTTTGACAACGATTTTTCCAGTAGTTTAGAAGAAAACGATGTTTTTTTTCTTTGGTCGTTACAGGACGAAAGTTAAAAAATTTCGTTAATATTAATTTTTTTTTTAATAAAATGGGCTTTTCAATTTTTCCAGTAGTTTAGAAGAAAACGATGTTTTTTTTTCTTTGGTCGTTACAGTACGATAGAAAAAAAAAATCTGTTATCTCCGTCAATTATAATTTGTTTTCGATTTAGATTTGCTGTTCATAGCTGTTTAAGACAATCTTGATGTATTTTGACACTTTGACAACGATTTTTTAGTAGTTTAGAAGAAAACGATGTTTTTTTTCTTTGGTCGTTACAGTACAAAAGATAAATAAATTTCGTTAATATTATTTTTTTTGAATAAGATTGGCTTTTAAATTTTTCCAGTAGTTTAGAAGAAAACGATGTTTTTTTTTCTTTGGTCGTTACAGTACGAAAGATAAAAAAATTTCGTTAATATTGATTTTTTAAAAATAAGATTGGCTTTTCCATTTTTCCAGTAGTTTAGAAGAAAACGATGTTTTTTTTTCTTTGGTCGTTACAGTACGAAAGAAAAAAAAATGCTGTTAACTTCGTCAATGTTAATTTTTTTCCGATTTAGGTTTGCTGTTTATAGCTGTTTAAGACAATCTTGATGTATTTTGACACTTTGACAACGATTTTTCCAGTAGTTTAGAAGAAAACGATGTTTTTTTTTATTTGGTCGTTACAGTACGAAAGAAAAAAAAAAGCTGTTGTCTCCGTCAATTATAATTTGTTTTCGATTTAGATTTGCTTTTCATAGCTGTTTTAGACAATCTTGATGTATTTTGACACTTTGACAACGATTTTTCCAGTAGTTTAGAAGAAAACGATGTTTTTTTTTCTTTGGTCGTTACAGTACGAAAGATAAAAAAATTTCGTTAATATTGATTTTTTTTTAATAAGATTGGCTTTTCAATTTTTCCAGTAGTTTAGAAGAAAACGATGTTTTTTTTTCTTTGGTCGTTACAGTACGATAGAAAAAAAAAAGCTGTTATCTCCGTCAATAATAATTTGTTTTCGATTTAGATTTGCTTTTCATAGCTGTTTTAGACAATCTTGATGTATTTTGACACTTTGACAACGATTTTTCCAGTAGTTTAGAAGAAAACGATGTTTTTTTTTCTTTGGTCGTTACAGTACGATAGAAAAAAAAAGCTGTTATCTCCGTCAATTATAATTTGTTTTCGATTTAGATTTGCTTTTCATAGCTGTTTAAGACAATCTTGATGTATTTTGACACTTTGACAACGATTTTTCCAGAACTTTGGAAGAAAACGATGTTTTATTTCTTTGGTCGTTACAGTATGAAAGAAAAAAAAATTGCGTTAATATTAATTTTTTTTCGATTTAGATTTACTGTTCATAGCTGCTTAAGACAATCTTGATGTATTTTGATACTTTGACAACGATTTTTCCAGTAGTTTAGAAGAAAACGATGTTTTTTTTCTTTGGTCGTTACAGTACGAAAGATAAAAAAAAAGCTGTTATCTCCGTCAATTATAATTTGTTTTCGATTTAGATTTGCTTTTCATAGCTGTTTAAGACAATCTTGATGTATTTTGACACTTTGACAACGATTTTCCCAGTAGTTTAGAAGAAAACGATGTTTTTTTTCTTTGGTCGTTACAGTACGAAAGTTAAAAAATTGCGTTAATATTAATTTTTTTAAATAAGACTGGCTTTTCTATTTTTCCAGTAGTTTAGAAGAAAACGATGTTTTTTTTCCTTGGTCGTTACAGTACGAAAGAAAAAAGAATGCCTTTAACTTCGTCAATGTTAATTTTTTTTCGATTTAGATTTGCTTTTCATAGCTGTTTTAGACAATCTTGATGTATTTTGACACTTTGACAACGATTTTTCCAGTAGTTTAGAAGAAAACGATGTTTTTTTTCTTTGGTCGTTACAGTACGAAAGTTAAAAAATTTCGTTAATATTAATTTTTTTTTTAATAAAATGGGCTTTTCAATTTTTCCAGTAGTTTAGAAGAAAACGATGTTTTTTTTTCTTTGGTCGTTACAGTACGATAGAAAAAAAAAATCTGTTATCTCCGTCAATTATAATTTGTTTTCGATTTAGATTTGCTGTTCATAGCTGTTTAAGACAATCTTGATGTATTTTGACACTTTGACAACGATTTTTCCAGTAGTTTAGAAGAAAACGATATATTTTTTTCTTTGGTCGTTACAGCACGATAGAAAAAAAAAAGATGTTATCTCCGTCAATAATAATTTGTTTTCGATTTAGATTTGCTTTTCATAGCTGTTTTAGACAATCTTGATGTATTTTGACACTTTGACAACGATTTTTCCAGTAGTTTAGAAGAAAACGATGTTTTTTTTTCTTTGGTCGTTACAGTACGATAGAAAAAAAAAGCTGTTATCTCCGTCAATTATAATTTGTTTTCGATTTAGATTTGCTTTTCATAGCTGTTTAAGACAATCTTGATGTATTTTGACACTTTGACAACGATTTTTCCAGAACTTTGGAAGAAAACGATGTTTTATTTCTTTGGTCGTTACAGTATGAAAGAAAAAAAAATTGCGTTAATATTAATTTTTTTTCGATTTAGATTTGCTGTTCATAGCTGCTTAAGACAATCTTGATGTATTTTGATACTTTGACAACGATTTTTCCAGTAGTTTAGAAGAAAACGATGTTTTTTTTCTTTGGTCGTTACAGTACGAAAGATAAAAAAAAAGCTGTTATCTCCGTCAATTATAATTTGTTTTCGATTTAGATTTGCTTTTCATAGCTGTTTAAGACAATCTTGATGTATTTTGACACTTTGACAACGATTTTTCCAGTAGTTTAGAAGAAAACGATGTTTTTTTTTTCTTTGGTCGTTACAGTACGAAAGAAAAAAAAAATGCTGTTAACTTCGTCAATGTTAATTTTTTTTCGATTTAGATTTGCTTTTCATAGCTGTTTTAGACAATCTTGATGTATTTTGACACTTTGACAACGATTTTCCCAGTAGTTTAGAAGAAAACGATGTTTTTTTTCTTTGGTCGTTACAGTACGAAAGTTAAAAAATTTCGTTGATATTAATTTTTTTTAATAAGATTGGCTTTTCTATTTTTCCAGTAGTTTAGAAGAAAACGATGTTTTTTTTCCTTGGTCGTTACAGTACGAAAGAAAAAAAAATGCTGTTAACTTCGTCAATGTTAATTTTTTTTCTATTTAGATTTGCTTTTCATAGCTGTTTTAGACAATCTTGATGTATTTTGACACTTTGACAACGATTTTTCCAGTAGTTTAGAAGAAAACGATGTTGTTTTTTTCTTTGGTCGTTACAGTACGAAAGAAAAAAAAAATGCTGTTAAGTCCGTCAATGTTAATTTTTGTTCGATTTAGATTTGCTTTTCATAGCTGTTTAAGACAATCTTGATGTATTTTGACACTTTGACAACGATTTTTCCAGTAGTTTAGAAGAAAACGATGTTTTTTTTCTTTGGTCGTTACAGTACGAAAGTTAAAAAATTTCGTTAATATTAATTTTTTTTAATAAGATTGGCTTTTCAATTTTTCCAGTAGTTTAGAAGAAAATGATGTTTTTTTTTCTTTGGTCGTTACAGTACGAAAAATAAAAAAATTTCGTTAACATTGATTTTTTTTAAATAAGATTGGCTTTTCCATTTTTCCAGTAGTTTAGAAGAAAACGATGTTTTTTTTTCTTTGGTCGTTACAGTACGATAGAAAAAAATAATCTGTTATCTCCGTCAATTATAATTTGTTTTCGATTTAGATTTGCTTTTCATAGCTGTTTAAGACAATCTTGATGTATTTTGACACTTTGACAACGAGTTTTCCAGTAGTTTAGAAGAAAACGATGTTGTTTTTTTCTTTGGTCGTTACAGTACGAAAGAAAAAAAAATGCTGTTAAGTCCGTCAATGTTAATTTTTGTTCGATTTAGATTTGCTTTTCATAGCTGTTTAAGACAATCTTGATGTATTTTGACACTTTGACAACGATTTTTCCAGTAGTTTAGAAGAAAACGATGTTTTTTTTTCTTTGGTCGTTACAGTACGAAAGATAAAAAAATTTCGTTAATATTAATTTTTTTTAATAAGATTGGCTTTTCAATTTTTCCAGTAGTTTAGAAGAAAATGATGTTTTTTTTTCTTTGGTCGTTACAGTACGAAAGTTAAAAAAATTTCGTTAATATTGATTTTTTAAAAATAAGATTGGCTTTTCCATTTTTCCAGTAGTTTAGAAGAAAACGATGTTTTTTTTTCTTTGGTCGTTACAGTACGAAAGAAAAAAAATGCTGTTAACTTCGTCAATGTTAATTTTTTTTCGATTTAGATTTGCTTTTCATAGCTGTTTTAGACAATCTTGATGTATTTTGACACTTTGACAACGATTTTTCCAGTAGTTTAGAAGAAAACGATGTTTTTTTTCTTTGGTCGTTACAGTACGAAAGTTAAAAAATTTCGTTAATATTAATTTTTTTTTAATAAGATGGGCTTTTCAATTTTTCCAGTAGTTTAGAAGAAAACGATGTTTTTTTTTCTTTGGTCGTTACAGTACGATAGAAAAAAAAATAGCTGTTATCTCCGTCAATTATAATTTGTTTTCGATTTAGATTTGCTGTTCATAGCTGTTTTAGACAATCTTGATGTATTTTGACACTTTGACAACGATTTTTCCAGTAGCTTAGAAGAAAACGATGTTTTTTTTCTTTGGTCGTTACAGTACGAAAGTTAAAAAATTTCGTTAATATTAATTTTTTTTTAATAAGATTGGCTTTTCAATTTTTCCAGTAGTTTAGAAGAAAACGATGTTTTTTTTTTCTTTGGTCGTTACAGTACGATAGAAAAAAAAAAGCTGTTATCTCCGTCAATTATAATTTGTTTTCGATTTAGATTTGCTTTTCATAGCTGTTTAAGACAATCTTGATGCATTTTGACACTTTGACAACGATTTTTCCAGTAGTTTAGAAGAAAACGATGTTTTTTTTTCGTTGGTCGTTACAGTACGAAAGATAAAAAAAATTCGTTAATATTGATTTTTTTTTAATAAGATTGGCTTTTCCATTTTTCCAGTAGTTTAGAAGAAAACGATGTTTTTTTTTCTTTGGTCGTTACAGTACGAAAGAAAAAAAATGCTGTTAACTTCGTCAATGTTAATTTTTTTTCGATTTAGATTTGCTTTTCATAGCTGTTTTAGACAATCTTGATGTATTTTGACACTTTGAGAACGATTTTTCCAGTAGTTTAGAAGAAAACGATGTTTTTTTTCTTTGGTCGTTACAGTACGAAAGTTAAAAAATTTCGTTAATATTTCCTTTTTTTTAATAAGATTGGCTTTTCAATTTTTCCAGTAGTTTAGAAGAAAACGATGTTTTTTTTTTCTTTGGTCGTTACAGTACGACAGAAAAAAAATAGCTGTTATCTCCGTCAATTATAATTTGTTTTCGATTTTGATTTGCTTTTCATAGCTGTTTTAGACAATCTTGATGTATTTTGACACTTTGACAACGATTTTTCCAGTAGTTTAGAAGAAAACGATGTTTTATTTATTTGGTCGTTACAGTACGAAAGAAAAAAAAAAGCTGTTGTCTCCGTCAATTATAATTTGTTTTCGATTTAGATTTGCTTTTCATAGCTGTTTTAGACAATCTTGATGTATTTTGACACTTTGACAACGATTTTTCCAGTAGTTTAGAAGAAAACGATGTTTTTTTCTTTGGTCGTTACAGTACGAAAGTTAAAAAATTTCGTTAATATTAATTTTTTTTTAATAAGATTTGCTTTTCAATTTTTCCAGTAGTTTAGAAGAAAAAGATGTTTTTTTTTTCTTTGGTCGTTACAGTACGATAGAAAAAAAAAAGCTGTTATCTCCGTCAATTATAATTTGTTTTCGATTTAGATTTGCTGTTCATAGCTGTTTAAGACAATCTTGATGTATTTTGACACTTTGACAACGATTTTTCCAGTAGTTTAGAAGAAAACGTTGTTTTTTTTTTCTTTGGTCGTTACAGTACGAAAGAAAAAAAAAATGCTGTTAAGTCCATCAATGTTAATTTTTGTTCGATTTAGATTTGCTTTTCATAGCTGTTTAAGACAATCTTGATGTATTTTGACACTTTGACAACGATTTTTCCAGTAGTTTAGAAGAAACGATGTTTTTTTCTTTGGTCGTTACAGTACGAAAGATAAAAAAATTTCGTTAATATTGATTTTTTTTTAATAAGATTGGCTTTTCCATTTTTCCAGTAGTTTAGAAGAAAACGATGTTTTTTTTTCTTTGGTCGTTACAGTACGAAAGAAAAAAAAATGCTGTTAAGTCCGTCAATGTTAATTTTTTTTCGATTTAGATTTGCTTTTCATAGCTGTTTTAGACAATCTTGATGTATTTTGACACTTTGACAACGATTTTTCCAGTAGTTTAGAAGAAAACGATGTTTTTTTTTTTTTTGGTCGTTACAGTACGAAAGAAAAAAAAATGCTGTTAACTCCGTCAATGTTAATTTTTGTTCGATTTAGATTTGCTTTTCATAACTGTTTAAGACAATCTTGATGTATTTTGACACTTTGACAACGATTTTTCCAGTAGTTTAGAAGAAAACGATGTTTTTTTTTTTTTTGGTCGTTACAGTACGAAAGAAAAAAAAATGCTGTTAACTCCGTCAATGTTAATTTTTGTTCGATTTAGATTTGCTTTTCATAGCTGTTTAAGACAATTTTGATGTATTTTGAAACTTTGACAACGATTTTTCCAGTAGTTTAGAAGAAAACGATGTTTTTTTTCTTTGGTCGTTACAGTACGAAAGTTAAAAAATTTCGTTAATATTAATTTTTTTTTAATAAGATGGGCTTTTCAATTTTTCCAGTAGTTTAGAAGAAAACGATGTTTTTTTTTCTTTGGTCGTTACAGTACGATAGAAAAAAAAAATCTGTTATCTCCGTCAATTATAATTTGTTTTCGATTTAGATTTGCTGTTCATAGCTGTTTTAGACAATCTTGATGTATTTTGACACTTTGACAACGATTTTTCCAGTAGTTTAGAAGAAAACGATGTTATTTTTTTTTTTTTTGGTCGTTACAGTACGAAAGAAAAAAAAATGCTGTTAACTCCGTCAATGTTAATTTTTGTTCGATTTAGATTTGCTTTTCATAACTGTTTAAGACAATCTTGATGTATTTTGACACTTTGACAACGATTTTTCCAGTAGTTTAGAAGAAAACGATGTTTTTTTTTTTTTTGGTCGTTACAGTACGAAAGAAAAAAAAATGCTGTTAACTCCGTCAATGTTAATTTTTGTTCGATTTAGATTTGCTTTTCATAGCTGTTTAAGACAATTTTGATGTATTTTGAAACTTTGACAACGATTTTTCCAGTAATTTAGAAGAAAACGATGTTTTTTTTCTTTGGTCGTTACAGTACGAAAGATAAAAAAATTTCGTTAATATTGATTTTTTTTTATTAAGATTGGCTTTTCCATTTTTCCAGTAGTTTAGAAGAAAACGATGTTTTTTTTTCTTTGGTCGTTACAGTACAAAAGAAAAAAAATGCTGTTAACTTCGTCAATGTTAATTTTTTTTCGATTTAGATTTGCTTTTCATAGCTGTTTTAGACAATCTTGATGTATTTGGACACTTTGACAACGATTTTTCCAGTAGTTTAGAAGAAAACGATGTTTTTTTTCTTTGGTCGTTACAGTACGAAAGTTAAAAAATTTCGCTAATATTAATTTTTTTTTTAATAAGATTGGCTTTTCAATTTTTCCAGTACTTTAGAAGAAAACGATGTTTTTTTTTTCTTTGGTCGTTACAGTACGATAGAAAAAAAAAATCTGTTATCTCCGTCAATTATAATTTGTTTTCGATTTAGATTTGCTGTTCATAGCTGTTTAAGACAATCTTGATGTATTTTGACACTTTGACAACGATTTTTCCAGTAGTTTAGAAGAAAACGATGTTTTTTTTTTCTTTGGTCGTTACAGTACGAAAGAAAAAAAAAATGCTGTTAAGTCCGTCAATGTTTATTTTTGTTCGATTTAGATTTGCTTTTCATAGCTGTTTAAGACAATCTTTATGTATTTTGACACTTTGACAACGATTTTTCCAGTAGTTTAGAAGAAAACGATGTTTTTTTTTTTTTTTGGTCGTTACAGTACGAAAGAAAAAAAAATGCTGTTAACTCCGTCAATGTTAATTTTTGTTCGATTTAGATTTGCTTTTCATAGCTGTTTAAGACAATCTTGATGTATTTTGACACTTTGACAACGATTTTTCCAGTAGTTTAGAAGAAAACGATGTTTTTTTTTTTTTTGGTCGTTACAGTACGAAAGAAAAAAAAATGCTGTTAACTCCGTCAATGTTAATTTTTGTTCGATTTAGATTTGCTTTTCATAGCTGTTTAAGACAATCTTGATGTATTTTGACACTTTGACAACGATTTTTCCAGTAATTTATAAGAAAACGATGTTTTTTTTCTTTGGTCGTTACAGTACGAAAGATAAAAAAATTTCGTTAATATTGATTTTTTTTTAATAAGATTGGCTTTTCCATTTTTCCAGTAGTTTAGAAGAAAACGATGTTTTTTTTTTTTTTGGTCGTTACAGTACGAAAGAAAAAAAAATGCTGTTAACTCCGTCAATGTTAATTTTTGTTCGATTTAGATTTGCTTTTCATAGCTGTTTAAGACAATCTTGATGTATTTTGACACTTTGACAACGATTTTTCCAGTAATTTATAAGAAAACGATGTTTTTTTTCTTTGGTCGTTACAGTACGAAAGATAAAAAAATTTCGTTAATATTGATTTTTTTTTAATAAGATTGGCTTTTCCATTTTTCCAGTAGTTTAGAAGAAAAAGATGTTTTTTTTTCTTTGGTCGTTACAGTACGAAAGAAAAAAAAATGCTGTTAACTTCGTCAATGTTAATTTTTTTTCGATTTAGATTTGCTTTTCATAGCTGTTTTAGACAATCTTGATGTATTTGGACACTTTGACAACGATTTTTCCAGTAGTTTAGAAGAAAACGATGTTTTTTTTTTTTTTGGTCGTTACAGTACGAAAGAAAAAAAAATGCTGTTAACTCCGTCAATGTTAATTTTTGTTCGATTTAGATTTGCTTTTCATAGCTGTTTAAGACAATCTTGATGTATTTTGACACTTTGACAACGATTTTTCCAGTAGTTTAGAAGAAAACGATGTTTTTTTTTTTTTTTTTGGTCGTTACAGTACGAAAGAAAAAAAAATGCTGTTAACTCCGTCAATGTTAATTTTTGTTCGATTTAGATTTGCTTTTCATAGCTGTTTAAGACAATCTTGATGTATTTTGACACTTTGACAACGATTTTTCCAGTAGTTTAGAAGAAAACGATGTTTTTTTTTTTTTGGTCGTTACAGTACGAAAGAAAAAAAAATGCTGTTAACTTCGTCAATGTTAATTTTTTTTCGATTTAGATTTGCTTTTCATAGCTGTTTTAGACAATCTTGATGTATTTGGACACTTTGACAACGATTTTTCCAGTAGTTTAGAAGAAAACGATGTTTTTTTTCTTTGGTTGTTACAGTACGAAAGTTAAAAAATTTCGTTAATATTAATTTTTTTTTAATAAGATTGGCTTTTCAATTTTTCCAGTAGTTTAGAAGAAAACGATGTTTTTTTTTTCTTTGGTCGTTACAGTACGAAAGAAAAAAAAATGCTGTTAACTTCGTCAATGTTAATTTTTTTTCGATTTAGATTTGCTTTTCATAGCTGTTTTAAACAATCTTGATGTATTTGGACACTTTGACAACGATTTTTCCAGTAGTTTAGAAGAAAACGATGTTTTTTTTCTTTGGTTGTTACAGTACGAAAGATAAAAAATTTTCGTTAATATTGATTTTTTTTAATAAGATTGGCTTTTCCATTTTTCCAGTAGTTTAGAAGAAAACGATGTTTTTTTTTTTTTGGTCGTTACAGTACGAAAGAAAAAAAAATGCTGTTAACTTCGTCAATGTTAATTTTTTTTCGATTTAGATTTGCTTTTCATAGCTGTTTTAGACAATCTTGATGTATTTGGACACTTTGACAACGATTTTTCCAGTAGTTTAGAAGAAAACGATGTTTTTTTTCTTTGGTTGTTACAGTACGAAAGTTAAAAAATTTCGTTAATATTAATTTTTTTTTAATAAGATTGGCTTTTCAATTTTTCCAGTAGTTTAGAAGAAAACGATGTTTTTTTTTTCTTTGGTCGTTACAGTACGAAAGAAAAAAAAATGCTGTTAACTCCGTCAATGTTAATTTTTGTTCGATTTAGATTTGCTTTTCATAGCTGTTTAAGACAATCTTGATGTATTTTGACACTTTGACAACGATTTTTCCAGTAGTTTAGAAGAAAACGATGTTTTTTTTTTTTTTTTTGGTCGTTACAGTACGAAAGAAAAAAAAATGCTGTTAACTCCGTCAATGTTAATTTTTGTTCGATTTAGATTTGCTTTTCATAGCTGTTTAAGACAATCTTGATGTATTTTGACACTTTGACAACGATTTTTCCAGTAGTTTAGAAGAAAACGATGTTTTTTTTTTTTGGTCGTTACAGTACGAAAGAAAAAAAAATGCTGTTAACTTCGTCAATGTTAATTTTTTTTCGATTTAGATTTGCTTTTCATAGCTGTTTAAGACAATCTTGATGTATTTGGACACTTTGACAACGATTTTTCCAGTAGTTTAGAAGAAAACGATGTTTTTTTTCTTTGGTTGTTACAGTACGAAAGTTAAAAAATTTCGTTAATATTAATTTTTTTTTAATAAGATTGGCTTTTCAATTTTTCCAGTAGTTTAGAAGAAAACGATGTTTTTTTTTTCTTTGGTCGTTACAGTACGATAGAAAAAAAAAGCTGTTATCTCCGTCAATTATAATTTGTTTTCGATTTAGATTTGCTTTTCATAGCTGTTTAAGACAATCTTGATGTATTTTGACACTTTGACAACGATTTTTCCAGTAGTTTAGAAGAAAACGATGTTTTTTTTTTCTTTGGTCGTTACAGTACGAAAGAAAAAAAAAATGCTGTTAAGTCCGTCAATGTTAATTTTTGTTCGATTTAGATTTGCTTTTCATAGCTGTTTAAGACAATCTTTATGTATTTTGACACTTTGACAACGATTTTTCCAGTAGTTTAGAAGAAAACGATGTTTTTTTTTCTTTGGTCGTTACAGTACGAAAGATAAAACAAATTCGTTAATATTGATTTTTTTTTAATAAGATTGGCTTTTCCATTTTTCCAGTAGTTTAGAAGAAAACGATGTTTTTTTTTCTTTGGTCGTTACAGTACGAAAGAAAAAAAATGCTGTTAACTTCGTCAATGTTAATTTTTTTTCGATTTAGATTTGCTTTTCATAGCTGTTTTAAACAATCTTGATGTATTTGGACACTTTGACAACGATTTTTCCAGTAGTTTAGAAGAAAACGATGTTTTTTTTCTTTGGTTGTTACAGTACGAAAGTTAAAAAATTTCGTTAATATTAATTTTTTTTTAATAAGATTGGCTTTTCAATTTTTCCAGTAGTTTAGAAGAAAACGATGTTTTTTTTTTCTTTGGTCGTTACAGTACGATAGAAAAAAAAAGCTGTTATCTCCGTCAATTATAATTTGTTTTCGATTTAGATTTGCTTTTCATAGCTGTTTAAGACAATCTTGATGTATTTTGACACTTTGACAACGATTTTTCCAGTAGTTTAGAAGAAAACGATGTTTTTTTTTTTTTTTGGTCGTTACAGTACGAAAGAAAAAAAAATGCTGTTAACTCCGTCAATGTTAATTTTTGTTCGATTTAGATTTGCTTTTCATAGCTGTTTAAGACAATCTTGATGTATTTTGACACTTTGACAACGATTTTTCCAGTAGTTTAGAAGAAAACGATGTTTTTTTTTTTTTTGGTCGTTACAGTACGAAAGAAAAAAAAATGCTGTTAACTCCGTCAATGTTAATTTTTGTTCGATTTAGATTTGCTTTTCATAGCTGTTTAAGACAATCTTGATGTATTTTGACACTTTGACAACGATTTTTCCAGTAATTTATAAGAAAACGATGTTTTTTTTCTTTGGTCGTTACAGTACGAAAGATAAAAAAATTTCGTTAATATTGATTTTTTTTTAATAAGATTGGCTTTTCCATTTTTCCAGTAGTTTAGAAGAAAAAGATGTTTTTTTTTCTTTGGTCGTTACAGTACGAAAGAAAAAAAAATGCTGTTAACTTCGTCAATGTTAATTTTTTTTCGATTTAGATTTGCTTTTCATAGCTGTTTTAGACAATCTTGATGTATTTGGACACTTTGACAACGATTTTTCCAGTAGTTTAGAAGAAAACGATGTTTTTTTTTTTTTGGTCGTTACAGTACGAAAGAAAAAAAAATGCTGTTAACTCCGTCAATGTTAATTTTTGTTCGATTTAGATTTGCTTTTCATAGCTGTTTAAGACAATCTTGATGTATTTTGACACTTTGACAACGATTTTTCCAGTAGTTTAGAAGAAAACGATGTTTTTTTTTTTTTTTTTGGTCGTTACAGTACGAAAGAAAAAAAAATGCTGTTAACTCCGTCAATGTTAATTTTTGTTCGATTTAGATTTGCTTTTCATAGCTGTTTAAGACAATCTTGATGTATTTTGAAACTTTGACAACGATTTATTAATAAGATTGGCTTTTCCATTTTTCCAGTAGTTTAGAAGAAAACGATGTTTTTTTTTCTTTGGTCGTTAATATTAACTTTTTTTTAATAAGATTGGCTTCTCAATTTTTCCAGTAGTTTAGAAGAAAACGATGTTTTTTTTTTCTTTGGTCGTTACAGTACGAAAGAAAAAAAATTTCGTTAATATTAATTTTTTTTTAATAAGATTGGCTTTTCAATTTTTCCAGTAGTTTAGAAGAAAACGATGTTTTTTTTTTCTTTGGTCGTTACAGTACGAAAGAAAAAAAATTTCGTTAATATTAATTTTTTTTTAATAAGCTTGGCTTTTCAATTTTTCCAGTAGTTTAGAAGAAAACGATGTTTTTTTTTCTTTGGTCGTTACAGTACGATAGAAAAAAAAAATCTGTTATCTACTTCAATTATAATTTGTTTTCGATTTAGATTTGCTGTTCATAGCTGTTTAAGACAATCTTGATGTATTTTGACACTTTGACAACGATTTTTCCAGTAGTTTAGAAGAAAACGATGTTTTTTTTTTTTTTGGTCGTTACAGTACGAAAGAAAAAAAAATGCTGTTAACTCCGTCAATGTTAATTTTTGTTCGATTTAGATTTGCTTTTCATAGCTGTTTAAGACAATCTTGATGTATTTTGACACTTTGACAACGATTTTTCCAGTAGTTTAGAAGAAAACGATGTTTTTTTTTTTTGGTCGTTACAGTACGAAAGAAAAAAAAATGCTGTTAACTTCGTCAATGTTAATTTTTTTTCGATTTAGATTTGCTTTTCATAGCTGTTTTAGACAATCTTGATGTATTTGGACACTTTGACAACGATTTTTCCAGTAGTTTAGAAGAAAACGATGTTTTTTTTCTTTGGTTGTTACAGTACGAAAGTTAAAAAATTTCGTTAATATTAATTTTTTTTTAATAAGATTGGCTTTTCAATTTTTCCAGTAGTTTAGAAGAAAACGATGTTTTTTTTTTCTTTGGTCGTTACAGTACGAAAGAAAAAAAAATGCTGTTAACTTCGTCAATGTTAATTTTTTTTCGATTTAGATTTGCTTTTCATAGCTGTTTTAAACAATCTTGATGTATTTGGACACTTTGACAACGATTTTTCCAGTAGTTTAGAAGAAAACGATGTTTTTTTTCTTTGGTTGTTACAGTACGAAAGATAAAAAATTTTCGTTAATATTGATTTTTTTTAATAAGATTGGCTTTTCCATTTTTCCAGTAGTTTAGAAGAAAAAGATGTTTTTTTTTCTTTGGTCGTTACAGTACGAAAGAAAAAAAAATGCTGTTAACTTCGTCAATGTTAATTTTTTTTCGATTTAGATTTGCTTTTCATAGCTGTTTTAAACAATCTTGATGTATTTGGACACTTTGACAACGATTTTTCCAGTAGTTTAGAAGAAAACGATGTTTTTTTTCTTTGGTTGTTACAGTACGAAAGTTAAAAAATTTCGTTAATATTAATTTTTTTTTAATAAGATTGGCTTTTCAATTTTTCCAGTAGTTTAGAAGAAAACGATGTTTTTTTTTTCTTTGGTCGTTACAGTACGATAGAAAAAAAAAGCTGTTATCTCCGTCAATTATAATTTGTTTTCGATTTAGATTTGCTTTTCATAGCTGTTTAAGACAATCTTGATGTATTTTGACACTTTGACAACGATTTTTCAGTAGTTTAGAAGAAAACGATGTTTTTTTTTTCTTTGGTCGTTACAGTACGAAAGAAAAAAAAAATGCTGTTAAGTCCGTCAATGTTAATTTTTGTTCGATTTAGATTTGCTTTTCATAGCTGTTTAAGACAATCTTTATGTATTTTGACACTTTGACAACGATTTTTCCAGTAGTTTAGAAGAAAACGATGTTTTTTTTTCTTTGGTCGTTACAGTACGAAAGATAAAACAAATTCGTTAATATTGATTTTTTTTTAATAAGATTGGCTTTTCCATTTTTCCAGTAGTTTAGAAGAAAACGATGTTTTTTTTTCTTTGGTCGTTACAGTACGAAAGAAAAAAAATGCTGTTAACTTCGTCAATGTTAATTTTTTTTCGATTTAGATTTGCTTTTCATAGCTGTTTTAAACAATCTTGATGTATTTGGACACTTTGACAACGATTTTTCCAGTAGTTTAGAAGAAAACGATGTTTTTTTTCTTTGGTTGTTACAGTACGAAAGTTAAAAAATTTCGTTAATATTAATTTTTTTTTAATAAGATTGGCTTTTCAATTTTTCCAGTAGTTTAGAAGAAAACGATGTTTTTTTTTTCTTTGGTCGTTACAGTACGATAGAAAAAAAAAGCTGTTATCTCCGTCAATTATAATTTGTTTTCGATTTAGATTTGCTTTTCATAGCTGTTTAAGACAATCTTGATGTATTTTGACACTTTGACAACGATTTTTCCAGTAGTTTAGAAGAAAACGATGTTTTTTTTTTCTTTGGTCGTTACAGTACGAAAGAAAAAAAAAATGCTGTTAAGTCCGTCAATGTTAATTTTTGTTCGATTTAGATTTGCTTTTCATAGCTGTTTAAGACAATCTTTATGTATTTTGACACTTTGACAACGATTTTTCCAGTAGTTTAGAAGAAAACGATGTTTTTTTTTCTTTGGTCGTTACAGTACGAAAGATAAAACAAATTCGTTAATATTGATTTTTTTTAATAAGATTGGCTTTTCCATTTTTCCAGTAGTTTAGAAGAAAACGATGTTTTTTTTTCTTTGGTCGTTACAGTACGAAAGAAAAAAAATGCTGTTAACTTCGTCAATGTTAATTTTTTTTCGATTTAGATTTGCTTTTCATAGCTGTTTTAGACAATCTTGATGTATTTTGACACTTTGAGAACGATTTTTCCAGTAGTTTAGAAGAAAACGATGTTTTTTTTCTTTGGTCGTTACAGTACGAAAGTTAAAAAATTTCGTTAATATTAATTTTTTTTTAATAAGATTGGCTTTTTCATTTTTCCAGTAGTTTAGAAGAAAACGATGTTTTTTTTTCTTTGGTCGTTACAGTACGATAGAAAAAAAATAGCTGTTATCTCCGTCAATTATAATTTGTTTTCGATTTAGATTTGCTGTTCATAGCTGTTTAAGACAATCTTGATGTATTTTGACACTTTGACAACGATTTTTCCAGTAGTTTAGAAGAAAACGATGTTTTTTTTTATTTGGTCGTTACAGTACGAAAGAAAAAAAAAAGCTGTTATCTCCGTCAATTATAATTTGTTTTCGATTTAGATTTGCTGTTCATAGCTGTTTAAGACAATCTTTATGTATTTTGACACTTTGACAACGATTTTTCCAGTAGTTTAGAAGAAAACGATGTTTTTTTTTCTTTGGTCGTTACAGTACGAAAGATAAAACAAATTCGTTAATATTGATTTTTTTTTAATAAGATTGGCTTTTCCATTTTTCCAGTAGTTTAGAAGAAAACGATGTTTTTTTTTCTTTGGTCGTTACAGTACGAAAGAAAAAAAATGCTGTTAACTTCGTCAATGTTAATTTTTTTTCGATTTAGATTTGCTTTTCATAGCTGTTTTAGACAATCTTGATGTATTTTGACACTTTGAGAACGATTTTTCCAGTAGTTTAGAAGAAAACGATGTTTTTTTTTCTTTGGTCGTTACAGTACGATAGAAAAAAAAAAGCTGTTATCTCCGTCAATTATAATTTGTTTTCGATTTAGATTTGCTGTTCATAGCTGTTTAAGACAATCTTGATGTATTTTGACACTTTGACAACGATTTTTCCAGTAGTTTAGAAGAAAACGATGTTTTTTTTTATTTGGTCGTTACAGTACGAAAGAAAAAAAAAAGCTGTTATCTCCGTCAATTATAATTTGTTTTCGATTTAGATTTGCTTTTCATAGCTGTTTAAGACAATCTTGATGTATTTTGACACTTTGACAACGATTTTTCCAGTAGTTTAGAAGAAAACGATGTTTTTTTTTTCTTTGGTCGTTACAGTACGAAAGAAAAAAAAAATGCTGTTAAGTCCGTCAATGTTAATTTTTGTTCGATTTAGATTTGCTTTTCATAGCTGTTTAAGACAATCTTTATGTATTTTGACACTTTGACAACGATTTTTCCAGTAGTTTAGAAGAAAACGATGTTTTTTTTTCTTTGGTCGTTACAGTACGAAAGATAAAACAAATTCGTTAATATTGATTTTTTTTTAATAAGATTGGCTTTTCCATTTTTCCAGTAGTTTAGAAGAAAACGATGTTTTTTTTTCTTTGGTCGTTACAGTACGAAAGAAAAAAAATGCTGTTAACTTCGTCAATGTTAATTTTTTTTCGATTTAGATTTGCTTTTCATAGCTGTTTTAAACAATCTTGATGTATTTGGACACTTTGACAACGATTTTTCCAGTAGTTTAGAAGAAAACGATGTTTTTTTTCTTTGGTTGTTACAGTACGAAAGTTAAAAAATTTCGTTAATATTAATTTTTTTTTAATAAGATTGGCTTTTCAATTTTTCCAGTAGTTTAGAAGAAAACGATGTTTTTTTTTTCTTTGGTCGTTACAGTACGATAGAAAAAAAAAGCTGTTATCTCCGTCAATTATAATTTGTTTTCGATTTAGATTTGCTTTTCATAGCTGTTTAAGACAATCTTGATGTATTTTGACACTTTGACAACGATTTTTCCAGTAGTTTAGAAGAAAACGATGTTTTTTTTTTCTTTGGTCGTTACAGTACGAAAGAAAAAAAAAATGCTGTTAAGTCCGTCAATGTTAATTTTTGTTCGATTTAGATTTGCTTTTCATAGCTGTTTAAGACAATCTTTATGTATTTTGACACTTTGACAACGATTTTTCCAGTAGTTTAGAAGAAAACGATGTTTTTTTTTCTTTGGTCGTTACAGTACGAAAGATAAAACAAATTCGTTAATATTGATTTTTTTTTAATAAGATTGGCTTTTCCATTTTTCCAGTAGTTTAGAAGAAAACGATGTTTTTTTTTCTTTGGTCGTTACAGTACGAAAGAAAAAAAATGCTGTTAACTTCGTCAATGTTAATTTTTTTTCGATTTAGATTTGCTTTTCATAGCTGTTTTAGACAATCTTGATGTATTTTGACACTTTGAGAACGATTTTTCCAGTAGTTTAGAAGAAAACGATGTTTTTTTTCTTTGGTCGTTACAGTACGAAAGTTAAAAAATTTCGTTAATATTAATTTTTTTTTAATAAGATTGGCTTTTTCATTTTTCCAGTAGTTTAGAAGAAAACGATGTTTTTTTTTCTTTGGTCGTTACAGTACGATAGAAAAAAAATAGCTGTTATCTCCGTCAATTATAATTTGTTTTCGATTTAGATTTGCTTTTCATAGCTGTTTTAGACAATCTTGATGTATTTTGACACTTTGACAACGATTTTTCCAGTAGTTTAGAAGAAAACGATGTTTTTTTTTCTTTGGTCGTTACAGTACGATAGAAAAAAAAAAGCTGTTATCTCCGTCAATTATAATTTGTTTTCGATTTAGATTTGCTGTTCATAGCTGTTTAAGACAATCTTGATGTATTTTGACAACGATTTTTCCAGTAGTTTAGAAGAAAACGATGTTTTTTTTTATTTGGTCGTTACAGTACGAAAGAAAAAAAAAAGCTGTTGTCTCCGTCAATTATAATTTGTTTTCGATTTAGATTTGCTTTTCATAGCTGTTTTAGACAATCTTGATGTATTTTGACACTTTGACAACGATTTTTCCAGTAGTTTAGAAGAAAACGATGTTTTTTTCATTAGTCGTTACAGTACGAAAGTTAAAAAATTTCGTTAATATTGTTTTTTTTTTAATAAGATTGGCTTTTCCATTTTTCCAGTAGTTTAGAAGAAAAAGTTATTTTTTTTTCTTTGGTCGTTACAGTACGAAAGAAAAAAAAATGCTGTTAACTTCGTCAATGTTATTTTTTTTTCGATTTAGATTTGCTTTTCATAGCTGTTTTAGACAATCTTGATGTATTTGGACACTTTGACAACGATTTTTCCAGTAGTTTAGAAGAAAACGATGTTTTTTTTTTTTTTTTGGTCGTTACAGTACGAAAGAAAAAAAAATGCTGTTAACTCCGTCAATGTTAATGTTTGTTCGATTTAGATTTGCTTTTCATAGCTGTTTAAGACAATCTTGATGTATTTTGACACTGTGACAACGATTTTTCCAGTAATTTAGAAGAAAACGATGTTTGTTTTCTTTGGTCGTTACAGTACGAAAGATAAAAAAATTTCGTTAATATTGATTTTTTTTTAATAAGATTGGCTTTTCCATTTTTCCAGTAGTTTAGAAGAAAAAGTTATTTTTTTTTCTTTGGTCGTTACAGTACGAAAGAAAAAAAAATGCTGTTAACTTCGTCAATGTTAATTTTTTTTCGATTTAGATTTGCTTTTCATAGCTGTTTTAGACAATCTTGATGTATTTGGACACTTTGACAACGATTTTTCCAGTAGTTTAGAAGAAAACGATGTTTTTTTTCTTTGGTCGTTACAGTACGAAATTTAAAAAATTTCGTTAATATTAATTTTTTTTTAATAAGATTGGCTTTTCAATTTTTCCAGTAGTTTAGAAGAAAACGATGTTTTTTTTTTTTTGGTCGTTACAGTACGAAAGAAAAAAAATGCTGTTAACTCCGTCAATGTTAATTTTTGTTCGATTTAGATTTGCTTTTCATAGCTGTTTAAGACAATCTTGATGTATTTTGACACTTTGACAACGATTTTTCCAGTAGTTTAGAAGAAAACGATGTTTTTTTTTTTTTTGGTCGTTACAGTACGAAAGAAAAAAAAATGCTGTTAACTTCGTCAATGTTAATTTTTTTTCGATTTAGATTTACTTTTCATAGCTGTTTTAGACAATCTTGATGTATTTGGACACTTTGACAACGATTTTTCCAGTAGTTTAGAAGAAAACGATGTTTTTTTTTTTTTTTGGTCGTTACAGTACGAAAGAAAAAAAATGCTGTTAACTCCGTCAATGTTAATTTTTGTTCGATTTAGATTTGCTTTTCATAGCTGTTTAAGACAATCTTGATGTATTTTGACACTTTGACAACGATTTTTCCAGTAGTTTAGAAGAAAACGATGTTTTTTTTTCTTTGGTCGTTACAGTACGAAAGATAAAACAAATTCGTTAATATTGATTTTTTTTTAAAAGATTGGCTTTTCCATTTTTCCAGTAGTTTAGAAGAAAACGATGTTTTTTTTTCTTTGGTCGTTACAGTACGAAAGAAAAAAAATGCTGTTAACTTCGTCAATGTTAATTTTTTTTCGATTTAGATTTGCTTTTCATAGCTGTTTTAGACAATCTTGATGTATTTTGACACTTTGAGAACGATTTTTCCAGTAGTTTAGAAGAAAACGATGTTTTTTTTTTTTTTGGTCGTTACAGTACGAAAGAAAAAAAATGCTGTTAACTCCGTCAATGTTAATTTTTGTTCGATTTAGATTTGCTTTTCATAGCTGTTTAAGACAATCTTGATGTATTTTGACACTTTGACAACGATTTTTCCAGTAGTTTAGAAGAAAACGATGTTTTTTTTTTTTTTGGTCGTAACAGTACGAAAGAGAAAAAAATGCTGTTAACTCCGTCAATGTTAATTTTTGTTCGATTTAGATTTGCTTTTCATAGCTGTTTAAGACAATCTTGATGTATTTTGACACTTTGACAACGATTTTTCCAGTAGTTTAGAAGAAAACGATGTTTTTTTTTCTTTGGTCGTTAATATTAACTTTTTTTTTATAAGATTGGCTTTTCAATTTTTCCAGTAGTTTAGAAGAAAACGATGTTTTTTTTTTCTTTGGTCGTTACAGTACGACAGAAAAAAAAAGCTGTTATCTCCGTCAATTATAGATTGTTTTCGATTTAGATTTGCTTTTCATAGCTGTTTTAGAAATCTTGATGTATTTTGACACTTTGACAACGCTCCGTCAATGTTAATTTTTGTTCGATTTAGATTTGCTTTTCATAGCTGTTTAAGACAATCTTGATGTATTTTGACACTTTGACAACGATTTTTCCAGTAGTTTAGAAGAAAACGATGTTTTTTTTTCTTTGGTCGTTAATATTAACTTTTTTTTAATAACATTGGCTTTTCAATTTTTCCAGTAGTTTAGAAGAAAACGATGTTTTTTTTTTCTTTGGTCGTTACAGTACGACAGAAAAAAAAGCTGTTATCTCCGTCAATTATAATTTGTTTTCGATTTAGATTTGCTTTTCATAGCTGTTTTAGACAATCTTGATGTATTTTGACACTTTGACAACGATTTTTCCAGTAGTTAAGAAGAAAACGATGTTTTTTTTTCTTTGGTCGTTACAGTACGAAAGATAAAAAAATTTCGTTAATTTTGATTTTTTTTTAATAAGATTGGCTTTTCAATTTTTCCAGTAGTTTAGAAGAAAACGATGTTTTTTTTTCTTTGGTCGTTACAGTACGATAGAAAAAAAAAGCTGTTATCTCCGTCAATAATAATTTGTTTTCGATTTAGATTTGCTTTTCATAGCTGTTTTAGACAATCTTGATGTATTTTGACACTTTGACAACGATTTTTCCAGTAGTTTAGAAGAAAACGATGTTTTTTTTTTCTTTGGTCGTTACAGTACGATAGAAAAAAAAAGCTGTTATCTCCGTCAATTATAATTTGTTTTCGATTTAGATTTGCTGTTCATAGCTGTTTAAGACAATCTTGATGTATTTTGACACTTTGACAACGATTTTTCCAGTAGTTTAGAAGAAAACGGTGTTTTTTTTTATTTGGTCGTTACAGTACGAAAGAAAAAAAAAAGCTGTTGTCTCCGTCAATTATAATTTGTTTTCGATTTAGATTTGCTTTTCATAGCTGTTTTAGACAATCTTGATGTATTTTGACACTTTGACAACGATTTTTCCAGTAGTTTAGAAGAAAACGATGTTTTCTTTGGTCGTTACAGTACAAAAGTTAAAAAATTTCGTTAATATTAATTTTTTTTTAATAAGATTTGCTTTTCAATTTTTCCAGTAGTTTAGAAGAAAACGATGTTTTTTTTTTCTTTGGTCGTTACAGTACGATAGAAAAAAAAAAGCTGTTATCTCCGTCAATTATAATTTGTTTTCGATTTAGATTTGCTGTTCATAGCTGTTTAAGACAATCTTGATGTATTTTGACACTTTGACAACGATTTTTCCAGTAGTTTAGAAGAAAACGATGTTTTTTTTTCTTTGGTCGTTAATATTAACTTTTTTTTAATAAGATTGGCTTTTCAATTTTTCCAGTAGTTTAGAAGAAAACGATGTTTTTTTTTTCTTTGGTCGTTACAGTACGATAGAAAAAAAAAAGCTGTTATCTCCGTCAATTATAATTTGTTTTCGATTTAGATTTGCTGTTCATAGCTGTTTAAGACAATCTTGATGTATTTTGACACTTTGACAACGATTTTTCCAGTAGTTTAGAAGAAAACGGTGTTTTTTTTTATTTTTACAGTACTTTTTTTACAGTACGAAAGAAAAAAAAAAGCTGTTGTCTCCGTCAATTATAATTTGTTTTCGATTTAGATTTGCTTTTCATAGCTGTTTTAGACAATCTTGATGTATTTTGACACTTTGACAACGATTTTTCCAGTAGTTTAGAAGAAAACGATGTTTTCTTTGGTCGTTACAGTACAAAAGTTAAAAAATTTCGTTAATATTAATTTTTTTTTAATAAGATTTGCTTTTCAATTATAATTTGTTTTCGATTTAGATTTGCTGTTCATAGCTGTTTAAGACAATCTTGATGTATTTTGACACTTTGACAACGATTTTTCCAGTAGTTTAGAAGAAAACGGTGTTTTTTTTTATTTGGTCGTTACAGTACGAAAGAAAAAAAAAAGCTGTTGTCTCCGTCAATTATAATTTGTTTTCGATTTAGATTTGCTTTTCATAGCTGTTTTAGACAATCTTGATGTATTTTGACACTTTGACAACGATTTTTCCAGTAGTTTAGAAGAAAACGATGTTTTCTTTGGTCGTTACAGTACAAAAGTTAAAAAATTTCGTTAATATTAATTTTTTTTTAATAAGATTTGCTTTTCAATTTTTCCAGTAGTTTAGAAGAAAACGATGTTTTTTTTTCTTTGGTCGTTACAGTACGAAAGAAAAAAAAAATGCTGTTAACTTCGTCAATGTTAATTTTTTTTCGATTTAGATTTGCTTTTCATAGCTGTTTTAGACAATCTTGATGTATTTTGACACTTTGACAACGATTTTTCCAGTAGTTTAGAAGAAAACGATGTTTTTTTTTCTTTGGTCGTTAATATTAACTTTTTTTTAATAAGATTGGCTTTTCAATTTTTCCAGTAGTTTAGAAGAAAACGATGTTTTTTTTTTCTTTGGTCGTTACAGTACGACAGAAAAAAAAAGCTGTTATCTCCGTCAATTATAATTTGTTTTCGATTAAGATTTGCAGTTCATAGCTGTTTAAGACAATCTTGATGTATTTTGACACTTTGACAACGATTTTTCCAGTAGTTTAGAAGAAAACAATGTTTTTTTTTATTTGGTCGTTACAGTACGAAAGAAAAAAAAATGCTGTTAACTCCGTCAATGTTAATTTTTGTTCGATTTAGATTTGCTTTTCATAGCTGTTTAAGACAATCTTGATGTATTTTGACACTTTGACAACGATTTTTCCAGTAGTTTAGAAGAAAACGATGTTTTTTTTTTCTTTGGTCGTTACAGTACGATAGAAAAAAAAAAGCTGTTATCTCCGTCAATTATAATTTGTTTTCGATTTAGATTTGCTGTTCATAGCTGTTTAAGACAATCTTGATGTATTTTGACACTTTGACAACGATTTTTCCAGTAGTTTAGAAGAAAACGATGTTTTTTTTTATTTGGTCGTTACAGTACGAAAGAAAAAAAAATGCTGTTAACTCCGTCAATTATAATTTGTTTTCGATTTAGATTTGCTTTTCATAGCTGTTTTAGACAATCTTGATGTATTTTGACACTTTGACAACGATTTTTCCAGTAGTTTAGAAGAAAACGATGTTTTCTTTGGTCGTTACAGTACAAAAGTTAAAAAATTTCGTTAATATTAATTTTTTTTTAATAAGATTTGCTTTTCAATTTTTCCAGTAGTTTAGAAGAAAACGATGTTTTTTTTTCTTTGGTCGTTACAGTACGAAAGAAAAAAAAAATGCTGTTAACTTCGTCAATGTTAATTTTTTTTCGATTTAGATTTGCTTTTCATAGCTGTTTTAGACAATCTTGATGTATTTTGACACTTTGACAACGATTTTTCCAGTAGTTTAGAAGAAAACGATGTTTTTTTTTCTTTGGTCGTTAATATTAACTTTTTTTTAATAAGATTGGCTTTTCAATTTTTCCAGTAGTTTAGAAGAAAACGATGTTTTTTTTTTCTTTGGTCGTTACAGTACGACAGAAAAAAAAAGCTGTTATCTCCGTCAATTATAATTTGTTTTCGATTTAGATTTGCTGTTCATAGCTGTTTTAGACAATCTTGATGTATTTTGACACTTTGACAACGATTTTTCCAGTAGTTTAGAAGAAAACGATGTTTTTTTTTTCTTTGGTCGTTACAGTACGATAGAAAAAAAAAAGCTGTTATCTCCGACAATTATAATTTGTTTTCGATTTAGATTTGCTGTTCATAGCTGTTTAAGACAATCTTGATGTATTTTGACACTTTGACAACGATTTTTCCAGTAGTTTAGAAGAAAACGATGTTTTTTTTATTTGGTCGTTACAGTACGAAAGAAAAAAAAATGCTGTTAACTCCGTCAATGTTAATTTTTGTTCGATTTAGATTTGCTTTTCATAGCTGTTTAAGACAATCTTGATGTATTTTGACACTTTGACAACGATTTTTCCAGTAGTTTAGAAGAAAACGATGTTTTTTTTTTCTTTGGTCGTTACAGTACGATAGAAAAAAAAAAGCTGTTATCTCCGTCAATTATAATTTGTTTTCGATTTAGATTTGCTGTTCATAGCTGTTTAAGACAATCTTGATGTATTTTGACACTTTGACAACGATTTTTCCAGTAGTTTAGAAGAAAACGGTGTTTTTTTTTATTTGGTCGTTACAGTACGAAAGAAAAAAAAAAGCTGTTGTCTCCGTCAATTATAATTTGTTTTCGATTTAGATTTGCTTTTCATAGCTGTTTTAGACAATCTTGATGTATTTTGACACTTTGACAACGATTTTTCCAGTAGTTTAGAAGAAAACGATGTTTTCTTTGGTCGTTACAGTACGAAAGTTAAAAAATTTCGTTAATATTAATTTTTTTTTAATAAGATTTGCTTTTCAATTTTTCCAGTAGTTTAGAAGAAAACGATGTTTTTTTTTTCTTTGTTCGTTACAGTACGATAGAAAAAAAAGCTGTTATCTCCGTCAATAATAATTTGTTTTCGATTTAGATTTGCTGTTCATAGCTGTTTAAGACAATCTTGATGTATTTTGACACTTTGACAACGATTTTTCCAGTAGTTTGGAAGAAAACGATGTTTTTTTTTTCTTTGGTCGTTACAGTACGAAAGAAAAAAAAAATGCTGTTAAGTCCGTCAATGTTATTTTTTGTTCGATTTAGATTTGCTTTTCATAGCTGTTTAAGACAATCTTGATGTATTTTGACACTTTGACAACGATTTTTCCAGTAGTTTAGAAGAAAACGATGTTTTTTTTTCTTTGGTCGTTACAGTACGAAAGATAAAAAAATTTCGTTAATATTGATTTTTTTTAAATAAGATTGGCTTTTCCATTTTTCCAGTAGTTTAGAAGAAAACGATTTTTTTTTTTCTTTGGTCGTTACAGTACGAAAGAAAAAAAAATGCTGTTAACTTCGTCAATGTTAATTTTTTTTCGATTTAGATTTGCTTTTCATAGCTGTTTTAGACAATCTTGATGTATTTGGACACTTTGACAACGATTTTTCCAGTAGTTTAGAAGAAAACGATGTTTTTTTTTTTTTTTTGTCGTTACAGTACGAAAGAAAAAAAATGCTGTTAACTCCGTCAATGTTAATTTTTGTTCGATTTAGATTTGCTTTTCATAGCTGTTTAAGACAATCTTGATGTATTTTGACACTTTGACAACGATTTTTCCAGTAGTTTAGAAGAAAACGATGTTTTTTTTTTTTTTTGGTCGTTACAGTACGAAAGAGAAAAAAATGCTGTTAACTCCGTCAATGTTAATTTTTGTTCGATTTAGATTTGCTTTTCATAGCTGTTTAAGACAATCTTGATGTATTTTGACACTTTGACAACGATTTTTCCAGTAGTTTAGAAGAAAACGATGTTTTTTTTTCTTTGGTCGTTAATATTAACTTTTTTTTAATAACATTGGCTTTTCAATTTTTCCAGTAGTTTAGAAGAAAACGATGTTTTTTTTTTCTTTGGTCGTTACAGTACGACAGAAAAAAAAGCTGTTATCTCCGTCAATTATAATTTGTTTTCGATTTAGATTTGCTTTTCATAGCTGTTTTAGACAATCTTGATGTATTTTGACACTTTGACAACGATTTTTCCAGTAGTTAAGAAGAAAACGATGTTTTTTTTTCTTTGGTCGTTACAGTACGAAAGATAAAAAAATTTCGTTAATATTGATTTTTTTTTAATAAGATTGGCTTTTCAATTTTTCCAGTAGTTTAGAAGAAAACGATGTTTTTTTTTCTTTGGTCGTTACAGTACGATAGAAAAAAAAAAGCTGTTATCTCCGTCAATAATAATTTGTTTTCGATTTAGATTTGTTTTTCATAGCTGTTTTAGACAATCTTGATGTATTTTGACACTTTGACAACGATTTTTCCAGTAGTTTAGAAGAAAACGATGTTTTTTTTTCTTTGGTCGTTACAGTACGATAGAAAAAAAAAGCTGTTATCTCCGTCAATTATAATTTGTTTTCGATTTAGATTTGCTGTTCATAGCTGTTTAAGACAATCTTGATGTATTTTGACACTTTGACAACGATTTTTCCAGTAGTTTAGAAGAAAACGGTGTTTTTTTTTATTTGGTCGTTACAGTACGAAAGAAAAAAAAAAGCTGTTGTCTCCGTCAATTATAATTTGTTTTCGATTTAGATTTGCTTTTCATAGCTGTTTTAGACAATCTTGATGTATTTTGACACTTTGACAACGATTTTTCCAGTAGTTTAGAAGAAAACGATGTTTTCTTTGGTCGTTACAGTACAAAAGTTAAAAAATTTCGTTAATATTAATTTTTTTTTAATAAGATTTGCTTTTCAATTTTTCCAGTAGTTTAGAAGAAAACGATGTTTTTTTTTTCTTTGGTCGTTACAGTACGATAGAAAAAAAAAAGCTGTTATCTCCGTCAATTATAATTTGTTTTCGATTTAGATTTGCTGTTCATAGCTGTTTAAGACAATCTTGATGTATTTTGACACTTTGACAACGATTTTTCCAGTAGTTTGGAAGAAAACGATGTTTTTTTTTTCTTTGGTCGTTACAGTACGAAAGAAAAAAAAAATGCTGTTAAGTCCGTCAATGTTAATTTTTGTTCGATTTAGATTTGCTTTTCATAGCTGTTTAAGACAATCTTGATGTATTTTGACACTTTGACAACGATTTTTCCAGTAGTTTAGAAGAAAACGATGTTTTTTTTCTTTGGTCGTTACAGTACGAAAGATAAAAAAATTTCGTTAATATTGATTTTTTTTAAATAAGATTGGCTTTTCCATTTTTCCAGTAGTTTAGAAGAAAACGATGTTTTTTTTTCTTTGGTCGTTACAGTACGAAAGAAAAAAAAAATGCTGTTAACTTCGTCAATGTTAATTTTTTTTCGATTTAGATTTGCTTTTCATAGCTGTTTTAGACAATCTTGATGTATTTTGACACTTTGACAACGATTTTTCCAGTAGTTTAGAAGAAAACGATGTTTTTTTTTCTTTGGTCGTTAATATTAACTTTTTTTTAATAAGATTGGCTTTTCAATTTTTCCAGTAGTTTAGAAGAAAACGATGTTTTTTTTTTCTTTGGTCGTTACAGTACGACAGAAAAAAAAAGCTGTTATCTCCGTCAATTATAATTTGTTTTCGATTTAGATTTGCTTTTCATAGCTGTTTTAGACAATCTTGATGTATTTTGACACTTTGACAACGATTTTTCCAGTAGTTTAGAAGAAAACGATGTTTTTTTTTTCTTTGGTCGTTACAGTACGATAGAAAAAAAAAAGCTGTTATCTCCGTCAATTATAATTTGTTTTCGATTTAGATTTGCTGTTCATAGCTGTTTAAGACAATCTTGATGTATTTTGACACTTTGACAACGATTTTTCCAGTAGTTTAGAAGAAAACGATGTTTTTTTTTATTTGGTCGTTACAGTACGAAAGAAAAAAAAATGCTGTTAACTTCGTCAATGTTAATTTGTTTTCGATTTAGATTTGCTTTTCATAGCTGTTTTAGACAATCTTGATGTATTTTGACACTTTGACAACGATTTTTCCAGTAGTTTAGAAGAAAACGATGTTTTCTTTGGTCGTTACAGTACGAAAGTTAAAAAATTTCGTTAATATTAATTTTTTTTTAATAAGATTTGCTTTTCAATTTTTCCAGTAGTTTAGAAGAAAACGATGTTTTTTTTTTCTTTGGTCGTTACAGTACGATAGAAAAAAAAAAGCTGTTATCTCCGTCAATTATAATTTGTTTTCGATTTAGATTTGCTGTTCATAGCTGTTTAAGACAATCTTGATGTATTTTGACACTTTGACAACGATTTTTCCAGTAGTTTGGAAGAAAACGATGTTATTTTTTTCTTTGGTCGTTACAGTACGAAAGAAAAAAAAAATGCTGTTAAGTCCGTCAATGTTAATTTTTGTTCGATTTAGATTTGCTTTTCATAGCTGTTTAAGACAATCTTGATGTATTTTGACACTTTGACAACGATTTTTCCAGTAGTTTAGAAGAAAACGATGTTTTTTTTTCTTTGGTCGTTACAGTACGAAAGATAAAAAAATTTCGTTAATATTGATTTTTTTTAAATAAGATTGGCTTTTCCATTTTTCCAGTAGTTTAGAAGAAAACGATGTTTTTTTTTCTTTGGTCGTTACAGTACGAAAGAAAAAAAAAATGCTGTTAACTTCGTCAATGTTAATTTTTTTTCGATTTAGATTTGCTTTTCATAGCTGTTTTAGACAATCTTGATGTATTTGGACACTTTGACAACGATTTTTCCAGTAGTTTAGAAGAAAACGATGTTTTTTTTCTTTGGTCGTTACAGTACGAAAGTTAAAAAATTTCGTTAATATTAATTTTTTTTTAATAAGATTGGCTTTTCAATTTTTCCAGTAGTTTAGAAGAAAACGATGTTTTTTTTTTCTTTGGTCGTTACAGTACGATAGAAAAAAAAAAAAGCTGTTATCTCAGTCAATTATAATTTGTTTTCGATTTAGATTTGCTTTTCATAGCTGTTTAAGACAATCTTGATGTATTTTGACACTTTGACAACGATTTTTCCAGTAGTTTAGAAGAAAACGATGTTTTTTTTTTCTTTGGTCGTTAGAGTACGAAAGAAAAAAAAAATGCTGTTAAGTCCGTCAATGTTAATTTTTGTTCGATTTAGATTTGCTTTTCATAGCTGTTTAAGACAATCTTTATGTATTTTGACACTTTGACAACGATTTTTCCAGTAGTTTAGAAGAAAACGATGTTTTTTTTTTTTTGGTCGTTACAGTACGAAAGAAAAAAAATGCTGTTAACTCCGTCAATGTTAATTTTTGTTCGATTTAGATTTGCTTTTCATAGCTGTTTAAGACAATCTTGATGTATTTTGACACTTTGACAACGATTTTTCCAGTAGTTTAGAAGAAAACGATGTTTTTTTTCTTTGGTCGTTACAGTACGAAAGATAAAAATATTTCTTTAATATTGATTTTTTTTTAATAAGATTGGCTTTTCCATTTTTCCAGTAGTTTAGAAGAAAAAGATGTTTTTTTTTCTTTGGTCGTTACAGTACGAAAGAAAAAAAAAAGCTGTTAACTTCGTCAATGTTAATTTTTTTCGATTTAGATTTGCTTTTCATAGCTGTTTTAGACAATCTTGATGTATTTGGACACTTTGACAACGATTTTTCCAGTAGTTTAGAAGAAAACGATGTTTTTTTTTTTTTTTGGTCGTTACAGTACGAAAGAAAAAAAAATGCTGTTAACTCCGTCAATGTTAATTTTTGTTCGATTTAGATTTGCTTTTCATAGCTGTTTAAGACAATCTTGATGTATTTTGACACTTTGACAACGATTTTTTAATAAGATTGGCTTTTCCATTTTTCCAGTAGTTTAGAAGAAAACGATGTTTTTTTTTCTTTGGTCGTTAATATTAACTTTTTTTTAATAAGATTTGCTTTTCAATTTTTCCAGTAGTTTAGAAGAAAACGATGTTTTTTTTTTCTTTGGTCGTTACAGTACGATAGAAAAAAAAAGCTGTTATCTCCGTCAATTATAATTTGTTTTCGATTTAGATTTGCTGTTCATAGCTGTTTAAGACAATCTTGATGTATTTTGACACTTTGACAACGATTTTTCCAGTAGTTTAGAAGAAAACGATGTTTTTTTTTTCTTTGGTCGTTACAGTACGAAAGAAAAAAAAAATGCTGTTAAGTCCTTCAATGTTAATTTTTGTTCGATTTAGATTTGCTTTTCATAGCTGTTTAAGACAATCTTGATGTATTTTGACACTTTGACAACGATTTTTCCAGTAGTTTAGAAGAAAACGATGTTTTTTTTTTCTTTGGTCGTTACAGTACGAAAGAAAAAAAAAATGCTGTTAAGTCCTTCAATGTTAATTTTTGTTCGATTTAGATTTGCTTTTCATAGCTGTTTAAGACAATCTTGATGTATTTTGACACTTTGACAACGATTTTTCCAGTAGTTTAGAAGAAAACGATGTTTTTTTTTTCTTTGGTCGTTACAGTACGAAAGAAAAAAAAAATGCTGTTAAGTCCTTCAATTATAATTTGTTTTCGATTTAGATTTGCTGTTCATAGCTGTTTAAGACAATCTTGATGTATTTTGACACTTTGACAACGATTTTTCCAGTAGTTTAGAAGAAAACGATGTTTTTTTTTCTTTGGTCGTTACAGTACGAAAGATAAAAAAATTTCGTTAATATTAATTTTTTTTTAATAAGATTGGCTTTTCAATTTTTCCAGTAGTTTAGAAGAAAACGATGTTTTTTTTTTCTTTGGTCGTTACAGACGACAGAAAAAAAAAGCTGTTATCTCCGTCAATTATAATTTGTTTTCGACTTAGATTTGCTGTTCATAGCTGTTTTAGACAATCTTGATGTATTTTGACATTTTGACAACGATTTTTCCAGTAGTTTAGAAGAAAACGATGTTTTTTTTTCTTTGGTCGTTACAGTACGAAAGAAAAAAAAATGCTGTTAAGTCCGTCAATGTTAATTATTGTTCGATTTAGATTTGCTTTTCATAGCTGTTTAAGACAATCTTGATGTATTTTGACACTTTGACAACGATTTTTCCAGTAGTTTAGAAGAAAACGATGTTTTTTTTTTTTTTTGGTCGTTACATTACGAAAGAAAAAAAAATGCTGTTAACTCCGTCAATGTTAATTTTTGTTCGATTTAGATTTGCTGTTCATAGCTGTTTAAGACAATCTTGATGTATTTTGACACTTTGACAACGATTTTTCCAGTAGTTTAGAAGAAAACGATGTTTTTTTTTCTTTGGTCGTTACAGTACGAAAGTTAAAAAATTTTGTTAATATTAATTTTTTTTTAATAAGATTGGCTTTTCAATTTTTCCAGTAATTTAGAAGAAAACGATGTTTTTTTCTTTGGTCGTTACAGTACGAAAGATAAAAAAATTTCGTTAATATTGATTTTTTTTAAATAAGATTGGCTTTTCCATTTTTCCAGTAGTTTAGAAGAAAAAGATGTTTTTTTTTTCTTTGGTCGTTACAGACGACAGAAAAAAAAAGCTGTTATCTCCGTCAATTATAATTTGTTTTCGACTTAGATTTGCTGTTCATAGCTGTTTTAGACAATCTTGATGTATTTTGACATTTTGACAACGATTTTTCCAGTAGTTTAGAAGAAAACGATGTTTTTTTTTTCTTTGGACGTTGCAGTACGATAGAAAAAAAAAAAAGCTGTTATCTCCGTCAATTATAATTTGTTTTCGATTTAGATTTGCTGTTCATAGCTGTTTAAGACAATCTTGATTTATTTTGACACTTTGACAACGATTTTTCCAGTAGTTTAGAAGAAAACGATGTTTTTTTTTATTTGGTCGTTACAGTACGAAAGAAAAAAAAAAGCTGTTGTCTCCGTCAATTATAATTTGTTTTCGATTTAGATTTGCTGTTCATAGCTGTTTAAGACAATCTTGATGTATTTTGACACTTTGACAACGATTTTTCCAGTAATTTAGAAGAAAACGATGTTTTTTTCTTTGGTCGTTACAGTACGAAAGATAAAAATATTTCGTTAATATTGATTTTTTTTAAATAAGATTGGCTTTTCCATTTTTCCAGTAGTTTAGAAGAAAAAGATGTTTTTTTTTTCTTTGGTCGTTACAGACGACAGAAAAAAAAAGCTGTTATCTCCGTCAATTATAATTTGTTTTCGATTTAGATTTGCTGTTCATAGCTGTTTAAGACAATCTTGATTTATTTTGACACTTTGACAACGATTTTTCCAGTAGTTTAGAAGAAAACGATGTTTTTTTTTATTTGGTCGTTACAGTACGAAAGAAAAAAAAAAGCTGTTGTCTCCGTCAATTATAATTTGTTTTCGATTTAGATTTGCTGTTCATAGCTGTTTAAGACAATCTTGATTTATTTTGACACTTTGACAACGATTTTTCCAGTAGTTTAGAAGAAAACGATGTTTTTTTTTTCTTTGGTCGTTACAGTACGATAGAAAAAAAAAAGCTGTTGTCTCCGTCAATTATAATTTGTTTTCGATTTAGATTTGCTGTTCATAGCTGTTTAAGACAATCTTGATGTATTTTGACACTTTGACAACGATTTTTCCAGTAGTTTAGAAGAAAACGATGTTATTTTTTTCTTTGGTCGTTACAGTATGAAAGAAAAAAAAAATGCTGTTAAGTCCGTCAATGTTAATTTTTGTTCGATTTAGATTTGCTTTTCATAGCTGTTTAAGACAATCTTGATGTATTTTGACACTTTGACAACGATTTTTCCAGTAGTTTAGAAGAAAATGATGTTTTTTTTTCTTTGGTCGTTACAGTACGAAAAATAAAAAAATTTCGTTAATATTGATTTTTTTTTAATAAGATTGGCTTTTCCATTTTTCCAGTAGTTTAGAAGAAAACGATGTTTTTTTTTCTTTGGTCGTTACAGTACGAAAGAAAAAAAAAATGCTGTTAACTTCGTCAATGTTAATTTTTTTTCGATTTAGATTTGCTTTTCATAGCTGTTTTAGACAATCGTGATGTATTTTGATACTTTGACAACGATTTTTCCAGTAGCTTAGAAGAAAACGATGTTTTTTTTCTTTGGTCGTTACAGTACGAAAGTTAAAAAATTTCGTTAATATTAATTTTTTTTTAATAAGATTGGCTTTTCAATTTTTCCAGTAGTTTAGAAGAAAACGATGTTTTTTTTTCTTTGGTCGTTACAGTACGAAAGATAAAAAAATTTCGTTAATATTGATTTTTTTTTAATAAGATTGGCTTTTCCATTTTTCCAGTAGTTTAGAAGAAAACGATGTTTTTTTTTCTTTGGTCGTTACAGTACGATAGAAAAAAAAATCTGTTATCTCCGTCAATTATAATTTGTTTTTGATTTAGATTTGCTGTTCATAGCTGTTTAAGACAATCTTGATGTATTTTGACACTTTGACAACGATTTTTCCAGTAGTTTAGAAGAAAACGATGTTTTTTTTTTTTTTTTGGTCGTTACAGTACGAAAGAAAAAAAAAATGCTGTTAACTCCGTCAATGTTAATTTTTGTTCGATTTAGATTTGCTTTTCATAGCTGTTTAAAACAATCTTGATGTATTTTGACACTTTGACAACGATTTTTCCAGTAGTTTAGAAGAAAACGATGTTTTTTTTTTTTTTTGGTCGTTACAGTACGAAAGAAAAAAAAAATGCTGTTAACTCCGTCAATGTTAATTTTTGTTCGATTTAGATTTGCTTTTCATAGCTGTTTAAAACAATCTTGATGTATTTTGACACTTTGACAACGATTTTTCCAGTAGTTTAGAAGAAAACGATGTTTTTTTCTTTGGTCGTTACAGTACGAAAGTTAAAAAATTTTGTTAATATTTTTTTTTTTTTAATAAGATTTGCTTTACAATTTTTCCAGTAGTTTAGAAGAAAACGATGTTTTTTTTTTCTTTGGTCGTTACAGTACGATAGAAAAAAAAAAGCTGTTGTCTCCGTCAATTATAATTTGTTTTCTATTTAGATTTGCTGTTCATAGCTGTTTAAGACAATCTTGATGTATTTTGACACTTTGACAACGATTTTTCCAGTAGTTTAGAAGAAAACGATGTTATTTTTTTCTTTGGTCGTTACAGTATGAAAGAAAAAAAAAATGCTGTTAAGTCCGTCAATGTTAATTTTTGTTCGATTTAGATTTGCTTTTCATAGCTGTTTAAGACAATCTTGATGTATTTTGACACTTTGACAACGATTTTTCCAGTAGTTTAGAAGAAAATGATGTTTTTTTTTCTTTGGTCGTTACAGTACGAAAGATAAAAAAATTTCGTTAATATTGATTTTTTTTTAATAAGATTGGCTTTTCCATTTTTCCAGTAGTTTAGAAGAAAACGATGTTTTTTTTTCTTTGGTCGTTACAGTACGAAAGAAAAAAAAAATGCTGTTAACTTCGTCAATGTTAATTTTTTTTCGATTTAGATTTGCTTTTCATAGCTGTTTTAGACAATCTTGATGTATTTTGATACTTTGACAACGATTTTTCCAGTAGTTTAGAAGAAAATGATGTTTTTTTTTCTTTGGTCGTTACAGTACGAAAGATAAAAAAATTTCGTTAATATTAATTTTTTTTTAATAAGATTGGCTTTTCAATTTTTCCAGTAGTTTAGAAGAAAACGATGTTTTTTTTTCTTTGGTCGTTACAGTACGAAAGATAAAAAAATTTCGTTAATATTGATTTTTTTTTAATAAGATTGGCTTTTCCATTTTTCCAGTAGTTTAGAAGAAAACGATGTTTTTTTTTTCTTTGGTCGTTACAGTACGAAAGAAAAAAAAAATGCTGTTAACTTCGTCAATGTTAATTTTTTTCGATTTAGATTTGCTTTTCATAGCTGTTTTAGACAATCTTGATGTATTTTGACACTTTGACAACGATTTTTCCAGTAGTTTAGAAGAAAACGATGTTTTTTTTTTCTTAGGTCGTTACAGTACGAAAGAAAAAAAAATGCTGTTAACTCCGTCAATGTTAATTTTTGTTTGATTTAGATTTGCTTTTCATAGCTGTTTAAGACAATCTTGATGTATTTTGACACTTTGACAACGATTTTTCCAGTAGTTTAGAAGAAAACGATGTTTTTTTTTTTTGGTCGTTACAGTACGAAAGAAAAAAAAAATGCTGTTAAGTCCGTCAATGTTAATTTTTGTTTGATTTAGATTTGCTTTTCATAGCTGTTTAAGACAATCTTGATGTATTTTGACACTTTGACAACGATTTTTCCAGTAGTTTAGAAGAAAACGATGTTTTTTTTTCTTTGGTCGTTACAGTACGAAAGATAAAAAATTTCGTTGATATTGATTTTTTTTTAATAAGATTGGCTTTTCCATTTTTCTAGTAGTTTAGAAGAAAACGATGTTTTTTTTTCTTTGGTCGTTACAGTACGAAAGAAAAAAAAAATGCTGTTAACTTCGTCAATGTTAATTTTTTTTCGATTTAGATTTGCTTTTCATAGCTGTTTTAGACAATCTTGATGTATTTTGACACTTTGACAACGATTTTTCCAGTAGTTTAGAAGAAAACGATGTTTTTTTTTGGTCGTTACAGTACGAAAGTTAAAAAATTTCGTTAATATTAATTTTTTTTTAATAAGATTGGCTTTTCAATTTTTCCAGTAGTTTAGAAGAAAACGATTTTTTTTTCTTAGGTCGTTACAGTACGAAAGATAAAAAAATTTCGTTAATATTGATTTTTTTTTAATTAGATTGGCTTTTCCATTTTTCCAGTAGTTTAGAAGTAAACGATGTTTTTTTTTCTTTGGTCGTTACAGTACGAAAGAAAAAAAAATGCTGTTAACTTCGTCAATGTTATTTTTTTTCGATTTAGATTTGCTTTTCATAGCTGTTTTAGACAATCTTGATGTATTTTGACACTTTGACAACGATTTTTCCAGTAGTTTAGAAGAAAACGATGTTTTTTTTCTTTGGTCGTTACAGTACGAAAGTTAAAAAATTTCGTTAATATTAATTTTTTTTTAATAAGATTGGCTTTTCAGTTTTTCCAGTACTTTAGAAGAAAACGATGTTTTTTTTTCTTTGGTCGTTACAGTACGATAGAAAAAAAAATCTGTTATCTCCGTCAATTATAATTTGTTTTCGATTTAGATTTGCTGTTCATAGCTGTTTAAGACAATCTTGATGTATTTTGACACTTTGACAACGATTTTTCCAGTAGTTTAGAAGAAAACGATGTTTTTTTTTCTTTGGTCGTTACAGTACGAAAGAAAAAAAAATGCTGTTAACTCCGTCAAAGAAAATTTTTGTTCGATTTAGATTTGCTTTTCATAGCTGTTTAAGACACTGTTGATGTATTTTGACACTTTGACAACGATTTTTCCAGTAGTTTAGAAGAAAACGATGTTTTTTTTCTTTGGTCGTTACAGTACGAAAGTTAAAAAATTTCGTTAATATTGATTTTTTTTTAATAAGATTGGCTTTTCCATTTTTCCAGTAGTTTAGAAGAAAACGATGTTTTTTTTTCTTTGGTCGTTACAGTACGAAAGAAAAAAAAATGCTGTTAACTTCGTCAATGTTAATTTTTTTTCGATTTAGATTTGCTTTTCATAGCTGTTTTAGACAATCTTGATGTATTTTGACACTTTGACAACGATTTTTCCAGTAGTTTAGAAGAAAACGATGTTTTTTTTCTTTGGTCGTTACAGTACGAAAGTTAAAAAATTTCGTTAATATTGATTTTTTTTTAATAAGATTGGCTTTTCAATTTTTCCAGTACTTTAGAAGAAAACGATGTTTTTTTTTCTTTGGTCGTTACAGAACGATAGAAAAAAAAAAATCTGTTATCTCCGTCAATTATAATTTGTTTTCCATTTAGATTTGCTTTTCATAGCTGTTTAAGACAATCTTGATGTATTTTGACAGTTTGACAACGATTTTTCCAGTAGTTTAGAAGAAAACGATGTTTTTTTTTTCTTAGGTCGTTACAGTACGAAAGAAAAAAAAATGCTGTTAACTCCGTCAATGTTAATTTTTGTTCGATTTAGATTTGCTTTTCATAGCTGTTTAAGACAATCTTGATGTATTTTGACAGTTTGACAACGATTTTTCCAGTAGTTTAGAAGAAAACGATGTTTTTTTTCTTTGGTCGTTACAGTACGAAAGTTGGAAATTTCGTTAATATTAATTTTTTTTTAATAAGATTGGCTTTTCAATTTTTCCAGTAGTTTAGAAGAAAACGATGTTTTTTTTTCTTTGGTCGTTACAGTACGATAGAAAAAAAAAAATCTGTTATCTCCGTCAATTATAATTTGTTTTCGATTTAGATTTGCTGTTCATAGCTGTTTAAGACAATCTTGATGTATTTTGACACTTTGACAACGATTTTTCCAGTAGTTTAGAAGAAAACGATGTTTTTTTTTTCTTTGGTCGTTACAGTACGAAAGAAAAAAAAATGCTGTTAACTCCGTCAATGTTAATTTTTTTTTGATTTAGATTTGCTTTTCATAGCTGTTTAAGACAATCTTGATGTATTTTGACACTTTGACAACGATTTTTCCAGTAGTTTAGAAGAAAACGATGTTTTTTTTTTTTGGTCGTTACAGTACGAAAGAAAAAAAAATGCTGTTAAGTCCGTCAATGTTAATTTTTGTTTGATTTAGATTTGCTTTTCATAGCTGTTTAAGACAATCTTGAAGTATTTTGACACTTTGACAACGATTTTTCCAGTAGTTTAGAAGAAAACGATGTTTTTTTTTCTTTGGTCGTTACAGTACGAAAGATAAAAAAATTTCGTTAATATTGATTTTTTTTTAATAAGATTGGCTTTTCCATTTTTCTAGTAGTTTAGAAGAAAACGATGTTTTTTTTTCTTTGGTCGTTAGAATACGAAAGAAAAAAAAAATGCTGTTAACTTCGTCAATGTTAATTTTTTTTCGATTTAGATTTGCTTTTCATAGCTGTTTTAGACAATCTTGATGTATTTTGACACTTTGACAACGATTTTTCCAGTAGTTTAGAAGAAAACGATGTTTTTTTTCTTTGGTCGTTACAGTACGAAAGTTAAAAAATTTCGTTAATATTAATTTTTTTTTAATAAGATTGGCTTTTCAATTTTTCCAGTAGTTTAGAAGAAAACGATTTTTTTTTTCTTAGGTCGTTACAGTACGAAAGATAAAAAAATTTCGTTAATATTGATTTTTTTTAAATTAGATTGGCTTTTCCATTTTTCCAGTAGTTTAGAAGAAAACGATGTTTTTTTTTCTTTGGTCGTTACAGTACGAAAGAAAAAAAAATGCTGTTAACTTCGTCAATGTTAATTTTTTTTCGATTTAGATTTGCTTTTCATAGCTGTTTTAGACAATCTTGATGTATTTTGACACTTTGACAACGATTTTTCCAGTAGTTTAGAAGAAAACGATGTTTTTTTTCTTTGGTCGTTGCAGTACGAAAGTTAAAAAATTTCGTTAATATTAATTTTTTTTTAATAAGATTGGCTTTTCAATTTTTCCAGTACTTTAGAAGAAAACGATGTTTTTTTTTCTTAGGTCGTTACAGTACGAAAGATAAAAAAATTTCGTTGATATTAATTTTTTTTTAATAAGATTGGCTTTTCCATTTTTCCAGTAGTTTAGAAGAAAACGATGTTTTTTTTTCTTTGGTCGTTACAGTACGAAAAAAAAAATGCTGTTAACTTCGTCAATGTTAATTTTTTTCGATTTAGATTTGCTTTTCATAGCTGTTTTAGACAATCTTGATGTATTTTGACACTTTGACAACGATTTTTCCAGTAGTTTAGAAGAAAACGATTTTTTTTTTTTTGGGTCGTTACAGTACGAAAGTTAAAAAATTTCGTTAATATTAATTTTTTTTTAATAAGATTGGCTTTTCAATTTTTCCAGTACTTTAGAAGAAAACGATGTTTTTTTTTCTTTGGTCGTTACAGTACGATAGAAAAAAAAAAATCTGTTATCTCCGTCAATTATAATTTGTTTTCGATTTAGATTTGCTGTTCATAGCTGTTTAAGACAATCTTGATGTATTTTGACACTTTGACAACGATTTTTCCAGTAGTTTAGAAGAAAACGATGTTTTTTTTTTCTTAGGTCGTTACAGTACGAAAGAAAAAAAAATGCTGTTAACTCCGTCAATGTTAATTTTTGTTTGATTTAGATTTGCTTTTCATAGCTGTTTAAGACAATCTTGATGTATTTTGACACTTTGACAACGATTTTTCCAGTAGTTTAGAAGAAAACGATGTTTTTTTTTTTTGGTCGTTACAGTACGAAAGAAAAAAAAAATGCTGTTAAGTCCGTCAATGTTAATTTTTGTTTGATTTAGATTTGCTGTTCATAGCTGTTTAAGACAATCTTGATGTATTTTGACACTTTGACAACGATTTTTCCAGTAGTTTAGAAGAAAACGATGTTTTTTTTTCTTTGGTCGTTACAGTACGAAAGAAAAAAAAATGCTGTTAACTCCGTCAATGTTAATTTTTTTTCGATTTAGATTTGCTTTTCATAGCTGTTTAAGACAATCTTGATGTATTTTGACACTTTGACAACGATTTTTCCAGTAGTTTAGAAGAAAACGATGTTTTTTTTCTTTGGTCGTTACAGTACGAAAGTTAAAAAATTTCGTTAATATTAATTTTTTTTTAATAAGATTGGCTTTTCAGTTTTTCCAGTACTTTAGAAGAAAACGATGTTTTTTTTCTTTGGTCGTTACAGTACGATAGAAAAAAAAATCTGTTATCTCCGTCAATTATAATTTGTTTTTGATTTAGATTTGCTGTTCATAGCTGTTTAAGACAATCTTGATGTATTTTGACACTTTGACAACGATTTTTCCAGTAGTTTAGAAGAAAACGATGTTTTTTTTCTTTGGTCGTTACAGTACGAAAGTTGGAAATTTCGTTAATATTAATTTTTTTTTAATAAGATTGGCTTTTCAATTTTTCCAGTAGTTTAGAAGAAAACGATGTTTTTTTTTCTTTGGTCGTTACAGTACGATAGAAAAAAAAAAATCTGTTATCTCCGTCAATTATAATTTGTTTTCGATTTAGATTTGCTGTTCATAGCTGTTTAAGACAATCTTGATGTATTTTGACACTTTGACAACGATTTTTCCAGTAGTTTAGAAGAAAACGATGTTTTTTTTTTCTTTGGTCGTTACAGTACGAAAGAAAAAAAAATGCTGTTAACTCCGTCAATGTTAATTTTTTTTTGATTTAGATTTGCTTTTCATAGCTGTTTAAGACAATCTTGATGTATTTTGACACTTTGACAACGATTTTTCCAGTAGTTTAGAAGAAAACGATGTTTTTTTTTTCTTAGGTCGTTACAGTACGAAAGAAAAAAAAATGCTGTTAACTCCGTCAATGTTAATTTTTGTTTGATTTAGATTTGCTTTTCATAGCTGTTTAAGACAATCTTGATGTATTTTGACACTTTGACAACGATTTTTCCAGTAGTTTAGAAGAAAACGATGTTTTTTTTTCTTTGGTCGTTACAGTACGAAAGAAAAAAAAATGCTGTTAACTCCGTCAATGTTAATTTTTGTTTGATTTAGATTTGCTGTTCATAGCTGTTTAAGACAATCTTGATGTATTTTGACACTTTGACAACGATTTTTCCAGTAGTTTAGAAGAAAACGATGTTTTTTTTTCTTTGGTCGTTACAGTACGAAAGAAAAAAAAATGCTGTTAACTCCGTCAATGTTAATTTTTGTTTGATTTAGATTTGCTTTTCATAGCTGTTTAAGACAATCTTGATGTATTTTGACAGTTTGACAACGATTTTTCCAGTAGTTTAGAAGAAAACGATGTTTTTTTTTCTTTGGTCGTTACAGTACGAAAGATAAAAAAATTTCGTTAATATTGATTTTTTTTTAATAAGATTGGCTTTTCCATTTTTCCAGTAGTTTAGAAGAAAACGATGTTTTTTTTTCTTTGGTCGTTACAGTACGAAAGAAAAAAAAATGCTGTTAACTTCGTCAATGTTAATTTTTTTTCGATTTAGATTTGCTTTTCATAGCTGTTTTAGACAATCTTGATGTATTTTGACACTTTGACAACGATTTTTCCAGTAGTTTAGAAGAAAACGATGTTTTTTTTCTTTGGTCGTTACAGTACGAAAGTTGGAAATTTCGTTAATATTAATTTTTTTTTAATAAGATTGGCTTTTCAATTTTTCCAGTAGTTTAGAAGAAAACGATGTTTTTTTTTCTTTGGTCGTTACAGTACGATAGAAAAATAAAAAGCTGTTATCTCCGTCAATTATAATTTGTTTTCGATTTAGATTTGCTTTTCATAGCTGTTTAAGACAATCTTGATGTATTTTGACAGTTTGACAACGATTTTTCCAGTAGTTTAGAAGAAAACGATGTTTTTTTTTCTTTGGTCGTTACAGTACGAAAGATAAAAAAATTTCGTTGATATTAATTTTTTTTTAATAAGATTGGCTTTTCCATTTTTCCAGTAGTTTAGAAGAAAACGATGTTTTTTTTTCTTTGGTCGTTACAGTACGAAAAAAAAAAATGCTGTTAACTTCGTCAATGTTAATTTTTTTCGATTTAGATTTGCTTTTCATAGCTGTTTTAGACAATCTTGATGTATTTTGACACTTTGACAACGATTTTTCCAGTAGTTTAGAAGAAAACGATTTTTTTTTCTTGGGTCGTTACAGTACGAAAGTTAAAAAATTTCGTTAATATTAATTTTTTTTTAATAAGATTGGCTTTTCAATTTTTCCAGTACTTTAGAAGAAAACGATGTTTTTTTTTCTTAGGTCGTTACAGTACGAAAGAAAAAAAAATGCTGTTAACTCCGTCAATGTTAATTTTTGTTTGATTTAGATTTGCTTTTCATAGCTGTTTAAGACAATCTTGATGTATTTTGACACTTTGACAACGATTTTTCCAGTAGTTTAGAAGAAAACGATTTTTTTTTTCTTGGGTCGTTACAGTACGAAAGTTAAAAAATTTCGTTAATATTAATTTTTTTTTAATAAGATTGGCTTTTCAATTTTTCCAGTACTTTAGAAGAAAACGATGTTTTTTTTTCTTTGGTCGTTACAGTACGATAGAAATAAAAAAATCTGTTATCTCCGTCAATTATAATTTGTTTTCGATTTAGATTTGCTGTTCATAGCTGTTTAAGACAATCTTGATGTATTTTGACACTTTGACAACGATTTTTCCAGTAGTTTAGAAGAAAACGATGTTTTTTTTTTCTTAGGTCGTTACAGTACGAAAGAAAAAAAAATGCTGTTAACTCCGTCAATGTTAATTTTTGTTTGATTTAGATTTGCTTTTCATAGCTGTTTAAGACAATCTTGATGTATTTTGACACTTTGACAACGATTTTTCCAGTAGTTTAGAAGAAAACGATGTTTTTTTTTTTTGGTCGTTACAGTACGAAAGAAAAAAAAAATGCTGTTAAGTCCGTCAATGTTAATTTTTGTTTGATTTAGATTTGCTTTTCATAGCTGTTTAAGACAATCTTGATGTATTTTGACACTTTGACAACGATTTTTCCAGTAGTTTAGAAGAAAACGATGTTTTTTTTTCTTTGGTCGTTACAGTACGAAAGAAAAAAAAAATGCTGTTAACTTCGTCAATGTTAATTTTTTTTCGATTTAGATTTGCTTTTCATAGCTGTTTTAGACAATCTTGATGTATTTTGACACTTTGACAACGATTTTTCCAGTAGTTTAGAAGAAAACGATGTTTTTTTTTGGTCGTTACAGTACGAAAGTTAAAAAATTTCGTTAATATTAATTTTTTTTTAATAAGATTGGCTTTTCAATTTTTCCAGTAGTTTAGAAGAAAACGATTTTTTTTTCTTAGGTCGTTACAGTACGAAAGATAAAAAAATTTCGTTAATATTGATTTTTTTTTAATTAGATTGGCTTTTCCATTTTTCCAGTAGTTTAGAAGTAAACGATGTTTTTTTTTCTTTGGTCGTTACAGTACGAAAGAAAAAAAAATGCTGTTAACTTCGTCAATGTTATTTTTTTTCGATTTAGATTTGCTTTTCATAGCTGTTTTAGACAATCTTGATGTATTTTGACACTTTGACAACGATTTTTCCAGTAGTTTAGAAGAAAACGATGTTTTTTTTCTTTGGTCGTTACAGTACGAAAGTTAAAAAATTTCGTTAATATTAATTTTTTTTTAATAAGATTGGCTTTTCAGTTTTTCCAGTACTTTAGAAGAAAACGATGTTTTTTTTTCTTTGGTCGTTACAGAACGATAGAAAAAAAAAAATCTGTTATCTCCGTCAATTATAATTTGTTTTCCATTTAGATTTGCTTTTCATAGCTGTTTAAGACAATCTTGATGTATTTTGACAGTTTGACAACGATTTTTCCAGTAGTTTAGAAGAAAACGATGTTTTTTTTTTCTTAGGTCGTTACAGTACGAAAGAAAAAAAAATGCTGTTAACTCCGTCAATGTTAATTTTTGTTCGATTTAGATTTGCTTTTCATAGCTGTTTAAGACAATCTTGATGTATTTTGACACTTTGACAACGATTTTTCCAGTAGTTTAGAAGAAAACGATTTTTTTTTTCTTGGGTCGTTACAGTACGAAAGTTAAAAAATTTCGTTAATATTAATTTTTTTTTAATAAGATTGGCTTTTCAATTTTTCCAGTACTTTAGAAGAAAACGATGTTTTTTTTTCTTAGGTCGTTACAGTACGAAAGAAAAAAAAATGCTGTTAACTCCGTCAATGTTAATTTTTGTTTGATTTAGATTTGCTTTTCATAGCTGTTTAAGACAATCTTGATGTATTTTGACACTTTGACAACGATTTTTCCAGTAGTTTAGAAGAAAACGATTTTTTTTTTCTTGGGTCGTTACAGTACGAAAGTTAAAAAATTTCGTTAATATTAATTTTTTTTTAATAAGATTGGCTTTTCAATTTTTCCAGTACTTTAGAAGAAAACGATGTTTTTTTTTCTTTGGTCGTTACAGTACGATAGAAATAAAAAAATCTGTTATCTCCGTCAATTATAATTTGTTTTCGATTTAGATTTGCTGTTCATAGCTGTTTAAGACAATCTTGATGTATTTTGACACTTTGACAACGATTTTTCCAGTAGTTTAGAAGAAAACGATGTTTTTTTTTTCTTAGGTCGTTACAGTACGAAAGAAAAAAAAATGCTGTTAACTCCGTCAATGTTAATTTTTGTTTGATTTAGATTTGCTTTTCATAGCTGTTTAAGACAATCTTGATGTATTTTGACACTTTGACAACGATTTTTCCAGTAGTTTAGAAGAAAACGATGTTTTTTTTTTTTGGTCGTTACAGTACGAAAGAAAAAAAAAATGCTGTTAAGTCCGTCAATGTTAATTTTTGTTTGATTTAGATTTGCTTTTCATAGCTGTTTAAGACAATCTTGATGTATTTTGACACTTTGACAACGATTTTTCCAGTAGTTTAGAAGAAAACGATGTTTTTTTTTCTTTGGTCGTTACAGTACGAAAGAAAAAAAAAATGCTGTTAACTTCGTCAATGTTAATTTTTTTTCGATTTAGATTTGCTTTTCATAGCTGTTTTAGACAATCTTGATGTATTTTGACACTTTGACAACGATTTTTCCAGTAGTTTAGAAGAAAACGATGTTTTTTTTTGGTCGTTACAGTACGAAAGTTAAAAAATTTCGTTAATATTAATTTTTTTTTAATAAGATTGGCTTTTCAATTTTTCCAGTAGTTTAGAAGAAAACGATTTTTTTTTCTTAGGTCGTTACAGTACGAAAGATAAAAAAATTTCGTTAATATTGATTTTTTTTTAATTAGATTGGCTTTTCCATTTTTCCAGTAGTTTAGAAGTAAACGATGTTTTTTTTTCTTTGGTCGTTACAGTACGAAAGAAAAAAAAATGCTGTTAACTTCGTCAATGTTATTTTTTTTCGATTTAGATTTGCTTTTCATAGCTGTTTTAGACAATCTTGATGTATTTTGACACTTTGACAACGATTTTTCCAGTAGTTTAGAAGAAAACGATGTTTTTTTTTTCTTAGGTCGTTACAGTACGAAAGAAAAAAAAATGCTGTTAACTCCGTCAATGTTAATTTTTGTTCGATTTAGATTTGCTTTTCATAGCTGTTTAAGACAATCTTGATGTATTTTGACAGTTTGACAACGATTTTTCCAGTAGTTTAGAAGAAAACGATGTTTTTTTTTTTTGGTCGTTACAGTACGAAAGAAAAAAAAAATGCTGTTAAGTCCGTCAATGTTAATTTTTGTTTGATTTAGATTTGCTTTTCATAGCTGTTTAAGACAATCTTGAAGTATTTTGACACTTTGACAACGATTTTTCCAGTAGTTTAGAAGAAAACGATGTTTTTTTTTCTTTGGTCGTTACAGTACGAAAGATAAAAAAATTTCGTTAATATTGATTTTTTTTTAATAAGATTGGCTTTTCCATTTTTCTAGTAGTTTAGAAGAAAACGATGTTTTTTTTTTTTGGTCGTTACAGTACGAAAGAAAAAAAAATGCTGTTAACTTCGTCAATGTTAATTTTTTTTCGATTTAGATTTGCTTTTCATAGCTGTTTTAGACAATCTTGATGTATTTTGACACTTTGACAACGATTTTTCCAGTAGTTTAGAAGAAAACGATGTTTTTTTTCTTTGGTCGTTACAGTACGAAAGTTATAAAATTTCGTTAATATTAATTTTTTTTTAATAAGATTGGCTTTTCAATTTTTCCAGTAGTTTAGAAGAAAACGATTTTTTTTTCTTAGGTCGTTACAGTACGAAAGATAAAAAAATTTCGTTAATATTGATTTTTTTTAAATTAGATTGGCTTTTCCATTTTTCCAGTAGTTTAGAAGTAAACGATGTTTTTTTTTCTTTGGTCGTTACAGTACGAAAGAAAAAAAAATGCTGTTAACTTCGTCAATGTTAATTTTTTTCGATTTAGATTTGCTTTTCATAGCTGTTTTAGACAATCTTGATGTATTTTGACACTTTGACAACGATTTTTCCAGTAGTTTAGAAGAAAACGATGTTTTTTTTCTTTGGTCGTTGCAGTACGAAAGTTAAAAAATTTCGTTAATATTAATTTTTTTTTAATAAGATTGGCTTTTCAATTTTTCCAGTACTTTAGAAGAAAACGATGTTTTTTTTTCTTAGGTCGTTACAGTACGAAAGATAAAAAAATTTCGTTGATATTAATTTTTTTTTAATAAGATTGGCTTTTCCATTTTTCCAGTAGTTTAGAAGAAAACGATGTTTTTTTTTCTTTGGTCGTTACAGTACGAAAAAAAAAATGCTGTTAACTTCGTCAATGTTAATTTTTTTCGATTTAGATTTGCTTTTCATAGCTGTTTTAGACAATCTTGATGTATTTTGACACTTTGACAACGATTTTTCCAGTAGTTTAGAAGAAAACGATTTTTTTTTCTTGGGTCGTTACAGTACGAAAGTTAAAAAATTTCGTTAATATTAATTTTTTTTTAATAAGATTGGCTTTTCAATTTTTCCAGTACTTTAGAAGAAAACGATGTTTTTTTTTCTTTGGTCGTTACAGTACGATAGAAAAAAAAATCTGTTATCTCCGTCAATTATAATTTGTTTTCGATTTAGATTTGCTGTTCATAGCTGTTTAAGACAATCTTGATGTATTTTGACACTTTGACAACGATTTTTCCAGTAGTTTAGAAGAAAACGATGTTTTTTTTTTCTTAGGTCGTTACAGTACGAAAGAAAAAAAAATGCTGTTAACTCCGTCAATGTTAATTTTTGTTTGATTTAGATTTGCTTTTCATAGCTGTTTAAGACAATCTTGATGTATTTTGACACTTTGACAACGATTTTTCCAGTAGTTTAGAAGAAAACGATGTTTTTTTTTTTTGGTCGTTACAGTACGAAAGAAAAAAAAAATGCTGTTAAGTCCGTCAATGTTAATTTTTGTTTGATTTAGATTTGCTGTTCATAGCTGTTTAAGACAATCTTGATGTATTTTGACACTTTGACAACGATTTTTCCAGTAGTTTAGAAGAAAACGATGTTTTTTTTTCTTTGGTCGTTACAGTACGAAAGAAAAAAAAATGCTGTTAACTCCGTCAATGTTAATTTTTTTTCGATTTAGATTTGCTTTTCATAGCTGTTTAAGATAATCTTGATGTATTTTGACACTTTGACAACGATTTTTCCAGTAGTTTAGAAGAAAACGATGTTTTTTTTCTTTGGTCGTTACAGTACGAAAGATAAAAAAATTTCGTTAATATTGATTTTTTTTTAATAAGATTGGCTTTTCCATTTTTCCAGTAGTTTAGAAGAAAACGATGTTTTTTTTTCTTTGGTCGTTACAGTACGAAAGAAAAAAAAATGCTGTTAACTTCGTCAATGTTAATTTTTTTTCGATTTAGATTTGCTTTTCATAGCTGTTTTAGACAATCTTGATGTATTTTGACACTTTGACAACGATTTTTCCAGTAGTTTAGAAGAAAACGATGTTTTTTTTCTTTGGTCGTTACAGTACGAAAGTTGGAAATTTCGTTAATATTAATTTTTTTTTAATAAGATTGGCTTTTCAATTTTTCCAGTAGTTTAGAAGAAAACGATGTTTTTTTTTCTTTGGTCGTTACAGTACGATAGAAAAATAAAAAGCTGTTATCTCCGTCAATTATAATTTGTTTTCGATTTAGATTTGCTTTTCATAGCTGTTTTAGACAATCTTGATGTATTTTGACACTTTGACAACGATTTTTCCAGTAGTTTAGAAGAAAACGATGTTTTTTTTCTTTGGTCGTTACAGTACGAAAGTTGGAAATTTCGTTAATATTATTTTTTTTTTAATAAGATTGGCTTTTCAATTTTTCCAGTAGTTTAGAAGAAAACGATGTTTTTTTTTCTTTGGTCGTTACAGTACGATAGAAAAATAAAAAGCTGTTATCTCCGTCAATTATAATTTGTTTTCGATTTAGATTTGCTTTTCATAGCTGTTTTAGACAATCTTGATGTATTTTGACAGTTTGACAACGATTTTTCCAGTAGTTTAGAAGAAAACGATGTTTTTTTTTCTTTGGTCGTTACAGTACGAAAGATAAAAAAATTTCGTTGATATTAATTTTTTTTTAATAAGATTGGCTTTTCCATTTTTCCAGTAGTTTAGAAGAAAACGATGTTTTTTTTTCTTTGGTCGTTACAGTACGAAAAAAAAAAAATGCTGTTAACTTCGTCAATGTTAATTTTTTTCGATTTAGATTTGCTTTTCATAGCTGTTTTAGACAATCTTGATGTATTTTGACACTTTGACAACGATTTTTCCAGTAGTTTAGAAGAAAACGATTTTTTTTTCTTGGGTCGTTACAGTACGAAAGTTAAAAAATTTCGTTAATATTAATTTTTTTTTAATAAGATTGGCTTTTCAATTTTTCCAGTACTTTAGAAGAAAACGATGTTTTTTTTTCTTTGGTCGTTACAGAACGATAGAAAAAAAAAATCTGTTATCTCCGTCAATTATAATTTGTTTTCCATTTAGATTTGCTGTTCATAGCTGTTTAAGACAATCTTGATGTATTTTGACACTTTGACAACGATTTTTCCAGTAGTTTAGAAGAAAACGATGTTTTTTTTTTCTTAGGTCGTTACAGTACGAAAGAAAAAAAAATGCTGTTAACTCCGTCAATGTTAATTTTTGTTCGATTTAGATTTGCTTTTCATAGCTGTTTAAGACAATCTTGATGTATTTTGACAGTTTGACAACGATTTTTCCAGTAGTTTAGAAGAAAACGATGTTTTTTTTTTCTTAGGTCGTTACAGTACGAAAGAAAAAAAAATGCTGTTAACTCCGTCAATGTTAATTTTTGTTCGATTTAGATTTGCTTTTCATAGCTGTTTAAGACAATCTTGATGTATTTTGACAGTTTGACAACGATTTTTCCAGTAGTTTAGAAGAAAACGATGTTTTTTTTTTTTGGTCGTTACAGTACGAAAGAAAAAAAAAATGCTGTTAAGTCCGTCAATGTTAATTTTTGTTTGATTTAGATTTGCTTTTCATAGCTGTTTAAGACAATCTTGATGTATTTTGACACTTTGACAACGATTTTTCCAGTAGTTTAGAAGAAAACGATGTTTTTTTTTCTTTGGTAGTTACAGTACGAAAGATAAAAAAATTTCGTTAATATTAATTTTTTTTTAATAAGATTGGCTTTTCCATTTTTCTAGTAGTTTAGAAGAAAACGATGTTTTTTTTTCTTTGGTCGTTACAGTACGAAAGAAAAAAAAAATGCTGTTAACTTCGTCAATGTTAATTTTTTTTCGATTTAGATTTGCTTTTCATAGCTGTTTTAGACAATCTTGATGTATTTTGACACTTTGACAACGATTTTTCCAGTAGTTTAGAAGAAAACGATGTTTTTTTTCTTTGGTCGTTACAGTACGAAAGTTAAAAAATTTCGTTAATATTAATTTTTTTTTAATAAGATTGGCTTTTCAATTTTTCCAGTACTTTAGAAGAAAACGATGTTTTTTTTTCTTAGGTCGTTACAGTACGAAAGATAAAAAAATTTCGTTGATATTAATTTTTTTTTAATAAGATTGGCTTTTCCATTTTTCCAGTAGTTTAGAAGAAAACGATGTTTTTTTTTCTTTGGTCGTTACAGTACGATAGAAAAAAAAAAATCTGTTATCTCCGTCAATTATAATTTGTTTTCGATTTAGATTTGCTGTTCATAGCTGTTTAAGACAATCTTGATGTATTTTGACACTTTGACAACGATTTTTCCAGTAGTTTAGAAGAAAACGATGTTTTTTTTTTCTTAGGTCGTTACAGTACGAAAGAAAAAAAAATGCTGTTAACTCCGTCAATGTTAATTTTTGTTTGATTTAGATTTGCTTTTCATAGCTGTTTAAGACAATCTTGATGTATTTTGACACTTTGACAACGATTTTTCCAGTAGTTTAGAAGAAAACGATGTTTTTTTTTTCTTAGGTCGTTACAGTACGAAAGAAAAAAAAATGCTGTTAACTCCGTCAATGTTAATTTTTGTTCGATTTAGATTTGCTGTTCATAGCTGTTTAAGACAATCTTGATGTATTTTGACAGTTTGACAACGATTTTTCCAGTAGTTTAGAAGAAAACGATGTTTTTTTTTTCTTAGGTCGTTACAGTACGAAAGAAAAAAAAATGCTGTTAACTCCGTCAATGTTAATTTTTGTTCGATTTAGATTTGCTTTTCATAGCTGTTTAAGACAATCTTGATGTATTTTGACAGTTTGACAACGATTTTTCCAGTAGTTTAGAAGAAAACGATGTTTTTTTTTTTGGTCGTTACAGTACGAAAGAAAAAAAAAATGCTGTTAAGTCCGTCAATGTTAATTTTTGTTTGATTTAGATTTGCTTTTCATAGCTGTTTAAGACAATCTTGATGTATTTTGACACTTTGACAACGATTTTTCCAGTAGTTTAGAAGAAAACGATGTTTTTTTTTCTTTGGTAGTTACAGTACGAAAGATAAAAAAATTTCGTTAATATTAATTTTTTTTTAATAAGATTGGCTTTTCCATTTTTCTAGTAGTTTAGAAGAAAACGATGTTTTTTTTTCTTTGGTCGTTACAGTACGAAAGAAAAAAAAAATGCTGTTAACTTCGTCAATGTTAATTTTTATTCGATTTAGATTTGCTTTTCATAGCTGTTTTAGACAATCTTGATGTATTTTGACACTTTGACAACGATTTTTCCAGTAGTTTAGAAGAAAACGATGTTTTTTTTCTTTGGTCGTTACAGTACGAAAGTTAAAAAATTTCGTTAATATTAATTTTTTTTTAATAAGATTGGCTTTTCAATTTTTCCAGTACTTTAGAAGAAAACGATGTTTTTTTTCTTAGGTCGTTACAGTACGAAAGATAAAAAAATTTCGTTGATATTAATTTTTTTTTAATAAGATTGGCTTTTCCATTTTTCCAGTAGTTTAGAAGAAAACGATGTTTTTTTTTCTTTGGTCGTTACAGTACGAAAAAAAAAAATGCTGTTAACTTCGTCAATGTTAATTTTTTTCGATTTAGATTTGCTTTTCATAGCTGTTTTAGACAATCTTGATGTATTTTGACACTTTGACAACGATTTTTCCAGTAGTTTAGAAGAAAACGATTTTTTTTTTCTTGGGTCGTTACAGTACGAAAGTTAAAAAATTTCGTTAATATTAATTTTTTTTTAATAAGATTGGCTTTTCAATTTTTCCAGTACTTTAGAAGAAAACGATGTTTTTTTTTTCTTAGGTCGTTACAGTACGAAAGATAAAAAAATTTCGTTGATATTAATTTTTTTTTAATAAGATTGGCTTTTCCATTTTTCCAGTAGTTTAGAAGAAAACGATGTTTTTTTTTCTTTGGTCGTTACAGTACGAAAAAAAAAAATGCTGTTAACTTCGTCAATGTTAATTTTTTTCGATTTAGATTTGCTTTTCATAGCTGTTTTAGACAATCTTGATGTATTTTGACACTTTGACAACGATTTTTCCAGTAGTTTAGAAGAAAACGATTTTTTTTTTCTTGGGTCGTTACAGTACGAAAGTTAAAAAATTTCGTTAATATTAATTTTTTTTTAATAAGATTGGCTTTTCAATTTTTCCAGTACTTTAGAAGAAAACGATGTTTTTTTTTCTTTGGTCGTTACAGTACGATAGAAAAAAAAAAATCTGTTATCTCCGTCAATTATAATTTTTTTCGATTTAGATTTGCTGTTCATAGCTGTTTAAGACAATCTTGATGTATTTTGACACTTTGACAACGATTTTTCCAGTAGTTTAGAAGAAAACGATGTTTTTTTTTTCTTAGGTCGTTACAGTACGAAAGAAAAAAAAATGCTGTTAACTCCGTCAATGTTAATTTTTGTTTGATTTAGATTTGCTTTTCATAGCTGTTTAAGACAATCTTGATGTATTTTGACACTTTGACAACGATTTTTCCAGTAGTTTAGAAGAAAACGATGTTTTTTTTTTCTTAGGTCGTTACAGTACGAAAGAAAAAAAAATGCTGTTAACTCCGTCAATGTTAATTTTTGTTCGATTTAGATTTGCTTTTCATAGCTGTTTAAGACAATCTTGATGTATTTTGACAGTTTGACAACGATTTTTTTAAGTAGTTTAGAAGAAAACGATGTTTTTTTTTTCTTAGGTCGTTACAGTACGAAAGAAAAAAAAATGCTGTTAACTCCGTCAATGTTAATTTTTGTACGATTTAGATTTGCTTTTCATAGCTGTTTAAGACAATCTTGATGTATTTTGACAGTTTGACAACGATTTTTCCAGTAGTTTAGAAGAAAACGATGTTTTTTTTTTTTGGTCGTTACAGTACGAAAGAAAAAAAAAATGCTGTTAAGTCCGTCAATGTTAATTTTTGTTTGATTTAGATTTGCTTTTCATAGCTGTTTAAGACAATCTTGATGTATTTTGACACTTTGACAACGATTTTTCCAGTAGTTTAGAAGAAAACGATGTTTTTTTTTCTTTGGTAGTTACAGTACGAAAGATAAAAAAATTTCGTTAATATTAATTTTTTTTTAATAAGATTGGCTTTTCCATTTTTCTAGTAGTTTAGAAGAAAACGATGTTTTTTTTTCTTTGGTCGTTACAGTACGAAAGAAAAAAAAAATGCTGTTAACTTCGTCAATGTTAATTTTTTTTCGATTTAGATTTGCTTTTCATAGCTGTTTTAGACAATCTTGATGTATTTTGACACTTTGACAACGATTTTTCCAGTAGTTTAGAAGAAAACGATGTTTTTTTTCTTTGGTCGTTACAGTACGAAAGTTAAAAAATTTCGTTAATATTAATTTTTTTTTAATAAGATTGGCTTTTCAATTTTTCCAGTACTTTAGAAGAAAACGATGTTTTTTTTTCTTAGGTCGTTACAGTACGAAAGATAAAAAAATTTCGTTGATATTAATTTTTTTTTAATAAGATTGGCTTTTCCATTTTTCCAGTAGTTTAGAAGAAAACGATGTTTTTTTTTCTTTGGTCGTTACAGTACGAAAAAAAAAAATGCTGTTAACTTCGTCAATGTTAATTTTTTTCGATTTAGATTTGCTTTTCATAGCTGTTTTAGACAATCTTGATGTATTTTGACACTTTGACAACGATTTTTCCAGTAGTTTAGAAGAAAACGATTTTTTTTTTCTTGGGTCGTTACAGTACGAAAGTTAAAAAATTTCGTTAATATTAATTTTTTTTTAATAAGATTGGCTTTTCAATTTTTCCAGTACTTTAGAAGAAAACGATGTTTTTTTTTCTTTGGTCGTTACAGTACGATAGAAAAAAAAAAATCTGTTATCTCCGTCAATTATAATTTGTTTTCGATTTAGATTTGCTGTTCATAGCTGTTTAAGACAATCTTGATGTATTTTGACACTTTGACAACGATTTTTCCAGTAGTTTAGAAGAAAACGATGTTTTTTTTTTCTTAGGTCGTTACAGTACGAAAGAAAAAAAAATGCTGTTAACTCCGTCAATGTTAATTTTTGTTTGATTTAGATTTGCTTTTTATAGCTGTTTAAGACAATCTTGATGTATTTTGACACTTTGACAACGATTTTTCCAGTAGTTTAGAAGAAAACGATGTTTTTTTTTTTGGTCGTTACAGTACGAAAGAAAAAAAAAATGCTGTTAAGTCCGTCAATGTTAATTTTTGTTTGATTTAGATTTGCTTTTCATAGCTGTTTAAGACAATCTTGATGTATTTTGACATTTTGACAACGATTTTTCCAGTAGTTTAGAAGAAAACGATGTTTTTTTTTCTTTGGTCGTTACAGTACGAAAGATAAAAAAATTTCGTTAATATTGATTTTTTTTTAATTAGATTGGCTTTTCCATTTTTCCAGTAGTTTAGAAGTAAACGATGTTTTTTTTTCTTTGGTCGTTACAGTACGAAAAAAAAAAAAATGCTGTTAACTTCGTCAATGTTATTTTTTTTCGATTTAGATTTGCTTTTCATAGCTGTTTTAGACAATCTTGATGTATTTTGACACTTTGACAACGATTTTTCCAGTAGTTTAGAAGAAAACGGTGTTTTTTTTCTTTGGTCGTTACAGTACGAAAGTTAAAAAATTTCGTTAATATTAATTTTTTTCGATTTAGATTGGCTTTTCAGTTTTTCCAGTACTTTAGAAGAAAACGATGTTTTTTTTTCTTTGGTCGTTACAGTACGATAGAAAAAAAAAATCTGTTATCTCCGTCAATTATAATTTGTTTTCGATTTAGATTTGCTGTTCATAGCTGTTTAAGACAATCTTGATGTATTTTGACACTTTGACAACGATTTTTCCAGTAGTTTAGAAGAAAACGATGTTTTTTTTTTCTTAGGTCGTTACAGTACGAAAGAAAAAAAAATGCTGTTAACTCCGTCAATGTTAATTTTTGTTTGATTTAGATTTGCTTTTTATAGCTGTTTAAGACAATCTTGATGTATTTTGACACTTTGACAACGATTTTTCCAGTAGTTTAGAAGAAAACGATGTTTTTTTTTTTGGTCGTTACAGTACGAAAGAAAAAAAAAATGCTGTTAAGTCCGTCAATGTTAATTTTTGTTTGATTTAGATTTGCTTTTCATAGCTGTTTAAGACAATCTTGATGTATTTTGACATTTTGACAACGATTTTTCCAGTAGTTTAGAAGAAAACGATGTTTTTTTTTCTTTGGTCGTTACAGTACGAAAGATAAAAAAATTTCGTTAATATTGATTTTTTTTTAATTAGATTGGCTTTTCCATTTTTCCAGTAGTTTAGAAGTAAACGATGTTTTTTTTTCTTTGGTCGTTACAGTACGAAAGAAAAAAAAATGCTGTTAACTTCGTCAATGTTATTTTTTTTCGATTTAGATTTGCTTTTCATAGCTGTTTTAGACAATCTTGATGTATTTTGACACTTTGACAACGATTTTTCCAGTAGTTTAGAAGAAAACGGTGTTTTTTTTCTTTGGTCGTTACAGTACGAAAGTTAAAAAATTTCGTTAATATTAATTTTTTTTTAATAAGATTGGCTTTTCAGTTTTTCCAGTACTTTAGAAGAAAACAGTACGATAGAAAAAAAAAATCTGTTATCTCCGTCAATTATAATTTGTTTTCGATTTAGATTTGCTGTTCATAGCTGTTTAAGACAATCTTGATGTATTTTGACACTTTGACAACGATTTTTCCAGTAGTTTAGAAGAAAACGATGTTTTTTTTTCTTTGGTCGTTACAGTACGAAAGAAAAACAAATGCTGTTAACTCCGTCAATGTTAATTTTTGTTCGATTTAGATTTGCTTTTCATAGCTGTTTAAGACAATCTTGATGTATTTTGACACTTTGACAACGATTTTTCCAGTAGTTTAGAAGAAAACGATGTTTTTTTTTTTGGTCGTTACAGTACGAAAGAAGAAAAAATGCTGTTAAGTCCGTCAATGTTAATTTTTGTTTGATTTAGATTTGCTTTTCATAGCTGTTTAAGACAATCTTGATGTATTTTGACACTTTGACAACGATTTTTCCAGTAGTTTAGAAGAAAACGATGTTTTTTTTTCTTTGGTCGTTACAGTACGAAAGATAAAAAAATTTCGTTAATATTGATTTTTTTTTAATAAGATTGGCTTTTCCATTTTTCTAGTAGTTTAGAAGAAAACGATGTTTTTTTTTCTTTGGTCGTTACAGTACGAAAGAAAAAAAAATGCTGTTAACTTCGTCAATGTTAATTTGTTTTCGATTTAGATTTGCTTTTTATAGCTGTTTTAGACAATCTTGATGTATTTTGACACTTTGACAACGATTTTTCCAGTAGTTTAGAAGAAAACGATGTTTTTTTTCTTTGGTCTTTACAGTACGAAAGTTAAAAAATTTCGTTAATATTAATTTTTTTTTAATAAGATTGGCTTTTCAGTTTTTCCAGTACTTTAGAAGAAAACGATGTTTTTTTTTCTTTGGTCGTTACAGTACGATAGAAAAAAAAAATCTGTTATCTCCGTCAATTATAATTTGTTTTCGATTTAGATTTGCTGTTCATAGCTGTTTAAGACAATCTTGATGTATTTTGACACTTTGACAACGATTTTTCCAGTAGTTTAGAAGAAAACGATGTTTTTTTTTCTTTGGTCATTACAGTACGAAAGAAAAAAAAATGCTGTTAACTCCGTCAATGTTAATTTTTGTTCGATTTAGATTTGCTTTTCATAGTTGTTAAAGACAATCTTGATGTATTTTGACACTTTGACAACGATTTTTCCAGTAGTTTAGAAGAAAACGATGTTTTTTTTTTTGGTCGTTACAGTACGAAAGAAAAAAAAATGCTGTTAAGTCCGTCAATGTTAATTTTTGTTTGATTTAGATTTGCTTTTCATAGCTGTTTAAGACAATCTTGATGTATTTTGACACTTTGACAACGATTTTTCCAGTAGTTTAGAAGAAAACGATGTTTTTTTTTCTTTGGTCGTTACAGTACGAAAGATAAAAAAATTTCGTTAATATTGATTTTTTTTTAATAAGATTGGCTTTTCCATTTTTCTAGTAGTTTAGAAGAAAACGATGTTTTTTTTTCTTTACGAAAGAAAAAAAAATTCTGTTAACTTCGTCAATGTTAATTTTTTTTCGATTTAGATTTGCTTTTCATAGCTGTTTTAGACAATCTTGATGTATTTTGACACTTTGACAACGATTTTTCAAGTAGTTTAGAAGAAAACGATGTTTTTTTTCTTTGGTCGTTACAGTACGAAAATTAAAAAATTTCGTTAATATTGATTTTTTTAAAATTAGATTGGCTTTTCCATTTTTCCAGTAGTTTAGAAGTAAACGATGTTTTTTTTTCTTTGGTCGTTACAGTACGAAAAAAAAAATGCTGTTAACTTCGTCAATGTTAATTTTTTTCGATTTAGATTTGCTTTTCATAGCTGTTTTAGACAATCTTGATGTATTTTGACACTTTGACAACGATTTTTCCAGTAGTTTAGAAGAAAACGATGTTTTTTTTCTTTGGTCGTTACAGTACGAAAGTTAAAAAATTTCGTTAATATTAATTTTTTTTTAATAAGATTGGCTTTTCAGTTTTTCCAGTACTTTAGAAGAAAACGATGTTTTTTTTTCTTTGGTCGTTACAGTACGATAGAAAAAAAAAATCTGTTATCTCCGTCAATTATAATTTGTTTTCGATTTAGATTTGCTGTTCATAGCTGTTTAAGACAATCTTGATGTATTTTGACACTTTGACAACGATTTTTCCAGTAGTTTAGAAGAAAACGATGTTTTTTTTTCTTTGGTCGTTACAGTACGAAAGAAAAAAAAATGCTGTTAACTCCGTCAATGTTAATTTTTGTTCGATTTAGATTTGCTTTTCATAGCTGTTTAAGACAATCTTGATATATTTTGACACTTTGACAACGATTTTTCCAGTAGTTTAGAAGAAAACGATGTTTTTTTTTTTTTGGTCGTTACAGTACGAAAGAAAAAAAAATGCTGTTAAGTCCGTCAATGTTAATTTTTGTTTGATTTAGATTTGCTTTTCATAGCTGTTTAAGACAATCTTGATGTATTTTGACACTTTGACAACGATTTTTCCAGTAGTTTAGAAGAAAACGATGTTTTTTTTTCTTTGGTCGTTACAGTACGAAAGATAAAAAAATTTCGTTAATATTGATTTTTTTTTAATAAGATTGGCTTTTCCATTTTTCTAGTAGTTTAGAAGAAAACGATGTTTTTTTTTCTTTGGTCGTTACAGTACGAAAGAAAAAAAAATGCTGTTAACTTCGTCAATGTTAATTTTTTTCGATTTAGATTTGCTTTTCATAGCTGTTTTAGACAATCTTGATGTATTTTGACACTTTGACAACGATTTTTCCAGTAGTTTAGAAGAAAACGATGTTTTTTTTCTTTGGTCTTTACAGTACGAAAGTTAAAAAATTTCGCTAATATTAATTTTTTTTTAATAAGATTGGCTTTTCAATTTTTCCAGTACTTTAGAAGAAAACGATGTTTTTTTTTTCTTTGGTCGTTACAGTACGATATAAAAAAAAATCTGTTATCTCCGTCAATTATAAGTTGTTTTCGATTTAGATTTGCTGTTCATAGCTGTTTAAGACAATCTTGACGTATTTTGACACTTTGACAACGATTTTTCCAGTAGTTTAGAAGAAAACGATGTTTTTTTTTTCTTTGGTCGTTACAGTACGAAAGAAAAAAAAATGCTGTTAACTCCGTCAATGTTAATTTTTGTTCTATTTAGATTTGCTTTTCATAGCTGTTTAAGACAATCTTTATGTATTTTGACACTTTGACAACGATTTTTCCAGTAGTTTAGAAGAAAACGATGTTTTTTTTTCTTTGGTCGTTACAGTACGTAAGAAAAAAAAAATGCTGTTAACTTCGTCAATGTTAATTTGTTTTCGATTTAGATTTGCTTTTCATAGCTGTTTAAGACAATCTTGATGTATTTTGACACTTTGACAACGATTTTTCCAGTAGTTTAGAAGAAAACGATGTTTTTTTTCTTTGGTCGTTACAGTACGAAAGTTAAAAAATTTCGTTAATATTAATTTTTTTTTAATAAGATTGGTTTTTCAATTTTTCCAGTACTTTAGAAGAAAACGATGTTTTTTTTTTCTTTGGTCGTTACAGTACGATATAAAAAAAAAATATCTGTTATCTCCGTCAATTATAATTTGATTTCGATTTAGATTTGCTGTTCATAGCTGTTTAAGACAATCTTGATGTATTTTGACACTTTGACAACGATTTTTCCAGTAGTTTAGAAGAAAACGATGTTTTTTTTCTTTGGTCTTTACAGTACGAAAGTTAAAAAATTTCGTTAATATTAATTTTTTTTAATAAGATTGGCTTTTCAATTTTTCCAGTACTTTAGAAGAAAACGATGTTTTTTTTTTCTTTGGTCGTTACAGTACGATATAAAAAAAAATCTGTTATCTCCGTCAATTATAAGTTGTTTTCGATTTAGATTTGCTGTTCATAGCTGTTTAAGACAATCTTGATGTATTTTGACACTTTGACAACGATTTTTCCAGTAGTTTAGAAGAAAACGATGTTTTTTTTTCTTTGGTCGTTACAGTACGTAAGAAAAAAAAATGCTGTTAACTTGGTCAATGTTAATTTGTTTTCGATTTAGATTTGCTTTTCATAGCTGTTTTAGACAATCTTGATGTATTTTGACTCTTTGACAACGATTTTTCCAGTAGTTTAGAAGAAAACGATGTTTTTTTTCTTTGGTCGTTACAGTACGAAAGTTAAAAAATTTCGTTAATATTAATTTTTTTTTAATAAGATTGGCTTTTCAATTTTTCCAGTACTTTAGAAGAAAACGATGGTTTTTTTTTCTTTGGTCGTTACAGTACGATATAAAAAAAAAATATCTGTTATCTCCGTCAATTATAATTTGTTTTCGATTTAGATTTGCTGTTCATAGCTGTTTAAGACAATCTTGATGTATTTTGACACTTTGACAACGATTTTTCCAGTAGTTTAGAAGAAAACGATGTTTTTTTTTCTTTGGTCGTTACAGTACGAAAGAAAAAAAAATGCTGTTAACTCCGTCAATGTTAATTTTTGTTCTATTTAGATTTGCTTTTCATAGCTGTTTAAGACAATCTTGATGTATTTTGACACTTTGACAACGATTTTTCCAGTAGTTTAGAAGAAAACGATGTTTTTTTTTCTTTGGTCGTTACAGTACGTAAGAAAAAAAAAATGCTGTTAACTTCGTCAATGTTAATTTGTTTTCGATTTAGATTTGCTTTTCATAGCTGTTTTAGACAATCTTGATGTATTTTGACACTTTGACAACGATTTTTCCAGTAGTTTAGAAGAAAACGATGTTTTTTTTTCTTTGGTCGTTACAGTACGTAAGAAAAAAAAATGCTGTTAACTTCGTCAATGTTAATTTGTTTTCGATTTAGATTTGCTTTTCATAGCTGTTTTAGACAATCTTGATGTATTTTGACACTTTGATAACGATTTTTCCAGTAGTTTAGAAGAAAACGTAGTTTTTTTTCTTTGGTCGTTACAGTACGAAAGTTAAAAAATTTCGTTAATATTAATTTTTTTTTAATAAGATTGTCTTTTCAATTTTTCCAGTACTTTAGAAGAAAACGATGTTTTTTTTTCTTTGGTCGTTACAGTACGATATAAAAAAAAATCTGTTATCTCCGTCAATTATAAGTTGTTTTCGATTTAGATTTGCTGTTCATAGCTGTTTAAGACAATCTTGATGTATTTTGACACTTTGAAAACGATTTTTCCAGTAGTTTAGAAGAAAACGATGTTTTTTTTTTCTTTGGTCGTTACAGTACGAAAGAAAAAAAAATGCTGTTAACTCCGTCAATGTTAATTTTTGTTCTATTTAGATTTGCTTATCATAGCTGTTTAAGACAATCTTGATGTATTTTGACACTTTGACAACGATTTTTCCAGTAGTTTAGAAGAAAACGATGTTTTTTTTTCTTTGGTCGTTACAGTACGAAAGTTAAAAAATTTCGTTAATATTAATTTTTTTTTAATAAGATTGGCTTTTCAATTTTTCCAGTACTTTAGAAGAAAACGATGGTTTTTTTTTCTTTGGTCGTTACAGTACGAAAGAAAAAAAAATGCTGTTAACTTCGTCAATGTTAATTTTTTTCGATTTAGATTTGCTTTTCATAGCTGTTTTAGACAATCTTGATGTATTTTGACACTTTGACAACGATTTTTCCAGTAGTTTAGAAGAAAACGATGTTTTTTTTCTTTGGTCTTTACAGTACGAAAGTTAAAAAATTTCGCTAATATTAATTTTTTTTTAATAAGATTGGCTTTTCAATTTTTCCAGTACTTTAGAAGAAAACGATGTTTTTTTTTTCTTTGGTCGTTACAGTACGATATAAAAAAAAATCTGTTATCTCCGTCAATTATAAGTTGTTTTCGATTTAGATTTGCTGTTCATAGCTGTTTAAGACAATCTTGACGTATTTTGACACTTTGACAACGATTTTTCCAGTAGTTTAGAAGAAAACGATGTTTTTTTTTTCTTTGGTCGTTACAGTACGAAAGAAAAAAAATGCTGTTAACTCCGTCAATGTTAATTTTTGTTCTATTTAGATTTGCTTTTCATAGCTGTTTAAGACAATCTTTATGTATTTTGACACTTTGACAACGATTTTTCCAGTAGTTTAGAAGAAAACGATGTTTTTTTTTCTTTGGTCGTTACAGTACGTAAGAAAAAAAAAATGCTGTTAACTTCGTCAATGTTAATTTGTTTTCGATTTAGATTTGCTTTTCATAGCTGTTTAAGACAATCTTGATGTATTTTGACACTTTGACAACGATTTTTCCAGTAGTTTAGAAGAAAACGATGTTTTTTTTCTTTGGTCGTTACAGTACGAAAGTTAAAAAATTTCGTTAATATTAATTTTTTTTTAATAAGATTGGTTTTTCAATTTTTCCAGTACTTTAGAAGAAAACGATGTTTTTTTTTTCTTTGGTCGTTACAGTACGATATAAAAAAAAAATATCTGTTATCTCCGTCAATTATAATTTGTTTTCGATTTAGATTTGCTGTTCATAGCTGTTTAAGACAATCTTGATGTATTTTGACACTTTGACAACGATTTTTCCAGTAGTTTAGAAGAAAACGATGTTTTTTTTCTTTGGTCTTTACAGTACGAAAGTTAAAAAATTTCGTTAATATTAATTTTTTTTAATAAGATTGGCTTTTCAATTTTTCCAGTACTTTAGAAGAAAACGATGTTTTTTTTTTCTTTGGTCGTTACAGTACGATATAAAAAAAAATCTGTTATCTCCGTCAATTATAAGTTGTTTTCGATTTAGATTTGCTGTTCATAGCTGTTTAAGACAATCTTGATGTATTTTGACACTTTGACAACGATTTTTCCAGTAGTTTAGAAGAAAACGATGTTTTTATTTCTTTGGTCGTTACAGTACGTAAGAAAAAAAAATGCTGTTAACTTGGTCAATGTTAATTTGTTTTCGATTTAGATTTGCTTTTCATAGCTGTTTTAGACAATCTTGATGTATTTTGACTCTTTGACAACGATTTTTCCAGTAGTTTAGAAGAAAACGATGTTTTTTTTCTTTGGTCGTTACAGTACGAAAGTTAAAAAATTTCGTTAATATTAATTTTTTTTTAATAAGATTGGCTTTTCAATTTTTCCAGTACTTTAGAAGAAAACGATGGTTTTTTTTTCTTTGGTCGTTACAGTACGATATAAAAAAAAATATCTGTTATCTCCGTCAATTATAATTTGTTTTCGATTTAGATTTGCTGTTCATAGCTGTTTAAGACAATCTTGATGTATTTTGACACTTTGACAACGATTTTTCCAGTAGTTTAGAAGAAAACGATGTTTTTTTTTCTTTGGTCGTTACAGTACGAAAGAAAAAAAAATGCTGTTAACTCCGTCAATGTTAATTTTTGTTCTATTTAGATTTGCTTTTCATAGCTGTTTAAGACAATCTTGATGTATTTTGACACTTTGACAACGATTTTTCCAGTAGTTTAGAAGAAAACGATGTTTTTTTTTCTTTGGTCGTTACAGTACGTAAGAAAAAAAAAATGCTGTTAACTTCGTCAATGTTAATTTGTTTTCGATTTAGATTTGCTTTTCATAGCTGTTTTAGACAATCTTGATGTATTTTGACACTTTGACAACGATTTTTCCAGTAGTTTAGAAGAAAACGATGTTTTTTTTTCTTTGGTCGTTACAGTACGTAAGAAAAAAAAATGCTGTTAACTTCGTCAATGTTAATTTGTTTTCGATTTAGATTTGCTTTTCATAGCTGTTTTAGACAATCTTGATGTATTTTGACACTTTGATAACGATTTTTCCAGTAGTTTAGAAGAAAACGTTGTTTTTTTTCTTTGGTCGTTACAGTACGAAAGTTAAAAAATTTCGTTAATATTAATTTTTTTTTAATAAGATTGTCTTTTCAATTTTTCCAGTACTTTAGAAGAAAACGATGTTTTTTTTTCTTTGGTCGTTACAGTACGATATAAAAAAAAATCTGTTATCTCCGTCAATTATAAGTTGTTTTCGATTTAGATTTGCTGTTCATAGCTGTTTAAGACAATCTTGATGTATTTTGACACTTTGAAAACGATTTTTCCAGTAGTTTAGAAGAAAACGATGTTTTTTTTTTCTTTGGTCGTTACAGTACGAAAGAAAAAAAAATGCTGTTAACTCCGTCAATGTTAATTTTTGTTCTATTTAGATTTGCTTATCATAGCTGTTTAAGACAATCTTGATGTATTTTGACACTTTGACAACGATTTTTCCAGTAGTTTAGAAGAAAACGATGTTTTTTTTTCTTTGGTCGTTACAGTACGTAAGAAAAAAAAATGCTGTTAACTTCGTCAATGTTAATTTGTTTTCGATTTAGATTTGCTTTTCATAGCTGTTTTAGACAATCTTGATGTATTTTGACACTTTGACAACGATTTTTCCAGTAGTTTAGAAGAAAACGATGTTTTTTTTCTTTGGTCGTTACAGTACGAAAGATAAAAAAATTTCGTTGATATTAATTTTTTTTTAATAAGATTGGCTTTTCCATTTTTCCAGTAGTTTAGAAGAAAACGATGTTTTTTTTTCTTTGGTCGTTACAGTACGAAAGAAAAAAAAATGCTGTTAACTTCGTCAATGTTAATTTTTTTCGATTTAGATTTGCTTTTCATAGCTGTTTTAGACAATCTTGATGTATTTTGACACTTTGACAACGATTTTTCCAGTAGTTTAGAAAAAACGATGTTTTTTTTCTTTGGTCTTTACAGTACGAAAGTTAAAAAATTTCGTTAATATTTTTTTTTTTTTTAATAAGATTGGCTTTTCAATTTTTCCAGTACTTTAGAAGAAAACGATGTTTTTTTTTTCTTTGGTCGTTACAGTACGATATAAAAAAAAATCTGTTATCTCCGTCAATTATAAGTTGTTTTCGATTTAGATTTGCTGTTCATAGCTGTTTAAGACAATCTTGATGTATTTTGACACTTTGACAACGATTTTTCCAGTAGTTTAGAAGAAAACGATGTTTTTTTTTTCTTTGGTCGTTACAGTACGAAAGAAAAAAAAATGCTGTTAACTCCGTCAATGTTAATTTTTGTTCTATTTAGATTTGCTTTACATAGCTGTTTAAGACAATCTTGATGTATTTTGACACTTTGACAACGATTTTTCCAGTAGTTTAGAAGAAAACGATGTTTTTTTTTCTTTGGTCGTTACAGTACGTAAGAAAAAAAAATGCTGTTAACTTCGTCAATGTTAATTTGTTTTCGATTTAGATTTGCTTTTCATAGCTGTTTTAGACAATCTTGATGTATTTTGACACTTTGACAACGATTTTTCCAGTAGTTTAGAAGAAAACGATGTTTTTTTTCTTTGGTCGTTACAGTACGAAAGTTAAAAAATTTCGTTAATATTAATTTTTTTTTAATAAGATTGGCTTTTCAATTTTTCCAGTACTTTAGAAGAAAACGATGTTTTTTTTTTCTTTGGTCGTTACAGTACGATATAAAAAAAAAATATCTGTTATCTCCGTCAATTATAATTTGTTTTCGATTAAGATTTGCTGTTCATAGCTGTTTAAGACAATCTTGATGTATTTTGACACTTTGACAACGATTTTTCCAGTAGTTTAGAAGAAAACGATGTTTTTTTTCTTTGGTCTTTACAGTACGAAAGTTAAAAAATTTCGTTAATATTAATTTTTTTTAATAAGATTGGCTTTTCAATTTTTCCAGTACTTTAGAAGAAAACGATGTTTTTTTTTTCTTTGGTCGTTACAGTACGATATAAAAAAAAATCTGTTATTTCCGTCAATAATAAGTTGTTTTTGATTTAGATTTGCTGTTCATAGCTGTTTAAGACAATCTTGATGTATTTTGACACTTTGACAACGATTTTTCCAGTAGTTTAGAAGAAAACGATGTTTTTTTTTCTTTGGTCGTTACAGTACGTAAGAAAAAAAAATGCTGTTAACTTCGTCAATGTTAATTTGTTTTCGATTTAGATTTGCTTTTCATAGCTGTTTTAGACAATCTTAATGTATTTTGACACTTTGACAACGATTTTTCCAGTAGTTTAGAAGAAAACGATGTTTTTTTTCTTTGGTCGTTACAGTACGAAAGTTAATTTGTTTTCGTTAATATTAATTTTTTTTTAATAAGATTGGCTTTTCAATTTTTCCAGTACTTTAGAAGAAAACGATGTTTTTTTTTCTTTGGTCGTTACAGTACGATATAAAAAAAAAATATCTGTTATCTCCGACAATTATAATTTGTTTTCGATTTAGATTTGCTGTTCATAGCTGTTTAAGACAATCTTGATGTATTTTGACACTTTGACAACGATTTTTCCAGTAGTTTAGAAGAAAACGATGTTTTTTTTTCTTTGGTCGTTACAGTACGAAAGAAAAAAAAATGCTGTTAACTCCGTCAATGTTAATTTTTGTTCTATTTAGATTTGCTTTTCATAGCTGTTTAAGACAATCTTGATGTATTTTGACACTTTGACAACGATTTTTCCAGTAGTTTAGAAGAAAACGATGTTTTTTTTTCTTTGGTCGTTACAGTACGTAAGAAAAAAAAATGCTGTTAACTTCGTCAATGTTAATTTGTTTTCGATTTAGATTTGCTTTTCATAGCTGTTTTAGACAATCTTGATGTATTTTGACACTTTGACAACGATTTTTCCAGTAGTTTAGAAGAAAACGATGTTTTTTTTCTTTGGTCGTTACAGTACGAAAGTTAAAAAATTTCGTTAATATTAATTTTTTTTAATAAGATTGGCTTTTCAATTTTTCCAGTACTTTAGAAGAAAACGATGTTTTTTTTTCTTTGGTCGTTACAGTACGTAAGAAAAAAAAATGCTGTTAACTTCGTCAATGTTCATTTGTTTTCGATTTAGATTTGCTTTTCATAGCTGTTTTAGACAATCTTGATGTATTTTGACACTTTGACAACGATTTTTCCAGTAGTTTAGAAGAAAACGATGTTTTTTTTCTTTGGTCGTTACAGTACGAAAGTTAAAAAATTTCGTTAATATTAATTTTTTTTTTAATAAAATGGGCTTTTCAATTTTTCCAGTAGTTTAGAAGAAAACGATGTTTTTTTTTCTTTGGTCGTTACAGTACGATAGAAAAAAAAAATCTGTTATCTCCGTCAATTATAATTTGTTTTCGATTTAGATTTGCTGTTCATAGCTGTTTAAGACAATCTTGATGTATTTTGACACTTTGACAACGATTTTTTAGTAGTTTAGAAGAAAACGATATATTTTTTTCTTTGGTCGTTACAGTACGAAAGAAAAAAAAATGCTGTTAACTTCGTCAATGTTAATTTTTTTCGATTTAGATTTGCTTTTCATAGCTGTTTTAGACAATCTTGATGTATTTTGACACTTTGACAACGATTTTTCCAGTAGTTTAGAAAAAACGATGTTTTTTTTCTTTGGTCTTTACAGTACGAAAGTTAAAAAATTTCGTTAATATTTTTTTTTTTTTTAATAAGATTGGCTTTTCAATTTTTCCAGTACTTTAGAAGAAAACGATGTTTTTTTTTTCTTTGGTCGTTACAGTACGATATAAAAAAAAATCTGTTATCTCCGTCAATTATAAGTTGTTTTCGATTTAGATTTGCTGTTCATAGCTGTTTAAGACAATCTTGATGTATTTTGACACTTTGACAACGATTTTTCCAGTAGTTTAGAAGAAAACGATGTTTTTTTTTTCTTTGGTCGTTACAGTACGAAAGAAAAAAAAATGCTGTTAACTCCGTCAATGTTAATTTTTGTTCTATTTAGATTTGCTTTACATAGCTGTTTAAGACAATCTTGATGTATTTTGACACTTTGACAACGATTTTTCCAGTAGTTTAGAAGAAAACGATGTTTTTTTTTCTTTGGTCGTTACAGTACGTAAGAAAAAAAAATGCTGTTAACTTCGTCAATGTTAATTTGTTTTCGATTTAGATTTGCTTTTCATAGCTGTTTTAGACAATCTTGATGTATTTTGACACTTTGACAACGATTTTTCCAGTAGTTTAGAAGAAAACGATGTTTTTTTTCTTTGGTCGTTACAGTACGAAAGTTAAAAAATTTCGTTAATATTAATTTTTTTTTAATAAGATTGGCTTTTCAATTTTTCCAGTACTTTAGAAGAAAACGATGTTTTTTTTTTCTTTGGTCGTTACAGTACGATATAAAAAAAAAATATCTGTTATCTCCGTCAATTATAATTTGTTTTCGATTAAGATTTGCTGTTCATAGCTGTTTAAGACAATCTTGATGTATTTTGACACTTTGACAACGATTTTTCCAGTAGTTTAGAAGAAAACGATGTTTTTTTTCTTTGGTCTTTACAGTACGAAAGTTAAAAAATTTCGTTAATATTAATTTTTTTTAATAAGATTGGCTTTTCAATTTTTCCAGTACTTTAGAAGAAAACGATGTTTTTTTTTTCTTTGGTCGTTACAGTACGATATAAAAAAAAATCTGTTATTTCCGTCAATAATAAGTTGTTTTTGATTTAGATTTGCTGTTCATAGCTGTTTAAGACAATCTTGATGTATTTTGACACTTTGACAACGATTTTTCCAGTAGTTTAGAAGAAAACGATGTTTTTTTTTCTTTGGTCGTTACAGTACGTAAGAAAAAAAAATGCTGTTAACTTCGTCAATGTTAATTTGTTTTCGATTTAGATTTGCTTTTCATAGCTGTTTTAGACAATCTTAATGTATTTTGACACTTTGACAACGATTTTTCCAGTAGTTTAGAAGAAAACGATGTTTTTTTTCTTTGGTCGTTACAGTACGAAAGTTAATTTGTTTTCGTTAATATTAATTTTTTTTTAATAAGATTGGCTTTTCAATTTTTCCAGTACTTTAGAAGAAAACGATGTTTTTTTTCTTTGGTCGTTACAGTACGATATAAAAAAAAAATATCTGTTATCTCCGACAATTATAATTTGTTTTCGATTTAGATTTGCTGTTCATAGCTGTTTAAGACAATCTTGATGTATTTTGACACTTTGACAACGATTTTTCCAGTAGTTTAGAAGAAAACGATGTTTTTTTTTCTTTGGTCGTTACAGTACGAAAGAAAAAAAAATGCTGTTAACTCCGTCAATGTTAATTTTTGTTCTATTTAGATTTGCTTTTCATAGCTGTTTAAGACAATCTTGATGTATTTTGACACTTTGACAACGATTTTTCCAGTAGTTTAGAAGAAAACGATGTTTTTTTTTCTTTGGTCGTTACAGTACGTAAGAAAAAAAAATGCTGTTAACTTCGTCAATGTTAATTTGTTTTCGATTTAGATTTGCTTTTCATAGCTGTTTTAGACAATCTTGATGTATTTTGACACTTTGACAACGATTTTTCCAGTACTTTAGAAGAAAACGATGTTTTTTTTTCTTTGGTCGTTACAGTACGTAAGAAAAAAAAATGCTGTTAACTTCGTCAATGTTCATTTGTTTTCGATTTAGATTTGCTTTTCATAGCTGTTTTAGACAATCTTGATGTATTTTGACACTTTGACAACGATTTTTCCAGTAGTTTAGAAGAAAACGATGTTTTTTTTCTTTGGTCGTTACAGTACGATATAAAAAAAAATCTGTTATCTCCGTCAATTATAAGTTGTTTTCGATTTAGATTTGCTGTTCATAGCTGTTTAAGACAATCTTGATGTATTTTGACACTTTGACAACGATTTTTCCAGTAGTTTAGAAGAAAACGATGTTTTTTTTTCTTTGGTCGTTACAGTACGTAAGAAAAAAAATGCTGTTAACTTCGTCAATGTTAATTTGTTTTCGATTTAGATTTTCTTTTCATAGCTGTTTTAGACAATCTTGATGTATTTTGACACTTTGACAACGATTTTTCCAGTAGTTTAGAAGAAAACGATGTTTTTTTTCTTTGGTCATTACAGTACGATATAAAAAAAAATCTGTTATCTCCGTCAATTATAAGTTGTTTTCGATTTAGATTTGCTGTTTATAGCTGTTTAAGACAATCTTGATGTATTTTGACACTTTGACAACGATTTTTCCAGTAGTTTAGAAGAAAACGATGTTTTTTTTTCTTTGGTCGTTACAGTACGTAAGAAAAAAAAATGCTGTTAACTTCGTCAATGTTAATTTGTTTTCGATTTAGATTTGCTTTTCATAGCTGTTTTAGACAATCTTGATGTATTTTGACACTTTGACAACGATTCTTCCAGTAGTTTAGAAGAAAACGATGTTTTTTTTTTCTTTGGTCGTTACAGTACGATATAAAAAAAAAATATCTGTTATCTCCGTCAATTATAATTTGTTTTCGATTTAGATTTGCTGTTCATAGCTGTTTAAGACAATCTTGATGTATTTTGACACTTTGACAACGATTTTTCCAGTAGTTTAGAAGAAAACGATGTTTTTTTTTCTTTGGTCGTTACAGTACGAAAGAAAAAAAAATGCTGTTAACTCCGTCAATGTTAATTTTTGTTCTATTTAGATTTGCTTTTCATAGCTGTTTAAGACAATTTTGATGTATTTTGACACTTTGACAACGATTTTTCCAGTAGTTTAGAAGAAAACGATGTTTTTTTATCTTTGGTCGTTACAGTACGAAAGAAAAAAAAATGCTGTTAACTTCGTCAATGTTAATTTGTTTTCGATTTAGATTTGCTTTTCATAGCTGTTTTAGACAATCTTGATGTATTTTGACACTTTGACAACGATTTTTCCAGTAGTTTAGAAGAAAACGATGTTTTTTTTCTTTGGTCGTTACAGTACGAAAGTTAAAAAATTTCGTTAATATTAATTTTTTTTTTAATAAGATTGGCTTTTCAATTTTTCCAGTAGTTTAGAAGAAAACGATGTTTTTTTTTTCTTTGGTCGTTACAGTACGAAAGTTAAAAAAAATCTGTTATCTCCGTCAATTATAATTTGTTTTCGATTTAGATTTGCTGTTCATAGCTGTTTAAGACAATCTTGATGTATTTTGACACTTTGACAACGATTTTTCCAGTAGTTTAAAAGAAAACGATGTTTTTTTTTTCTTTGGTCGTTACAGTACGAAAGAAAAAAAAATGCTGTTAACTCCGTCAATGTTAATTTTTGTTCTATTTAGATTTGCTTTTCATAGCTGTTTAAGACAATCTTGATGTATTTTGACACTTTGACAACGATTTTTCCAGTAGTTTAGAAGAAAACGATGTTTTTTTTTCTTTGGTCGTTACAGTACGAAAGAATAAAAAATGCTGTTAAGTCCGTCAATGTTAATTTTTGTTCGATTTAGATTTGCTTTTCATAGCTGTTTTAGACAATCTTGATGTATTTTGACACTTTGACAACGATTTTTCCAGTAGTTTAGAAGAAAACGATGTTTTTTTTTTTCTTTGGTCGTTACAGTACGAAAGTTAAAAAATTTCGTTAATATTAATTTTTTTTAATAAGATTGTCTTTTCAATTTTTCCAGTACTTTAGAAGAAAACGATGTTTTTTTTTTCTTTGGTCGTTACAGTACGATATAAAAAAAAATCTGTTATCTCCGTCAATTATAATTTGTTTTCGATTTAGATTTGCTGTTCATAGCTGTTTAAGACAATCTTGATGTATTTTGACACTTTGACAACGATTTTTCCAGTAGTTTAGAAGAAAACGATGTTTTTTTTCTTTGGTCGTTACAGTACGAAAGATAAAAAAATTTCGTTAATATTGATTTTTTTTAAATAAGATTGGCTTTTCCATTTTTCCAGTAGTTTAGAAGAAAAAGATGTTTTTTTTTCTTTGATCGTTACAGTACGAAAGAAAAAAAAATGCTGTTAACTTCGTCAATGTTAATTTTTTTTCGATTTAGATTTGCTTTTCATAGCTGTTTTAGACAATCTTGATGTATTTTGACACTTTGACAACGATTTTTCCAGTAGTTTAGAAGAAAACGATGTTTTTTTTCTTTGGTCGTTACAGTACGAAAGTTAAAAAATTTCGTTAATATTAATTTTTTTTTAATAAGATTGGCTTTTCAATTTTTCCAGTAGTTTAGAAGAAAACGATGTTTTTTTTTCTTTGGTCGTTACAGTACGATAGAAAAAAAAAGCTGTTATCTCCGTCAATTATAATTTGTTTTCGATTTAGATTTGCTTTTCATAGCTGTTTTAGACAATCTTGATGTATTTTGACACTTTGACAACGATTTTTCCAGTAGTTTAGAAGAAAACGATGTTTTTTTTTTCTTTGGTCGTTACAGTACGAAAGAAAAAAAAAATGCTGTTAAGTCCGTCAATGTTAATTTTTGTTCGATTTAGATTTGCTTTTCATAGCTGTTTAAGACAATCTTTATGTATTTTGACACTTTGACAACGATTTTTCCAGTAGTTTAGAAGAAAACGATGTTTTTTTTTACAGTACGAAAGATAAAAAAAATTCGTTAATATTGATTTTTTTTTAATAAGATTGGCTTTTCCATTTTTCCAGTAGTTTAGAAGAAAACGATGTTTTTTTTCTTTGGTCGTTACAGTACGAAAGTTAAAAAATTTCGTTAATATTAATTTTTTTTTTAATAAGATTGGCTTTTCAATTTTTCCAGTAGTTTATAAGAAAAAGATGTTTTTTTTTTCTTTGGTCGTTACAGTACGATAGAAAAAAAAAGCTGTTATCTCCGTCAATTATAATTTGTTTTCGATTTAGATTTGCTGTTCATAGCTGTTTAAGACAATCTTGATGTATTTTGACACTTTGACAACGATTTTTCCAGTAGTTTAGAAGAAAACGATGTTTTTTTTCTTTGGTCGTTACAGTACGAAAGTTAAAAAATTTCGTTAATATTAATTTTTTTTAATAAGATTGTCTTTTCAATTTTTCCAGTACTTTAGAAGAAAACGATGTTTTTTTTTTCTTTGGTCGTTACAGTACGATATAAAAAAAAAGCTGTTATCTCCGTCAATTATAATTTGTTTTCGATTTAGATTTGCTGTTCATAGCTGTTTAAGACAATCTTGATGTATTTTGACACTTTGACAACGATTTTTCCAGTAGTTTAGAAGAAAACGATGTTTTTTTTCTTTGGTCGTTACAGTACGAAAGTTAAAAAATTTCGTTAATATTAATTTTTTTTTTAATAAGATTGGCTTTTCAATTTTTCCAGTAGTTTATAAGAAAAAGATGTTTTTTTTTTCTTTGGTCGTTACAGTACGATAGAAAAAAAAAGCTGTTATCTCCGTCAATTATAATTTGTTTTCGATTTAGATTTGCTGTTCATAGCTGTTTAAGACAATCTTGATGTATTTTGACACTTTGACAACGATTTTTCCAGTAGTTTAGAAGAAAACGATGTTTTTTTTCTTTGGTCGTTACAGTACGAAAGTTAAAAAATTTCGTAAATATTAATTTTTTTTTTAATAAGATTGGCTTTTCAATTTTTCCAGTAGTTTATAAGAAAAAGATGTTTTTTTTTTCTTTGGTCGTTACAGTACGATAGAAAAAAAAAGCTGTTATCTCCGTCAATTATAATGTGTTTTCGATTTAGATTTGCTGTTCATAGCTGTTTAAGACAATCTTGATGTATTTTGACACTTTGACAACGATTTTTCCAGTAGTTTAGAAGAAAACGATGTTTTTTTTTCTTTGGTCGTTACAGTACGAAAGAATAAAAAATGCTGTTAAGTCCGTCAATGTTAATTTTTGTTCGATTTAGATTTGCTTTTCATAGCTGTTTTAGACAATCTTGATGTATTTTGACACTTTGACAACGATTTTTCCAGTAGTTTAGAAGAAAACGATGTTTTTTTTCTTTGGTCGTTACAGTACGAAAGTTAAAAAATTTCGTTAATATTAATTTTTTTTAATAAGATTGTCTTTTCAATTTTTCCAGTACTTTAGAAGAAAACGATGTTTTTTTTTTCTTTGGTCGTTACAGTACGATATAAAAAAAAATCTGTTATCTCCGTCAATTATAATTTGTTTTCGATTTAGATTTGCTGTTCATAGCTGTTTAAGACAATCTTGATGTATTTTGACACTTTGACAACGATTTTTCCAGTAGTTTAGAAGAAAACGATGTTTTTTTTCTTTGGTCGTTACAGTACGAAAGATAAAAAAATTTCGTTAATATTGATTTTTTTTAAATAAGATTGGCTTTTCCATTTTTCCAGTAGTTTAGAAGAAAAAGATGTTTTTTTTTCTTTGGTCGTTACAGTACGATAGAAAAAAAAGCTGTTATCTCCGTCAATTATAATTTGTTTTCGATTTAGATTTGCTTTTCATAGCTGTTTAAGACAATCTTGATGTATTTTGACACTTTGACAACGATTTTTCCAGTAGTTTAGAAGAAAACGATGTTTTTTTTTTCTTTGGTCGTTACAGTACGAAAGATAAAAAAATTTCGTTAATATTGATTTTTTTTAAATAAGATTGGCTTTTCCATTTTTCCAGTAGTTTAGAAGAAAACGATGTTTTTTTTTCTTTGGTCGTTACAGTACGATAGAAAAAAAAGCTGTTATCTCCGTCAATTATAATTTGTTTTCGATTTAGATTTGCTTTTCATAGCTGTTTAAGACAATCTTGATGTATTTTGACACTTTGACAACGATTTTTCCAGTAGTTTAGAAGAAAACGATGTTTTTTTTCTTTGGTCGTTACAGTACGAAAGTTAAAAAATTTCGTTAATATTAATTTTTTTTTAATAAGATTGGCTTTTCAATTTTTCCAGTAGTTTAGAAGAAAACGATGTTTTTTTTTCTTTGGTCGTTACAGTACGATAGAAAAAAAAGCTGTTATCTCCGTCAATTATAATTTGTTTTCGATTTAGATTTGCTTTTCATAGCTGTTTAAGACAATCTTGATGTATTTTGACACTTTGACAACGATTTTTCCAGTAGTTTAGAAGAAAACGATGTTTTTTTTTTCTTTGGTCGTTACAGTACGAAAGAAAAAAAAAATGCTGTTAAGTCCGTCAATGTTAATTTTTGTTCGATTTAGATTTGCTTTTCATAGCTGTTTAAGACAATCTTTATGTATTTTGACACTTTGACAACGATTTTTCCAGTAGTTTAGAAGAAAACGATGTTTTTTTTTCTTTGGTCGTTACAGTACGAAAGATAAAAAAAATTCGTTAATATTGATTTTTTTTTAATAAGATTGGCTTTTCCATTTTTCCAGTAGTTTAGAAGAAAACGATGTTTTTTTTCTTTGGTCGTTACAGTACGAAAGTTAAAAAATTTCGTTAATATTAATTTTTTTTTTAATAAGATTGGCTTTTCAATTTTTCCAGTAGTTTATAAGAAAAAGATGTTTTTTTTTTCTTTGGTCGTTACAGTACGATAGAAAAAAAAAGCTGTTATCTCCGTCAATTATAATTTGTTTTCGATTTAGATTTGCTGTTCATAGCTGTTTAAGACAATCTTGATGTATTTTGACACTTTGACAACGATTTTTCCAGTAGTTTAGAAGAAAACGATGTTTTTTTTCTTTGGTCGTTACAGTACGAAAGTTAAAAAATTTCGTTAATATTAATTTTTTTTTTAATAAGATTGGCTTTTCAATTTTTCCAGTAGTTTATAAGAAAAAGATGTTTTTTTTTTCTTTGGTCGTTACAGTACGATAGAAAAAAAAAGCTGTTATCTCCGTCAATTATAATTTGTTTTCGATTTAGATTTGCTGTTCATAGCTGTTTAAGACAATCTTGATGTATTTTGACACTTTGACAACGATTTTTCCAGTAGTTTAGAAGAAAACGATGTTTTTTTTCTTTGGTCGTTACAGTACGAAAGTTAAAAAATTTCGTTAATATTAATTTTTTTTTTAATAAGATTGGCTTTTCAATTTTTCCAGTAGTTTATAAGAAAAAGATGTTTTTTTTTTCTTTGGTCGTTACAGTACGATAGAAAAAAAAAGCTGTTATCTCCGTCAATTATAATTTGTTTTCGATTTAGATTTGCTGTTCATAGCTGTTTAAGACAATCTTGATGTATTTTGACACTTTGACAACGATTTTTCCAGTAGTTTAGAAGAAAACGATGTTTTTTTTCTTTGGTCGTTACAGTACGAAAGTTAAAAAATTTCGTTAATATTAATTTTTTTTTAATAAGATTGGCTTTTCAATTTTTCCAGTAGTTTAGAAGAAAACGATGTTTTTTTTTTCTTTGGTCGTTACAGTACGATAGAAAAAAAAAGCTGTTATCTCCGTCAATTATAATTTGTTTTCGATTTAGATTTGCTTTTCATAGCTGTTTAAGACAATCTTGATGTATTTTGACACTTTGACAACGATTTTTCCAGTAGTTTAAAAGAAAACGATGTTTTTTTTTTCTTTGGTCGTTACAGTACGAAAGAAAAAAAAATGCTGTTAACTCCGTCAATGTTAATTTTTGTTCAATTTAGATTTGATTTTCATTGCTGTTTAAGACAATCTTGATGTATTTTGACACTTTGACAACGATTTTTCCAGTAGTTTAGAAGAAAACGATGTTTTTTTTTCTTTGGTCGTTACAGTACGAAAGAATAAAAAATGCTGTTAGGTCCGTCAATGTTAATTTTTGTTCGATTTAGATTTGCTTTTCATAGCTGTTTTAGACAATCTTGATGTATTTTGACACTTTGACAACGATTTTTCCAGTAGTTTAGAAGAAAACGATGTTTTTTTTCTTTGGTCGTTACAGTACGAAAGTTAAAAAATTTCGTTAATATTAATTTTTTTTAATTAGATTGTCTTTTCAATTTTTCCAGTACTTTAGAAGAAAACGATGTTTTTTTTTTCTTTGGTCGTTACAGTACGATATAAAAAAAAATCTGTTATCTCCGTCAATTATAATTTGTTTTCGATTTAGATTTGCTGTTCATAGCTGTTTAAGACAATCTTGATGTATTTTGACACTTTGACAACGATTTTTCCAGTAGTTTAGAAGAAAACGATGTTTTTTTTCTTTGGTCGTTACAGTACGAAAGATAAAAAAATTTCGTTAATATTGATTTTTTTTAAATAAGATTGGCTTTTCCATTTTTCCAGTATTTTAGAAGAAAACGATGTTTTTTTTTCTTTGATCGTTACAGTGCGAAAGAAAAAAAAAGCTGTTATCTCCGTCAATTATAATTTGTTTTCGATTTAGATTTGCTTTTCATAGCTGTTTAAGACAATCTTGATGTATTTTGACACTTTGACAACGATTTTTCCAGTAGTTTAGAAGAAAACGATGTTTTTTTTTTTTCTTTGGTCGTTACAGTACGAAAGAAAAAAAAAATGCTGTTAAGTCCGTCAATGTTAATTTTTGTTCGATTTAGATTTGCTTTTCATAGCTGTTTAAGACAATCTTTATGTATTTTGACACTTTGACAACGATTTTTCCAGTAGTTTAGAAGAAAACGATGTTTTTTTTTCTTTGGTCGTTACAGTACGAAAGATAAAAAAAATTCGTTAATATTGATTTTTTTTTAATAAGATTGGCTTTTCCATTTTTCCAGTAGTTTAGAAGAAAACGATGTTTTTTTTCTTTGGTCGTTACAGTACGAAAGTTAAAAAATTTCGTTAATATTAATTTTTTTTTTAATAAGATTGGCTTTTCAATTTTTCCAGTAGTTTATAAGAAAAAGATGTTTTTTTTTTCTTTGGTCGTTACAGTACGATAGAAAAAAAAAGCTGTTATCTCCGTCAATTATAATTTGTTTTCGATTTAGATTTGCTGTTCATAGCTGTTTAAGACAATCTTGATGTATTTTGACACTTTGACAACGATTTTTCCAGTAGTTTAGAAGAAAACGATGTTTTTTTTCTTTGGTCGTTACAGTACGAAAGTTATAAAATTTCGTTAATATTAATTTTTTTTTAATAAGATTGGCTTTTCAATTTTTCCAGTAGTTTAGAAGAAAACGATGTTTTTTTTTTCTTTGGTCGTTACAGTACGATAGAAAAAAAAAGCTGTTATCTCCGTCAATTATAATTTGTTTTCGATTTAGATTTGCTTTTCATAGCTGTTTAAGACAATCTTGATATATTTTGACACTTTGACAACGATTTTTCCAGTAGTTTAGAAGAAAACGATGTTTTTTTTTTCTTTGGTCGTTACAGTACGAAAGAAAAAAAAAATGCTGTTAAGTCCGTCAATGTTAATTTTTGTTCGATTTAGATTTGCTTTTCATAGCTGTTTAAGACAATCTTGATGTATTTTGACACTTTGACAACGATTTTTCCAGTAGTTTAGAAGAAAACGATGTTTTTTTTTCTTTGGTCGTTACAGTACGAAAGATAAAAAAATTTCGTTAATATTGATTTTTTTTTAATAAGATTGGCTTTTCAATTTTTCCAGTAGTTTAGAAGAAAACGATGTTTTTTTTTCTTTGGTCGTTACAGTACGATAGAAAAAAAAAAGCTGTTATCTCCGTCAATAATAATTTGTTTTCGATTTAGATTTGCTTTTCATAGCTGTTTTAGACAATCTTGATGTATTTTGACACTTTGACAACGATTTTTCCAGTAGTTTAGAAGAAAACGATGTTTTTTTTTCTTTGGTCGTTACAGTACGATAGAAAAAAAAGCTGTTATCTCCGTCAATTATAATTTGTTTTCGATTTAGATTTGCTTTTCATAGCTGTTTAAGACAATCTTGATGTATTTTGACACTTTGACAACGATTTTTCCAGAACTTTGGAAGAAAACGATGTTTTATTTCTTTGGTCGTTACAGTATGAAAGAAAAAAAAATTGCGTTAATATTAATTTTTTTTTCGATTTAGATTTGCTGTTCATAGCTGCTTAAGACAATCTTGATGTATTTTGATACTTTGACAACGATTTTTACAGTAGTTTAGAAGAAAACGATGTTTTTTTTCTTTGGTCGTTACAGTACGAAAGATAAAAAAAAAAGCTGTTATCTCCGTCAATTATAATTTGTTTTCGATTTAGATTTGCTTTTCATAGCTGTTTAAGACAATCTTGATGTATTTTGACACTTTGACAACGATTTTTCCAGTAGTTTAGAAGAAAACGATGTTTTTTTTTTCTTTGGTCGTTACAGTACGAAAGAAAAAAGAATGCTGTTAACTTCGTCAATGTTAATTTTTGTTCGATTTAGATTTGCTTTTCATAGCTGTTTTAGACAATCTTGATGTATTTTGACACTTTGACAACGATTTTCCCAGTAGTTTAGAAGAAAACGATGTTTTTTTTCTTTGGTCGTTACAGTACGAAAGTTAAAAAATTGCGTTAATATCAATTTTTTTAATAAGATTGGCTTTTCTATTTTTCCAGTAGTTTAGAAGAAAACGATGTTTTTTTTCCTTGGTCGTTACAGTACGAAAGAAAAAAAAATGCTGTTAACTTCGTCAATGTTAATTTTTTTTCGATTTAGATTTGCTTTTCATAGCTGTTTTAGACAATCTTGATGTATTTTGACACTTTGACAACGATTTTTCCAGTAGTTTAGAAGAAAACGATGTTTTTTCTTCTTTGGTCGTTACAGTACGAAAGTTAAAAAATTTCGTTAATATTGATTTTTTTTTAATAAGATTGGCTTTTCCATTTTTCCAGTAGTTTAGAAGAAAACGATGTTTTTTTTTCTTTGGTCGTTACAGTACGAAAGAAAAAAAAATGCTGTTAACTTCGTCAATGTTAATTTTTTTTCGATTTAGGTTTGCTGTTTATAGCTGTTTAAGACAATCTTGATGTATTTTGACACTTTGACAACGATTTTTCCAGTAGTTTAGAAGAAAACGATGTTTTTTTTTATTTGGTCGTTACAGTACGAAAGTTAAAAAAAAGCTGTTGTCTCGGTCAATTATAATTTGTTTTCGATTTAGATTTGCTTTTCATAGCTGTTTTAGATAATCTTGATGTATTTTGACACTTTGACAACGATTTTTCCAGTAGTTTAGAAGAAAACGATGTTTTTTTTTCTTTGGTCGTTACAGTACGAAAGATAAAAAAATTTCGTTAATATTGATTTTTTTTTAATAAGATTGGCTTTTCAATTTTTCCAGTAGTTTAGAAGAAAACGATGTTTTTTTTTCTTTGGTCGTTACAGTACGATAGAAAAAAAAAAGCTGTTATCTCCGTCAATAATAATTTGTTTTCGATTTAGATTTGCTTTTCATAGCTGTTTTAGACAATGTTGATGTATTTTGACACTTTGACAACGATTTTTCCAGTAGTTTAGAAGAAAACGATGTTTTTTTTCTTTGGTCGTTACAGTACGATAGAAAAAAAAAGCTGTTATCTCCGTCAATTATAATTTGTTTTCGATTTAGATTTGCTTTTCATAGCTGTTTAAGACAATCTTGATGTATTTTGACACTTTGACAACGATTTTTCCAGAACTTTGGAAGAAAACGATGTTTTATTTCTTTGGTCGTTACAGTATGAAAGAAAAAAAAATTGCGTTAATATTAATTTTTTTTCGATTTAGATTTGCTGTTCATAGCTGCTTAAGACAATCTTGATGTATTTTTAAACTTTGACAACGATTTTTCCAGTAGTTTAGAAGAAAACGATGTTTTTTTTCTTTGGTCGTTACAGTACGAAAGATAAAAAAAAAGCTGTTATCTCCGTCAATTATAATTTGTTTTCGATTTAGATTTGCTTTTCATAGCTGTTTAAGACAATCTTGATGTATTTTGACACTTTGACAACGATTTTTCCAGTAGTTTAGAAGAAAACGATGTTTTTTTTTTCTTTGGTCGTTACAGTACGAAAGAAAAAAAAATGCTGTTAACTTCGTCAATGTTAATTTTTGTTCGATTTAGATTTGCTTTTCATAGCTGTTTTAGACAATCTTGATGTATTTTGACACTTTGACAACGATTTTCCTAGTAGTTTAGAAGAAAACGATGTTTTTTTTCTTTGGTCGTTACAGTACGAAAGTTAAAAAATTGCGTTAATATTAATTTTTTTTAATAAGATTGGCTTTTCTATTTTTCCAGTAGTTTAGAAGAAAACGATGTTTTTTTTCCTTGGTCGTTACAGTACGAAAGAAAAAAAAATGCTGTTAACTTCGTCAATGTTAATTTTTTTTCGATTTAGATTTGCTTTTCATAGCTGTTTTAGACAATCTTGATGTATTTTGACACTTTGACAACGATTTTTCCAGTAGTTTAGAAGAAAACGATGTTTTTTTTCTTTGGTCGTTACAGTACGAAAGTTAAAAAATTTCGTTAATATTAATTTTTTTTTAATAAGATTGGCTTTTAAATTTTTCCAGTAGTTTAGAAGAAAACGATGTTTTTTTTTTCTTTGGTCGTTATAGTACGAAAGAAAAAAAAATGCTGTTAACTTCGTCAATGTTAATTTTTTTTCGATTTAGGTTTGCTGTTTATAGCTGTTTAAGACAATCTTGATGTATTTTGACACTTTGACAACGATTTTTCCAGTAGTTTAGAAGAAAACGATGTTTTTTTTTATTTGGTCGTTACAGTACGAAAGTTAAAAAAAAGCTGTTGTCTCCGTCAATTATAATTTGTTTTCGATTTAGATTTGCTTTTCATAGCTGTTTTAGACAATCTTGATGTATTTTGACACTTTGACAACGATTTTTCCAGTAGTTTAGAAGAAAACGATGTTTTTTTTTCTTTGGTCGTTACAGTACGAAAGATAAAAAAATTTCGTTAATATTGATTTTTTTTTAATAAGATTGGCTTTTCAATTTTTCCAGTAGTTTAGAAGAAAACGATGTTTTTTTTTCTTTGGTCGTTACAGTACGATAGAAAAAAAAAAGCTGTTATCTCCGTCAATAATAATTTGTTTTCGATTTAGATTTGCTTTTCATAGCTGTTTTAGACAATCTTGATGTATTTTGACACTTTGACAACGATTTTTCCAGTAGTTTAGAAGAAAACGATGTTTTTTTTCTTTGGTCGTTACAGTACGATAGAAAAAAAAAGCTGTTATCTCCGTCAATTATAATTTGTTTTCGATTTAGATTTGCTTTTCATAGCTGTTTAAGACAATCTTGATGTATTTTGACACTTTGACAACGATTTTTCCAGAACTTTGGAAGAAAACGATGTTTTATTTCTTTGGTCGTTACAGTATGAAAGAAAAAAAAATTGCGTTAATATTAATTTTTTTTCGATTTAGATTTGCTGTTCATAGCTGCTTAAGACAATCTTGATGTATTTTTAAACTTTGACAACGATTTTTCCAGTAGTTTAGAAGAAAACGATGTTTTTTTTCTTTGGTCGTTACAGTACGAAAGATAAAAAAAAAGCTGTTATCTCCGTCAATTATAATTTGTTTTCGATTTAGATTTGCTTTTCATAGCTGTTTAAGACAATCTTGATGTATTTTGACACTTTGACAACGATTTTTCCAGTAGTTTAGAAGAAAACGATGTTTTTTTTTTCTTTGGTCGTTACAGTACGAAAGAAAAAAAAATGCTGTTAACTTCGTCAATGTTAATTTTTGTTCGATTTAGATTTGCTTTTCATAGCTGTTTTAGACAATCTTGATGTATTTTGACACTTTGACAACGATTTTCCTAGTAGTTTAGAAGAAAACGATGTTTTTTTTCTTTGGTCGTTACAGTACGAAAGTTAAAAAATTGCGTTAATATTAATTTTTTTTAATAAGATTGGCTTTTCTATTTTTCCAGTAGTTTAGAAGAAAACGATGTTTTTTTTCCTTGGTCGTTACAGTACGAAAGAAAAAAAAATGCTGTTAACTTCGTCAATGTTAATTTTTTTCGATTTAGATATGCTTTTCATAGCTGTTTTAGACAATCTTGATGTATTTTGACACTTTGACAACGATTTTTCCAGTAGTTTAGAAGAAAACGATGTTTTTTTTCTTTGGTCGTTACAGTACGAAAGTTAAAAAATTTCGTTAATATTAGTTTTTTTTTAATAAGATTGGCTTTTAAATTTTTCCAGTAGTTTAGAAGAAAACGATGTTTGTTTTTTCTTTGGTCGTTATAGTACGATAGAAAAAAATAATCTGTTATCTCCGTCAATTATAATTTGTTTTCGATTTAGATTTGCTTTTCATGGCTGTTTAAGACAATCTTGATGTATTTTGACACTTTGACAACGATTTTTCCAGTAGTTTAGAAGAAAACGATGTTTTTTTTTCTTTGGTCGTTACAGTACGATAGAAAAAAAAAGCTGTTATCTCCGTCAATAATAATTTGTTTTCGATTTAGATTTGCTTTTCATAGCTGTTTTAGACAATCTTGATGTATTTTGACACTTTGACAACGATTTTTCCAGTAGTTTAGAAGAAAACGATGTTTTTTTTTCTTTGGTCGTTACAGTACGATAGAAAAAAAAGCTGTTATCTCCGTCAATTATAATTTGTTTTCGATTTAGATTTGCTTTTCATAGCTGTTTAAGACAATCTTGATGTATTTTGACACTTTGACAACGATTTTTCCAGAACTTTGGAAGAAAACGATGTTTTATTTCTTTGGTCGTTACAGTATGAAAGAAAAAAAAATTGCGTTAATATTAATTTTTTTTCGATTTAGATTTGCTGTTCATAGCTGCTTAAGACAATCTTGATGTATTTTGATACTTTGACAACGATTTTTCCAGTAGTTTAGAAGAAAACGATGTTTTTTTTCTTTGGTCGTTACAGTACGAAAGATAAAAAAAAAAGCTGTTATCTCCGTCAATTATAATTTGTTTTCGATTTAGATTTGCTTTTCATAGCTGTTTAAGACAATCTTGATGTATTTTGACACTTTGACAACGATTTTTCCAGTAGTTTAGAAGAAAACGATGTTTTTTTTTTCTTTGGTCGTTACAGTACGAAAGAAAAAAGAATGCTGTTAACTTCGTCAATGTTAATTTTTGTTCGATTTAGATTTGCTTTTCATAGCTGTTTTAGACAATCTTGATGTATTTTGACACTTTGACAACGATTTTCCCAGTAGTTTAGAAGAAACCGATGTTTTTTTTCTTTGGTCGTTACAGTACGAAAGTTAAAAAATTGCGTTAATATTAATTTTTTTTAATAAGATTGGCTTTTCCATTTTTCCAGTAGTTTAGAAGAAAACGATGTTTTTTTTTCTTTGGTCGTTACAGTACGAAAGAAAAAAAAATGCTGTTAACTTCGTCAATGTTAATTTTTTTTCGATTTAGGTTTGCTGTTTATAGCTGTTTAAGACAATCTTGATGTATTTTGACACTTTGACAACGATTTTTCCAGTAGTTTAGAAGAAAACGATGTTTTTTTTTATTTGGTCGTTACAGTACGAAAGTTAAAAAAAAGCTGTTGTCTCCGTCAATTATAATTTGTTTTCGATTTAGATTTGCTTTTCATAGCTGTTTTAGACAATCTTGATGTATTTTGACACTTTGACAACGATTTTTCCAGTAGTTTAGAAGAAAACGATGTTTTTTTTTCTTTGGTCGTTACAGTACGAAAGATAAAAAAATTTCGTTAATATTGATTTTTTTTTAATAAGATTGGCTTTTCAATTTTTCCAGTAGTTTAGAAGAAAACGATGTTTTTTTTTCTTTGGTCGTTACAGTACGATAGAAAAAAAAAAGCTGTTTTCTCCGTCAATAATAATTTGTTTTCGATTTAGATTTGCTTTTCATAGCTGTTTTAGACAATCTTGATGTATTTTGACACTTTGACAACGATTTTTCCAGTAGTTTAGAAGAAAACGATGTTTTTTTTCTTTGGTCGTTACAGTACGATAGAAAAAAAAAGCTGTTATCTCCGTCAATTATAATTTGTTTTCGATTTAGATTTGCTTTTCATAGCTGTTTAAGACAATCTTGATGTATTTTGACACTTTGACAACGATTTTTCCAGAACTTTGGAAGAAAACGATGTTTTATTTCTTTGGTCGTTACAGTATGAAAGAAAAAAAAATTGCGTTAATATTAATTTTTTTTCGATTTAGATTTGCTGTTCATAGCTGCTTAAGACAATCTTGATGTATTTTTAAACTTTGACAACGATTTTTCCAGTAGTTTAGAAGAAAACGATGTTTTTTTTCTTTGGTCGTTACAGTACGAAAGATAAAAAAAAAGCTGTTATCTCCGTCAATTATAATTTGTTTTCGATTTAGATTTGCTTTTCATAGCTGTTTAAGACAATCTTGATGTATTTTGACACTTTGACAACGATTTTTCCAGTAGTTTAGAAGAAAACGATGTTTTTTTTTTCTTTGGTCGTTACAGTACGAAAGAAAAAAAAATGCTGTTAACTTCGTCAATGTTAATTTTTGTTCGATTTAGATTTGCTTTTCATAGCTGTTTTAGACAATCTTGATGTATTTTGACACTTTGACAACGATTTTCCTAGTAGTTTAGAAGAAAACGATGTTTTTTTTCTTTGGTCGTTACAGTACGAAAGTTAAAAAATTGCGTTAATATAAATTTTTTTTAATAAGATTGGCTTTTCTATTTTTCCAGTAGTTTAGAAGAAAACGATGTTTTTTTTCCTTGGTCGTTACAGTACGAAAGAAAAAAAAATGCTGTTAACTTCGTCAATGTTAATTTTTTTCGATTTAGATTTGCTTTTCATAGCTGTTTTAGACAATCTTGATGTATTTTGACACTTTGACAACGATTTTTCCAGTAGTTTAGAAGAAAACGATGTTTTTTTTCTTTGGTCGTTACAGTACGAAAGTTAAAAAATTTCGTTAATATTAATTTTTTTTTAATAAGATTGGCTTTTAAATTTTTCCAGTAGTTTAGAAGAAAACGATGTTTTTTTTTTCTTTGGTCGTTATAGTACGATAGAAAAAAATAATCTGTTATCTCCGTCAATTATAATTTGTTTTCGATTTAGATTTGCTTTTCATAGCTGTTTAAGACAATCTTGATGTATTTTGACACTTTGACAACGATTTTTCCAGTAGTTTAGAAGAAAACGATGTTGTTTTTTTCTTTGGTCGTTACAGTACGAAAGAAAAAAAAATGCTGTTAAGTCCGTCAATGTTAATTTTTGTTCGATTTAGATTTGCTTTTCATAGCTGTTTAAGACAATCTTGATGTATTTTGACACTTTGACAACGATTTTTCCAGTAGTTTAGAAGAAAACGATGTTTTTTTTTCTTTGGTCGTTACAGTACGATAGAAAAAAAAGCTGTTATCTCCGTCAATTATAATTTGTTTTCGATTTAGATTTGCTTTTCATAGCTGTTTAAGACAATCTTGATGTATTTTGACACTTTGACAACGATTTTTCCAGAACTTTGGAAGAAAACGATGTTTTATTTCTTTGGTCGTTACAGTATGAAAGAAAAAAAAATTGCGTTAATATTAATTTTTTTTCGATTTAGATTTGCTGTTCATAGCTGCTTTAGACAATCTTGATGTATTTTGATACTTTGACAACGATTTTTCCAGTAGTTTAGAAGAAAACGATGTTTTTTTTCTTTGGTCGTTACAGTACGAAAGATAAAAAAAAAAGCTGTTATCTCCGTCAATTATAATTTGTTTTCGATTTAGATTTGCTTTTCATAGCTGTTTAAGACAATCTTGATGTATTTTGACACTTTGACAACGATTTTTCCAGTAGTTTAGAAGAAAACGATGTTTTTTTTTTCTTTGGTCGTTACAGTACGAAAGAAAAAAGAATGCTGTTAACTTCGTCAATGTTAATTTTTGTTCGATTTAGATTTGCTTTTCATAGCTGTTTTAGACAATCTTGATGTATTTTGACACTTTGACAACGATTTTCCCAGTAGTTTAGAAGAAAACGATGTTTTTTTTCTTTGGTCGTTACAGTACGAAAGTTAAAAAATTGCGTTAATATTAATTTTTTTTAATAAGATTGGCTTTTCTATTTTTCCAGTAGTTTAGAAGAAAACGATGTTTTTTTTCCTTGGTCGTTACAGTACGAAAGAAAAAAAAATGCTGTTAACTTCGTCAATGTTAATTTTTTTTCGATTTAGATTTGCTTTTCATAGCTGTTTTAGACAATCTTGATGTATTTTGACACTTTGACAACGATTTTTCCAGTAGTTTAGAAGAAAACGATGTTTTTTCTTCTTTGGTCGTTACAGTACGAAAGTTAAAAAATTTCGTTAATATTGATTTTTTTTTAATAAGATTGGCTTTTCCATTTTTCCAGTAGTTTAGAAGAAAACGATGTTTTTTTTTCTTTGGTCGTTACAGTACGAAAGAAAAAAAAATGCTGTTAACTTCGTCAATGTTAATTTTTTTTCGATTTAGGTTTGCTGTTTATAGCTGTTTAAGACAATCTTGATGTATTTTGACACTTTGACAACGATTTTTCCAGTAGTTTAGAAGAAAACGATGTTTTTTTTTATTTGGTCGTTACAGTACGAAAGTTAAAAAAAAGCTGTTGTCTCCGTCAATTATAATTTGTTTTCGATTTAGATTTGCTTTTCATAGCTGTTTTAGACAATCTTGATGTATTTTGACACTTTGACAACGATTTTTCCAGTAGTTTAGAAGAAAACGATGTTTTTTTTTCTTTGGTCGTTACAGTACGAAAGATAAAAAAATTTCGTTAATATTGATTTTTTTTTAATAAGATTGGCTTTTCAATTTTTCCAGTAGTTTAGAAGAAAACGATGTTTTTTTTTCTTTGGTCGTTACAGTACGATTGAAAAAAAAAAGCTGTTATCTCCGTCAATAATAATTTGTTTTCGATTTAGATTTGCTTTTCATAGCTGTTTTAGACAATCTTGATGTATTTTGACACTTTGACAACGATTTTTCCAGTAGTTTAGAAGAAAACGATGTTTTTTTTCTTTGGTCGTTACAGTACGATAGAAAAAAAAAGCTGTTATCTCCGTCAATTATAATTTGTTTTCGATTTAGATTTGCTTTTCATAGCTGTTTAAGACAATCTTGATGTATTTTGACACTTTGACAACGATTTTTCCAGAACTTTGGAAGAAAACGATGTTTTATTTCTTTGGTCGTTACAGTATGAAAGAAAAAAAAATTGCGTTAATATTAATTTTTTTTCGATTTAGATTTGCTGTTCATAGCTGCTTAAGACAATCTTGATGTATTTTTAAACTTTGACAACGATTTTTCCAGTAGTTTAGAAGAAAACGATGTTTTTTTTTTCTTTGGTCGTTACAGTACGAAAGAAAAAAAAATGCTGTTAACTTCGTCAATGTTAATTTTTGTTCGATTTAGATTTGCTTTTCATAGCTGTTTTAGACAATCTTGATGTATTTTGACACTTTGACAACGATTTTCCTAGTAGTTTAGAAGAAAACGATGTTTTTTTTCTTTGGTCGTTACAGTACGAAAGTTAAAAAATTGCGTTAATATTAATTTTTTTTAATAAGATTGGCTTTTCTATTTTTCCAGTAGTTTAGAAGAAAACGATGTTTTTTTTTCTTTGGTCGTTACAGTACGATTGAAAAAAAAAAGCTGTTATCTCCGTCAATAATAATTTGTTTTCGATTTAGATTTGCTTTTCATAGCTGTTTTAGACAATCTTGATGTATTTTGACACTTTGACAACGATTTTTCCAGTAGTTTAGAAGAAAACGATGTTTTTTTTTCTTTGGTCGTTACAGTACGAAAGATAAAAAAATTTCGTTAATATTGATTTTTTTTTAATAAGATTGGCTTTTCAATTTTTCCAGTAGTTTAGAAGAAAACGATGTTTTTTTTTCTTTGGTCGTTACAGTACGATTGAAAAAAAAAAGCTGTTATCTCCGTCAATTATAATTTGTTTTCGATTTAGATTTGCTTTTCATAGCTGTTTTAGACAATCTTGATGTATTTTGACACTTTGACAACGATTTTTCCAGTAGTTTAGAAGAAAACGATGTTTTTTTTCTTTGGTCGTTACAGTACGATAGAAAAAAAAAGCTGTTATCTCCGTCAATTATAATTTGTTTTCGATTTAGATTTGCTTTTCATAGCTGTTTAAGACAATCTTGATGTATTTTGACACTTTGACAACGATTTTTCCAGAACTTTGGAAGAAAACGATGTTTTATTTCTTTGGTCGTTACAGTACGAAAGATAAAAAAAAAGCTGTTATCTCCGTCAATTATAATTTGTTTTCGATTTAGATTTGCTTTTCATAGCTGTTTAAGACAATCTTGATGTATTTTGACACTTTGACAACGATTTTTCCAGTAGTTTAGAAGAAAACGATGTTTTTTTTTTCTTTGGTCGTTACAGTACGAAAGAAAAAAAAATGCTGTTAACTTCGTCAATGTTAATTTTTGTTCGATTTAGATTTGCTTTTCATAGCTGTTTTAGACAATCTTGATGTATTTTGACACTTTGACAACGATTTTCCTAGTAGTTTAGAAGAAAACGATGTTTTTTTTCTTTGGTCGTTACAGTACGAAAGTTAAAAAATTGCGTTAATATTAATTTTTTTTAATAAGATTGGCTTTTCTATTTTTCCAGTAGTTTAGAAGAAAACGATGTTTTTTTTCCTTGGTCGTTACAGTACGAAAGAAAAAAAAATGCTGTTAACTTCGTCAATGTTAATTTTTTTTCGATTTAGATTTGCTTTTCATAGCTGTTTTAGACAATCTTGATGTATTTTGACACTTTGACAACGATTTTTCCAGTAGTTTAGAAGAAAACGATGTTTTTTTTCTTTGGTCGTTACAGTACGAAAGTTAAAAAATTTCGTTAATATTAATTTTTTTTTAATAAGATTGGCTTTTAAATTTTTCCAGTAGTTTAGAATAAAACGATGTTTTTTTTTTCTTTGGTCGTTATAGTACGATAGAAAAAAATAATCTGTTATCTCCGTCAATTATAATTTGTTTTCGATTTAGATTTGCTTTTCATAGCTGTTTAAGACAATCTTGATGTATTTTGACACTTTGACAACGATTTTTCCAGTAGTTTAGAAGAAAACGATGTTGTTTTTTTCTTTGGTCGTTACAGTACGAAAGAAAAAAAAATGCTGTTAAGTCCGTCAATGTTAATTTTTGTTCGATTTAGATTTGCTTTTCATAGCTGTTTAAGACAATCTTGATGTATTTTGACACTTTGACAACGATTTTTCCAGTAGTTTAGAAGAAAACGATGTTTTTTTTTCTTTGGTCGTTACAGTACGAAAGATAAAAAAATTTCGTTAATATTAATTTTTTTTTAATAAGATTGGCTTTTCAATTTTTCCAGTAGTTTAGAAGAAAATGATGTTTTTTTTTCTTTGGTCGTTACAGTACGAAAGATAAAAAAATTTCGTTAATATTGATTTTTTTTAAATAAGATTGGCTTTTCCATTTTTCCAGTAGTTTAGAAGAAAACGATGTTTTTTTTTCTTTGGTCGTTACAGTACGAAAGAAAAAAAAATGCTGTTAACTTCGTCAATGTTAATTTTTTTTAGATTTAGATTTGCTTTTCATAGCTGTTTTAGACAATCTTGATGTATTTTGACACTTTGACAACGATTTTTCCAGTAGTTTAGAAGAAAACGATGTTTTTTTTCTTTGGTCGTTACAGTACGAAAGTTAAAAAATTTCGTTAATATTGATTTTTTTTAAATAAGATTGGCTTTTCCATTTTTCCAGTAGTTTAGAAGAAAACGATATTTTTTTCTTTGGTCGTTACAGTACGAAAGTTAAAAAATTTCGTTAATATTAATTTTTTTTTTAATAAGATTGGCTTTTCAATTTTTCCAGTAGTTTATAAGAAAAAGATATTTTTTTCTTTGGTCGTTACAGTACGAAAGTTAAAAAATTTCGTTAATATTAATTTTTTTTTTAATAAGATTGGCTTTTCAATTTTTCCAGTAGTTTAGAAGAAAACGATATTTTTTTCTTTGGTCGTTACAGTACGAAAGTTAAAAAATTTCGTTAATATTAATTTTTTTTTTAATAAGATTGGCTTTTCAATTTTTCCAGTAGTTTATAAGAAAAAGATATTTTTTTCTTTGGTCGTTACAGTACGAAAGTTAAAAAATTTCGTTAATATTGATTTTTTTTAAATAAGATTGGCTTTTCCATTTTTCCAGTAGTTTAGAAGAAAACGATATTTTTTTCTTTGGTCGTTACAGTACGAAAGTTAAAAAATTTCGTTAATATTAATTTTTTTTTTAATAAGATTGGCTTTTCAATTTTTCCAGTAGTTTATAAGAAAAAGATATTTTTTTCTTTGGTCGTTACAGTACGAAAGTTAAAAAATTTCGTTAATATTAATTTTTTTTTTAATAAGATTGGCTTTTCAATTTTTCCAGTAGTTTATAAGAAAAAGATATTTTTTTCTTTGGTCGTTACAGTACGAAAGTTAAAAAATTTCGTTAATATTAATTTTTTTTTTAATAAGATTGGCTTTTCAATTTTTCCAGTAGTTTAGAAGAAAACGATGTTTTTTTTTTCTTTGGTCGTTACAGTACGATAGAAAAAAAAAGCTGTTATCTCCGTCAATTATAATTTGTTTTCGATTTAGATTTGCTTTTCATAGCTGTTTAAGACAATCTTGATGTATTTTGACACTTTGACAACGATTTTTCCAGTAGTTTAGAAGAAAACGATGTTTTTTTTTCTTTGGTCGTTACAGTACGAAAGATAAAAAAATTTCGTTAATATTAATTTTTTTTTAATAAGATTGGCTTTTCAATTTTTCCAGTAGTTTAGAAGAAAATGATGTTTTTTTTTCTTTGGTCGTTACAGTACGAAAGATAAAAAAATTTCGTTAATATTGATTTTTTTTAAATAAGATTGGCTTTTCCATTTTTCCAGTAGTTTAGAAGAAAACGATGTTTTCTTTTCTTTGGTCGTTACAGTACGATAGAAAAAAATAATCTGTTATCTCCGTCAATTATAATTTGTTTTCGATTTAGATTTGCTTTTCATAGCTGTTTAAGACAATCTTGATGTATTTTGACACTTTGACAACGATTTTTCCAGTAGTTTAGAAGAAAACGATGTTGTTTTTTTCTTTGGTCGTTACAGTACGAAAGAAAAAAAAAATGCTGTTAAGTCCGTCAATGTTAATTTTTGTTCGATTAAGATTTGCTTTTCATAGCTGTTTAAGACAATCTTGATGTATTTTGACACTTTGACAACGATTTTTCCAGTAGTTTAGAAGAAAACGATGTTTTTTTTTTCTTTGGTCGTTACAGTACGAAAGATAAAAAAATTTCGTTAATATTGATTTTTTTTTAATAAGATTGGCTTTTCCATTTTTCCAGTAGTTTAGAAGAAAACGATATTTTTTTCTTTGGTCGTTACAGTACGAAAGTTAAAAAATTTCGTTAATATTAATTTTTTTTTTAATAAGATTGGCTTTTCAATTTTTCCAGTAGTTTATAAGAAAAAGATGTTTTTTTTTTCTTTGGTCATTACAGTACGATAGAAAAAAAAAGCTGTTATCTCCGTCAATTATAATTTGTTTTCGATTTAGATTTGCTGTTCATAGCTGTTTAAGACAATCTTGATGTATTTTGACACTTTGACAACGATTTTTCCAGTAGTTTAGAAGAAAACGATGTTTTTTTTCTTTGGTCGTTACAGTACGAAAGTTAAAAAATTTCGTTAATATAAATTTTTTTTTAATAAGATTGGCTTTTCAATTTTTCCAGTAGTTTAGAAGAAAACGATGTTTTTTTTTTCTTTGGTCGTTACAGTACGATAGAAAAAAAAAGCTGTTATCTCCGTCAATTATAATTTGTTTTCGATTTAGATTTGCTTTTCATAGCTGTTTAAGACAATCTTGATGTATTTTGACACTTTGACAACGATTTTTCCAGTAGTTTAGAAGAAAACGATGTTGTTTTTTTCTTTGGTCGTTACAGTACGAAAGAAAAAAAAAATGCTGTTAAGTCCGTCAATGTTAATTTTTGTTCGATTTAGATTTGCTTTTCATAGCTGTTTAAGACAATCTTGATGTATTTTGACACTTTGACAACGATTTTTCCAGTAGTTTAGAAGAAAACGATGTTTTTTTTTCTTTGGTCGTTACAGTACGAAAGATAAAAAAATTTCGTTAATATTTATTTTTTTTTAATAAGATTGGCTTTTCAATTTTTCCAGTAGTTTAGAAGAAAATGATGTTTTTTTGTTCTTTGGTCGTTACAGTACGAAAGATAAAAAAATTTCGTTAATATTGATTTTTTTTAAATAAGATTGGCTTTTCCATTTTTCCAGTAGTTTAGAAGAAAACGATGTTTTTTTTTCTTTGGTCGTTACAGTACGAAAGAAAAAAAAATGCTGTTAACTTCGTCAATGTTAATTTTTTTTAGATTTAGATTTGCTTTTCATAGCTGTTTTAGACAATCTTGATGTATTTTGACACTTTGACAACGATTTTTCCAGTAGTTTAGAAGAAAACGATGTTTTTTTTCTTTGGTCGTTACAGTACAAAAGTTAAAAAATTTCGTTAATATTAATTTTTTTTAAAAAGATTGGCTTTTCAATTTTTCCAGTAGTTTAGAAGAAAATGATGTTTTTTTTTCTTTGGTCGTTACAGTACGAAAAATAAAAAAATTTCGTTAATATTGATTTTTTTTAAATAAGATTGGCTTTTCCATTTTTCCAGTAGTTTAGAAGAAAACGATGTTTTTTTTTCTTTGGTCGTTACAGTACGATAGAAAAAAATAATCTGTTATCTCCGTCAATTATAATTTGTTTTCGATTTAGATTTGCTTTTCATAGCTGTTTAAGACAATCTTGATGTATTTTGACACTTTGACAACGATTTTTCCAGTAGTTTAGAAGAAAACGATGTTGTTTTTTTCTTTGGTCGTTACAGTACGAAAGAAAAAAAAAATGCTGTTAAGTCCGTCAATGTTAATTTTTTTTCGATTTAGATTTGCTTTTCATAGCTGTTTAAGACAATCTTGATGTATTTTGACACTTTGACAACGATTTTTCCAGTAGTTTAGAAGAAAACGATGTTTTTTTTTCTTTGGTCGTTACAGTACGAAAGAAAAAAAAAATGCTGTTAAGTCCGTCAATGTTAATTTTTGTTCGATTTAGATTTGCTTTTCATAGCTGTTTAAGACAATCTTGATGTATTTTGACACTTTGACAACGATTTTTCCAGTAGTTTAGAAGAAAACGATGTTTTTTTTCTTTGGTCGTTACAGTACGAAAGTTAAAAAATTTCGTTAATATTAATTTTTTTTAATAAGATTGGCTTTTCAATTTTTCCAGTAGTTTAGAAGAAAACGATGTTTTTTTTTTCTTTGGTCGTTACAGTACGATAGAAAAAAAAAGCTGTTATCTCCGTCAATTATAATTTGTTTTCGATTTAGATTTGCTGTTCATAGCTGTTTAAGACAATCTTGATGTATTTTGACACTTTGACAACGATTTTTCCAGTAGTTTAGAAGAAAACGATGTTTTTTTTCTTTGGTCGTTACAGTACGAAAGTTAAAAAATTTCGTTAATATAAATTTTTTTTTAATAAGATTGGCTTTTCAATTTTTCCAGTAGTTTAGAAGAAAACGATGTTTTTTTTTTCTTTGGTCGTTACAGTACGATAGAAAAAAAAAGCTGTTATCTCCGTCAATTATAATTTGTTTTCGATTTAGATTTGCTTTTCATAGCTGTTTAAGACAATCTTGATGTATTTTGACACTTTGACAACGATTTTTCCAGTAGTTTAGAAGAAAACGATGTTGTTTTTTTCTTTGGTCGTTACAGTACGAAAGAAAAAAAAAATGCTGTTAAGTCCGTCAATTATAATTTGTTTTCGATTTAGATTTGCTTTTCATAGCTGTTTAAGACAATCTTGATGTATTTTGACACTTTGACAACGATTTTTCCAGTAGTTTAGAAGAAAACGATGTTGTTTTTTTCTTTGGTCGTTACAGTACGAAAGAAAAAAAAAATGCTGTTAAGTCCGTCAATGTTAATTTTTGTTCGATTAAGATTTGCTTTTCATAGCTGTTTAAGACAATCTTGATGTATTTTGACACTTTGACAACGATTTTTCCAGTAGTTTAGAAGAAAACGATGTTTTTTTTTTCTTTGGTCGTTACAGTACGAAAGATAAAAAAATTTCGTTAATATTGATTTTTTTTTAATAAGATTGGCTTTTCCATTTTTCCAGTAGTTTAGAAGAAAACGATATTTTTTTCTTTGGTCGTTACAGTACGAAAGTTAAAAAATTTCGTTAATATTAATTTTTTTTTTAATAAGATTGGCTTTTCAATTTTTCCAGTAGTTTATAAGAAAAAGATGTTTTTTTTTTCTTTGGTCATTACAGTACGATAGAAAAAAAAAGCTGTTATCTCCGTCAATTATAATTTGTTTTCGATTTAGATTTGCTGTTCATAGCTGTTTAAGACAATCTTGATGTATTTTGACACTTTGACAACGATTTTTCCAGTAGTTTAGAAGAAAACGATGTTTTTTTTCTTTGGTCGTTACAGTACGAAAGTTAAAAAATTTCGTTAATATAAATTTTTTTTTAATAAGATTGGCTTTTCAATTTTTCCAGTAGTTTAGAAGAAAACGATGTTTTTTTTTTCTTTGGTCGTTACAGTACGATAGAAAAAAAAAGCTGTTATCTCCGTCAATTATAATTTGTTTTCGATTTAGATTTGCTTTTCATAGCTGTTTAAGACAATCTTGATGTATTTTGACACTTTGACAACGATTTTTCCAGTAGTTTAGAAGAAAACGATGTTGTTTTTTTCTTTGGTCGTTACAGTACGAAAGAAAAAAAAAATGCTGTTAAGTCCGTCAATGTTAATTTTTGTTCGATTTAGATTTGCTTTTCATAGCTGTTTAAGACAATCTTGATGTATTTTGACACTTTGACAACGATTTTTCCAGTAGTTTAGAAGAAAACGATGTTTTTTTTTCTTTGGTCGTTACAGTACGAAAGATAAAAAAATTTCGTTAATATTTATTTTTTTTTAATAAGATTGGCTTTTCAATTTTTCCAGTAGTTTAGAAGAAAATGATGTTTTTTTGTTCTTTGGTCGTTACAGTACGAAAGATAAAAAAATTTCGTTAATATTGATTTTTTTTAAATAAGATTGGCTTTTCCATTTTTCCAGTAGTTTAGAAGAAAACGATGTTTTTTTTTCTTTGGTCGTTACAGTACGAAAGAAAAAAAAATGCTGTTAACTTCGTCAATGTTAATTTTTTTTAGATTTAGATTTGCTTTTCATAGCTGTTTTAGACAATCTTGATGTATTTTGACACTTTGACAACGATTTTTCCAGTAGTTTAGAAGAAAACGATGTTTTTTTTCTTTGGTCGTTACAGTACAAAAGTTAAAAAATTTCGTTAATATTAATTTTTTTTAAAAAGATTGGCTTTTCAATTTTTCCAGTAGTTTAGAAGAAAATGATGTTTTTTTTTCTTTGGTCGTTACAGTACGAAAAATAAAAAAATTTCGTTAATATTGATTTTTTTTAAATAAGATTGGCTTTTCCATTTTTCCAGTAGTTTAGAAGAAAACGATGTTTTTTTTTCTTTGGTCGTTACAGTACGATAGAAAAAAATAATCTGTTATCTCCGTCAATTATAATTTGTTTTCGATTTAGATTTGCTTTTCATAGCTGTTTAAGACAATCTTGATGTATTTTGACACTTTGACAACGATTTTTCCAGTAGTTTAGAAGAAAACGATGTTGTTTTTTTCTTTGGTCGTTACAGTACGAAAGAAAAAAAAAATGCTGTTAAGTCCGTCAATGTTAATTTTTTTTCGATTTAGATTTGCTTTTCATAGCTGTTTAAGACAATCTTGATGTATTTTGACACTTTGACAACGATTTTTCCAGTAGTTTAGAAGAAAACGATGTTTTTTTTTCTTTGGTCGTTACAGTACGAAAGAAAAAAAAAATGCTGTTAAGTCCGTCAATGTTAATTTTTGTTCGATTTAGATTTGCTTTTCATAGCTGTTTAAGACAATCTTGATGTATTTTGACACTTTGACAACGATTTTTCCAGTAGTTTAGAAGAAAACGATGTTTTTTTTCTTTGGTCGTTACAGTACGAAAGTTAAAAAATTTCGTTAATATTAATTTTTTTTAATAAGATTGGCTTTTCAATTTTTCCAGTAGTTTAGAAGAAAACGATGTTTTTTTTTTCTTTGGTCGTTACAGTACGATAGAAAAAAAAAGCTGTTATCTCCGTCAATTATAATTTGTTTTCGATTTAGATTTGCTTTTCATAGCTGTTTTAGACAATCTTGATGTATTTTGACACTTTGACAACGATTTTTCCAGTAGTTTAGAAGAAAACGATGTTGTTTTTTTCTTTGGTCGTTACAGTACGAAAGAAAAAAAAAATGCTGTTAAGTCCGTCAATGTTAATTTTTGTTCGATTAAGATTTGCTTTTCATAGCTGTTTAAGACAATCTTGATGTATTTTGACACTTTGACAACGATTTTTCCAGTAGTTTAGAAGAAAACGATGTTTTTTTTTCTTTGGTCGTTACAGTACGAAAGATAAAAAAATTTCGTTAATATTTATTTTTTTTTAATAAGATTGGCTTTTCAATTTTTCCAGTAGTTTAGAAGAAAATGATGTTTTTTTGTTCTTTGGTCGTTACAGTACGAAAGATAAAAAAATTTCGTTAATATTGATTTTTTTTAAATAAGATTGGCTTTTCCATTTTTCCAGTAGTTTAGAAGAAAACGATGTTTTTTTTTCTTTGGTCGTTACAGTACGAAAGAAAAAAAAATGCTGTTAACTTCGTCAATGTTAATTTTTTTTAGATTTAGATTTGCTTTTCATAGCTGTTTTAGACAATCTTGATGTATTTTGACACTTTGACAACGATTTTTCCAGTAGTTTAGAAGAAAACGATGTTTTTTTTCTTTGGTCGTTACAGTACAAAAGTTAAAAAATTTCGTTAATATTAATTTTTTTTAAAAAGATTGGCTTTTCAATTTTTCCAGTAGTTTAGAAGAAAATGATGTTTTTTTTTCTTTGGTCGTTACAGTACGAAAAATAAAAAAATTTCGTTAATATTGATTTTTTTTAAATAAGATTGGCTTTTCCATTTTTCCAGTAGTTTAGAAGAAAACGATGTTTTTTTTTCTTTGGTCGTTACAGTACGATAGAAAAAAATAATCTGTTATCTCCGTCAATTATAATTTGTTTTCGATTTAGATTTGCTTTTCATAGCTGTTTAAGACAATCTTGATGTATTTTGACACTTTGACAACGATTTTTCCAGTAGTTTAGAAGAAAACGATGTTGTTTTTTTCTTTGGTCGTTACAGTACGAAAGAAAAAAAAATGCTGTTAAGTCCGTCAATGTTAATTTTTGTTCGATTTAGATTTGCTTTTCATAGCTGTTTAAGACAATCTTGATGTATTTTGACACTTTGACAACGATTTTTCCAGTAGTTTAGAAGAAAACGATGTTTTTTTTTTCTTTGGTCGTTACAGTACGAAAGAAAAAAAAAATGCTGTTAAGTCCGTCAATGTTAATTTTTGTTCGATTTAGATTTGCTTTTCATAGCTGTTTAAGACAATCTTGATGTATTTTGACACTTTGACAACGATTTTTCCAGTAGTTTAGAAGAAAACGATGTTTTTTTTCTTTGGTCGTTACAGTACGAAAGATAAAAAAATTTCGTTAATATTAATTTTTTTTTAATAAGATTGGCTTTTCAATTTTTCCAGTAGTTTAGAAGAAAATGATGTTTTTTTTTCTTTGGTCGTTACAGTACGAAAGTTAAAAAATTTCGTTAATATTGATTTTTTTAAAATAAGATTGGCTTTTCCATTTTTCCAGTAGTTTAGAAGAAAACGATGTTTTTTTTTCTTTGGTCGTTACAGTACGAAAGAAAAAAAAATGCTGTTAACTTCGTCAATGTTAATTTTTTTTCGATTTAGATTTGCTTTTCATAGCTGTTTTAGACAATCTTGATGTATTTTGACACTTTGACAACGATTTTTCCAGTAGTTTAGAAGAAAACGATGTTTTTTTTCTTTGGTCGTTACAGTACGAAAGTTAAAAAATTTCGTTAATATTAATTTTTTTTTAATAAGATTGGCTTTTAAATTTTTCCAGTAGTTTAGAAGAAAACGATGTTTTTTTTTCTTTGGTCGTTACAGTACGAAAGATAAAAAAATTTCGTTAATATTGATTTTTTTTTAATAAGATTGGCTTTTCCATTTTTCCAGTAGTTTAGAAGAAAACGATGTTTTTTTTCTTTGGTCGTTACAGTACGAAAGTTAAAAAATTTCGTTAATATTAATTTTTTTTTTAATAAGATTGGCTTTTCAATTTTTCCAGTAGTTTAGAAGAAAAAGATGTTTTTTTTTCTTTGGTCGTTACAGTACGATAGAAAAAAAAAGCTGTTATCTCCGTCAATTATAATTTGTTTTCGATTTAGGTTTGCTGTTCATAGCTGTTTAAGACAATCTTGATGTATTTTGACACTTTGACAACGATTTTTCCAGTAGTTTAGAAGAAAACGATGTTTTTTTTTATTTGGTCGTTACAGTACGAAAGAAAAAAAAAAGCTGTTGTCTCCGTCAATTATAATTTGTTTTCGATTTAGATTTGCTTTTCATAGCTGTTTTAGACAATCTTGATGTATTTTGACACTTTGACAACGATTTTTCCAGTAGTTTAGAAGAAAACGATGTTTTTTTTTCTTTGGTCGTTACAGTACGAAAGATAAAAAAATTTCGTTAATATTGATTTTTTTTTAATAAGATTAACTTTTCCATTTTTCCAGTAGTTTAGATGAAAACGATGTTTTTTTTTCTTTGGTCGTTACAGTACGAAAGAAAAAAAAATGCTGTTAACTTCGTCAATGTTAATTTTTTTTCGATTTAGATTTGCTTTTTATAGCTGTTTTAGACAATCTTGATGTATTTTGACACTTTGACAACGATTTTTCCAGTAGTTTAGAAGAAAACGATGTTTTTTTTCTTTGGTCGTTACAGTACGAAAGTTAAAAAATTTCGTTAATATTAATTTTTTTTTAATAAGATTGGCTTTTTAATTTTTCCAGTAGTTTAGAAGAAAACAATGTTTTTTTTTCTTTGGTCGTTACAGTACGATAGAAAAAAAAAGCTGTTATCTCCGTCAATTATAATTTGTTTTCGATTTAGATTTGCTTTTCATAGCTGTTTTAGACAATCTTGATGTATTTTGACACTTTGACAACGATTTTTCCAGTAGTTTAGAAGAAAACGATGTTTTTTTTTCTTTGGTCGTTACAGTACGAAAGATAAAAAAATTTCGTAAATATTGATTTTTTTTTAATAAGATTGGCTTTTCCATTTTTCCAGTAGTTTAGAAGAAAACGATGTTTTTTTTTCTTTGGTCGTTACAGTACGAAAGAAAAAAAAATGCTGTTAACTTCGTCAATGTTAATTTTTTTTCGATTTAGGTTTGCTGTTTATAGCTGTTTAAGACAATCTTGATGTATTTTGATACTTTGACAACGATTTTTCCAGTAGTTTAGAAGAAAACGATGTTTTTTTTTATTTGGTCGTTACAGTACGAAAGAAAAAAAAAGCTGTTGTCTCCGTCAATTATAATTTGTTTTCGATTTAGATTTGCTTTTCATAGCTGTTTTAGACAATCTTGATGTATTTTGACACTTTGACAACGATTTTTCCAGTAGTTTAGAAGAAAACGATGTTTTTTTTTCTTTGGTCGTTACAGTACGAAAGATAAAAAAATTTCGTTAATATTGATTTTTTTTTAATAAGATTGGCTTTTCCATTTTTCCAGTAGTTTAGAAGAAAACGATGTTTTTTTTTCTTTGGTCGTTACAGTACGAAAGAAAAAAAAATGCTGTTAACTTCGTCAATGTTAATTTTTTTTCGATTTAGGTTTGCTGTTTATAGCTGTTTAAGACAATCTTGATGTATTTTGACACTTTGACAACGATTTTTCCAGTAGTTTAGAAGAAAACGATGTTTTTTTTTCTTTGGTCGTTACAGTACGATAGAAAAAAAAAGCTGTTATCTCCGTCAATTATAATTTGTTTTCGATTTAGATTTGCTTTTCATAGCTGTTTAAGACAATCTTGATGTATTTTGACACTTTGACAACGATTTTTCCAGAACTTTGGAAGAAAACGATGTTTTATTTCTTTGGTCGTTACAGTATGAAAGAAAAAAAAATTGCGTTAATATTAATTTTTTTTCGATTTAGATTTTCTGTTCATAGCTGCTTAAGACAATCTTGATGTATTTTGATACTTTGACAACGATTTTCCCAGTAGTTTAGAAGAAAACGATGTTTTTTTTTATTTGGTCGTTACAGTACGAAAGAAAAAAAAAAGCTGTTGTCTCCGTCAATTATAATTTGTTTTCGATTTAGATTTGCTTTTCATAGCTCTTTTAGACAATCTTGATGTATTTTGACACTTTGACAACGATTTTTCCAGTAGTTTAGAAGAAAACGATGTTTTTTTTTCTTTGGTCGTTACAGTACGAAAGTTAAAAAATTTCGTTAATATTGATTTTTTTTTAATAAGATTGGCTTTTCAATTTTTCCAGTAGTTTAGAAGAAAACGATGTTTTTTTTTCTTTGGTCGTTACAGTACGAAAGAAAAAAAAATGCTGTTAACTTCGTCAATGTTAATTTTTTTTCGATTTAGGTTTGCTGTTTATAGCTGTTTAAGACAATCTTGATGTATTTTGACACTTTGACAACGATTTTTCCAGTAGTTTAGAAGAAAACGATGTTTTTTTTTATTTGGTCGTTACAGTACGAAAGAAAAAAAAAAGCTGTTGTCTCCGTCAATTATAATTTGTTTTCGATTTAGATTTGCTGTTTATAGCTGTTTAAGACAATCTTGATGTATTTTGACACTTTGACAACGATTTTTCCAGTAGTTTAGAAGAAAACGATGTTTTTTTTTATTTGGTCGTTACAGTACGAAAGAAAAAAAAAAAGCTGTTGTCTCCGTCAATTATAATTTGTTTTCGATTTAGATTTGCTTTTCATAGCTGTTTTAGACAATCTTGATGTATTTTGACACTTTGACAACGATTTTTCCAGTAGTTTAGAAGAAAACGATGTTTTTTTTTCTTTGGTCGTTACAGTACGAAAGATAAAAAAATTTCGTTAATATTGATTTTTTTTTAATAAGATTGGCTTTTCCATTTTTCCAGTAGTTTAGAAGAAAACGATGTTTTTTTTTCTTTGGTCGTTACAGTACGAAAGAAAAAAAAATGCTGTTAACTTCGTCAATGTTAATTTTTTTTCGATTTAGGTTTGCTGTTTATAGCTGTTTAAGACAATCTTGATGTATTTTGACACTTTGACAACGATTTTTCCAGTAGTTTAGAAGAAAACGATGTTTTTTTTTATTTGGTCGTTACAGTACGAAAGAAAAAAAAAAGCTGTTGTCTCCGTCAATTATAATTTGTTTTCGATTTAGATTTGCTTTTCATAGCTCTTTTAGACAATCTTGATGTATTTTGACACTTTGACAACGATTTTTCCAGTAGTTTAGAAGAAAACGATGTTTTTTTTTCTTTGGTCGTTACAGTACGAAAGATAAAAAAATTTCGTTAATATTGATTTTTTTTTAATAAGATTGGCTTTTCAATTTTTCCAGTAGTTTAGAAGAAAACGATGTTTTTTTTTCTTTGGTCGTTACAGTACGAAAGAAAAAAAAATGCTGTTAACTTCGTCAATGTTAATTTTTTTTCGATTTAGGTTTGCTGTTTATAGCTGTTTAAGACAATCTTGATGTATTTTGACACTTTGACAACGATATTTCCAGTAGTTTAGAAGAAAACGATGTTTTTTTTTCTTTGGTCGTTACAGTACGATAGAAAAAAAAAGCTGTTATCTCCATCAATTATAATTTTTTTTCGATTTAGATTTGCTTTTCATAGCTGTTTAAGACAATCTTGATGTATTTTGACACTTTGACAACGATTTTTCCAGAACTTTGGAAGAAAACGATGTTTTATTTCTTTGGTCGTTACAGTATGAAAGAAAAAAAAATTGCGTTAATATTAATTTTTTTTCGATTTAGATTTGCTTTTCATAGCTGTTTTAGACAATCTTGATGTATTTTGACACTTTGACAACGATTTTTCCAGTAGTTTAGAAGAAAACGATGTTTTTTTTCTTTGGTCGTTACAGTACGAAAGTTAAAAAATTTCGTTAATATTAATTTTTTTTTAATAAGATTGGCTTTTCAATTTTTCCAGTAGTTTAGAAGAAAACGATATTTTTTTTTCTTTGGTCGTTACAGTACGAAAGATAAAAAAATTTCGTTAATATTGATTTTTTTTTAATAAGATTGGCTTTTCCATTTTTCCAGTAGTTTAGAAGAAAACGATGTTTTTTTTTCTTTGGTCGTTACAGTACGATAGAAAAAAAAAAGCTGTTATCTCCGTCAATAATAATTTGTTTTCGATTTAGATTTGCTTTTCATAGCTGTTTTAGACAATCTTGATGTATTTTGACACTTTGACAACGATTTTTCCAGTAGTTTAGAAGAAAACGATGTTTTTTTTTCTTTGGTCGTTACAGTACGATAGAAAAAAAAAGCTGTTATCTCCGTCAATTATAATTTGTTTTCGATTTAGATTTGCTTTTCATAGCTGTTTTAGACAATCTTGATGTATTTTGACAACGATTTTCCAGTAGTTTAGAAGAAAACGATGTTTTTTTTCTTTGGTCGTTACAGTACGAAAGTTAAAAAATTGCGTTAATATTAATTTTTTTTTAATAAGATTGGCTTTTAAATTTTTCCAGTAGTTTAGAAGAAAACGATATTTTTTTTTCTTTGGTCGTTACAGTACGAAAGATAAAAAAATTTCGTTAATATTGATTTTTTTTTAATAAGATTGGCTTTTCTATTTTTCCAGCAGTTTAGAAGAAAACGATGTTTTTTTTTCTTTGGTCGTTACAGTACGAAAGAAAAAAAAATGCTGTTAACTTCGTCAATGTTAATTTTTTTTCGATTTAGGTTTGCTGTTTATAGCTGTTTAAGACAATCTTAATGTATTTTGACACTTTGACAACGATTTTTCCAGTAGTTTAGAAGAAAACGATGTTTTTTTTTATTTGGTCGTTACAGTACGAAAGAAAAAAAAAAGCTGTTGTCTCCGTCAATTATAATTTGTTTTCGATTTAGATTTGCTTTTCATAGCTGTTTTAGACAATCTTGATGTATTTTGACACTTTGACAACGATTTTTCCAGTAGTTTAGAAGAAAACGATGTTTTTTTTTCTTTGGTCGTTACAGTACGAAAGATAAAAAAATTTCGTTAATATTGATTTTTTTTTAATAAGATTGGCTTTTTAATTTTTCCAGTAGTTTAGAAGAAAACGATGTTTTTTTTTCTTTGGTCGTTACAGTACGATAGAAAAAAAAAAGCTGTTATCTCCGTCAATAATAATTTGTTTTCGATTTAGATTTGCTTTTCATAGCTGTTTTAGACAATCTTGATGTATTTTGACACTTTGACAACGATTTTTCCAGTAGTTTAGAAGAAAACGATGTTTTTTTTTCTTTGGTCGTTACAGTACGATAGAAAAAAAAAGCTGTTATCTCCGTCAATTACAATTTGTTTTCGATTTAGATTTGCTTTTCATAGCTGTTTAAGACAATCTTGATGTATTTTGACACTTTGACAACGATTTTTCCAGAACTTTGGAAGAAAACGATGTTTTATTTCTTTGGTCGTTACAGTATGAAAGAAAAAAAAATTGCGTTAATATTAATTTTTTTTCGATTTAGATTTGCTTTTCATAGCTGTTTTAGACAATCTTGATGTATTTTGACACTTTGACAACGATTTTTCCAGTAGTTTAGAAGAAAACGATGTTTTTTTTCTTTGGTCGTTACAGTACGAAAGTTAAAAAATTTCGTTAATATTAATTTTTTTTTAATAAGATTGGCTTTTAAATTTTTCCAGTAGTTTAGAAGAAAACGATATTTTTTTTTCTTTGGTCGTTACAGTACGAAAGATAAAAAAATTTCGTTAATATTGATTTTTTTTTAATAAGATTGGCTTTTCCATTTTTCCAGTAGTTTAGAAGAAAACGATGTTTTTTTTTCTTTGGTCGTTACAGTACGATAGAAAAAAAAAAGCTGTTATCTCCGTCAATAATAATTTGTTTTCGATTTAGATTTGCTTTTCATAGCTGTTTTAGACAATCTTGATGTATTTTGACACTTTGACAACGATTTTTCCAGTAGTTTAGAAGAAAACGATGTTTTTTTTTCTTTGGTCGTTACAGTACGATAGAAAAAAAAAGCTGTTATCTCCGTCAATTATAATTTGTTTTCGATTTAGATTTGCTTTTCATAGCTGTTTAAGACAATCTTGATGTATTTTGACACTTTGACAACGATTTTTCCAGAACTTTGGAAGAAAACGATGTTTTATTTCTTTGGTCGTTACAGTATGAAAGAAAAAAAAATTGCGTTAATATTAATTTTTTTTCGATTTAGATTTGCTGTTCATAGCTGCTTAAGACAATCTTGATGTATTTTGACACTTTGACAACGATTTTTCCAGTAGTTTAGAAGAAAACGATGTTTTTTTTTTCTTTGGTCGTTACAGTACGAAAGAAAAAAAAATGCTGTTAACTTCGTCAATGTTAATTTTTGTTCGATTTAGATTTGCTTTTCATAGCTGTTTTAGACAATCTTGATGTATTTTGACAACGATTTTCCCAGTAGTTTAGAAGAAAACGATGTTTTTTTTCTTTGGTCGTTACAGTACGAAAGTTAAAAAATTGCGTTAATATTAATTTTTTTTAATAAGATTGGCTTTTCTATTTTTCCAGTAGTTTAGAAGAAAACGATGTTTTTTTTCCTTGGTCGTTACAGTACGAAAGAAAAAAAAATGCTGTTAACTTCGTCAATGTTAATTTTTTTTCGATTTAGATTTGCTTTTCATAGCTGTTTTAGACAATCTTGATGTATTTTGACACTTTGACAACGATTTATCCAGTAGTTTAGAAGAAAACGATGTTTTTTTTTCTTTGGTCGTTACAGTACGAAAGTTAAAAAATTTCGTTAATATTAATTTTTTTTTAATAAGATTGGCTTTTAAATTTTTCCAGTAGTTTAGAAGAAAACGATGTTTTTTTTTTCTTTGGTCGTTATAGTACGATAGAAAAAAATAATCTGTTATCTCCGTCAATTATAATTTGTTTTCGATTTAGATTTGCTTTTCATAGCTGTTTAAGACAATCTTGATGTATTTTGCCACTTTGACAACGATTTTTCCAGTAGTTTAGAAGAAAACGATGTTGTTTTTTTCTTTGGTCGTTACAGTACGAAAGAAAAAAAAAATGCTGTTAAGTCCGTCAATGTTAATTTTTGTTCGATTTAGATTTGCTTTTCATAGCTGTTTAAGACAATCTTGATGTATTTTGACACTTTGACAACGATTTTTCCAGTAGTTTAGAAGAAAACGATGTTTTTTTTTCTTTGGTCGTTACAGTACGAAAGATAAAAAAATTTCGTTAATATTAATTTTTTTTTAATAAGATTGGCTTTTCAATTTTTCCAGTAGTTTAGAAGAAAATGATGTTTTTTTTTCTTTGGTCGTTACAGTACGAAAGATAAAAAAATTTCGTTAATATTGATTTTTTTTAAATAAGATTGGCTTTTCCATTTTTCCAGTAGTTTAGAAGAAAACGATGTTTTTTTTTCTTTGGTCGTTACAGTACGAAAGAAAAAAAAATGCTGTTACTTCGTCAATGTTTAATTTTTTTTCGATTTAGATTTGCTTTTCATAGCTGTTTTAGACAATCTTGATGTATTTTGACACTTTGACAACGATTTTTCCAGTAGTTTAGAAGAAAACGATGTTTTTTTTCTTTGGTCGTTACAGTACGAAAGTTAAAAAATTTCGTTAATATTGATTTTTTTTAAATAAGATTGGCTTTTCCATTTTTCCAGTAGTTTAGAAGAAAACGATGTTTTTTTTTCTTTGGTCGTTACAGTACGATAGAAAAAAAAAAGCTGTTATCTCCGTCAATAATAATTTGTTTTCGATTTAGATTTGCTTTTCATAGCTGTTTTAGACAATCTTGATGTATTTTGACACTTTGACAACGATTTTTCCAGTAGTTTAGAAGAAAACGATGTTTTTTTTTCTTTGGTCGTTACAGTACGATAGAAAAAAAAAGCTGTAATCTCCGTCAATTATAATTTGTTTTCGATTTAGATTTGCTTTTCATAGCTGTTTAAGACAATCTTGATGTATTTTGACACTTTGACAACGATTTTTCCAGAACTTTGGAAGAAAACGATGTTTTATTTCTTTGGTCGTTACAGTATGAAAGAAAAAAAAATTGCGTTAATATTAATTTTTTTTCGATTTAGATTTGCTGTTCATAGCTGCTTAAGACAATCTTGATGTATTTTGACACTTTGACAACGATTTTTCCAGTAGTTTAGAAGAAAACGATGTTTTTTTTTTCTTTGGTCGTTACAGTACGAAAGAAAAAAAAATACTGTTAACTTCGTCAATGTTAATTTTTGTTCGATTTAGATTTGCTTTTCATAGCTGTTTTAGACAATCTTGATGTATTTTGACAACGATTTTCCCAGTAGTTTAGAAGAAAACGATGTTTTTTTTCTTTGGTCGTTACAGTACGAAAGTTAAAAAATTGCGTTAATATTAATTTTTTTTAATAAGATTGGCTTTTCTATTTTTCCAGTAGTTTAGAAGAAAACGATGTTTTTTTTCCTTGGTCGTTACAGTACGAAAGAAAAAAAAATATCTGTTATCTCCGTCAATTATAATTTGTTTTCGATTTAGATTTGCTTTTCATAGCTGTTTTAGACAATCTTGATGTCTTTTGACACTTTGACAACGATTTTTCTAGTAGTTTAGAAGAAAACGATGTTTTTTTTCTTTGGTCGTAACAGTACGAAAGTTAAAAAATTTCGTTAATATTAATTTTTTTTTAATAAGATTGGCTTTTAAATTTTTCCAGTAGTTTAGAAGAAAACGATGTTTTTTTTTTCTTTGGTCGTTATAGTACGATAGAAAAAAATAATCTGTTATCTCCGTCAATTATAATTAGTTTTCGATTTAGATTTGCTTTTCATAGCTGTTTAAGACAATCTTGATGTATTTTGACACTTTGACAACGATTTTTCCAGTAGTTTAGAAGAAAACGATGTTGTTTTTTTCTTTGGTCGTTACAGTACGAAAGAAAAAAAAAATGCTGTTAAGTCCGTCAATGTTAATTTTTGTTCGATTTAGATTTGCTTTTCATAGCTGTTTAAGACAATCTTGATGTATTTTGACACTTTGACAACGATTTTTCCAGTAGTATAGAAGAAAACGATGTTTTTTTTTCTTTGGTCGTTACAGTACGAAAGATAAAAAAATTTCGTTAATATTAATTTTTTTTTAATAAGATTGGCTTTTCAATTTTTCCAGTAGTTTAGAAGAAAATGATGTTTTTTTTTCTTTGGTCGTTACAGTACGAAAGATAAAAAAATTTCGTTAATATTGATTTTTTTTAAATAAGATTGGCTTTTCCATTTTTCCAGTAGTTTAGAAGAAAACGATGTTTTTTTTTCTTTGGTCGTTACAGTACGAAAGAAAAAAAAATGCTGTTACTTCGTCAATGTTAATTTTTTTTCGATTTAGATTTGCTTTTCATAGCTGTTTTAGACAATCTTGATGTATTTTGACACTTTGACAACGATTTTTCCAGTAGTTTAGAAGAAAACGATGTTTTTTTTCTTTGGTCGTTACAGTACGAAAGTTAAAAAATTTCGTTAATATTAATTTTTTTTAATAAGATTGGCTTTTCAATTTTTCCAGTAGTTTAGAAGAAAATGATGTTTTTTTATCTTTGGTCGTTACAGTACGAAAAATAAAAAAATTTCGTTAATATTGATTTTTTTTAAATAAGATTGGCTTTTCCATTTTTCCAGTAGTTTAGAAGAAAACGATGTTTTTTTTTCTTTGGTCGTTACAGTACGATAGAAAAAAATAATCTGTTATCTCCGTCAATTATAATTTGTTTTCGATTTAGATTTGCTTTTCATAGCTGTTTAAGACAATCTTGATGTATTTTGACACTTTGACAACGATTTTTCCAGTAGTTTAGAAGAAAACGATGTTGTTTTTTTCTTTGGTCGTTACAGTACGAAAGAAAAAAAAAATGCTGTTTTGTCCGTCAATGTTAATTTTTGTTCGATTTAGATTTGCTTTTCATAGCTGTTTAAGACAATCTTGATGTATTTTGACACTTTGACAACGATTTTTCCAGTAGTTTAGAAGAAAACGATGTTTTTTTTTTCTTTGGTCGTTACAGTACGAAAGAAAAAAAAAATGCTGTTAAGTCCATCAATGTTAATTTTTGTTCGATTTAGATTTGCTTTTCATAGCTGTTTAAGACAATCTTGATGTATTTTGACACTTTGACAACGATTTTTCCAGTAGTTTAGAAGAAATGATGTTTTTTTCTTTGGTCGTTAAAATGATGTTTTTTTTTCTTTGGTCGTTACAGTACGAAAGTTAAAAAAATTTAGTTAATATTGATTTTTTTTAAATAAGATTGGCTTTTCCATTTTTCCAGTAGTTTAGAAGAAAACGATGTTTTTTTTTCTTTGGTCGTTACAGTACGAAAGAAAAAAAAATGCTGTTAACTTCGTCAATGTTAATTTTTTTTCGATTTAGATTTGCTTTTCATAGCTGTTTTAGACAATCTTGATGTATTTGGACACTTTGACAACGATTTTTCCAGTAGTTTAGAAGAAAACGATGTTTTTTTTCTTTGGTCGTTACAGTACGAAAGTTAAAAAATTTCGTTAATATTAATTTTTTTTTAATAAGATTGGCTTTTAAATTTTTCCAGTAGTTTAGAAGAAAACGATGTTTTTTTTTCTTTGGTCGTTACAGTACGAAAGATAAAAAAATTTCGTTAATATTGATTTTTTTTTAATAAGATTGGCTTTTCCATTTTTCCAGTAGTTTAGAAGAAAACGATGTTTTTTTTTCTTTGGTCGTTACAGTACGAAAGAAAAAAAAATGCTGTTAACTTCGTCAATGTTAATTTTTTTTCGATATAGGTTTGCTGTTTATAGCTGTTTAAGACAATCTTGATGTATTTTGACACTTTGACAACGATTTTTCCAGTAGTTTAGAAGAAAACGATGTTTTTTTTCTTTGGTCGTTACAGTACGAAAGTTAAAAAATTTCGTTAATATTAATTTTTTTTTAATAAGATTGGCTTTTCAATTTTTCCAGTAGTTTAGAAGAAAACGATGTTTTTTTTTTCTTTGGTCGTTACAGTACGATAGAAAAAAAAAGCTGTTATCTCCGTCAATTATAATTTGTGTTCGATTTAGATTTGCTTTTCATAGCTGTTTAAGACAATCTTGATGTATTTTGACACTTTGACAACGATTTTTCCAGTAGTTTAGAAGAAAACGATGTGTTTTTTTTTCTTTGGTCGTTACAGTACGAAAGAAAAAAAAAATGCTGTTAAGTCCGTCAATGTTAATTTTTGTTCGATTTAAATTTGCTTTTCATAGCTGTTTAAGACAATCTTGATGTAATTTGACACTTTGACAACGATTTTTCCAGTAGTTTAGAAGAAAACGATGTTTTTTTTCTTTGGTCGTTACAGTACGAAAGTTAAAAAATTTCGTTAATATTAATTTTTTTTTTAATAAGATTGGCTTTTCAATTTTTCCAGTAGTTTAGTAGAAAAAGATGTTTTTTTTTCTTTGGTCGTTACAGTACGATAGAAAAAAAAGCTGTTATCTCCGTCAATGTTAATTTTTTTTCGATTTAGATTTGCTTTTTATAGATGTTTTAGACAATCTTGATGTATTTTGACACTTTGACAACGATTTTTCCAGTAGTTTAGAAGAAAACGATTTTTTTTTTCTTTGGTCGTTACAGTACGAAAGTTAAAAAATTTCGTTAATATTAATTTTTTTTTTAATAAGATTGGCTTTTCAATTTTTCCAGTAGTTTAGAAGAAAAAGATGTTTTTTTTTCTTTGGTCGTTACAGTACGATAGAAAAAAAAAGCTGTTATCTCCGTCAATTATAATTTGTTTTCGATTTAGGTTTGCTGTTCATAGCTGTTTAAGACAATCTTGATGTATTTTGACACTTTGACAACGATTTTTCCAGTAGTTTAGAAGAAAACGATGTTTTTTTTTATTTGGTCGTTACAGTACGAAAGAAAAAAAAAAGCTGTTGTCTCCGTCAATTATAATTTGTTTTCGATTTAGATTTGCTTTTCATAGCTGTTTTAGACAATCTTGATGTATTTTGACACTTTGACAACGATTTTTCCAGTAGTTTAGAAGAAAACGATGTTTTTTTTTCTTTGGTCGTTACAGTACGAAAGATAAAAAAATTTCGTTAATATTGATTTTTTTTTAATAAGATTGGCTTTTCAATTTTTCCAGTAGTTTAGAAGAAAACGATGTTTTTTTTTCTTTGGTCGTTACAGTACGATAGAAAAAAAAAAGCTGTTATCTCCGTCAATAATAATTTGTTTTCGATTTAGATTTGCTTTTCATAGCTGTTTTAGACAATCTTGATGTATTTTGACACTTTGAGAACGATTTTTCCAGTAGTTTAGAAGAAAACGATGTTTTTTTTTCTTTGGTCGTTACAGTACGATAGAAAAAAAAAGCTGTTATCTCCGTCAATTATAATTTGTTTTCGATTTAGATTTGCTTTTCATAGCTGTTTTAGACAATCTTGATATATTTTGACACTTTGACAACGATTTTTCCAGTAGTTTAGAAGAAAACGATGTTTTTTTTTCTTTGGTCGTTACAGTACGAAAGATAAAAAAATTTCGTTAATATTGATTTTTTTTTAATAAGATTGGCTTTTCAATTTTTCCAGTAGTTTAGAAGAAAACGATGTTTTTTTTTCTTTGGTCGTTACAGTACGATAGAAAAAAAAAAGCTGTTATCTCCGTCAATAATAATTTGTTTTCGATTTAGATTTGCTTTTCATAGCTGTTTTAGACAATCTTGATGTATTTTGACACTTTGAGAACGATTTTTCCAGTAGTTTAGAAGAAAACGATGTTTTTTTTTCTTTGGTCGTTACAGTACGATAGAAAAAAAAAGCTGTTATCTCCGTCAATTATAATTTGTTTTCGATTTAGGTTTGCTGTTCATAGCTGTTTAAGACAATCTTGATGTATTTTGACACTTTGACAACGATTTTTCCAGTAGTTTAGAAGAAAACGATGTTTTTTTTTATTTGGTCGTTACAGTACGAAAGAAAAAAAAAAGCTGTTGTCTCCGTCAATTATAATTTGTTTTCGATTTAGATTTGCTTTTCATAGCTGTTTTAGACAATCTTGATGTATTTTGACACTTTGACAACGATTTTTCCAGTAGTTTAGAAGAAAACGATGTTTTTTTTTCTTTGGTCGTTACAGTACGAAAGATAAAAAAATTTCGTTAATATTGATTTTTTTTTAATAAGATTGGCTTTTCAATTTTTCCAGTAGTTTAGAAGAAAACGATGTTTTTTTTTCTTTGGTCGTTACAGTACGATAGAAAAAAAAAAGCTGTTATCTCCGTCAATAATAATTTGTTTTCGATTTAGATTTGCTTTTCATAGCTGTTTTAGACAATCTTGATGTATTTTGACACTTTGAGAACGATTTTTCCAGTAGTTTAGAAGAAAACGATGTTTTTTTTTCTTTGGTCGTTACAGTACGATAGAAAAAAAAAGCTGTTATCTCCGTCAATTATAATTTGTTTTCGATTTAGATTTGCTTTTCATAGCTGTTTTAGACAATCTTGATGTATTTTGACACTTTGACAACGATTTTTCCAGTAGTTTAGAAGAAAACGATGTTTTTTTTTCTTTGGTCGTTACAGTACGAAAGTTAAAAAATTTCGTTAATATTAATTTTTTTTTAATAAGATTGGCTTTTTAATTTTTCCAGTAGTTTAGAAGAAAACAATGTTTTTTTTTCTTTGGTCGTTACAGTACGATAGAAAAAAAAAGCTGTTATCTCCGTCAATTATAATTTGTTTTCGATTTAGATTTGCTTTTCATAGCTGTTTTAGACAATCTTGATGTATTTTGACACTTTGACAACGATTTTTCCAGTAGTTTAGAAGAAAACGATGTTTTTTTTTCTTTGGTCGTTACAGTACGAAAGATAAAAAAATTTCGTTAATATTGATTTTTTTTTAATAAGATTGGCTTTTCAATTTTTCCAGTAGTTTAGAAGAAAACGATGTTTTTTTTTCTTTGGTCGTTACAGTACGATAGAAAAAAAAAAGCTGTTATCTCCGTCAATAATAATTTGTTTTCGATTTAGATTTGCTTTTCATAGCTGTTTTAGACAATCTTGATGTATTTTGACACTTTGAGAACGATTTTTCCAGTAGTTTAGAAGAAAACGATGTTTTTTTTTCTTTGGTCGTTACAGTACGATAGAAAAAAAAAGCTGTTATCTCCGTCAATTATAATTTGTTTTCGATTTAGATTTGCTTTTCATAGCTGTTTAGGACAATCTTGATGTATTTTGACACTTTGACAACGATTTTTCCAGAACTTTGGAAGAAAACGATGTTTTATTTCTTTGGTCGTTACAGTATGAAAGAAAAAAAAATTGCGTTAATATTAATTTTTTTTCGATTTAGATTTGCTGTTCATAGCTGCTTAAGACAATCTTGATGTATTTTGATACTTTGACAACGATTTTTCCAGTAGTTTAGAAGAAAACGATGTTTTTTTTCTTTGGTCGTTACAGTACGAAAGATAAAAAAAAAGTTGTTATCTCCGTCAATTATAATTTGTTTTCGATTTAGATTTGCTTTTCATAGCTGTTTAAGACAATCTTGATGAATTTTGACACTTTGACAACGATTTTCCCAGTAGTTTAGAAGAAAACGATGTTTTTTTTCTTTGGTCGTTACAGTACGAAAGTTAAAAAATTGCGTTAATATTAATTTTTTTAAATAAGATTGGCTTTTCTATTTTTCCAGTAGTTTAGAAGAAAACGATGTTTTTTTTCCTTGGTCGTTACAGTACGAAAGAAAAAAGAATGCCTTTAACTTCGTCAATGTTAATTTTTTTTCGATTTAGATTTGCTTTTCATAGCTGTTTTAGACAATCTTGATGTATTTTGACACTTTGAGAACGATTTTTCCAGTAGTTTAGAAGAAAACGATGTTTTTTTTTCTTTGGTCGTTACAGTACGATAGAAAAAAAAAGCTGTTATCTCCGTCAATTATAATTTGTTTTCGATTTAGATTTGCTTTTCATAGCTGTTTTAGACAATCTTGATGTATTTTGACACTTTGACAACGATTTTTCCAGTAGTTTAGAAGAAAACGATGTTTTTTTTTCTTTGGTCGTTACAGTACGAAAGATAAAAAAATTTCGTTAATATTGATTTTTTTTTAATAAGATTGGCTTTTCAATTTTTCCAGTAGTTTAGAAGAAAACGATGTTTTTTTTTCTTTGGTCGTTACAGTACGATAGAAAAAAAAAAGCTGTTATCTCCGTCAATAATAATTTGTTTTCGATTTAGATTTGCTTTTCATAGCTGTTTTAGACAATCTTGATGTATTTTGACACTTTGAGAACGATTTTTCCAGTAGTTTAGAAGAAAACGATGTTTTTTTTTCTTTGGTCGTTACAGTACGATAGAAAAAAAAAGCTGTTATCTCCGTCAATTATAATTTGTTTTCGATTTAGGTTTGCTGTTCATAGCTGTTTAAGACAATCTTGATGTATTTTGACACTTTGACAACGATTTTTCCAGTAGTTTAGAAGAAAACGATGTTTTTTTTTATTTGGTCGTTACAGTACGAAAGAAAAAAAAAAGCTGTTGTCTCCGTCAATTATAATTTGTTTTCGATTTAGATTTGCTTTTCATAGCTGTTTTAGACAATCTTGATGTATTTTGACACTTTGACAACGATTTTTCCAGTAGTTTAGAAGAAAACGATGTTTTTTTTTCTTTGGTCGTTACAGTACGAAAGATAAAAAAATTTCGTTAATATTGATTTTTTTTTAATAAGATTGGCTTTTCAATTTATCCAGTAGTTTAGAAGAAAACGATGTTTTTTTTTCTTTGGTCGTTACAGTACGATAGAAAAAAAAAAGCTGTTATCTCCGTCAATAATAATTTGTTTTCGATTTAGATTTGCTTTTCATAGCTGTTTTAGACAATCTTGATGTATTTTGACACTTTGAGAACGATTTTTCCAGTAGTTTAGAAGAAAACGATGTTTTTTTTTCTTTGGTCGTTACAGTACGATAGAAAAAAAAAGCTGTTATCTCCGTCAATTATAATTTGTTTTCGATTTAGATTTGCTTTTCATAGCTGTTTTAGACAATCTTGATGTATTTTGACACTTTGACAACGATTTTTCCAGTAGTTTAGAAGAAAACGATGTTTTTTTTTCTTTGGTCGTTACAGTACGAAAGTTAAAAAATTTCGTTAATATTAATTTTTTTTTAATAAGATTGGCTTTTTAATTTTTCCAGTAGTTTAGAAGAAAACAATGTTTTTTTTTCTTTGGTCGTTACAGTACGATAGAAAAAAAAAGCTGTTATCTCCGTCAATTATAATTTGTTTTCGATTTAGATTTGCTTTTCATAGCTGTTTTAGACAATCTTGATGTATTTTGACACTTTGACAACGATTTTTCCAGTAGTTTAGAAGAAAACGATGTTTTTTTTTCTTTGGTCGTTACAGTACGAAAGATAAAAAAATTTCGTTAATATTGATTTTTTTTTAATAAGATTGGCTTTTCAATTTTTCCAGTAGTTTAGAAGAAAACGATGTTTTTTTTTCTTTGGTCGTTACAGTACGATAGAAAAAAAAAAGCTGTTATCTCCGTCAATAATAATTTGTTTTCGATTTAGATTTGCTTTTCATAGCTGTTTTAGACAATCTTGATGTATTTTGACACTTTGAGAACGATTTTTCCAGTAGTTTAGAAGAAAACGATGTTTTTTTTTCTTTGGTCGTTACAGTACGATAGAAAAAAAAAGCTGTTATCTCCGTCAATTATAATTTGTTTTCGATTTAGATTTGCTTTTCATAGCTGTTTAGGACAATCTTGATGTATTTTGACACTTTGACAACGATTTTTCCAGAACTTTGGAAGAAAACGATGTTTTATTTCTTTGGTCGTTACAGTATGAAAGAAAAAAAAATTGCGTTAATATTAATTTTTTTTCGATTTAGATTTGCTGTTCATAGCTGCTTAAGACAATCTTGATGTATTTTGATACTTTGACAACGATTTTTCCAGTAGTTTAGAAGAAAACGATGTTTTTTTTCTTTGGTCGTTACAGTACGAAAGATAAAAAAAAAGCTGTTATCTCCGTCAATTATAATTTGTTTTCGATTTAGATTTGCTTTTCATAGCTGTTTAAGACAATCTTGATGAATTTTGACACTTTGACAACGATTTTCCCAGTAGTTTAGAAGAAAACGATGTTTTTTTTCTTTGGTCGTTACAGTACGAAAGTTAAAAAATTGCGTTAATATTAATTTTTTTAAATAAGATTGGCTTTTCTATTTTTCCAGTAGTTTAGAAGAAAACGATGTTTTTTTTCCTTGGTCGTTACAGTACGAAAGAAAAAAGAATGCCTTTAACTTCGTCAATGTTAATTTTTTTTCGATTTAGATTTGCTTTTCATAGCTGTTTTAGACAATCTTGATGTATTTTGACACTTTGACAACGATTTTTCCAGTAGTTTAGAAGAAAACGATGTTTTTTTTCTTTGGTCGTTACAGTACGAAAGTTAAAAAATTTCGTTAATATTAATTTTTTTTTAATAAGATGGGCTTTTCAATTTTTCCAGTAGTTTAGAAGAAAACGATGTTTTTTTTCCTTGGTCGTTACAGTACGATAGAAAAAAAAAATCTGTTATCTCCGTCAATTATAATTTGTTTTCGATTTAGATTTGCTGTTCATAGCTGTTTAAGACAATCTTGATGTATTTTGACACTTTGACAACGATTTTTTAGTAGTTTTGAAGAAAACGATATATTTTTTTCTTTGGTCGTTACAGTACGAAAGAAAAAAAAATGCTGTTAATTTCGTCAATGTTAATTTTTATTCCATTTAGATTTGCTTTTCATAGCTGTTTTAGACAATCTTGATGTATTTTGACACTTTGACAACGATTTTTCCATTAGTTAAGAAGAAAACGATGTTTTTTTTCTTTGGTCGTTACAGTACAAAAGATAAATAAATTTCGTTAATATTAATTTTTTTTTAATAAGATTGGCTTTTAAATTTTTACAGTAGTTTAGAAGAAAACGATGTTTTTTTTTCTTTGGTCGTTACAGTACGAAAGATAAAAAAATTTCGTTAATATTAATTTTTTTTAATAAGATTTGCTTTTTCATTTTTCCAGTAGTTTAGAAGAAAAAGATGTTTTTTTTTCTTTGGTCGTTACAGTACGATAGAAAAAAAAGCTGTTATCTCCGTCAATTAAAATTTGTTTTCGATTTAGGTTTGCTGTTCATAGCTGTTTAAGACAATCTTGATGTATTTTGACACTTTGACAACGATTTTTCCAGTAGTTTAGAAGAAAACGATGTTTTTTTTTATTTGGTCGTTACAGTACGAAAGAAAAAAAAAAGCTGTTGTCTCCGTCAATTATAATTTGTTTTCGATTTAGATTTGCTTTTCATAGCTGTTTAAGACAATCTTGATGTATTTTGACACTTTGACAACGATTTTTCCAGTAGTTTAGAAGAAAACGATGTTTTTTTTTATTTGGTCGTTACAGTACGAAAGAAAAAAAAAAGCTGTTGTCTCCGTCAATTATAATTTGTTTTCGATTTAGATTTGCTTTTCATAGCTGTTTAAGACAATCTTGATGTATTTTGACACTTTGACAACGATTTTTCCAGTAGTTTAGAAGAAAACGATGTTTTTTTTTATTTGGTCGTTACAGTACGAAAGAAAAAAAAAAGCTGTTGTCTCCGTCAATTATAATTTGTTTTCGATTTAGATTTGCTTTTCATAGCTGTTTTAGACAATCTTGATGTATTTTGACACTTTGACAACGATTTTTCCAGTAGTTTAGAAGAAAACGATGTTTTTTTTTCTTTGGTCGTTACAGTACGAAAGATAAAAAAATTTCGTTAATATTGATTTTTTTTTAATAAGATTAACTTTTCCATTTTTCCAGTAGTTTAGAAGAAAACGATGTTTTTTTTTCTTTGGTCGTTACAGTACGAAAGAAAAAAAAATGCTGTTAACTTCGTCAATGTTAATTTTTTTTCGATTTAGATTTGCTTTTTATAGCTGTTTTAGACAATCTTGATGTATTTTGACACTTTGACAACGATTTTTCCAGTAGTTTAGAAGAAAACGATGTTTTTTTTCTTTGGTCGTTACAGTACGAAAGTTAAAAAATTTCGTTAATATTAATTTTTTTTTAATAAGATTGGCTTTTTAATTTTTCCAGTAGTTTAGAAGAAAACAATGTTTTTTTTTCTTTGGTCGTTACAGTACGATAGAAAAAAAAAGCTGTTATCTCCGTCAATTATAATTTGTTTTCGATTTAGATTTGCTTTTCATAGCTGTTTTAGACAATCTTGATGTATTTTGACACTTTGACAACGATTTTTCCAGTAGTTTAGAAGAAAACGATGTTTTTTTTTCTTTGGTCGTTACAGTACGAAAGATAAAAAAATTTCGTTAATATTGATTTTTTTTTAATAAGATTGGCTTTTCAATTTTTCCAGTAGTTTAGAAGAAAACGATGTTTTTTTTTCTTTGGTCGTTACAGTACGATAGAAAAAAAAAAGCTGTTATCTCCGTCAATAATAATTTGTTTTCGATTTAGATTTGCTTTTCATAGCTGTTTTAGACAATCTTGATGTATTTTGACACTTTGAGAACGATTTTTCCAGTAGTTTAGAAGAAAACGATGTTTTTTTTTCTTTGGTCGTTACAGTACGATAGAAAAAAAAAGCTGTTATCTCCGTCAATTATAATTTGTTTTCGATTTAGATTTGCTTTTCATAGCTGTTTAAGACAATCTTGATGTATATTGACACTTTGACAACGATTTTTCCAGAACTTTGGAAGAAAACGATGTTTTATTTCTTTGGTCGTTACAGTATGAAAGAAAAAAAAATTGCGTTAATATTAATTTTTTTTCGATTTAGATTTGCTGTTCATAGCTGCTTAAGACAATCTTGATGTATTTTGATACTTTGACAACGATTTTTCCAGTAGTTTAGAAGAAAACGATGTTTTTTTTCTTTGGTCGTTACAGTACGAAAGATAAAAAAAAAGCTGTTATCTCCGTCAATTATAATTTGTTTTCGATTTAGATTTGCTTTTCATAGCTGTTTAAGACAATCTTGATGAATTTTGACACTTTGACAACGATTTTCCCAGTAGTTTAGAAGAAAACGATGTTTTTTTTCTTTGGTCGTTACAGTACGAAAGTTAAAAAATTGCGTTAATATTAATTTTTTTAAATAAGATTGGCTTTTCTATTTTTCCAGTAGTTTAGAAGAAAACGATGTTTTTTTTCCTTGGTCGTTACAGTACGAAAGAAAAAAGAATGCCTTTAACTTCGTCAATGTTAATTTTTTTTCGATTTAGATTTGCTTTTCATAGCTGTTTTAGACAATCTTGATGTATTTTGACACTTTGACAACGATTTTTCCAGTAGTTTAGAAGAAAACGATGTTTTTTTTCTTTGGTCGTTACAGTACGAAAGTTAAAAAATTTCGTTAATATTAATTTTTTTTTAATAAGATGGGCTTTTCAATTTTTCCAGTAGTTTAGAAGAAAACGATGTTTTTTTTCCTTGGTCGTTACAGTACGATAGAAAAAAAAAATCTGTTATCTCCGTCAATTATAATTTGTTTTCGATTTAGATTTGCTGTTCATAGCTGTTTAAGACAATCTTGATGTATTTTGACACTTTGACAACGATTTTTTAGTAGTTTAGAAGAAAACGATATATTTTTTTCTTTGGTCGTTACAGTACGTAAGAAAAAAAAATGCTGTTAACTTCGTCAATGTTAATTTTTATTCCATTTAGATTTGCTTTTCATAGCTGTTTTAGACAATCTTGATGTATTTTGACACTTTGACAACGATTTTTCCATTAGTTAAGAAGAAAACGATGTTTTTTTTCTTTGGTCGTTACAGTACAAAAGATAAATAAATTTCGTTAATATTAATTTTTTTTTAATAAGATTGGCTTTTAAATTTTTCCAGTAGTTTAGAAGAAAACGATGTTTTTTTTTCTTTGGTCGTTACAGTACGAAAGATAAAAAAATTTCGTTAATATTAATTTTTTTTAATAAGATTTGCTTTTTCATTTTTCCAGTAGTTTAGAAGAAAAAGATGTTTTTTTTTCTTTGGTCGTTACAGTACGATAGAAAAAAAAAGCTGTTATCTCCGTCAATTATAATTTGTTTTCGATTTAGGTTTGCTGTTCATAGCTGTTTAAGACAATCTTGATGTATTTTGACACTTTGACAACGATTTTTCCAGTAGTTTAGAAGAAAACGATGTTTTTTTTTATTTGGTCGTTACAGTACGAAAGAAAAAAAAAAGCTGTTGTCTCCGTCAATTATAATTTGTTTTCGATTTAGATTTGCTTTTCATAGCTGTTTTAGACAATCTTGATGTATTTTGACACTTTGACAACGATTTTTCCAGTAGTTTAGAAGAAAACGATGTTTTTTTTTCTTTGGTCGTTACAGTACGAAAGATAAAAAAATTTCGTTAATATTGATTTTTTTTTAATAAGATTAACTTTTCCATTTTTCCAGTAGTTTAGAAGAAAACGATGTTTTTTTTTCTTTGGTCGTTACAGTACGATAGAAAAAAAAAAGCTGTTATCTCCGTCAATAATAATTTGTTTTCGATTTAGATTTGCTTTTCATAGCTGTTTTAGACAATCTTGATGTATTTTGACACTTTGAGAACGATTTTTCCAGTAGTTTAGAAGAAAACGATGTTTTTTTTTCTTTGGTCGTTACAGTACGATAGAAAAAAAAAGCTGTTATCTCCGTCAATTATAATTTGTTTTCGATTTAGATTTGCTTTTCATAGCTGTTTGAGACAATCTTGATGTATTTTGACACTTTGACAACGATTTTTCCAGAACTTTGGATGAAAACGATGTTTTATTTCTTTGGTCGTTACAGTATGAAAGAAAAAAAAATTGCGTTAATATTAATTTTTTTTCGATTTAGATTTGCTGTTCATAGCTGCTTAAGACAATCTTGATGTATTTTGATACTTTGACAACGATTTTTCCAGTAGTTTAGAAGAAAACGATGTTTTTTTTCTTTGGTCGTTACAGTACGAAAGATAAAAAAAAAGCTGTTATCTCCGTCAATTATAATTTGTTTTCGATTTAGATTTGCTTTTCATAGCTGTTTAAGACAATCTTGATGAATTTTGACACTTTGACAACGATTTTCCCAGTAGTTTAGAAGAAAACGATGTTTTTTTTCTTTGGTCGTTACAGTACGAAAGTTAAAAAATTGCGTTAATATTAATTTTTTTAAATAAGATTGGCTTTTCTATTTTTCCAGTAGTTTAGAAGAAAACGATGTTTTTTTTCTTTGGTCGTTACAGTACGATAGAAAAAAAAAATCTGTTATCTCCGTCAATTATAATTTGTTTTCGATTTAGATTTGCTGTTCATAGCTGTTTAAGACAATCTTGATGTATTTTGACACTTTGACAACGATTTTTTAGTAGTTTAGAAGAAAACGATATATTTTTTTCTTTGGTCGTTACAGTACGAAAGAAAAAAAAATGCTGTTAACTTCGTCAATGTTAATTTTTATTCCATTTAGATTTGCTTTTCATAGCTGTTTTAGACAATCTTGATGTATTTTGACACTTTGACAACGATTTTTCCATTAGTTAAGAAGAAAACGATGTTTTTTTTCTTTGGTCGTTACAGTACAAAAGATAAATAAATTTCGTTAATATTAATTTTTTTTTAATAAGATTGGCTTTTAAATTTTTCCAGTAGTTTAGAAGAAAACGATGTTTTTTTTTCTTTGGTCGTTACAGTACGAAAGATAAAAAAATTTCGTTAATATTGATTTTTTTTTAATAAGATTGGCTTTTCCATTTTTCCAGTAGTTTAGAAGAAAACGATGTTTTTTTTTCTTTGGTCGTTACAGTACGAAAAAAAAAAAATGCTGTTAACTTCGTCAATGTTAATTTTTTTCCGATTTAGGTTTGCTGTTTATAGCTGTTTAAGACAATCTTGATGTATTTTGACACTTTGACAACGATTTTTCCAGTAGTTTAGAAGAAAACGATGTTTTTTTTTATTTGGTCGTTACAGTACGAAAGAAAAAAAAAAGCTGTTGTCTCCGTCAATTATAATTTGTTTTCGATTTAGATTTGCTTTTCATAGCTGTTTTAGACAATCTTGATGTATTTTGACACTTTGACAACGATTTTTCCAGTAGTTTAGAAGAAAACGATGTTTTTTTTTCTTTGGTCGTTACAGTACGAAAGATAAAAAAATTTCGTTAATATTGATTTTTTTTAATAAGATTGGCTTTTCAATTTTTCCAGTAGTTTAGAAGAAAACGATGTTTTTTTTTCTTTACAGTACGATAGAAAAAAAAAAGCTGTTATCTCCGTCAATAATAATTTGTTTTCGATTTAGATTTGCTTTTCATAGCTGTTTTAGACAATCTTGATGTATTTTGACACTTTGACAACGATTTTTCCAGTAGTTTAGAAGAAAACGATGTTTTTTTTTCTTTGGTCGTTACAGTACGATAGAAAAAAAAAGCTGTTATCTCCGTCAATTATAATTTGTTTTCGATTTAGATTTGCTTTTCATAGCTGTTTAAGACAATCTTGATGTATTTTGACACTTTGACAACGATTTTTCCAGAACTTTGGAAGAAAACGATGTTTTATTTCTTTGGTCGTTACAGTATGAAAGAAAAAAAAATTGCGTTAATATTAATTTTTTTTCGATTTAGATTTGCTGTTCATAGCTAATCTGGACAATCTTGATGTATTTTGATACTTTGACAACGATTTTTCCAGTAGTTTAGAAGAAAACGATGTTTTTTTTCTTTGGTCGTTACAGTACGAAAGATAAAAAAAAAGCTGTTATCTCCGTCAATTATAATTTGTTTTCGATTTAGATTTGCTTTTCATAGCTGTTTAAGACAATCTTGATGTATTTTGACACTTTGACAACGATTTTTCCAGTAGTTTAGAAGAAAACGATGTTTTTTTTCTTTGGTCGTTACAGTACGAAAGTTAAAAAATTGCGTTAATATTAATTTTTTTAAATAAGACTGGCTTTTCTATTTTTCCAGTAGTTTAGAAGAAAACGATGTTTTTTTTTCCTTGGTCGTTACAGTACGAAAGAAAAAAGAATGCCTTTAACTTCGTCAATGTTAATTTTTTTTCGATTTAGATTTGCTTTTCATAGCTGTTTTAGACAATCTTGATGTATTTTGACACTTTGACAACGATTTTTCCAGTAGTTTAGAAGAAAACGATGTTTTTTTTCTTTGGTCGTTACAGTACGAAAGTTAAAAAATTTCGTTAATATTAATTTTTTTTTTAATAAAATGGGCTTTTCAATTTTTCCAGTAGTTTAGAAGAAAACGATGTTTTTTTTTCTTTGGTCGTTACAGTACGATAGAAAAAAAAAATCTGTTATCTCCGTCAATTATAATTTGTTTTCGATTTAGATTTGCTGTTCATAGCTGTTTAAGACAATCTTGATGTATTTTGACACTTTGACAACGATTTTTCCAGTAGTTTAGAAGAAAACGATATATTTTTTTCTTTGGTCGTTACAGCACGATAGAAAAAAAAAAGATGTTATCTCCGTCAATAATAATTTGTTTTCGATTTAGATTTGCTTTTCATAGCTGTTTTAGACAATCTTGATGTATTTTGACACTTTGACAACGATTTTTCCAGTAGTTTAGAAGAAAACGATGTTTTTTTTTCTTTGGTCGTTACAGTACGATAGAAAAAAAAAGCTGTTATCTCCGTCAATTATAATTTGTTTTCGATTTAGATTTGCTTTTCATAGCTGTTTAAGACAATCTTGATGTATTTTGACACTTTGACAACGATTTTTCCAGAACTTTGGAAGAAAACGATGTTTTATTTCTTTGGTCGTTACAGTATGAAAGAAAAAAAAATTGCGTTAATATTAATTTTTTTTCGATTTAGATTTGCTGTTCATAGCTGCTTAAGACAATCTTGATGTATTTTGATACTTTGACAACGATTTTTCCAGTAGTTTAGAAGAAAACGATGTTTTTTTTCTTTGGTCGTTACAGTACGAAAGATAAAAAAAAAGCTGTTATCTCCGTCAATTATAATTTGTTTTCGATTTAGATTTGCTTTTCATAGCTGTTTAAGACAATCTTGATGTATTTTGACACTTTGACAACGATTTTTCCAGTAGTTTAGAAGAAAACGATGTTTTTTTTTTCTTTGGTCGTTACAGTACGATAGAAAAAAAAAGCTGTTATCTCCGTCAATTATAATTTGTTTTCGATTTAGATTTGCTTTTCATAGCTGTTTGAGACAATCTTGATGTATTTTGACACTTTGACAACGATTTTTCCAGAACTTTGGATGAAAACGATGTTTTATTTCTTTGGTCGTTACAGTATGAAAGAAAAAAAAATTGCGTTAATATTAATTTTTTTTCGATTTAGATTTGCTGTTCATAGCTGCTTAAGACAATCTTGATGTATTTTGATACTTTGACAACGATTTTTCCAGTAGTTTAGAAGAAAACGATGTTTTTTTTCTTTGGTCGTTACAGTACGAAAGATAAAAAAAAAGCTGTTATCTCCGTCAATTATAATTTGTTTTCGATTTAGATTTGCTTTTCATAGCTGTTTAAGACAATCTTGATGAATTTTGACACTTTGACAACGATTTTCCCAGTAGTTTAGAAGAAAACGATGTTTTTTTTCTTTGGTCGTTACAGTACGAAAGTTAAAAAATTGCGTTAATATTAATTTTTTTAAATAAGATTGGCTTTTCTATTTTTCCAGTAGTTTAGAAGAAAACGATGTTTTTTTTCTTTGGTCGTTACAGTACGATAGAAAAAAAAAATCTGTTATCTCCGTCAATTATAATTTGTTTTCGATTTAGATTTGCTGTTCATAGCTGTTTAAGACAATCTTGATGTATTTTGACACTTTGACAACGATTTTTTAGTAGTTTAGAAGAAAACGATATATTTTTTTCTTTGGTCGTTACAGTACGAAAGAAAAAAAAATGCTGTTAACTTCGTCAATGTTAATTTTTATTCCATTTAGATTTGCTTTTCATAGCTGTTTTAGACAATCTTGATGTATTTTGACACTTTGACAACGATTTTTCCATTAGTTAAGAAGAAAACGATGTTTTTTTTCTTTGGTCGTTACAGTACAAAAGATAAATAAATTTCGTTAATATTAATTTTTTTTTAATAAGATTGGCTTTTAAATTTTTCCAGTAGTTTAGAAGAAAACGATGTTTTTTTTTCTTTGGTCGTTACAGTACGAAAGATAAAAAAATTTCGTTAATATTGATTTTTTTTTAATAAGATTGGCTTTTCCATTTTTCCAGTAGTTTAGAAGAAAACGATGTTTTTTTTTCTTTGGTCGTTACAGTACGAAAAAAAAAAAAATGCTGTTAACTTCGTCAATGTTAATTTTTTTCCGATTTAGGTTTGCTGTTTATAGCTGTTTAAGACAATCTTGATGTATTTTGACACTTTGACAACGATTTTTCCAGTAGTTTAGAAGAAAACGATGTTTTTTTTTATTTGGTCGTTACAGTACGAAAGAAAAAAAAAAGCTGTTGTCTCCGTCAATTATAATTTGTTTTCGATTTAGATTTGCTTTTCATAGCTGTTTTAGACAATCTTGATGTATTTTGACACTTTGACAACGATTTTTCCAGTAGTTTAGAAGAAAACGATGTTTTTTTTTCTTTGGTCGTTACAGTACGAAAGATAAAAAAATTTCGTTAATATTGATTTTTTTTAATAAGATTGGCTTTTCAATTTTTCCAGTAGTTTAGAAGAAAACGATGTTTTTTTTTCTTTACAGTACGATAGAAAAAAAAAAGCTGTTATCTCCGTCAATAATAATTTGTTTTCGATTTAGATTTGCTTTTCATAGCTGTTTTAGACAATCTTGATGTATTTTGACACTTTGACAACGATTTTTCCAGTAGTTTAGAAGAAAACGATGTTTTTTTTTCTTTGGTCGTTACAGTACGATAGAAAAAAAAAGCTGTTATCTCCGTCAATTATAATTTGTTTTCGATTTAGATTTGCTTTTCATAGCTGTTTAAGACAATCTTGATGTATTTTGACACTTTGACAACGATTTTTCCAGAACTTTGGAAGAAAACGATGTTTTATTTCTTTGGTCGTTACAGTATGAAAGAAAAAAAAATTGCGTTAATATTAATTTTTTTTCGATTTAGATTTGCTGTTCATAGCTAATCTGGACAATCTTGATGTATTTTGATACTTTGACAACGATTTTTCCAGTAGTTTAGAAGAAAACGATGTTTGTTTTCTTTGGTCGTTACAGTACGAAAGATAAAAAAAAAGCTGTTATCTCCGTCAATTATAATTTGTTTTCGATTTAGATTTGCTTTTCATAGCTGTTTAAGACAATCTTGATGTATTTTGACACTTTGACAACGATTTTTCCAGTAGTTTAGAAGAAAACGATGTTTTTTTTCTTTGGTCGTTACAGTACGAAAGTTAAAAAATTGCGTTAATATTAATTTTTTTAAATAAGACTGGCTTTTCTATTTTTCCAGTAGTTTAGAAGAAAACGATGTTTTTTTTCCTTGGTCGTTACAGTACGAAAGAAAAAAAAAAAGCTGTTATCTCCGTCAATTATAATTTTTTTTCGATTTAGATTTGCTTTTCATAGCTGTTTTAGACAATCTTGATGTATTTTGACACTTTGACAACGATTTTTCCAGTAGTTTAGAAGAAAACGATGTTTTTTTTCTTTGGTCGTTACAGTACGAAAGTTAAAAAATTTCGTTAATATTAATTTTTTTTTTAATAAAATGGGCTTTTCAATTTTTCCAGTAGTTTAGAAGAAAACGATGTTTTTTTTTCTTTGGTCGTTACAGTACGATAGAAAAAAAAAATCTGTTATCTCCGTCAATTATAATTTGTTTTCGATTTAGATTTGCTGTTCATAGCTGTTTAAGACAATCTTGATGTATTTTGACACTTTGACAACGATTTTTCCAGTAGTTTAGAAGAAAACGATATATTTTTTTCTTTGGTCGTTACAGCACGATAGAAAAAAAAAAGATGTTATCTCCGTCAATAATAATTTGTTTTCGATTTAGATTTGCTTTTCATAGCTGTTTTAGACAATCTTGATGTATTTTGACACTTTGACAACGATTTTTCCAGTAGTTTAGAAGAAAACGATGTTTTTTTTTCTTTGGTCGTTACAGTACGATAGAAAAAAAAAGCTGTTATCTCCGTCAATTATAATTTGTTTTCGATTTAGATTTGCTTTTCATAGCTGTTTAAGACAATCTTGATGTATTTTGACACTTTGACAACGATTTTTCCAGAACTTTGGAAGAAAACGATGTTTTATTTCTTTGGTCGTTACAGTATGAAAGAAAAAAAAATTGCGTTAATATTAATTTTTTTTCGATTTAGATTTGCTGTTCATAGCTGCTTAAGACAATCTTGATGTATTTTGATACTTTGACAACGATTTTTCCAGTAGTTTAGAAGAAAACGATGTTTTTTTTCTTTGGTCGTTACAGTACGAAAGATAAAAAAAAAGCTGTTATCTCCGTCAATTATAATTTGTTTTCGATTTAGATTTGCTTTTCATAGCTGTTTAAGACAATCTTGATGTATTTTGACACTTTGACAACGATTTTTCCAGTAGTTTAGAAGAAAACGATGTTTTTTTTTTCTTTGGTCGTTACAGTACGAAAGAAAAAAAAAATGCTGTTAACTTCGTCAATGTTAATTTTTTTTCGATTTAGATTTGCTTTTCATAGCTGTTTTAGACAATCTTGATGTATTTTGACACTTTGACAACGATTTTCCCAGTAGTTTAGAAGAAAACGATGTTTTTTTTCTTTGGTCGTTACAGTACGAAAGTTAAAAAATTTCGTTGATATTAATTTTTTTTAATAAGATTGGCTTTTCTATTTTTCCAGTAGTTTAGAAGAAAACGATGTTTTTTTTCCTTGGTCGTTACAGTACGAAAGAAAAAAAAATGCTGTTAACTTCGTCAATGTTAATTTTTTTTCTATTTAGATTTGCTTTTCATAGCTGTTTTAGACAATCTTGATGTATTTTGACACTTTGACAACGATTTTTCCAGTAGTTTAGAAGAAAACGATGTTGTTTTTTTCTTTGGTCGTTACAGTACGAAAGAAAAAAAAAATGCTGTTAAGTCCGTCAATGTTAATTTTTGTTCGATTTAGATTTGCTTTTCATAGCTGTTTAAGACAATCTTGATGTATTTTGACACTTTGACAACGATTTTTCCAGTAGTTTAGAAGAAAACGATGTTTTTTTTCTTTGGTCGTTACAGTACGAAAGTTAAAAAATTTCGTTAATATTAATTTTTTTTAATAAGATTGGCTTTTCAATTTTTCCAGTAGTTTAGAAGAAAATGATGTTTTTTTTTCTTTGGTCGTTACAGTACGAAAAATAAAAAAATTTCGTTAACATTGATTTTTTTTAAATAAGATTGGCTTTTCCATTTTTCCAGTAGTTTAGAAGAAAACGATGTTTTTTTTTCTTTGGTCGTTACAGTACGATAGAAAAAAATAATCTGTTATCTCCGTCAATTATAATTTGTTTTCGATTTAGATTTGCTTTTCATAGCTGTTTAAGACAATCTTGATGTATTTTGACACTTTGACAACGAGTTTTCCAGTAGTTTAGAAGAAAACGATGTTGTTTTTTTCTTTGGTCGTTACAGTACGAAAGAAAAAAAAATGCTGTTAAGTCCGTCAATGTTAATTTTTGTTCGATTTAGATTTGCTTTTCATAGCTGTTTAAGACAATCTTGATGTATTTTGACACTTTGACAACGATTTTTCCAGTAGTTTAGAAGAAAACGATGTTTTTTTTTCTTTGGTCGTTACAGTACGAAAGATAAAAAAATTTCGTTAATATTAATTTTTTTTAATAAGATTGGCTTTTCAATTTTTCCAGTAGTTTAGAAGAAAATGATGTTTTTTTTCTTTGGTCGTTACAGTACGAAAGTTAAAAAAATTTCGTTAATATTGATTTTTTAAAAATAAGATTGGCTTTTCCATTTTTCCAGTAGTTTAGAAGAAAACGATGTTTTTTTTTCTTTGGTCGTTACAGTACGAAAGAAAAAAAATGCTGTTAACTTCGTCAATGTTAATTTTTTTTCGATTTAGATTTGCTTTTCATAGCTGTTTTAGACAATCTTGATGTATTTTGACACTTTGACAACGATTTTTCCAGTAGTTTAGAAGAAAACGATGTTTTTTTTTCTTTGGTCGTTACAGTACGATAGAAAAAAAAAGCTGTTATCTCCGTCAATTATAATTTGTTTTCGATTTAGATTTGCTGTTCATAGCTGTTTAAGACAATCTTGATGTATTTTGACACTTTGACAACGATTTTTTAGTAGTTTAGAAGAAAACGATATATTTTTTTCTTTGGTCGTTACAGTACGAAAGAAAAAAAAATGCTGTTAACTTCGTCAATGTTAATTTTTATTCCATTTAGATTTGCTTTTCATAGCTGTTTTAGACAATCTTGATGTATTTTGACACTTTGACAACGATTTTTCCATTAGTTAAGAAGAAAACGATGTTTTTTTTCTTTGGTCGTTACAGTACAAAAGATAAATAAATTTCGTTAATATTATTTTTTTTGAATAAGATTGGCTTTTAAATTTTTCCAGTAGTTTAGAAGAAAACGATGTTTTTTTTTCTTTGGTCGTTACAGTACGAAAGATAAAAAAATTTCGTTAATATTGATTTTTTTTAAATAAGATTGGCTTTTCCATTTTTCCAGTAGTTTAGAAGAAAACGATGTTTTTTTTTCTTTGGTCGTTACAGTACGAAAGAAAAAAAATGCTGTTAAGTCCGTCAATGTTAATTTTTGTTCGATTTAGATTTGCTTTTCATAGCTGTTTAAGACAATCTTGATGTATTTTGACACTTTGACAACGATTTTTCCAGTAGTTTAGAAGAAAACGATGTTTTTTTTCTTTGGTCGTTACAGTACGAAAGTTAAAAAATTTCGTTAATATTAATTTTTTTTTTAATAAAATGGGCTTTTCAATTTTTCCAGTAGTTTAGAAGAAAACGATGTTTTTTTTTCTTTGGTCGTTACAGTACGATAAAAAAAAAAATCTGTTATCTCCGTCAATTATAATTTGTTTTCGATTTAGATTTGCTGTTCATAGCTGTTTAAGACAATCTTGATGTATTTTGACACTTTGACAACGATTTTTTAGTAGTTTAGAAGAAAACGATATATTTTTTTCTTTGGTCGTTACAGTACGAAAGAAAAAAAAATGCTGTTAACTTCGTCAATGTTAATTTTTATTCCATTTAGATTTGCTTTTCATAGCTGTTTTAGACAATCTTGATGTATTTTGACACTTTGACAACGATTTTTCCATTAGTTAAGAAGAAAACGATGTTTTTTTTCTTTGGTCGTTACAGTACAAAAGATAAATAAATTTCGTTAATATTATTTTTTTTGAATAAGATTGGCTTTTAAATTTTTCCAGTAGTTTAGAAGAAAACGATGTTTTTTTTTCTTTGGTCGTTACAGTACGAAAGATAAAAAAATTTCGTTAATATTGATTTTTTAAAAATAAGATTGGCTTTTCCATTTTTCCAGTAGTTTAGAAGAAAACGATGTTTTTTTTTCTTTGGTCGTTACAGTACGAAAGAAAAAAAATGCTGTTAACTTCGTCAATGTTAATTTTTTTTCGATTTAGATTTGCTTTTCATAGCTGTTTTAGACAATCTTGATGTATTTTGACACTTTGACAACGATTTTTCCAGTAGTTTAGAAGAAAACGATGTTTTTTTTCTTTGGTCGTTACAGTACGAAAGTTAAAAAATTTCGTTAATATTAATTTTTTTTAATAAGATTGGCTTTTCAATTTTTCCAGTAGTTTAGAAGAAAACGATGTTGTTTTTTTCTTTGGTCGTTACAGTACGAAAGAAAAAAAAAATGCTGTTAAGTCCGTCAATGTTAATTTTTGTTCGATTTAGATTTGCTTTTCATAGCTGTTTAAGACAATCTTGATGTATTTTGACACTTTGACAACGATTTTTCCAGTAGTTTAGAAGAAAACGATGTTTTTTTTCTTTGGTCGTTACAGTACGAAAGTTAAAAAATTTCGTTAATATTAATTTTTTTTTTAATAAAATGGGCTTTTCAATTTTTCCAGTAGTTTAGAAGAAAACGATGTTTTTTTTTCTTTGGTCGTTACAGTACGATAGAAAAAAAAATCTGTTATCTCCGTCAATTATAATTTGTTTTCGATTTAGATTTGCTGTTCATAGCTGTTTAAGACAATCTTGATGTATTTTGACACTTTGACAACGATTTTTTAGTAGTTTAGAAGAAAACGATATATTTTTTTCTTTGGTCGTTACAGTACGAAAGAAAAAAAAATGCTGTTAACTTCGTCAATGTTAATTTTTATTCCATTTAGATTTGCTTTTCATAGCTGTTTTAGACAATCTTGATGTATTTTGACACTTTGACAACGATTTTTCCATTAGTTAAGAAGAAAACGATGTTTTTTTTCTTTGGTCGTTACAGTACAAAAGATAAATAAATTTCGTTAATATTATTTTTTTTGAATAAGATTGGCTTTTAAATTTTTCCAGTAGTTTAGAAGAAAACGATGTTTTTTTTTCTTTGGTCGTTACAGTACGAAAGATAAAAAAATTTCGTTAATATTGATTTTTTAAAAATAAGATTGGCTTTTCCATTTTTCCAGTAGTTTAGAAGAAAACGATGTTTTTTTTTCTTTGGTCGTTACAGTACGAAAGAAAAAAAAATGCTGTTAACTTCGTCAATGTTAATTTTTTTCCGATTTAGGTTTGCTGTTTATAGCTGTTTAAGACAATCTTGATGTATTTTGACACTTTGACAACGATTTTTCCAGTAGTTTAGAAGAAAACGATGTTTTTTTTTATTTGGTCGTTACAGTACGAAAGTTAAAAAATTTCGTTAATATTAATTTTTTTTTAATAAGATTGGCTTTTCAATTTTTCCAGTAGTTTAGAAGAAAATGATGTTTTTTTTTCTTTGGTCGTTACAGTACTAAAGATAAAAAAATTTCGTTAATATTGATTTTTTTTAAATAAGATTGGCTTTTCCATTTTTCCAGTAGTTTAGAAGAAAACGATGTTTTTTTTTCTTTGGTCGTTACAGTACGAAAGAAAAAAAATGCTGTTAACTTCGTCAATGTTAATTTTTTTTCGATTTAGATTTGCTTTTCATAGCTGTTTTAGACAATCTTGATGTATTTTGACACTTTGACAACGATTTTTCCAGTAGTTTAGAAGAAAATGATGTTTTTTTTCTTTGGTCGTTACAGTACGAAAGTTAAAAAAATTTCGTTAATATTGATTTTTTAAAAATAAGATTGGCTTTTCCATTTTTCCAGTAGTTTAGAAGAAAACGATGTTTTTTTTTCTTTGGTCGTTACAGTACGAAAGAAAAAAAATGCTGTTAACTTCGTCAATGTTAATTTTTTTTCGATTTAGATTTGCTTTTCATAGCTGTTTTAGACAATCTTGATGTATTTTGACACTTTGACAACGATTTTTCCAGTAGTTTAGAAGAAAACGATGTTTTTTTTTCTTTGGTCGTTACAGTACGATAGAAAAAAAAAGCTGTTATCTCCGTCAATTATAATTTGTTTTCGATTTAGATTTGCTTTTCATAGCTGTTTAAGACAATCTTGATGTATTTTGACACTTTGACAACGATTTTTCCAGAACTTTGGAAGAAAACGATGTTTTATTTCTTTGGTCGTTACAGTATGAAAGAAAAAAAAATTGCGTTAATATTAATTTTTTTTCGATTTAGATTTGCTGTTCATAGCTGCTTAAGACAATCTTGATGTATTTTGATACTTTGACAACGATTTTTCCAGTAGTTTAGAAGAAAACGATGTTTTTTTTCTTTGGTCGTTACAGTACGAAAGATAAAAAAAAAGCTGTTATCTCCGTCAATTATAATTTGTTTTCGATTTAGATTTGCTTTTCATAGCTGTTTAAGACAATCTTGATGTATTTTGACACTTTGACAACGATTTTTCCAGTAGTTTAGAAGAAAACGATGTTTTTTTTTTCTTTGGTCGTTACAGTACGAAAGAAAAAAAAAATGCTGTTAACTTCGTCAATGTTAATTTTTTTTCGATTTAGATTTGCTTTTCATAGCTGTTTTAGACAATCTTGATGTATTTTGACACTTTGACAACGATTTTCCCAGTAGTTTAGAAGAAAACGATGTTTTTTTTCTTTGGTCGTTACAGTACGAAAGTTAAAAAATTTCGTTGATATTAATTTTTTTAAATAAGATTGGCTTTTCTATTTTTCCAGTAGTTTAGAAGAAAACGATGTTTTTTTTCCTTGGTCGTTACAGTACGAAAGAAAAAAAAATGCTGTTAACTTCGTCAATGTTAATTTTTTTTCTATTTAGATTTGCTTTTCATAGCTGTTTTAGACAATCTTGATGTATTTTGACACTTTGACAACGATTTTTCCAGTAGTTTAGAAGAAAACGATGTTGTTTTTTTCTTTGGTCGTTACAGTACGAAAGAAAAAAAAAATGCTGTTAAGTCCGTCAATGTTAATTTTTGTTCGATTTAGATTTGCTTTTCATAGCTGTTTAAGACAATCTTGATGTATTTTGACACTTTGACAACGATTTTTCCAGTAGTTTAGAAGAAAACGATGTTTTTTTTCTTTGGTCGTTACAGTACGAAAGTTAAAAAATTTCGTTAATATTTATTTTTTTTAATAAGATTGGCTTTTCAATTTTTCCAGTAGTTTAGAAGAAAATGATGTTTTTTTTTCTTTGGTCGTTACAGTACGAAAAATAAAAAAATTTCGTTAACATTGATTTTTTTTAAATAAGATTGGCTTTTCCATTTTTCCAGTAGTTTAGAAGAAAACGATGTTTTTTTTTCTTTGGTCGTTACAGTACGATAGAAAAAAATAATCTGTTATCTCCGTCAATTATAATTTGTTTTCGATTTAGATTTGCTTTTCATAGCTGTTTAAGACAATCTTGATGTATTTTGACACTTTGACAACGAGTTTTCCAGTAGTTTAGAAGAAAACGATGTTGTTTTTTTCTTTGGTCGTTACAGTACGAAAGAAAAAAAAATGCTGTTAAGTCCGTCAATGTTAATTTTTGTTCGATTTAGATTTGCTTTTCATAGCTGTTTAAGACAATCTTGATGTATTTTGACACTTTGACAACGATTTTTCCAGTAGTTTAGAAGAAAACGATGTTTTTTTTTCTTTGGTCGTTACAGTACGAAAGATAAAAAAATTTCGTTAATATTAATTTTTTTTAATAAGATTGGCTTTTCAATTTTTCCAGTAGTTTAGAAGAAAATGATGTTTTTTTTCTTTGGTCGTTACAGTACGAAAGTTAAAAAAATTTCGTTAATATTGATTTTTTAAAAATAAGATTGGCTTTTCCATTTTTCCAGTAGTTTAGAAGAAAACGATGTTTTTTTTTCTTTGGTCGTTACAGTACGAAAAAAAAAAATGCTGTTAACTTCGTCAATGTTAATTTTTTTTCGATTTAGATTTGCTTTTCATAGCTGTTTTAGACAATTTTGATGTATTTTGACACTTTGACAACGATTTTTCCAGTAGTTTAGAAGAAAACGATGTTTTTTTTCTTTGGTCGTTACAGTACGAAAGTTAAAAAATTTCGTTAATATTAATTTTTTTTTAATAAGATTGGCTTTTCAATTTGTCCAGTAGTTTAGAAGAAAATGATGTTTTTTTTTCTTTGGTCGTTACAGTACGAAAGATAAAAAAATTTCGTTAATATTGATTTTTTAAAAATAAGATTGGCTTTTCCATTTTTCCAGTAGTTTAGAAGAAAACGATGTTTTTTTTTCTTTGGTCGTTACAGTACGAAAGAAAAAAAATGCTGTTAACTTCGTCAATGTTAATTTTTTTTCGATTTAGATTTGCTTTTCATAGCTGTTTTAGACAATCTTGATGTATTTTGACACTTTGACAACGATTTTTCCAGTAGTTTAGAAGAAAACGATGTTTTTTTTCTTTGGTCGTTACAGTACGAAAGTTAAAAAATTTCGTTAATATTAATTTTTTTTAATAAGATTGGCTTTTCAATTTTTCCAGTAGTTTAGAAGAAAACGATGTTGTTTTTTTCTTTGGTCGTTACAGTACGAAAGAAAAAAAAAATGCTGTTAAGTCCGTCAATGTTAATTTTTGTTCGATTTAGATTTGCTTTTCATAGCTGTTTAAGACAATCTTGATGTATTTTGACACTTTGACAACGATTTTTCCAGTAGTTTAGAAGAAAACGATGTTTTTTTTCTTTGGTCGTTACAGTACGAAAGTTAAAAAATTTCGTTAATATTAATTTTTTTTTTAATAAAATGGGCTTTTCAATTTTTCCAGTAGTTTAGAAGAAAACGATGTTTTTTTTTCTTTGGTCGTTACAGTACGATAGAAAAAAAAAATCTGTTATCTCCGTCAATTATAATTTGTTTTCGATTTAGATTTGCTGTTCATAGCTGTTTAAGACAATCTTGATGTATTTTGACACTTTGACAACGATTTTTTAGTAGTTTAGAAGAAAACGATATATTTTTTTCTTTGGTCGTTACAGTACGAAAGAAAAAAAAATGCTGTTAAGTCCGTCAATGTTAATTTTTATTCCATTTAGATTTGCTTTTCATAGCTGTTTTAGACAATCTTGATGTATTTTGACACTTTGACAACGATTTTTCCATTAGTTAAGAAGAAAACGATGTTTTTTTTCTTTGGTCGTTACAGTACAAAAGATAAATAAATTTCGTTAATATTATTTTTTTTGAATAAGATTGGCTTTTAAATTTTTCCAGTAGTTTAGAAGAAAACGATGTTTTTTTTTCTTTGGTCGTTACAGTACGAAAGATAAAAAAATTTCGTTAATATTGATTTTTTAAAAATAAGATTGGCTTTTCCATTTTTCCAGTAGTTTAGAAGAAAACGATGTTTTTTTTTCTTTGGTCGTTACAGTACGAAAGAAAAAAAAATGCTGTTAACTTCGTCAATGTTAATTTTTTTCCGATTTAGGTTTGCTGTTTATAGCTGTTTAAGACAATCTTGATGTATTTTGACACTTTGACAACGATTTTTCCAGTAGTTTAGAAGAAAACGATGTTTTTTTTTATTTGGTCGTTACAGTACGAAAGAAAAAAAAAAGCTGTTGTCTCCGTCAATTATAATTTGTTTTCGATTTAGATTTGCTTTTCATAGCTGTTTTAGACAATCTTGATGTATTTTGACACTTTGACAACGATTTTTCCAGTAGTTTAGAAGAAAACGATGTTTTTTTTTCTTTGGTCGTTACAGTACGAAAGATAAAAAAATTTCGTTAATATTGATTTTTTTTTAATAAGATTGGCTTTTCAATTTTTCCAGTAGTTTAGAAGAAAACGATGTTTTTTTTTCTTTGGTCGTTACAGTACGATAGAAAAAAAAAGCTGTTATCTCCGTCAATAATAATTTGTTTTCGATTTAGATTTGCTTTTCATAGCTGTTTTAGACAATCTTGATGTATTTTGACACTTTGACAACGATTTTTCCAGTAGTTTAGAAGAAAACGATGTTTTTTTTTCTTTGGTCGTTACAGTACGATAGAAAAAAAAAGCTGTTATCTCCGTCAATTATAATTTGTTTTCGATTTAGATTTGCTTTTCATAGCTGTTTAAGACAATCTTGATGTATTTTGACACTTTGACAACGATTTTTCCAGAACTTTGGAAGAAAACGATGTTTTATTTCTTTGGTCGTTACAGTATGAAAGAAAAAAAAATTGCGTTAATATTAATTTTTTTTCGATTTAGATTTGCTGTTCATAGCTGCTTAAGACAATCTTGATGTATTTTGATACTTTGACAACGATTTTTCCAGTAGTTTAGAAGAAAACGATGTTTTTTTTCTTTGGTCGTTACAGTACGAAAGATAAAAAAAAAGCTGTTATCTCCGTCAATTATAATTTGATTTAGATTTGCTTTTCATAGCTGTTTAAGACAATCTTGATGTATTTTGACACTTTGACAACGATTTTTCCAGTAGTTTAGAAGAAAACGATGTTTTTTTTCTTTGGTCGTTACAGTACGAAAGTTAAAAAATTTCGTTAATATTAATTTTTTTTAATAAGATTGGCTTTTCAATTTTTCCAGTAGTTTAGAAGAAAATGATGTTTTTTTTTTCTTTGGTCGTTACAGTACGAAAGAAAAAAAAAATGCTGTTAACTTCGTCAATGTTAATTTTTTTTCGATTTAGATTTGCTTTTCATAGCTGTTTTAGACAATCTTGATGTATTTTGACACTTTGACAACGATTTTTCCAGTAGTTTAGAAGAAAACGATGTTTTTTTTCTTTGGTCGTTACAGTACGAAAGTTAAAAAATTTCGTTAATATTAATTTTTTTTTAATAAGATTGGCTTTTCAATTTTTCCAGTAGTTTAGAAGAAAATGATGTTTTTTTTTCTTTGGTCGTTACAGTACGAAAGATAAAAAAATTTCGTTAATATTGATTTTTTAAAAATAAGATTGGCTTTTCCATTTTTCCAGTAGTTTAGAAGAAAACGATGTTTTTTTTTCTTTGGTCGTTACAGTACGAAAGAAAAAAAATGCTGTTAACTTCGTCAATGTTAATTTTTTTTCGATTTAGATTTGCTTTTCATAGCTGTTTTAGACAATCTTGATGTATTTTGACACTTTGACAACGATTTTTCCAGTAGTTTAGAAGAAAACGATGTTTTTTTTCTTTGGTCGTTACAGTACGAAAGTTAAAAAATTTCGTTAATATTAATTTTTTTTAATAAGATTGGCTTTTCAATTTTTCCAGTAGTTTAGAAGAAAACGATGTTGTTTTTTTCTTTGGTCGTTACAGTACGAAAGAAAAAAAAAATGCTGTTAAGTCCGTCAATGTTAATTTTTGTTCGATTTAGATTTGCTTTTCATAGCTGTTTAAGACAATCTTGATGTATTTTGACACTTTGACAACGATTTTTCCAGTAGTTTAGAAGAAAACGATGTTTTTTTTCTTTGGTCGTTACAGTACGAAAGTTAAAAAATTTCGTTAATATTAATTTTTTTTTTAATAAAATGGGCTTTTCAATTTTTCCAGTAGTTTAGAAGAAAACGATGTTTTTTTTTCTTTGGTCGTTACAGTACGATAGAAAAAAAAAATCTGTTATCTCCGTCAATTATAATTTGTTTTCGATTTAGATTTGCTGTTCATAGCTGTTTAAGACAATCTTGATGTATTTTGACACTTTGACAACGATTTTTTAGTAGTTTAGAAGAAAACGATATATTTTTTTCTTTGGTCGTTACAGTACGAAAGAAAAAAAAATGCTGTTAACTTCGTCAATGTTAATTTTTATTCCATTTAGATTTGCTTTTCATAGCTGTTTTAGACAATCTTGATGTATTTTGACACTTTGACAACGATTTTTCCATTAGTTAAGAAGAAAACGATGTTTTTTTTCTTTGGTCGTTACAGTACAAAAGATAAATAAATTTCGTTAATATTATTTTTTTTGAATAAGATTGGCTTTTAAATTTTTCCAGTAGTTTAGAAGAAAACGATGTTTTTTTTTCTTTGGTCGTTACAGTACGAAAGATAAAAAAATTTCGTTAATATTGATTTTTTAAAAATAAGATTGGCTTTTCCATTTTTCCAGTAGTTTAGAAGAAAACGATGTTTTTTTTTCTTTGGTCGTTACAGTACGAAAGAAAAAAAAATGCTGTTAACTTCGTCAATGTTAATTTTTTTCCGATTTAGGTTTGCTGTTTATAGCTGTTTAAGACAATCTTGATGTATTTTGACACTTTGACAACGATTTTTCCAGTAGTTTAGAAGAAAACGATGTTTTTTTTTATTTGGTCGTTACAGTACGAAAGAAAAAAAAAAGCTGTTGTCTCCGTCAATTATAATTTGTTTTCGATTTAGATTTGCTTTTCATAGCTGTTTTAGACAATCTTGATGTATTTTGACACTTTGACAACGATTTTTCCAGTAGTTTAGAAGAAAACGATGTTTTTTTTTCTTTGGTCGTTACAGTACGAAAGATAAAAAAATTTCGTTAATATTGATTTTTTTTTAATAAGATTGGCTTTTCAATTTTTCCAGTAGTTTAGAAGAAAACGATGTTTTTTTTTCTTTGGTCGTTACAGTACGATAGAAAAAAAAAAGCTGTTATCTCCGTCAATAATAATTTGTTTTCGATTTAGATTTGCTTTTCATAGCTGTTTTAGACAATCTTGATGTATTTTGACACTTTGACAACGATTTTTCCAGTAGTTTAGAAGAAAACGATGTTTTTTTTTCTTTGGTCGTTACAGTACGATAGAAAAAAAAAGCTGTTATCTCCGTCAATTATAATTTGTTTTCGATTTAGATTTGCTTTTCATAGCTGTTTAAGACAATCTTGATGTATTTTGACACTTTGACAACGATTTTTCCAGAACTTTGGAAGAAAACGATGTTTTATTTCTTTGGTCGTTACAGTATGAAAGAAAAAAAAATTGCGTTAATATTAATTTTTTTTCGATTTAGATTTGCTGTTCATAGCTGCTTAAGACAATCTTGATGTATTTTGATACTTTGACAACGATTTTTCCAGTAGTTTAGAAGAAAACGATGTTTTTTTTCTTTGGTCGTTACAGTACGAAAGATAAAAAAAAAGCTGTTATCTCCGTCAATTATAATTTGATTTAGATTTGCTTTTCATAGCTGTTTAAGACAATCTTGATGTATTTTGACACTTTGACAACGATTTTTCCAGTAGTTTAGAAGAAAACGATGTTTTTTTTCTTTGGTCGTTACAGTACGAAAGTTAAAAAATTTCGTTAATATTAATTTTTTTTAATAAGATTGGCTTTTCAATTTTTCCAGTAGTTTAGAAGAAAATGATGTTTTTTTTTTCTTTGGTCGTTACAGTACGAAAGAAAAAAAAAATGCTGTTAAGTCCGTCAATGTTAATTTTTGTTCGATTTAGATTTGCTTTTCATAGCTGTTTAAGACAATCTTGATGTATTTTGACACTTTGACAACGATTTTTCTAGTAGTTTAGAAGAAAACGATGTTTTTTTTCTTTGGTCGTTACAGGACGAAAGTTAAAAAATTTCGTTAATATTAATTTTTTTTTTAATAAAATGGGCTTTTCAATTTTTCCAGTAGTTTAGAAGAAAACGATGTTTTTTTTTCTTTGGTCGTTACAGTACGATAGAAAAAAAAAATCTGTTATCTCCGTCAATTATAATTTGTTTTCGATTTAGATTTGCTGTTCATAGCTGTTTAAGACAATCTTGATGTATTTTGACACTTTGACAACGATTTTTTAGTAGTTTAGAAGAAAACGATGTTTTTTTTCTTTGGTCGTTACAGTACAAAAGATAAATAAATTTCGTTAATATTATTTTTTTTGAATAAGATTGGCTTTTAAATTTTTCCAGTAGTTTAGAAGAAAACGATGTTTTTTTTTCTTTGGTCGTTACAGTACGAAAGATAAAAAAATTTCGTTAATATTGATTTTTTAAAAATAAGATTGGCTTTTCCATTTTTCCAGTAGTTTAGAAGAAAACGATGTTTTTTTTTCTTTGGTCGTTACAGTACGAAAGAAAAAAAAATGCTGTTAACTTCGTCAATGTTAATTTTTTTCCGATTTAGGTTTGCTGTTTATAGCTGTTTAAGACAATCTTGATGTATTTTGACACTTTGACAACGATTTTTCCAGTAGTTTAGAAGAAAACGATGTTTTTTTTTATTTGGTCGTTACAGTACGAAAGAAAAAAAAAAGCTGTTGTCTCCGTCAATTATAATTTGTTTTCGATTTAGATTTGCTTTTCATAGCTGTTTTAGACAATCTTGATGTATTTTGACACTTTGACAACGATTTTTCCAGTAGTTTAGAAGAAAACGATGTTTTTTTTTCTTTGGTCGTTACAGTACGAAAGATAAAAAAATTTCGTTAATATTGATTTTTTTTTAATAAGATTGGCTTTTCAATTTTTCCAGTAGTTTAGAAGAAAACGATGTTTTTTTTTCTTTGGTCGTTACAGTACGATAGAAAAAAAAAAGCTGTTATCTCCGTCAATAATAATTTGTTTTCGATTTAGATTTGCTTTTCATAGCTGTTTTAGACAATCTTGATGTATTTTGACACTTTGACAACGATTTTTCCAGTAGTTTAGAAGAAAACGATGTTTTTTTTTCTTTGGTCGTTACAGTACGATAGAAAAAAAAAGCTGTTATCTCCGTCAATTATAATTTGTTTTCGATTTAGATTTGCTTTTCATAGCTGTTTAAGACAATCTTGATGTATTTTGACACTTTGACAACGATTTTTCCAGAACTTTGGAAGAAAACGATGTTTTATTTCTTTGGTCGTTACAGTATGAAAGAAAAAAAAATTGCGTTAATATTAATTTTTTTTCGATTTAGATTTGCTGTTCATAGCTGCTTAAGACAATCTTGATGTATTTTGATACTTTGACAACGATTTTTCCAGTAGTTTAGAAGAAAACGATGTTTTTTTTCTTTGGTCGTTACAGTACGAAAGAAAAAAAAAAAGCTGTTATCTCCGTCAATTATAATTTGATTTAGATTTGCTTTTCATAGCTGTTTAAGACAATCTTGATGTATTTTGACACTTTGACAACGATTTTCCCAGTAGTTTAGAAGAAAACGATGTTTTTTTTCTTTGGTCGTTACAGTACGAAAGTTAAAAAATTGCGTTAATATTAATTTTTTTAAATAAGACTGGCTTTTCTATTTTTCCAGTAGTTTAGAAGAAAACGATGTTTTTTTTCCTTGGTCGTTACAGTACGAAAGAAAAAAGAATGCCTTTAACTTCGTCAATGTTAATTTTTTTTCGATTTAGATTTGCTTTTCATAGCTGTTTTAGACAATCTTGATGTATTTTGACACTTTGACAACGATTTTTCCAGTAGTTTAGAAGAAAACGATGTTTTTTTTCTTTGGTCGTTACAGTACGAAAGTTAAAAAATTTCGTTAATATTAATTTTTTTTTTAATAAAATGGGCTTTTCAATTTTTCCAGTAGTTTAGAAGAAAACGATGTTTTTTTTTCTTTGGTCGTTACAGTACGATAGAAAAAAAAAATCTGCTATCTCCGTCAATTATAATTTGTTTTCGATTTAGATTTGCTGTTCATAGCTGTTTAAGACAATCTTGATGTATTTTGACACTTTGACAACGATTTTTCCAGTAGTTTAGAAGAAAACGATATATTTTTTTCTTTGGTCGTTACAGCACGATAGAAAAAAAAAAGATGTTATCTCCGTCAATAATAATTTGTTTTCGATTTAGATTTGCTTTTCATAGCTGTTTTAGACAATCTTGATGTATTTTGACACTTTGACAACGATTTTTCCAGTAGTTTAGAAGAAAACGATGTTTTTTTTTCTTTGGTCGTTACAGTACGATAGAAAAAAAAACCTGTTATCTCCGTCAATTATAATTTGTTTTCGATTTAGATTTGCTTTTCATAGCTGTTTAAGACAATCTTGATGTATTTTGACACTTTGACAACGATTTTTCCAGAACTTTGGAAGAAAACGATGTTTTATTTCTTTGGTCGTTACAGTATGAAAGAAAAAAAAATTGCGTTAATATTAATTTTTTTTCGATTTAGATTTGCTGTTCATAGCTGCTTAAGACAATCTTGATGTATTTTGATACTTTGACAACGATTTTTCCAGTAGTTTAGAAGAAAACGATGTTTTTTTTCTTTGGTCGTTACAGTACGAAAGATAAAAAAAAAGCTGTTATCTCCGTCAATTATAATTTGTTTTCGATTTAGATTTGCTTTTCATAGCTGTTTAAGACAATCTTGATGTATTTTGACACTTTGACAACGATTTTTCCAGTAGTTTAGAAGAAAACGATGTTTTTTTTTTTCTTTGGTCGTTACAGTACGAAAGAAAAAAAAAATGCTGTTAACTTCGTCAATGTTAATTTTTTTTCGATTTAGATTTGCTTTTCATAGCTGTTTTAGACAATCTTGATGTATTTTGACACTTTGACAACGATTTTCCCAGTAGTTTAGAAGAAAACGATGTTTTTTTTCTTTGGTCGTTACAGTACGAAAGTTAAAAAATTTCGTTGATATTAATTTTTTTTAATAAGATTGGCTTTTCTATTTTTCCAGTAGTTTAGAAGAAAACGATGTTTTTTTTCCTTGGTCGTTACAGTACGAAAGAAAAAAAAATGCTGTTAACTTCGTCAATGTTAATTTTTTTTCTATTTAGATTTGCTTTTCATAGCTGTTTTAGACAATCTTGATGTATTTTGACACTTTGACAACGATTTTTCCAGTAGTTTAGAAGAAAACGATGTTGTTTTTTTCTTTGGTCGTTACAGTACGAAAGAAAAAAAAAATGCTGTTAAGTCCGTCAATGTTAATTTTTGTTCGATTTAGATTTGCTTTTCATAGCTGTTTAAGACAATCTTGATGTATTTTGACACTTTGACAACGATTTTTCCAGTAGTTTAGAAGAAAACGATGTTTTTTTTCTTTGGTCGTTACAGTACGAAAGTTAAAAAATTTCGTTAATATTAATTTTTTTTAATAAGATTGGCTTTTCAATTTTTCCAGTAGTTTAGAAGAAAATGATGTTTTTTTTTCTTTGGTCGTTACAGTACGAAAAATAAAAAAATTTCGTTAACATTGATTTTTTTTAAATAAGATTGGCTTTTCCATTTTTCCAGTAGTTTAGAAGAAAACGATGTTTTTTTTTCTTTGGTCGTTACAGTACGATAGAAAAAAATAATCTGTTATCTCCGTCAATTATAATTTGTTTTCGATTTAGATTTGCTTTTCATAGCTGTTTAAGACAATCTTGATGTATTTTGACACTTTGACAACGAGTTTTCCAGTAGTTTAGAAGAAAACGATGTTGTTTTTTTCTTTGGTCGTTACAGTACGAAAGAAAAAAAAATGCTGTTAACTTCGTCAATGTTAATTTTTTTTCGATTTAGATTTGCTTTTCATAGCTGTTTTAGACAATCTTGATGTATTTTGACACTTTGACAACGATTTTTCCAGTAGTTTAGAAGAAAACGATGTTTTTTTTCTTTGGTCGTTACAGTACGAAAGTTAAAAAATTTCGTTAACATTGATTTTTTTTAAATAAGATTGGCTTTTCCATTTTTCCAGTAGTTTAGAAGAAAACGATGTTTTTTTTCTTTGGTCGTTACAGTACGAAAGTTAAAAAATTTCGTTAATATTAATTTTTTTTAATAAGATTGGCTTTTCAATTTTTCCAGTAGTTTAGAAGAAAATGATGTTTTTTTTTCTTTGGTCGTTACAGTACGAAAAATAAAAAAATTTCGTTAACATTGATTTTTTTTAAATAAGATTGGCTTTTCCATTTTTCCAGTAGTTTAGAAGAAAACGATGTTTTTTTTTCTTTGGTCGTTACAGTACGATAGAAAAAAATAATCTGTTATCTCCGTCAATTATAATTTGTTTTCGATTTAGATTTGCTTTTCATAGCTGTTTAAGACAATCTTGATGTATTTTGACACTTTGACAACGATTTTTCCAGTAGTTTAGAAGAAAACGATGTTGTTTTTTTCTTTGGTCGTTACAGTACGAAAGAAAAAAAAATGCTGTTAACTTCGTCAATGTTAATTTTTTTTCGATTTAGATTTGCTTTTCATAGCTGTTTTAGACAATCTTGATGTATTTTGACACTTTGACAACGATTTTTCCAGTAGTTTAGAAGAAAACGATGTTTTTTTTTTTCTTTGGTCGTTACAGTACGAAAGAAAAAAAAAATGCTGTTAACTTCGTCAATGTTAATTTTTTTTCGATTTAGATTTGCTTTTCATAGCTGTTTTAGACAATCTTGATGTATTTTGACACTTTGACAACGATTTTCCCAGTAGTTTAGAAGAAAACGATGTTTTTTTTCTTTGGTCGTTACAGTACGAAAGTTAAAAAATTTCGTTGATATTAATTTTTTTTAATAAGATTGGCTTTTCTATTTTTCCAGTAGTTTAGAAGAAAACGATGTTTTTTTTCCTTGGTCGTTACAGTACGAAAGAAAAAAAAATGCTGTTAACTTCGTCAATGTTAATTTTTTTTCTATTTAGATTTGCTTTTCATAGCTGTTTTAGACAATCTTGATGTATTTTGACACTTTGACAACGATTTTTCCAGTAGTTTAGAAGAAAACGATGTTGTTTTTTTCTTTGGTCGTTACAGTACGAAAGAAAAAAAAAATGCTGTTAAGTCCGTCAATGTTAATTTTTGTTCGATTTAGATTTGCTTTTCATAGCTGTTTAAGACAATCTTGATGTATTTTGACACTTTGACAACGATTTTTCCAGTAGTTTAGAAGAAAACGATGTTTTTTTTCTTTGGTCGTTACAGTACGAAAGTTAAAAAATTTCGTTAATATTAATTTTTTTTAATAAGATTGGCTTTTCAATTTTTCCAGTAGTTTAGAAGAAAATGATGTTTTTTTTTCTTTGGTCGTTACAGTACGAAAAATAAAAAAATTTCGTTAATATTGATTTTTTAAAAATAAGATTGGCTTTTCCATTTTTCCAGTAGTTTAGAAGAAAACGATGTTTTTTTTTCTTTGGTCGTTACAGTACGAAAGAAAAAAAATGCTGTTAACTTCGTCAATGTTAATTTTTTTTCGATTTAGATTTGCTTTTCATAGCTGTTTTAGACAATCTTGATGTATTTTGACACTTTGACAACGATTTTTCCAGTAGTTTAGAAGAAAACGATGTTTTTTTTCTTTGGTCGTTACAGTACGAAAGTTAAAAAATTTCGTTAATATTAATTTTTTTTTAATAAGATTGGCTTTTCAATTTTTCCAGTAGTTTAGAAGAAAACGATGTTTTTTTTTTCTTTGGTCGTTACAGTACGATAGAAAAAAAAAAGCTGTTATCTCCGTCAATTATAATTTGTTTTCGATTTAGATTTGCTTTTCATAGCTGTTTAAGACAATCTTGATGCATTTTGACACTTTGACAACGATTTTTCCAGTAGTTTAGAAGAAAACGATGTTTTTTTTTCGTTGGTCGTTACAGTACGAAAGATAAAAAAAATTCGTTAATATTGATTTTTTTTTAATAAGATTGGCTTTTCCATTTTTCCAGTAGTTTAGAAGAAAACGATGTTTTTTTTTCTTTGGTCGTTACAGTACGAAAGAAAAAAAATGCTGTTAACTTCGTCAATGTTAATTTTTTTTCGATTTAGATTTGCTTTTCATAGCTGTTTTAGACAATCTTGATGTATTTTGACACTTTGAGAACGATTTTTCCAGTAGTTTAGAAGAAAACGATGTTTTTTTTCTTTGGTCGTTACAGTACGAAAGTTAAAAAATTTCGTTAATATTTCCTTTTTTTTAATAAGATTGGCTTTTCAATTTTTCCAGTAGTTTAGAAGAAAACGATTTTTTTTTTTTCTTTGGTCGTTACAGTACGACAGAAAAAAAATAGCTGTTATCTCCGTCAATTATAATTTGTTTTCGATTTTGATTTGCTTTTCATAGCTGTTTTAGACAATCTTGATGTATTTTGACACTTTGACAACGATTTTTCCAGTAGTTTAGAAGAAAACGATGTTTTTTTTTTCTTTGGTCGTTACAGTACGATAGAAAAAAAAAAGCTGTTATTTCCGTCAATTATAATTTGTTTTCGATTTAGATTTGCTGTTCATAGCTGTTTAAGACAATCTTGATGTATTTTGACACTTTGACAACGATTTTTCCAGTAGTTTAGAAGAAAACGATGTTTTATTTATTTGGTCGTTACAGTACGAAAGAAAAAAAAAAGCTGTTGTCTCCGTCAATTATAATTTGTTTTCGATTTAGATTTGCTTTTCATAGCTGTTTTAGACAATCTTGATGTATTTTGACACTTTGACAACGATTTTTCCAGTAGTTTAGAAGAAAACGATGTTTTTTTCTTTGGTCGTTACAGTACGAAAGTTAAAAAATTTCGTTAATATTAATTTTTTTTTAATAAGATTTGCTTTTCAATTTTTCCAGTAGTTTAGAAGAAAAAGATGTTTTTTTTTTCTTTGGTCGTTACAGTACGATAGAAAAAAAAAAGCTGTTATCTCCGTCAATTATAATTTGTTTTCGATTTAGATTTGCTGTTCATAGCTGTTTAAGACAATCTTGATGTATTTTGACACTTTGACAACGATTTTTCCAGTAGTTTAGAAGAAAACGATGTTTTTTTTTTCTTTGGTCGTTACAGTACGAAAGAAAAAAAAAATGCTGTTAAGTCCATCAATGTTAATTTTTGTTCGATTTAGATTTGCTTTTCATAGCTGTTTAAGACAATCTTGATGTATTTTGACACTTTGACAACGATTTTTCCAGTAGTTTAGAAGAAACGATGTTTTTTTCTTTGGTCGTTACAGTACGAAAGATAAAAAAATTTCGTTAATATTGATTTTTTTTTAATAAGATTGGCTTTTCCATTTTTCCAGTAGTTTAGAAGAAAACGATGTTTTTTTTTCTTTGGTCGTTACAGTACGAAAGAAAAAAAAATGCTGTTAAGTCCGTCAATGTTAATTTTTTTTCGATTTAGATTTGCTTTTCATAGCTGTTTTAGACAATCTTGATGTATTTTGACACTTTGACAACGATTTTTCCAGTAGTTTAGAAGAAAACGATGTTTTTTTTTTTTTTGGTCGTTACAGTACGAAAGAAAAAAAAATGCTGTTAACTCCGTCAATGTTAATTTTTGTTCGATTTAGATTTGCTTTTCATAACTGTTTAAGACAATCTTGATGTATTTTGACACTTTGACAACGATTTTTCCAGTAGTTTAGAAGAAAACGATGTTTTTTTTTTTTTTGGTCGTTACAGTACGAAAGAAAAAAAAATGCTGTTAACTCCGTCAATGTTAATTTTTGTTCGATTTAGATTTGCTTTTCATAGCTGTTTAAGACAATTTTGATGTATTTTGAAACTTTGACAACGATTTTTCCAGTAGTTTAGAAGAAAACGATGTTTTTTTTCTTTGGTCGTTACAGTACGAAAGTTAAAAAATTTCGTTAATATTAATTTTTTTTTAATAAGATGGGCTTTTCAATTTTTCCAGTAGTTTAGAAGAAAACGATGTTTTTTTTTCTTTGGTCGTTACAGTACGATAGAAAAAAAAAATCTGTTATCTCCGTCAATTATAATTTGTTTTCGATTTAGATTTGCTGTTCATAGCTGTTTTAGACAATCTTGATGTATTTTGACACTTTGACAACGATTTTTCCAGTAGTTTAGAAGAAAACGATGTTATTTTTTTTTTTTTTGGTCGTTACAGTACGAAAGAAAAAAAAATGCTGTTAACTCCGTCAATGTTAATTTTTGTTCGATTTAGATTTGCTTTTCATAACTGTTTAAGACAATCTTGATGTATTTTGACACTTTGACAACGATTTTTCCAGTAGTTTAGAAGAAAACGATGTTTTTTTTTTTTTTGGTCGTTACAGTACGAAAGAAAAAAAAATGCTGTTAACTCCGTCAATGTTAATTTTTGTTCGATTTAGATTTGCTTTTCATAGCTGTTTAAGACAATTTTGATGTATTTTGAAACTTTGACAACGATTTTTCCAGTAATTTAGAAGAAAACGATGTTTTTTTTCTTTGGTCGTTACAGTACGAAAGATAAAAAAATTTCGTTAATATTGATTTTTTTTTATTAAGATTGGCTTTTCCATTTTTCCAGTAGTTTAGAAGAAAACGATGTTTTTTTTTCTTTGGTCGTTACAGTACAAAAGAAAAAAAATGCTGTTAACTTCGTCAATGTTAATTTTTTTTCGATTTAGATTTGCTTTTCATAGCTGTTTTAGACAATCTTGATGTATTTGGACACTTTGACAACGATTTTTCCAGTAGTTTAGAAGAAAACGATGTTTTTTTTCTTTGGTCGTTACAGTACGAAAGTTAAAAAATTTCGCTAATATTAATTTTTTTTTTAATAAGATTGGCTTTTCAATTTTTCCAGTACTTTAGAAGAAAACGATGTTTTTTTTTTCTTTGGTCGTTACAGTACGATAGAAAAAAAAAATCTGTTATCTCCGTCAATTATAATTTGTTTTCGATTTAGATTTGCTGTTCATAGCTGTTTAAGACAATCTTGATGTATTTTGACACTTTGACAACGATTTTTCCAGTAGTTTAGAAGAAAACGATGTTTTTTTTTTCTTTGGTCGTTACAGTACGAAAGAAAAAAAAAATGCTGTTAAGTCCGTCAATGTTTATTTTTGTTCGATTTAGATTTGCTTTTCATAGCTGTTTAAGACAATCTTTATGTATTTTGACACTTTGACAACGATTTTTCCAGTAGTTTAGAAGAAAACGATGTTTTTTTTTTTTTTTGGTCGTTACAGTACGAAAGAAAAAAAAATGCTGTTAACTCCGTCAATGTTAATTTTTGTTCGATTTAGATTTGCTTTTCATAGCTGTTTAAGACAATCTTGATGTATTTTGACACTTTGACAACGATTTTTCCAGTAGTTTAGAAGAAAACGATGTTTTTTTTTTTTTTGGTCGTTACAGTACGAAAGAAAAAAAAATGCTGTTAACTCCGTCAATGTTAATTTTTGTTCGATTTAGATTTGCTTTTCATAGCTGTTTAAGACAATCTTGATGTATTTTGACACTTTGACAACGATTTTTCCAGTAATTTATAAGAAAACGATGTTTTTTTTCTTTGGTCGTTACAGTACGAAAGATAAAAAAATTTCGTTAATATTGATTTTTTTTTAATAAGATTGGCTTTTCCATTTTTCCAGTAGTTTAGAAGAAAAAGATGTTTTTTTTTCTTTGGTCGTTACAGTACGAAAGAAAAAAAAATGCTGTTAACTTCGTCAATGTTAATTTTTTTTCGATTTAGATTTGCTTTTCATAGCTGTTTTAGACAATCTTGATGTATTTGGACACTTTGACAACGATTTTTCCAGTAGTTTAGAAGAAAACGATGTTTTTTTTTTTTTTGGTCGTTACAGTACGAAAGAAAAAAAAATGCTGTTAACTCCGTCAATGTTAATTTTTGTTCGATTTAGATTTGCTTTTCATAGCTGTTTAAGACAATCTTGATGTATTTTGACACTTTGACAACGATTTTTCCAGTAGTTTAGAAGAAAACGATGTTTTTTTTTTTTTTTTTTGGTCGTTACAGTACGAAAGAAAAAAAAATGCTGTTAACTCCGTCAATGTTAATTTTTGTTCGATTTAGATTTGCTTTTCATAGCTGTTTAAGACAATCTTGATGTATTTTGAAACTTTGACAACGATTTATTAATAAGATTGGCTTTTCCATTTTTCCAGTAGTTTAGAAGAAAACGATGTTTTTTTTTCTTTGGTCGTTAATATTAACTTTTTTTTAATAAGATTGGCTTCTCAATTTTTCCAGTAGTTTAGAAGAAAACGATGTTTTTTTTTTCTTTGGTCGTTACAGTACGAAAGAAAAAAAATTTCGTTAATATTAATTTTTTTTTAATAAGATTGGCTTTTCAATTTTTCCAGTAGTTTAGAAGAAAACGATGTTTTTTTTTTCTTTGGTCGTTACAGTACGAAAGAAAAAAAATTTCGTTAATATTAATTTTTTTTTAATAAGCTTGGCTTTTCAATTTTTCCAGTAGTTTAGAAGAAAACGATGTTTTTTTTTCTTTGGTCGTTACAGTACGATAGAAAAAAAAAATCTGTTATCTACTTCAATTATAATTTGTTTTCGATTTAGATTTGCTGTTCATAGCTGTTTAAGACAATCTTGATGTATTTTGACACTTTGACAACGATTTTTCCAGTAGTTTAGAAGAAAACGATGTTTTTTTTTTTTTTGGTCGTTACAGTACGAAAGAAAAAAAAATGCTGTTAACTCCGTCAATGTTAATTTTTGTTCGATTTAGATTTGCTTTTCATAGCTGTTTAAGACAATCTTGATGTATTTTGACACTTTGACAACGATTTTTCCAGTAGTTTAGAAGAAAACGATGTTTTTTTTTTTTTGGTCGTTACAGTACGAAAGAAAAAAAAATGCTGTTAACTTCGTCAATGTTAATTTTTGTTCGATTTAGATTTGCTTTTCATAGCTGTTTAAGACAATCTTGATGTATTTTGACACTTTGACAACGATTTTTCCAGTAATTTATAAGAAAACGATGTTTTTTTTCTTTGGTCGTTACAGTACGAAAGATAAAAAAATTTCGTTAATATTGATTTTTTTTTAATAAGATTGGCTTTTCCATTTTTCCAGTAGTTTAGAAGAAAAAGATGTTTTTTTTTCTTTGGTCGTTACAGTACGAAAGAAAAAAAAATGCTGTTAACTTCGTCAATGTTAATTTTTTTTCGATTTAGATTTGCTTTTCATAGCTGTTTTAGACAATCTTGATGTATTTGAACACTTTGACAACGATTTTTCCAGTAGTTTAGAAGAAAACGATGTTTTTTTTTTTTTTGGTCGTTACAGTACGAAAGAAAAAAAAATGCTGTTAACTCCGTCAATGTTAATTTTTGTTCGATTTAGATTTGCTTTTCATAGCTGTTTAAGACAATCTTGATGTATTTTGACACTTTGACAACGATTTTTCCAGTAGTTTAGAAGAAACGATGTTTTTTTCTTTGGTCGTTACAGTACGAAAGATAAAAAAATTTCGTTAATATTGATTTTTTTTAATAAGATTGGCTTTTCCATTTTTCCAGTAGTTTAGAAGAAAACGATGTTTTTTTTTCTTTGGTCGTTACAGTACGAAAGAAAAAAAAATGCTGTTAAGTCCGTCAATGTTAATTTTTTTTCGATTTAGATTTGCTTTTCATAGCTGTTTTAGACAATCTTGATGTATTTTGACACTTTGACAACGATTTTTCCAGTAGTTTAGAAGAAAACGATGTTTTTTTTTTTTTTGGTCGTTACAGTACGAAAGAAAAAAAAATGCTGTTAACTCCGTCAATGTTAATTTTTGTTCGATTTAGATTTGCTTTTCATAACTGTTTAAGACAATCTTGATGTATTTTGACACTTTGACAACGATTTTTCCAGTAGTTTAGAAGAAAACGATGTTTTTTTTTTTTTTGGTCGTTACAGTACGAAAGAAAAAAAAATGCTGTTAACTCCGTCAATGTTAATTTTTGTTCGATTTAGATTTGCTTTTCATAGCTGTTTAAGACAATTTTGATGTATTTTGAAACTTTGACAACGATTTTTCCAGTAGTTTAGAAGAAAACGATGTTTTTTTTCTTTGGTCGTTACAGTACGAAAGTTAAAAAATTTCGTTAATATTAATTTTTTTTTAATAAGATGGGCTTTTCAATTTTTCCAGTAGTTTAGAAGAAAACGATGTTTTTTTTTCTTTGGTCGTTACAGTACGATAGAAAAAAAAAATCTGTTATCTCCGTCAATTATAATTTGTTTTCGATTTAGATTTGCTGTTCATAGCTGTTTTAGACAATCTTGATGTATTTTGACACTTTGACAACGATTTTTCCAGTAGTTTAGAAGAAAACGATGTTATTTTTTTTTTTTTTGGTCGTTACAGTACGAAAGAAAAAAAAATGCTGTTAACTCCGTCAATGTTAATTTTTGTTCGATTTAGATTTGCTTTTCATAACTGTTTAAGACAATCTTGATGTATTTTGACACTTTGACAACGATTTTTCCAGTAGTTTAGAAGAAAACGATGTTTTTTTTTTTTTTGGTCGTTACAGTACGAAAGAAAAAAAAATGCTGTTAACTCCGTCAATGTAAATTTTTGTTCGATTTAGATTTGCTTTTCATAGCTGTTTAAGACAATTTTGATGTATTTTGAAACTTTGACAACGATTTTTCCAGTAATTTAGAAGAAAACGATGTTTTTTTTCTTTGGTTGTTACAGTACGAAAGATAAAAAAATTTCGTTAATATTGATTTTTTTTTATTAAGATTGGCTTTTCCATTTTTCCAGTAGTTTAGAAGAAAACGATGTTTTTTTTTCTTTGGTCGTTACAGTACAAAAGAAAAAAAATGCTGTTAACTTCGTCAATGTTAATTTTTTTTCGATTTAGATTTGCTTTTCATAGCTGTTTTAGACAATCTTGATGTATTTGGACACTTTGACAACGATTTTTCCAGTAGTTTAGAAGAAAACGATGTTTTTTTTCTTTGGTCGTTACAGTACGAAAGTTAAAAAATTTCGCTAATATTAATTTTTTTTTTAATAAGATTGGCTTTTCAATTTTTCCAGTACTTTAGAAGAAAACGATGTTTTTTTTTTCTTTGGTCGTTACAGTACGATAGAAAAAAAAAATCTGTTATCTCCGTCAATTATAATTTGTTTTCGATTTAGATTTGCTGTTCATAGCTGTTTAAGACAATCTTGATGTATTTTGACACTTTGACAACGATTTTTCCAGTAGTTTAGAAGAAAACGATGTTTTTTTTTTCTTTGGTCGTTACAGTACGAAAGAAAAAAAAAATGCTGTTAAGTCCGTCAATGTTTATTTTTGTTCGATTTAGATTTGCTTTTCATAGCTGTTTAAGACAATCTTTATGTATTTTGACACTTTGACAACGATTTTTCCAGTAGTTTAGAAGAAAACGATGTTTTTTTTTTTTTTTGGTCGTTACAGTACGAAAGAAAAAAAAATGCTGTTAACTCCGTCAATGTTAATTTTTGTTCGATTTAGATTTGCTTTTCATAGCTGTTTAAGACAATCTTGATGTATTTTGACACTTTGACAACGATTTTTCCAGTAGTTTAGAAGAAAACGATGTTTTTTTTTTTTTTGGTCGTTACAGTACGAAAGAAAAAAAAATGCTGTTAACTCCGTCAATGTTAATTTTTGTTCGATTTAGATTTGCTTTTCATAGCTGTTTAAGACAATCTTGATGTATTTTGACACTTTGACAACGATTTTTCCAGTAATTTATAAGAAAACGATGTTTTTTTTCTTTGGTCGTTACAGTACGAAAGATAAAAAAATTTCGTTAATATTGATTTTTTTTTAATAAGATTGGCTTTTCCATTTTTCCAGTAGTTTAGAAGAAAAAGATGTTTTTTTTTCTTTGGTCGTTACAGTACGAAAGAAAAAAAAATGCTGTTAACTTCGTCAATGTTAATTTTTTTTCGATTTAGATTTGCTTTTCATAGCTGTTTTAGACAATCTTGATGTATTTGGACACTTTGACAACGATTTTTCCAGTAGTTTAGAAGAAAACGATGTTTTTTTTTTTTTTGGTCGTTACAGTACGAAAGAAAAAAAAATGCTGTTAACTCCGTCAATGTTAATTTTTGTTCGATTTAGATTTGCTTTTCATAGCTGTTTAAGACAATCTTGATGTATTTTGACACTTTGACAACGATTTTTCCAGTAGTTTAGAAGAAAACGATGTTTTTTTTTTTTTTTTTGGTCGTTACAGTACGAAAGAAAAAAAAATGCTGTTAACTCCGTCAATGTTAATTTTTGTTCGATTTAGATTTGCTTTTCATAGCTGTTTAAGACAATCTTGATGTATTTTGAAACTTTGACAACGATTTATTAATAAGATTGGCTTTTCCATTTTTCCAGTAGTTTAGAAGAAAACGATGTTTTTTTTTCTTTGGTCGTTAATATTAACTTTTTTTTAATAAGATTGGCTTCTCAATTTTTCCAGTAGTTTAGAAGAAAACGATGTTTTTTTTTTCTTTGGTCGTTACAGTACGAAAGAAAAAAAATTTCGTTAATATTAATTTTTTTTTAATAAGATTGGCTTTTCAATTTTTCCAGTAGTTTAGAAGAAAACGATGTTTTTTTTTTCTTTGGTCGTTACAGTACGAAAGAAAAAAAATTTCGTTAATATTAATTTTTTTTTAATAAGCTTGGCTTTTCAATTTTTCCAGTAGTTTAGAAGAAAACGATGTTTTTTTTTCTTTGGTCGTTACAGTACGATAGAAAAAAAAAATCTGTTATCTACTTCAATTATAATTTGTTTTCGATTTAGATTTACTGTTCATAGCTGTTTAAGACAATCTTGATGTATTTTGACACTTTGACAACGATTTTTCCAGTAGTTTAGAAGAAAACGATGTTTTTTTTTTTTTTGGTCGTTACAGTACGAAAGAAAAAAAAATGCTGTTAACTCCGTCAATGTTAATTTTTGTTCGATTTAGATTTGCTTTTCATAGCTGTTTAAGACAATCTTGATGTATTTTGACACTTTGACAACGATTTTTCCAGTAGTTTAGAAGAAAACGATGTTTTTTTTTTTTTGGTCGTTACAGTACGAAAGAAAAAAAAATGCTGTTAACTTCGTCAATGTTAATTTTTTTTCGATTTAGATTTGCTATTCATAGCTGTTTTAGACAATCTTGATGTATTTGGACACTTTGACAACGATTTTTCCAGTAGTTTAGAAGAAAACGATGTTTTTTTTCTTTGGTTGTTACAGTACGAAAGTTAAAAAATTTCGTTAATATTAATTTTTTTTTAATAAGATTGGCTTTTCAATTTTTCCAGTAGTTTAGAAGAAAACGATGTTTTTTTTTTCTTTGGTCGTTACAGTACGAAAGAAAAAAAAATGCTGTTAACTTCGTCAATGTTAATTTTTTTTCGATTTAGATTTGCTTTTCATAGCTGTTTTAAACAATCTTGATGTATTTGGACACTTTGACAACGATTTTTCCAGTAGTTTAGAAGAAAACGATGTTTTTTTTCTTTGGTTGTTACAGTACGAAAGATAAAAAATTTTCGTTAATATTGATTTTTTTTAATAAGATTGGCTTTTCCATTTTTCCAGTAGTTTAGAAGAAAAAGATGTTTTTTTTTCTTTGGTCGTTACAGTACGAAAGAAAAAAAAATGCTGTTAACTTCGTCAATGTTAATTTTTTTTCGATTTAGATTTGCTTTTCATAGCTGTTTTAAACAATCTTGATGTATTTGGACACTTTGACAACGATTTTTCCAGTAGTTTAGAAGAAAACGATGTTTTTTTTCTTTGGTTGTTACAGTACGAAAGTTAAAAAATTTCGTTAATATTAATTTTTTTTTAATAAGATTGGCTTTTCAATTTTTCCAGTAGTTTAGAAGAAAACGATGTTTTTTTTTTCTTTGGTCGTTACAGTACGATAGAAAAAAAAAGCTGTTATCTCCGTCAATTATAATTTGTTTTCGATTTAGATTTGCTTTTCATAGCTGTTTAAGACAATCTTGATGTATTTTGACACTTTGACAACGATTTTTCCAGTAGTTTAGAAGAAAACGATGTTTTTTTTTTCTTTGGTCGTTACAGTACGAAAGAAAAAAAAAATGCTGTTAAGTCCGTCAATGTTAATTTTTGTTCGATTTAGATTTGCTTTTCATAGCTGTTTAAGACAATCTTTATGTATTTTGACACTTTGACAACGATTTTCCCAGTAGTTTAGAAGAAAACGATGTTTTTTTTTCTTTGGTCGTTACAGTACGAAAGATAAAACAAATTCGTTAATATTGATTTTTTTTTAATAAGATTGGCTTTTCCATTTTTCCAGTAGTTTAGAAGAAAACGATGTTTTTTTTTCTTTGGTCGTTACAGTACGAAAGAAAAAAAATGCTGTTAACTTCGTCAATGTTAATTTTTTTTCGATTTAGATTTGCTTTTCATAGCTGTTTTAAACAATCTTGATGTATTTGGACACTTTGACAACGATTTTTCCAGTAGTTTAGAAGAAAACGATGTTTTTTTTCTTTGGTTGTTACAGTACGAAAGTTAAAAAATTTCGTTAATATTAATTTTTTTTTAATAAGATTGGCTTTTCAATTTTTCCAGTAGTTTAGAAGAAAACGATGTTTTTTTTTTCTTTGGTCGTTACAGTACGATAGAAAAAAAAAGCTGTTATCTCCGTCAATTATAATTTGTTTTCGATTTAGATTTGCTTTTCATAGCTGTTTAAGACAATCTTGATGTATTTTGACACTTTGACAACGATTTTTCCAGTAGTTTAGAAGAAAACGATGTTTTTTTTTTCTTTGGTCGTTACAGTACGAAAGAAAAAAAAAATGCTGTTAAGTCCGTCAATGTTTATTTTTGTTCGATTTAGATTTGCTTTTCATAGCTGTTTAAGACAATCATTATGTATTTTGACACTTTGACAACGATTTTTCCAGTAGTTTAGAAGAAAACGATGTTTTTTTTTTTTTTTGGTCGTTACAGTACGAAAGAAAAAAAAATGCTGTTAACTCCGTCAATGTTAATTTTTGTTCGATTTAGATTTGCTTTTCATAGCTGTTTAAGACAATCTTGATGTATTTTGACACTTTGACAACGATTTTTCCAGTAGTTTAGAAGAAAACGATGTTTTTTTTTTTTTTGGTCGTTACAGTACGAAAGAAAAAAAAATGCTGTTAACTCCGTCAATGTTAATTTTTGTTCGATTTAGATTTGCTTTTCATAGCTGTTTAAGACAATCTTGATGTATTTTGACACTTTGACAACGATTTTTCCAGTAATTTATAAGAAAACGATGTTTTTTTTCTTTGGTCGTTACAGTACGAAAGATAAAAAAATTTCGTTAATATTGATTTTTTTTTAATAAGATTGGCTTTTCCATTTTTCCAGTAGTTTAGAAGAAAAAGATGTTTTTTTTTCTTTGGTCGTTACAGTACGAAAGAAAAAAAAATGCTGTTAACTTCGTCAATGTTAATTTTTTTTCGATTTAGATTTGCTTTTCATAGCTGTTTTAGACAATCTTGATGTATTTGGACACTTTGACAACGATTTTTCCAGTAGTTTAGAAGAAAACGATGTTTTTTTTTTTTTGGTCGTTACAGTACGAAAGAAAAAAAAATGCTGTTAACTCCGTCAATGTTAATTTTTGTTCGATTTAGATTTGCTTTTCATAGCTGTTTAAGACAATCTTGATGTATTTTGACACTTTGACAACGATTTTTCCAGTAGTTTAGAAGAAAACGATGTTTTTTTTTTTTTTTTTGGTCGTTACAGTACGAAAGAAAAAAAAATGCTGTTAACTCCGTCAATGTTAATTTTTGTTCGATTTAGATTTGCTTTTCATAGCTGTTTAAGACAATCTTGATGTATTTTGAAACTTTGACAACGATTTATTAATAAGATTGGCTTTTCCATTTTTCCAGTAGTTTAGAAGAAAACGATGTTTTTTTTTCTTTGGTCGTTAATATTAACTTTTTTTTAATAAGATTGGCTTCTCAATTTTTCCAGTAGTTTAGAAGAAAACGATGTTTTTTTTTTCTTTGGTCGTTACAGTACGAAAGAAAAAAAATTTCGTTAATATTAATTTTTTTTTAATAAGATTGGCTTTTCAATTTTTCCAGTAGTTTAGAAGAAAACGATGTTTTTTTTTTCTTTGGTCGTTACAGTACGAAAGAAAAAAAATTTCGTTAATATTAATTTTTTTTTAATAAGCTTGGCTTTTCAATTTTTCCAGTAGTTTAGAAGAAAACGATGTTTTTTTTTCTTTGGTCGTTACAGTACGATAGAAAAAAAAAATCTGTTATCTACTTCAATTATAATTTGTTTTCGATTTAGATTTGCTGTTCATAGCTGTTTAAGACAATCTTGATGTATTTTGACACTTTGACAACGATTTTTCCAGTAGTTTAGAAGAAAACGATGTTTTTTTTTTTTTTGGTCGTTACAGTACGAAAGAAAAAAAAATGCTGTTAACTCCGTCAATGTTAATTTTTGTTCGATTTAGATTTGCTTTTCATAGCTGTTTAAGACAATCTTGATGTATTTTGACACTTTGACAACGATTTTTCCAGTAGTTTAGAAGAAAACGATGTTTTTTTTTTTTGGTCGTTACAGTACGAAAGAAAAAAAAATGCTGTTAACTTCGTCAATGTTAATTTTTTTTCGATTTAGATTTGCTTTTCATAGCTGTTTTAGACAATCTTGATGTATTTGGACACTTTGACAACGATTTTTCCAGTAGTTTAGAAGAAAACGATGTTTTTTTTCTTTGGTTGTTACAGTACGAAAGTTAAAAAATTTCGTTAATATTAATTTTTTTTTAATAAGATTGGCTTTTCAATTTTTCCAGTAGTTTAGAAGAAAACGATGTTTTTTTTTTCTTTGGTCGTTACAGTACGAAAGAAAAAAAAATGCTGTTAACTTCGTCAATGTTAATTTTTTTTCGATTTAGATTTGCTTTTCATAGCTGTTTTAAACAATCTTGATGTATTTGGACACTTTGACAACGATTTTTCCAGTAGTTTAGAAGAAAACGATGTTTTTTTTCTTTGGTTGTTACAGTACGAAAGATAAAAAATTTTCGTTAATATTGATTTTTTTAAATAAGATTGGCTTTTCCATTTTTCCAGTAGTTTAGAAGAAAAAGATGTTTTTTTTTCTTTGGTCGTTACAGTACGAAAGAAAAAAAAATGCTGTTAACTTCGTCAATGTTAATTTTTTTTCGATTTAGATTTGCTTTTCATAGCTGTTTTAAACAATCTTGATGTATTTGGACACTTTGACAACGATTTTTCCAGTAGTTTAGAAGAAAACGATGTTTTTTTTCTTTGGTTGTTACAGTACGAAAGTTAAAAAATTTCGTTAATATTAATTTTTTTTTAATAAGATTGGCTTTTCAATTTTTCCAGTAGTTTAGAAGAAAACGATGTTTTTTTTTTCTTTGGTCGTTACAGTACGATAGAAAAAAAAAGCTGTTATCTCCGTCAATTATAATTTGTTTTCGATTTAGATTTGCTTTTCATAGCTGTTTAAGACAATCTTGATGTATTTTGACACTTTGACAACGATTTTTCCAGTAGTTTAGAAGAAAACGATGTTTTTTTTTCTTTGGTCGTTACAGTACGAAAGAAAAAAAAAATGCTGTTAAGTCCGTCAATGTTAATTTTTGTTCGATTTAGATTTGCTTTTCATAGCTGTTTAAGACAATCTTTATGTATTTTGACACTTTGACAACGATTTTTCCAGTAGTTTAGAAGAAAACGATGTTTTTTTTTCTTTGGTCGTTACAGTACGAAAGATAAAACAAATTCGTTAATATTGATTTTTTTTTAATAAGATTGGCTTTTCCATTTTTCCAGTAGTTTAGAAGAAAACGATGTTTTTTTTTCTTTGGTCGTTACAGTACGAAAGAAAAAAAATGCTGTTAACTTCGTCAATGTTAATTTTTTTTCGATTTAGATTTGCTTTTCATAGCTGTTTTAAACAATCTTGATGTATTTGGACACTTTGACAACGATTTTTCCAGTAGTTTAGAAGAAAACGATGTTTTTTTTCTTTGGTTGTTACAGTACGAAAGTTAAAAAATTTCGTTAATATTAATTTTTTTTTAATAAGATTGGCTTTTCAATTTTTCCAGTAGTTTAGAAGAAAACGATGTTTTTTTTTTCTTTGGTCGTTACAGTACGATAGAAAAAAAAAGCTGTTATCTCCGTCAATTATAATTTGTTTTCGATTTAGATTTGCTTTTCATAGCTGTTTAAGACAATCTTGATGTATTTTGACACTTTGACAACGATTTTTCCAGTAGTTTAGAAGAAAACGATGTTTTTTTTTTCTTTGGTCGTTACAGTACGAAAGAAAAAAAAAATGCTGTTAAGTCCGTCAATGTTAATTTTTGTTCGATTTAGATTTGCTTTTCATAGCTGTTTAAGACAATCTTTATGTATTTTGACACTTTGACAACGATTTTTCCAGTAGTTTAGAAGAAAACGATGTTTTTTTTTCTTTGGTCGTTACAGTACGAAAGATAAAACAAATTCGTTAATATTGATTTTTTTTAATAAGATTGGCTTTTCCATTTTTCCAGTAGTTTAGAAGAAAACGATGTTTTTTTTTCTTTGGTCGTTACAGTACGAAAGAAAAAAAATGCTGTTAACTTCGTCAATGTTAATTTTTTTTCGATTTAGATTTGCTTTTCATAGCTGTTTTAGACAATCTTGATGTATTTTGACACTTTGAGAACGATTTTTCCAGTAGTTTAGAAGAAAACGATGTTTTTTTTCTTTGGTCGTTACAGTACGAAAGTTAAAAAATTTCGTTAATATTAATTTTTTTTTAATAAGATTGGCTTTTTCATTTTTCCAGTAGTTTAGAAGAAAACGATGTTTTTTTTTCTTTGGTCGTTACAGTACGATAGAAAAAAAATAGCTGTTATCTCCGTCAATTATAATTTGTTTTCGATTTAGATTTGCTGTTCATAGCTGTTTAAGACAATCTTGATGTATTTTGACACTTTGACAACGATTTTTCCAGTAGTTTAGAAGAAAACGATGTTTTTTTTTATTTGGTCGTTACAGTACGAAAGAAAAAAAAAAGCTGTTATCTCCGTCAATTATAATTTGTTTTCGATTTAGATTTGCTGTTCATAGCTGTTTAAGACAATCTTTATGTATTTTGACAACGATTTTTCCAGTAGTTTAGAAGAAAACGATGTTTTTTTTTCTTTGGTCGTTACAGTACGAAAGATAAAACAAATTCGTTAATATTGATTTTTTTTTAATAAGATTGGCTTTTCCATTTTTCCAGTAGTTTAGAAGAAAACGATGTTTTTTTTTCTTTGGTCGTTACAGTACGAAAGAAAAAAAATGCTGTTAACTTCGTCAATGTTAATTTTTTTTCGATTTAGATTTGCTTTTCATAGCTGTTTTAGACAATCTTGATGTATTTTGACACTTTGAGAACGATTTTTCCAGTAGTTTAGAAGAAAACGATGTTTTTTTTTCTTTGGTCGTTACAGTACGATAGAAAAAAAAAAGCTGTTATCTCCGTCAATTATAATTTGTTTTCGATTTAGATTTGCTGTTCATAGCTGTTTAAGACAATCTTGATGTATTTTGACACTTTGACAACGATTTTTCCAGTAGTTTAGAAGAAAACGATGTTTTTTTTTATTTGGTCGTTACAGTACGAAAGAAAAAAAAAAGCTGTTATCTCCGTCAATTATAATTTGTTTTCGATTTAGATTTGCTTTTCATAGCTGTTTAAGACAATCTTGATGTATTTTGACACTTTGACAACGATTTTTCCAGTAGTTTAGAAGAAAACGATGTTTTTTTTTTCTTTGGTCGTTACAGTACGAAAGAAAAAAAAAATGCTGTTAAGTCCGTCAATGTTAATTTTTGTTCGATTTAGATTTGCTTTTCATAGCTGTTTAAGACAATCTTTATGTATTTTGACACTTTGACAACGATTTTTCCAGTAGTTTAGAAGAAAACGATGTTTTTTTTTCTTTGGTCGTTACAGTACGAAAGATAAAACAAATTCGTTAATATTGATTTTTTTTTAATAAGATTGGCTTTTCCATTTTTCCAGTAGTTTAGAAGAAAACGATGTTTTTTTTTCTTTGGTCGTTACAGTACGAAAGAAAAAAAATGCTGTTAACTTCGTCAATGTTAATTTTTTTTCGATTTAGATTTGCTTTTCATAGCTGTTTTAAACAATCTTGATGTATTTGGACACTTTGACAACGATTTTTCCAGTAGTTTAGAAGAAAACGATGTTTTTTTTCTTTGGTTGTTACAGTACGAAAGTTAAAAAATTTCGTTAATATTAATTTTTTTTAATAAGATTGGCTTTTCAATTTTTCCAGTAGTTTAGAAGAAAACGATGTTTTTTTTTTCTTTGGTCGTTACAGTACGATAGAAAAAAAAAGCTGTTATCTCCGTCAATTATAATTTGTTTTCGATTTAGATTTGCTTTTCATAGCTGTTTAAGACAATCTTGATGTATTTTGACACTTTGACAACGATTTTTCCAGTAGTTTAGAAGAAAACGATGTTTTTTTTTTCTTTGGTCGTTACAGTACGAAAGAAAAAAAAAATGCTGTTAAGTCCGTCAATGTTAATTTTTGTTCGATTTAGATTTGCTTTTCATAGCTGTTTAAGACAATCTTTATGTATTTTGACACTTTGACAACGATTTTTCCAGTAGTTTAGAAGAAAACGATGTTTTTTTTTCTTTGGTCGTTACAGTACGAAAGATAAAACAAATTCGTTAATATTGATTTTTTTTTAATAAGATTGGCTTTTCCATTTTTCCAGTAGTTTAGAAGAAAACGATGTTTTTTTTTCTTTGGTCGTTACAGTACGAAAGAAAAAAAATGCTGTTAACTTCGTCAATGTTAATTTTTTTTCGATTTAGATTTGCTTTTCATAGCTGTTTTAGACAATCTTGATGTATTTTGACACTTTGAGAACGATTTTTCCAGTAGTTTAGAAGAAAACGATGTTTTTTTTCTTTGGTCGTTACAGTACGAAAGTTAAAAAATTTCGTTAATATTAATTTTTTTTTAATAAGATTGGCTTTTTCATTTTTCCAGTAGTTTAGAAGAAAACGATGTTTTTTTTTCTTTGGTCGTTACAGTACGATAGAAAAAAAATAGCTGTTATCTCCGTCAATTATAATTTGTTTTCGATTTAGATTTGCTTTTCATAGCTGTTTTAGACAATCTTGATGTATTTTGACACTTTGACAACGATTTTTCCAGTAGTTTAGAAGAAAACGATGTTTTTTTTTCTTTGGTCGTTACAGTACGATAGAAAAAAAAGAAGCTGTTATCTCCGTCAATTATAATTTGTTTTCGATTTAGATTTGCTGTTCATAGCTGTTTAAGACAATCTTGATGTATTTTGACACTTTGACAACGATTTTTCCAGTAGTTTAGAAGAAAACGATGTTTTTTTTTATTTGGTCGTTACAGTACGAAAGAAAAAAAAAAGCTGTTGTCTCCGTCAATTATAATTTGTTTTCGATTTAGATTTGCTTTTCATAGCTGTTTTAGACAATCTTGATGTATTTTGACACTTTGACAACGATTTTTCCAGTAGTTTAGAAGAAAACGATGTTTTTTTTCATTAGTCGTTACAGTACGAAAGTTAAAAAATTTCGTTAATATTGTTTTTTTTTTAATAAGATTGGCTTTTCCATTTTTCCAGTAGTTTAGAAGAAAAAGTTATTTTTTTTTCTTTGGTCGTTACAGTACGAAAGAAAAAAAAATGCTGTTAACTTCGTCAATGTTATTTTTTTTTCGATTTAGATTTGCTTTTCATAGCTGTTTTAGACAATCTTGATGTATTTGGACACTTTGACAACGATTTTTCCAGTAGTTTAGAAGAAAACGATGTTTTTTTTTTTTTTTTGGTCGTTACAGTACGAAAGAAAAAAAAATGCTGTTAACTCCGTCAATGTTAATGTTTGTTCGATTTAGATTTGCTTTTCATAGCTGTTTAAGACAATCTTGATGTATTTTGACACTGTGACAACGATTTTTCCAGTAATTTAGAAGAAAACGATGTTTGTTTTCTTTGGTCGTTACAGTACGAAAGATAAAAAAATTTCGTTAATATTGATTTTTTTTTAATAAGATTGGCTTTTCCATTTTTCCAGTAGTTTAGAAGAAAAAGTTATTTTTTTTTCTTTGGTCGTTACAGTACGAAAGAAAAAAAAATGCTGTTAACTTCGTCAATGTTAATTTTTTTTCGATTTAGATTTGCTTTTCATAGCTGTTTTAGACAATCTTGATGTATTTGGACACTTTGACAACGATTTTTCCAGTAGTTTAGAAGAAAACGATGTTTTTTTTTCTTTGGTCGTTACAGTACGAAAGATAAAACAAATTCGTTAATATTGATTTTTTTTTAATAAGATTGGCTTTTCCATTTTTCCAGTAGTTTAGAAGAAAACGATGTTTTTTTTTCTTTGGTCGTTACAGTACGAAAGAAAAAAAATGCTGTTAACTTCGTCAATGTTAATTTTTTTTCGATTTAGATTTGCTTTTCATAGCTGTTTTAGACAATCTTGATGTATTTTGACACTTTGAGAACGATTTTTCCAGTAGTTTAGAAGAAAACGATGTTTTTTTTCTTTGGTCGTTACAGTACGAAAGTTAAAAAATTTCGTTAATATTAATTTTTTTTTAATAAGATTGGCTTTTTCATTTTTCCAGTAGTTTAGAAGAAAACGATGTTTTTTTTTCTTTGGTCGTTACAGTACGATAGAAAAAAAATAGCTGTTATCTCCGTCAATTATAATTTGTTTTCGATTTAGATTTGCTTTTCATAGCTGTTTTAGACAATCTTGATGTATTTTGACACTTTGACAACGATTTTTCCAGTAGTTTAGAAGAAAACGATGTTTTTTTTTCTTTGGTCGTTACAGTACGATAGAAAAAAAAGAAGCTGTTATCTCCGTCAATTATAATTTGTTTTCGATTTAGATTTGCTGTTCATAGCTGTTTAAGACAATCTTGATGTATTTTGACACTTTGACAACGATTTTTCCAGTAGTTTAGAAGAAAACGATGTTTTTTTTTATTTGGTCGTTACAGTACGAAAGAAAAAAAAAAGCTGTTGTCTCCGTCAATTATAATTTGTTTTCGATTTAGATTTGCTTTTCATAGCTGTTTTAGACAATCTTGATGTATTTTGACACTTTGACAACGATTTTTCCAGTAGTTTAGAAGAAAACGATGTTTTTTTCATTAGTCGTTACAGTACGAAAGTTAAAAAATTTCGTTAATATTGTTTTTTTTTTAATAAGATTGGCTTTTCCATTTTTCCAGTAGTTTAGAAGAAAAAGTTATTTTTTTTTCTTTGGTCGTTACAGTACGAAAGAAAAAAAAATGCTGTTAACTTCGTCAATGTTATTTTTTTTTCGATTTAGATTTGCTTTTCATAGCTGTTTTAGACAATCTTGATGTATTTGGACACTTTGACAACGATTTTTCCAGTAGTTTAGAAGAAAACGATGTTTTTTTTTTTTTTTTGGTCGTTACAGTACGAAAGAAAAAAAAATGCTGTTAACTCCGTCAATGTTAATGTTTGTTCGATTTAGATTTGCTTTTCATAGCTGTTTAAGACAATCTTGATGTATTTTGACACTGTGACAACGATTTTTCCAGTAATTTAGAAGAAAACGATGTTTGTTTTCTTTGGTCGTTACAGTACGAAAGATAAAAAAATTTCGTTAATATTGATTTTTTTTTAATAAGATTGGCTTTTCCATTTTTCCAGTAGTTTAGAAGAAAAAGTTATTTTTTTTTCTTTGGTCGTTACAGTACGAAAGAAAAAAAAATGCTGTTAACTTCGTCAATGTTAATTTTTTTTCGATTTAGATTTGCTTTTCATAGCTGTTTTAGACAATCTTGATGTATTTGGACACTTTGACAACGATTTTTCCAGTAGTTTAGAAGAAAACGATGTTTTTTTTCTTTGGTCGTTACAGTACGAAATTTAAAAAATTTCGTTAATATTAATTTTTTTTTAATAAGATTGGCTTTTCAATTTTTCCAGTAGTTTAGAAGAAAACGATGTTTTTTTTTTTTTGGTCGTTACAGTACGAAAGAAAAAAAATGCTGTTAACTCCGTCAATGTTAATTTTTGTTCGATTTAGATTTGCTTTTCATAGCTGTTTAAGACAATCTTGATGTATTTTGACACTTTGACAACGATTTTTCCAGTAGTTTAGAAGAAAACGATGTTTTTTTTTTTTTTGGTCGTTACAGTACGAAAGAAAAAAAAATGCTGTTAACTCCGTCAATGTTAATGTTTGTTCGATTTAGATTTGCTGTTCATAGCTGTTTAAGACAATCTTGATGTATTTTGACACTTTGACAACGATTTTTCCAGTAATTTAGAAGAAAACGATGTTTTTTTTCTTTGGTCGTTACAGTACGAAAGATAAAAAAATTTCGTTAATATTGATTTTTTTTTAATAAGATTGGCTTTTCCATTTTTCCAGTAGTTTAGAAGAAAAAGATGTTTTTTTTTCTTTGGTCGTTACAGTACGAAAGAAAAAAAAATGCTGTTAACTTCGTCAATGTTAATTTTTTTTCGATTTAGATTTACTTTTCATAGCTGTTTTAGACAATCTTGATGTATTTGGACACTTTGACAACGATTTTTCCAGTAGTTTAGAAGAAAACGATGTTTTTTTTTTTTTTTGGTCGTTACAGTACGAAAGAAAAAAAATGCTGTTAACTCCGTCAATGTTAATTTTTGTTCGATTTAGATTTGCTTTTCATAGCTGTTTAAGACAATCTTGATGTATTTTGACACTTTGACAACGATTTTTCCAGTAGTTTAGAAGAAAACGATGTTTTTTTTTCTTTGGTCGTTACAGTACGAAAGATAAAACAAATTCGTTAATATTGATTTTTTTTTAAAAGATTGGCTTTTCCATTTTTCCAGTAGTTTAGAAGAAAACGATGTTTTTTTTTCTTTGGTCGTTACAGTACGAAAGAAAAAAAATGCTGTTAACTTCGTCAATGTTAATTTTTTTTCGATTTAGATTTGCTTTTCATAGCTGTTTTAGACAATCTTGATGTATTTTGACACTTTGAGAACGATTTTTCCAGTAGTTTAGAAGAAAACGATGTTTTTTTTTTTTTTGGTCGTTACAGTACGAAAGAAAAAAAATGCTGTTAACTCCGTCAATGTTAATTTTTGTTCGATTTAGATTTGCTTTTCATAGCTGTTTAAGACAATCTTGATGTATTTTGACACTTTGACAACGATTTTTCCAGTAGTTTAGAAGAAAACGATGTTTTTTTTTTTTTTGGTCGTAACAGTACGAAAGAGAAAAAAATGCTGTTAACTCCGTCAATGTTAATTTTTGTTCGATTTAGATTTGCTTTTCATAGCTGTTTAAGACAATCTTGATGTATTTTGACACTTTGACAACGATTTTTCCAGTAGTTTAGAAGAAAACGATGTTTTTTTTTCTTTGGTCGTTAATATTAACTTTTTTTTTATAAGATTGGCTTTTCAATTTTTCCAGTAGTTTAGAAGAAAACGATGTTTTTTTTTTCTTTGGTCGTTACAGTACGACAGAAAAAAAAAGCTGTTATCTCCGTCAATTATAGATTGTTTTCGATTTAGATTTGCTTTTCATAGCTGTTTTAGAAATCTTGATGTATTTTGACACTTTGACAACGCTCCGTCAATGTTAATTTTTGTTCGATTTAGATTTGCTTTTCATAGCTGTTTAAGACAATCTTGATGTATTTTGACACTTTGACAACGATTTTTCCAGTAGTTTAGAAGAAAACGATGTTTTTTTTTCTTTGGTCGTTAATATTAACTTTTTTTTAATAACATTGGCTTTTCAATTTTTCCAGTAGTTTAGAAGAAAACGATGTTTTTTTTTTCTTTGGTCGTTACAGTACGACAGAAAAAAAAGCTGTTATCTCCGTCAATTATAATTTGTTTTCGATTTAGATTTGCTTTTCATAGCTGTTTTAGACAATCTTGATGTATTTTGACACTTTGACAACGATTTTTCCAGTAGTTAAGAAGAAAACGATGTTTTTTTTTCTTTGGTCGTTACAGTACGAAAGATAAAAAAATTTCGTTAATTTTGATTTTTTTTTAATAAGATTGGCTTTTCAATTTTTCCAGTAGTTTAGAAGAAAACGATGTTTTTTTTTCTTTGGTCGTTACAGTACGATAGAAAAAAAAAGCTGTTATCTCCGTCAATAATAATTTGTTTTCGATTTAGATTTGCTTTTCATAGCTGTTTTAGACAATCTTGATGTATTTTGACACTTTGACAACGATTTTTCCAGTAGTTTAGAAGAAAACGATGTTTTTTTTTTCTTTGGTCGTTACAGTACGATAGAAAAAAAAAGCTGTTATCTCCGTCAATTATAATTTGTTTTCGATTTAGATTTGCTGTTCATAGCTGTTTAAGACAATCTTGATGTATTTTGACACTTTGACAACGATTTTTCCAGTAGTTTAGAAGAAAACGGTGTTTTTTTTTATTTGGTCGTTACAGTACGAAAGAAAAAAAAAAGCTGTTGTCTCCGTCAATTATAATTTGTTTTCGATTTAGATTTGCTGTTCATAGCTGTTTAAGACATCTTGATGTATTTTGACACTTTGACAACGATTTTTCCAGTAGTTTAGAAGAAAACGATGTTTTTTTTTCTTTGGTCGTTAATATTAACTTTTTTTTAATAAGATTGGCTTTTCAATTTTTCCAGTAGTTTAGAAGAAAACGATGTTTTTTTTTTCTTTGGTCGTTACAGTACGATAGAAAAAAAAAAGCTGTTATCTCCGTCAATTATAATTTGTTTTCGATTTAGATTTGCTGTTCATAGCTGTTTAAGACAATCTTGATGTATTTTGACACTTTGACAACGATTTTTCCAGTAGTTTAGAAGAAAACGGTGTTTTTTTTTATTTTTACAGTTCTTTTTTTACAGTACGAAAGAAAAAAAAAAGCTGTTGTCTCCGTCAATTATAATTTGTTTTCGATTTAGATTTGCTTTTCATAGCTGTTTTAGACAATCTTGATGTATTTTGACACTTTGACAACGATTTTTCCAGTAGTTTAGAAGAAAACGATGTTTTCTTTGGTCGTTACAGTACAAAAGTTAAAAAATTTCGTTAATATTAATTTTTTTTTAATAAGATTTGCTTTTCAATTATAATTTGTTTTCGATTTAGATTTGCTGTTCATAGCTGTTTAAGACAATCTTGATGTATTTTGACACTTTGACAACGATTTTTCCAGTAGTTTAGAAGAAAACGGTGTTTTTTTTTATTTGGTCGTTACAGTACGAAAGAAAAAAAAAAGCTGTTGTCTCCGTCAATTATAATTTGTTTTCGATTTAGATTTGCTTTTCATAGCTGTTTTAGACAATCTTGATGTATTTTGACACTTTGACAACGATTTTTCCAGTAGTTTAGAAGAAAACGATGTTTTCTTTGGTCGTTACAGTACAAAAGTTAAAAAATTTCGTTAATATTAATTTTTTTTTAATAAGATTTGCTTTTCAATTTTTCCAGTAGTTTAGAAGAAAACGATGTTTTTTTTTCTTTGGTCGTTACAGTACGAAAGAAAAAAAAAATGCTGTTAACTTCGTCAATGTTAATTTTTTTTCGATTTAGATTTGCTTTTCATAGCTGTTTTAGACAATCTTGATGTATTTTGACACTTTGACAACGATTTTTCCAGTAGTTTAGAAGAAAACGATGTTTTTTTTTCTTTGGTCGTTAATATTAACTTTTTTTTAATAAGATTGGCTTTTCAATTTTTCCAGTAGTTTAGAAGAAAACGATGTTTTTTTTTTCTTTGGTCGTTACAGTACGACAGAAAAAAAAAGCTGTTATCTCCGTCAATTATAATTTGTTTTCGATTAAGATTTGCAGTTCATAGCTGTTTAAGACAATCTTGATGTATTTTGACACTTTGACAACGATTTTTCCAGTAGTTTAGAAGAAAACGATGTTTTTTTTTATTTGGTCGTTACAGTACGAAAGAAAAAAAAATGCTGTTAACTCCGTCAATGTTAATTTTTGTTCGATTTAGATTTGCTTTTCATAGCTGTTTAAGACAATCTTGATGTATTTTGACACTTTGACAACGATTTTTCCAGTAGTTTAGAAGAAAACGATGTTTTTTTTTTCTTTGGTCGTTACAGTACGATAGAAAAAAAAAAGCTGTTATCTCCGTCAATTATAATTTGTTTTCGATTTAGATTTGCTGTTCATAGCTGTTTAAGACAATCTTGATGTATTTTGACACTTTGACAACGATTTTTCCAGTAGTTTAGAAGAAAACGATGTTTTTTTTTATTTGGTCGTTACAGTACGAAAGAAAAAAAAATGCTGTTAACTCCGTCAATTATAATTTGTTTTCGATTTAGATTTGCTTTTCATAGCTGTTTTAGACAATCTTGATGTATTTTGACACTTTGACAACGATTTTTCCAGTAGTTTAGAAGAAAACGATGTTTTCTTTGGTCGTTACAGTACAAAAGTTAAAAAATTTCGTTAATATTAATTTTTTTTTAATAAGATTTGCTTTTCAATTTTTCCAGTAGTTTAGAAGAAAACGATGTTTTTTTTTCTTTGGTCGTTACAGTACGAAAGAAAAAAAAAATGCTGTTAACTTCGTCAATGTTAATTTTTTTTCGATTTAGATTGCTTTTCATAGCTGTTTTAGACAATCTTGATGTATTTTGACACTTTGACAACGATTTTTCCAGTAGTTTAGAAGAAAACGATGTTTTTTTTTCTTTGGTCGTTAATATTAACTTTTTTTTAATAAGATTGGCTTTTCAATTTTTCCAGTAGTTTAGAAGAAAACGATGTTTTTTTTTTCTTTGGTCGTTACAGTACGACAGAAAAAAAAAGCTGTTATCTCCGTCAATTATAATTTGTTTTCGATTTAGATTTGCTGTTCATAGCTGTTTTAGACAATCTTGATGTATTTTGACACTTTGACAACGATTTTTCCAGTAGTTTAGAAGAAAACGATGTTTTTTTTTTCTTTGGTCGTTACAGTACGATAGAAAAAAAAAAGCTGTTATCTCCGACAATTATAATTTGTTTTCGATTTAGATTTGCTGTTCATAGCTGTTTAAGACAATCTTGATGTATTTTGACACTTTGACAACGATTTTTCCAGTAGTTTAGAAGAAAACGATGTTTTTTTTATTTGGTCGTTACAGTACGAAAGAAAAAAAAATGCTGTTAACTCCGTCAATGTTAATTTTTGTTCGATTTAGATTTGCTTTTCATAGCTGTTTAAGACAATCTTGATGTATTTTGACACTTTGACAACGATTTTTCCAGTAGTTTAGAAGAAAACGATGTTTTTTTTTTCTTTGGTCGTTACAGTACGATAGAAAAAAAAAAGCTGTTATCTCCGTCAATTATAATTTGTTTTCGATTTAGATTTGCTGTTCATAGCTGTTTAAGACAATCTTGATGTATTTTGACACTTTGACAACGATTTTTCCAGTAGTTTAGAAGAAAACGGTGTTTTTTTTTATTTGGTCGTTACAGTACGAAAGAAAAAAAAAAGCTGTTGTCTCCGTCAATTATAATTTGTTTTCGATTTAGATTTGCTTTTCATAGCTGTTTTAGACAATCTTGATGTATTTTGACACTTTGACAACGATTTTTCCAGTAGTTTAGAAGAAAACGATGTTTTCTTTGGTCGTTACAGTACGAAAGTTAAAAAATTTCGTTAATATTAATTTTTTTTTAATAAGATTTGCTTTTCAATTTTTCCAGTAGTTTAGAAGAAAACGATGTTTTTTTTTTCTTTGTTCGTTACAGTACGATAGAAAAAAAAAGCTGTTATCTCCGTCAATAATAATTTGTTTTCGATTTAGATTTGCTGTTCATAGCTGTTTAAGACAATCTTGATGTATTTTGACACTTTGACAACGATTTTTCCAGTAGTTTGGAAGAAAACGATGTTTTTTTTTTCTTTGGTCGTTACAGTACGAAAGAAAAAAAAAATGCTGTTAAGTCCGTCAATGTTATTTTTTGTTCGATTTAGATTTGCTTTTCATAGCTGTTTAAGACAATCTTGATGTATTTTGACACTTTGACAACGATTTTTCCAGTAGTTTAGAAGAAAACGATGTTTTTTTTTCTTTGGTCGTTACAGTACGAAAGATAAAAAAATTTCGTTAATATTGATTTTTTTTAAATAAGATTGGCTTTTCCATTTTTCCAGTAGTTTAGAAGAAAACGATTTTTTTTTTTCTTTGGTCGTTACAGTACGAAAGAAAAAAAAATGCTGTTAACTTCGTCAATGTTAATTTTTTTTCGATTTAGATTTGCTTTTCATAGCTGTTTTAGACAATCTTGATGTATTTGGACACTTTGACAACGATTTTTCCAGTAGTTTAGAAGAAAACGATGTTTTTTTTTTTTTTTTGTCGTTACAGTACGAAAGAAAAAAAATGCTGTTAACTCCGTCAATGTTAATTTTTGTTCGATTTAGATTTGCTTTTCATAGCTGTTTAAGACAATCTTGATGTATTTTGACACTTTGACAACGATTTTTCCAGTAGTTTAGAAGAAAACGATGTTTTTTTTTTTTTTTGGTCGTTACAGTACGAAAGAGAAAAAAATGCTGTTAACTCCGTCAATGTTAATTTTTGTTCGATTTAGATTTGCTTTTCATAGCTGTTTAAGACAATCTTGATGTATTTTGACACTTTGACAACGATTTTTCCAGTAGTTTAGAAGAAAACGATGTTTTTTTTTCTTTGGTCGTTAATATTAACTTTTTTTTAATAACATTGGCTTTTCAATTTTTCCAGTAGTTTAGAAGAAAACGATGTTTTTTTTTTTTTGGTCGTTACAGTACGACAGAAAAAAAAGCTGTTATCTCCGTCAATTATAATTTGTTTTCGATTTAGATTTGCTTTTCATAGCTGTTTTAGACAATCTTGATGTATTTTGACACTTTGACAACGATTTTTCCAGTAGTTAAGAAGAAAACGATGTTTTTTTTTCTTTGGTCGTTACAGTACGAAAGATAAAAAAATTTCGTTAATATTGATTTTTTTTTAATAAGATTGGCTTTTCAATTTTTCCAGTAGTTTAGAAGAAAACGATGTTTTTTTTTCTTTGGTCGTTACAGTACGATAGAAAAAAAAAAGCTGTTATCTCCGTCAATAATAATTTGTTTTCGATTTAGATTTGTTTTTCATAGCTGTTTTAGACAATCTTGATGTATTTTGACACTTTGACAACGATTTTTCCAGTAGTTTAGAAGAAAATGATGTTTTTTTTTTCTTTGGTCGTTACAGTACGATAGAAAAAAAAAGCTGTTATCTCCGTCAATTATAATTTGTTTTCGATTTAGATTTGCTGTTCATAGCTGTTTAAGACAATCTTGATGTATTTTGACACTTTGACAACGATTTTTCCAGTAGTTTAGAAGAAAACGGTGTTTTTTTTTATTTGGTCGTTACAGTACGAAAGAAAAAAAAAAGCTGTTGTCTCCGTCAATTATAATTTGTTTTCGATTTAGATTTGCTTTTCATAGCTGTTTTAGACAATCTTGATGTATTTTGACACTTTGACAACGATTTTTCCAGTAGTTTAGAAGAAAACGATGTTTTCTTTGGTCGTTACAGTACAAAAGTTAAAAAATTTCGTTAATATTAATTTTTTTTTAATAAGATTTGCTTTTCAATTTTTCCAGTAGTTTAGAAGAAAACGATGTTTTTTTTTTCTTTGGTCGTTACAGTACGATAGAAAAAAAAAAGCTGTTATCTCCGTCAATTATAATTTGTTTTCGATTTAGATTTGCTGTTCATAGCTGTTTAAGACAATCTTGATGTATTTTGACACTTTGACAACGATTTTTCCAGTAGTTTGGAAGAAAACGATGTTTTTTTTTTCTTTGGTCGTTACAGTACGAAAGAAAAAAAAAATGCTGTTAAGTCCGTCAATGTTAATTTTTGTTCGATTTAGATTTGCTTTTCATAGCTGTTTAAGACAATCTTGATGTATTTTGACACTTTGACAACGATTTTTCCAGTAGTTTAGAAGAAAACGATGTTTTTTTTCTTTGGTCGTTACAGTACGAAAGATAAAAAAATTTCGTTAATATTGATTTTTTTTAAATAAGATTGGCTTTTCCATTTTTCCAGTAGTTTAGAAGAAAACGATGTTTTTTTTTCTTTGGTCGTTACAGTACGAAAGAAAAAAAAAATGCTGTTAACTTCGTCAATGTTAATTTTTTTTCGATTTAGATTTGCTTTTCATAGCTGTTTTAGACAATCTTGATGTATTTTGACACTTTGACAACGATTTTTCCAGTAGTTTAGAAGAAAACGATGTTTTTTTTTCTTTGGTCGTTAATATTAACTTTTTTTTAATAAGATTGGCTTTTCAATTTTTCCAGTAGTTTAGAAGAAAACGATGTTTTTTTTTTCTTTGGTCGTTACAGTACGACAGAAAAAAAAAGCTGTTATCTCCGTCAATTATAATTTGTTTTCGATTTAGATTTGCTTTTCATAGCTGTTTTAGACAATCTTGATGTATTTTGACACTTTGACAACGATTTTTCCAGTAGTTTAGAAGAAAACGATGTTTTTTTTTTCTTTGGTCGTTACAGTACGAAAGAAAAAAAAAATGCTGTTAAGTCCGTCAATGTTATTTTTTGTTCGATTTAGATTTGCTTTTCATAGCTGTTTAAGACAATCTTGATGTATTTTGACACTTTGACAACGATTTTTCCAGTAGTTTAGAAGAAAACGATGTTTTTTTTTCTTTGGTCGTTACAGTACGAAAGATAAAAAAATTTCGTTAATATTGATTTTTTTTAAATAAGATTTGCTTTTCCATTTTTCCAGTAGTTTAGAAGAAAACGATGTTTTTTTTTTCTTTGGTCGTTACAGTACGATAGAAAAAAAAAAGCTGTTATCTCCGTCAATTATAATTTGTTTTCGATTTAGATTTGCTGTTCATAGCTGTTTAAGACAATCTTGATGTATTTTGACACTTTGACAACGATTTTTCCAGTAGTTTAGAAGAAAACGGTGTTTTTTTTTATTTGGTCGTTACAGTACGAAAGAAAAAAAAAAGCTGTTGTCTCCGTCAATTATAATTTGTTTTCGATTTAGATTTGCTTTTCATAGCTGTTTTAGACAATCTTGATGTATTTTGACACTTTGACAACGATTTTTCCAGTAGTTTAGAAGAAAACGATGTTTTCTTTGGTCGTTACAGTACGAAAGTTAAAAAATTTCGTTAATATTAATTTTTTTTTAATAAGATTTGCTTTTCAATTTTTCCAGTAGTTTAGAAGAAAACGATGTTTTTTTTTTCTTTGTTCGTTACAGTACGATAGAAAAAAAAAGCTGTTATCTCCGTCAATAATAATTTGTTTTCGATTTAGATTTGCTGTTCATAGCTGTTTAAGACAATCTTGATGTATTTTGACACTTTGACAACGATTTTTCCAGTAGTTTGGAAGAAAACGATGTTTTTTTTTTCTTTGGTCGTTACAGTACGAAAGAAAAAAAAAATGCTGTTAAGTCCGTCAATGTTATTTTTTGTTCGATTTAGATTTGCTTTTCATAGCTGTTTAAGACAATCTTGATGTATTTTGACACTTTGACAACGATTTTTCCAGTAGTTTAGAAGAAAACGATGTTTTTTTTTCTTTGGTCGTTACAGTACGAAAGATAAAAAAATTTCGTTAATATTGATTTTTTTTAAATAAGATTGGCTTTTCCATTTTTCCAGTAGTTTAGAAGAAAACGATTTTTTTTTTTCTTTGGTCGTTACAGTACGAAAGAAAAAAAAATGCTGTTAACTTCGTCAATGTTAATTTTTTTTCGATTTAGATTTGCTTTTCATAGCTGTTTTAGACAATCTTGATGTATTTGGACACTTTGACAACGATTTTTCCAGTAGTTTAGAAGAAAACGATGTTTTTTTTTTTTTTTTGTCGTTACAGTACGAAAGAAAAAAAATGCTGTTAACTCCGTCAATGTTAATTTTTGTTCGATTTAGATTTGCTTTTCATAGCTGTTTAAGACAATCTTGATGTATTTTGACACTTTGACAACGATTTTTCCAGTAGTTTAGAAGAAAACGATGTTTTTTTTTCTTTGGTCGTTAATATTAACTTTTTTTTAATAAGATTGGCTTTTCAATTTTTCCAGTAGTTTAGAAGAAAACGATGTTTTTTTTTTCTTTGGTCGTTACAGTACGATAGAAAAAAAAAAGCTGTTATCTCCGTCAATTATAATTTGTTTTCGATTTAGATTTGCTGTTCATAGCTGTTTAAGACAATCTTGATGTATTTTGACACTTTGACAACGATTTTTCCAGTAGTTTAGAAGAAAACGGTGTTTTTTTTTATTTGGTCGTTACAGTACGAAAGAAAAAAAAAAGCTGTTGTCTCCGTCAATTATAATTTGTTTTCGATTTAGATTTGCTTTTCATAGCTGTTTTAGACAATCTTGATGTATTTTGACACTTTGACAACGATTTTTCCAGTAGTTTAGAAGAAAACGATGTTTTCTTTGGTCGTTACAGTACGAAAGTTAAAAAATTTCGTTAATATTAATTTTTTTTTAATAAGATTTGCTTTTCAATTTTTCCAGTAGTTTAGAAGAAAACGATGTTTTTTTTTTCTTTGTTCGTTACAGTACGATAGAAAAAAAAAGCTGTTATCTCCGTCAATAATAATTTGTTTTCGATTTAGATTTGCTGTTCATAGCTGTTTAAGACAATCTTGATGTATTTTGACACTTTGACAACGATTTTTCCAGTAGTTTGGAAGAAAACGATGTTTTTTTTTTCTTTGGTCGTTACAGTACGAAAGAAAAAAAAAATGCTGTTAAGTCCGTCAATGTTATTTTTTGTTCGATTTAGATTTGCTTTTCATAGCTGTTTAAGACAATCTTGATGTATTTTGACACTTTGACAACGATTTTTCCAGTAGTTTAGAAGAAAACGATGTTTTTTTTTCTTTGGTCGTTACAGTACGAAAGATAAAAAAATTTCGTTAATATTGATTTTTTTTAAATAAGATTGGCTTTTCCATTTTTCCAGTAGTTTAGAAGAAAACGATTTTTTTTTTTCTTTGGTCGTTACAGTACGAAAGAAAAAAAAATGCTGTTAACTTCGTCAATGTTAATTTTTTTTCGATTTAGATTTGCTTTTCATAGCTGTTTTAGACAATCTTGATGTATTTGGACACTTTGACAACGATTTTTCCAGTAGTTTAGAAGAAAACGATGTTTTTTTTTTTTTTTTGTCGTTACAGTACGAAAGAAAAAAAATGCTGTTAACTCCGTCAATGTTAATTTTTGTTCGATTTAGATTTGCTTTTCATAGCTGTTTAAGACAATCTTGATGTATTTTGACACTTTGACAACGATTTTTCCAGTAGTTTAGAAGAAAACGATGTTTTTTTTTTTTTTTGGTCGTTACAGTACGAAAGAGAAAAAAATGCTGTTAACTCCGTCAATGTTAATTTTTGTTCGATTTAGATTTGCTTTTCATAGCTGTTTAAGACAATCTTGATGTATTTTGACACTTTGACAACGATTTTTCCAGTAGTTTAGAAGAAAACGATGTTTTTTTTTCTTTGGTCGTTAATATTAACTTTTTTTTAATAACATTGGCTTTTCAATTTTTCCAGTAGTTTAGAAGAAAACGATGTTTTTTTTTTTTTGGTCGTTACAGTACGACAGAAAAAAAAGCTGTTATCTCCGTCAATTATAATTTGTTTTCGATTTAGATTTGCTTTTCATAGCTGTTTTAGACAATCTTGATGTATTTTGACACTTTGACAACGATTTTTCCAGTAGTTAAGAAGAAAACGATGTTTTTTTTTCTTTGGTCGTTACAGTACGAAAGATAAAAAAATTTCGTTAATATTGATTTTTTTTTAATAAGATTGGCTTTTCAATTTTTCCAGTAGTTTAGAAGAAAACGATGTTTTTTTTTCTTTGGTCGTTACAGTACGATAGAAAAAAAAAAGCTGTTATCTCCGTCAATAATAATTTGTTTTCGATTTAGATTTGTTTTTCATAGCTGTTTTAGACAATCTTGATGTATTTTGACACTTTGACAACGATTTTTCCAGTAGTTTAGAAGAAAATGATGTTTTTTTTTTCTTTGGTCGTTACAGTACGATAGAAAAAAAAAGCTGTTATCTCCGTCAATTATAATTTGTTTTCGATTTAGATTTGCTGTTCATAGCTGTTTAAGACAATCTTGATGTATTTTGACACTTTGACAACGATTTTTCCAGTAGTTTAGAAGAAAACGGTGTTTTTTTTTATTTGGTCGTTACAGTACGAAAGAAAAAAAAAAGCTGTTGTCTCCGTCAATTATAATTTGTTTTCGATTTAGATTTGCTTTTCATAGCTGTTTTAGACAATCTTGATGTATTTTGACACTTTGACAACGATTTTTCCAGTAGTTTAGAAGAAAACGATGTTTTCTTTGGTCGTTACAGTACAAAAGTTAAAAAATTTCGTTAATATTAATTTTTTTTTAATAAGATTTGCTTTTCAATTTTTCCAGTAGTTTAGAAGAAAACGATGTTTTTTTTTTCTTTGGTCGTTACAGTACGATAGAAAAAAAAAAGCTGTTATCTCCGTCAATTATAATTTGTTTTCGATTTAGATTTGCTGTTCATAGCTGTTTAAGACAATCTTGATGTATTTTGACACTTTGACAACGATTTTTCCAGTAGTTTGGAAGAAAACGATGTTTTTTTTTTCTTTGGTCGTTACAGTACGAAAGAAAAAAAAAATGCTGTTAAGTCCGTCAATGTTAATTTTTGTTCGATTTAGATTTGCTTTTCATAGCTGTTTAAGACAATCTTGATGTATTTTGACACTTTGACAACGATTTTTCCAGTAGTTTAGAAGAAAACGATGTTTTTTTTCTTTGGTCGTTACAGTACGAAAGATAAAAAAATTTCGTTAATATTGATTTTTTTTAAATAAGATTGGCTTTTCCATTTTTCCAGTAGTTTAGAAGAAAACGATGTTTTTTTTTCTTTGGTCGTTACAGTACGAAAGAAAAAAAAAATGCTGTTAACTTCGTCAATGTTAATTTTTTTTCGATTTAGATTTGCTTTTCATAGCTGTTTTAGACAATCTTGATGTATTTTGACACTTTGACAACGATTTTTCCAGTAGTTTAGAAGAAAACGATGTTTTTTTTTCTTTGGTCGTTAATATTAACTTTTTTTTAATAAGATTGGCTTTTCAATTTTTCCAGTAGTTTAGAAGAAAACGATGTTTTTTTTTTCTTTGGTCGTTACAGTACGACAGAAAAAAAAAGCTGTTATCTCCGTCAATTATAATTTGTTTTCGATTTAGATTTGCTTTTCATAGCTGTTTTAGACAATCTTGATGTATTTTGACACTTTGACAACGATTTTTCCAGTAGTTTAGAAGAAAACGATGTTTTTTTTTTCTTTGGTCGTTACAGTACGATAGAAAAAAAAAAGCTGTTATCTCCGTCAATTATAATTTGTTTTCGATTTAGATTTGCTGTTCATAGCTGTTTAAGACAATCTTGATGTATTTTGACACTTTGACAACGATTTTTCCAGTAGTTTAGAAGAAAACGATGTTTTTTTTTATTTGGTCGTTACAGTACGAAAGAAAAAAAAATGCTGTTAACTTCGTCAATGTTAATTTGTTTTCGATTTAGATTTGCTTTTCATAGCTGTTTTAGACAATCTTGATGTATTTTGACACTTTGACAACGATTTTTCCAGTAGTTTAGAAGAAAACGATGTTTTCTTTGGTCGTTACAGTACGAAAGTTAAAAAATTTCGTTAATATTAATTTTTTTTTAATAAGATTTGCTTTTCAATTTTTCCAGTAGTTTAGAAGAAAACGATGTTTTTTTTTTCTTTGGTCGTTACAGTACGATAGAAAAAAAAAAGCTGTTATCTCCGTCAATTATAATTTGTTTTCGATTTAGATTTGCTGTTCATAGCTGTTTAAGACAATCTTGATGTATTTTGACACTTTGACAACGATTTTTCCAGTAGTTTGGAAGAAAACGATGTTATTTTTTTCTTTGGTCGTTACAGTACGAAAGAAAAAAAAAATGCTGTTAAGTCCGTCAATGTTAATTTTTGTTCGATTTAGATTTGCTTTTCATAGCTGTTTAAGACAATCTTGATGTATTTTGACACTTTGACAACGATTTTTCCAGTAGTTTAGAAGAAAACGATGTTTTTTTTTCTTTGGTCGTTACAGTACGAAAGATAAAAAAATTTCGTTAATATTGATTTTTTTTAAATAAGATTTGCTTTTCCATTTTTCCAGTAGTTTAGAAGAAAACGATGTTTTTTTTTCTTTGGTCGTTACAGTACGAAAGAAAAAAAAAATGCTGTTAACTTCGTCAATGTTAATTTTTTTTCGATTTAGATTTGCTTTTCATAGCTGTTTTAGACAATCTTGATGTATTTGGACACTTTGACAACGATTTTTCCAGTAGTTTAGAAGAAAACGATGTTTTTTTTCTTTGGTCGTTACAGTACGAAAGTTAAAAAATTTCGTTAATATTAATTTTTTTTTAATAAGATTGGCTTTTCAATTTTTCCAGTAGTTTAGAAGAAAACGATGTTTTTTTTTTCTTTGGTCGTTACAGTACGATAGAAAAAAAAAAAAGCTGTTATCTCCGTCAATTATAATTTGTTTTCGATTTAGATTTGCTTTTCATAGCTGTTTAAGACAATCTTGATGTATTTTGACACTTTGACAACGATTTTTTCAGTAGTTTAGAAGAAAACGATGTTTTTTTTTTCTTTGGTCGTTAGAGTACGAAAGAAAAAAAAAATGCTGTTAAGTCCGTCAATGTTAATTTTTGTTCGATTTAGATTTGCTTTTCATAGCTGTTTAAGACAATCTTTATGTATTTTGACACTTTGACAACGATTTTTCCAGTAGTTTAGAAGAAAACGATGTTTTTTTTTTTTTGGTCGTTACAGTACGAAAGAAAAAAAATGCTGTTAACTCCGTCAATGTTAATTTTTGTTCGATTTAGATTTGCTTTTCATAGCTGTTTAAGACAATCTTGATGTATTTTGACACTTTGACAACGATTTTTCCAGTAGTTTAGAAGAAAACGATGTTTTTTTTCTTTGGTCGTTACAGTACGAAAGATAAAAATATTTCTTTAATATTGATTTTTTTTTAATAAGATTGGCTTTTCCATTTTTCCAGTAGTTTAGAAGAAAAAGATGTTTTTTTTTCTTTGGTCGTTACAGTACGAAAGAAAAAAAAAAGCTGTTAACTTCGTCAATGTTAATTTTTTTCGATTTAGATTTGCTTTTCATAGCTGTTTTAGACAATCTTGATGTATTTGGACACTTTGACAACGATTTTTCCAGTAGTTTAGAAGAAAACGATGTTTTTTTTTTTTTTGGTCGTTACAGTACGAAAGACAAAAAAATGCTGTTAACTCCGTCAATGTTAATTTTTGTTCGATTTAGATTTGCTTTTCATAGCTGTTTAAGACAATCTTGATGTATTTTGACACTTTGACAACGATTTTTCCAGTAGTTTAGAAGAAAACGATGTTTTTTTTTTTTTTGGTCGTTACAGTACGAAAGACAAAAAAATGCTGTTAACTCCGTCAATGTTAATTTTTGTTCGATTTAGATTTGCTTTTCATAGCTGTTTAAGACAATCTTGATGTATTTTGACACTTTGACAACGATTTTTCCAGTAGTTTAGAAGAAAACGATGTTTTTTTTTTTTTTGGTCGTTACAGTACGAAAGACAAAAAAATGCTGTTAACTCCGTCAATGTTAATTTTTGTTCGATTTAGATTTGCTTTTCATAGCTGTTTAAGACAATCTTGATGTATTTTGACACTTTGACAACGATTTTTTAATAAGATTGGCTTTTCCATTTTTCCAGTAGTTTAGAAGAAAACGATGTTTTTTTTTCTTTGGTCGTTAATATTAACTTTTTTTTAATAAGATTTGCTTTTCAATTTTTCCAGTAGTTTAGAAGAAAACGATGTTTTTTTTTTCTTTGGTCGTTACAGTACGATAGAAAAAAAAAGCTGTTATCTCCGTCAATTATAATTTGTTTTCGATTTAGATTTGCTGTTCATAGCTGTTTAAGACAATCTTGATGTATTTTGACACTTTGACAACGATTTTTCCAGTAGTTTAGAAGAAAACGATGTTTTTTTTTTCTTTGGTCGTTACAGTACGAAAGAAAAAAAAAATGCTGTTAAGTCCTTCAATGTTAATTTTTGTTCGATTTAGATTTGCTTTTCATAGCTGTTTAAGACAATCTTGATGTATTTTGACACTTTGACAACGATTTTTCCAGTAGTTTAGAAGAAAACGATGTTTTTTTTTTCTTTGGTCGTTACAGTACGAAAGAAAAAAAAAATGCTGTTAAGTCCTTCAATGTTAATTTTTGTTCGATTTAGATTTGCTTTTCATAGCTGTTTAAGACAATCTTGATGTATTTTGACACTTTGACAACGATTTTTCCAGTAGTTTAGAAGAAAACGATGTTTTTTTTTTCTTTGGTCGTTACAGTACGAAAGAAAAAAAAAATGCTGTTAAGTCCTTCAATTATAATTTGTTTTCGATTTAGATTTGCTGTTCATAGCTGTTTAAGACAATCTTGATGTATTTTGACACTTTGACAACGATTTTTCCAGTAGTTTAGAAGAAAACGATGTTTTTTTTTTCTTTGGTCGTTACAGTACGAAAGAAAAAAAAAATGCTGTTAAGTCCTTCAATGTTAATTTTTGTTCGATTTAGATTTGCTTTTCATAGCTGTTTAAGACAATCTTGATGTATTTTGACACTTTGACAACGATTTTTCCAGTAGTTTAGAAGAAAACGATGTTTTTTTTTCTTTGGTCGTTACAGTACAAAAGATAAAAAAATTTCGTTAATATTGATTTTTTTTAAATAAGATTGGCTTTTCCATTTTTCCAGTAGTTTAGAAGAAAACGATGTTTTTTTTTCTTTGGTCGTTACAGTACGAAAGAAAAAAAAATGCTGTTAACTTCGTCAATGTTAATTTTTTTTCGATTTAGATTTGCTTTTCATAGCTGTTTTAGACAATCTTGATGTATTTTGATACTTTGACAACGATTTTTCCAGTAGCTTAGAAGAAAACGATGTTTTTTTTCTTTGGTCGTTACAGTACGAAAGTTAAAAAATTTTGTTAATATTAATTTTTTTTTAATAAGATTGGCTTTTCAATTTTTCCAGTAGTTTAGAAGAAAACGATGTTTTTTTTCTTTGGTCGTTACAGTACGAAAGATAAAAAAATTTCGTTAATATTAATTTTTTTTTAATAAGATTGGCTTTTCAATTTTTCCAGTAGTTTAGAAGAAAACGATGTTTTTTTTTTCTTTGGTCGTTACAGTACGATAGAAAAAAAAAGCTGTTATCTCCGTCAATTATAATTTGTTTTCGATTTAGATTTGCTTTTCATAGCTGTTTAAGACAATCTTGATGTATTTTGACACTTTGACAACGATTTTTCCAGTAGTTTAGAAGAAAACGATGTTTTTTTTTCTTTGGTCGTTACAGTACGAAAGAAAAAAAAATGCTGTTAAGTCCGTCAATGTTAATTATTGTTCGATTTAGATTTGCTTTTCATAGCTGTTTAAGACAATCTTGATGTATTTTGACACTTTGACAACGATTTTTCCAGTAGTTTAGAAGAAAACGATGTTTTTTTTTTTTTTTGGTCGTTACAGTACGAAAGAAAAAAAAATGCTGTTAACTCCGTCAATGTTAATTTTTGTTCGATTTAGATTTGCTTTTCATAGCTGTTTAAGAAAATCTTTATGTATTTTGACACTTTGACAACGATTTTTCCAGTAGTTTAGAAGAAAACGATGTTTTTTTTTTTTTTTGGTCGTTACAGTACGAAAGAAAAAAAAATGCTGTTAACTCCGTCAATGTTAATTTTTGTTCGATTTAGATTTGCTTTTCATAGCTGTTTAAGACAATCTTGATGTATTTTGACACTTTGACAACGATTTTTCCAGTAATTTAGAAGAAAACGATGTTTTTTTCTTTGGTCGTTACAGTACGAAAGATAAAAAAATTTCGTTAATATTGATTTTTTTTAAATAAGATTGGCTTTTCCATTTTTCCAGTAGTTTAGAAGAAAAAGATGTTTTTTTTTTCTTTGGTCGTTACAGACGACAGAAAAAAAAAGCTGTTATCTCCGTCAATTATAATTTGTTTTCGACTTAGATTTGCTGTTCATAGCTGTTTTAGACAATCTTGATGTATTTTGACATTTTGACAACGATTTTTCCAGTAGTTTAGAAGAAAACGATGTTTTTTTTTTCTTTGGACGTTGCAGTACGATAGAAAAAAAAAAAGCTGTTATCTCCGTCAATTATAATTTGTTTTCGATTTAGATTTGCTGTTCATAGCTGTTTAAGACAATCTTGATTTATTTTGACACTTTGACAACGATTTTTCCAGTAGTTTAGAAGAAAACGATGTTTTTTTTTATTTGGTCGTTACAGTACGAAAGAAAAAAAAAAGCTGTTGTCTCCGTCAATTATAATTTGTTTTCGATTTAGATTTGCTTTTCATAGCTGTTTTAGACAATCTTGATGTATTTTGACACTTTGACAACGATTTTTCCAGTAGTTTAGAAGAAAACGATGTTTTTTTCTTTGGTCGTTACAGTACGAAAGTTAAAAAATTTTGTTAATATTTTTTTTTTTTTAATAAGATTTGCTTTACAATTTTTCCAGTAGTTTAGAAGAAAACGATGTTTTTTTTTTCTTTGGTCGTTACAGTACGATAGAAAAAAAAAAGCTGTTGTCTCCGTCAATTATAATTTGTTTTCGATTTAGATTTGCTGTTCATAGCTGTTTAAGACAATCTTGATGTATTTTGACACTTTGACAACGATTTTTCCAGTAGTTTAGAAGAAAACGATGTTATTTTTTTCTTTGGTCGTTACAGTATGAAAGAAAAAAAAAATGCTGTTAAGTCCGTCAATGTTAATTTTTGTTCGATTTAGATTTGCTTTTCATAGCTGTTTAAGACAATCTTGATGTATTTTGACACTTTGACAACGATTTTTCCAGTAGTTTAGAAGAAAATGATGTTTTTTTTTCTTTGGTCGTTACAGTACGAAAAATAAAAAAATTTCGTTAATATTGATTTTTTTTTAATAAGATTGGCTTTTCCATTTTTCCAGTAGTTTAGAAGAAATCGATGTTTTTTTTTCTTTGGTCGTTACAGTACGAAAGAAAAAAAAAATGCTGTTAACTTCGTCAATGTTAATTTTTTTTCGATTTAGATTTGCTTTTCATAGCTGTTTTAGACAATCGTGATGTATTTTGATACTTTGACAACGATTTTTCCAGTAGCTTAGAAGAAAACGATGTTTTTTTTCTTTGGTCGTTACAGTACGAAAGTTAAAAAATTTCGTTAATATTAATTTTTTTTTAATAAGATTGGCTTTTCAATTTTTCCAGTAGTTTAGAAGAAAACGATGTTTTTTTTTCTTTGGTCGTTACAGTACGAAAGATAAAAAAATTTCGTTAATATTGATTTTTTTTTAATAAGATTGGCTTTTCCATTTTTCCAGTAGTTTAGAAGAAAACGATGTTTTTTTTTCTTTGGTCGTTACAGTACGATAGAAAAAAAAATCTGTTATCTCCGTCAATTATAATTTGTTTTTGATTTAGATTTGCTGTTCATAGCTGTTTAAGACAATCTTGATGTATTTTGACACTTTGACAACGATTTTTCCAGTAGTTTAGAAGAAAACGATGTTTTTTTTTTTTTTTTTGGTCGTTACAGTACGAAAGAAAAAAAAAATGCTGTTAACTCCGTCAATGTTAATTTTTGTTCGATTTAGATTTGCTTTTCATAGCTGTTTAAAACTATCTTGATGTATTTTGACACTTTGACAACGATTTTTCCAGTAGTTTAGAAGAAAACGATGTTTTTTTTTTTTTTTGGTCGTTACAGTACGAAAGAAAAAAAAAATGCTGTTAACTCCGTCAATGTTAATTTTTGTTCGATTTAGATTTGCTTTTCATAGCTGTTTAAAACAATCTTGATGTATTTTGACACTTTGACAACGATTTTTCCAGTAGTTTAGAAGAAAACGATGTTTTTTTCTTTGGTCGTTACAGTACGAAAGTTAAAAAATTTTGTTAATATTTTTTTTTTTTTAATAAGATTTGCTTTACAATTTTTCCAGTAGTTTAGAAGAAAACGATGTTTTTTTTTTCTTTGGTCGTTACAGTACGATAGAAAAAAAAAAGCTGTTGTCTCCGTCAATTATAATTTGTTTTCTATTTAGATTTGCTGTTCATAGCTGTTTAAGACAATCTTGATGTATTTTGACACTTTGACAACGATTTTTCCAGTAGTTTAGAAGAAAACGATGTTATTTTTTTCTTTGGTCGTTACAGTATGAAAGAAAAAAAAATGCTGTTAAGTCCGTCAATGTTAATTTTTGTTCGATTTAGATTTGCTTTTCATAGCTGTTTAAGACAATCTTGATGTATTTTGACACTTTGACAACGATTTTTCCAGTAGTTTAGAAGAAAATGATGTTTTTTTTTCTTTGGTCGTTACAGTACGAAAGATAAAAAAATTTCGTTAATATTGATTTTTTTTTAATAAGATTGGCTTTTCCATTTTTCCAGTAGTTTAGAAGAAAACGATGTTTTTTTTTCTTTGGTCGTTACAGTACGAAAGAAAAAAAAAATGCTGTTAACTTCGTCAATGTTAATTTTTTTTCGATTTAGATTTGCTTTTCATAGCTGTTTTAGACAATCTTGATGTATTTTGATACTTTGACAACGATTTTTCCAGTAGTTTAGAAGAAAATGATGTTTTTTTTTCTTTGGTCGTTACAGTACGAAAGATAAAAAAATTTCGTTAATATTAATTTTTTTTTAATAAGATTGGCTTTTCAATTTTTCCAGTAGTTTAGAAGAAAACGATGTTTTTTTTTCTTTGGTCGTTACAGTACGAAAGATAAAAAAATTTCGTTAATATTGATTTTTTTTTAATAAGATTGGCTTTTCCATTTTTCCAGTAGTTTAGAAGAAAACGATGTTTTTTTTTTCTTTGGTCGTTACAGTACGAAAGAAAAAAAAAATGCTGTTAACTTCGTCAATGTTAATTTTTTTCGATTTAGATTTGCTTTTCATAGCTGTTTTAGACAATCTTGATGTATTTTGACACTTTGACAACGATTTTTCCAGTAGTTTAGAAGAAAACGATGTTTTTTCTTTGGTCGTTACAGTACGAAAGTTAAAAAATTTTGTTAATATTTTTTTTTTTTTAATAAGATTTGCTTTACAATTTTTCCAGTAGTTTAGAAGAAAACGATGTTTTTTTTTCTTTGGTCGTTACAGTACGATAGAAAAAAAAAAGCTGTTGTCTCCGTCAATTATAATTTGTTTTCGATTTAGATTTGCTGTTCATAGCTGTTTAAGACAATCTTGATGTATTTTGACACTTTGACAACGATTTTTCCAGTAGTTTAGAAGAAAACGATGTTATTTTTTTCTTTGGTCGTTACAGTATGAAAGAAAAAAAAAATGCTGTTAAGTCCGTCAATGTTAATTTTTGTTCGATTTAGATTTGCTTTTCATAGCTGTTTAAGACAATCTTGATGTATTTTGACACTTTGACAACGATTTTTCCAGTAGTTTAGAAGAAAATGATGTTTTTTTTTTTTGGTCGTTACAGTACGAAAGATAAAAAAATTTCGTTAATATTGATTTTTTTTAATAAGATTGGCTTTTCCATTTTTCCAGTAGTTTAGAAGAAAACGATGTTTTTTTTTCTTTGGTCGTTACAGTACGAAAGAAAAAAAAAATGCTGTTAACTTCGTCAATGTTAATTTTTTTTCGATTTAGATTTGCTTTTCATAGCTGTTTTAGACAATCTTGATGTATTTTGATACTTTGACAACGATTTTTCCAGTAGCTTAGAAGAAAACGATGTTTTTTTTCTTTGGTCGTTACAGTACGAAAGTTAAAAAATTTCGTTAATATTAATTTTTTTTTAATAAGATTGGCTTTTCAATTTTTCCAGTAGTTTAGAAGAAAACGATGTTTTTTTTTCTTTGGTCGTTACAGTACGAAAGATAAAAAAATTTCGTTAATATTAACTTTTTTTTAATAAGATTGGCTTTTCCATATTTCCAGTAGTTTAGAAGAAAACGATGTTTTTTTTTTTCTTTGGTCGTTACAGTACGAAAGAAAAAAAAATGCTGTTAACTTCGTCAATGTTAATTTTTTTCGATTTAGATTTGCTTTTCATAGCTGTTTTAGACAATCTTGATGTATTTTGACACTTTGACAACGATTATTCCAGTAGTTTAGAAGAAAACGATGTTTTTTTTTTCTTTGGTCGTTACAGTACGAAAGTTAAAAAATTTTGTTAATATTTTTTTTTTTTTAATAAGATTTGCTTTACAATTTTTCCAGTAGTTTAGAAGAAAACGATGTTTTTTTTTTCTTTGGTCGTTACAGTACGATAAAAAAAAAAAAGCTGTTATCTCCGTCAATTATAATTTGTTTTCGATTTAGATTTGCTGTTCATAGCTGTTTAAGACAATCTTGATGTATTTTGACACTTTGACAACGATTTTTCCAGTAGTTTAGAAGAAAACGATGTTATTTTTTTCTTTGGTCGTTACAGTATGAAAGAAAAAAAAAATGCTGTTAAGTCCGTCAATGTTAATTTTTGTTCGATTTAGATTTGCTTTTCATAGCTGTTTAAGACAATCTTGATGTATTTTGACACTTTGACAACGATTTTTCCAGTAGTTTAGAAGAAAATGATGTTTTTTTTTTTTGGTCGTTACAGTACGAAAGATAAAAAAATTTCGTTAATATTGATTTTTTTTAATAAGATTGGCTTTTCCATTTTTCCAGTAGTTTAGAAGAAAACGATGTTTTTTTTTCTTTGGTCGTTACAGTACGAAAGAAAAAAAAAATGCTGTTAACTTCGTCAATGTTAATTTTTTTTCGATTTAGATTTGCTTTTCATAGCTGTTTTAGACAATCTTGATGTATTTTGATACTTTGACAACGATTTTTCCAGTAGCTTAGAAGAAAACGATGTTTTTTTTCTTTGGTCGTTACAGTACGAAAGTTAAAAAATTTCGTTAATATTAATTTTTTTTTAATAAGATTGGCTTTTCAATTTTTCCAGTAGTTTAGAAGAAAACGATGTTTTTTTTTCTTTGGTCGTTACAGTACGATAGAAAAAAAAATCTGTTATCTCCGTCAATTATAATTTGTTTTCGATTTAGATTTGCTGTTCATAGCTGTTTAAGACAATCTTGATGTATTTTGACACTTTGACAACGATTTTTCCAGTAGTTTAGAAGAAAACGATGTTTTTTTTTTTTTTTTTTGGTCGTTACAGTACGAAAGAAAAAAAAAATGCTGTTAACTCCGTCAATGTTAATTTTTGTTCGATTTAGATTTGCTTTTCATAGCTGTTTAAAACAATCTTGATGTATTTTGACACTTTGACAACGATTTTTCCAGTAGTTTAGAAGAAAACGATGTTTTTTTTTTTTTTTGGTCGTTACAGTACGAAAGAAAAAAAAAATGCTGTTAACTCCGTCAATGTTAATTTTTGTTCTATTTAGATTTGCTTTTCATAGCTGTTTAAAACAATCTTGATGTATTTTGACACTTTGACAACGATTTTTCCCGTAGTTTAGAAGAAAACGATGTTTTTTTTTCTTTGGTCGTTACAGAACGAAAGTTAAAAAATTTCGTTAATATTAATTTTTTTTTAATAAGATTGGCTTTTCAATTTTTCCAGTAGTTTAGAAGAAAACGATGTTTTTTTTTTTTTTGGTCGTTACAGTACGAAAGAAAAAAAAATGCTGTTAACTCCGTCAATGTTAATTTTTTTTCGATTTAGATTTGCTTTTCATAGCTGTTTTAGACAATCTTGATGTATTTGGACACTTTGACAACGATTTTTCCAGTAGTTTAGAAGAAAACGATGTTTTTTTTCTTTGGTCGTTACAGTACGAAAGTTAAAAAAATTTCGATAATATTAATTTTTTTTTAATAAGATTGGCTTTTCAATTTTTCCAGTAGTTTAGAAGAAAACGATGTTTTTTTTTTCTTTGGTCGTTACAGTACGATAGAAAAAAAAAAGCTGTTTACTCCGTCAATTATAATTTGTTTTCGATTTAGATTTGCTTTTCATAGCTGTTTAAGACAATCTTGATGTATTTTGACACTTTGACAACGATTTTTCCAGTAGTTTAGAAGAAAACGATGTTTTTTTTTCTTTGGTCGTTACAGTACGAAAGAAAAAAAATGCTGTTAACTTCGTCAATGTTAATTTTTTTTCGATTTAGATTTGCTTTTCATAGCTGTCTTAGACAATCTTGATGTATTTTGACACTTTGACAACGATTTTTCCAGTAGTTTAGAAGAAAACGATGTTTTTTTTTTCTTTGGTCGTTACAGTACGATAGAAAAAAAAAAGCTGTTTACTCCGTCAATTATAATTTGTTTTCGATTTAGATTTGCTTTTCATAGCTGTTTAAGACAATCTTGATGTATTTTGACACTTTGACAACGATTTTTCCAGTAGTTTAGAAGAAAACGATGTTTTTTTTCTTTGGTCGTTACAGAACGAAAGTTAAAAAATTTCGTTAATATTAATTTTTTTTTAATAAGATTGGCTTTTCAATTTTTCCAGTAGTTTAGAAGAAAACGATGTTTTTTTTTTTTTTGGTCGTTACAATACGAAAGAAAAAAAAATGCTGTTAACTCCGTCAATGTTAATTTTTTTTCGATTTAGATTTGCTTTTCATAGCTGTTTTAGACAATCTTGATGTATTTGGACACTTTGACAACGATTTTTCCAGTAGTTTAGAAGAAAACGATGTTTTTTTTCTTTGGTCGTTACAGTACGAAAGTTAAAAAATTTCGATAATATTAATTTTTTTTTAATAAGATTTGCTTTACAATTTTTCCAGTAGTTTAGAAGAAAACGATGTTTTTTTTTCTTTGGTCGTTACAGTACGATAGAAAAAAAAAAGCTGTTGTCTCCGTCAATTATAATTTGTTTTCGATTTAGATTTGCTGTTCATAGCTGTTTAAGACAATCTTGATGTATTTTGACACTTTGACAACGATTTTTCCAGTAGTTTAGAAGAAAACGATGTTATTTTTTTCTTTGGTCGTTACAGTATGAAAGAAAAAAAAAATGCTGTTAAGTCCGTCAATGTTAATTTTTGTTCGATTTAGATTTGCTTTTCATAGCTGTTTAAGACAATCTTGATGTATTTTGACACTTTGACAACGATTTTTCCAGTAGTTTAGAAGAAAATGATGTTTTTTTTTTTTGGTCGTTACAGTACGAAAGATAAAAAAATTTCGTTAATATTGATTTTTTTTAATAAGATTGGCTTTTCCATTTTTCCAGTAGTTTAGAAGAAAACGATGTTTTTTTTTCTTTGGTCGTTACAGTACGAAAGAAAAAAAAAATGCTGTTAACTTCGTCAATGTTAATTTTTTTTCGATTTAGATTTGCTTTTCATAGCTGTTTTAGACAATCTTGATGTATTTTGATACTTTGACAACGATTTTTCCAGTAGCTTAGAAGAAAACGATGTTTTTTTTCTTTGGTCGTTACAGTATGAAAGAAAAAAAAAATGCTGTTAAGTCCGTCAATGTTAATTTTTGTTCGATTTAGATTTGCTTTTCATAGCTGTTTAAGACAATCTTGATGTATTTTGACACTTTGACAACGATTTTTCCAGTAGTTTAGAAGAAAATGATGTTTTTTTTTTTTGGTCGTTACAGTACGAAAGATAAAAAAATTTCGTTAATATTGATTTTTTTTAATAAGATTGGCTTTTCCATTTTTCCAGTAGTTTAGAAGAAAACGATGTTTTTTTTTCTTTGGTCGTTACAGTACGAAAGAAAAAAAAAATGCTGTTAACTTCGTCAATGTTAATTTTTTTTCGATTTAGATTTGCTTTTCATAGCTGTTTTAGACAATCTTGATGTATTTTGATACTTTGACAACGATTTTTCCAGTAGCTTAGAAGAAAACGATGTTTTTTTTCTTTGGTCGTTACAGTACGAAAGTTAAAAAATTTCGTTAATATTAATTTTTTTTTAATAAGATTGGCTTTTCAATTTTTCCAGTAGTTTAGAAGAAAACGATGTTTTTTTTTCTTTGGTCGTTACAGTACGAAAGATAAAAAAATTTCGTTAATATTAACTTTTTTTTAATAAGATTGGCTTTTCCATATTTCCAGTAGTTTAGAAGAAAACGATGTTTTTTTTTTTCTTTGGTCGTTACAGTACGAAAGAAAAAAAAATGCTGTTAACTTCGTCAATGTTAATTTTTTTCGATTTAGATTTGCTTTTCATAGCTGTTTTAGACAATCTTGATGTATTTTGACACTTTGACAACGATTATTCCAGTAGTTTAGAAGAAAACGATGTTTTTTTTTTCTTTGGTCGTTACAGTACGAAAGAAAAAAAATTTCGTTAATATTAATTTTTTTTTAATAAGATTGGCTTTTCAATTTTTCCAGTAGTTTAGAAGAAAACGATGTTTTTTTTTTTTTTGGTCGTTACAATACGAAAGAAAAAAAAATGCTGTTAACTCCGTCAATGTTAATTTTTTTTCGATTTAGATTTGCTTTTCATAGCTGTTTTAGACAATCTTGATGTATTTGGACACTTTGACAACGATTTTTCCAGTAGTTTAGAAGAAAACGATGTTTTTTTTCTTTGGTCGTTACAGTACGAAAGTTAAAAAATTTCGATAATATTAATTTTTTTTTAATAAGATTTGCTTTACAATTTTTCCAGTAGTTTAGAAGAAAACGATGTTTTTTTTTCTTTGGTCGTTACAGTACGATAGAAAAAAAAAAGCTGTTGTCTCCGTCAATTATAATTTGTTTTCGATTTAGATTTGCTGTTCATAGCTGTTTAAGACAATCTTGATGTATTTTGACACTTTGACAACGATTTTTCCAGTAGTTTAGAAGAAAACGATGTTATTTTTTTCTTTGGTCGTTACAGTATGAAAGAAAAAAAAAATGCTGTTAAGTCCGTCAATGTTAATTTTTGTTCGATTTAGATTTGCTTTTCATAGCTGTTTAAGACAATCTTGATGTATTTTGACACTTTGACAACGATTTTTCCAGTAGTTTAGAAGAAAACGATGTTTTTTTTTTTTGGTCGTTACAGTACGAAAGATAAAAAAATTTCGTTAATATTGATTTTTTTTAATAAGATTGGCTTTTCCATTTTTCCAGTAGTTTAGAAGAAAACGATGTTTTTTTTTCTTTGGTCGTTACAGTACGAAAGAAAAAAAAAATGCTGTTAACTTCGTCAATGTTAATTTTTTTTCGATTTAGATTTGCTTTTCATAGCTGTTTTAGACAATCTTGATGTATTTTGATACTTTGACAACGATTTTTCCAGTAGCTTAGAAGAAAACGATGTTTTTTTTCTTTGGTCGTTACAGTATGAAAGAAAAAAAAAATGCTGTTAAGTCCGTCAATGTTAATTTTTGTTCGATTTAGATTTGCTTTTCATAGCTGTTTAAGACAATCTTGATGTATTTTGACACTTTGACAACGATTTTTCCAGTAGTTTAGAAGAAAATGATGTTTTTTTTTTTGGTCGTTACAGTACGAAAGATAAAAAAATTTCGTTAATATTGATTTTTTTTAATAAGATTGGCTTTTCCATTTTTCCAGTAGTTTAGAAGAAAACGATGTTTTTTTTTCTTTGGTCGTTACAGTACGAAAGAAAAAAAAAATGCTGTTAACTTCGTCAATGTTAATTTTTTTTCGATTTAGATTTGCTTTTCATAGCTGTTTTAGACAATCTTGATGTATTTTGATACTTTGACAACGATTTTTCCAGTAGCTTAGAAGAAAACGATGTTTTTTTTCTTTGGTCGTTACAGTACGAAAGTTAAAAAATTTCGTTAATATTAATTTTTTTTTAATAAGATTGGCTTTTCAATTTTTCCAGTAGTTTAGAAGAAAACGATGTTTTTTTTTCTTTGGTCGTTACAGTACGAAAGATAAAAAAATTTCGTTAATATTAACTTTTTTTTAATAAGATTGGCTTTTCCATATTTCCAGTAGTTTAGAAGAAAACGATGTTTTTTTTTTTCTTTGGTCGTTACAGTACGAAAGAAAAAAAAATGCTGTTAACTTCGTCAATGTTAATTTTTTTCGATTTAGATTTGCTTTTCATAGCTGTTTTAGACAATCTTGATGTATTTTGACACTTTGACAACGATTATTCCAGTAGTTTAGAAGAAAACGATGTTTTTTTTTTCTTTGGTCGTTACAGTACGAAAGAAAAAAAATTTCGTTAATATTAATTTTTTTTTAATAAGATTGGCTTTTCAATTTTTCCAGTAGTTTAGAAGAAAACGATGTTTTTTTTTCTTTGGTCGTTACAGTACGATAGAAAAAAAAATCTGTTATCTCCGTCAATTATAATTTGTTTTCGATTTAGATTTGCTGTTCATAGCTGTTTAAGACAATCTTGATGTATTTTGACACTTTGACAACGATTTTTCCAGTAGTTTAGAAGAAAACGATGTTTTTTTTTTTTTTTTTTGGTCGTTACAGTACGAAAGAAAAAAAAAATGCTGTTAACTCCGTCAATGTTAATTTTTGTTCGATTTAGATTTGCTTTTCATAGCTGTTTAAAACAATCTTGATGTATTTTGACACTTTGACAACGATTTTTCCAGTAGTTTAGAAGAAAACGATGTTTTTTTTTTTTTTTGGTCGTTACAGTACGAAAGAAAAAAAAATGCTGTTAACTCCGTCAATGTTAATTTTTGTTCGATTTAGATTTGCTTTTCATAGCTGTTTAAAACAATCTTGATGTATTTTGACACTTTGACAACGATTTTTCCCGTAGTTTAGAAGAAAACGATGTTTTTTTTTCTTTGGTCGTTACAGAACGAAAGTTAAAAAATTTCGTTAATATTAATTTTTTTTTAATAAGATTGGCTTTTCAATTTTTCCAGTAGTTTAGAAGAAAACGATGTTTTTTTTTTTTTTTGGTCGTTACAGTACGAAAGAAAAAAAAATGCTGTTAACTCCGTCAATGTTAATTTTTTTTCGATTTAGATTTGCTTTTCATAGCTGTTTTAGACAATCTTGATGTATTTGGACACTTTGACAACGATTTTTCCAGTAGTTTAGAAGAAAACGATGTTTTTTTTCTTTGGTCGTTACAGTACGAAAGTTAAAAAATTTCGATAATATTAATTTTTTTTTAATAAGATTGGCTTTTCAATTTTTCCAGTAGTTTAGAAGAAAACGATGTTTTTTTTTTCTTTGGTCGTTACAGTACGATAGAAAAAAAAAAGCTGTTTACTCCGTCAATTATAATTTGTTTTCGATTTAGATTTGCTTTTCATAGCTGTTTAAGACAATCTTGATGTATTTTGACACTTTGACAACGATTTTTCCAGTAGTTTAGAAGAAAACGATGTTTTTTTTTTCTTTGGTCGTTACAGTACGATAGAAAAAAAAAAGCTGTTGTCTCCGTCAATTATAATTTGTTTTCGATTTAGATTTGCTGTTCATAGCTGTTTAAGACAATCTTGATGTATTTTGACACTTTGACAACGATTTTTCCAGTAGTTTAGAAGAAAACGATGTTATTTTTTTCTTTGGTCGTTACAGTATGAAAGAAAAAAAAAATGCTGTTAAGTCCGTCAATGTTAATTTTTGTTCGATTTAGATTTGCTTTTCATAGCTGTTTAAGACAATCTTGATGTATTTTGACACTTTGACAACGATTTTTCCAGTAGTTTAGAAGAAAATGATGTTTTTTTTTTTTGGTCGTTACAGTACGAAAGATAAAAAAATTTCGTTAATATTGATTTTTTTTAATAAGATTGGCTTTTCCATTTTTCCAGTAGTTTAGAAGAAAACGATGTTTTTTTTTCTTTGGTCGTTACAGTACGAAAGAAAAAAAAAATGCTGTTAACTTCGTCAATGTTAATTTTTTTTCGATTTAGATTTGCTTTTCATAGCTGTTTTAGACAATCTTGATGTATTTTGATACTTTGACAACGATTTTTCCAGTAGCTTAGAAGAAAACGATGTTTTTTTTCTTTGGTCGTTACAGTATGAAAGAAAAAAAAAATGCTGTTAAGTCCGTCAATGTTAATTTTTGTTCGATTTAGATTTGCTTTTCATAGCTGTTTAAGACAATCTTGATGTATTTTGACACTTTGACAACGATTTTTCCAGTAGTTTAGAAGAAAATGATGTTTTTTTTTTTTGGTCGTTACAGTACGAAAGATAAAAAAATTTCGTTAATATTGATTTTTTTTAATAAGATTGGCTTTTCCATTTTTCCAGTAGTTTAGAAGAAAACGATGTTTTTTTTTCTTTGGTCGTTACAGTACGAAAGAAAAAAAAATGCTGTTAACTTCGTCAATGTTAATTTTTTTTCGATTTAGATTTGCTTTTCATAGCTGTTTTAGACAATCTTGATGTATTTTGATACTTTGACAACGATTTTTCCAGTAGCTTAGAAGAAAACGATGTTTTTTTTCTTTGGTCGTTACAGTACGAAAGTTAAAAAATTTCGTTAATATTAATTTTTTTTTAATAAGATTGGCTTTTCAATTTTTCCAGTAGTTTAGAAGAAAACGATGTTTTTTTTTCTTTGGTCGTTACAGTACGAAAGATAAAAAAATTTCGTTAATATTGATTTTTTTTTAATAAGATTGGCTTTTCCATTTTTCCAGTAGTTTAGAAGAAAACGATGTTTTTTTTTTCTTTGGTCGTTACAGTACGAAAGAAAAAAAAATGCTGTTAACTTCGTCAATGTTAATTTTTTTCGATTTAGATTTGCTTTTCATAGCTGTTTTAGACAATCTTGATGTATTTTGACACTTTGACAACGATTTTTCCAGTAGTTTAGAAGAAAACGATGTTTTTTCTTTGGTCGTTACAGTACGAAAGTTAAAAAATTTTGTTAATATTTTTTTTTTTTTAATAAGATTTGCTTTACAATTTTTCCAGTAGTTTAGAAGAAAACGATGTTTTTTTTTTCTTTGGTCGTTACAGTACGATAGAAAAAAAAAAGCTGTTGTCTCCGTCAATTATAATTTGTTTTCGATTTAGATTTGCTGTTCATAGCTGTTTAAGACAATCTTGATGTATTTTGACACTTTGACAACGATTTTTCCAGTAGTTTAGAAGAAAACGATGTTATTTTTTTCTTTGGTCGTTACAGTATGAAAGAAAAAAAAAATGCTGTTAAGTCCGTCAATGTTAATTTTTGTTCGATTTAGATTTGCTTTTCATAGCTGTTTAAGACAATCTTGATGTATTTTGACACTTTGACAACGATTTTTCCAGTAGTTTAGAAGAAAATGATGTTTTTTTTTTTTGGTCGTTACAGTACGAAAGATAAAAAAATTTCGTTAATATTGATTTTTTTTAATAAGATTGGCTTTTCCATTTTTCCAGTAGTTTAGAAGAAAACGATGTTTTTTTTTCTTTGGTCGTTACAGTACGAAAGAAAAAAAAATGCTGTTAACTTCGTCAATGTTAATTTTTTTCGATTTAGATTTGCTTTTCATAGCTGTTTTAGACAATCTTGATGTATTTTGACACTTTGACAACGATTATTCCAGTAGTTTAGAAGAAAACGATGTTTTTTTTTTCTTTGGTCGTTACAGTACGAAAGAAAAAAAATTTCGTTAATATTAATTTTTTTTTAATAAGATTGGCTTTTCAATTTTTCCAGTAGTTTAGAAGAAAACGATGTTTTTTTTTCTTTGGTCGTTACAGTACGATAGAAAAAAAAATCTGTTATCTCCGTCAATTATAATTTGTTTTCGATTTAGATTTGCTGTTCATAGCTGTTTAAGACAATCTTGATGTATTTTGACACTTTGACAACGATTTTTCCAGTAGTTTAGAAGAAAACGATGTTTTTTTTTTTTTTTTGGTCGTTACAGTACGAAAGAAAAAAAAAATGCTGTTAACTCCGTCAATGTTAATTTTTGTTCGATTTAGATTTGCTTTTCATAGCTGTTTAAAACAATCTTGATGTATTTTGACACTTTGACAACGATTTTTCCAGTAGTTTAGAAGAAAACGATGTTTTTTTTTTTTTTTGGTCGTTACAGTACGAAAGAAAAAAAAAATGCTGTTAACTCCGTCAATGTTAATTTTTGTTCGATTTAGATTTGCTTTTCATAGCTGTTTAAAACAATCTTGATGTATTTTGACACTTTGACAACGATTTTTCCCGTAGTTTAGAAGAAAACGATGTTTTTTTTTCTTTGGTCGTTACAGAACGAAAGTTAAAAAATTTCGTTAATATTAATTTTTTTTTAATAAGATTGGCTTTTCAATTTTTCCAGTAGTTTAGAAGAAAACGATGTTTTTTTTTTTTTTGGTCGTTACAGTACGAAAGAAAAAAAATGCTGTTAACTCCGTCAATGTTAATTTTTTTTCGATTTAGATTTGCTTTTCATAGCTGTTTTAGACAATCTTGATGTATTTGGACACTTTGACAACGATTTTTCCAGTAGTTTAGAAGAAAACGATGTTTTTTTTCTTTGGTCGTTACAGTACGAAAGTTAAAAAATTTCGATAATATTAATTTTTTTTTAATAAGATTGGCTTTTCAATTTTTCCAGTAGTTTAGAAGAAAACGATGTTTTTTTTTTCTTTGGTCGTTACAGTACGATAGAAAAAAAAAAGCTGTTTACTCCGTCAATTATAATTTGTTTTCGATTTAGATTTGCTTTTCATAGCTGTTTAAGACAATCTTGATGTATTTTGACACTTTGACAACGATTTTTCCAGTAGTTTAGAAGAAAACGATGTTTTTTTTTCTTTGGTCGTTACAGTACGAAAGAAAAAAAATGCTGTTAACTTCGTCAATGTTAATTTTTTTTCGATTTAGATTTGCTTTTCATAGCTGTCTTAGACAATCTTGATGTATTTTGACACTTTGACAACGATTTTTCCAGTAGTTTAGAAGAAAACGATGTTTTTTTTCTTTGGTCGTTACAGAACGAAAGTTAAAAAATTTCGTTAATATTAATTTTTTTTTAATAAGATTGGCTTTTCCATTTTTCCAGTAGTTTAGAAGAAAACGATGTTTTTTTTTTTTTTGGTCGTTACAATACGAAAGAAAAAAAAATGCTGTTAACTCCGTCAATGTTAATTTTTTTTCGATTTAGATTTGCTTTTCATAGCTGTCTTAGACAATCTTGATGTATTTTGACACTTTGACAACGATTTTTCCAGTAGTTTAGAAGAAAACGATGTTTTTTTTCTTTGGTCGTTACAGTACGAAAGTTAAAAAATTTCGTTAATATTAACTTTTTTTTAATAAGATTGGCTTTTCAATTTTTCCAGTAGTTTAGAAGAAAACGATGTTTTTTTTTTCTTTGGTCGTTACAGTACGACAGAAAAAAAAAGCTGTTATCTCCGTCAATTATAATTTGTTTTCGATTTAGATTTGCTTTTCATAGCTGTTTTAGACAATCTTGATGTATTTTGACACTTTGACAACGATTTTTCCGGTAGTTTAGAAGAAAACGATGTTTTTTTTTTCTTTGGTCGTTACAGTACGATAGAAAAAAAAAAAGCTGTTATCTCCGTCAATTATAATTTGTTTTCGATTTAGATTTGCTGTTCATAGCTGTTTAAGACAATCTTGATGTATTTTGACACTTTGACAACTATTTTTCCAGTAGTTTAGAAGAAAACGATGTTTTTTTTTATTTGGTCGTTACAGTACGAAAGAAAAAAAAAAGCTGTTGTCTCCGTCAATTATAATTTGTTTTCGATTTAGATTTGCTTTTCATAGCTGTTTTAGACAATCTTGATGTATTTTGACACTTTGACAACGATTTTTCCAGTAGTTTAGAAGAAAACGATGTTTTTTTCTTTGGTCGTTACAGTACGAAAGTTAAAAAATTTCGTTAATATTAATTTTTTTTTAATAATATTTGCTTTTCAATTTTTCCAGTAGTTTAGAAGAAAAAGATGTTTTTTTTTCTTTGGTCGTTACAGTACGATAGAAAAAAAAAAAGCTGTTATCTCCGTCAATTATAATTTGTTTTCGATTTAGATTTGCTGTTCATAGCTGTTTAAGACAATCTTGATGTATTTTGACACTTTGACAACGATTTTTCCAGTAGTTTAGAAGAAAACGATGTTTTTTTTTTCTTTGGTCGTTACAGTACGAAAGAAAAAAAAATGCTTTAAGTCCATCAATGTTAATTTTTGTTCGATTTAGATTTGCTTTTCATAGCTGTTTAAGACAATCTTGATGTATTTTGACACTTTGACAACGATTTTTCCAGTAGTTTAGAAGAAAACGATGTTTTTTTCTTTGTCGTTACAGTACGAAAGATAAAAAAATTTCGATAATATTGATTTTTTTTTAATAAGATTGGCTTTTCCATTTTTCCAGTAGTTTAGAAGAAAACGATGTTTTTTTTTCTTTGGTCGTTACAGTACGAAAGAAAAAAAAATGCTGTTAACTTCGTCAATGTTAATTTTTTTTCGATTTAGATTTGCTTTTCATAGCTGTTTTAGACAACCTTGATGTATTTGGACACTTTGACAACGATTTTTCCAGTAGTTTAGAAGAAAACGATGTTTTTTTTCTTTGGTCGTTACAGTACGAAAGTTAAAAAATTTCGTTAATATTAATTTTTTTTTAATAAGATTGGCTTTTCAATTTTTCCAGTAGTTTAGAAGAAAACGATGTTTTTTTTTTTTTTTTGGTCGTTACAGTACGAAAGAAAAAAAAATGCTGTTAACTCCGTCAATGTTAATTTTTGTTCGATTTAGATTTGCTTTTCATAGCTGTTTAAGACAATCTTGATGTATTTTGACACTTTGACAACGATTTTTCCAGTAGTTTAGAAGAAAACGATGTTTTTTTTTTTTTTGGTCGTTACAGTACGAAAGAAAAAAAAATGCTGTTAACTCCGTCAATGTTAATTTTTGTTCGATTTAGATTTGCTTTTCATAGCTGTTTAAGACAATCTTGATGTATTTTGACACTTTGACAACGATTTTTCCAGTAATTTAGAAGAAAACGATGTTTTTTTTCTTTGGTCGTTACAGTACGAAAGATAAAAAAATTTCGCTAATATTGATTTTTTTTTAATAAGATTGGCTTTTCCATTTTTCCAGTAGTTTAGAAGAAAAAGATGTTTTTTTTTCTTTGGTCGTTACAGTACGAAAGAAAAAAAAATGCTGTTAACTTCGTCAATGTTAATTTTTGTTCGATTTAGATTTGCTTTTCATAGCTGTTTTAGACAATCTTGATGTATTTGGACACTTTGACAACGATTTTTCCAGTAGTTTAGAAGAAAACGATGTTTTTTTTTTCTTTGGTCGTTACAGTACGAAAGAAAAAAAAAGCTGTTATCTCCGTCAATTATAATTTGTTTTCGATTTAGATTTGCTTTTCATAGCTGTTTAAGACAATCTTGATGTATTTTGACACTTTGACAACGATTTTTCCAGTAGTTTAGAAGAAAACGATGTTTTTTTTTCTTTGGTCGTTACAGTACGAAAGAAAAAAAATGCTGTTAACTTTGTCAATGTTAATTTTTTTTCGATTTAGATTTGCTTTTCATAGCTGTCTTAGACAATCTTGATGTATTTTGACACTTTGACAATGATTTTTCCAGTAGTTTAGAAGAAAACGATGTTTTTTTTCTTTGGTCGTTACAGTACGAAAGTTAAAAAATTTCGTTAATATTAACTTTTTTTTAATAAGATTGGCTTTTCAATTTTTCCAGTAGTTTAGAAGAAAACGATGTTTTTTTTTTCTTTGGTCGTTACAGTACGACAGAAAAAAAAAGCTGTTATCTCCGTCAATTATAATTTGTTTTCGATTTAGATTTGCTTTTCATAGCTGTTTTAGACAATCTTGATGTATTTTGACACTTTGACAACGATTTTTCCGGTAGTTTAGAAGAAAACGATGTTTTTTTTTTCTTTGGTCGTTACAGTACGATAGAAAAAAAAAAAGCTGTTATCTCCGTCAATTATAATTTGTTTTCGATTTAGATTTGCTGTTCATAGCTGTTTAAGACAATCTTGATGTATTTTGACACTTTGACAACGATTTTTCCAGTAGTTTAGAAGAAAACGATGTTTTTTTTTATTTGGTCGTTACAGTACGAAAGAAAAAAAAAAGCTGTTGTCTCCGTCAATTATAATTTGTTTTCGATTTAGATTTGCTTTTCATAGCTGTTTTAGACAATCTTGATGTATTTTGACACTTTGACAACGATTTTTCCAGTAGTTTAGAAGAAAACGATGTTTTTTTCTTTGGTCGTTACAGTACGAAAGTTAAAAAATTTCGTTAATATTAATTTTTTTTTAATAAGATTGGCTTTTCAATTTTTCCAGTAGTTTAGAAGAAAACGATGTTTTTTTTTTTTTTTTGGTCGTTACAGTACGAAAGAAAAAAAAATGCTGTTAACTCCGTCAATGTTAATTTTTGTTCGATTTAGATTTGCTTTTCATAGCTGTCTTAGACAATCTTGATGTATTTTGACACTTTGACAACGATTTTTCCAGTAGTTTAGAAGAAAACGATGTTTTTTTTCTTTGGTCGTTACAGTACGAAAGTTAAAAAATTTCGTTAATATTAACTTTATTTTAATAAGATTGGCTTTTCAATTTTTCCAGTAGTTTAGAAGAAAACGATGTTTTTTTTTTCTTTGGTCGTTACAGTACGACAGAAAAAAAAAGCTGTTATCTCCGTCAATTATAATTTGTTTTCGATTTAGATTTGCTTTTCATAGCTGTTTTAGACAATCTTGATGTATTTTGACACTTTGACAACGATTTTTCCGGTAGTTTAGAAGAAAACGATGTTTTTTTTTTCTTTGGTCGTTACAGTACGAAAGTTAAAAAATTTCGTTAATATTAATTTTTTTTTAATAAGATTGGCTTTTCAATTTTTCCAGTAGTTTAGAAGAAAACGATGTTTTTTTTTTTTTTTTGGTCGTTACAGTACGAAAGAAAAAAAAATGCTGTTAACTCCGTCAATGTTAATTTTTGTTCGATTTAGATTTGCTTTTCATAGCTGTCTTAGACAATCTTGATGTATTTTGACACTTTGACAACGATTTTTCCAGTAGTTTAGAAGAAAACGATGTTTTTTTCTTTGGTCGTTACAGTACGAAAGTTAAAAAATTTCGTTAATATTAATTTTTTTTTAATAAGATTGGCTTTTCAATTTTTCCAGTAGTTTAGAAGAAAACGATGTTTTTTTTTTTTTTTTGGTCGTTACAGTACGAAAGAAAAAAAATGCTGTTAACTTTGTCAATGTTAATTTTTTTTCGATTTAGATTTGCTTTTCATAGCTGTCTTAGACAATCTTGATGTATTTTGACACTTTGACAACGATTTTTCCAGTAGTTTAGAAGAAAACGATGTTTTTTTTCTTTGGTCGTTACAGTACGAAAGTTAAAAAATTTCGTTAATATTAACTTTTTTTTAATAAGATTGGCTTTTCAATTTTTCCAGTAGTTTAGAAGAAAACGATGTTTTTTTTTTCTTTGGTCGTTACAGTACGACAGAAAAAAAAAGCTGTTATCTCCGTCAATTATAATTTGTTTTCGATTTAGATTTGCTTTTCATAGCTGTTTTAGACAATCTTGATGTATTTTGACACTTTGACAACGATTTTTCCGGTAGTTTAGAAGAAAACGATGTTTTTTTTTTCTTTGGTCGTTACAGTACGATAGAAAAAAAAAAAGCTGTTATCTCCGTCAATTATAATTTGTTTTCGATTTAGATTTGCTGTTCATAGCTGTTTAAGACAATCTTGATGTATTTTGACACTTTGACAACGATTTTTCCAGTAGTTTAGAAGAAAACGATGTTTTTTTTTATTTGGTCGTTACAGTACGAAAGAAAAAAAAAAGCTGTTGTCTCCGTCAATTATAATTTGTTTTCGATTTAGATTTGCTTTTCATAGCTGTTTTAGACAATCTTGATGTATTTTGACACTTTGACAACGATTTTTCCAGTAGTTTAGAAGAAAACGATGTTTTTTTTTTTTTTGGTCGTTACAGTACGAAAGAAAAAAAAATGCTGTTAACTCCGTCAATGTTAATTTTTGTTCGATTTAGATTTGCTTTTCATAGCTGTTTAAGACAATCTTGATGTATTTTGACACTTTGACAACGATTTTTCCAGTAATTTAGAAGAAAACGATGTTTTTTTTCTTTGGTCGTTACAGTACGAAAGATAAAAAAATTTCGCTAATATTGATTTTTTTTTAATAAGATTGGCTTTTCCATTTTTCCAGTAGTTTAGAAGAAAAAGATGTTTTTTTTTCTTTGGTCGTTACAGTACGAAAGAAAAAAAAATGCTGTTAACTTCGTCAATGTTAATTTTTGTTCGATTTAGATTTGCTTTTCATAGCTGTTTTAGACAATCTTGATGTATTTGGACACTTTGACAACGATTTTTCCAGTAGTTTAGAAGAAAACGATGTTTTTTTTTTCTTTGGTCGTTACAGTACGAAAGAAAAAAAAAGCTGTTATCTCCGTCAATTATAATTTGTTTTCGATTTAGATTTGCTTTTCATAGCTGTTTAAGACAATCTTGATGTATTTTGACACTTTGACAACGATTTTTCCAGTAGTTTAGAAGAAAACGATGTTTTTTTTTCTTTGGTCGTTACAGTACGAAAGAAAAAAAATGCTGTTAACTTTGTCAATGTTAATTTTTTTTCGATTTAGATTTGCTTTTCATAGCTGTCTTAGACAATCTTGATGTATTTTGACACTTTGACAACGATTTTTCCAGTAGTTTAGAAGAAAACGATGTTTTTTTTTCTTTGGTCGTTACAGTACGAAAGTTAAAAAATTTCGTTAATATTAACTTTTTTTTAATAAGATTGGCTTTTCAATTTTTCCAGTAGTTTAGAAGAAAACGATGTTTTTTTTTTCTTTGGTCGTTACAGTACGACAGAAAAAAAAAGCTGTTATCTCCGTCAATTATAATTTGTTTTCGATTTAGATTTGCTTTTCATAGCTGTTTTAGACAATCTTGATGTATTTTGACACTTTGACAACGATTTTTCCGGTAGTTTAGAAGAAAACGATGTTTTTTTTTTCTTTGGTCGTTACAGTACGATAGAAAAAAAAAAGCTGTTATCTCCGTCAATTATAATTTGTTTTCGATTTAGATTTGCTGTTCATAGCTGTTTAAGACAATCTTGATGTATTTTGACACTTTGACAACGATTTTTCCAGTAGTTTAGAAGAAAACGATGTTTTTTTTTATTTGGTCGTTACAGTACGAAAGAAAAAAAAAAGCTGTTGTCTCCGTCAATTATAATTTGTTTTCGATTTAGATTTGCTTTTCATAGCTGTTTTAGACAATCTTGATGTATTTTGACACTTTGACAACGATTTTTCCAGTAGTTTAGAAGAAAACGATGTTTTTTTCTTTGGTCGTTACAGTACGAAAGTTAAAAAATTTCGTTAATATTAATTTTTTTTTAATAATATTTGCTTTTCAATTTTTCCAGTAGTTTAGAAGAAAAAGATGTTTTTTTTTCTTTGGTCGTTACAGTACGATAGAAAAAAAAAAAGCTGTTATCTCCGTCAATTATAATTTGTTTTCGATTTAGATTTGCTGTTCATAGCTGTTTTAGACAATCTTGATGTATTTTGACACTTTGACAACGATTTTTCCAGTAGTTTAGAAGAAAACGATGTTTTTTTTTTCTTTGGTCGTTACAGTACGAAAGAAAAAAAAATGCTTTAAGTCCATCAATGTTAATTTTTGTTCGATTTAGATTTGCTTTTCATAGCTGTTTAAGACAATCTTGATGTATTTTGACACTTTGACAACGATTTTTCCAGTAGTTTAGAAGAAAACGATGTTTTTTTCTTTGTCGTTACAGTACGAAAGATAAAAAAATTTCGATAATATTGATTTTTTTTTAATAAGATTGGCTTTTCCATTTTTCCAGTAGTTTAGAAGAAAACGATGTTTTTTTTTCTTTGGTCGTTACAGTACGAAAGAAAAAAAAATGCTGTTAACTTCGTCAATGTTAATTTTTTTTCGATTTAGATTTGCTTTTCATAGCTGTTTTAGACAACCTTGATGTATTTGGACACTTTGACAACGATTTTTCCAGTAGTTTAGAAGAAAACGATGTTTTTTTCTTTGGTCGTTACAGTACGAAAGTTAAAAAATTTCGTTAATATTAATTTTTTTTTAATAAGATGGGCTTTTCAATTTTTCCAGTAGTTTAGAAGAAAACGATGTTTTTTTTTCTTTGGTCGTTACAGTACGATAGAAAAAAAAAATCTGTTATCTCCGTCAATTATAATTTGTTTTCGATTTAGATTTGCTGTTCATAGCTGTTTAAGACAATCTTGATGTATTTTGACACTTTGACAACGATTTTTCCAGTAGTTTAGAAGAAAACGATGTTTTTTTTTTTTTTTGGTCGTTACAGTACGAAAGAAAAAAAAATGCTGTTAACTCCGTCAATGTTAATTTTTGTTCGCTTTAGATTTGCTTTTCATAGCTGTTTAAGACAATCTTGATGTATTTTGACACTTTGACAACGATTTTTCCAGTAGTTTAGAAGAAAACGATGTTTTTTTTTTTTTTTGGTCGTTACAGTACGAAAGAAAAAAAAATGCTGTTAACTCCGTCAATGTTAATTTTTGTTCGATTTAGATTTGCTTTTCATAGCTGTTTAAGACAATCTTTATGTATTTTGACACTTTGACAACGATTTTTCCAGTAGTTTAGAAGAAAACGATGTTTTTTTTTCTTTGGTCGTTACAGTACGAAAGAAAAAAAAATGCTGTTAAGTCCTTCAATGTTAATTTTTGTTCGATTTAGATTTGCTTTTCATAGCTGTTTAAGACAATCTTTATGTATTTTGACACTTTGACAACGATTTTTCCAGTAGTTTAGAAGAAAACGATGTTTTTTTTTTTTTTTGGTCGTTACAGTACGAAAGAAAAAAAAATGCTGTTAACTCCGTCAATGTTAATTTTTGTTCGATTTAGATTTGCTTTTCATAGCTGTTTAAGACAATCTTGATGTATTTTGACACTTTGACAACGATTTTTCCAGTAGTTTAGAAGAAAACGATGTTTTTTTTTTTTTTGGTCGTTACAGTACGAAAGAAAAAAAAATGCTGTTAACTCCGTCAATGTTAATTTTTGTTCGATTTAGATTTGCTTTTCATAGCTGTTTAAGACAATCTTGATGTATTTTGACACTTTGACAACGATTTTTCCAGTAATTTAGAAGAAAACGATGTTTTTTTTCTTTGGTCGTTACAGTACGAAAGATAAAAAAATTTCGCTAATATTGATTTTTTTTTAATAAGATTGGCTTTTCCATTTTTCCAGTAGTTTAGAAGAAAAAGATGTTTTTTTTTCTTTGGTCGTTACAGTACGAAAGAAAAAAAAATGCTGTTAACTTCGTCAATGTTAATTTTTGTTCGATTTAGATTTGCTTTTCATAGCTGTTTTAGACAATCTTGATGTATTTGGACACTTTGACAACGATTTTTCCAGTAGTTTAGAAGAAAAAGATGTTTTTTTTTTTTTGGTCGTTACAGTACGAAAGAAAAAAAAAATGCTGTTAACTCCGTCAATGTTAATTTTTGTTCGATTTAGATTTGCTTTTCATAGCTGTTTTAGACAATCTTGATGTATTTTGACACTTTGACAACGATTTTTCCAGTAGTTTAGAAGAAAACGATGTTTTTTTTCTTTGGTCGTTACAGTACGAAAGAAAAAAAATGCTGTTAACTTCGTTAATGTTAATTTTTTTTCGATTTAGATTTGCTTTTCATAGCTGTTTTAGACAATCTTGATGTATTTTGACACTTTGACAACGATTTTTTAATAAGACTGGCTTTTCCATTTTTCCAGTAGTTTAGAAGAAAACGATGTTTTTTTTTCTTTGGTCGTTACAGTACGAAAGAAAAAAAATGCTGTTAACTTCGTCAATGTTAATTTTTTTTTCGATTTAGATTTGCTTTTCATAGCTGTTTTAGACAATCTTGATGTATTTTGACACTTTGACAACGATTTTTCCAGTAGTTTAGAAGAAAACGATGTTTTTTTTCTTTGGTCGTTACAGTACGAAAGTTAAAAAATTTCGTTAATATTAACTTTTTTTTAATAAGATTGGCTTTTCAATTTTTCCAGTACTTTAGAAGAAAACGATGTTTTTTTTTCTTTGGTCGTAACAGTACGACAGAAAAAAAAAGCTGTTATCTCCGTCAATTATAATTTGTTTTCGATTTAGATTTGCTTTTCATAGCTGTTTTAGACAATCTTGATGTATTTTGACACTTTGACAACGATTTTTCCAGTAGTTTAGAAGAAAACGATGTTTTTTTTCTTTGGTCGTTACAGTACGAAAGTTAAAAAATTTCGTTAATATTAACTTTTTTTTAATAAGATTGGCTTTTCAATTTTTCCAGTACTTTAGAAGAAAACGATGTTTTTTTTTTATTTGGTCGTTACAGTACGGAAGAAAAAAAAAAGCTCTTGTCTCCGTCAATTATAATTTGTTTTCGATTTAGATTTGCTTTTCATAGCTGTTTTAGACAATCTTGATGTATTTTGACACTTTGACAACGATTTTTCCAGTAGTTTAGAAGAAAACGATGTTTTTTTCTTTGGTAGTTACAGTACGAAAGTTAAAAAATTTCGTTAATATTAATTTTTTTTTAATAAGATTTGCTTTACAATTTTTCCAGTAGTTTAGAAGAAAACGATGTTTTTTTTTTCTTTGGTCGTTACAGTACGATAGAAAAAAAAAAAGCTGTTATCTCCGTCAATTATAATTTGTTTTCGATTTAGATTTGCTGTTCATAGCTGTTTAAGATAATCTTGATGTATTTTGACACTTTGACAACGATTTTTCCAGTAGTTTAGAAGAAAACGATGTTTTTTTTTTCTTTGGTCGTTACAGTACGAAAGAAAAAAAAAATGCTGTTAAGTCCGTCAATGTTAATTTTTGTTCGATTTAGATTTGCTTTTCATAGCTGTTTAAGACAATCTTGATGTATTTTGACACTTTGACAACGATTTTTCCAGTAGTTTAGAAGAAAACGATGTTTTTTTCTTTGGTCGTTACAGTAAGAAAGATAAAAAAATTTCGTTAATATTGATTTTTTTTTAATAAGATTGGCTTTTCCATTTTTCCAGTAGTTTAGAAGAAAATGATGTTTTTTTTTTATTTGGTCGTTACAGTACGAAAGAAAAAAAAAAGCTGTTAAGTCCGTCAATGTTAATTTTTGTTCGATTTAGATTTGCTGTTCATAGCTGTTTAAGATAATCTTGATGTATTTTGACACTTTGACAACGATTTTTCCAGTAGTTTAGAAGAAAACGATGTTTTTTTTTTCTTTGGTCGTTACAGTACGAAAGAAAAAAAAATGCTGTTAACTTCGTCAATGTTAATTTTTTTTCGATTAAGATTTGCTTTTCATAGCTGTTTTAGACAATCTTGATGTATTTGGACACTTTGACAACGATTTTTCCAGTAGTTTAGAAGAAAACGATGTTTTTTTTCTTTGGTCGTTACAGTACGAAAGTTAAAAAATTTCGTTAATATTAATTTTTTTTTAATAAGATTGGCTTTTCAATTTTTCCAGTACTTTAGAAGAAAATGATGTTTTTTTTTTATTTTGTCGTTACAGTACGGAAGAAAAAAAAAAGCTGTTAAGTCCGTCAATGTTAATTTTTGTTCGATTTAGATTTGCTTTTCATAGCTGTTTAAGACAATCTTGATGTATTTTGACACTTTGACAACGATTTTTCCAGTAGTTTAGAAGAAAACGATGTTTTTTTCTTTGGTCGTTACAGTACGAAAGATAAAAAAATTTCGTTAATATTGATTTTTTTTTAATAAGATTGGCTTTTCCATTTTTCCAGTAGTTTAGAAGAAAACGATGTTTTTTTTTCTTTGGTCGTAACAGTACGACAGAAAAAAAAAGCTGTTATCTCCGTCAATTATAATTTGTTTTCGATTTAGATTTGCTTTTCATAGCTGTTTTAGACAATCTTGATGTATTTTGACACTTTGACAACGATTTTTCCAGTAGTTTAGAAGAAAACGATGTTTTTTTTCTTTGGTCGTTACAGTACGAAAGTTAAAAAATTTCGTTAATATTAACTTTTTTTTAATAAGATTGGCTTTTCAATTTTTCCAGTACTTTAGAAGAAAACGATGTTTTTTTTTTATTTGGTCGTTACAGTACGGAAGAAAAAAAAAAGCTGTTGTCTCCGTCAATTATAATTTGTTTTCGATTTAGATTTGCTTTTCATAGCTGTTTTAGACAATCTTGATGTATTTTGACACTTTGACAACGATTTTTCCAGTAGTTTAGAAGAAAACGATGTTTTTTTCTTTGGTAGTTACAGTACGAAAGTTAAAAAATTTCGTTAATATTAATTTTTTTTTAATAAGATTTGCTTTTCAATTTTTCCAGTAGTTTAGAAGAAAACGATGTTTTTTTTTTCTTTGGTCGTTACAGTACGATAGAAAAAAAAAAAGCTGTTATCTCCGTCAATTATAATTTGTTTTCGATTTAGATTTGCTGTTCATAGCTGTTTAAGATAATCTTGATGTATTTTGACACTTTGACAACGATTTTTCCAGTAGTTTAGAAGAAAACGATGTTTTTTTTTTCTTTGGTCGTTACAGTACGAAAGAAAAAAAAAATGCTGTTAAGTCCGTCAATGTTAATTTTTGTTCGATTTAGATTTGCTTTTCATAGCTGTTTAAGACAATCTTGATGTATTTTGACACTTTGACAACGATTTTTCCAGTAGTTTAGAAGAAAACGATGTTTTTTTCTTTGGTCGTTACAGTACGAAAGATAAAAAAATTTCGTTAATATTGATTTTTTTTTAATAAGATTGGCTTTTCCATTTTTCCAGTAGTTTAGAAGAAAAAGATGTTTTTATTTCTTTGGTCGTTACAGTACGAAAGAAAAAAAAATGCTGTTAACTTCGTCAATGTTAATTTTTTTTCGATTTAGATTTGCTTTTCATAGCTGTTTTAGACAATCTTGATGTATTTGGACACTTTGACAACGATTTTTCCAGTAGTTTAGAAGAAAACGATGTTTTTTTTCTTTGGTCGTTACAGTACGAAAGTTAAAAAATTTCGTTAATATTAATTTTTTTTTAATAAGATTGGCTTTTCAATTTTTCCAGTAGTTTAGAAGAAAACGATGTTTTTTTTTTCTTTGGTCGTTACAGTACGATAGAAAAAAAAAGCTGTTATCTCCGTCAATTATAATTTGTTTTCGATTTAGATTTGCTGTTCATAGCTGTTTAAGACAATCTTGATGTATTTTGACACTTTGACAACGATTTTTCCAGTAGTTTAGAAGAAAACGATGTTTTTTTTTTCTTTGGTCGTTACAGTACGAAAGAAAAAAAAAATGCTGTTAAGTCCGTCAATGTTAATTTTTGTTCGATTTAGATTTGCTTTTCATAGCTGTTTAAGACAATCTTTATGTATTTTGACACTTTGACAACGATTTTTCCAGTAGTTTAGAAGAAAACGATGTTTTTTTTTCTTTGGTCGTTACAGTACGAAAGATAAAAAAAATTCGTTAATATTGATTTTTTTTTAATAAGATTGGCTTTTCAATTTTTCCAGTACTTTAGAAGAAAACGATGTTTTTTTTTTATTTGGTTGTTACAGTACGGAAGAAAAAAAAAAGCTGTTGTCTCCGTCAATTATAATTTGTTTTCGATTTAGATTTGCTTTTCATAGCTGTTTTAGACAATCTTGATGTATTTTGACACTTTGACAACGATTTTTCCAGTAGTTTAGAAGAAAACGATGTTTTTTTCTTTGGTAGTTACAGTACGAAAGTTAAAAAATTTCGTTAATATTAATTTTTTTTTAATAAGATTTGCTTTTCAATTTTTCCAGTAGTTTAGAAGAAAACGATGTTTTTTTTTTCTTTGGTCGTTACAGTACGATAGAAAAAAAAAAGCTGTTATCTCCGTCAATTATAATTTGTTTTCGATTTAGATTTGCTGTTCATAGCTGTTTAAGATAATCTTGATGTATTTTGACACTTTGACAACGATTTTTCCAGTAGTTTAGAAGAAAACGATGTTTTTTTTTTCTTTGGTCGTTACAGTACGAAAGAAAAAAAAAATGCTATTAAGTCCGTCAATGTTAATTTTTGTTCGATTTAGATTTGCTTTTCATAGCTGTTTAAGACAATCTTGATGTATTTTGACACTTTGACAACGATTTTTCCAGTAGTTTAGAAGAAAACGATGTTTTTTTCTTTGGTCGTTACAGTACGAAAGAAAAAAAAATGCTGTTAACTTCGTCAATGTTAATTTTTGTTCGATTTAGATTTGCTTTTCATAGCTGTTTTAGACAATCTTGATGTATTTGGACACTTTGACAACGATTTTTCCAGTAGTTTAGAAGAAAACGATGTTTTTTTCTTTGGTCGTTACAGTACGAAAGATAAAAAAATTTCGTTAATATTGATTTTTTTTAATAAGATTGGCTTTTCCATTTTTCCAGTAGTTTAGAAGAAAACGATGTTTTTTTTTTCTTTGGTCGTTACAGTACGAAAGAAAAAAAAAATGCTGTTAAGTCCGTCAATGTTAATTTTTGTTCGATTTAGATTTGCTGTTCATAGCTGTTTAAGACAATCTTGATGTATTTTGACACTTTGACAACGATTTTTCCAGTAGTTTAGAAGAAAACGATGTTTTTTTCTTTGGTCGTTACAGTACGAAAGTTAAAAAATTTCGTTAATATTAATTTTTTTTTAATAAGATTGGCTTTTCAATTTTTCCAGTACTTTAGAAGAAAACGATGTTTTTTTTTTATTTGGTCGTTACAGTACGGAAGAAAAAAAAAAGCTGTGAAGTCCGTCAATGTTAATTTTTGTTCGATTTAGATTTGCTTTTCATAGCTGTTTAAGACAATCTTGATGTATTTTGACACTTTGACAACGATTTTTCCAGTAGTTTAGAAGAAAACGATGTTTTTTTCTTTGGTCGTTACAGTACGAAAGATAAAAAAATTTCGCTAATATTGATTTTTTTTTAATAAGATTGGCTTTTCCATTTTTCCAGTAGTTTAGAAGAAAAAGATGTTTTTTTTTCTTTGGTCGTTACAGTACGAAAGAAAAAAAAATGCTGTTAACTTCGTCAATGTTAATTTTTTTCGATTTAGATTTGCTTTTCATAGCTGTTTTAGACAATCTTGATGTATTTGGACACTTTGACAACGATTTTTCCAGTAGTTTAGAAGAAAACGATGTTTTTTTTCTTTGGTCGTTACAGTACGAAAGTTAAAAAATTTCGTTAATATTAATTTTTTTTTAATAAGATTGGCTTTTCAATTTTTCCAGTACTTTAGAAGAAAACGATGTTTTTTTTTTATTTGGTCGTTACAGTACGGAAGAAAAAAAAAAGCTGTTAAGTCCGTCAATGTTAATTTTTGTTCGATTTAGATTTGCTTTTCATAGCTGTTTAAGACAATCTTGATGTATTTTGACACTTTGACAACGATTTTTCCAGTAGTTTAGAAGAAAACGATGTTTTTTTTCTTTGGTCGTTACAGTACGAAAGTTAAAAAATTTCGTTAATATTAATTTTTTTTTAATAAGATTGGCTTTTCAATTTTTCCAGTACTTTAGAAGAAAACGATGTTTTTTTTTTATTTGGTCGTTACAGTACGGAAGAAAAAAAAAAGCTGTTAAGTCCGTCAATGTTAATTTTTGTTCGATTTAGATTTGCTTTTCATAGCTGTTTAAGACAATCTTGATGTATTTTGACACTTTGACAACGATTTTTCCAGTAGTTTAGAAGAAAACGATGTTTTTTTCTTTGGTCGTTACAGTACGAAAGATAAAAAAATTTCGTTAATATTGATTTTTTTTTAATAAGATTGGCTTTTCCATTTTTCCAGTAGTTTAGAAGAAAACGATGTTTTTTTTTCTTTGGTCGTACCAGTACGACAGAAAAAAAAAGCTGTTATCTCCGTCAATTATAATTTGTTTTCGATTTAGATTTGCTTTTCATAGCTGTTTTAGACAATCTTGATGTATTTTGACACTTTGACAACGATTTTTCCAGTAGTTTAGAAGAAAACGATGTTTTTTTTTTCTTTGGTCGTTACAGTACGAAAGAAAAAAAAAATGCTGTTAAGTCCGTCAATGTTAATTTTTGTTCGATTTAGATTTGCTTTTCATAGCTGTTTAAGACAATCTTGATGTATTTTGACACTTTGACAACGATTTTTCCAGTAGTTTAGAAGAAAACGATGTTTTTTTCTTTGGTCGTTACAGTACGAAAGATAAAAAAATTTCGTTAATATTGATTTTTTTTTAATAAGATTGGCTTTTCCATTTTTCCAGTAGTTTAAAAGAAAAAGATGTTTTTTTTTCTTTGGTCGTTACAGTACGAAAGAAAAAAAAATGCTGTTAACTTCTTCAATGTTAATTTTTTTTCGATTTAGATTTGCTTTTCATAGCTGTTTTAGACAATCTTGATGTATTTGGACACTTTGACAACGATTTTTCCAGTAGTTTAGAAGAAAACGATGTTTTTTTTCTTTGGTCGTTACAGTACGAAAGTTAAAAAATTTCGTTAATATTAATTTTTTTTTAATAAGATTGGCTTTTCAATTTTTCCAGTAGTTTAGAAGAAAACGATGTTTTTTTTTTCTTTGGTCGTTACAGTACGAAAGAAAAAAAAAATGCTGTTAAGTCCGTCAATGTTAATTTTTGTTCGATTTAGATTTGCTTTTCATAGCTGTTTAAGACAATCTTGATGTATTTTGACACTTTGACAACGATTTTTCCAGTAGTTTAGAAGAAAACGATGTTTTTTTTTCTTTGGTCGTTACAGTACGAAAGATAAAAAAAATTCGTTAATATTGATTTTTTTTTAATAAGATTGGCTTTTCAATTTTTCCAGTACTTTAGAAGAAAACGATGTTTTTTTTTTATTTGGTCGTTACAGTACGGAAGAAAAAAAAAAGCTGTTGTCTCCGTCAATTATAATTTGTTTTCGATTTAGATTTGCTTTTCATAGCTGTTTTAGACAATCTTGATGTATTTTGACACTTTGACAACGATTTTTCCAGTAGTTTAGAAGAAAACGATGTTTTTTTCTTTGGTAGTTACAGTACGAAAGTTAAAAAATTTCGTTAATATTAATTTTTTTTTAATAAGATTTGCTTTTCAATTTTTCCAGTAGTTTAGAAGAAAACGATGTTGTTTTTTTCTTTGGTCGTTACAGTACGATAGAAAAAAAAAAAGCTGTTATCTCCGTCAATTATAATTTGTTTTCGATTTAGATTTGCTGTTCATAGCTGTTTAAGATAATCTTGATGTATTTTGACACTTTGACAACGATTTTTCCAGTAGTTTAGAAGAAAACGATGTTTTTTTTTTTTTTGGTCGTTACAGTACGAAAGAAAAAAAAATGCTGTTAACTCCGTCAATGTTAATTTTTGTTCGATTTAGATTTGCTTTTCATAGCTGTTTAAGACAATCTTGATGTATTTTGACACTTTGACAACGATTTTTCCAGTAGTTTAGAAGAAAACGATGTTTTTTTTCTTTGGTCGTTACAGTACGAAAGAAAAAAAATGCTGTTAACTTCGTTAATGTTAATTTTTTTTCGATTTAGATTTGCTTTTCATAGCTGTTTTAGACAATCTTGATGTATTTTGACACTTTGACAACGATTTTTTAATAAGACTGGCTTTTCCATTTTTCCAGTACTTTAGAAGAAAACGATGTTTTTTTTTCTTTGGTCGTAACAGTACGACAGAAAAAAAAAGCTGTTATCTCCGTCAATTATAATTTGTTTTCGATTTAGATTTGCTTTTCATAGCTGTTTTAGACAATCTTGATGTATTTTGACACTTTGACAACGATTTTTCCAGTAGTTTAGAAGAAAACGATGTTTTTTTTCTTTGGTCGTTACAGTACGAAAGTTAAAAAATTTCGTTAATATTAACTTTTTTTTAATAAGATTGGCTTTTCAATTTTTCCAGTACTTTAGAAGAAAACGATGTTTTTTTTTTATTTGGTCGTTACAGTACGGAAGAAAAAAAAAAGCTGTTGTCTCCGTCAATTATAATTTGTTTTCGATTTAGATTTGCTTTTCATAGCTGTTTTAGACAATCTTGATGTATTTTGACACTTTGACAACGATTTTTCCAGTAGTTTAGAAGAAAACGATGTTTTTTTCTTTGGTAGTTACAGTACGAAAGTTAAAAAATTTCGTTAATATTAATTTTTTTTTAATAAGATTTGCTTTTCAATTTTTCCAGTAGTTTAGAAGAAAACGATGTTTTTTTTTTCTTTGGTCGTTACAGTACGATAGAAAAAAAAAAGCTGTTATCTCCGTCAATTATAATTTGTTTTCGATTTAGATTTGCTGTTCATAGCTGTTTTAGACAATCTTGATGTATTTTGACACTTTGACAACGATTTTTCCAGTAGTTTAGAAGAAAACGATGTTTTTTTCTTTGGTAGTTACAGTACGAAAGTTAAAAAATTTCGTTAATATTAATTTTTTTTTAATAAGATTTGCTTTTCCATTTTTCCAGTAGTTTAGAAGAAAACGATGTTTTTTTTTTCTTTGGTCGTTACAGTACGAAAGAAAAAAAAAATGCTGTTAAGTCCGTCAATGTTAATTTTTGTTCGATTTAGATTTGCTTTTCATAGCTGTTTAAGACAATCTTGATGTATTTTGACACTTTGACAACGATTTTTCCAGTAGTTTAGAAGAAAACGATGTTTTTTTCTTTGGTCGTTACAGTACGAAAGATAAAAAAATTTCGCTAATATTGATTTTTTTTTTAATAAGATTGGCTTTTCCATTTTTCCAGTAGTTTAGAAGAAAAAGATGTTTTTTTTTCTTTGGTCGTTACAGTACGAAAGAAAAAAAAATGCTGTTAACTTCGTCAATGTTAATTTTTGTTCGATTTAGATTTGCTTTTCATAGCTGTTTTAGACAATCTTGATGTATTTGGACACTTTGACAACGATTTTTCCAGTAGTTTAGAAGAAAACGATGTTTTTTTTTTTTTTGGTCGTTACAGTACGAAAGAAAAAAAAATGCTGTTAACTCCGTCAATGTTAATTTTTGTTCGATTTAGATTTGCTTTTCATAGCTGTTTAAGACAATCTTGATGTATTTTGACACTTTGACAACGATTTTTCCAGTAGTTTAGAAGAAAACGATGTTTTTTTTCTTTGGTCGTTACAGTACGAAAGAAAAAAAATGCTGTTAACTTCGTTAATGTTAATTTTTTTTCGATTTAGATTTGCTTTTCATAGCTGTTTTAGACAATCTTGATGTATTTTGACACTTTGACAACGATTTTTTAATAAGACTGGCTTTTCCATTTTTCCAGTAGTTTAGAAGAAAACGATGTTTTTTTTTCTTTGGTCGTTACAGTACGAAAGAAAAAAAATGCTGTTAACTTCGTCAATGTTAATTTTTTTTTCGATTTAGATTTGCTTTTCATAGCTGTTTAAGACAATCTTGATGTATTTTGACACTTTGACAACGATTTTTCCAGTAGTTTAGAAGAAAACGATGTTTTTTTTCTTTGGTCGTTACAGTACGAAAGTTAAAAAATTTCGTTAATATTAACTTTTTTTTAATAAGATTGGCTTTTCAATTTTTCCAGTACTTTAGAAGAAAACGATGTTTTTTTTTCTTTGGTCGTAACAGTACGACAGAAAAAAAAAGCTGTTATCTCCGTCAATTATAATTTGTTTTCGATTTAGATTTGCTTTTCATAGCTGTTTTAGACAATCTTGATGTATTTTGACACTTTGACAACGATTTTTCCAGTAGTTTAGAAGAAAACGATGTTTTTTTTCTTTGGTCGTTACAGTACGAAAGTTAAAAAATTTCGTTAATATTAACTTTTTTTTAATAAGATTGGCTTTTCAATTTTTCCAGTACTTTAGAAGAAAACGATGTTTTTTTTTTATTTGGTCGTTACAGTACGGAAGAAAAAAAAAAGCTGTTGTCTCCGTCAATTATAATTTGTTTTCGATTTAGATTTGCTTTTCATAGCTGTTTTAGACAATCTTGATGTATTTTGACACTTTGACAACGATTTTTCCAGTAGTTTAGAAGAAAACGATGTTTTTTTCTTTGGTAGTTACAGTACGAAAGTTAAAAAATTTCGTTAATATTAATTTTTTTTTAATAAGATTTGCTTTTCAATTTTTCCAGTAGTTTAGAAGAAAACGATGTTTTTTTTTTCTTTGGTCGTTACAGTACGATAGAAAAAAAAAAGCTGTTATCTCCGTCAATTATAATTTGTTTTCGATTTAGATTTGCTGTTCATAGCTGTTTAAGATAATCTTGATGTATTTTGACACTTTGACAACGATTTTTCCAGTAGTTTAGAAGAAAACGATGTTTTTTTTTTCTTTGGTCGTTACAGTACGAAAGAAAAAAAAATGCTGTTAAGTCCGTCAATGTTAATTTTTGTTCGATTTAGATTTGCTTTTCATAGCTGTTTAAGACAATCTTGATGTATTTTGACACTTTGACAACGATTTTTCCAGTAGTTTAGAAGAAAACGATGTTTTTTTCTTTGGTCGTTACAGTACGAAAGATAAAAAAATTTCGTTAATATTGATTTTTTTTTAATAAGATTGGCTTTTCCATTTTTCCAGTAGTTTAGAAGAAAAAGATGTTTTTTTTTCTTTGGTCGTTACAGTACGAAAGAAAAAAAAATGCTGTTAACTTCGTCAATGTTAATTTTTTTTCGATTTAGATTTGCTTTTCATAGCTGTTTTAGACAATCTTGATGTATTTGGACACTTTGACAACGATTTTTCCAGTAGTTTAGAAGAAAACGATGTTTTTTTTCTTTGGTCGTTACAGTACGAAAGTTAAAAAATTTCGTTAATATTAATTTTTTTTTAATAAGATTGGCTTTTCAATTTTTCCAGTAGTTTAGAAGAAAACGATGTTTTTTTTTTCTTTGGTCGTTACAGTACGATAGAAAAAAAAAGCTGTTATCTCCGTCAATTATAATTTGTTTTCGATTTAGATTTGCTGTTCATAGCTGTTTAAGACAATCTTGATGTATTTTGACACTTTGACAACGATTTTTCCAGTAGTTTAGAAGAAAACGATGTTTTTTTTTTCTTTGGTCGTTACAGTACGAAAGAAAAAAAAAATGCTGTTAAGTCCGTCAATGTTAATTTTTGTTCGATTTAGATTTGCTTTTCATAGCTGTTTAAGACAATCTTTATGTATTTTGACACTTTGACAACGATTTTTCCAGTAGTTTAGAAGAAAACGATGTTTTTTTTTCTTTGGTCGTTACAGTACGAAAGATAAAAAAAATTCGTTAATATTGATTTTTTTTTAATAAGATTGGCTTTTCAATTTTTCCAGTACTTTAGAAGAAAACGATGTTTTTTTTTTATTTGGTCGTTACAGTACGGAAGAAAAAAAAAAGCTGTTGTCTCCGTCAATTATAATTTGTTTTCGATTTAGATTTGCTTTTCATAGCTGTTTTAGACAATCTTGATGTATTTTGACACTTTGACAACGATTTTTCCAGTAGTTTAGAAGAAAACGATGTTTTTTTCTTTGGTAGTTACAGTACGAAAGTTAAAAAATTTCGTTAATATTAATTTTTTTTTAATAAGATTTGCTTTTCAATTTTTCCAGTAGTTTAGAAGAAAACGATGTTTTTTTTTTCTTTGGTCGTTACAGTACGATAGAAAAAAAAAAAGCTGTTATCTCCGTCAATTATAATTTGTTTTCGATTTAGATTTGCTGTTCATAGCTGTTTAAGATAATATTGATGTATTTTGACACTTTGACAACGATTTTTCCAGTAGTTTAGAAGAAAACGATGTTTTTTTTTTCTTTGGTCGTTACAGTACGAAAGAAAAAAAAAATGCTGTTAAGTCCGTCAATGTTAATTTTTGTTCGATTTAGATTTGCTTTTCATAGTTGTTTAAGACAATCTTGATGTATTTTGACACTTTGACAACGATTTTTCCAGTAGTTTAGAAGAAAACGATGTTTTTTTCTTTGGTCGTTACAGTACGAAAGATAAAAAAATTTCGTTAATATTGATTTTTTTTAATAAGATTGGCTTTTCCATTTTTCCAGTAGTTTAGAAGAAAAAGATGTTTTTTTTTCTTTGGTCGTTACAGTACGAAAGAAAAAAAAATGCTGTTAACTTCGTCAATGTTAATTTTTTTTCGATTTAGATTTGCTTTTCATAGCTGTTTTAGAGAATCTTGATGTATTTGGACACTTTGACAACGATTTTTCCAGTAGTTTAGAAGAAAACGATGTTTTTTTTCTTTGGTCGTTACAGTACGAAAGTTAAAAAATTTCGTTAATATTAATTTTTTTTTAATAAGATTGGCTTTTCAATTTTTCCAGTAGTTTAGAAGAAAACGATGTTTTTTTTTTCTTTGGTCGTTACAGTACGATAGAAAAAAAAAGCTGTTATCTCCGTCAATTATAATTTGTTTTCGATTTAGATTTGCTGTTCATAGCTGTTTAAGACAATCTTGATGTATTTTGACACTTTGACAACGATTTTTCCAGTAGTTTAGAAGAAAACGATGTTTTTTTTTTCTTTGGTCGTTACAGTACGAAAGAAAAAAAAAATGCTGTTAAGTCCGTCAATGTATATTTTTGTTCGATTTAGATTTGCTTTTCATAGCTGTTTAAGACAATCTTTATGTATTTTGACACTTTGACAACGATTTTTCCAGTAGTTTAGAAGAAAACGATGTTTTTTTTTCTTTGGTCGTTACAGTACGAAAGATAAAAAAAATTCGTTAATATTGATTTTTTTTTAATAAGATTGGCTTTTCAATTTTTCCAGTACTTTAGAAGAAAACGATGTTTTTTTTTTATTTGGTCGTTACAGTACGGAAGAAAAAAAAAAGCTGTTGTCTCCGTCAATTATAATTTGTTTTCGATTTAGATTTGCTTTTCATAGCTGTTTTAGACAATCTTGATGTATTTTGACACTTTGACAACGATTTTTCCAGTAGTTTAGAAGAAAACGATGTTTTTTTCTTTGGTAGTTACAGTACGAAAGTTAAAAAATTTCGTTAATATTAATTTTTTTTTAATAAGATTTGCTTTTCAATTTTTCCAGTAGTTTAGAAGAAAACGATGTTTTTTTTTTCTTTGGTCGTTACAGTACGATAGAAAAAAAAAAGCTGTTATCTCCGTCAATTATAATTTGTTTTCGATTTAGATTTGCTGTTCATAGCTGTTTAAGATAATCTTGATGTATTTTGACACTTTGACAACGATTTTTCCAGTAGTTTAGAAGAAAACGATGTTTTTTTTTTCTTTGGTCGTTACAGTACGAAAGAAAAAAAAAATGCTGTTAAGTCCGTCAATGTTAATTTTTGTTCGATTTAGATTTGCTTTTCATAGCTGTTTAAGACAATCTTGATGTATTTTGACACTTTGACAACGATTTTTCCAGTAGTTTAGAAGAAAACGATGTTTTTTTTTTCTTTGGTCGTTACAGTACGAAAGATAAAAAAATTTCGTTAATATTGATTTTTTTTAATAAGATTGGCTTTTCCATTTTTCCAGTAGTTTAGAAGAAAAAGATGTTTTTTTTTCTTTGGTCGTTACAGTACGAAAGAAAAAAAAATGCTGTTAACTTCGTCAATGTTAATTTTTTTTCGATTTAGATTTGCTTTTCATAGCTGTTTTAGACAATCTTGATGTATTTGGACACTTTGACAACGATTTTTCCAGTAGTTTAGAAGAAAACGATGTTTTTTTTCTTTGGTCGTTACAGTACGAAAGTTAAAAAATTTCGTTAATATTAATTTTTTTTTAATAAGATTGGCTTTTCAATTTTTCCAGTAGTTTAGAAGAAAACGATGTTTTTTTTTTCTTTGGTCGTTACAGTACGATAGAAAAAAAAAGCTGTTATCTCCGTCAATTATAATTTGTTTTCGATTTAGATTTGCTTTTCATAGCTGTTTAAGACAATCTTGATGTATTTTGACACTTTGACAACGATTTTTCCAGTAGTTTAGAAGAAAACGATGTTTTTTTTTCTTTGGTCGTTACAGTACGATAGAAAAAAAAAGCTGTTATCTCCGTCAATTATAATTTGTTTTCGATTTAGATTTGCTGTTCATAGCTGTTTAAGACAATCCTGATGTATTTTGACACTTTGACAACGATTTTTCCAGTAGTTTAGAAGAAAACGATGTTTTTTTTCTTTGGTCGTTACAGTACGAAAGATAAAAAAATTTCGTTAATATTGATTTTTTTTTAATAAGATTGGCTTTTCCATTTTTCCAGTAATTAAGAAGAAAACGATGTTTTTTTTCTTTGGTCGTTACAGTACGAAAGATAAAAAAATTTCGTTAATATTGATTTTTTTTTAATAAGATTGGCTTTTCCATTTTTCCAGTAGTTTAGAAGAAAACGATGTTTTTTTTTCTTTGGTCGTTACAGTACGAAAGAAAAAAAAATGCTGTTAACTTCGTCAATGTTAATTTTTTTTCGATTTAGATTTGCTTTTCATAGCTGTTTTAGACAATCTTGATGTATTTTGACACTTTGACAACGATTTTTCCAGTAGTTTAGAAGAAAACGATGTTTTTTTTCTTTTGTCGTTACAGTACGAAAGTTAAAAAATTTCGTTAATATTAATTTTTTTTTAATAAAATTGGCTTTTCAATTTTTCCAGTAGTTTAGAAGAAAACGATGTTTTTTTTTTCTTTGGTCGTTACAGTACGACAGAAAAAAAAAAAGCTGTTATCTCCGTCAATTATAATTTGTTTTCGATTTAGATTTGCTTTTCATAGCTGTTTAAGACAATCTTGATGTATTTTGACACTTTGACAACGATTTTTCCAGTAGTTTAGAAGAAAACGATGTTTTTTTTTTCTTTGGTCGTTACAGTACGAAAGAAAAAAAAAATGCTGTTAAGTCCGTCAATGTTAATTTTTGTTCGATTTAGATTTGCTTTTCATAGCTGTTTAAGACAATCTTTATGTATTTTGACACTTTGACAACGATTTTTCCAGTAGTTTAGAAGAAAACGATGTTTTTTTTCTTTGGTCGTTACAGTACGAAAGATAAAAAAAATTCGTTAATATTGATTTTTTTTTTAATAAGATTGGCTTTTCCATTTTTCCAGTAGTTTAGAAGAAAACGATGTTTTTTTTTCTTTGGTCGTTACAGTACGAAAGAAAAAAAAATGCTGTTAACTTCGTCAATGTTAATTTTTTTTCGATTTAGATTTGCTTTTCATAGCTGTTTTAGACAATCTTGATGTATTTTGACACTTTGACAACGATTTTTCCAGTAGTTTAGAAGAAAACGATGTTTTTTTTCTTTTGTCGTTACAGTACGAAAGTTAAAAAATTTCGTTAATATTAATTTTTTTTTAATAAAATTGGCTTTTCAATTTTTCCAGTAGTTTAGAAGAAAACGATGTTTTTTTTTTCTTTGGTCGTTACAGTACGACAGAAAAAAAAAAAGCTGTTATCTCCGTCAATTATAATTTGTTTTCGATTTAGATTTGCTTTTCATAGCTGTTTTAGACAATCTTGATGTATTTTGACACTTTGACAACGATTTTTCCAGTAGTTTAGAAGAAAACGATGTTTTTTTTTCTTTGGTCGTTACAGTACGATAGAAAAAAAAAGCTGTTATCTCCGTCAATTATAATTTGTTTTCGATTTAGATTTGCTGTTCATAGCTGTTTAAGACAATCTTGATGTATTTTGACACTTTGACAACGATTTTTCCAGTAGTTTAGAAGAAAACGATGTTTTTTTTTATTTGGTCGTTACAGTACGAAAGAAAAAAAAATGCTGTTGTCTCCATCAATTATAATTTGTTTTCGATTTAGAGTTGCTTTTCATAGCTGTTTGAGACAATCTTTATGTATTTTGACACTTTGACAACGATTTTTCCAGTAGTTTAGAAGAAAACGATGTTTTTTTTTCTTTGGTCGTTACAGTACGAAAAAAAAAAAAATGCTGTTAAGTCCTTCAATGTTAATTTTTGTTCGATTTAGATTTGCTTTTCATAGCTGTTTAAGACAATCTTTATGTATTTTGACACTTTGACAACGATTTTTCCAGTAGTTTAGAAGAAAACGATGTTTTTTTTCTTTGGTCGTTACAGTACGAAAGATAAAAAAATTTCGTTAATATTGATTTTTTTTTAATAAGATTGGCTTTTCCATTTTTCCAGTAGTTTAGAAGAAAACGATGTTTTTTTTTCTTTGGTCGTTACAGTACGAAAGAAAAAAAAATGCTGTTAAGTCCGTCAATGTTAATTTGTTTTCGATTTAGATTTGCTTTTCATAGCTGTTTAAGACAATCTTGATGTATTTTGACACTTTGACAACGATTTTTCCAGTAGTTTAGAAGAAAACGATGTTTTTTTTTTTTTGGTCGTTACAGTACGAAAGAAAAAAAAATGCTGTTAACTCCGTCAATGTTAATTTTTGTTCGATTAAGATTTGCTTTTCATAGCTGTTTAAGACAATCTTGATGTATTTTGACACTTTGATAACGATTTTTCCAGTAATTTAGAAGAAAACGATGTTTTTTTTCTTTGGTCGTTACAGTACGAAAGATAAAAAAATTTCGTTAATATTGATTTTTTTTTAATAAGATTGGCTTTTCCATTTTTCCAGTAGTTTAGAAGAAAAAGATGTTTTTTTTTCTTTGGTCGTTACAGTACGAAAGAAAAAAAAATGCTGTTAAGTCCGTCAATGTTAATTTTTGTTCGATTTAGATTTGCTTTTCATAGCTGTTTAAGACAATCTTTATGTATTTTGACACTTTGACAACGATTTTTCCAGTAGTTTAGAAGAAAACGATGTTTTTTTTTCTTTGGTCGTTACAGTACGATAGAAAAAAAAAGCTGTTATCTCCGTCAATTATAATTTGTTTTCGATTTAGATTTGCTGTTCATAGCTGTTTAAGACAATCTTGATGTATTTTGACACTTTGACAACGATTTTTCCAGTAGTTTAGAAGAAAACGATGTTTTTTTTTATTTGGTCGTTACAGTACGAAAGAAAAAAAAATGCTGTTGTCTCCATCAATTATAATTTGTTTTCGATTTAGATTTGCTTTTCATAGCTGTTTGAGACAATCTTTATGTATTTTGACACTTTGACAACGATTTTTCCAGTAGTTTAGAAGAAAACGATGTTTTTTTTCTTTGGTCGTTACAGTACGAAAGATAAAAAAATTTCGTTAATATTGATTTTTTTTTAATAAGATTGGCTTTTCCATTTTTCCAGTAGTTTAGAAGAAAAAGATGTTTTTTTTTCTTTGGTCGTTACAGTACGAAAGAAAAAAAAATGCTGTTATCTCCGTCAATTATAATTTGTTTTCGATTTAGATTTGCTTTTCATAGCTGTTTTAGACAATCTTGATGTATTTTGACACTTTGACAACGATTTTTCCAGTAGTTTAGAAGAAAACGATGTTTTTTTTTCTTTGGTCGTTACAGTACGATAGAAAAAAAAAGCTGTTATCTCCGTCAATTATAATTTGTTTTCGATTTAGATTTGCTGTTCATAGCTGTTTAAGACAATCTTGATGTATTTTGACACTTTGACAACGATTTTTCCAGTAGTTTAGAAGAAAACGATGTTTTTTTTTATTTGGTCGTTACAGTACGAAAGAAAAAAAAATGCTGTTGTCTCCATCAATTATAATTTGTTTTCGATTTAGATTTGCTTTTCATAGCTGTTTGAGACAATCTTTATGTATTTTGACACTTTGACAACGATTTTTCCAGTAGTTTAGAAGAAAACGATGTTTTTTTTTCTTTGGTCGTTACAGTACGAAAAAAAAAAAAAATGCTGTTAAGTCCTTCAATGTTAATTTTTGTTCGATTTAGATTTGCTTTTCATAGCTGTTTAAGACAATCTTTATGTATTTTGACACTTTGACAACGATTTTTCCAGTAGTTTAGAAGAAAACGATGTTTTTTTTCTTTGGTCGTTACAGTACGAAAGATAAAAAAATTTCGTTAATATTGATTTTTTTTTAAGAAGATTGGCTTTTCCATTTTTCCAGTAGTTTAGAAGAAAACGATGTTTTTTTTTCTTTGGTCGTTACAGTACGAAAGAAAAAAAAATGCTGTTAAGTCCGTCAATGTTAATTTTTGTTCGATTTAGATTTGCTTTTCATAGCTGTTTAAGACAATCTTGATGTATTTTGACACTTTGACAACGATTTTTCCAGTAGTTTAGAAGAAAACGATGTTTTTTTTTTTTTGGTCGTTACAGTACGAAAGAAAAAAAAATGCTGTTAACTCCGTCAATGTTAATTTTTGTTCGATTAAGATTTGCTTTTCATAGCTGTTTAAGACAATCTTGATGTATTTTGACACTTTGATAACGATTTTTCCAGTAATTTAGAAGAAAACGATGTTTTTTTTCTTTGGTCGTTACAGTACGAAAGATAAAAAAATTTCGTTAATATTGATTTTTTTTTAATAAGATTGGCTTTTCCATTTTTCCAGTAGTTTAGAAGAAAAAGATGTTTTTTTTTCTTTGGTCGTTACAGTACGAAAGAAAAAAAAATGCTGTTAAGTCCGTCAATGTTAATTTTTGTTCGATTTAGATTTGCTTTTCATAGCTGTTTAAGACAATCTTTATGTATTTTGACACTTTGACAACGATTTTTCCAGTAGTTTAGAAGAAAACGATGTTTTTTTTTCTTTGGTCGTTACAGTACGAAAGATAAAAAAAATTCGTTAATATTGATTTTTTTTTAATAAGATTGGCTTTTCCATTTTTCCAGTAGTTTAGAAGAAAACGATGTTTTTTTTTCTTTGGTCGTTACAGTACGAAAGAAAAAAAAATGCTGTTAACTTCGTCAATGTTAATTTTTTTTCGATTTAGATTTGCTTTTCATAGCTGTTTTAGACAATCTTTTGATGTATTTTGACACTTTGACAACGATTTTTCCAGTAGTTTAGAAGAAAACGATGTTTTTTTTCTTTTGTCGTTACAGTACGAAAGTTAAAAAATTTCGTTAATATTAATTTTTTTTTAATAAGATTGGCTTTTCAATTTTTCCAGTAGTTTAGAAGAAAACGATGTTTTTTTTTTCTTTGGTCGTTACAGTACGAAAGAAAAAAAAAAAAGCTGTTATCTCCGTCAATTATAATTTGTTTTCGATTTAGATTTGCTTTTCATAGCTGTTTAAGACAATCTTGATGTATTTTGACACTTTGACAACGATTTTTCCAGTAGTTTAGAAGAAAACGATGTTTTTTTTTTCTTTGGTCGTTACAGTACGTAAGAAAAAAAATGCTGTTAAGTCCGTCAATGTTAATTTTTGTTCGATTTAGATTTGCTTTTCATAGCTGTTTAAGACAATCTTTATGTATTTTGACACTTTGACAAAGATTTTTCCAGTAGTTTAGAAGAAAACGATGTTTTTTTTTCTTTGGTCGTTACAGTACGAAAGATAAAAAAAATTCGTTAATATTGATTTTTTTTTAATAAGATTGGCTTTTCCATTTTTCCAGTAGTTTAGAAGAAAACGATGTTTTTTTTTCTTTGGTCGTTACAGTACGAAAGAAAAAAAAATGCTGTTAACTTCGTCAATGTTAATTTTTTTTCGATTTAGATTTGCTTTTCATAGCTGTTTTAGACAATCTTGATGTATTTTGACACTTTGACAACGATTTTTCCAGTAGTTTAGAAGAAAACGATGTTTTTTTTCTTTTGTCGTTACAGTACGAAAGTTAAAAAATTTCGTTAATATTAATTTTTTTTTAATAAGATTGGCTTTTCAATTTTTCCAGTAGTTTAGAAGAAAACGATGTTTTTTTTTTCTTTGGTCGTTACAGTACGACAGAAAAAAAAAAAAGCTGTTATCTCCGTCAATAATAATTTGTTTTCGATTTAGATTTGCTTTTCATAGCTGTTTTAGACAATCTTGATGTATTTTGACACTTTGACAACGATTTTTCCAGTAGTTTAGAAGAAAACGATGTTTTTTTTTCTTTGGTCGTTACAGTACGATAGAAAAAAAAAGCTGTTATCTCCGTCAATTATAATTTGTTTTCGATTTAGATTTGCTGTTCATAGCTGTTTAAGACAATCTTGATGTATTTTGACACTTTGACAACGATTTTTCCAGTAGTTTAGAAGAAAACGATGTTTTTTTTTATATGGTCGTTACAGTACGAAAGAAAAAAAAATGCTGTTGTCTCCATCAATTATAATTTGTTTTCGATTTAGATTTGCTTTTCATAGCTGTTTGATACAATCTTTATGTATTTTGACACTTTGACAACGATTTTTCCAGTAGTTTAGAAGAAAACGATATTTTTTTTTCTTTGGTCGTTACAGTACGAAAGAAAAAAAAATGCTGTTAAGTCCTTCAATGTTAATTTTTGTTCGATTTAGATTTGCTTTTCATAGCTGTTTAAGACAATCTTTATGTATTTTGACACTTTGACAACGATTTTTCCAGTAGTTTAGAAGAAAACGATGTTTTTTTTTTTTTTGGTCGTTACAGTACGAAAGAAAAAAAAATGCTGTTAACTCCGTCAATGTTAATTTTTGTTCGATTTAGATTTGCTTTTCATAGCTGTTTAAGACAATCTTGATGTATTTTGACACTTTGACAACGATTTTTCCAGTAGTTTAGAAGAAAACGATGTTTTTTTTTTTTTGGTCGTTACAGTACGAAAGAAAAAAAATGCTGTTAACTCCGTCAATGTTAATTTTTGTTCGATTTAGATTTGCTTTTCATAGCTGTTTAAGACAATCTTGATGTATTTTGACACTTTGACAACGATTTTTCCAGTAATTTAGAAGAAAACGATGTTTTTTTTCTTTGGTCGTTACAGTACGAAAGATAAAAAAATTTCGTTAATATTGATTTTTTTTTAATAAGATTGGCTTTTCTATTTTTCCAGTAGTTTAGAAGAAAACGATGTTTTTTTTTTTGGTCGTTACAGTACGAAAGAAAAAAAAATGCTGTTAACTCCGTCAATGTTAATTTTTGTTCGATTTAGATTTGCTTTTCATAGCTGTTTTAGACAATCTTGATGTATTTTGACACTTTGACAACGATTTTTCCAGTAGTTTAGAAGAAAACGATGTTTTTTTTCTTTGGTCGTTACAGTATGAAAGAAAAAAAATGCTGTTAACTTCGTTAATGTTAATTTTTTTTCGATTTAGATTTGCTTTTCATAGCTGTTTTAGACAATCTTGATGTATTTTGACACTTTGACAACGATTTTTTAATAAGATTGGCTTTTCCATTTTTCCAGTAGTTTAGAAGAAAACGATGTTTTTTTTTCTTTGGTCGTTACAGTACGAAAGAAAAAAAATGCTGTTAACTTCGTCAATGTTAATTTTTTTTTCGATTTAGATTTGCTTTTCATAGCTGTTTTAGACAATCTTGATGTATTTTGACACTTTGACAACGATTTTTCCAGTAGTTTAGAAGAAAACGATGTTTTTTTTCTTTGGTCGTTACAGTACGAAAGTTAAAAAATTTCGTTAATATTAATTTTTTTTTAATAAGATTGGCTTTTCAATTTTTCCAGTACTTTAGAAGAAAACGATGTTTTTTTTTTCTTTGGTCGTTACAGTACGACAGAAAAAAAAAGCTGTTATCTCCGTCAATTATAATTTGTTTTCGATTTAGATTTGCTTTTCATAGCTGTTTAAGACAATCTTGATGTATTTTGACACTTTGACAACGATTTTTCCAGTAGTTTAGAATAAAACGATGTTTTTTTTTTGTTTGGTCGGTACAGTACGAAAGAAAAAAAAAATGTTGTTAAGTCCGTCAATGTTAATTTTTGTTCGATTTAGATTTGCTTTTCATAGCTGTTTAAGACAATCTTGATGTATTTTGACACTTTGACAACGATTTTTCCAGTAGTTTAGAAGAAAACGATGTTTTTTTTCTTTGGTCGTTACAGTACGAAAGTTAAAAAATTTCGTTAATATTAATTTTTTTTTAATAAGATTGGCTTTTCAATTTTTCCAGTAGTTTAGAAGAAAACGATGTTTTTTTTTTCTTTGGTCGTTACAGTACGAAAGAAAAAAAAAAAAGCTGTTATCTCCGTCAATTATAATTTGTTTTCGATTTAGATTTGCTTTTCATAGCTGTTTAAGACAATCTTTATGTATTTTGACACTTTGACAAAGATTTTTCCAGTAGTTTAGAAGAAAACGATGTTTTTTTTTCTTTGGTCGTTACAGTACGAAAGATAAAAAAAATTCGTTAATATTGATTTTTTTTTAATAAGATTGGCTTTTCCATTTTTCCAGTAGTTTAGAAGAAAACGATGTTTTTTTTTCTTTGGTCGTTACAGTACGAAAGAAAAAAAAATGCTGTTAACTTCGTCAATGTTAATTTTTTTTCGATTTAGATTTGCTTTTCATAGCTGTTTTAGACAATCTTGATGTATTTTGACACTTTGACAACGATTTTTCCAGTAGTTTAGAAGAAAACGATGTTTTTTTTCTTTTGTCGTTACAGTACGAAAGTTAAAAAATTTCGTTAATATTAATTTTTTTTTAATAAGATTGGCTTTTCAATTTTTCCAGTAGTTTAGAAGAAAACGATGTTTTTTTTTTCTTTGGTCGTTACAGTACGACAGAAAAAAAAAAAAGCTGTTATCTCCGTCAATAATAATTTGTTTTCGATTTAGATTTGCTTTTCATAGCTGTTTTAGACAATCTTGATGTATTTTGACACTTTGACAACGATTTTTCCAGTAGTTTAGAAGAAAACGATGTTTTTTTTTCTTTGGTCGTTACAGTACGATAGAAAAAAAAAGCTGTTATCTCCGTCAATTATAATTTGTTTTCGATTTAGATTTGCTGTTCATAGCTGTTTAAGACAATCTTGATGTATTTTGACACTTTGACAACGATTTTTCCAGTAGTTTAGAAGAAAACGATGTTTTTTTTTATATGGTCGTTACAGTACGAAAGAAAAAAAAATGCTGTTGTCTCCATCAATTATATTTTGTTTTCGATTTAGATTTGCTTTTCATAGCTGTTTGATACAATCTTTATGTATTTTGACACTTTGACAACGATTTTTCCAGTAGTTTAGAAGAAAACGATGTTTTTTTTTCTTTGGTCGTTACAGTACGAAAGAAAAAAAAAATGCTGTTAAGTCCTTCAATGTTAATTTTTGTTCGATTTAGATTTGCTTTTCATAGCTGTTTAAGACAATCTTTATGTATTTTGACACTTTGACAACGATTTCTCCAGTAGTTTAGAAGAAAACGATGTTTTTTTTTTTTTTGGTCGTTACAGTACGAAAGAAAAAAAAATGCTGTTAACTCCGTCAATGTTAATTTTTGTTCGATTTAGATTTGCTTTTCATAGCTGTTTAAGACAATCTTGATGTATTTTGACACTTTGACAACGATTTTTCCAGTAGTTTAGAAGAAAACGATGTTTTTTTTTTTTTTGGTCGTTACAGTACGAAAGAAAAAAAATGCTGTTAACTCCGTCAATGTTAATTTTTGTTCGATTTAGATTTGCTTTTCATAGCTGTTTAAGACAATCTTGATGTATTTTGACACTTTGACAACGATTTTTCCAGTAATTTAGAAGAAAACGATGTTTTTTTTCTTTGGTCGTTACAGTACGAAAGATAAAAAAATTTCGTTAATATTGATTTTTTTTTAATAAGATTGGCTTTTCCATTTTTCCAGTAGTTTAGAAGAAAACGATGTTTTTTTTTTTTGGTCGTTACAGTACGAAAGAAAAAAAAATGCTGTTAACTCCGTCAATGTTAATTTTTGTTCGATTTAGATTTGCTTTTCATAGCTGTTTTAGACAATCTTGATGTATTTTGACACTTTGACAACGATTTTTCCAGTAGTTTAGAAGAAAACGATGTTTTTTTTCTTTGGTCGTTACAGTATAAAAGAAAAAAAATGCTGTTAACTTCGTTAATGTTAATTTTTTTTCGATTTAGATTTGCTTTTCATAGCTGTTTTAGACAATCTTGATGTATTTTGACACTTTGACAACGATTTTTTAATAAGATTGGCTTTTCCATTTTTCCAGTAGTTTAGAAGAAAACGATGTTTTTTTTTTCTTTGGTCGTTACAGTACGAAAGAAAAAAAATGCTGTTAACTTCGTCAATGTTAATTTTTTTTTCGATTTAGATTTGCTTTTCATAGCTGTTTTAGACAATCTTGATGTATTTTGACACTTTGACAACGATTTTTCCAGTAGTTTAGAAGAAAACGATGTTTTTTTTCTTTGGTCGTTACAGTACGAAAGTTAAAAAATTTCATTAATATTAACTTTTTTTTAATAAGATTGGCTTTTCAATTTTTCCAGTACTTTAGAAGAAAACGATGTTTTTTTTTTCTTTGGTCGTTACAGTACGACAGAAAAAAAAAGCTGTTATCTCCGTCAATTATAATTTGTTTTCGATTTAGATTTGCTTTTCATAGCTGTTTAAGACAATCTTGATGTATTTTGACACTTTGACAACGATTTTTCCAGTAGTTTAGAATAAAACGATGTTTTTTTTTTGTTTGGTCGGTACAGTACGAAAGAAAAAAAAAATGTTGTTAAGTCCGTCAATGTTAATTTTTGTTCGATTTAGATTTGCTTTTCATAGCTGTTTAAGACAATCTTGATGTATTTTGACACTTTGACAACGATTTTTCCAGTAGTTTAGAAGAAAACGATGTTTTTTTTCTTTGGTCGTTACAGTACGAAAGTTAAAAAATTTCGTTAATATTAATTTTTTTTTAATAAGATTGGCTTTTCAATTTTTCCAGTAGTTTAGAAGAAAACGATGTTTTTTTTTTCTTTGGTCGTTACAGTACGAAAAAAAAAAAAAAAGCTGTTATCTCCGTCAATTATAATTTGTTTTCGATTTAGATTTGCTTTTCATAGCTGTTTAAGACAATCTTGATGTATTTTGACACTTTGACAACGATTTTTCCAGTAGTTTAGAAGAAAACGATGTTTTTTTTTTCTTTGGTCGTTACAGTACGAAAGAAAAAAAAAATGCTGTTAAGTCCGTCAATGATAATTTTTGTTCGATTTAGATTTGCTTTTCATAGCTGTTTAAGACAATCTTTATGTATTTTGACACTTTGACAAAGATTTTTCCAGTAGTTTAGAAGAAAACGATGTTTTTTTTTTCTTTGGTCGTTACAGTACGAAAGATAAAAAAAATTCGTTAATATTGATTTTTTTTTAATAAGATTGGCTTTTCCATTTTTCCAGTAGTTTAGAAGAAAACGATGTTTTTTTTTCTTTGGTCGTTACAGTACGAAAGAAAAAAAAATGCTGTTAACTTCGTCAATGTTAATTTTTTTTCGATTTAGATTTGCTTTTCATAGCTGTTTTAGACAATCTTGATGTATTTTGACACTTTGACAACGATTTTTCCAGTAGTTTAGAAGAAAACGATGTTTTTTTTCTTTTGTCGTTACAGTACGAAAGTTAAAAAATTTCGTTAATATTAATTTTTTTTTAATAAGATTGGCTTTTCAATTTTTCCAGTAGTTTAGAAGAAAACGATGTTTTTTTTTCTTTGGTCGTTACAGTACGACAGAAAAAAAAAAAAGCTGTTATCTCCGTCAATTATAATTTGTTTTCGATTTAGATTTGCTTTTCATAGCTGTTTTAGACAATCTTGATGTATTTTGACACTTTGACAACGATTTTTCCAGTAGTTTAGAAGAAAACGATGTTTTTTTTTCTTTGGTCGTTACAGTACGATAGAAAAAAAAAGCTGTTATCTCCGTCAATTATAATTTGTTTTCGATTTAGATTTGCTGTTCATAGCTGTTTAAGACAATCTTGATGTATTTTGACACTTTGACAACGATTTTTCCAGTAGTTTAGAAGAAAACGATGTTTTTTTTCTTTGGTCGTTACAGTACGAAAGATAAAAAAATTTCGTTAATATTGATTTTTTTTTAATAAGATTGGCTTTTCCATTTTTCCAGTAATTAAGAAGAAAACGATGTTTTTTTTCTTTGGTCGTTACAGTACGAAAGATAAAAAAATTTCGTTAATATTGATTTTTTTTTAATAAGATTGGCTTTTACATTTTTCCAGTAGTTTAGAAGAAAAAGATGTTTTTTTTTCTTTGGTCGTTACAGTACGAAAGAAAAAAAAATGCTGTTAAGTCCGTCAATGTTAATTTTTGTTCGATTTAGATTTGCTTTTCATAGCTGTTTAAGACAATCTTTATGTATTTTGACACTTTGACAACGATTTTTCCAGTAGTTTAGAAGAAAACGATGTTTTTTTTTCTTTGGTCGTTACAGTACGAAAGATAAAAAAAATTCGTTAATATTGATTTTTTTTTAATAAGATTGGCTTTTCCATTTTTCCAGTAGTTTAGAAGAAAACGATGTTTTTTTTTCTTTGGTCGTTACAGTACGAAAGAAAAAAAAATGCTGTTAACTTCGTCAATGTTAATTTTTTTTCGATTTAGATTTGCTTTTCATAGCTGTTTTAGACAATCTTGATGTATTTTGACACTTTGACAACGATTTTTCCAGTAGTTTAGAAGAAAACGATGTTTTTTTTCTTTGGTCGTTACAGTACGAAAGTTAAAAAATTTCGTTAATATTAATTTTTTTTTAATAAGATTGGCTTTTCAATTTTTCCAGTAGTTTAGAAGAAAACGATGTTTTTTTTTTCTTTGGTCGTTACAGTACGAAAGAAAAAAAAAAAAAGCTGTTATCTCCGTCAATTATAATTTGTTTTCGATTTAGATTTGCTTTTCATAGCTGTTTAAGACAATCTTGATGTATTTTGACACTTTGACAACGATTTTTCCAGTAGTTTAGAAGAAAACGATGTTTTTTTTTTCTTTGGTCGTTACAGTACGAAAGAAAAAAAATATGCTGTTAAGTCCGTCAATGTTAATTTTTGTTCGATTTAGATTTGCTTTTCATAGCTGTTTAAGACAATCTTTATGTATTTTGACACTTTGACAAAGATTTTTCCAGTAGTTTAGAAGAAAACGATGTTTTTTTTTCTTTGATCGTTACAGTACGAAAGATAAAAAAAATTCGTTAATATTGATTTTTTTTAATAAGATTGGCTTTTCCATTTTTCCAGTAGTTTAGAAGAAAACGATGTGTTTTTTTCTTTGGTCGTTACAGTACGAAAGAAAAAAAAATGCTGTTAACTTCGTCAATGTTAATTTTTTTCGATTTAGATTTGCTTTTCATAGCTGTTTTAGACAATCTTGATGTATTTTGACACTTTGACAACGATTTTTCCAGTAGTTTAGAAGAAAACGATGTTTTTTTTCTTTTGTCGTTACAGTACGAAAGTTAAAAAATTTCGTTAATATTAATTTTTTTTTAATAAGATTGGCTTTTCAATTTTTCCAGTAGTTTAGAAGAAAACGATGTTTTTTTTTTCTTTGGTCGTTACAGTACGACAGAAAAAAAAAAAAGCTGTTATCTCCGTCAATTATAATTTGTTTTCGATTTAGATTTGCTTTTCATAGCTGTTTTAGACAATCTTGATGTATTTTGACACTTTGACAACGATTTTTCCAGTAGTTTAGAAGAAAACGATGTTTTTTTTTCTTTGGTCGTTACAGTACGATAGAAAAAAAAAGCTGTTATCTCCGTCAATTATAATTTGTTTTCGATTTAGATTTGCTGTTCATAGCTGTTTAAGACAATCTTGATGTATTTTGACACTTTGACAACGATTTTTCCAGTAGTTTAGAAGAAAACGATGTTTTTTTTCTTTGGTCGTTACAGTACGAAAGATAAAAAAATTTCGTTAATATTGATTTTTTTTTAATAAGATTGGCTTTTCCATTTTTCCAGTAATTAAGAAGAAAACGATGTTTTTTTTCTTTGGTCGTTACAGTACGAAAGATAAAAAAATTTCGTTAATATTGATTTTTTTTTAATAAGATTGGCTTTTCCATTTTTCCAGTAGTTTAGAAGAAAAACGATGTTTTTTTTTCTTTGGTCGTTACAGTACGAAAGAAAAAAAAATGCTGTTAAGTCCGTCAATGTTAATTTTTGTTCGATTTAGATTTGCTTTTCATAGCTGTTTAAGACAATCTTTATGTATTTTGACACTTTGACAACGATTTTTCCAGTAGTTTAGAAGAAAACGATGTTTTTTTTTCTTTGGTCGTTACAGTACGAAAGATAAAAAAAATTCGTTAATATTGATTTTTTTTTAATAAGATTGGCTTTTCCATTTTTCCAGTAGTTTAGAAGAAAACGATGTTTTTTTTTCTTTGGTCGTTACAGTACGAAAGAAAAAAAAATGCTGTTAACTTCGTCAATGTTAATTTTTTTTCGATTTAGATTTGCTTTTCATAGCTGTTTTAGACAATCTTGATGTATTTTGACACTTTGACAACGATTTTTCCAGTAGTTTAGAAGAAAACGATGTTTTTTTTCTTTGGTCGTTACAGTACGAAAGTTAAAAAATTTCGTTAATATTAATTTTTTTTTAATAAGATTGGCTTTTCAATTTTTCCAGTAGTTTAGAAGAAAACGATGTTTTTTTTTTCTTTGGTCGTTACAGTACGAAAGAAAAAAAAAAAAAGCTGTTATCTCCGTCAATTATAATTTGTTTTCGATTTAGATTTGCTTTTCATAGCTGTTTAAGACAATCTTGATGTATTTTGACACTTTGACAACGATTTTTCCAGTAGTTTAGAAGAAAACGATGTTTTTTTTTTCTTTGGTCGTTACAGTACGAAAGAAAAAAAATATGCTGTTAAGTCCGTCAATGTTAATTTTTGTTCGATTTAGATTTGCTTTTCATAGCTGTTTAAGACAATCTTTATGTATTTTGACACTTTGACAAAGATTTTTCCAGTAGTTTAGAAGAAAACGATGTTTTTTTTTCTTTGATCGTTACAGTACGAAAGATAAAAAAAATTCGTTAATATTGATTTTTTTTAATAAGATTGGCTTTTCCATTTTTCCAGTAGTTTAGAAGAAAACGATGTGTTTTTTTCTTTGGTCGTTACAGTACGAAAGAAAAAAAAATGCTGTTAACTTCGTCAATGTTAATTTTTTTCGATTTAGATTTGCTTTTCATAGCTGTTTTAGACAATCTTGATGTATTTTGACACTTTGACAACGATTTTTCCAGTAGTTTAGAAGAAAACGATGTTTTTTTTCTTTTGTCGTTACAGTACGAAAGTTAAAAAATTTCGTTAATATTAATTTTTTTTTAATAAGATTGGCTTTTCAATTTTTCCAGTAGTTTAGAAGAAAACGATGTTTTTTTTTTCTTTGGTCGTTACAGTACGACAGAAAAAAAAAAAAGCTGTTATCTCCGTCAATTATAATTTGTTTTCGATTTAGATTTGCTTTTCATAGCTGTTTTAGACAATCTTGATGTATTTTGACACTTTGACAACGATTTTTCCAGTAGTTTAGAAGAAAACGATGTTTTTTTTTCTTTGGTCGTTACAGTACGATAGAAAAAAAAAGCTGTTATCTCCGTCAATTATAATTTGTTTTCGATTTAGATTTGCTGTTCATAGCTGTTTAAGACAATCTTGATGTATTTTGACACTTTGACAACGATTTTTCCAGTAGTTTAGAAGAAAACGATGTTTTTTTTTATTTGGTCGTTACAGTACGAAAGAAAAAAAAATGCTGTTGTCTCCATCAATTATAATTTGTTTTCGATTTAGATTTGCTTTTCATAGCTGCTTGAGACAATCTTTATGTATTTTGACACTTTGACAACGATTTTTCCAGTAGTTTAGAAGAAAACGATGTTTTTTTTTCTTTGGTCGTTACAGTACGAAAGAAAAAAAAATGCTGTTAAGTCCTTCAATGTTAATTTTTGTTCGATTTAGATTTGCTTTTCATAGCTGTTTTAGACAATCTTGATGTATTTTGACACTTTGACAACGATTTTTCCAGTAGTTTAGAAGAAAAAGATGTTTTTTTTTTTTTTTGGTCGTTACAGTACGAAAGAAAAAAAAATGCTGTTAACTCCGTCAATGTTAATTTTTGTTCGATTTAGATTTGCTTTTCATAGCTGTTTAAGACAATCTTGATGTATTTTGACACTTTGACAACGATTTTTTCAGTAGTTTAGAAGAAAACGATGTTTTTTTTTTTTTTGGTCGTTACAGTACGAAAGAAAAAAAATGCTGTTAACTCCGTCAATGTTAATTTTTGTTCGATTTAGATTTGCTTTTCATAGCTGTTTAAGACAATCTTGATGTATTTTGACACTTTGACAACGATTTTTCCAGTAATTTAGAAGAAACCGATGTTTTTTTTCTTTGGTCGTTACAGTACGAAAGATAAAAAAATTTCGTTAATATTGATTTTTTTTTAATAAGATTGGCTTTTCCATTTTTCCAGTAGTTTAGAAGAAAAAGATGTTTTTTTTTCTTTGGTCGTTACAGTACGAAAGAAAAAAAAATGCTGTTAACTTCGTCAATGTTAATTTTTTTTCGATTTAGATTTGCTTTTCATAGCTGTTTAAGACAATCTTGATGTATTTGGACACTTTGACAACGATTTTTCCAGTAGTTTAGAAGAAAACGATGTTTTTTTTTTTTTGGTCGTTACAGTACGAAAGAAAAAAAAATGCTGTTAACTCCGTCAATGTTAATTTTTGTTCGATTTAGATTTGCTTTTCATAGCTGTTTTAGACAATCTTGATGTATTTTGACACTTTGACAACGATTTTTCCAGTACTTTAGAAGAAAACGATGTTTTTTTTTTCTTTGGTCGTTACAGTACGACAGAAAAAAAAAGCTGTTATCTCCGTCAATTATAATTTGTTTTCGATTTAGATTTGCTTTTCATAGCTGTTTTAGACAATCTTGATGTATTTTGACACTTTGACAACGATTTTTCCAGTAGTTTAGAAGAAAACGATGTTTTTTTTCTTTGGTCGTTACAGTACGAAAGGTAAAAAATTTCGTTAATATTAACTTTTTTTTAATAAGATTGGCTTTTCAATTTTTCCAGTACTTTAGAAGAAAACGATGTTTTTTTTTATTTGGTCGTCACAGTACGAAAGAAAAAAAAAAGCTGTTGTCTCCGTCAATTATAATTTGTTTTCGATTTAGATTTGCTTTTCATAGCTGTTTAAGACAATCTTGATGTATTTTGACACTTTGACAACGATTTTTCCACTAGTTTAGAAGAAAACGATGTTTTTTTTTTCTTTGGTCGTTACAGTACGAAAGATAAAAAAATTTCGTTAATATTGATTTTTTTTTAATAAGATTGGCTTTTCCATTTTTCCAGTAGTTTAGAAGAAAAAGATGTTTTTTTTTCTTTGGTCGTTACAGTACGAAAGAAAAAAAAATGCTGTTAACTTCGTCAATGTTAATTTTTGTTCGATTTAGATTTGCTTTTCATAGCTGTTTAAGACAATTTTGATGTATTTTGACACTTTGACAACGATTTTCCAGTAGTTTAGAAGAAAACGATGTTTTTTTTCTTTGGTCGTTGCAGTACGAAAGTTAAAAAATTTCGTGAATATTAACTTTTTTTTAATAAGATTGGCTTTTCAATTTTTCCAGTACTTTAGAAGAAAACGATGTTTTTTTTTCTTTGGTCGTTACAGTACGACAGAAAAAAAAAGCTGTTATCTCTGTCAATTATAATTTGTTTTCGATTTAGATTTGCTTTTCATAGCTGTTTTAGACAATCTTGATGTATTTTGACACTTTGACAACGATTTTTCCAGTAGTTTAGAAGAAAACGATGTTTTTTTTCTTTGGTCGTTACAGTACGAAAGGTAAAAAATTTCGTTAATATTAACTTTTTTTTAATAAGATTGGCTTTTCAATTTTTCCAGTACTTTAGAAGAAAACGATGTTTTTTTTTATTTGGTCGTCACAGTACGGAAGAAAAAAAAAAGCTGTTGTCTCCGTCAATTATAATTTGTTTTCGATTTAGATTTGCTTTTCATAGCTGTTTAAGACAATCTTGATGTATTTTGACACTTTGACAACGATTTTTCCACTAGTTTAGAAGAAAACGATGTTTTTTTTTTCTTTGGTCGTTACAGTACGAAAGATAAAAAAATTTCGTTAATATTGATTTTTTTTTAATAAGATTGGCTTTTCCATTTTTCCAGTAGTTTAGAAGAAAAAGATGTTTTTTTTTCTTTGGTCGTTACAGTACGAAAGAAAAAAAAATGCTGTTAACTTCGTCAATGTTAATTTTTGTTCGATTTAGATTTGCTTTTCATAGCTGTTTAAGACAATTTTGATGTATTTTGACACTTTGACAACGATTTTTCCAGTAGTTTAGAAGAAAACGATGTTTTTTTTCTTTGGTCGTTGCAGTACGAAAGTTAAAAAATTTCGTGAATATTAACTTTTTTTTAATAAGATTGGCTTTTCAATTTTTCCAGTACTTTAGAAGAAAACGATGTTTTTTTTTCTTTGGTCGTTACAGTACGACAGAAAAAAAAAGCTGTTATCTCTGTCAATTATAATTTGTTTTCGATTTAGATTTGCTTTTCATAGCTGTTTTAGACAATCTTGATGTATTTTGACACTTTGACAACGATATTTCCATTAGTTTAGAAGAAAACGATGTTTTTTTTCTTTGGTCGTTACAGTACGAAAGGTAAAAAATTTCGTTAATATTAACTTTTTTTTAATAAGATTGGCTTTTCAATTTTTCCAGTACTTTAGAAGAAAACGATGTTTTTTTTTATTTGGTCGTTACAGTACGGAAGAAAAAAAAAAGCTGTTGTCTCCGTCAATTATAATTTGTTTTCGATTTAGATTTGCTTTTCATAGCTGTTTTAGACAATCTTGATGTATTTTGACACTTTGACAACGATTTTTCCAGTAGTTTAGAAGAAAACGATGTTTTTTTCTTTGGTCGTTACAGTACGAAAGTTAAAAAATTTCGTTAATATTAATTTTTTTTAATAAGATTTGCTTTTCAATTTTTCCAGTAGTTTAGAAGAAAACGATGTTTTTTTTTTCTTTGGTCGTTACAGTACGATAGAAAAAAAAAAAGCTGTTATCTCCGTCAATTATAATTTGTTTTCGATTTAGATTTGCTGTTCATAGCTGTTTAATACAATCTTGATGTATTTTGACACTTTGACAACGATTTTTCCAGTAGTTTAGAAGAAAAAGATGTTTTTTTTTTCTTTGGTCGTTACAGTACGAAAGAAAAAAAAAATGCTGTTAAGTCCGTCAATGTTAATTTTTGTTCGATTTAGATTTGCTTTTCATAGCTGTTTAAGACAATCTTGATGTATTTTGACACTTTGACAACGATTTTTCCAGTAGTTTAGAAGAAAACGATGTTTTTTTCTTTGGTCGTTACAGTACGAAAGATAAAAAAATTTCGTTAATATTGATTTTTTTTTAATAAGATTGGCTTTTCCATTTTTCCAGTAGTTTAGAAGAAAAAGATGTTTTTTTTTCTTTGGTCGTTACAGTACGAAAGAAAAAAAAATGCTGTTAACTTCGTCAATGTTAATTTTTTTTCGATTTAGATTTGCTTTTCATAGCTGTTTTAGACAATCTTGATGTATTTGGACACTTTGACAACGATTTTTCCAGTAGTTTAGAAGAAAACGATGTTTTTTTTCTTTGGTCGTTACAGTACGAAAGTTAAAAAATTTCGTTAATATTAATTTTTTTTTAATAAGATTGGCTTTTCAATTTTTCCAGTAGTTTAGAAGAAAACGATGTTTTTTTTTTCTTTGGTCGTTACAGTACGATAGAAAAAAAATGCTGTTAACTTCGTCAATGTTAATTTTTTTTCGATTTAAATTTGCTTTTCATAGCTGTTTTAGACAATCTTGATGTATTTGGACACTTTGACAACGATTTTTCCAGTAGTTTAGAAGAAAACGATGTTTTTTTTCTTTGGTCGTTACAGTACGAAAGTTAAAAAATTTCGTTAATATTAATTTTTTTTTTAATAAGATTGGCTTTTCAATTTTTCCAGTAGTTTAGAAGAAAACGATGTTTTTTTTTATTTGGTCGTTACAGTACGAAAGAAAAAAAAATGCTGTTGTCCCCATCAATTATAATTTGTTTTCGATTTAGATTTGCTTTTCATAGCTGTTTTAGACAATCTTGATGTATTTTGACACTTTGACAACGATTTTTCCAGTAGTTTAGAAGAAAACGATGTTTTTTTTTTTGGTCGTTACAGTACGAAAGTTAAAAAATTTCGTTAATATTAATTTTTTTTTAATAAGATTGGCTTTTCAATTTTTCCAGTAGTTTAGAAGAAAACGATGTTTTTTTTTTCTTTGGTCGTTACAGTACGATAGAAAAAAAAAGCTGTTATCTCCGTCAATTATAATTTGTTTTCGATTTAGATTTGCTTTTCATAGCTGTTTTAGACAATCTTGATGTATTTTGACACTTTGACAACGATTTTTCCAGTACTTTAGAAGAAAACGATGTTTTTTTTCTTTGGTCGTTACAGTATGAAAGAAAAAAAAATTGCGGTAATATTAATTTTTTTCGATTTAGATTTGCTGTTCATAGCTGCTTAAGACAATCTTGATGTATTTTGATACTTTGACAACGATTTTTCCAGTAGTTTAGAAGAAAACGATGTTTTTTTTCTTTGGTCGTTACAGTACGAAAGATAAAAAAATTTCGTTAATATTAATTTTTTTTTAATAAGATTGGCTTTTAAATTTTTCCAGTAGTTTAGAAGAAAACGATGTTTTTTTTTTCTTTGGTCGTTACAGTACGATAGAAAAAAAAGCTGTTATCTTCGTCAATTATAATTTGTTTTCGATTTAGATTTGCTTTTCATTGCTGTTTAAGACAATCTTGATGTATTTTGACACTTTGACAACGATTTTTCCAGTAGTTTAGAAGAAAACGATGTTTTTTTTTTCTTTGGTCGTTACAGTACGAATGAAAAAAAAAAGCTGTTAACTTCGTCAATGTTAATTTTTGTTCGATTTAGATTTGCTTTTCATAGCTGTTTTAGACAATCTTGATGTATTTTGACACTTTGACAACGATTTTTCCAGTAGTTTAGAAGAAAACGATGTTTTTTTTCTTTGGTCGTTACAGTACGAAAGTTAAAAAATTTCGTTAATATTAATTTTTTTTTTAATAAGATTGGCTTTTCAATTTTTTCCAGTAGTTTAGAAGAAAACGATGTTTTTTTTTCTTTGGTCGTTACAGTACGAAAGATAAAAAAAATTTCGTTAATATTGATTTTTTTTTAATAAGATTGGCTTTTCCATTTTTCCAGTAGTTTAGAAGAAAACAATGTTTTTTTTTCTTTGGTCGTTACAGTACGAAAGAAAAAAAAATGCTGTTAACTTTATTTAGATTTGCTTTTCATAGCTGTTTTAGACAATCTTGATGTATTTTGACACTTTGACAACGATTTTTCCAGTAGTTTAGAAGAAAACGATGTTTTTTTTCTTTGGTCGTTACAGTACGAAAGTTAAAAAATTTCGTTAATATTAATTTTTTTTAATAAGATTGGCTTTTCAATTCTTCCAGTAGTTAAGAAGAAAACGATGTTTTTTTTTTCTTTGGTCGTTATAGTACGATAGAAAAAAAAAATCTGTTATCTCCGTCAATTATAATTTGTTTTCGATTTAGGTTTGCTGTTCATAGCTGTTTAAGACAATCTTGATGTATTTTGATACTTTGACAACGATTTTTCCAGTAGTTTAGAAGAAAACGATGTTTTTTTTTCTTTGGTCGTTACAGTACGAAAGAAAAAAAAATGCTGTTAACTCCGTCAATGTTAATTTTTGTTCGATTTAGATTTGCTTTTCATAGCTGTTTAAGACAATCTTGATGTATTTTGACACTTTGACAACGATTTTTTCAGTAGTTTAGAAGAAAACGATGTTTTTTTTTCTTATGTCGTTACAGTACGAAAGATAAAAAAAATTTCGTTAATATTGATTTTTTTTTAATAAGATTGGCTTTTCCATTATTCCAGTAGTTTAGAAGAAAACGATGTTTTTTTTTCTTTGGTCGTTACAGTACGATAGAAAAAAAAAGCTGTTATCTCCGTCAATTATAATTTGTTTTCGATTTATATTTGCTTTTCATAGCTGTTTAAGACAATCTTGATGTATTTTGACACTTTGACAACGATTTTTCCAGTACTTTAGAAGAAAACGATGTTTTTTTTCTTAGGTCGTTACAGTACGAAAGATAAAAAAATTTCGTTAATATTAATTTTTTTTTAATAAGATTGGCTTTTCAATTTTTCCAGTAGTTTAGAATAAAACGATGTTTTTTTTCTTAGGTCGTTACAGTACGAAAGATAAAAAAAATTCGTTATTATTAATTTTTTTTTAATAAGATTGGCTTTTCAATTTTTCCAGTAGTTTAGAAGAAAACGATGTTTTTTTTTCTTTGGTCGTTACAGTACGATAGAAAAAAAAAGCTGTTATCTCCGTCAATTATAATTTGTTTTCGATTTAGATTTGCATTTCATAGCTGTTTAAGACAATCTTGATGTATTTTGACACTTTGACAACGATTTTTCCAGTAGTTTAGAAGAAAACGATGTTTTTTTTTCTTTGTTCGTTACAGTACGAAAGATAAAAAAATTTCGTTAATATTGATTTTTTTTTAATAAGATTGGCTTTTCCATTTTTCCAGTAGTTTAGAAGAAAACGATGTTTTTTTTTCTTTGGTCGTTACAGTACGAAAGAAAAAAAATCTATTATCTCCGTCAATTATAATTTGTTTTCGATTTAGATTTGCTTTTCATAGCTGTTTAAGACAATCTTGATGTATTTTGACATTTTGACAACTATTTTTCCAGTAGTTTAGAAGAAAACGATGTTTTTTTCTTTGGTCGTTACAGTACGAAAGTTAAAAAATTTCGTTAATATTAATTTTTTTGTTAATAAGATTGGCTTTTCAATTTTTCCAGTAGTTTAGAAGAAAACGATGTTTTTTTTTCTTTGGTCGTTACAGTACGATAGAAAAAAAAAGCTGTTATCTCCGTCAATTATAATTTGTTTTCGATTTAGATTTGCATTTCATAGCTGTTTAAGACAATCTTGATGTATTTTGACACTTTGACAACGATTTTTCCAGTAGTTTAGAAGAAAACGATGTTTTTTTTTCTTTGTTCGTTACAGTACGAAAGATAAAAAAATTTCGTTAATATTGATTTTTTTTTAATAAGATTGGCTTTTCCATTTTTCCAGTAGTTTAGAAGAAAACGATGTTTTTTTTTCTTTGGTCGTTACAGTACGAAAGAAAAAAAATCTATTATCTCCGTCAATTATAATTTGTTTTCGATTTAGATTTGCTTTTCATAGCTGTTTAAGACAATCTTGATGTATTTTGACACTTTGACAACGATTTTTTCAGTAGTTTAGAAGAAAACGATGTTTTTTTTCTTTGGTCGTTACAGTATGAAAGTTAAAAAATTTCGTTAATATTGATTTTTTTTTAATAAGATTGGCTTTTCAATTTTTCCAGTAGTTTAGAAGAAAACGATGTTTTTTTTTCTTTGGTCGTTACAGTACGATAGAAAAAAAAAGCTGTTATCTCCGTCAATTATAATTTGTTTTCAAATTAGATTTGCATTTCATAGCTGTTTAAGACAATCTTGATGTATTTTGACACTTTGACAATGATTTTTCCAGTAGTTTAGAAGAAAACGATTTTTTTTTCTTTGGTCGTTACAGTACGAAAGTTAAAAAATTTCGTTAATATTAATTTTTTTTAATAAGATTGGCTTTTCAATTCTTCCAGTAGTTAAGAAGAAAACGATGTTTTTTTTTCTTTGGTCGTTATAGTACGATAGAAAAAAAAAATCTGTTATCTCCGTCAATTATAATTTGTTTTCGATTTAGGTTTGCTGTTCATAGCTGTTTAAGACAATCTTGATGTATTTTGACACTTTGACAACGATTTTTCCAGTAGTTTAGAAGAAAACGATGTTTTTTTTCTTAGGTCGTTACAGTACGAAAGATAAAAAAATTTCGTTAATATTAATTTTTTTTTAATAAGATTTTCTTTTCAATTTTTCCAGTAGTTTAGAAGAAAACGATGTTTTTTTTCTTAGGTCGTTACAGTACGAAAGATAAAAAAATTTCGTTAATATTAATTTTTTTTATAATAAGATTGGCTTTTCAATTTTTCCAGTAGTTTAGAAGAAAACGATGTTTTTTTTTCTTTGGTCGTTACAGTACGATAGAAAAAAAAAGCTGTTATCTCCGTCAATTATAATTTGTTTTCGATTTAGATTTGCATTTCATAGCTGTTTAAGACAATCTTGATGTATTTTGACACTTTGACAACGATTTTTCCAGTAGTTTAGAAGAAAACGATGTTTTTTTTTCTTTGTTCGTTACAGTACGAAAGATAAAAAAATTTCGTTAATATTGATTTTTTTTTAATAAGATTGGCTTTTCCATTTTTCCAGTAGTTTAGAAGAAAACGATGTTTTTTTTTCTTTGGTCGTTACAGTACGAAAGAAAAAAAATCTATTATCTCCGTCAATGTTAATTTGTTTTCGATTTAGGTTTGCTGTTCATAGCTGTTTAAGACAATCTTGATGTATTTTGATACTTTGACAACGATTTTTCCAGTAGTTTAGAAGAAAACGATGTTTTTTTTTCTTTGGTCGTTACAGTACGAAAGAAAAAAAAATGCTGTTAACTCCGTCAATGTTAATTTTTGTTCGATTTAGATTTGCTTTTCATAGCTGTTTAAGACAATCTTGATGTATTTTGACACTTTGACAACGATTTTTTCAGTAGTTTAGAAGAAAACGATGTTTTTTTTTCTTATGTCGTTACAGTACGAAAGATAAAAAAAATTTCGTTAATATTGATTTTTTTTTAATAAGATTGGCTTTTCCATTTTTCCAGTAGTTTAGAAGAAAACGATGTTTTTTTTTCTTTGGTCGTTACAGTACGATAGAAAAAAAAAGCTGTTATCTCCGTCAATTATAATTTGTTTTCGATTTATATTTGCTTTTCATAGCTGTTTAAGACAATCTTGATGTATTTTGACACTTTGACAACGATTTTTCCAGTACTTTAGAAGAAAACGATGTTTTTTTTCTTAGGTCGTTACAGTACGAAAGATAAAAAAATTTCGTTAATATTAATTTTTTTTAATAAGATTGGCTTTTCAATTTTTCCAGTAGTTTAGAATAAAACGATGTTTTTTTTCTTAGGTCGTTACAGTACGAAAGATAAAAAAATTTCGTTATTATTAATTTTTTTTTAATAAGATTGGCTTTTCAATTTTTCCAGTAGTTTAGAAGAAAACGATGTTTTTTTTTCTTTGGTCGTTACAGTACGAAAGAAAAAAAATCTATTATCTCCGTCAATTATAATTTGTTTTCGATTTAGATTTGCTTTTCATAGCTGTTTAAGACAATCTTGATGTATTTTGACACTTTGACAACGATTTTTCCAGTAGTTTAGAAGAAAACGATGTTTTTTTTTCTTTGTTCGTTACAGTACGAAAGATAAAAAAATTTCGTTAATATTGATTTTTTTTTAATAAGATTGGCTTTTCCATTTTTCCAGTAGTTTAGAAGAAAACGATGTTTTTTTTTCTTTGGTCGTTACAGTACGAAAGAAAAAAAATCTATTATCTCCGTCAATTATAATTTGTTTTCGATTTAGATTTGCTTTTCATAGCTGTTTAAGACAATCTTGATGTATTTTGACACTTTGACAACGATTTTTCCAGTAGTTTAGAAGAAAACGATGTTTTTTTTCTTTGGTCGTTACAGTACGAAAGTTAAAAAATTTCGTTAATATTAATTTTTTTGTTAATAAGATTGGCTTTTCAATTTTTCCAGTAGTTTAGAAGAAAACGATGTTTTTTTTTCTTTGGTCGTTACAGTACGATAGAAAAAAAAAGCTGTTATCTCCGTCAATTATAATTTGTTTTCGATTTAGATTTGCATTTCATAGCTGTTTAAGACAATCTTGATGTATTTTGACACTTTGACAACGATTTTTCCAGTAGTTTAGAAGAAAACGATGTTTTTTTTTCTTTGTTCGTTACAGTATGAAAGATAAAACAATTTCGTTAATATTGATTTTTTTTTAATAAGATTGGCTTTTCCATTTTTCCAGTAGTTTAGAAGAAAACGATGTTTTTTTTTCTTTGGTCGTTACAGTACGAAAGAAAAAAAAATCTATTATCTCCGTCAATTATAATTTGTTTTCGATTTAGATTTGCTTTTCATAGCTGTTTAAGACAATCTTGATGTATTTTGACACTTTGACAACGATTTTTCCAGTAGTTTAGAAGAAAACGATGTTTTTTTTCTTTGGTCGTTACAGTACGAAAGTTAAAAAATTTCGTTAATATTGATTTTTTTTTAATAAGATTGGCTTTTCAATTTTTCCAGTAGTTTAGAAGAAAACGATGTTTTTTTTTCTTTGGTCGTTACAGTACGATAGAAAAAAAAAGCTGTTATCTCCGTCAATTATAATTTGTTTTCGATTTAGATTTGCATTTCATAGCTGTTTAAGACAATCTTGATGTATTTTGACACTTTGACAATGATTTTTCCAGTAGTTTAGAAGAAAACGATTTTTTTTTCTTTGGTCGTTACAGTACGAAAGTTAAAAAATTTCGTTAATATTAATTTTTTTTAATAAGATTGGCTTTTCAATTCTTCCAGTAGTTAAGAAGAAAACGATGTTTTTTTTTCTTTGGTCGTTATAGTACGATAGAAAAAAAAAATCTGTTATCTCCGTCAATTGTAATTTGTTTTCGATTTAGGTTTGCTGTTCATAGCTGTTTAAGACAATCTTGATGTATTTTGACACTTTGACAACGATTTTTCCAGTAGTTTAGAAGAAAACGATGTTTTTTTTTCTTTGGTCGTTACAGTACGAAAGAAAAAAAAATGCTGTTAACTCCGTCAATGTTAATTTTTGTTCGATTTAGATTTGCTTTTCATAGCTGTTTAAGACAATCTTGATGTATTTTGACACTTTGACAACGATTTTTCCAGTACTTTAGAAGAAAACGATGTTTTTTTTCTTTGGTCGTTACAGTATGAAAGAAAAAAAAAATTGCGATAATATTAATTTTTTTTCGATTTAGATTTGCTTTTCATAGTTGTTTAAGACAATCTTGATGTATTTTGACACTTTGACAACGATTTTTCCAGTAGTTTAGAAGAAAACGATGTTTTTTTCTTTGGTCGTTACAGTACGAAAGATAAAAAAATTTCGTTAATATTGATTTTTTTTAATAAGATTGGCTTTTCCATTTTTCCAGTAGTTTAGAAGAAAAAGATGTTTTTTTTTCTTTGGTCGTTACAGTACGAAAGAAAAAAAAATGCTGTTAACTCCGTCAATGTTAATTTTTGTTCGATTTAGATTTGCTTTTCATAGCTGTTTAAGACAATCTTGATGTATTTTGACACTTTGACAACGATTTTTCCAGTAGTTTAGAAGAGAACGATGTTTTTTTTTTTTGGTCGTTACAGTACGAAAGATGATAAATTTCGTTAATATTAATTTTTTTTTAATAAGATTGGCTTTTCAATTTTTCCAGTAGTTTAGAATAAAACGATGTTTTTTTTCTTAGGTCGTTACAGTACGAAAGATAAAAAAATTTCGTTATTATTAATTTTTTTTTAATAAGATTGGCTTTTCAATTTTTCCAGTAGTTTAGAAGAAAACGATGTTTTTTTTTCTTTGGTCGTTACAGTACGAAAGAAAAAAAATATATTATCTCCGTCAATTATAATTTGTTTTCGATTTAGATTTGCTTTTCATAGCTGTTTAAGACAATCTTGATGTATTTTGACACTTTGACAACGATTTTTCCAGTAGTTTAGAAGAAAACGATGTTTTTTTTTCTTTGTTCGTTACAGTACGAAAGATAAAAAAATTTCGTTAATATTGATTTTTTTTTAATAAGATTGGCTTTTCCATTTTTCCAGTAGTTTAGAAGAAAACGATGTTTTTTTTTCTTTGGTCGTTACAGTACGAAAGAAAAAAAATCTATTATCTCCGTCAATTATAATTTGTTTTCGATTTAGATTTGCTTTTCATAGCTGTTTAAGACAATCTTGATGTATTTTGACACTTTGACAACGATTTTTCCAGTAGTTTAGAAGAAAACGATGTTTTTTTTCTTTGGTCGTTACAGTACGAAAGTTAAAAAATTTCGTTAATATTAATTTTTTTGTTAATAAGATTGGCTTTTCAATTTTTCCAGTAGTTTAGAAGAAAACGATGTTTTTTTTTCTTTGGTCGTTACAGTACGATAGAAAAAAAAAGCTGTTATCTCCGTCAATTATAATTTGTTTTCGATTTAGATTTGCATTTCATAGCTGTTTAAGACAATCTTGATGTATTTTGACACTTTGACAACGATTTTTCCAGTAGTTTAGAAGAAAACGATGTTTTTTTTTCTTTGTTCGTTACAGTATGAAAGATAAAAAAATTTCGTTAATATTGATTTTTTTTTAATAAGATTGGCTTTTCCATTTTTCCAGTAGTTTAGAAGAAAACGATGTTTTTTTTTCTTTGGTCGTTACAGTACGAAAGAAAAAAAAATCTATTATCTCCGTCAATTATAATTTGTTTTCGATTTAGATTTGCTTTTCATAGCTGTTTAAGACAATCTTGATGTATTTTGACACTTTGACAACGATTTTTCCAGTAGTTTAGAAGAAAACGATGTTTTTTTTCTTTGGTCGTTACAGTACGAAAGTTAAAAAATTTCGTTAATATTGATTTTTTTTTAATAAGATTGGCTTTTCAATTTTTCCAGTAGTTTAGAAGAAAACGATGTTTTTTTTTCTTTGGTCGTTACAGTACGATAGAAAAAAAAAGCTGTTATCTCCGTCAATTATAATTTGTTTTCGATTTAGATTTGCATTTCATAGCTGTTTAAGACAATCTTGATGTATTTTGACACTTTGACAATGATTTTTCCAGTAGTTTAGAAGAAAACGATTTTTTTTTCTTTGGTCGTTACAGTACGAAAGTTAAAAAATTTCGTTAATATTAATTTTTTTTAATAAGATTGGCTTTTCAATTCTTCCAGTAGTTAAGAAGAAAACGATGTTTTTTTTTCTTTGGTCGTTATAGTACGATAGAAAAAAAAAATCTGTTATCTCCGTCAATTGTAATTTGTTTTCGATTTAGGTTTGCTGTTCATAGCTGTTTAAGACAATCTTAATGTATTTTGACACTTTGACAACGATTTTTCCAGTAGTTTAGAAGAAAACGATGTTTTTTTTTCTTTGGTCGTTACAGTACGAAAGAAAAAAAAATGCTGTTAACTCCGTCAATGTTAATTTTTGTTCGATTTAGATTTGCTTTTCATAGCTGTTTAAGACAATCTTGATGTATTTTGACACTTTGACAACGATTTTTCCAGTACTTTAGAAGAAAACGATGTTTTTTTTCTTTGGTCGTTACAGTATGAAAGAAAAAAAAAATTGCGATAATATTAATTTTTTTTCGATTTAGATTTGCTTTTCATAGCTGTTTTAGACAATCTTGATGTATTTTGATACTTTGACAACGATTTTTCCAGTAGTTTAGAAGAAAACGATGTTTTTTTTCTTAGGTCGTTACAGTACGAAAGATAAAAAAATTTCGTTAATATTAATTTTTTTTTAATAAGATTGGCTTTTCAATTTTTCCAGTAGTTTAGAAGAAAACGATGTTTTTTTTCTTAGGTCGTTACAGTACGAAAGATAAAAAAATTTCGTTAATATTAATTTTTTTTATAATAAGATTGGCTTTTCAATTTTTCCAGTAGTTTAGAAGAAAACGATGTTTTTTTTTCTTTGGTCGTTACAGTACGATAGAAAAAAAAAGCTGTTATCTCCGTCAATTATAATTTGTTTTCGATTTAGATTTGCATTTCATAGCTGTTTAAGACAATCTTGATGTATTTTGACACTTTGACAACGATTTTTCCAGTAGTTTAGAAGAAAACGATGTTTTTTTTTCTTTGTTCGTTACAGTACGAAAGATAAAAAAATTTCGTTAATATTGATTTTTTTTTAATAAGATTGGCTTTTCCATTTTTCCAGTAGTTTAGAAGAAAACGATGTTTTTTTTCTTTGGTCGTTACAGTACGAAAGAAAAAAAATCTATTATCTCCGTCAATGTTAATTTGTTTTCGATTTAGATTTGCTTTTCATAGCTGTTTAAGACAATCTTGATGTATTTTGACACTTTGACAACGATTTTTCCAGTAGTTTAGAAGAAAACGATGTTTTTTTTCTTTGGTCGTTACAGTACGAAAGTTAAAAAATTTCGTTAATATTAGTTTTTTTGTTAATAAGATTGGCTTTTCCATTTTTCCAGTAGTTTAGAAGAAAACGATGTTTTTTTTTCTTTGGTCGTTACAGTACGAAAGAAAAAAAATCTATTATCTCCGTCAATTATAATTTGTTTTCGATTTAGATTTGCTTTTCATAGCTGTTTAAGACAATCTTGATGTATTTTGACACTTTGACAACGATTTTTCCAGTAGTTTAGAAGAAAACGATGTTTTTTTTCTTTGGTCGTTACAGTACGAAAGTTAAAAAATTTCGTTAATATTAATTTTTTTTTAATAAGATTGGCTTTTCAATTTTTCCAGTAGTTTAGAAGAAAACGATGTTTTTTTTTCTTTGGTCGTTACAGTACGATAGAAAAAAAAAGCTGTTATCTCCGTCAATTATAATTTGTTTTCGATTTAGATTTGCATTTCATAGCTGTTTAAGACAATCTTGATGTATTTTGACACTTTGACAACGATTTTTCCAGTAGTTTAGAAGAAAACGATGTTTTTTTTTCTTTGTTCGTTACAGTACGAAAGATAAAAAAATTTCGTTAATATTGATTTTTTTTTAATAAGATTGGCTTTTCCATTTTTCCAGTAGTTTAGAAGAAAACGATGTTTTTTTTTCTTTGGTCGTTACAGTACGAAAGAAAAAAAATCTATTATCTCCGTCAATTATAATTTGTTTTCGATTTAGATTTGCTTTTCATAGCTGTTTAAGACAATCTTGATGTATTTTGACACTTTGACAACGATTTTTCCAGTAGTTTAGAAGAAAACGATGTTTTTTTTCTTTGGTCGTTACAGTACGAAAGTTAAAAAATTTCGTTAATATTGATTTTTTTTTAATAAGATTGGCTTTTCAATTTTTCCAGTAGTTTAGAAGAAAACGATGTTTTTTTTTCTTTGGTCGTTACAGTACGATAGAAAAAAAAAGCTGTTATCTCCGTCAATTATAATTTGTTTTCGATTTAGATTTGCATTTCATAGCTGTTTAAGACAATCTTGATGTATTTTGACACTTTGACAATGATTTTTCCAGTAGTTTAGAAGAAAACGATTTTTTTTTCTTTGGTCGTTACAGTACGAAAGTTAAAAAATTTCGTTAATATTAATTTTTTTTAATAAGATTGGCTTTTCAATTTTTCCAGTAGTTTAGAAGAAAACGATGTTTTTTTTTTCTTTGGTCGTTACAGTACGATAGAAAAAAAAATCTATTATCTCCGTCAATTATAATTTGTTTTCGATTTAGATTTGCTGTTCATAGCTATTTAAGACAATTTTGATGTATTTTGACACTTTGACAACGATTTTTCCAGTACTTTAGAAGAAAACGATGTTTTTTTTCTTTGGTCGTTACAGTACGAAAGTTAAAAAATTTCATTAATATTAATTTTTTTTAATAAGATTGGCTTTTCAATTCTTCCAGTAGTTAAGAAGAAAACGATGTTTTTTTTTCTTTGGTCGTTATAGTACGATAGAAAAAAAAAATCTGTTATCTCCGTCAATTATAATTTGTTTTCGATTTAGGTTTGCTGTTCATAGCTGTTTAAGACAATCTTGATGTATTTTGACACTTTGACAACGATTTTTCCAGTAGTTTAGAAGAAAACGATGTTTTTTTTTCTTTGGTCGTTACAGTACGAAAGAAAAAAAAATGCTGTTAACTCCGTCAATGTTAATTTTTGTTCGATTTAGATTTGCTTTTCATAGCTGTTTAAGACAATCTTGATGTATTTTGACACTTTGACAACGATTTTTTCAGTAGTTTAGAAGAAAACGATGTTTTTTTTTCTTATGTCGTTACAGTACGAAAGATAAAAAAAATTTCGTTAATATTGATTTTTTTTTAATAAGATTGGCTTTTCCATTTTTCCAGTAGTTTAGAAGAAAACGATGTTTTTTTTTCTTTGGTCGTTACAGTACGATAGAAAAAAAAAGCTGTTATCTCCGTCAATTATAATTTGTTTTCGATTTATATTTGCTTTTCATAGCTGTTTAAGACAATCTTGATGTATTTTGACACTTTGACAACGATTTTTCCAGTACTTTAGAAGAAAACGATGTTTTTTTTCTTTGGTCGTTACAGTATGAAAGAAAAAAAAAATTGCGATAATATTAATTTTTTTCGATTTAGATTTGCTGTTCATAGCTGCTTAAGACAATCTTGATGTATTTTGATACTTTGACAACGATTTTTCCAGTAGTTTAGAAGAAAACGATGTTTTTTTTCTTAGGTCGTTACAGTACGAAAGATAAAAAAATTTCGTTAATATTAATTTTTTTTTAATAAGATTGGCTTTTCAATTTTTCCAGTAGTTTAGAAGAAAACGAGGTTTTTTTTCTTAGGTCGTTACAGTACGAAAGATAAAAAAATTTCGTTAATATTAATTTTTTTTATAATAAGATTAGCTTTTCAATTTTTCCAGTAGTTTAGAAGAAAACGATGTTTTTTTTTCTTTGGTCGTTACAGTACGATAGAAAAAAAAAGCTGTTATCTCCGTCAATTATAATTTGTTTTCGATTAATTTGCTGTTCATAGCTGTTTAAGACAATCTTTGTGAATTTTGACACTTTGACAACGATTTTTCCAGTAGTTTAGAAGAAAACGATGTTTTTTTTTTCTTTGGTCATTACAGTATGAAAGAAAAAAAAATGCTGTGAACTCCGTCAATGTTAATTTTTGTTCGATTTAGATTTGCTTTTCATAGCTGTTTAAGACAATCTTGATGTATTTTGACACTTTGACAACGATTTTTCCAGTAGTTTAGAAGAAAACGATGTTTTTTTTTCTTTGGTCGTTACAGTACGAAAGATAAAAAAATTTCGTTAATATTGATTTTTTTTTAATAAGATTGGCTTTTCCATTTTTCCAGTAGTTTAGAAGAAAACGATGTTTTTTTTTCTTTGGTCGTTACAGTACGATAGAAAAAAAAAGCTGTTATCTCCGTCAATTATAATTTGTTTTCGATTTAGATTTGCTTTTCATAGCTGTTTAAGACAATTTTGATGTATTTTGACACTTTGACAACGATTTTTCCAGTACTTTAGAAGAAAACGATGTTTTTTTTCTTTGGTCGTTACAGTACGAAAGTTAAAAAATTTCGTTAATATTAATTTTTTTTAATAAGATTGGCTTTTCAATTCTTCCAGTAGTTAAGAAGAAAACGATGTTTTTTTTTTCTTTGGTCGTTATAGTACGATAGAAAAAAAAATCTGTTATCTCCGTCAATTATAATTTGTTTTCGATTTAGGTTTGCATTTCATAGCTGTTTAAGACAATCTTGATGTATTTTGACACTTTGACAACGATTTTTCCAGTAGTTTAGAAGAAAACGATGTTTTTTTTTCTTTGGTCGTTACAGTACGAAAGAAAAAAAAATGCTGTTAACTCCGTCAATGTTAATTTTTGTTCGATTTAGATTTGCTTTTCATAGCTGTTTAAGACAATCTTGATGTATTTTGACACTTTGACAACGATTTTTCCAGTAGTTTAGAAGAAAACGATGTTTTTTTTTTCTTTGGTCGTTACAGTACGAAAGAAAAATAAATTTCGTTAATATTGATTTTTTTTTAATAAGATTGGCTTTTCCATTTTTCCAGTAGTTTAGAAGAAAACGATGTTTTTTTTTCTTTGGTCGTTACAGTACGAAAGAAAAAAAATCTATTATCTCCGTCAATGTTAATTTGTTTTCGATTTAGATTTGCTTTTCATAGCTGTTTAAGACAATCTTGATGTATTTTGACACTTTGACAACGATTTTTCCAGTAGTTTAGAAGAAAACGATGTTTTTTTTCTTAGGTCGTTACAGTACGAAAGATAAAAAAATTTCGTTAATATTAATTTTTTTTTAATAAGTTTGGCTTTTCAATTTTTTCAGTAGTTTAGAAGAAAACGATGTTTTTTTTCTTAGGTCGTTACAGTACGAAAGATAAAAAAATTTCGTTAATATTAATTTTTTTTTAATAAGATTGGCTTTTCAATTTTTCCAGTAGTTTAGAAGAAAACGATGTTTTTTTTTCTTTGGTCGTTACAGTACGATAGAAAAAAAAAAGCTGTTATCTCCGTCAATTATAATTTGTTTTCGATTTAGATTTGCATTTCATAGCTGTTTAAGACAATCTTGATGTATTTTGACACTTTGACAACGATTTTTCCAGTAGTTTAGAAGAAAACGATGTTTTTTTTTCTTATGTCGTTACAGTACGAAAGATAAAAAAATTTCGTTAATATTAATTTTTTTTTAATAAGATTGGCTTTTCCATTTTTCCAGTAGTTTAGAAGAAAACGATGTTTTTTTTTCTTTGGTCGTTACAGTACGAAAGAAAAAAAATCTATTATCTCCGTCAATTATAATTTGTTTTCGATTTAGATTTGCTTTTCTTAGCTGTTTAAGACAATCTTGATGTATTTTGACACTTTGACAACGATTTTTCCAGTAGTTTAGAAGAAAACGATGTTTTTTTTCTTTGGTCGTTACAGTACGAAAGTTAAAAAATTTCGTTAATATTAAGTTTTTTTAATAAGATTGGCTTTTCAATTTTTCCAGTAGTTAAGAAGAAAACGATATTTTTTTTTTCTTTGGTCGTTATAGTACGATAGAAAAAAAAAATCTGTTATCTCCGTCAATTATAATTTGTTTTCGATTTAGGTTTGCTGTTCATAGCTGTTTAAGACAATCTTGATGTATTTTGACACCTTGACAACGATTTTTCCAGTAGTTTAGAAGAAAACGATGTTTTTTTTTCTTTGATCGTTACAGTATGAAAGAAAAAAAAAATGCTGTTAACTCCGTCAATGTTAATTTTTTTTCGATTTAAATTTGCTTTTCCTAGCTGTTTTAGACAATCTTGATGTATTTTGACACTTTGACAACGATTTTTCCAGTAGCTTAGAATAAAACGATGTTTTTTTTTCTTTGATCGTTACAGTACGAAAGAAAAAAAAATGCTGTTATCTCCGTCAATGTTAATTTTTTTTCGATTTAGATTTGCTTTTCCTAGCTGTTTTAGACAATCTTGATGTATTTTGACACTTTGACAACGATTTTTCCAGTAGTTTAGAAGAAAACGATGTTTTTTTTCTTTGGTCGTTACAGTACGAAAGTTAAAAAATTTCGTTAATATTAATTTTTTTTAATAAGATTGGCTTTTCAATTTTTCCAGTAGTTTAGAAGAAAACGATGTTTTTTTTTCTTTGTTCGTTACAGTACGAAAGATAAAAAAATTTCGTTAATATTGATTTTTTTTTAATAAGATTGGCTTTTCCATTTTTCCAGTAGTTTAGAAGAAAACGATGTTTTTTTTTTCTTTGGTCGTTACAGTACGAAAGAAAAAAAAATGCTGTTAACTCCGTCAATGTTAATTTTTGTTCGTTTTAGATTTGCTTTTCATAGCTGCTTAAGGCAATCTTGATGTATTTTGATACTTTGACAACGATTTTTCCAGTAGCTTAGAAGAAAACGATGTTTTTTTTTCTTTGATCGTTACAGTACGAAAGAAAAAAAAATGCTGTTATCTCCGTCAATGTTAATTTTTTTTCGATTTAGATTTGCTTTTCCTAGCTGTTTTAGACAATCTTGATGTATTTTGACACTTTGACAACGATTTTTCCAGTAGTTTAGAAGAAAACGATGTTTTTTTTCTTTGGTCGTTACAGTACGAAAGTTAAAAAATTTCGTTAATATTAAGTTTTTTTAATAAGATTGGCTTTTCAATTTTTCCAGTAGTTAAGAAGAAAACGATGTTTTTTTTTTCTTTGGTCGTTATAGTACGATAGAAAAAAAAAATCTGTTATCTCCGTCAATTATAATTTGTTTTCGATTTAGGTTTGCTGTTCATAGCTGTTTAAGACAATCTTGATGTATTTTTACACCTTGACAACGATTTTTCCAGTAGTTTAGAAGAAAACGATGTTTTTTTTTCTTTGGTCGTTACAGTACGAAAGAAAAAAAAATGCTGTTAACTCCGTCAATGTTAATTTTTGTTCGATTTAGATTTGCTTTTCATAGCTGTTTAAGACAATCTTGATGTATTTTGATACTTTGACAACGATTTTTCCAGTAGTTTAGAAGAAAACGATGTTTTTTTTTTTTTGGTCGTTACAGTACGAAAGAAAAAAAAATGCTGTTAAGTCCGTCAATGTTAATTTTTGTTCGATTTAGATTTGCTTTTCATAGCTGTTTAAGACAATCTTGATGTATTTTGACACTTTGACAACGATTTTTCCAGTAGTTTAGAAGAAAACGATGTTTTTTTTTCTTTGGTCGTTACAGTATGAAAGAAAAAAAAATTGCGATAATATTAATTTTTTTTCGATTTAGATTTGCTTTTCATAGCTGCTTAAGACAATCTTGATGTATTTTGATACTTTGACAACGATTTTTCCAGTAGTTTAGAAGAAAACGATGTTTTTTTTTTCTTTGGTCGTTACAGTACGAAAGAAAAATAAATTTCGTTAATATTGATTTTTTTTTAATAAGATTGGCTTTTCCATTTTTCCAGTAGTTTAGAAGAAAACGATGTTTTTTTTTCTTTGGTCGTTACAGTACGAAAGAAAAAAAATCTATTATCTCCGTCAATGTTAATTTGTTTTCGATTTAGATTTGCTTTTCATAGCTGTTTAAGACAATCTTGATGTATTTTGACACTTTGACAACGATTTTTCCAGTAGTTTAGAAGAAAACGATGTTTTTTATTCTTATGTCGTTACAGTACGAAAGATAAAAAAATTTCGTTAATATTAATTTTTTTTTAATAAGATTGGCTTTTCCATTTTTCCAGTAGTTTAGAAGAAAACGATGTTTTTTTTTCTTTGGTCGTTACAGTACGAAAGAAAAAAAATCTATTATCTCCGTCAATGTTAATTTGTTTTCGATTTAGATTTGCTTTTCTTAGCTGTTTAAGACAATCTTGATGTATTTTGACACTTTGACAACGATTTTTCCAGTAGTTTAGAAGAAAACGATGTTTTTTTTCTTAGGTCGTTACAGTACGAAAGATAAAAAAATTTCGTTAATATTAATTTTTTTTTAATAAGTTTGGCTTTTCAATTTTTTCAGTAGTTTAGAAGAAAACGATGTTTTTTTTCTTAGGTCGTTACAGTACGAAAGATAAAAAAATTTCGTTAATATTAATTTTTTTTTAATAAGATTGGCTTTTCAATTTTTCCAGTAGTTTAGAAGAAAACGATGTTTTTTTTTCTTTGGTCGTTACAGTACGATAGAAAAAAAAAAGCTGTTATCTCCGTCAATTATAATTTGTTTTCGATTTAGATTTGCATTTCATAGCTGTTTAAGACAATCTTGATGTATTTTGACACTTTGACAACGATTTTTCCAGTAGTTTAGAAGAAAACGATGTTTTTTTTTCTTATGTCGTTACAGTACGAAAGATAAAAAAATTTCGTTAATATTAATTTTTTTTTAATAAGATTGGCTTTTCCATTTTTCCAGTAGTTTAGAAGAAAACGATGTTTTTTTTTCTTTGGTCGTTACAGTACGAAAGAAAAAAAATCTATTATCTCCGTCAATTATAATTTGTTTTCGATTTAGATTTGCTTTTCTTAGCTGTTTAAGACAATCTTGATGTATTTTGACACTTTGACAACGATTTTTCCAGTAGTTTAGAAGAAAACGATGTTTTTTTTCTTTGGTCGTTACAGTACGAAAGTTAAAAAATTTCGTTAATATTAAGTTTTTTTAATAAGATTGGCTTTTCAATTTTTCCAGTAGTTAAGAAGAAAACGATATTTTTTTTTTCTTTGGTCGTTATAGTACGATAGAAAAAAAAAATCTGTTATCTCCGTCAATTATAATTTGTTTTCGATTTAGGTTTGCTGTTCATAGCTGTTTAAGACAATCTTGATGTATTTTGACACCTTGACAACGATTTTTCCAGTAGTTTAGAAGAAAACGATGTTTTTTTTTCTTTGATCGTTACAGTACGAAAGAAAAAAAAAATGCTGTTAACTCCGTCAATGTTAATTTTTTTTCGATTTAAATTTGCTTTTCCTAGCTGTTTTAGACAATCTTGATGTATTTTGACACTTTGACAACGATTTTTCCAGTAGTTTAGAAGAAAACGATGTTTTTTTTCTTTGGTCGTTACAGTACGAAAGAAAAAAAAATGCTGTTAACTCCGTCAATGTTAATTTTTGTTCGTTTTAGATTTGCTTTTCATAGCTGCTTAAGGCAATCTTGATGTATTTTGATACTTTGACAACGATTTTTCCAGTAGCTTAGAAGAAAACGATGTTTTTTTTTCTTTGATCGTTACAGTACGAAAGAAAAAAAAATGCTGTTAACTCCGTCAATGTTAATTTTTGTTCGTTTTAGATTTGCTTTTCATAGCTGCTTAAGACAATCTTGATGTATTTTTATACTTTGACAACGATTTTTCCAGTAGCTTAGAATAAAACGATGTTTTTTTTTCTTTGATCGTTACAGTACGAAAGAAAAAAAAATGCTGTTATCTCCGTCAATGTTAATTTTTTTTCGATTTAGATTTGCTTTTCCTAGCTGTTTTAGACAATCTTGATGTATTTTGACACTTTGACAACGATTTTTCCAGTAGTTTAGAAGAAAACGATGTTTTTTTTCTTTGGTCGTTACAGTACGAAAGTTAAAAAATTTCGTTAATATTAATTTTTTTTAATAAGATTGGCTTTTCAATTTTTCCAGTAGTTTAGAAGAAAACGATGTTTTTTTTTCTTTGTTCGTTACAGTACGAAAGATAAAAAAATTTCGTTAATATTGATTTTTTTTTAATAAGATTGGCTTTTCCATTTTTCCAGTAGTTTAGAAGAAAACGATGTTTTTTTTTTCTTTGGTCGTTACAGTACGAAAGAAAAAAAAATGCTGTTAACTCCGTCAATGTTAATTTTTGTTCGTTTTAGATTTGCTTTTCATAGCTGCTTAAGGCAATCTTGATGTATTTTGATACTTTGACAACGATTTTTCCAGTAGCTTAGAAGAAAACGATGTTTTTTTTTCTTTGATCGTTACAGTACGAAAGAAAAAAAAATGCTGTTATCTCCGTCAATGTTAATTTTTTTTCGATTTAGATTTGCTTTTCCTAGCTGTTTTAGACAATCTTGATGTATTTTGACACTTTGACAACGATTTTTCCAGTAGTTTAGAAGAAAACGATGTTTTTTTTCTTTGGTCGTTACAGTACGAAAGTTAAAAAATTTCGTTAATATTAAGTTTTTTTAATAAGATTGGCTTTTCAATTTTTCCAGTAGTTAAGAAGAAAACGATGTTTTTTTTTTCTTTGGTCGTTATAGTACGATAGAAAAAAAAAATCTGTTATCTCCGTCAATTATAATTTGTTTTCGATTTAGGTTTGCTGTTCATAGCTGTTTAAGACAATCTTGATGTATTTTTACACCTTGACAACGATTTTTCCAGTAGTTTAGAAGAAAACGATGTTTTTTTTTCTTTGGTCGTTACAGTACGAAAGAAAAAAAAATGCTGTTAACTCCGTCAATGTTAATTTTTGTTCGATTTAGATTTGCTTTTCATAGCTGTTTAAGACAATCTTGATGTATTTTGATACTTTGACAACGATTTTTCCAGTAGTTTAGAAGAAAACGATGTTTTTTTTTTTTTGGTCGTTACAGTACGAAAGAAAAAAAAATGCTGTTAAGTCCGTCAATGTTAATTTTTGTTCGATTTAGATTTGCTTTTCATAGCTGTTTAAGACAATCTTGATGTATTTTGACACTTTGACAACGATTTTTCCAGTAGTTTAGAAGTAAACGATGTTTTTTTTTCTTTGGTCGTTACAGTATGAAAGAAAAAAAAATTGCGATAATATTAATTTTTTTTCGATTTAGATTTGCTTTTCATAGCTGCTTAAGACAATCTTGATGTATTTTGATACTTTGACAACGATTTTTCCAGTAGTTTAGAAGAAAACGATGTTTTTTTTTCTTTGTTCGTTACAGTACGAAAGATAAAAAAATTTCGTTAATATTGATTTTTTTTTAATAAGATTGGCTTTTCCATTTTTCCAGTAGTTTAGAAGAAAACGATGTTTTTTTTTCTTTGGTCGTTACAGTACGAAAGAAAAAAAATCTATTATCTCCGTCAATTATAATTTGTTTTCGATTTAGATGTGCTTTTCATAGCTGTTTTAGACAATCTTGATGTATTTTGATACTTTGACAACGATTTTTCCAGTAGTTTAGAAGAAAACGATGTTTTTTTTTCTTTGGTCGTTACAGTATGAAAGAAAAAAAAAATGCTGTTAAGTCCGTCAATGTTAATTTTTGTTCGATTTAGATTTGCTTTTCATAGCTGTTTAAGACAATCTTGATGTATTTTGACACTTTGACAACGATTTTTCCAGTAGTTTAGAAGAAAACGATGTTTTTTTTTCTTTGGTCGTTACAGTACGAAAGAAAAAAAAATGCTGTTAACTCCGTCAATGTTAATTTTTGTTCGATTTAGATTTGCTTTTCATAGCTGTTTAAGACAATCTTGATGTATTTTGATACTTTGACAACGATTTTTCCAGTAGCTTAGAAGAAAACGATGTTTTTTTTTCTTTGATCGTTACAGTACGAAAGAAAAAAAAATGCTGTTAACTCCGTCAATGTTAATTTTTGTTCGTTTTAGATTTGCTTTTCATAGCTGCTTAAGACAATCTTGATGTATTTTGATACTTTGACAACGATTTTTCCAGTAGCTTAGAAGAAAACGATGTTTTTTTTTCTTTGATCGTTACAGTACGAAAGAAAAAAAAATGCTGTTATCTCCGTCAATGTTAATTTTTTTTCGATTTAGATTTGCTTTTCCTAGCTGTTTTAGACAATCTTGATGTATTTTGACACTTTGACAACGATTTTTCCAGTAGTTTAGAAGAAAACGATGTTTTTTTTCTTTGGTCGTTACAGTACGAAAGTTAAAAAATTTCGTTAATATTAATTTTTTTTAATAAGATTGGCTTTTCAATTTTTCCAGTAGTTTAGAAGAAAACGATGTTTTTTTTTCTTTGTTCGTTACAGTACGAAAGATAAAAAAATTTCGTTAATATTGATTTTTTTTTAATAAGATTGGCTTTTCCATTTTTCCAGTAGTTTAGAAGAAAACGATGTTTTTTTTTTCTTTGGTCGTTACAGTACGAAAGAAAAAAAAATGCTGTTAACTCCGTCAATGTTAATTTTTGTTCGTTTTAGATTTGCTTTTCATAGCTGCTTAAGGCAATCTTGATGTATTTTGATACTTTGACAACGATTTTTCCAGTAGCTTAGAAGAAAACGATGTTTTTTTTTCTTTGATCGTTACAGTACGAAAGAAAAAAAAATGCTGTTATCTCCGTCAATGTTAATTTTTTTTCGATTTAGATTTGCTTTTCCTAGCTGTTTTAGACAATCTTGATGTATTTTGACACTTTGACAACGATTTTTCCAGTAGTTTAGAAGAAAACGATGTTTTTTTTCTTTGGTCGTTACAGTACGAAAGTTAAAAAATTTCGTTAATATTAAGTTTTTTTAATAAGATTGGCTTTTCAATTTTTCCAGTAGTTAAGAAGAAAACGATGTTTTTTTTTTCTTTGGTCGTTATAGTACGATAGAAAAAAAAAATCTGTTATCTCCGTCAATTATAATTTGTTTTCGATTTAGGTTTGCTGTTCATAGCTGTTTAAGACAATCTTGATGTATTTTTACACCTTGACAACGATTATTCCAGTAGTTTAGAAGAAAACGATGTTTTTTTTTCTTTGGTCGTTACAGTACGAAAGAAAAAAAAATGCTGTTAACTCCGTCAATGTTAATTTTTGTTCGATTTAGATTTGCTTTTCATAGCTGTTTAAGACAATCTTGATGTATTTTGACACTTTGACAACGATTTTTCCAGTAGTTTAGAAGAAAACGATGTTTTTTTTCTTTGGTCGTTACAGTACGAAAGTTAAAAAATTTCGTTAATATTAAGTTTTTTTAATAAGATTGGCTTTTCAATTTTTCCAGTAGTTAAGAAGAAAACGATGTTTTTTTTTTCTTTGGTCGTTATAGTACGATAGAAAAAAAAAATCTGTTATCTCCGTCAATTATAATTTGTTTTCGATTTAGGTTTGCTGTTCATAGCTGTTTAAGACAATCTTGATGTATTTTTACACCTTGACAACGATTTTTCCAGTAGTTTAGAAGAAAACGATGTTTTTTTTTCTTTGGTCGTTACAGTACGAAAGAAAAAAAAATGCTGTTAACTCCGTCAATGTTAATTTGTTTTCGATTTAGGTTTGCTGTTCATAGCTGTTTAAGACAATCTTGATGTATTTTTACACTTTGACAACGATTTTTCCAGTAGTTTAGAAGAAAACGATGTTTTTTTTTCTTTGGTCGTTACAGTATGAAAGAAAAAAAAATTGCGATAATATTAATTTTTTTTCGATTTAGATTTGCTTTTCATAGCTGCTTAAGACAATCTTGATGTATTTTGATACTTTGACAACGATTTTTCCAGTAGTTTAGAAGAAAACGATGTTTTTTTTTCTTTGTTCGTTACAGTACGAAAGATAAAAAAATTTCGTTAATATTGATTTTTTTTTAATAAGATTGGCTTTTCAATTTTTCCAGTAGTTTAGAAGAAAACGATGTTTTTTTTTCTTTGGTCGTTACAGTACGAAAGAAAAAAAATCTATTATCTCCGTCAATTATAATTTGTTTTCGATTTAGATTTGCTTTTCATAGCTGTTTAAGACAATCTTGATGTATTTTGACACTTTGACAACGATTTTTCCAGTAGTTTAGAAGAAAACGATGTTTTTTTTTCTTTGTTCGTTACAGTACGAAAGATAAAAAAAATTTCGTTAATATTGATTTTTTTTTAATAAGATTGGCTTTTCCATTTTTCCAGTAGTTTAGAAGAAAACGATGTTTTTTTTTCTTTGGTCGTTACAGTACGAAAGAAAAAAAATCTATTATCTCCGTCAATTATAATTTGTTTTCGATTTAGATTTGCTTTTCATAGCTGTTTAAGACAATCTTGATGTATTTTGACACTTTGACAACGATTTTTCCAGTAGTTTAGAAGAAAACGATGTTTTTTTTCTTTGGTCGTTACAGTACGAAAGTTAAAAAATTTCGTTAATATTAATTTTTTTGTTAATAAGATTGGCTTTTCAATTTTTCCAGTAGTTTAGAAGAAAACGATGTTTTTTTTTCTTTGGTCGTTACAGTACGATAGAAAAAAAAAGCTGTTATCTCCGTCAATTATAATTTGTTTTCGATTTAGATTTGCTTTTCATAGCTGTTTAAGACAATCTTGATGTATTTTGACACTTTGACAACGATTTTTCCAGTAGTTTAGAAGAAAACGATGTTTTTTTTTCTTTGTTCGTTACAGTATGAAAGATAAAAAAATTTCGTTAATATTGATTTTTTTTTAATAAGATTGGCTTTTCCATTTTTCCAGTAGTTTAGAAGAAAACGATGTTTTTTTTTCTTTGGTCGTTACAGTACGAAAGAAAAAAAAATCTATTATCTCCGTCAATTATAATTTGTTTTCGATTTAGATTTGCTTTTCATAGCTGTTTAAGACAATCTTGATGTATTTTGACACTTTGACAACGATTTTTCCAGTAGTTTAGAAGAAAACGATGTTTTTTTTCTTTGGTCGTTACAGTACGAAAGTTAAAAAATTTCGTTAATATTGATTTTTTTTTAATAAGATTGGCTTTTCAATTTTTCCAGTAGTTTAGAAGAAAACAATGTTTTTTTTTCTTTGGTCGTTACAGTACGATAGAAAAAAAAAGCTGTTATCTCCGTCAATTATAATTTGTTTTCGATTTAGATTTGCATTTCATAGCTGTTTAAGACAATCTTGATGTATTTTGACACTTTGACAATGATTTTTCCAGTAGTTTAGAAGAAAACGATTTTTTTTTCTTTGGTCGTTACAGTACGAAAGTTAAAAAATTTCGTTAATATTAATTTTTTTTAATAAGATTGGCTTTTCAATTCTTCCAGTAGTTAAGAAGAAAACGATGTTTTTTTTTCTTTGGTCGTTATAGTACGATAGAAAAAAAAAATCTGTTATCTCCGTCAATTGTAATTTGTTTTCGATTTAGGTTTGCTGTTCATAGCTGTTTAAGACAATCTTGATGTATTTTGACACTTTGACAACGATTTTTCCAGTAGTTTAGAAGAAAACGATGTTTTTTTTTCTTTGGTCGTTACAGTACGAAAGAAAAAAAAATGCTGTTAACTCCGTCAATGTTAATTTTTGTTCGATTTAGATTTGCTTTTCATAGCTGTTTAAGACAATCTTGATGTATTTTGACACTTTGACAACGATTTTTCCAGTACTTTAGAAGAAAACGATGTTTTTTTTCTTTGGTCGTTACAGTATGAAAGAAAAAAAAAATTGCGATAATATTAATTTTTTTTCGATTTAGATTTGCTTTTCATAGCTGTTTTAGACAATCTTGATGTATTTTGATACTTTGACAACGATTTTTCCAGTAGTTTAGAAGAAAACGATGTTTTTTTTCTTAGGTCGTTACAGTACGAAAGATAAAAAAATTTCGTTAATATTAATTTTTTTTTAATAAGATTGGCTTTTCAATTTTTCCAGTAGTTTAGAAGAAAACGATGTTTTTTTTCTTAGGTCGTTACAGTACGAAAGATAAAAAAATTTCGTTAATATTAATTTTTTTTATAATAAGATTGGCTTTTCAATTTTTCCAGTAGTTTAGAAGAAAACGATGTTTTTTTTTCTTTGGTCGTTACAGTACGATAGAAAAAAAAAGCTGTTATCTCCGTCAATTATAATTTGTTTTCGATTTAGATTTGCATTTCATAGCTGTTTAAGACAATCTTGATGTATTTTGACACTTTGACAACGATTTTTCCAGTAGTTTAGAAGAAAACGATGTTTTTTTTCTTTGGTCGTTACAGTACGAAAGTTAAAAAATTTCGTTAATATTAATTTTTTTTAATAAGATTGGCTTTTCAATTTTTCCAGTAGTTTAGAAGAAAACGATGTTTTTTTTTCTTTGTTCGTTACAGTACGAAAGATAAAAAAATTTCGTTAATATTGATTTTTTTTTAATAAGATTGGCTTTTCCATTTTTTCAGTAGTTTAGAAGAAAACGATGTTTTTTTTTTCTTTGGTCGTTACAGTACGAAAGAAAAAAAAATGCTGTTAACTCCGTCAATGTTAATTTTTGTTCGTTTTAGATTTGCTTTTCATAGCTGCTTAAGGCAATCTTGATGTATTTTGATACTTTGACAACGATTTTTCCAGTAGCTTAGAAGAAAACGATGTTTTTTTTTCTTTGATCGTTACAGTACGAAAGAAAAAAAAATGCTGTTATCTCCGTCAATGTTAATTTTTTTTCGATTTAGATTTGCTTTTCCTAGCTGTTTTAGACAATCTTGATGTATTTTGACACTTTGACAACGATTTTTCCAGTAGTTTAGAAGAAAACGATGTTTTTTTTCTTTGGTCGTTACAGTACGAAAGTTAAAAAATTTCGTTAATATTAAGTTTTTTTAATAAGATTAGCTTTTCAATTTTTCCAGTAGTTAAGAAGAAAACGATGTTTTTTTTTTCTTTGGTCGTTATAGTACGATAGAAAAAAAAAATCTGTTATCTCCGTCAATTATAATTTGTTTTCGATTTAGGTTTGCTGTTCATAGCTGTTTAAGACAATCTTGATGTATTTTTACACCTTGACAACGATTTTTCCAGTAGTTTAGAAGAAAACGATGTTTTTTTTTCTTTGGTCGTTACAGTACGAAAGAAAAAAAAATGCTGTTAACTCCGTCAATGTTAATTTGTTTTCGATTTAGGTTTGCTGTTCATAGCTGTTTAAGACAATCTTGATGTATTTTTACACTTTGACAACGATTTTTCCAGTAGTTTAGAAGAAAACGATGTTTTTTTTTCTTTGGTCGTTACAGTATGAAAGAAAAAAAAATTGCGATAATATTAATTTTTTTTCGATTTAGATTTGCTTTTCATAGCTGCTTAAGACAATCTTGATGTATTTTGATACTTTGACAACGATTTTTCCAGTAGTTTAGAAGAAAACGATGTTTTTTTTTCTTTGTTCGTTACAGTACGAAAGATAAAAAAATTTCGTTAATATTGATTTTTTTTTAATAAGATTGGCTTTTCAATTTTTCCAGTAGTTTAGAAGAAAACGATGTTTTTTTTTCTTTGGTCGTTACAGTACGAAAGAAAAAAAATCTATTATCTCCGTCAATTATAATTTGTTTTCGATTTAGATTTGCTTTTCATAGCTGTTTAAGACAATCTTGATGTATTTTGACACTTTGACAACGATTTTTCCAGTAGTTTAGAAGAAAACGATGTTTTTTTTTCTTTGTTCGTTACAGTACGAAAGATAAAAAAATTTCGTTAATATTGATTTTTTTTTAATAAGATTGGCTTTTCCATTTTTCCAGTAGTTTAGAAGAAAACGATGTTTTTTTTTCTTTGGTCGTTACAGTACGAAAGAAAAAAAATCTATTATCTCCGTCAATTATAATTTGTTTTCGATTTAGATTTGCTTTTCATAGCTGTTTAAGACAATCTTGATGTATTTTGACACTTTGACAACGATTTTTCCAGTAGTTTAGAAGAAAACGATGTTTTTTTTCTTTGGTCGTTACAGTACGAAAGTTAAAAAATTTCGTTAATATTAATTTTTTTGTTAATAAGATTGGCTTTTCAATTTTTCCAGTAGTTTAGAAGAAAACGATGTTTTTTTTTCTTTGGTCGTTACAGTACGATAGAAAAAAAAAGCTGTTATCTCCGTCAATTATAATTTGTTTTCGATTTAGATTTGCTTTTCATAGCTGTTTAAGACAATCTTGATGTATTTTGACACTTTGACAACGATTTTTCCAGTAGTTTAGAAGAAAACGATGTTTTTTTTTCTTTGTTCGTTACAGTATGAAAGATAAAAAAATTTCGTTAATATTGATTTTTTTTTAATAAGATTGGCTTTTCCATTTTTCCAGTAGTTTAGAAGAAAACGATGTTTTTTTTTCTTTGGTCGTTACAGTACGAAAGAAAAAAAAATCTATTATCTCCGTCAATTATAATTTGTTTTCGATTTAGATTTGCTTTTCATAGCTGTTTAAGACAATCTTGATGTATTTTGACACTTTGACAACGATTTTTCCAGTAGTTTAGAAGAAAACGATGTTTTTTTTCTTTGGTCGTTACAGTACGAAAGTTAAAAAATTTCGTTAATATTGATTTTTTTTTAATAAGATTGGCTTTTCAATTTTTCCAGTAGTTTAGAAGAAAACAATGTTTTTTTTTCTTTGGTCGTTACAGTACGATAGAAAAAAAAAGCTGTTATCTCCGTCAATTATAATTTGTTTTCGATTTAGATTTGCATTTCATAGCTGTTTAAGACAATCTTGATGTATTTTGACACTTTGACAATGATTTTTCCAGTAGTTTAGAAGAAAACGATTTTTTTTTCTTTGGTCGTTACAGTACGAAAGTTAAAAAATTTCGTTAATATTAATTTTTTTTAATAAGATTGGCTTTTCAATTCTTCCAGTAGTTAAGAAGAAAACGATGTTTTTTTTTCTTTGGTCGTTATAGTACGATAGAAAAAAAAAATCTGTTATCTCCGTCAATTGTAATTTGTTTTCGATTTAGGTTTGCTGTTCATAGCTGTTTAAGACAATCTTGATGTATTTTGACACTTTGACAACGATTTTTCCAGTAGTTTAGAAGAAAACGATGTTTTTTTTTCTTTGGTCGTTACAGTACGAAAGAAAAAAAAATGCTGTTAACTCCGTCAATATTAATTTTTGTTCGATTTAGATTTGCTTTTCATAGCTGTTTAAGACAATCTTGATGTATTTTGACACTTTGACAACGATTTTTCCAGTACTTTAGAAGAAAACGATGTTTTTTTTCTTTGGTCGTTACAGTATGAAAGAAAAAAAAAATTGCGATAATATTAATTTTTTTTCGATTTAGATTTGCTTTTCATAGCTGTTTTAGACAATCTTGATGTATTTTGATACTTTGACAACGATTTTTCCAGTAGTTTAGAAGAAAACGATGTTTTTTTTCTTAGGTCGTTACAGTACGAAAGATAAAAAAATTTCGTTAATATTAATTTTTTTTTAATAAGATTGGCTTTTCAATTTTTCCAGTAGTTTAGAAGAAAACGATGTTTTTTTTCTTAGGTCGTTACAGTACGAAAGATAAAAAAATTTCGTTAATATTAATTTTTTTTATAATAAGATTGGCTTTTCAATTTTTCCAGTAGTTTAGAAGAAAACGATGTTTTTTTTTCTTTGGTCGTTACAGTACGATAGAAAAAAAAAGCTGTTATCTCCGTCAATTATAATTTGTTTTCGATTTAGATTTGCATTTCATAGCTGTTTAAGACAATCTTGATGTATTTTGACACTTTGACAACGATTTTTCCAGTAGTTTAGAAGAAAACGATGTTTTTTTTTCTTTGTTCGTTACAGTACGAAAGATAAAAAAATTTCGTTAATATTGATTTTTTTTTAATAAGATTGGCTTTTCCATTTTTCCAGTAGTTTAGAAGAAAACGATGTTTTTTTTCTTTGGTCGTTACAGTACGAAAGAAAAAAAATCTATTATCTCCGTCAATGTTAATTTGTTTTCGATTTAGATTTGCTTTTCATAGCTGTTTAAGACAATCTTGATGTATTTTGACACTTTGACAACGATTTTTCCAGTAGTTTAGAAGAAAACGATGTTTTTTTTCTTTGGTCGTTACAGTACGAAAGTTAAAAAATTTCGTTAATATTAGTTTTTTTGTTAATAAGATTGGCTTTTCCATTTTTCCAGTAGTTTAGAAGAAAACGATGTTTTTTTTTCTTTGGTCGTTACAGTACGAAAGAAAAAAAATCTATTATCTCCGTCAATTATAATTTGTTTTCGATTTAGATTTGCTTTTCATAGCTGTTTAAGACAATCTTGATGTATTTTGACACTTTGACAACGATTTTTCCAGTAGTTTAGAAGAAAACGATGTTTTTTTTCTTTGGTCGTTACAGTACGAAAGTTAAAAAATTTCGTTAATATTAATTTTTTTTTAATAAGATTGGCTTTTCAATTTTTCCAGTAGTTTAGAAGAAAACGATGTTTTTTTTTCTTTGGTCGTTACAGTACGATAGAAAAAAAAAGCTGTTATCTCCGTCAATTATAATTTGTTTTCGATTTAGATTTGCATTTCATAGCTGTTTAAGACAATCTTGATGTATTTTGACACTTTGACAACGATTTTTCCAGTAGTTTAGAAGAAAACGATGTTTTTTTTTCTTTGTTCGTTACAGTACGAAAGATAAAAAAATTTCGTTAATATTGATTTTTTTTTAATAAGATTGGCTTTTCCATTTTTCCAGTAGTTTAGAAGAAAACGATGTTTTTTTTTCTTTGGTCGTTACAGTACGAAAGAAAAAAAATCTATTATCTCCGTCAATTATAATTTGTTTTCGATTTAGATTTGCTTTTCATAGCTGTTTAAGACAATCTTGATGTATTTTGACACTTTGACAACGATTTTTCCAGTAGTTTAGAAGAAAACGATGTTTTTTTTCTTTGGTCGTTACAGTACGAAAGTTAAAAAATTTCGTTAATATTGATTTTTTTTTAATAAGATTGGCTTTTCAATTTTTCCAGTAGTTTAGAAGAAAACGATGTTTTTTTTTCTTTGGTCGTTACAGTACGATAGAAAAAAAAAGCTGTTATCTCCGTCAATTATAATTTGTTTTCGATTTAGATTTGCATTTCATAGCTGTTTAAGACAATCTTGATGTATTTTGACACTTTGACAATGATTTTTCCAGTAGTTTAGAAGAAAACGATTTTTTTTTCTTAGGTCGTTACAGTACGAAAGTTAAAAAATTTCGTTAATATTAATTTTTTTTAATAAGATTGGCTTTTCAATTTTTCCAGTAGTTTAGAAGAAAACGATGTTTTTTTTTTCTTTGGTCGTTACAGTACGATAGAAAAAAAAATCTATTATCTCCGTCAATTATAATTTGTTTTCGATTTAGATTTGCTGTTCATAGCTATTTAAGACAATTTTGATGTATTTTGACACTTTGACAACGATTTTTCCAGTACTTTAGAAGAAAACGATGTTTTTTTTCTTTGGTCGTTACAGTACGAAAGTTAAAAAATTTCGTTAATATTAATTTTTTTTAATAAGATTGGCTTTTCAATTCTTCCAGTAGTTAAGAAGAAAACGATGTTTTTTTTTCTTTGGTCGTTATAGTACGATAGAAAAAAAAAATCTGTTATCTCCGTCAATTATAATTTGTTTTCGATTTAGGTTTGCTGTTCATAGCTGTTTAAGACAATCTTGATGTATTTTGACACTTTGACAACGATTTTTCCAGTAGTTTAGAAGAAAACGATGTTTTTTTTTCTTTGGTCGTTACAGTACGAAAGAAAAAAAAATGCTGTTAACTCCGTCAATGTTAATTTTTGTTCGATTTAGATTTGCTTTTCATAGCTGTTTAAGACAATCTTGATGTATTTTGACACTTTGACAACGATTTTTTCAGTAGTTTAGAAGAAAACGATGTTTTTTTTTCTTATGTCGTTACAGTACGAAAGATAAAAAAAATTTCGTTAATATTGATTTTTTTTTAATAAGATTGGCTTTTCCATTTTTCCAGTAGTTTAGAAGAAAACGATGTTTTTTTTTCTTTGGTCGTTACAGTACGATAGAAAAAAAAAGCTGTTATCTCCGTCAATTATAATTTGTTTTCGATTTATATTTGCTTTTCATAGCTGTTTAAGACAATCTTGATGTATTTTGACACTTTGACAACGATTTTTCCAGTACTTTAGAAGAAAACGATGTTTTTTTTCTTTGGTCGTTACAGTATGAAAGAAAAAAAAAATTGCGATAATATTAATTTTTTTTCGATTTAGATTTGCTGTTCATAGCTGCTTAAGACAATCTTGATGTATTTTGATACTTTGACAACGATTTTTCCAGTAGTTTAGAAGAAAACGATGTTTTTTTTCTTAGGTCGTTACAGTACGAAAGATAAAAAAATTTCGTTAATATTAATTTTTTTTTAATAAGATTGGCTTTTCAATTTTTCCAGTAGTTTAGAAGAAAACGAGGTTTTTTTTCTTAGGTCGTTACAGTACGAAAGATAAAAAAATTTCGTTAATATTAATTTTTTTTATAATAAGATTAGCTTTTCAATTTTTCCAGTAGTTTAGAAGAAAACGATGTTTTTTTTTCTTTGGTCGTTACAGTACGATAGAAAAAAAAAGCTGTTATCTCCGTCAATTATAATTTGTTTTCGATTAATTTGCTGTTCATAGCTGTTTAAGACAATCTTTGTGAATTTTGACACTTTGACAACGATTTTTCCAGTAGTTTAGAAGAAAACGATGTTTTTTTTTTCTTTGGTCATTACAGTATGAAAGAAAAAAAAATGCTGTGAACTCCGTCAATGTTAATTTTTGTTCGATTTAGATTTGCTTTTCATAGCTGTTTAAGACAATCTTGATGTATTTTGACACTTTGACAACGATTTTTCCAGTAGTTTAGAAGAAAACGATGTTTTTTTTTCTTTGGTCGTTACAGTACGAAAGATAAAAAAATTTCGTTAATATTGATTTTTTTTTAATAAGATTGGCTTTTCCATTTTTCCAGTAGTTTAGAAGAAAACGATGTTTTTTTTTCTTTGGTCGTTACAGTACGATAGAAAAAAAAAGCTGTTATCTCCGTCAATTATAATTTGTTTTCGATTTAGATTTGCTTTTCATAGCTGTTTAAGACAATTTTGATGTATTTTGACACTTTGACAACGATTTTTCCAGTACTTTAGAAGAAAACGATGTTTTTTTTCTTTGGTCGTTACAGTACGAAAGTTAAAAAATTTCGTTAATATTAATTTTTTTTAATAAGATTGGCTTTTCAATTCTTCCAGTAGTTAAGAAGAAAACGATGTTTTTTTTTCTTTGGTCGTTATAGTACGATAGAAAAAAAAAATCTGTTATCTCCGTCAATTATAATTTGTTTTCGATTTAGGTTTGCTGTTCATAGCTGTTTAAGACAATCTTGATGTATTTTGACACTTTGACAACGATTTTTCCAGTAGTTTAGAAGAAAACGATGTTTTTTTTTCTTTGGTCGTTACAGTACGAAAGAAAAAAAAATGCTGTTAACTCCGTCAATGTTAATTTTTGTTCGATTTAGATTTGCTTTTCATAGCTGTTTAAGACAATCTTGATGTATTTTGACACTTTGACAACGATTTTTCCAGTAGTTTAGAAGAAAACGATGTTTTTTTTTTCTTTGGTCGTTACAGTACGAAAGAAAAATAAATTTCGTTAATATTGATTTTTTTTTAATAAGATTGGCTTTTCCATTTTTCCAGTAGTTTAGAAGAAAACGATGTTTTTTTTTCTTTGGTCGTTACAGTACGAAAGAAAAAAAATCTATTATCTCCGTCAATGTTAATTTGTTTTCGATTTAGATTTGCTTTTCATAGCTGTTTAAGACAATCTTGATGTATTTTGACACTTTGACAACGATTTTTCCAGTAGTTTAGAAGAAAACGATGTTTTTTTTCTTAGGTCGTTACAGTACGAAAGATAAAAAAATTTCGTTAATATTAATTTTTTTTTAATAAGTTTGGCTTTTCAATTTTTTCAGTAGTTTAGAAGAAAACGATGTTTTTTTTCTTAGGTCGTTACAGTACGAAAGATAAAAAAATTTCGTTAATATTAATTTTTTTTTAATAAGATTGGCTTTTCAATTTTTCCAGTAGTTTAGAAGAAAACGATGTTTTTTTTTCTTTGGTCGTTACAGTACGATAGAAAAAAAAAAGCTGTTATCTCCGTCAATTATAATTTGTTTTCGATTTAGATTTGCATTTCATAGCTGTTTAAGACAATCTTGATGTATTTTGACACTTTGACAACGATTTTTCCAGTAGTTTAGAAGAAAACGATGTTTTTTTTTCTTATGTCGTTACAGTACGAAAGATAAAAAAATTTCGTTAATATTAATTTTTTTTTAATAAGATTGGCTTTTCCATTTTTCCAGTAGTTTAGAAGAAAACGATGTTTTTTTTTCTTTGGTCGTTACAGTACGAAAGAAAAAAAATCTATTATCTCCGTCAATTATAATTTGTTTTCGATTTAGATTTGCTTTTCTTAGCTGTTTAAGACAATCTTGATGTATTTTGACACTTTGACAACGATTTTTCCAGTAGTTTAGAAGAAAACGATGTTTTTTTTCTTTGGTCGTTACAGTACGAAAGTTAAAAAATTTCGTTAATATTAAGTTTTTTTAATAAGATTGGCTTTTCAATTTTTCCAGTAGTTAAGAAGAAAACGATATTTTTTTTTTCTTTGGTCGTTATAGTACGATAGAAAAAAAAAATCTGTTATCTCCGTCAATTATAATTTGTTTTCGATTTAGGTTTGCTGTTCATAGCTGTTTAAGACAATCTTGATGTATTTTGACACCTTGACAACGATTTTTCCAGTAGTTTAGAAGAAAACGATGTTTTTTTTTCTTTGATCGTTACAGTACGAAAGAAAAAAAAAATGCTGTTAACTCCGTCAATGTTAATTTTTTTTCGATTTAAATTTGCTTTTCCTAGCTGTTTTAGACAATCTTGATGTATTTTGACACTTTGACAACGATTTTTCCAGTAGTTTAGAAGAAAACGATGTTTTTTTTCTTTGGTCGTTACAGTACGAAAGAAAAAAAAATGCTGTTAACTCCGTCAATGTTAATTTTTGTTCGTTTAAGATTTGCTTTTCATAGCTGCTTAAGGCAATCTTGATGTATTTTGATACTTTGACAACGATTTTTCCAGTAGCTTAGAAGAAAACGATGTTTTTTTTTCTTTGATCGTTACAGTACGAAAGAAAAAAAAATGCTGTTAACTCCGTCAATGTTAATTTTTGTTCGTTTTAGATTTGCTTTTCATAGCTGCTTAAGACAATCTTGATGTATTTTGATACTTTGACAACGATTTTTCCAGTAGCTTAGAAGAAAACGATGTTTTTTTTTCTTTGATCGTTACAGTACGAAAGAAAAAAAAATGCTGTTATCTCCGTCAATGTTAATTTTTTTTCGATTTAGATTTGCTTTTCCTAGCTGTTTTAGACAATCTTGATGTATTTTGACACTTTGACAACGATTTTTCCAGTAGTTTAGAAGAAAACGATGTTTTTTTTCTTTGGTCGTTACAGTACGAAAGTTAAAAAATTTCGTTAATATTAATTTTTTTTAATAAGATTGGCTTTTCAATTTTTCCAGTAGTTTAGAAGAAAACGATGTTTTTTTTTCTTTGTTCGTTACAGTACGAAAGATAAAAAAATTTCGTTAATATTGATTTTTTTTTAATGAGATTGGCTTTTCCATTTTTCCAGTAGTTTAGAAGAAAACGATGTTTTTTTTTTCTTTGGTCGTTACAGTACGAAAGAAAAAAAAATGCTGTTAACTCCGTCAATGTTAATTTTTGTTCGTTTTAGATTTGCTTTTCATAGCTGCTTAAGGCAATCTTGATGTATTTTGATACTTTGACAACGATTTTTCCAGTAGCTTAGAAGAAAACGATGTTTTTTTTTCTTTGATCGTTACAGTACGAAAGAAAAAAAAATGCTGTTATCTCCGTCAATGTTAATTTTTTTTCGATTTAGATTTGCTTTTCCTAGCTGTTTTAGACAATCTTGATGTATTTTGACACTTTGACAACGATTTTTCCAGTAGTTTAGAAGAAAACGATGTTTTTTTTCTTTGGTCGTTACAGTACGAAAGTTAAAAAATTTCGTTAATATTAAGTTTTTTTAATAAGATTGGCTTTTCAATTTTTCCAGTAGTTAAGAAGAAAACGATGTTTTTTTTTTCTTTGGTCGTTATAGTACGATAGAAAAAAAAAATCTGTTATCTCCGTCAATTATAATTTGTTTTCGATTTAGGTTTGCTGTTCATAGCTGTTTAAGACAATCTTGATGTATTTTTACACCTTGACAACGATTTTTCCAGTAGTTTAGAAGAAAACGATGTTTTTTTTTCTTTGGTCGTTACAGTACGAAAGAAAAAAAAATGCTGTTAACTCCGTCAATGTTAATTTTTGTTCGATTTAGATTTTCTTTTCATAGCTGTTTAAGACAATCTTGATGTATTTTGATACTTTGACAACGATTTTTCCAGTAGTTTAGAAGAAAACGATGTTTTTTTTTTTTTGGTCGTTACAGTACGAAAGAAAAAAAAATGCTGTTAAGTCAGTCAATGTTAATTTTTGTTCGATTTAGATTTGCTTTTCATAGCTGTTTAAGACAATCTTGATGTATTTTGACACTTTGACAACGATTTTTCCAGTAGTTTAGAAGAAAACGATGTTTTTTTTTCTTTGGTCGTTACAGTATGAAAGAAAAAAAAATTGCGATAATATTAATTTTTTTTCGATTTAGATTTGCTTTTCATAGCTGCTTAAGACAATCTTGATGTATTTTGATACTTTGACAACGATTTTTCCAGTAGTTTAGAAGAAAACGATGTTTTTTTTTCTTTGTTCGTTACAGTACGAAAGATAAAAAAATTTCGTTAATATTGTTTTTTTTTTAATAAGATTGGCTTTTCCATTTTTCCAGTAGTTTAGAAGAAAACGATGTTTTTTTTTCTTTGGTCGTTACAGTACGAAAGAAAAAAAATCTATTATCTCCGTCAATTATAATTTGTTTTCGATTTAGATGTGCTTTTCATAGCTGTTTTAGACAATCTTGATGTATTTTGATACTTTGACAACGATTTTTCCAGTAGTTTAGAAGAAAACGATGTTTTTTTTTCTTTGGTCGTTACAGTATGAAAGAAAAAAAAAATGCTGTTAAGTCCGTCAATGTTAATTTTTGTTCGATTTAGATTTGCTTTTCATAGCTGTTTAAGACAATCTTGATGTATTTTGACACTTTGACAACGATTTTTCCAGTAGTTTAGAAGAAAACGATGTTTTTTTTTCTTTGGTCGTTACAGTACGAAAGAAAAAAAAATGCTGTTAACTCCGTCAATGTTAATTTTTGTTCGATTTAGATTTGCTTTTCATAGCTGTTTAAGACAATCTTGATGTATTTTGATACTTTGACAACGATTTTTCCAGTAGTTTAGAAGAAAACGATGTTTTTTTTTCTTTGGTCGTTACAGTACGAAAGAAAAAAAAATGCTGTTAACTCCGTCAATGTTAATTTTTGTTCGATTTAGATTTGCTTTTCATAGCTGTTTAAGACAATCTTGATGTATTTTGACACTTTGACAACGATTTTTCCAGTAGTTTAGAAGAAAACGATGTTTTTTTTTTCTTTGGTCGTTACAGTACGAAAGAAAAATAAATTTCGTTAATATTGATTTTTTTTTAATAAGATTGGCTTTTCCATTTTTCCAGTAGTTTAGAAGAAAACGATGTTTTTTTTTCTTTGGTCGTTACAGTACGAAAGAAAAAAAATCTATTATCTCCGTCAATGTTAATTTGTTTTCGATTTAGATTTGCTTTTCATAGCTGTTTAAGACAATCTTGATGTATTTTGACACTTTGACAACGATTTTTCCAGTAGTTTAGAAGAAAACGATGTTTTTTTTCTTATGTCGTTACAGTACGAAAGATAAAAAAATTTCGTTAATATTAATTTTTTTTTAATAAGATTGGCTTTTCCATATTTCCAGTAGTTTAGAAGAAAACGATGTTTTTTTTTCTTTGGTCGTTACAGTACGAAAGAAAAAAAATCTATTATCTCCGTCAATTATAATTTGTTTTCGATTTAGATTTGCTTTTCTTAGCTGTTTAAGACAATCTTGATGTATTTTGACACTTTGACAACGATTTTTCCAGTAGTTTAGAAGAAAACGATGTTTTTTTTTCTTTGATCGTTACAGTACGAAAGAAAAAAAAAATGCTGTTAACTCCGTCAATGTTAATTTTTTTTCGATTTAAATTTGCTTTTCCTAGCTGTTTTAGACAATCTTGATGTATTTTGACACTTTGACAACGATTTTTCCAGTAGTTTAGAAGAAAACGATGTTTTTTTTCTTTGGTCGTTACAGTACGAAAGAAAAAAAAATGCTGTTAACTCCGTCAATGTTAATTTTTGTTCGTTTTAGATTTGCTTTTCATAGCTGCTTAAGGCAATATTGATGTATTTTGATACTTTGACAACGATTTTTCCAGTAGCTTAGAAGAAAACGATGTTTTTTTTTCTTTGATCGTTACAGTACGAAAGATAAAAAAATTTCGTTAATATTAATTTTTTTTTAATAAGATTGGCTTTTCCATATTTCCAGTAGTTTAGAAGAAAACGATGTTTTTTTTTCTTTGGTCGTTACAGTACGAAAGAAAAAAAAATGCTGTTAACTCCGTCAATGTTAATTTTTGTTCGATTTAGATTTGCTTTTCATAGCTGTTTAAGACAATCTTGATGTATTTTGATACTTTGACAACGATTTTTCCAGTAGTTTAGAAGAAAACGATGTTTTTTTTTTTTTGGTCGTTACAGTACGAAAGAAAAAAAAATGCTGTTAAGTCCGTCAATGTTAATTTTTGTTCGATTTAGATTTGCTTTTCATAGCTGTTTAAGACAATCTTGATGTATTTTGACACTTTGACAACGATTTTTCCAGTAGTTTAGAAGAAAACGATGTTTTTTTTTCTTTGGTCGTTACAGTATGAAAGAAAAAAAAATTGCGATAATATTAATTTTTTTTCGATTTAGATTTGCTTTTCATAGCTGCTTAAGACAATCTTGATGTATTTTGATACTTTGACAACGATTTTTCCAGTAGTTTAGAAGAAAACGATGTTTTTTTTTCTTTGTTCGTTACAGTACGAAAGATAAAAAAATTTCGTTAATATTGATTTTTTTTTAATAAGATTGGCTTTTCCATTTTTCCAGTAGTTTAGAAGAAAACGATGTTTTTTTTTCTTTGGTCGTTACAGTACGAAAGAAAAAAAATCTATTATCTCCGTCAATTATAATTTGTTTTCGATTTAGATGTGCTTTTCATAGCTGTTTTAGACAATCTTGATGTATTTTGATACTTTGACAACGATTTTTCCAGTAGTTTAGAAGAAAACGATGTTTTTTTTTCTTTGGTCGTTACAGTATGAAAGAAAAAAAAAATGCTGTTAAGTCCGTCAATGTTAATTTTTGTTCGATTTAGATTTGCTTTTCATAGCTGTTTAAGACAATCTTGATGTATTTTGACACTTTGACAACGATTTTTCCAGTAGTTTAGAAGAAAACGATGTTTTTTTTTCTTTGGTCGTTACAGTACGAAAGAAAAAAAAATGCTGTTAACTCCGTCAATGTTAATTTTTGTTCGATTTAGATTTGCTTTTCATAGCTGTTTAAGACAATCTTGATGTATTTTGATACTTTGACAACGATTTTTCCAGTAGTTTAGAAGAAAACGATGTTTTTTTTTCTTTGGTCGTTACAGTACGAAAGAAAAAAAAATGCTGTTAAGTCCGTCAATGTTAATTTTTGTTCGATTTAGATTTGCTTTTCATAGCTGTTTAAGACAATCTTGATGTATTTTGACACTTTGACAACGATTTTTCCAGTAGTTTAGAAGAAAACGATGTTTTTTTTTCTTTGGTCGTTACAGTACGAAAGAAAAAAAAATGCTGTTAACTCCGTCAATGTTAATTTTTGTTCGATTTAGATTTGCTTTTCATAGCTGTTTAAGACAATCTTGATGTATTTTGACACTTTGACAACGATTTTTCCAGTAGTTTAGAAGAAAACGATGTTTTTTTTTTCTTTGGTCGTTACAGTACGAAAGAAAAATAAATTTCGTTAATATTGATTTTTTTTTAATAAGATTGGCTTTTCCATTTTTCCAGTAGTTTAGAAGAAAACGATGTTTTTTTTTCTTTGGTCGTTACAGTACGAAAGAAAAAAAATCTATTATCACCGTCAATGTTAATTTGTTTTCGATTTAGATTTGCTTTTCATAGCTGTTTAAGACAATCTTGATGTATTTTGACACTTTGACAACGATTTTTCCAGTAGTTTAGAAGAAAACGATGTTTTTTTTTCTTATGTCGTTACAGTACGAAAGATAAAAAAATTTCGTTAATATTAATTTTTTTTTAATAAGATTGGCTTTTCCATATTTCCAGTAGTTTAGAAGAAAACGATGTTTTTTTTTCTTTGGTCGTTACAGTACGAAAGAAAAAAAATCTATTATCTCCGTCAATTATAATTTGTTTTCGATTTAGATTTGCTTTTCTTAGCTGTTTAAGACAATCTTGATGTATTTTGACACTTTGACAACGATTTTTCCAGTAGTTTAGAAGAAAACGATGTTTTTTTTTCTTTGATCGTTACAGTACGAAAGAAAAAAAAAATGCTGTTAACTCCGTCAATGTAAATTTTTTTTCGATTTAAATTTGCTTTTCCTAGCTGTTTAAGACAATCTTGATGTATTTTGACACTTTGACAACGATTTTTCCAGTAGTTTAGAAGAAAACGATGTTTTTTTTCTTTGGTCGTTACAGTACGAAAGAAAAAAAAATGCTGTTAACTCCGTCAATGTTAATTTTTGTTCGTTTTAGATTTGCTTTTCATAGCTGCTTAAGGCAATCTTGATGTATTTTGATACTTTGACAACGATTTTTCCAGTAGCTTAGAAGAAAACGATGTTTTTTTTTCTTTGATCGTTACAGTACGAAAGATAAAAAAATTTCGTTAATATTAATTTTTTTTTAATAAGATTGGCTTTTCCATATTTCCAGTAGTTTAGAAGAAAACGATGTTTTTTTTTCTTTGGTCGTTACAGTACGAAAGAAAAAAAATCTATTATCTCCGTCAATTATAATTTGTTTTCGATTTAGATTTGCTTTTCATAGCTGTTTAAGACAATCTTGATGTATTTTGACACTTTGACAACGATTTTTCCAGTAGTTTAGAAGAAAACGATGTTTTTTTTTTCTTTGGTCGTTACAGTACGAAAGAAAAATAAATTTCGTTAATATTGATTTTTTTTTAATAAGATTGGCTTTTCCATTTTTCCAGTAGTTTAGAAGAAAACGATGTTTTTTTTTCTTTGGTCGTTACAGTACGAAAGAAAAAAAATCTATTATCTCCGTCAATGTTAATTTGTTTTCGATTTAGATTTGCTTTTCATAGCTGTTTAAGACAATCTTGATGTATTTTGACACTTTGACAACGATTTTTCCAGTAGTTTAGAAGAAAACGATGTTTTTTTTTCTTATGTCGTTACAGTACGAAAGTTAAAAAATTTCGTTAATATTAAGTTTTTTTAATAAGATTGGCTTTTCAATTTTTCCAGTAGTTAAGAAGAAAACGATGTTTTTTTTTTCTTTGGTCGTTATAGTACGATAGAAAAAAAAATCTGTTATCTCCGTCAATTATAATTTGTTTTCGATTTAGGTTTGCTGTTCATAGCTGTTTAAGACAATCTTGATGTATTTTGACACCTTGACAACGATTTTTCCAGTAGTTTAGAAGAAAACGATGTTTTTTTTTCTTTGATCGTTACAGTACGAAAGAAAAAAAAAATGCTGTTAACTCCGTCAATGTTAATTTTTTTTCGATTTAAATTTGCTTTTCCTAGCTGTTTTAGACAATCTTGATGTATTTTGACACTTTGACAACGATTTTTCCAGTAGTTTAGAAGAAAACGATGTTTTTTTTCTTTGGTCGTTACAGTACGAAAGAAAAAAAAATGCTGTTAACTCCGTCAATGTTAATTTTTGTTCGTTTAAGATTTGCTTTTCATAGCTGCTTAAGGCAATCTTGATGTATTTTGATACTTTGACAACGATTTTTCCAGTAGCTTAGAAGAAAACGATGTTTTTTTTTCTTTGATCGTTACAGTACGAAAGAAAAAAAAATGCTGTTAACTCCGTCAATGTTAATTTTTGTTCGTTTTAGATTTGCTTTTCATAGCTGCTTAAGGCAATCTTGATGTATTTTGATACTTTGACAACGATTTTTCCAGTAGCTTAGAAGAAAACGATGTTTTTTTTTCTTTGATCGTTACAGTACGAAAGAAAAAAAAATGCTGTTATCTCCGTCAATGTTAATTTTTTTTCGATTTAGATTTGCTTTTCCTAGCTGTTTTAGACAATCTTGATGTATTTTGACACTTTGACAACGATTTTTCCAGTAGTTTAGAAGAAAACGATGTTTTTTTTCTTTGGTCGTTACAGTACGAAAGTTAAAAAATTTCGTTAATATTAATTTTTTTTAATAAGATTGGCTTTTCAATTTTTCCAGTAGTTTAGAAGAAAACGATGTTTTTTTTTCTTTGTTCGTTACAGTACGAAAGATAAAAAAATTTCGTTAATATTGATTTTTTTTTAATAAGATTGGCTTTTCCATTTTTCCAGTAGTTTAGAAGAAAACGATGTTTTTTTTTTCTTTGGTCGTTACAGTACGAAAGAAAAAAAAATGCTGTTAACTCCGTCAATGTTAATTTTTGTTCGTTTTAGATTTGCTTTTCATAGCTGCTTAAGGCAATCTTGATGTATTTTGATACTTTGACAACGATTTTTCCAGTAGCTTAGAAGAAAACGATGTTTTTTTTTCTTTGATCGTTACAGTACGAAAGAAAAAAAAATGCTGTTATCTCCGTCAATGTTAATTTTTTTTCGATTTAGATTTGCTTTTCCTAGCTGTTTTAGACAATCTTGATGTATTTTGACACTTTGACAACGATTTTTCCAGTAGTTTAGAAGAAAACGATGTTTTTTTTCTTTGGTCGTTACAGTACGAAAGTTAAAAAATTTCGTTAATATTAAGTTTTTTTAATAAGATTGGCTTTTCAATTTTTCCAGTAGTTAAGAAGAAAACGATGTTTTTTTTTTCTTTGGTCGTTATAGTACGATAGAAAAAAAAAATCTGTTATCTCCGTCAATTATAATTTGTTTTCGATTTAGGTTTGCTGTTCATAGCTGTTTAAGACAATCTTGATGTATTTTGACACCTTGACAACGATTTTTCCAGTAGTTTAGAAGAAAACGATGTTTTTTTTTCTTTGGTCGTTACAGTACGAAAGAAAAAAAAATGCTGTTAACTCCGTCAATGTTAATTTTTGTTCGATTTAGATTTGCTTTTCATAGCTGTTTAAGACAATCTTGATGTATTTTGATACTTTGACAACGATTTTTCCAGTAGTTTAGAAGAAAACGATGTTTTTTTTTCTTTGGTCGTTACAGTACGAAAGAAAAAAAAATGCTGTTAAGTCCGTCAATGTTAATTTTTGTTCGATTTAGATTTGCTTTTCATAGCTGTTTAAGACAATCTTGATGTATTTTGACACTTTGACAACGATTTTTCCAGTAGTTTAGAAGAAAACGATGTTTTTTTTTCTTTGGTCGTTACAGTACGAAAGAAAAAAAAATGCTGTTAACTCCGTCAATGTTAATTTTTGTTCGATTTAGATTTGCTTTTCATAGCTGTTTAAGACAATCTTGATGTATTTTGATACTTTGACAACGATTTTTCCAGTAGTTTAGAAGAAAACGATGTTTTTTTTTCTTTGGTCGTTACAGTACGAAAGAAAAAAAAATGCTGTTAAGTCCGTCAATGTTAATTTTTGTTCGATTTAGATTTGCTTTTCATAGCTGTTTAAGACAATCTTGATGTATTTTGACACTTTGACAACGATTTTTTCAGTAGTTTAGAAGAAAACGATGTTTTTTTTTCTTTGGTCGTTACAGTATGAAAGAAAAAAAAATTGCGATAATATTAATTTTTTTTCGATTTAGATTTGCTTTTCATAGCTGCTTAAGACAATCTTGATGTATTTTGATACTTTGACAACGATTTTTCCAGTAGTTTAGAAGAAAACGATGTTTTTTTTTCTTTGTTCGTTACAGTACGAAAGATAAAAAAATTTCGTTAATATTGATTTTTTTTTAATAAGATTGGCTTTTCCATTTTTCCAGTAGTTTAGAAGAAAACGATGTTTTTTTTTCTTTGGTCGTTACAGTACGAAAGAAAAAAAATCTATTATCTCCGTCAATTATAATTTGTTTTCGATTTAGATGTGCTTTTCATAGCTGTTTTAGACAATCTTGATGTATTTTGACACTTTGACAACGATTTTTCCAGTAGTTTAGAAGAAAACGATGTTTTTTTTCTTTGGTCGTTACAGTACGAAAGTTAAAAAATTTCGTTAATATTAATTTTTTTGTTAATAAGATTGGCTTTTCAATTTTTCCAGTAGTTTAGAAGAAAACGATGTTTTTTTTTTCTTTGGTCGTAACAGTACGATAGAAAAAAAATCTATTATCTCCGTCAATTATAATTTGTTTTCGATTAATTTGCTGTTCATAGCTGTTTAAGACAATCTTTGTGAATTTTGACACTTTGACAACGATTTTTCCAGTAGTTTAGAAGAAAACGATGTTTTTTTTTTCTTTGGTCGTTACAGTACGAAAGAAAAAAAAATGCTGTGAACTCCGTCAATGTTAATTTTTGTTCGATTTAGATTTGCTTTTCATAGCTGTTTAAGACAATCTTGATGTATTTTGACACTTTGACAACGATTTTTCCAGTAGTTTAAAAGAAAACGATGTTTTTTTTCTTTGGTCGTTACAGTACGAAAGATAAAAAAATTTCGTTAATATTAATTTTTTTTTAATAAGATTGGCTTTTCCATTTTTCTAGTAGTTAAGAAGAAAACGATGTTTTTTTTTCTTTGGTCGTTACAGTACGATAGAAAAAAAATCTATTATCTCCGTCAATTATAATTTGTTTTCGATTTAGATTTGCTTTTCATAGCTGTTTTAGACAATCTTGATGTATTTTGACACTTTGACAACGATTTTTCCAGTAGTTTAGAAGAAAATGATGTTTTTTTTCTTTGGTCGTTACAGTACGAAAGTTAAAAAATTTCGTTAATATTAATTTTTTTGTTAATAAGATTGGCTTTTCAATTTTTCCAGTAGTTTAGAAGAAAACGATGTTTTTTTCTTCTTTGGTCGTTACAGTACGATAGAAAAAAAATCTATTATCTCCGTCAATTATAATTTGTTTTCGATTAATTTGCTGTTCATAGCTGTTTAAGACAATCTTTGTGAATTTTGACACTTTGACAACGATTTTTCCAGTAGTTTAGAAGAAAACGATGTTTTTTTTTTCTTTGGTCGTTACAGTACGAAAGAAAAAAAAAATGCTGTGAACTCCGTCAATGTTAATTTTTGTTCGATTTAGATTTGCTTTTCATAGCTGTTTAAGACAATCTTGATGTATTTTGACACTTTGACAACGATTTTTCCAGTAGTTTAGAAGAAAACGATGTTTTTTTTCTTTGGTCATTACAGTACGAAAGATAAAAAAATTTCGTTAATATTAATTTTTTTTTAATAAGATTGGCTTTTCCATTTTTCTAGTAGTTAAGAAGAAAACGATGTTTTTTTTTCTTTGGTCGTTACAGTACGATAGAAAAAAAAAGCTGTTATCTCCGTCAATTATAATTTGTTTTCGATTTAGATTTGCTTTTCATAGCTGTTTAAGACAATTTTGATGTATTTTGACACTTTGACAACGATTTTTCCAGTACTTTAGAAGAAAACGATGTTTTTTTTCTTTGGTCGTTACAGTATGAAAGAAAAAAAAATTGCGTTAATATTAATTTTTGTTCGATTTAGATTTGCTTTTCATAGCTGCTTAAGGCAATCTTGATGTATTTTGATACTTTGACAACGATTTTTCCAGTAGCTTAGAAGAAAACGATGTTTTTTTTTTCTTTGATCGTTACAGTACGAAAGAAAAAAAAATGCTGTTATCTACGTCAATGTTAATTTTTTTTCGATTTAGATTTGCTTTTCCTAGCTGTTTTAGACAATCTTGATGTATTTTGACACTTTGACAACGATTTTTCCAGTAGTTTAGAAGAAAACGATGTTTTTTTTCTTTGGTCGTTACAGTACGAAAGTTAAAAAATTTCGTTAATATTAATTTTTTTTAATAAGATTGGCTTTTCAATTTTTCCAGTAGTTAAGAAGAAAACGATGTTTTTTTTTCTTTGGTCGTTATAGTACGATAGAAAAAAAAAATCTGTTATCTCCGTCAATTATAATTTGTTTTCGATTTAGGTTTGCTGTTCATAGCTGTTTAAGACAATCTTGATGTATTTTGACACCTTGACAACGATTTTTCCAGTAGTTTAGAAGAAAACGATGTTTTTTTTTCTTTGGTCGTTACAGTACGAAAGAAAAAAAAATGCTGTTAACTCCGTCAATGTTAATTTTTGTTCGATTTAGATTTGCTTTTCATAGCTGTTTAAGACAATCTTGATGTATTTTGATACTTTGACAACGATTTTTCCAGTAGTTTAGAAGAAAACGATGTTTTTTTTTTCTTTGGTTGTTACAGTACGAAAGAAAAAAAAATGCTGTTAAGTCCGTCAATGTTAATTTTTGTTCGATTTAGATTTGCTTTTCATAGCTGTTTAAGACAATCTTGATGTATTTTGACACTTTGACAACGATTTTTTCAGTAGTTTAGAAGAAAACGATGTTTTTTTTTCTTTGGTCGTTACAGTATGAAAGAAAAAAAAATTGCGATAATATTAATTTTTTTTCGATATAGATTTGCTGTTCATAGCTGCTTAAGACAATCTTGATGTATTTTGATACTTTGACAACGATTTTTCCAGTAGTTTAGAAGAAAACGATGTTTTTTTTTCTTTGTTCGTTACAGTACGAAAGATAAAAAAATTTCGTTAATATTGATTTTTTTTTAATAAGATTGGCTTTTCCATTTTTCCAGTAGTTTAGAAGAAAACGATGTTTTTTTTTCTTTGGTCGTTACAGTACGAAAGAAAAAAAATCTATTATCTCCGTCAATTATAATTTGTTTTCGATTTAGATTTGCTTTTCATAGCTGTTTTAGACAATCTTGATGTATTTTGACACTTTGACAACGATTTTTCTAGTAGTTTAGAAGAAAACGATGTTTTTTTTCTTTGGTCGTTACAGTACGAAAGTTAAAAAATTTCGTTAATATTAATTTTTTTGTTAATAAGATTGGCTTTTCAATTTTTCCAGTAGTTTAGAAGAAAACGATGTTTTTTTTTTCTTAGGTCGTTACAGTACTATAGAAAAAAAATCTATTATCTCCGTCAATTATAATTTGTTTTCGATTAATTTGCTGTTCATAGCTGTTTAAGACAATCTTTGTGAATTTTGACACTTTGACAACGATTTTTCCAGTAGTTTAGAAGAAAACGATGTTTTTTTTCTTCTTTGGTCGTTACAGTACGAAAGATAAAAAAATTTCGTTAATATTAATTATTTTTTAATAAGATTGGCTTTTCCATTTTTCTAGTAGTTAAGAAGAAAACGATGTTTTTTTTTCTTTGGTCGTTACAGTACGATAGAAAAAAAAAGCTGTTATCTCCGTCAATTATAATTTGTTTTCGATTTAGATTTGCATTTCATAGCTGTTTAAGACAATCTTGATGTATTTTGACACTTTGACAACGATTTTTCCAGTAGTTTAGAAGAAAACGATGTTTTTTTTTCTTTGGTCGTTACAGTATGAAAGAAAAAAAAATTGCGATAATATTAATTTTTTTTCGATTTAGATTTGCTGTTCATAGCTGCTTAAGACAATCTTGATGTATTTTGATACTTTGACAATGATTTTTCCAGTAGTTTAGAAGAAAACGATGTTTTTTCTCTTTGGTCGTTACAATACGAAAGATAAAAAAATTTCGTTAATATTAATTTTTTTTAAATAAGATTGGCTTTTCAATTTTTCCAGTAGTTTAGAAGAAAACGATGTTTTTTTTCTTTGGTCGTTACAGTACGAAAGATAAAAAAATTTCGTTAATATAAATTATTTTTTAATAAGATTGGCTTTTCCATTTTTCTAGTAGTTAAGAAGAAAACGATGTTTTTTTTTCTTTGGTCGTTACAGTACGATAGAAAAAAAAAGCTGTTATCTCCGTCAATTATAATTTGTTTTCGATTTAGATTTGCATTTCATAGCTGTTTAAGACAATCTTGATGTATTTTGACACTTTGACAACGATTTTTCCAGTAGTTTAGAAGAAAACGATGTTTTTTTTCTTTGGTCGTTACAGTACGAAAGTTAAAAAATTTCGTTAATATTAATTTTTTTTTAATAAGATTGGCTTTTCAATTTTTCCAGTAGTTTAGAAGAAAACAAGGTTTTTTTTCTTTGTTCGTTACAGTACGAAAGATAAAAAAATTTCGTTAATATTGATTTTTTTTTAATAAGATTGGCTTTTCCATTTTTCCAGTAGTTTAGAAGAAAACGATTTTTTTTTTTTTTTGGTCGTTACAGTACGAAAGAAAAAAAAATGCTGTTAACTCCGTCAATGTTAATTTTTTTTCGATTTAGATTTGCTGTTCATAGCTGTTTAAGACAATCTTGATGTATTTTGACACTTTGACAACGATTTTTCCAGTAGTTTAGAAGAAAACGATGTTTTTTTTTTCTTTGGTCGTTACAGTACGAAAGAAAAAAAAATGCTGTGAACTCCATCAATGTTAATTTTTGTTCGATTTAGATTTGCTTTTCATAGCTGCTTAAGACAATCTTGATGTATTTTGATACTTTGACAACGATTTTTCCAGTAGTTTAGAAGAAAACGATGTTTTTTTTTTCTTTGGTCGTTACAGTACGAAAGATAAAAAAATTTCGTTAATATTAATTTTTTTAAAATAAGATTGGCTTTTCAATTTTTCCAGTAGTTTAGAAGAAAACGATGTTTTTTTTCTTTGGTCGTTACAGTACGATAAAAAAAAAAAGCTGTTATCTCCGTCAATTATAATTTGTTTTCGATTTAGATTTGCATTTCATAGCTGTTTAAGACAATCTTGATGTATTTTGACACTTTGACAACGATTTTTCCAGTAGTTTAGAAGAAAACGATGTTTTTTTTCTTTGGTCGTTACAGTACGAAAGTTAAAAAATTTCGTTAATATTAATTTTTTTTTATTAAGATTGGCTTTTCAATTTTTCCAGTAGTTTAGAAGAAAACGATGTTTTTTTTTCTTTGTTCGTTACAGTACGAAAGATAAAAAAATTTCGTTAATATTGATTTTTTTTTAATAAGATTGGCTTTTCCATTTTTCCAGTAGTTTAGAAGAAAACGATTTTTTTTTTTTTTTGGTCGTTACAGTACGAAAGAAAAAAAAATGCTGTTAACTCCGTCAATGTTAATTTTTTTTCGATTTAGATTTGCTGTTCATAGCTGTTTAAGACAATCTTGATGTATTTTGACACTTTGACAACGATTTTTCCAGTAGTTTAGAAGAAAACGATGTTTTTTTTTTCTTTGGTCGTTACAGTACGAAAGAAAAAAAAATGCTGTGAACTCCGTCAATGTTAATTTTTGTTCGATTTAGATTTGCTTTTCATAGCTGCTTAAGACAATCTTGATGTATTTTGATACTTTGACAACGATTTTTCCAGTAGTTTAGAAGAAAACGATGTTTTTTTTTTCTTTGGTCGTTACAGTACGAAAGATAAAAAAATTTCGTTAATATTAATTTTTTTTAAATAAGATTGGCTTTTCAATTTTTCCAGTAGTTTAGAAGAAAACGATGTTTTTTTTCTTTGGTCGTTACAGTACGATAAAAAAAAAAAGCTGTTATCTCCGTCAATTATAATTTGTTTTCGATTTAGATTTGCTTTTCATAGCTGTTTAAGACAATCTTGATGTATTTTGACACTTTGACAACGATTTTTCCAGTAGTTTAGAAGAAAACGATGTTTTTTTTCTTTGGTCGTTACAGTACGAAAGTTAAAAAATTTCGTTAATATTAATTTTTTTTTTATTAAGATTGGCTTTTCAATTTTTCCAGTAGTTTAGAAGAAAACGATGTTTTTTTTTCTTTGTTCGTTACAGTACGAAAGATAAAAAAATTTCGTTAATATTGATTTTTTTTTAATAAGATTGGCTTTTCCATTTTTCCAGTAGTTTAGAAGAAAACGATTTTTTTTTTTTTGGTCGTTACAGTACGAAAGAAAAAAAAATGCTGTTAACTCCGTCAATGTTAATTTTTTTTCGATTTAGATTTGCTGTTCATAGCTGTTTAAGACAATCTTGATGTATTTTGACACTTTGACAACGATTTTTCCAGTAGTTTAGAAGAAAACGATGTTTTTTTTTCTTTGGTCGTTACAGTACGAAAGAAAAAAAAATGCTGTTAACTCCGTCAATGTTAATTTTTTTTCGATTTAGATTTGCTGTTCATAGCTGTTTAAGACAATCTTGATGTATTTTGACACTTTGACAACGATTTTTCCAGTAGTTTAGAAGAAAACGATGTTTTTTTTTTCTTTGGTCGTTACAGTACGAAAGAAAAAAAAATGCTGTGAACTCCGTCAATGTTAATTTTTGTTCGATTTAGATTTGCTTTTCATAGCTGTTTAAGACAATTTTGATGTATTTTGACACTTTGACAACGATTTTTCCAGTACTTTAGAAGAAAACAATGTTTTTTTTCTTTGGTCGTTACAGTATGAAAGAAAAAAAAATTGCGTTAATATTAATTTTTTTTCGATTTAGATTTGCTGTTCATAGCTGCTTAAGACAATCTTGATGTATTTTGATACTTTGACAATGATTTTTCCAGTAGTTTAGAAGAAAACGATGTTTTTTCTCTTTGGTCGTTACAATACGAAAGATAAAAAAATTTCGTTAATATTAATTTTTTTTAAATAAGATTGGCTTTTCAATTTTTCCAGTAGTTTAGAAGAAAACGATGTTTTTTTTTCTTTGGTCGTTACAGTACGATAAAAAAAAAAAGCTGTTATCTCCGTCAATTATAATTTGTTTTCGATTTAGATTTGCATTTCATAGCTGTTTAAGACAATCTTGATGTATTTTGACACTTTGACAACGATTTTTCCAGTAGTTTAGAAGAAAACGATGTTTTTTTTCTTTGGTCGTTACAGTACGAAAGTTAAAAAATTTCGTTAATATTAATTTTTTTTTAATAAGATTGGCTTTTCAATTTTTCCAGTAGTTTAGAAGAAAACGATGTTTTTTTTTCTTTGTTCGTTACAGTACGAAAGATAAAAAAATTTCGTTAATATTGATTTTTTTTTAATAAGATTGGCTTTTCCATTTTTCCAGTAGTTTAGAAGAAAACGATTTTTTTTTTTTTTGGTCGTTACAGTACGAAAGAAAAAAAAATGCTGTTAACTCCGTCAATGTTAATTTTTTTTCGATTTAGATGTGCTTTTCATAGCTGTTTTAGACAATCTTGATGTATTTGGACACTTTGACAACGATTTTTCCAGTAGTTTAGAAGAAAACGATTTTTTTTTTTTTGGTCGTTACAGTACGAAAGAAAAAAAAATGCTGTTAACTCCGTCAATGTTAATTTTTTTTCGATTAAGATTTGCTTTTTATAGCTGTTTTAGACAATCTTGATGTATTTTGACACTTTGACAACGATTTTTCCAGTAGTTTAGAAGAAAACGATGTTTTTTTTCTTTGATCGTTACAGTACGAAAGTTAAAAAATTTCGTTAATATTAATTTTTTTTAATAAGATTGGCTTTTCAATTTTTCCAGTAGTTTAGAAGAAAACGATGTTTTTTTTCTTTGGTCGTTACAGTACGATAAAAAAAAAAAGCTGTTATCTCCGTCAATTATAATTTGTTTTCGATTTAGATTTGCATTTCATAGCTGTTTAAGACAATCTTGATGTATTTTGACACTTTGACAATGATTTTTCCAGTAGTTTAGAAGAAAACGATTTTTTTTTCTTTGGTCGTTACAGTACGAAAGTTAAAAAATTTCGCTAATATTAATTTTTTTTAATAAGATTGGCTTTTCAATTTTTCCAGTAGTTTAGAAGAAAACGATGTTTTTTTTTTCTTTGGTCGTTACAGTACGATAGAAAAAAAAATCTATTATCTCCGTCAATTATAATTTGTTTTCGATTTAGATTTGCTGTTCATAGCTGTTTAAGACAATCTTGATGTATTTTGACACTTTGACAACGATTTTTCCAGTAGTTTAGAAGAAAACGATTTTTTTTTTTTTTGGTCGTTACAGTACGAAAGAAAAAAAAATGCTGTTAACTCCGTCAATGTTAATTTTTTTTCGATTTAGATTTGCTGTTCATAGCTGTTTAAGACAATCTTGATGTATTTTGACACTTTGACAACGATTTTTCCAGTAGTTTAGAAGAAAACGATGTTTTTTTTTTCTTTGGTCGTTACAGTACGAAAGAAAAAAAAATGCTGTTAACTCCGTCAATGTTAATTTTTTTTCGATTTAGATTTGCTGTTCATAACTGTTTAAGACAATCTTGATGTATTTTGACACTTTGACAACGATTTTTCCAGTAGTTTAGAAGAAAACGATGTTTTTTTTTTCTTTGGTCGTTACAGTACGAAAGAAAAAAAAATGCTGTGAACTCCGTCAATGTTAATTTTTGTTCGATTTAGATTTGCTTTTCATAGCTGCTTAAGACAATTTTGATGTATTTTGACACTTTGACAACGATTTTTCCAGTACTTTAGAAGAAAACAATGTTTTTTTTCTTTGGTCGTTACAGTATGAAAGAAAAAAAAATTGCGTTAATATTAATTTTTTTTCGATTTAGATTTGCTGTTCATAGCTGCTTAAGACAATCTTGATGTATTTTGATACTTTGACAATGATTTTTCCAGTAGTTTAGAAGAAAACGATGTTTTTTCTCTTTGGTCGTTACAATACGAAAGATAAAAAAATTTCGTTAATATTAATTTTTTTTAAATAAGATTGGCTTTTCAATTTTTCCAGTAGTTTAGAAGAAAACGATGTTTTTTTTTCTTTGGTCGTTACAGTACGATAAAAAAAAAAAGCTGTTATCTCCGTCAATTATAATTTGTTTTCGATTTAGATTTGCATTTCATAGCTGTTTAAGACAATCTTGATGTATTTTGACACTTTGACAACGATTTTTTTAGTAGTTTAGAAGAAAACGATGTTTTTTTTCTTTGGTCGTTACAGTACGAAAGTTAAAAAATTTCGTAATATTAATTTTTTTTTAATAAGATTGGCTTTTCAATTTTTCCAGTAGTTTAGAAGAAAACGATGTTTTTTTTCTTTGATCGTTACAGTACGAAAGTTAAAAAATTTCGTTAATATTAATTTTTTTTAATAAGATTGGCTTTTCAATTTTTCCAGTAGTTTAGAAGAAAACAATGTTTTTTTTTTCTTTGGTCGTTACAGTACGATAGAAAAAAAAATCTATTATCTCCGTCAATTATAATTTGTTTTCGATTTAGATTTGCTTTTCATAGCTGTTTAAGACAATCTTGATGTATTTTGACACTTTGACAATGATTTTTCCAGTAGTTTAGAAGAAAACGATTTTTTTTTCTTTGGTCGTTACAGTACGAAAGTTAAAAAATTTCGCTAATATTAATTTTTTTTAATAAGATTGGCTTTTCAATTTTTCCAGTAGTTTAGAAGAAAACGATGTTTTTTTTTTCTTTGGTCGTTACAGTACGATAGAAAAAAAATCTATTATCTCCGTCAATTATAATTTGTTTTCGATTTAGATTTGCTGTTCATAGCTGTTTAAGACAATCTTGATGTATTTTGACACTTTGACAACGATTTTTCCAGTAGTTTAGAAGAAAACGATGTTTTTTTTTTCTTTGGTCGTTACAGTACGAAAGAAAATAAAATGCTGTTAACTCCGTCAATGTTATATTTTGTTCGATTTAGATTTGCTTTTTATAGCTGCTTAAGGCAATCTTGATGTATTTTGATACTTTGACAACGATTTTTCCAGTAGTTTAGAAGAAAACGATGTTTTTTTTTTCTTTGGTCGTTACAGTACGAAAGTTAAAAAATTTCGTTAATATTAATTTTTTTTAATAAGATTGGCTTTTCAATTTTTCCAGTAGTTTAGAAGAAAACAATGTTTTTTTTTTCTTTGGTCGTTACAGTACGATAGAAAAAAAAATCTATTATCTCCGTCAATTATAATTTGTTTTCGATTTAGATTTGCTGTTCATAGCTGTTTAAGACAATCTTGATGTATTTTGACACTTTGACATTGATTTTTCCAGTAGTTTAGAAGAAAACGATTTTTTTTTCTTTGGTCGTTACAGTACGAAAGTTAAAAAATTTCGCTAATATTAATTTTTTTTAATAAGATTGGCTTTTCAATTTTTCCAGTAGTTTAGAAGAAAACGATGTTTTTTTTTTCTTTGGTCGTTACAGTACGATAGAAAAAAAATCTATTATCTCCGTCAATTATAATTTGTTTTCGATTTAGATTTGCATTTCATAGCTGTTTAAGACAATCTTGATGTATTTTGACACTTTGACAACGATTTTTCCAGTAGTTTAGAAGAAAACGATGTTTTTTTTCTTTGGTCGTTACAGTACGAAAGTTAAAAAATTTCGTTAATATTAATTTTTTTTTAATAAGATTGGCTTTTCAATTTTTCCAGTAGTTTAGAAGAAAACGATGTTTTTTTTTCTTTGTTCGTTACAGTACGAAAGATAAAAAAATTTCGTTAATATTGATTTTTTTTTAATAAGATTGGCTTTTCCATTTTTCCAGTAGTTTAGAAGAAAACGATGTTTTTTTTTCTTTGGTCGTTACAGTACGAAAGAAAAAAAAATGCTGTTAACTTCGTCAATGTTAAATTTTTTTCGATTAAGATTTGCTTTTTATAGCTGTTTTAGACAATCTTGATGTATTTTGACACTTTGACAACGATTTTTCCAGTAGTTTAGAAGAAAACGATGTTTTTTTTTTCTTTGGTCGTTACAGTACGAAAGAAAAAAAAATGCTGTTAACTCCGTTAATGTTATATTTTGTTCGATTTAGATTTGCTTTTCATAGCTGCTTAAGGCAATCTTGATGTATTTTGACACTTTGACAACGATTTTTCCAGTAGTTTAGAAGAAAACGATGTTTTTTTTTTCTTTGGTCGTTACAGTACGAAAGAAAAAAAAATGCTGTTAACTCCGTTAATGTTATATTTTGTTCGATTTAGATTTGCTTTTCATAGCTGTTTAAGACAATCTTGATGTATTTTGACACTTTGACAACGATTTTTCCAGTAGTTTAGAAGAAAACGATGTTTTTTTTTTCTTTGGTCGTTACAGTACGAAAGAAAATAAAATGCTGTTAACTCCGTCAATGTTATATTTTGTTCGATTTAGATTTGCTTTTTATAGCTGCTTAAGGCAATCTTGATGTATTTTGATACTTTGACAACGATTTTTCCAGTAGTTTAGAAGAAAACGATGTTTTTTTTTTCTTTGGTCGTTACAGTACGAAAGATAAAAAAATTTCGTTAATATTGATTTTTTTTTAATAAGATTGGCTTTTCCATTTTTCCAGTAGTTTAGAAGAAAACGATGTTTTTTTTTCTTTGTTCGTTACAGTACGATAAAAAAAAAAAGCTGTTATCTCCGTCAATTATAATTTGTTTTCGATTTAGATTTGCATTTCATAGCTGTTTAAGACAATCTTGATGTATTTTGACACTTTGACAACGATTTTTCCAGTAGTTTAGAAGAAAACGATGTTTTTTTTTTCTTTGGTCGTTACAGTACGAAAGAAAATAAAATGCTGTTAACTCCGTCAATGTTATATTTTGTTCGATTTAGATTTGCTTTTTATAGCTGCTTAAGGCAATCTTGATGTATTTTGATACTTTGACAACGATTTTTCCAGTAGTTTAGAAGAAAACGATGTTTTTTCTCTTTGGTCGTTACAATACGAAAGATAAAAAAATTTCGTTAATATTAATTTTTTTTAAATAAGATTGGCTTTTCAATTTTTCCAGTAGTTTAGAAGAAAACGATGTTTTTTTTTCTTTGGTCGTTACAGTACGATAAAAAAAAAAAGCTGTTATCTCCGTCAATTATAATTTGTTTTCGATTTAGATTTGCATTTCATAGCTGTTTAAGACAATCTTGATGTATTTTGACACTTTGACAACGATTTTTCCAGTAGTTTAGAAGAAAACGATGTTTTTTTTCTTTGGTCGTTACAGTACGAAAGTTAAAAAATTTCGTTAATATTAATTTTTTTGTTAATAAGATTGGCTTTTCAATTTTTCCAGTAGTTTAGAAGAAAACGATGTTTTTTTTTTCTTTGGTCGTTACAGTACGATAGAAAGAAAATCTATTATCTCCGTCAATTATAATTTGTTTTCGATTAATTTGCTGTTCATAGCTGTTTAAGACAATCTTTGTGAATTTTGACACTTTGACAACGATTTTTCCAGTAGTTTAGAAGAAAACGATGTTTTTTTTTCTTTGTTCGTTACAGTACGATAAAAAAAAAAAGCTGTTATCTCCGTCAATTATAATTTGTTTTCGATTTAGATTTGCATTTCATAGCTGTTTAAGACAATCTTGATGTATTTTGACACTTTGACAACGATTTTTCCAGTAGTTTAGAAGAAAACGATGTTTTTTTTTTCTTTGGTCGTTACAGTACGAAAGAAAATAAAATGCTGTTAACTCCGTCAATGTTATATTTTGTTCGATTTAGATTTGCTTTTTATAGCTGCTTAAGGCAATCTTGATGTATTTTGATACTTTGACAACGATTTTTCCAGTAGTTTAGAAGAAAACGATGTTTTTTCTCTTTGGTCGTTACAATACGAAAGATAAAAAAATTTCGTTAATATTAATTTTTTTTAAATAAGATTGGCTTTTCAATTTTTCCAGTAGTTTAGAAGAAAACGATGTTTTTTTTTCTTTGTTCGTTACAGTACGATAAAAAAAAAAAGCTGTTATCTCCGTTAATTATAATTTGTTTTCGATTTAGATTTGCATTTCATAGCTGTTTAAGACAATCTTGATGTATTTTGACACTTTGACAACGATTTTTCCAGTAGTTTAGAAGAAAACGATGTTTTTTTTTTCTTTGGTCGTTACAGTACGAAAGAAAATAAAATGCTGTTAACTCCGTCAATGTTATATTTTGTTCGATTTAGATTTGCTTTTTATAGCTGCTTAAGGCAATCTTGATGTATTTTGATACTTTGACAACGATTTTTCCAGTAGTTTAGAAGAAAACGATGTTTTTTCTCTTTGGTCGTTACAATACGAAAGATAAAAAAATTTCGTTAATATTAATTTTTTTTAAATAAGATTGGCTTTTCAATTTTTCCAGTAGTTTAGAAGAAAACGATGTTTTTTTTTCTTTGGTCGTTACAGTACGATAAAAAAAAAAAGCTGTTATCTCCGTCAATTATAATTTTTTTTCGATTAAGATTTGCTTTTCATAGCTGTTTTAGACAATCTTGATGTATTTTGACACTTTGACAACGATTTTTCCAGTAGTTTAGAAGAAAACGATGTTTTTTTTCTTTGATCGTTACAGTACGAAAGTTAAAAAATTTCGTTAATATTAATTTTTTTTAATAAGATTGGCTTTTCAATTTTTCCAGTAGTTTAGAAGAAAACGATGTTTTTTTTCTTTGGTCGTTACAGTACGATAAAAAAAAAAAGCTGTTATCTCCGTCAATTATAATTTGTTTTCGATTTAGATTTGCATTTCATAGCTGTTTAAGACAATCTTGATGTATTTTGACACTTTGACAATGATTTTTCCAGTAGTTTAGAAGAAAACGATTTTTTTTTCTTTGGTCGTTACAGTACGAAAGTTAAAAAATTTCGCTAATATTAATTTTTTTTAATAAGATTGGCTTTTCAATTTTTCCAGTAGTTTAGAAGAAAACGATGTTTTTTTTTTCTTTGGTCGTTACAGTACGATAGAAAAAAAAATCTATTATCTCCGTCAATTATAATTTGTTTTCGATTTAGATTTGCTGTTCATAGCTGTTTAAGACAATCTTGATGTATTTTGACACTTTGACAACGATTTTTCCAGTAGTTTAGAAGAAAACGATTTTTTTTTTTTTGGTCGTTACAGTACGAAAGAAAAAAAAATGCTGTTAACTCCGTCAATGTTAATTTTTTTTCGATTTAGATTTGCTGTTCATAGCTGTTTAAGACAATCTTGATGTATTTTGACACTTTGACAACGATTTTTCCAGTAGTTTAGAAGAAAACGATGTTTTTTTTTTCTTTGGTCGTTACAGTACGAAAGAAAAAAAAATGCTGTTAACTCCGTCAATGTTAATTTTTTTTCGATTTAGATTTGCTGTTCATAGCTGTTTAAGACAATCTTGATGTATTTTGACACTTTGACAACGATTTTTCCAGTAGTTTAGAAGAAAACGATGTTTTTTTTTTCTTTGGTCGTTACAGTACGAAAGAAAAAAAAATGCTGTGAACTCCGTCAATGTTAATTTTTGTTCGATTTAGATTTGCTTTTCATAGCTGTTTAAGACAATTTTGATGTATTTTGACACTTTGACAACGATTTTTCCAGTACTTTAGAAGAAAACAATGTTTTTTTTCTTTGGTCGTTACAGTATGAAAGAAAAAAAAATTGCGTTAATATTAATTTTTTTTCGATTTAGATTTGCTGTTCATAGCTGCTTAAGACAATCTTGATGTATTTTGATACTTTGACAATGATTTTTCCAGTAGTTTAGAAGAAAACGATGTTTTTTCTCTTTGGTCGTTACAATACGAAAGATAAAAAAATTTCGTTAATATTAATTTTTTTTAAATAAGATTGGCTTTTCAATTTTTCCAGTAGTTAAGAAGAAAACGATGTTTTTTTTTCTTTGGTCGTTACAGTACGATAAAAAAAAAAAGCTGTTATCTCCGTCAATTATAATTTGTTTTCGATTTAGATTTGCATTTCATAGCTGTTTAAGACAATCTTGATGTATTTTGACACTTTGACAATGATTTTTCCAGTAGTTTAGAAGAAAACGATTTTTTTTTCTTTGGTCGTTACAGTACGAAAGTTAAAAAATTTCGATAATATTAATTTTTTTTAATAAGATTGGCTTTTCAATTTTTCCAGTAGTTTAGAAGAAAACGATGTTTTTTTTTTCTTTGGTCGTTACAGTACGATAGAAAAAAAATCTATTATCTCCGTCAATTATAATTTGTTTTCGATTTAGATTTGCTGTTCATAGCTGTTTAAGACAATCTTGATGTATTTTGACACTTTGACAACGATTTTTCCAGTAGTTTAGAAGAAAACGATGTTTTTTTTTTCTTTGGTCGTTACAGTACGAAAGAAAATAAAATGCTGTTAACTCCGTCAATGTTATATTTTGTTCGATTTAGATTTGCTTTTTATAGCTGCTTAAGGCAATCTTGATGTATTTTGATACTTTGACAACGATTTTTCCAGTAGTTTAGAAGAAAACGATGTTTTTTTTTTCTTTGGTCGTTACAGTACGAAAGAAAATAAAATGCTGTTAACTCCGTCAATGTTATATTTTGTTCGATTTAGATTTGCTTTTTATAGCTGCTTAAGGCAATCTTGATGTATTTTGATACTTTGACAACGATTTTTCCAGTAGTTTAGAAGAAAACGATGTTTTTTTTTTCTTTGGTCGTTACAGTACGAAAGTTAAAAAATTTCGTTAATATTAATTTTTTTTAATAAGATTGGCTTTTCAATTTTTCCAGTAGTTTAGAAGAAAACAATGTTTTTTTTTTCTTTGGTCGTTACAGTACGATAGAAAAAAAAATCTATTATCTCCGTCAATTATAATTTGTTTTCGATTTAGATTTGCTGTTCATAGCTGTTTAAGACAATCTTGATGTATTTTGACACTTTGACAATGATTTTTCCAGTAGTTTAGAAGAAAACGATTTTTTTTTCTTTGGTCGTTACAGTACGAAAGTTAAAAAATTTCGCTAATATTAATTTTTTTTAATAAGATTGGCTTTTCAATTTTTCCAGTAGTTTAGAAGAAAACGATGTTTTTTTTTTCTTTGGTCGTTACAGTACGATAGAAAAAAAATCTATTATCTCCGTCAATTATAATTTGTTTTCGATTTAGATTTGCATTTCATAGCTGTTTAAGACAATCTTGATGTATTTTGACACTTTGACAACGATTTTTCCAGTAGTTTAGAAGAAAACGATGTTTTTTTTCTTTGGTCGTTACAGTACGAAAGTTAAAAAATTTCGTTAATATTAATTTTTTTTTAATAAGATTGGCTTTTCAATTTTTCCAGTAGTTTAGAAGAAAACGATGTTTTTTTTTCTTTGTTCGTTACAGTACGAAAGATAAAAAAATTTCGTTAATATTGATTTTTTTTTAATAAGATTGGCTTTTCCATTTTTCCAGTAGTTTAGAAGAAAACGATGTTTTTTTTTCTTTGGTCGTTACAGTACGAAAGAAAAAAAAATGCTGTTAACTTCGTCAATGTTAAATTTTTTTCGATTAAGATTTGCTTTTTATAGCTGTTTAAGACAATCTTGATGTATTTTGACACTTTGACAACGATTTTTCCAGTAGTTTAGAAGAAAACGATGTTTTTTTTTTCTTTGGTCGTTACAGTACGAAAGAAAAAAAAATGCTGTTAACTCCGTTAATGTTATATTTTGTTCGATTTAGATTTGCTTTTCATAGCTGCTTAAGGCAATCTTGATGTATTTTGACACTTTGACAACGATTTTTCCAGTAGTTTAGAAGAAAACGATGTTTTTTTTTTCTTTGGTCGTTACAGTACGAAAGAAAAAAAAATGCTGTTAACTCCGTTAATGTTATATTTTGTTCGATTTAGATTTGCTTTTCATAGCTGTTTAAGACAATCTTGATGTATTTTGACACTTTGACAACGATTTTTCCAGTAGTTTAGAAGAAAACGATGTTTTTTTTTTCTTTGGTCGTTACAGTACGAAAGAAAATAAAATGCTGTTAACTCCGTCAATGTTATATTTTGTTCGATTTAGATTTGCTTTTTATAGCTGCTTAAGGCAATCTTGATGTATTTTGATACTTTGACAACGATTTTTCCAGTAGTTTAGAAGAAAACGATGTTTTTTTTTCTTTGGTCGTTACAGTACGAAAGATAAAAAAATTTCGTTAATATTGATTTTTTTTTAATAAGATTGGCTTTTCCATTTTTCCAGTAGTTTAGAAGAAAACGATGTTTTTTTTTCTTTGTTCGTTACAGTACGATAAAAAAAAAAAGCTGTTATCTCCGTCAATTATAATTTGTTTTCGATTTAGATTTGCATTTCATAGCTGTTTAAGACAATCTTGATGTATTTTGACACTTTGACAACGATTTTTCCAGTAGTTTAGAAGAAAACGATGTTTTTTTTTTCTTTGGTCGTTACAGTACGAAAGAAAATAAAATGCTGTTAACTCCGTCAATGTTATATTTTGTTCGATTTAGATTTGCTTTTTATAGCTGCTTAAGGCAATCTTGATGTATTTTGATACTTTGACAACGATTTTTCCAGTAGTTTAGAAGAAAACGATGTTTTTTTTTCTTTGGTCGTTACAGTACGAAAGATAAAAAAATTTCGTTAATATTGATTTTTTTTTAATAAGATTGGCTTTTCCATTTTTCCAGTAGTTTAGAAGAAAACGATGTTTTTTTTTCTTTGTTCGTTACAGTACGATAAAAAAAAAAAGCTGTTATCTCCGTCAATTATAATTTGTTTTCGATTTAGATTTGCATTTCATAGCTGTTTAAGACAATCTTGATGTATTTTGACACTTTGACAACGATTTTTCCAGTAGTTTAGAAGAAAACGATGTTTTTTTTTTCTTTGGTCGTTACAGTACGAAAGAAAATAAAATGCTGTTAACTCCGTCAATGTTATATTTTGTTCGATTTAGATTTGCTTTTTATAGCTGCTTAAGGCAATCTTGATGTATTTTGATACTTTGACAACGATTTTTCCAGTAGTTTAGAAGAAAACGATGTTTTTTCTCTTTGGTCGTTACAATACGAAAGATAAAAAAATTTCGTTAATATTAATTTTTTTTAAATAAGATTGGCTTTTCAATTTTTCCAGTAGTTTAGAAGAAAACGATGTTTTTTTTTCTTTGGTCGTTACAGTACGATAAAAAAAAAAGCTGTTATCTCCGTCAATTATAATTTGTTTTCGATTTAGATTTGCATTTCATAGCTGTTTAAGACAATCTTGATGTATTTTGATACTTTGACAACGATTTTTCCAGTAGTTTAGAAGAAAACGATTTTTTTTTTTTTGGTCGTTACAGTACGAAAGAAAAAAAAATGCTGTTAACTCCGTCAATGTTAATTTTTTTTCGATTAAGATTTGCTTTTCATAGCTGTTTTAGACAATCTTGATGTATTTTGACACTTTGACAACGATTTTTCCAGTAGTTTAGAAGAAAACGATGTTTTTTTTCTTTGATCGTTACAGTACGAAAGTTAAAAAATTTCGTTAATATTAATTTTTTTTAATAAGATTGGCTTTTCAATTTTTCCAGTAGTTTAGAAGAAAACGATGTTTTTTTTCTTTGGTCGTTACAGTACGATAAAAAAAAAAAGCTGTTATCTCCGTCAATTATAATTTGTTTTCGATTTAGATTTGCATTTCATAGCTGTTTAAGACAATCTTGATGTATTTTGACACTTTGACAATGATTTTTCCAGTAGTTTAGAAGAAAACGATTTTTTTTTCTTTGGTCGTTACAGTACGAAAGTTAAAAAATTTCGCTAATATTAATTTTTTTTAATAAGATTGGCTTTTCAATTTTTCCAGTAGTTTAGAAGAAAACGATGTTTTTTTTTTCTTTGGTCGTTACAGTACGATAGAAAAAAAAATCTATTATCTCCGTCAATTATAATTTGTTTTCGATTTAGATTTGCTGTTCATAGCTGTTTAAGACAATCTTGATGTATTTTGACACTTTGACAACGATTTTTCCAGTAGTTTAGAAGAAAACGATTTTTTTTTTTTTTGGTCGTTACAGTACGAAAGAAAAAAAAATGCTGTTAACTCCGTCAATGTTAATTTTTTTTCGATTTAGATTTGCTGTTCATAGCTGTTTAAGACAATCTTGATGTATTTTGACACTTTGACAACGATTTTTCCAGTAGTTTAGAAGAAAACGATGTTTTTTTTTTCTTTGGTCGTTACAGTACGAAAGAAAAAAAAATGCTGTTAACTCCGTCAATGTTAATTTTTTTTCGATTTAGATTTGCTGTTCATAGCTGTTTAAGACAATCTTGATGTATTTTGACACTTTGACAACGATTTTTCCAGTAGTTTAGAAGAAAACGATGTTTTTTTTTTCTTTGGTCGTTACAGTACGAAAGAAAAAAAAATGCTGTGAACTCCGTCAATGTTAATTTTTGTTCGATTTAGATTTGCTTTTCATAGCTGTTTAAGACAATTTTGATGTATTTTGACACTTTGACAACGATTTTTCCAGTACTTTAGAAGAAAACAATGTTTTTTTTCTTTGGTCGTTACAGTATGAAAGAAAAAAAAATTGCGTTAATATTAATTTTTTTTCGATTTAGATTTGCTGTTCATAGCTGCTTAAGACAATCTTGATGTATTTTGATACTTTGACAATGATTTTTCCAGTAGTTTAGAAGAAAACGATGTTTTTTCTCTTTGGTCGTTACAATACGAAAGATAAAAAAATTTCGTTAATATTAATTTTTTTTAAATAAGATTGGCTTTTCAATTTTTCCAGTAGTTAAGAAGAAAACGATGTTTTTTTTTCTTTGGTCGTTACAGTACGATAAAAAAAAAAAGCTGTTATCTCCGTCAATTATAATTTGTTTTCGATTTAGATTTGCATTTCATAGCTGTTTAAGACAATCTTGATGTATTTTGACACTTTGACAACGATTTTTCCAGTAGTTTAGAAGAAAACGATGTTTTTTTTCTTTGGTCGTTACAGTACGAAAGTTAAAAAATTTCGTTAATATTAATTTTTTTTTAATAAGATTGGCTTTTCAATTTTTCCAGTAGTTTAGAAGAAAACGATGTTTTTTTTTCTTTGTTCGTTACAGTACGAAAGATAAAAAAATTTCGTTAATATTGATTTTTTTTAATAAGATTGGCTTTTCCATTTTTCCAGTAGTTTAGAAGAAAACGATTTTTTTTTTTTTTGGTCGTTACAGTACGATAGAAAAAAAAATCTATTATCTGCGTCAATTATAATTTGTTTTCGATTTAGATTTGCTGTTCATAGCTGTTTAAGACAATCTTGATGTATTTTGACACTTTGACAATGATTTTTCCAGTAGTTTAGAAGAAAACGATTTTTTTTTCTTTGGTCGTTACAGTACGAAAGTTAAAAAATTTCGTTAATATTAATTTTTTTTAATAAGATTGGCTTTTCAATTTTTCCAGTAGTTTAGAAGAAAACAATGTTTTTTTTTTCTTTGGTCGTTACAGTACGATAGAAAAAAAAATCTATTATCTGCGTCAATTATAATTTGTTTTCGATTTAGATTTGCTGTTCATAGCTGTTTAAGACAATCTTGATGTATTTTGACACTTTGACAACGATTTTTCCAGTAGTTTAGAAGAAAACGATGTTTTTTTTTTTTTGGTCGTTACAGTACGAAAGAAAATAAAATGCTGTTAACTCCGTCAATGTTATATTTTGTTCGATTTAGATTTGCTTTTTATAGCTGCTTAAGGCAATCTTGATGTATTTTGATACTTTGACAACGATTTTTCCAGTAGTTTAGAAGAAAACGATGTTTTTTTTTTCTTTGGTCGTTACAGTACGAAAGATAAAAAAATTTCGTTAATATTAATTTTTTTTAAATAAGATTGGCTTTTCAATTTTTCCAGTAGTTTAGAAGAAAACGATGTTTTTTTTTCTTTGGTCGTTACAGTACGATAAAAAAAAAAAGCTGTTATCTCCGTCAATTATAATTTGTTTTCGATTTAGATTTGCATTTCATAGCTGTTTAAGACAATCTTGATGTATTTTGACACTTTGACAACGATTTTTCCAGTAGTTTAGAAGAAAACGATGTTTTTTTTCTTTGGTCGTTACAGTACGAAAGTTAAAAAATTTCGTTAATATTAATTTTTTTTTAATAAGATTGGCTTTTCAATTTTTCCAGTAGTTTAAAAGAAAACGATGTTTTTTTTTCTTTGTTCGTTACAGTACGAAAGATAAAAAAATTTCGTTAATATTGATTTTTTTTTAATAAGATTGGCTTTTCCATTTTTCCAGTAGTTTAGAAGAAAACGATGTTTTTTTTTCTTTGGTCGTTACAGTACGAAAGAAAAAAAAATGCTGTTAACTCCGTTAATGTTATATTTTGTTCGATTTAGATTTGCTTTTCATAGCTGCTTAAGGCAATCTTGATGTATTTTGACACTTTGACAACGATTTTTCCAGTAGTTTAGAAGAAAACGATGTTTTTTTTTTCTTTGGTCGTTACAGTACGAAAGAAAAAAAAATGCTGTTAACTCCGTTAATGTTATATTTTGTTCGATTTAGATTTGCTTTTCATAGCTGTTTAAGACAATCTTGATGTATTTTGACACTTTGACAACGATTTTTCCAGTAGTTTAGAAGAAAACGATGTTTTTTTTTTCTTTGGTCGTTACAGTACGAAAGAAAATAAAATGCTGTTAACTCCGTCAATGTTATATTTTGTTCGATTTAGATTTGCTTTTTATAGCTGCTTAAGGCAATCTTGATGTATTTTGATACTTTGACAACGATTTTTCCAGTAGTTTAGAAGAAAACGATGTTTTTTTTTCTTTGGTCGTTACAGTACGAAAGATAAAAAAATTTCGTTAATATTGATTTTTTTTTAATAAGATTGGCTTTTCCATTTTTCCAGTAGTTTAGAAGAAAACGATGTTTTTTTTTCTTTGGTCGTTACAGTACGAAAGAAAAAAAATCTATTATCTCCGTCAATTATAATTTGTTTTCGATTTAGATTTGCTTTTCATAGCTGCTTAAGGCAATCTTGATGTATTTTGACACTTTGACAACGATTTTTCCAGTAGTTTAGAAGAAAACGATGTTTTTTTTTTCTTTGGTCGTTACAGTACGAAAGAAAAAAAAATGCTGTTAACTCCGTTAATGTTATATTTTGTTCGATTTAGATTTGCTTTTCATAGCTGCTTAAGGCAATCTTGATGTATTTTGACACTTTGACAACGATTTTTCCAGTAGTTTAGAAGAAAACGATGTTTTTTTTTTCTTTGGTCGTTACAGTACGAAAGAAAAAAAAATGCTGTTAACTCCGTTAATGTTATATTTTGTTCGATTTAGATTTGCTTTTCATAGCTGTTTAAGACAATCTTGATGTATTTTGACACTTTGACAACGATTTTTCCAGTAGTTTAGAAGAAAACGATGTTTTTTTTTTCTTTGGTCGTTACAGTACGAAAGAAAATAAAATGCTGTTAACTCCGTCAATGTTATATTTTGTTCGATTTAGATTTGCTTTTTATAGCTGCTTAAGGCAATCTTGATGTATTTTGATACTTTGACAACGATTTTTCCAGTAGTTTAGAAGAAAACGATGTTTTTTTTTCTTTGGTCGTTACAGTACGAAAGATAAAAAAATTTCGTTAATATTGATTTTTTTTCGATTTAGATTTGCTGTTCATAGCTGCTTAAGACAATCTTGATGTATTTTGATACTTTGACAATGATTTTTCCAGTAGTTTAGAAGAAAACGATGTTTTTTCTCTTTGGTCGTTACAATACGAAAGATAAAAAAATTTCGTTAATATTAATTTTTTTTAAATAAGATTGGCTTTTCAATTTTTCCAGTAGTTAAGAAGAAAACGATGTTTTTTTTTCTTTGGTCGTTACAGTACGATAAAAAAAAAAAGCTGTTATCTCCGTCAATTATAATTTGTTTTCGATTTAGATTTGCATTTCATAGCTGTTTAAGACAATCTTGATGTATTTTGACACTTTGACAACGATTTTTCCAGTAGTTTAGAAGAAAACGATGTTTTTTTTCTTTGGTCGTTACAGTACGAAAGTTAAAAAATTTCGTTAATATTAATTTTTTTTTAATAAGATTGGCTTTTCAATTTTTCCAGTAGTTTAGAAGAAAACGATGTTTTTTTTTCTTTGTTCGTTACAGTACGAAAGATAAAAAAATTTCGTTAATATTGATTTTTTTTAATAAGATTGGCTTTTCCATTTTTCCAGTAGTTTAGAAGAAAACGATTTTTTTTTTTTTTGGTCGTTACAGTACGAAAGAAAAAAAAATGCTGTTAACTCCGTCAATGTTAATTTTTTTTCGATTAAGATTTGCTTTTCATAGCTGTTTTAGACAATCTTGATGTATTTTGACACTTTGACAACGATTTTTCCAGTAGTTTAGAAGAAAACGATGTTTTTTTTCTTTGATCGTTACAGTACGAAAGTTAAAAAATTTCGTTAATATTAATTTTTTTTAATAAGATTGGCTTTTCAATTTTTCCAGTAGTTTAGAAGAAAACGATGTTTTTTTTTTCTTTGGTCGTTACAGTACGATAGAAAAAAAAATCTATTATCTGCGTCAATTATAATTTGTTTTCGATTTAGATTTGCTGTTCATAGCTGTTTAAGACAATCTTGATGTATTTTGACACTTTGACAATGATTTTTCCAGTAGTTTAGAAGAAAACGATTTTTTTTTCTTTGGTCGTTACAGTACGAAAGTTAAAAAATTTCGTTAATATTAATTTTTTTTAATAAGATTGGCTTTTCAATTTTTCCAGTAGTTTAGAAGAAAACAATGTTTTTTTTTTCTTTGGTCGTTACAGTACGATAGAAAAAAAATCTATTATCTCCGTCAATTATAATTTGTTTTCGATTTAGATTTGCTGTTCATAGCTGTTTAAGACAATCTTGATGTATTTTGACACTTTGACAACGATTTTTCCAGTAGTTTAGAAGAAAACGATGTTTTTTTTCTTTGATCGTTACAGTACGAAAGTTAAAAAATTTCGTTAATATTAATTTTTTTTAATAAGATTGGCTTTTCAATTTTTCCAGTAGTTTAGAAGAAAACAATGTTTTTTTTTTCTTTGGTCGTTACAGTACGATAGAAAAAAAAATCTATTATCTGCGTCAATTATAATTTGTTTTCGATTTAGATTTGCTGTTCATAGCTGTTTAAGACAATCTTGATGTATTTTGACACTTTGACAATGATTTTTCCAGTAGTTTAGAAGAAAACGATTTTTTTTTCTTTGGTCGTTACAGTACGAAAGTTAAAAAATTTCGCTAATATTAATTTTTTTTAATAAGATTGGCTTTTCAATTTTTCCAGTAGTTTAGAAGAAAACGATGTTTTTTTTTTCTTTGGTCGTTACAGTACGATAGAAAAAAAATCTATTATCTCCGTCAATTATAATTTGTTTTCGATTTAGATTTGCTGTTCATAGCTGTTTAAGACAATCTTGATGTATTTTGACACTTTGACAACGATTTTTCCAGTAGTTTAGAAGAAAACGATGTTTTTTTTTTCTTTGGTCGTTACAGTACGAAAGAAAATAAAATGCTGTTAACTCCGTCAATGTTATATTTTGTTCGATTTAGATTTGCTTTTTATAGCTGCTTAAGGCAATCTTGATGTATTTTGATACTTTGACAACGATTTTTCCAGTAGTTTAGAAGAAAACGATGTTTTTTTTTTCTTTGGTCGTTACAGTACGAAAGATAAAAAAATTTCGTTAATATTAATTTTTTTTAAATAAGATTGGCTTTTCAATTTTTCCAGTAGTTTAGAAGAAAACGATGTTTTTTTTTCTTTGGTCGTTACAGTACGATAAAAAAAAAAAGCTGTTATCTCCGTCAATTATAATTTGTTTTCGATTTAGATTTGCATTTCATAGCTGTTTAAGACAATCTTGATGTATTTTGACACTTTGACAACGATTTTTCCAGTAGTTTAGAAGAAAACGATGTTTTTTTTCTTTGGTCGTTACAGTACGAAAGTTAAAAAATTTCGTTAATATTAATTTTTTTTTAATAAGATTGGCTTTTCAATTTTTCCAGTAGTTTAGAAGAAAACGATGTTTTTTTTTCTTTGTTCGTTACAGTACGAAAGATAAAAAAATTTCGTTAATATTGATTTTTTTTTAATAAGATTGGCTTTTCCATTTTTCCAGTAGTTTAGAAGAAAACGATGTTTTTTTTTCTTTGGTCGTTACAGTACGAAAGAAAAAAAAATGCTGTTAACTCCGTTAATGTTATATTTTGTTCGATTTAGATTTGCTTTTCATAGCTGCTTAAGGCAATCTTGATGTATTTTGACACTTTGACAACGATTTTTCCAGTAGTTTAGAAGAAAACGATGTTTTTTTTTTCTTTGGTCGTTACAGTACGAAAGAAAAAAAAATGCTGTTAACTCCGTTAATGTTATATTTTGTTCGATTTAGATTTGCTTTTCATAGCTGTTTAAGACAATCTTGATGTATTTTGACACTTTGACAACGATTTTTCCAGTAGTTTAGAAGAAAACGATGTTTTTTTTTTCTTTGGTCGTTACAGTACGAAAGAAAATAAAATGCTGTTAACTCCGTCAATGTTATATTTTGTTCGATTTAGATTTGCTTTTTATAGCTGCTTAAGGCAATCTTGATGTATTTTGATACTTTGACAACGATTTTTCCAGTAGTTTAGAAGAAAACGATGTTTTTTTTTCTTTGTTCGTTACAGTACGAAAGATAAAAAAATTTCGTTAATATTGATTTTTTTTTAATAAGATTGGCTTTTCCATTTTTCCAGTAGTTTAGAAGAAAACGATGTTTTTTTTTCTTTGGTCGTTACAGTACGAAAGAAAAAAAATCTATTATCTCCGTCAATTATAATTTGTTTTCGATTTAGATTTGCTTTTCATAGCTGTTTAAGGCAATCTTGATGTATTTTGACACTTTGACAACGATTTTTCCAGTAGTTTAGAAGAAAACGATGTTTTTTTTTTCTTTGGTCGTTACAGTACGAAAGAAAAAAAAATGCTGTTAACTCCGTTAATGTTATATTTTGTTCGATTTAGATTTGCTTTTCATAGCTGCTTAAGGCAATCTTGATGTATTTTGACACTTTGACAACGATTTTTCCAGTAGTTTAGAAGAAAACGATGTTTTTTTTTTCTTTGGTCGTTACAGTACGAAAGAAAAAAAAATGCTGTTAACTCCGTTAATGTTATATTTTGTTCGATTTAGATTTGCTTTTCATAGCTGTTTAAGACAATCTTGATGTATTTTGACACTTTGACAACGATTTTTCCAGTAGTTTAGAAGAAAACGATGTTTTTTTTTTCTTTGGTCGTTACAGTACGAAAGAAAATAAAATGCTGTTAACTCCGTCAATGTTATATTTTGTTCGATTTAGATTTGCTTTTTATAGCTGCTTAAGGCAATCTTGATGTATTTTGATACTTTGACAACGATTTTTCCAGTAGTTTAGAAGAAAACGATGTTTTTTTTTCTTTGGTCGTTACAGTACGAAAGATAAAAAAATTTCGTTAATATTGATTTTTTTTTAATAAGATTGGCTTTTCCATTTTTCCAGTAGTTTAGAAGAAAACGATGTTTTTTTTTCTTTGGTCGTTACAGTACGAAAGAAAAAAAATCTATTATCTCCGTCAATTATAATTTGTTTTCGATTTAGATTTGCTTTTCATAGCTGTTTTAGACAATCTTGATGTATTTTGACACTTTGACAACGATTTTTCCAGTAGTTTAGAAGAAAACGATGTTTTTTTTCTTTGGTCGTTACAGTACGAAAGTTAAAAAATTTCGTTAATATTAATTTTTTTTTAATAAGATTGGCTTTTCAATTTTTCCAGTAGTTTAGAAGAAAACGATGTTTTTTTTTCTTTGTTCGTTACAGTACGAAAGATAAAAAAATTTCGTTAATATTGATTTTTTTTTAATAAGATTGGCTTTTCCATTTTTCCAGTAGTTTAGAAGAAAACGATGTTTTTTTTTCTTTGGTCGTTACAGTACGAAAGAAAAAAAAATGCTGTTAACTCCGTCAATGTTAATTTTTGTTCGATTTAGATTTGCTTTTCATAGCTGTTTAAGACAATCTTGATGTATTTTGATACTTTGACAACGATTTTTCCAGTAGTTTAGAAGAAAACGATGTTTTTTTTTTCTTTGGTTGTTACAGTACGAAAGAAAAAAAAATGCTGTTAAGTCCGTCAATGTTAATTTTTGTTCGATTTAGATTTGCTTTTCATAGCTGTTTAAGACAATCTTGATGTATTTTGACACTTTGACAACGATTTTTTCAGTAGTTTAGAAGAAAACGATGTTTTTTTTTCTTTGGTCGTTACAGTATGAAAGAAAAAAAAATTGCGATAATATTAATTTTTTTTCGATTTAGATTTGCTGTTCATAGCTGCTTAAGACAATCTTGATGTATTTTGATACTTTGACAACGATTTTTCCAGTAGTTTAGAAGAAAACGATGTTTTTTTTTCTTTGTTCGTTACAGTACGAAAGATAAAAAAATTTCGTTAATATTGATTTTTTTTTAATAAGATTGGCTTTTCCATTTTTCCAGTAGTTTAGAAGAAAACGATGTTTTTTTTTCTTTGGTCGTTACAGTACGAAAGAAAAAAAATCTATTATCTCCGTCAATTATAATTTGTTTTCGATTTAGATTTGCTTTTCATAGCTGTTTTAGACAATCTTGATGTATTTTGACACTTTGACAACGATTTTTCCAGTAGTTTAGAAGAAAACGATGTTTTTTTTCTTTGGTCGTTACAGTACGAAAGTTAAAAAATTTCGTTAATATTAATTTTTTTGTTAATAAGATTGGCTTTTCAATTTTTCCAGTAGTTTAGAAGAAAACGATGTTTTTTTTTTCTTTGGTCGTTACAGTACGATAGAAAAAAAATCTATTATCTCCGTCAATTATAATTTGTTTTCGATTAATTTGCTGTTCATAGCTGTTTAAGACAATCTTTGTGAATTTTGACACTTTGACAACGATTTTTCCAGTAGTTTAGAAGAAAACGATGTTTTTTTTTTCTTTGGTCGTTGCAGTACGAAAGAAAAAAAAATGCTGTGAACTCCGTCAATGTTAATTTTTGTTCGATTTAGATTTGCATTTCATAGCTGTTTAAGACAATCTTGATGTATTTTGACACTTTGACAACGATTTTTCCAGTAGTTTAGAAGAAAACGATGTTTTTTTTTTCTTTGGTCGTTACAGTACGAAAGATAAAAAAATTTCGTTAATATTAATTATTTTTTAATAAGATTGGCTTTTCAATTTTTCTAGTAGTTAAGAAGAAAACGATGTTTTTTTTTCTTTGGTCGTTACAGTACGATAGAAAAAAAAAGCTGTTATCTCCGTCAATTATAATTTGTTTTCGATTTAGATTTGCTTTTAATAGCTGTTTTAGACAATTTTGATGTATTTTGACACTTTGACAACGATTTTTCCAGTACTTTAGAAGAAAACGATGTTTTTTTTCTTTGGTCGTTACAGTATGAAAAAAAAAAAAATTGCGTTAATATTAATTTTTTTTCGATTTAGATTTGCTGTTCATAGCTGCTTAAGACAATCATGATGTATTTTGATACTTTGACAATGATTTTTCCAGTAGTTTAGAAGAAAACGATTTTTTTTTTTTGGTCGTTACAGTACGAAAGAAAAAAAAATGCTGTTAACTCCGTCAATGTTAATTTTTTTTCGATTAAGAATTGCTTTTCATAGCTGTTTTAGACAATCTTGATGTATTTTGACACTTTGACAATGATTTTTCCAGTAGTTTAGAAGAAAACGATGTTTTTTTTCTTTGATCGTTACAGTACGAAAGTTAAAAAATTTCGTTAATATTAATTTTTTTTAATAAGATTGGCTTTTCAATTTTTCCAGTAGTTTAGAAGAAAACAATGTTTTTTTTTTCTTTGGTCGTTACAGTACGATAGAAAAAAAAATCTATTATCTCCGTCAATTATAATTTGTTTTCGATTTAGATTTGCTGTTCATAGCTGTTTAAGACAATCTTGATGTATTTTGACACTTTGACAATGATTTTTCCAGTAGTTTAGAAGAAAACGATTTTTTTTTCTTTGGTCGTTACAGTACGAAAGTTAAAAAATTTCGCTAATATTAATTTTTTTTAATAAGATTGGCTTTTCAATTTTTCCAGTAGTTTAGAAGAAAACGATGTTTTTTTTTTTCTTTGGTCGTTACAGTACGATAGAAAAAAAAATCTATTATCTCCGTCAATTATAATTTGTTTTCGATTTAGATTTGCTGTTCATAGCTGTTTAAGACAATCTTGATGTATTTTGACACTTTGACAACGATTTTTCCAGTAGTTTAGAAGAAAACGATGTTTTTTTTTTCTTTGGTCGTTACAGTACGAAAGAAAATAAAATGCTGTTAACTCCGTCAATGTTATATTTTGTTCGATTTAGATTTGCTTTTTATAGCTGCTTAAGGCAATCTTGATGTATTTTGATACTTTGACAACGATTTTTCCAGTAGTTTAGAAGAAAACGATGTTTTTTTTTCTTTGGTCGTTACAGTACGAAAGATAAAAAAATTTCGTTAATATTAATTTTTTTTAAATAAGATTGGCTTTTCAATTTTTCCAGTAGTTAAGAAGAAAACGATGTTTTTTTTCTTTGGTCGTTACAGTACGATAAAAAAAAAAAGCTGTTATCTCCGTCAATTATAATTTGTTTTCGATTTAGATTTGCATTTCATAGCTGTTTAAGACAATCTTGATGTATTTTGACACTTTGACAACGATTTTTCCAGTAGTTTAGAAGAAAACGATGTTTTTTTTCTTTGGTCGTTACAGTACGAAAGTTAAAAAATTTCGTTAATATTAATTTTTTTTTAATAAGATTGGCTTTTCAATTTTTCCAGTAGTTTAGAAGAAAACGATGTTTTTTTTTCTTTGTTCGTTACAGTACGAAAGATAAAAAAATTTCGTTAATATTGATTTTTTTTTAATAAGATTGGCTTTTCCATTTTTCCAGTAGTTTAGAAGAAAACGATGTTTTTTTTTCTTTGGTCGTTACAGTACGAAAGAAAAAAAAATGCTGTTAACTTCGTCAATGTTAAATTTTTTTCGATTAAGATTTGCTTTTTATAGCTGTTTTAGACAATCTTGATGTATTTTGACACTTTGACAACGATTTTTCCAGTAGTTTAGAAGAAAACGATGTTTTTTTTTTCTTTGGTCGTTACAGTACGAAAGAAAAAAAAATGCTGTTAACTCCGTTAATGTTATATTTTGTTCGATTTAGATTTGCTTTTCATAGCTGCTTAAGGCAATCTTGATGTATTTTGACACTTTGACAACGATTTTTCCAGTAGTTTAGAAGAAAACGATGTTTTTTTTTTCTTTGGTCGTTACAGTACGAAAGAAAAAAAAATGCTGTTAACTCCGTTAATGTTATATTTTGTTCGATTTAGATTTGCTTTTCATAGCTGTTTAAGACAATCTTGATGTATTTTGACACTTTGACAACGATTTTTCCAGTAGTTTAGAAGAAAACGATGTTTTTTTTTTCTTTGGTCGTTACAGTACGAAAGAAAATAAAATGCTGTTAACTCCGTCAATGTTATATTTTGTTCGATTTAGATTTGCTTTTTATAGCTGCTTAAGGCAATCTTGATGTATTTTGATACTTTGACAACGATTTTTCCAGTAGTTTAGAAGAAAACGATGTTTTTTTTTTCTTTGGTCGTTACAGTACGAAAGATAAAAAAATTTTGTTAATATTAATTTTTTTTAAATAAGATTGGCTTTTCAATTTTTCCAGTAGTTTAGAAGAAAACGATGTTTTTTTTTCTTTGGTCGTTACAGTACGATAAAAAAAAAAGCTGTTATCTCCGTCAATTATAATTTGTTTTCGATTTAGATTTGCATTTCATAGCTGTTTAAGACAATCTTGATGTATTTTGACACTTTGACAACGATTTTTCCAGTAGTTTAGAAGAAAACGATGTTTTTTTTCTTTGGTCGTTACAGTACGAAAGTTAAAAAATTTCGTTAATATTAATTTTTTTTTAATAAGATTGGCTTTTCAATTTTTCCAGTAGTTTAGAAGAAAACGATGTTTTTTTTTCTTTGTTCGTTACAGTACGAAAGATAAAAAAATTTCGTTAATATTGATTTTTTTTTAATAAGATTGGCTTTTCCATTTTTCCAGTAGTTTAGAAGAAAACGATGTTTTTTTTTCTTTGGTCGTTACAGTACGAAAGAAAAAAAAATGCTGTTAACTCCGTCAATGTTAATTTTTGTTCGATTTAGATTTGCTTTTCATAGCTGTTTAAGACAATCTTGATGTATTTTGATACTTTGACAACGATTTTTCCAGTAGTTTAGAAGAAAACGATGTTTTTTTTTTCTTTGGTTGTTACAGTACGAAAGAAAAAAAAATGCTGTTAAGTCCGTCAATGTTAATTTTTGTTCGATTTAGATTTGCTTTTCATAGCTGTTTAAGACAATCTTGATGTATTTTGACACTTTGACAACGATTTTTTCAGTAGTTTAGAAGAAAACGATGTTTTTTTTTCTTTGGTCGTTACAGTATGAAAGAAAAAAAAATTGCGATAATATTAATTTTTTTTCGATTTAGATTTGCTGTTCATAGCTGCTTAAGACAATCTTGATGTATTTTGATACTTTGACAACGATTTTTCCAGTAGTTTAGAAGAAAACGATGTTTTTTTTTCTTTGTTCGTTACAGTACGAAAGATAAAAAAATTTCGTTAATATTGTTTTTTTTTTAATAAGATTGGCTTTTCCATTTTTCCAGTAGTTTAGAAGAAAACGATGTTTTTTTTTCTTTGTTCGTTACAGTACGAAAGAAAAAAAATCTATTATCTCCGTCAATTATAATTTGTTTTCGATTTAGATTTGCTTTTCATAGCTGTTTTAGACAATCTTGATGTATTTTGACACTTTGACAACGATTTTTCCAGTAGTTTAGAAGAAAACGATGTTTTTTTTCTTTGGTCGTTACAGTACGAAAGTTAAAAAATTTCGTTAATATTAATTTTTTTGTTAATAAGATTGGCTTTTCAATTTTTCCAGTAGTTTAGAAGAAAACGATGTTTTTTTTTTCTTTGGTCGTTACAGTACGATAGAAAAAAAAAATCTGTTATCTCCGTCAATTGTAATTTGTTTTCGATTTAGGTTTGCTGTTCATAGCTGTTTAAGACAATCTTGATGTATTTTGACACTTTGACAACGATTTTTCCAGTAGTTTAGAAGAAAACGATGTTTTTTTTTTCTTTGGTCGTTACAGTACGAAAGAAAATAAAATGCTGTTAACTCCGTCAATGTTATATTTTGTTCGATTTAGATTTGCTTTTTATAGCTGCTTAAGGCAATCTTGATGTATTTTGATACTTTGACAACGATTTTTCCAGTAGTTTAGAAGAAAACGATGTTTTTTTTTTCTTTGGTCGTTACAGTACGAAAGATAAAAAAATTTCGTTAATATTAATTTTTTTTAAATAAGATTGGCTTTTCAATTTTTCCAGTAGTTTAGAAGAAAACGATGTTTTTTTTTCTTTGTTCGTTACAGTACGAAAGATAAAAAAATTTCGTTAATATTGATTTTTTTTTAATAAGATTGGCTTTTCCATTTTTCCAGTAGTTTAGAAGAAAACGATGTTTTTTTTTCTTTGGTCGTTACAGTACGAAAGAAAAAAAAATGCTGTTAACTTCGTCAATGTTAAATTTTTTTCGATTAAGATTTGCTTTTTATAGCTGTTTTAGACAATCTTGATGTATTTTGACACTTTGACAACGATTTTTCCAGTAGTTTAGAAGAAAACGATGTTTTTTTTTTCTTTGGTCGTTACAGTACGAAAGAAAAAAAAATGCTGTTAACTCCGTTAATGTTATATTTTGTTCGATTTAGATTTGCTTTTCATAGCTGCTTAAGGCAATCTTGATGTATTTTGACACTTTGACAACGATTTTTCCAGTAGTTTAGAAGAAAACGATGTTTTTTTTTTCTTTGGTCGTTACAGTACGAAAGAAAAAAAAATGCTGTTAACTCCGTTAATGTTATATTTTGTTCGATTTAGATTTGCTTTTCATAGCTGTTTAAGACAATCTTGATGTATTTTGACACTTTGACAACGATTTTTCCAGTAGTTTAGAAGAAAACGATGTTTTTTTTTTCTTTGGTCGTTACAGTACGAAAGAAAATAAAATGCTGTTAACTCCGTCAATGTTATATTTTGTTCGATTTAGATTTGCTTTTTATAGCTGCTTAAGGCAATCTTGATGTATTTTGATACTTTGACAACGATTTTTCCAGTAGTTTAGAAGAAAACGATGTTTTTTTTTTCTTTGGTCGTTACAGTACGAAAGATAAAAAAATTTTGTTAATATTAATTTTTTTTAAATAAGATTGGCTTTTCAATTTTTCCAGTAGTTTAGAAGAAAACGATGTTTTTTTTTCTTTGGTCGTTACAGTACGATAAAAAAAAAAGCTGTTATCTCCGTCAATTATAATTTGTTTTCGATTTAGATTTGCATTTCATAGCTGTTTAAGACAATCTTGATGTATTTTGACACTTTGACAACGATTTTTCCAGTAGTTTAGAAGAAAACGATGTTTTTTTTCTTTGGTCGTTACAGTACGAAAGTTAAAAAATTTCGTTAATATTAATTTTTTTTTAATAAGATTGGCTTTTCAATTTTTCCAGTAGTTTAGAAGAAAACGATGTTTTTTTTTCTTTGTTCGTTACAGTACGAAAGATAAAAAAATTTCGTTAATATTGATTTTTTTTTAATAAGATTGGCTTTTCCATTTTTCCAGTAGTTTAGAAGAAAACGATGTTTTTTTTTCTTTGGTCGTTACAGTACGAAAGAAAAAAAAATGCTGTTAACTCCGTCAATGTTAATTTTTGTTCGATTTAGATTTGCTTTTCATAGCTGTTTAAGACAATCTTGATGTATTTTGATACTTTGACAACGATTTTTCCAGTAGTTTAGAAGAAAACGATGTTTTTTTTTTCTTTGGTTGTTACAGTACGAAAGAAAAAAAAATGCTGTTAAGTCCGTCAATGTTAATTTTTGTTCGATTTAGATTTGCTTTTCATAGCTGTTTAAGACAATCTTGATGTATTTTGACACTTTGACAACGATTTTTTCAGTAGTTTAGAAGAAAACGATGTTTTTTTTTCTTTGGTCGTTACAGTATGAAAGAAAAAAAAATTGCGATAATATTAATTTTTTTTCGATTTAGATTTGCTGTTCATAGCTGCTTAAGACAATCTTGATGTATTTTGATACTTTGACAACGATTTTTCCAGTAGTTTAGAAGAAAACGATGTTTTTTTTTCTTTGTTCGTTACAGTACGAAAGATAAAAAAATTTCGTTAATATTGTTTTTTTTTTAATAAGATTGGCTTTTCCATTTTTCCAGTAGTTTAGAAGAAAACGATGTTTTTTTTTCTTTGTTCGTTACAGTACGAAAGAAAAAAAATCTATTATCTCCGTCAATTATAATTTGTTTTCGATTTAGATTTGCTTTTCATAGCTGTTTTAGACAATCTTGATGTATTTTGACACTTTGACAACGATTTTTCCAGTAGTTTAGAAGAAAACGATGTTTTTTTTCTTTGGTCGTTACAGTACGAAAGTTAAAAAATTTCGTTAATATTAATTTTTTTGTTAATAAGATTGGCTTTTCAATTTTTCCAGTAGTTTAGAAGAAAACGATGTTTTTTTTTTCTTTGGTCGTTACAGTACGATAGAAAAAAAATCTATTATCTCCGTCAATTATAATTTGTTTTCGATTAATTTGCTGTTCATAGCTGTTTAAGACAATCTTTGTGAATTTTGACACTTTGACAACGATTTTTCCAGTAGTTTAGAAGAAAACGATGTTTTTTTTTTCTTTGGTCGTTACAGTACGAAAGAAAAAAAAATGCTGTGAACTCCGTCAATGTTAATTTTTGTTCGATTTAGATTTGCATTTCATAGCTGTTTAAGACAATCTTGATGTATTTTGACACTTTGACAACGATTTTTCCAGTAGTTTAGAAGAAAACGATGTTTTTTTTTTCTTTGGTCGTTACAGTACGAAAGAAAATAAAATGCTGTTAACTCCGTCAATGTTATATTTTGTTCGATTTAGATTTGCTTTTTATAGCTGCTTAAGGCAATCTTGATGTATTTTGATACTTTGACAACGATTTTTCCAGTAGTTTAGAAGAAAACGATGTTTTTTTTTTCTTTGGTCGTTACAGTACGAAAGATAAAAAAATTTCGTTAATATTAATTTTTTTTAAATAAGATTGGCTTTTCAATTTTTCCAGTAGTTTAGAAGAAAACGATGTTTTTTTTTCTTTGGTCGTTACAGTACGATAAAAAAAAAAGCTGTTATCTCCGTCAATTATAATTTGTTTTCGATTTAGATTTGCATTTCATAGCTGTTTAAGACAATCTTGATGTATTTTGACACTTTGACAACGATTTTTCCAGTAGTTTAGAAGAAAACGATGTTTTTTTTCTTTGGTCGTTACAGTACGAAAGTTAAAAAATTTCGTTAATATTAATTTTTTTTTAATAAGATTGGCTTTTCAATTTTTCCAGTAGTTTAGAAGAAAACGATGTTTTTTTTTCTTTGTTCGTTACAGTACGAAAGATAAAAAAATTTCGTTAATATTGATTTTTTTTTAATAAGATTGGCTTTTCCATTTTTCCAGTAGTTTAGAAGAAAACGATGTTTTTTTTTCTTTGGTCGTTACAGTACGAAAGAAAAAAAAATGCTGTTAACTTCGTCAATGTTAAATTTTTTTCGATTAAGATTTGCTTTTTATAGCTGTTTTAGACAATCTTGATGTATTTTGACACTTTGACAACGATTTTTCCAGTAGTTTAGAAGAAAACGATGTTTTTTTTTCTTTGGTCGTTACAGTACGAAAGAAAAAAAAATGCTGTTAACTCCGTTAATGTTATATTTTGTTCGATTTAGATTTGCTTTTCATAGCTGCTTAAGGCAATCTTGATGTATTTTGACACTTTGACAACGATTTTTTCAGTAGTTTAGAAGAAAACGATGTTTTTTTTTTCTTTGGTCGTTACAGTACGAAAGAAAAAAAAATGCTGTTAACTCCGTTAATGTTATATTTTGTTCGATTTAGATTGGCTTTTCATAGCTGTTTAAGACAATCTTGATGTATTTTGACACTTTGACAACGATTTTTCCAGTAGTTTAGAAGAAAACGATGTTTTTTTTTCTTTGGTCGTTACAGTACGAAAGAAAAAAAAATGCTGTTAACTCCGTCAATGTTAATTTTTGTTCGATTTAGATTTGCTTTTCATAGCTGTTTAAGACAATCTTGATGTATTTTGACACTTTGACAACGATTTTTTCAGTAGTTTAGAAGAAAACGATGTTTTTTTTTCTTTGGTCGTTACAGTATGAAAGAAAAAAAAATTGCGATAATATTAATTTTTTTTCGATTTAGATTTGCTGTTCATAGCTGCTTAAGACAATCTTGATGTATTTTGATACTTTGACAACGATTTTTCCAGTAGTTTAGAAGAAAACGATGTTTTTTTTTCTTTGTTCGTTACAGTACGAAAGATAAAAAAATTTCGTTAATATTGATTTTTTTTTAATAAGATTGGCTTTTCCATTTTTCCAGTAGTTTAGAAGAAAACGATGTTTTTTTTTCTTTGGTCGTTACAGTACGAAAGATAAAAAAATTTCGTTAATATTGATTTTTTTTTAATAAGATTGGCTTTTCCATTTTTCCAGTAGTTTAGAAGAAAACGATGTTTTTTTTTTCTTTGGTCGTTACAGTACGAAAGAAAAAAAAATGCTGTTAACTCCGTTAATGTTATATTTTGTTCGATTTAGATTTGCTTTTCATAGCTGTTTAAGACAATCTTGATGTATTTTGACACTTTGACAACGATTTTTCCAGTAGTTTAGAAGAAAACGATGTTTTTTTTTCTTTGGTCGTTACAGTACGAAAGAAAAAAAAATGCTGTTAACTCCGTCAATGTTAATTTTTGTTCGATTTAGATTTGCTTTTCATAGCTGTTTAAGACAATCTTGATGTATTTTGATACTTTGACAACGATTTTTCCAGTAGTTTAGAAGAAAACGATGTTTTTTTTTTCTTTGGTCGTTACAGTACGATAGAAAAAAAAATCTATTATCTCCGTCAATTATAATTTGTTTTCGATTTAGATTTGCTGTTCATAGCTGTTTAAGACAATCTTGATGTATTTTGACACTTTGACAACGATTTTTCCAGTAGTTTAGAAGAAAACGATGTTTTTTTTTTCTTTGGTCGTTACAGTACGAAAGAAAAAAAAATGCTGTTAACTCCGTTAATGTTATATTTTGTTCGATTTAGATTTGCTTTTCATAGCTGTTTAAGACAATCTTGATGTATTTTGACACTTTGACAACGATTTTTCCAGTAGTTTAGAAGAAAACGATGTTTTTTTTTCTTTGGTCGTTACAGTACGAAAGAAAAAAAAATGCTGTTAACTCCGTCAATGTTAATTTTTGTTCGATTTAGATTTGCTTTTCATAGCTGTTTAAGACAATCTTGATGTATTTTGATACTTTGACAACGATTTTTCCAGTAGTTTAGAAGAAAACGATGTTTTTTTTTTCTTTGGTCGTTACAGTACGATAGAAAAAAAAATCTATTATCTCCGTCAATTATAATTTGTTTTCGATTTAGATTTGCTGTTCATAGCTGTTTAAGACAATCTTGATGTATTTTGACACTTTGACAACGATTTTTCCAGTAGTTTAGAAGAAAACGATGTTTTTTTTTCTTTGTTCGTTACAGTACGAAAGATAAAAAAATTTCGTTAATATTGATTTTTTTTTAATAAGATTGGCTTTTCCATTTTTCCAGTAGTTTAGAAGAAAACGATGTTTTTTTTTCTTTGGTCGTTACAGTACGAAAGATAAAAAAATTTCGTTAATATTGATTTTTTTTTAATAAGATTGGCTTTTCCATTTTTCCAGTAGTTTAGAAGAAAACGATGTTTTTTTTTTCTTTGGTCGTTACAGTACGAAAGAAAAAAAAATGCTGTTAACTCCGTTAATGTTATATTTTGTTCGATTTAGATTTGCTTTTCATAGCTGTTTAAGACAATCTTGATGTATTTTGACACTTTGACAACGATTTTTCCAGTAGTTTAGAAGAAAACGATGTTTTTTTTTCTTTGGTCGTTACAGTACGAAAGAAAAAAAAATGCTGTTAAGTCCGTCAATGTTAATTTTTGTTCGATTTAGATTTGCTTTTCATAGCTGTTTAAGACAATCTTGATGTATTTTGACACTTTGACAACGATTTTTTCAGTAGTTTAGAAGAAAACGATGTTTTTTTTTCTTTGGTCGTTACAGTATGAAAGAAAAAAAAATTGCGATAATATTAATTTTTTTTCGATTTAGATTTGCTGTTCATAGCTGCTTAAGACAATCTTGATGTATTTTGATACTTTGACAACGATTTTTCCAGTAGTTTAGAAGAAAACGATGTTTTTTTTTCTTTGTTCGTTACAGTACGAAAGATAAAAAAATTTCGTTAATATTGTTTTTTTTTTAATAAGATTGGCTTTTCCATTTTTCCAGTAGTTTAGAAGAAAACGATGTTTTTTTTTCTTTGTTCGTTACAGTACGAAAGAAAAAAAATCTATTATCTCCGTCAATTATAATTTGTTTTCGATTTAGATTTGCTTTTCATAGCTGTTTTAGACAATCTTGATGTATTTTGACACTTTGACAACGATTTTTCCAGTAGTTTAGAAGAAAACGATGTTTTTTTTCTTTGGTCGTTACAGTACGAAAGTTAAAAAATTTCGTTAATATTAATTTTTTTGTTAATAAGATTGGCTTTTCAATTTTTCCAGTAGTTTAGAAGAAAACGATGTTTTTTTTTTCTTTGGTCGTTACAGTACGATAGAAAAAAAATCTATTATCTCCGTCAATTATAATTTGTTTTCGATTAATTTGCTGTTCATAGCTGTTTAAGACAATCTTTGTGAATTTTGACACTTTGACAACGATTTTTCCAGTAGTTTAGAAGAAAACGATGTTTTTTTTTTCTTTGGTCGTTACAGTACGAAAGAAAAAAAAATGCTGTGAACTCCGTCAATGTTAATTTTTGTTCGATTTAGATTTGCATTTCATAGCTGTTTAAGACAATCTTGATGTATTTTGACACTTTGACAACGATTTTTCCAGTAGTTTAGAAGAAAACGATGTTTTTTTTTTCTTTGGTCGTTACAGTACGAAAGAAAATAAAATGCTGTTAACTCCGTCAATGTTATATTTTGTTCGATTTAGATTTGCTTTTTATAGCTGCTTAAGGCAATCTTGATGTATTTTGATACTTTGACAACGATTTTTCCAGTAGTTTAGAAGAAAACGATGTTTTTTTTTTCTTTGGTCGTTACAGTACGAAAGATAAAAAAATTTCGTTAATATTAATTTTTTTTAAATAAGATTGGCTTTTCAATTTTTCCAGTAGTTTAGAAGAAAACGATGTTTTTTTTTCTTTGGTCGTTACAGTACGATAAAAAAAAAAGCTGTTATCTCCGTCAATTATAATTTGTTTTCGATTTAGATTTGCATTTCATAGCTGTTTAAGACAATCTTGATGTATTTTGACACTTTGACAACGATTTTTCCAGTAGTTTAGAAGAAAACGATGTTTTTTTTTTCTTTGGTTGTTACAGTACGAAAGAAAAAAAAATGCTGTTAAGTCCGTCAATGTTAATTTTTGTTCGATTTAGATTTGCTTTTCATAGCTGTTTAAGACAATCTTGATGTATTTTGACACTTTGACAACGATTTTTTCAGTAGTTTAGAAGAAAACGATGTTTTTTTTTCTTTGGTCGTTACAGTATGAAAGAAAAAAAAATTGCGATAATATTAATTTTTTTTCGATTTAGATTTGCTGTTCATAGCTGCTTAAGACAATCTTGATGTATTTTGATACTTTGACAACGATTTTTCCAGTAGTTTAGAAGAAAACGATGTTTTTTTTTCTTTGTTCGTTACAGTACGAAAGATAAAAAAATTTCGTTAATATTGTTTTTTTTTTAATAAGATTGGCTTTTCCATTTTTCCAGTAGTTTAGAAGAAAACGATGTTTTTTTTTCTTTGTTCGTTACAGTACGAAAGAAAAAAAATCTATTATCTCCGTCAATTATAATTTGTTTTCGATTTAGATTTGCTTTTCATAGCTGTTTTAGACAATCTTGATGTATTTTGACACTTTGACAACGATTTTTCCAGTAGTTTAGAAGAAAACGATGTTTTTTTTCTTTGGTCGTTACAGTACGAAAGTTAAAAAATTTCGTTAATATTAATTTTTTTGTTAATAAGATTGGCTTTTCAATTTTTCCAGTAGTTTAGAAGAAAACGATGTTTTTTTTTTCTTTGGTCGTTACAGTACGATAGAAAAAAAATCTATTATCTCCGTCAATTATAATTTGTTTTCGATTAATTTGCTGTTCATAGCTGTTTAAGACAATCTTTGTGAATTTTGACACTTTGACAACGATTTTTCCAGTAGTTTAGAAGAAAACGATGTTTTTTTTTTCTTTGGTCGTTACAGTACGAAAGAAAAAAAAATGCTGTGAACTCCGTCAATGTTAATTTTTGTTCGATTTAGATTTGCATTTCATAGCTGTTTAAGACAATCTTGATGTATTTTGACACTTTGACAACGATTTTTCCAGTAGTTTAGAAGAAAACGATGTTTTTTTTTTCTTTGGTCGTTACAGTACGAAAGAAAATAAAATGCTGTTAACTCCGTCAATGTTATATTTTGTTCGATTTAGATTTGCTTTTTATAGCTGCTTAAGGCAATCTTGATGTATTTTGATACTTTGACAACGATTTTTCCAGTAGTTTAGAAGAAAACGATGTTTTTTTTTTCTTTGGTCGTTACAGTACGAAAGATAAAAAAATTTCGTTAATATTAATTTTTTTTAAATAAGATTGGCTTTTCAATTTTTCCAGTAGTTTAGAAGAAAACGATGTTTTTTTTTCTTTGGTCGTTACAGTACGATAAAAAAAAAAGCTGTTATCTCCGTCAATTATAATTTGTTTTCGATTTAGATTTGCATTTCATAGCTGTTTAAGACAATCTTGATGTATTTTGACACTTTGACAACGATTTTTCCAGTAGTTTAGAAGAAAACGATGTTTTTTTTCTTTGGTCGTTACAGTACGAAAGTTAAAAAATTTCGTTAATATTAATTTTTTTTTAATAAGATTGGCTTTTCAATTTTTCCAGTAGTTTAGAAGAAAACGATGTTTTTTTTTCTTTGTTCGTTACAGTACGAAAGATAAAAAAATTTCGTTAATATTGATTTTTTTTTAATAAGATTGGCTTTTCCATTTTTCCAGTAGTTTAGAAGAAAACGATGTTTTTTTTTCTTTGGTCGTTACAGTACGAAAGAAAAAAAAATGCTGTTAACTTCGTCAATGTTAAATTTTTTTCGATTAAGATTTGCTTTTTATAGCTGTTTTAGACAATCTTGATGTATTTTGACACTTTGACAACGATTTTTCCAGTAGTTTAGAAGAAAACGATGTTTTTTTTTCTTTGGTCGTTACAGTACGAAAGAAAAAAAAATGCTGTTAACTCCGTTAATGTTATATTTTGTTCGATTTAGATTTGCTTTTCATAGCTGCTTAAGGCAATCTTGATGTATTTTGACACTTTGACAACGATTTTTTCAGTAGTTTAGAAGAAAACGATGTTTTTTTTTTCTTTGGTCGTTACAGTACGAAAGAAAAAAAAATGCTGTTAACTCCGTTAATGTTATATTTTGTTCGATTTAGATTTGCTTTTCATAGCTGTTTAAGACAATCTTGATGTATTTTGACATTTTGACAACGATTTTTCCAGTAGTTTAGAAGAAAACGATGTTTTTTTTTCTTTGGTCGTTACAGTACGAAAGAAAAAAAAATGCTGTTAACTCCGTCAATGTTAATTTTTGTTCGATTTAGATTTGCTTTTCATAGCTGTTTAAGACAATCTTGATGTATTTTGACACTTTGACAACGATTTTTTCAGTAGTTTAGAAGAAAACGATGTTTTTTTTTCTTTGGTCGTTACAGTATGAAAGAAAAAAAAATTGCGATAATATTAATTTTTTTTCGATTTAGATTTGCTGTTCATAGCTGCTTAAGACAATCTTGATGTATTTTGATACTTTGACAACGATTTTTCCAGTAGTTTAGAAGAAAACGATGTTTTTTTTTCTTTGTTCGTTACAGTACGAAAGATAAAAAAATTTCGTTAATATTGATTTTTTTTTAATAAGATTGGCTTTTCCATTTTTCCAGTAGTTTAGAAGAAAACGATGTTTTTTTTTCTTTGTTCGTTACAGTACGAAAGATAAAAAAATTTCGTTAATATTGATTTTTTTTTAATAAGATTGGCTTTTCCATTTTTCCAGTAGTTTAGAAGAAAACGATGTTTTTTTTTTCTTTGGTCGTTACAGTACGAAAGAAAAAAAAATGCTGTTAACTCCGTTAATGTTATATTTTGTTCGATTTAGATTTGCTTTTCATAGCTGTTTAAGACAATCTTGATGTATTTTGACACTTTGACAACGATTTTTCCAGTAGTTTAGAAGAAAACGATGTTTTTTTTTCTTTGGTCGTTACAGTACGAAAGAAAAAAAAATGCTGTTAACTCCGTCAATGTTAATTTTTGTTCGATTTAGATTTGCTTTTCATAGCTGTTTAAGACAATCTTGATGTATTTTGATACTTTGACAACGATTTTTCCAGTAGTTTAGAAGAAAACGATGTTTTTTTTTTCTTTGGTCGTTACAGTACGATAGAAAAAAAAATCTATTATCTCCGTCAATTATAATTTGTTTTCGATTTAGATTTGCTGTTCATAGCTGTTTAAGACAATCTTGATGTATTTTGACACTTTGACAACGATTTTTCCAGTAGTTTAGAAGAAAACGATGTTTTTTTTTCTTTGTTCGTTACAGTACGAAAGATAAAAAAATTTCGTTAATATTGATTTTTTTTAAATAAGATTGGCTTTTCCATTTTTCCAGTAGTTTAGAAGAAAACGATGTTTTTTTTTCTTTGGTCGTTACAGTACGAAAGAAAATAAAATGCTGTTAACTCCGTCAATGTTATATTTTGTTCGATTTAGATTTGCTTTTTATAGCTGCTTAAGGCAATCTTGATGTATTTTGATACTTTGACAACGATTTTTCCAGTAGTTTAGAAGAAAACGATGTTTTTTTTTTCTTTGGTCGTTACAGTACGAAAGATAAAAAAATTTCGTTAATATTAATTTTTTTTAAATAAGATTGGCTTTTCAATTTTTCCAGTAGTTTAGAAGAAAACGATGTTTTTTTTTCTTTGGTCGTTACAGTACGATAAAAAAAAAAGCTGTTATCTCCGTCAATTATAATTTGTTTTCGATTTAGATTTGCATTTCATAGCTGTTTAAGACAATCTTGATGTATTTTGACACTTTGACAACGATTTTTCCAGTAGTTTAGAAGAAAACGATGTTTTTTTTTTCTTTGGTCGTTACAGTACGAAAGAAAAAAAAATGCTGTTAACTCCGTTAATGTTATATTTTGTTCGATTTAGATTTGCTTTTCATAGCTGCTTAAAGCAATCTTGATGTATTTTGACACTTTGACAACGATTTTTCCAGTAGTTTAGAAGAAAACGATGTTTTTTTTTTCTTTGGTCGTTACAGTACGAAAGTTTAAAAATTTCGTTAATATTAATTTTTTTTTTATAAGATTGGCTTTTCAATTTTTCCAGTAGTTTAGAAGACAACGATGTTATTTTTTCTTTGTTCGTTACAGTACGAAAGATAAAAAAATTTCGTTAATATTGATTTTTTTTAAATAAGATTGGCTTTTCCATTTTTCCAGTAGTTTAGAAGAAAACGATGTTTTTTTTTCTTTGGTCGTTACAGTACGATAAAAAAAAAAGCTGTTATCTCCGTCAATTATAATTTGTTTTCGATTTAGATTTGCATTTCATAGCTGTTTAAGACAATCTTGATGTATTTTGACACTTTGACAACGATTTTTCCAGTAGTTTAGAAGAAAACGATGTTTTTTTTTTCTTTGGTCGTTACAGTACGAAAGAAAAAAAAATGCTGTTAACTCCGTTAATGTTATATTTTGTTCGATTTAGATTTGCTTTTCATAGCTGCTTAAAGCAATCTTGATGTATTTTGACACTTTGACAACGATTTTTCCAGTAGTTTAGAAGAAAACGATGTTTTTTTTTTCTTTGGTCGTTACAGTACGAAAGTTTAAAAATTTCGTTAATATTAATTTTTTTTTTATAAGATTGGCTTTTCAATTTTTCCAGTAGTTTAGAAGACAACGATGTTTTTTTTTCTTTGTTCGTTACAGTACGAAAGATAAAAAAATTTCGTTAATATTGATTTTTTTTAAATAAGATTGGCTTTTCCATTTTTCCAGTAGTTTAGAAGAAAACGATGTTTTTTTTTCTTTGGTCGTTACAGTACGAAAGAAAAAAAAATGCTGTTAACTCCGTCAATGTTAATTTTTGTTCGATTTAGATTTGCTTTTCATAGCTGTTTAAGACAATCTTGATGTATTTTGATACTTTGACAACGATTTTTCCAGTAGTTTAGAAGAAAACGATGTTTTTTTTTTCTTTGGTCGTTACAGTACGAAAGATAAAAAAATTTCGTTAATATTAATTTTTTTTAAATAAGATTGGCTTTTCAATTTTTCCAGTAGTTTAGAAGAAAACGATGTTTTTTTTTCTTTGGTCGTTACAGTACGATAAAAAAAAAAGCTGTTATCTCCGTCAATTATAATTTGTTTTCGATTTAGATTTGCATTTCATAGCTGTTTAAGACAATCTTGATGTATTTTGACACTTTGACAACGATTTTTCCAGTAGTTTAGAAGAAAACGATGTTTTTTTTTTCTTTGGTCGTTACAGTACGAAAGAAAAAAAAATGCTGTTAACTCCGTTAATGTTATATTTTGTTCGATTTAGATTTGCTTTTCATAGCTGCTTAAAGCAATCTTGATGTATTTTGACACTTTGACAACGATTTTTCCAGTAGTTTAGAAGAAAACGATGTTTTTTTTTTCTTTGGTCGTTACAGTACGAAAGTTTAAAAATTTCGTTAATATTAATTTTTTTTTTATAAGATTGGCTTTTCAATTTTTCCAGTAGTTTAGAAGACAACGATGTTTTTTTTTCTTTGTTCGTTACAGTACGAAAGATAAAAAATTTTCGTTAATATTGATTTTTTTTAAATAAGATTGGCTTTTCCATTTTTCCAGTAGTTTAGAAGAAAACGATGTTTTTTTTTCTTTGGTCGTTACAGTACGAAAGAAAAAAAAATGCTGTTAACTCCGTCAATGTTAATTTTTGTTCGATTTAGATTTGCTTTTCATAGCTGTTTAAGACAATCTTGATGTATTTTGATACTTTGACAACGATTTTTCCAGTAGTTTAGAAGAAAACGATGTTTTTTTTTTCTTTGGTTGTTACAGTACGAAAGAAAAAAAAATGCTGTTAAGTCCGTCAATGTTAATTTTTGTTCGATTTAGATTTGCTTTTCATAGCTGTTTAAGACAATCTTGATGTATTTTGACACTTTGACAACGATTTTTTCAGTAGTTTAGAAGAAAACGATGTTTTTTTTTCTTTGGTCGTTACAGTATGAAAGAAAAAAAAATTGCGATAATATTAATTTTTTTTCGATTTAGATTTGCTGTTCATAGCTGCTTAAGACAATCTTGATGTATTTTGATACTTTGACAACGATTTTTCCAGTAGTTTAGAAGAAAACGATGTTTTTTTTTCTTTGTTCGTTACAGTACGAAAGAAAAAAAAATGCTGTTAAGTCCGTCAATGTTAATTTTTGTTCGATTTAGATTTGCTTTTCATAGCTGTTTAAGACAATCTTGATGTATTTTGACACTTTGACAACGATTTTTTCAGTAGTTTAGAAGAAAACGATGTTTTTTTTTCTTTGGTCGTTACAGTATGAAAGAAAAAAAAATTGCGATAATATTAATTTTTTTTCGATTTAAATTTGCTGTTCATAGCTGCTTAAGACAATCTTGATGTATTTTGATACTTTGACAACGATTTTTCCAGTAGTTTAGAAGAAAACGATGTTTTTTTTTCTTTGTTCGTTACAGTACGAAAGTTAAAAAAATTTCGTTAATATTGATTTTTTTTTAATAAGATTGGCTTTTCCATTTTTCCAGTAGTTTAGAAGAAAACGATGTTTTTTTTTCTTTGGTCGTTACAGTACGAAAGAAAAAAAATCTATTATCTCCGTCAATTATAATTTGTTTTCGATTTAGATTTGCTTTTCATAGCTGTTTTAGACAATCTTGATGTATTTTGACACTTTGACAACGATTTTTCCAGTAGTTTAGAAGAAAACGATGTTTTTTTTCTTTGGTCGTTACAGTACGAAAGTTAAAAAATTTCGTTAATATTAATTTTTTTGTTAATAAGATTGGCTTTTCAATTTTTCCAGTAGTTTAGAAGAAAACGATGTTTTTTTTTTCTTTGGTCGTTACAGTACGATAGAAAAAAAATCTATTATCTCCGTCAATTATAATTTGTTTTCGATTAATTTGCTGTTCATAGCTGTTTAAGACAATCTTTGTGAATTTTGACACTTTGACAACGATTTTTCCAGTAGTTTAGAAGAAAACGATGTTTTTTTTTTCTTTGGTCGTTACAGTACGAAAGAAAAAAAAATGCTGTGAACTCCGTCAATGTTAATTTTTGTTCGATTTAGATTTGCATTTCATAGCTGTTTAAGACAATCTTGATGTATTTTGACACTTTGACAACGATTTTTCCAGTAGTTTAGAAGAAAACACTGTTTTTTTTTCTTTGGTCGTTACAGTACGAAAGATAAAAAAATTTCGTTAATATTAATTATTTTTTAATAAGATTGGCTTTTCCATTTTTCTAGTAGTTAAGAAGAAAACGATGTTTTTTTTTCTTTGGTCGTTACAGTACGATAGAAAAAAAAAGCTGTTATCTCCGTCAATTATAATTTGTTTTCGATTTAGATTTGCTTTTCATAGCTGTTTAAGACAATTTTGATGTATTTTGACACTTTGACAACGATTTTTCCAGTACTTTAGAAGAAAACGATGTTTTTTTTCTTTGGTCGTTACAGTACGAAAGTTAAAAAATTTCGCTAATATTAATTTTTTTTAATAAGATTGGCTTTTCAATTTTTCCAGTAGTTTAGAAGAAAACGATGTTTTTTTTTTCTTTGGTCGTTACAGTACGATAGAAAAAAAAATCTATTATCTCCGTCAATTATAATTTGTTTTCGATTTAGATTTGCTGTTCATAGCTGTTTAAGACAATCTTGATGTATTTTGACACTTTGACAACGATTTTTCCAGTAGTTTAGAAGAAAACGATGTTTTTTTTTTCTTTGGTCGTTACAGTACGAAAGAAAATAAAATGCTGTTAACTCCGTCAATGTTATATTTTGTTCGATTTAGATTTGCTTTTTATAGCTGCTTAAGGCAATCTTGATGTATTTTGATACTTTGACAACGATTTTTCCAGTAGTTTAGAAGAAAACGATGTTTTTTTTTTCTTTGGTCGTTACAGTACGAAAGATAAAAAAATTTCGTTAATATTAATTTTTTTTAAATAAGATTGGCTTTTTAATTTTTCCAGTAGTTTAGAAGAAAACGATGTTTTTTTTTCTTTGGTCGTTACAGTACGATAAAAAAAAAAAGCTGTTATCTCCGTCAATTATAATTTGTTTTCGATTTAGATTTGCATTTCATAGCTGTTTAAGACAATCTTGATGTATTTTGACACTTTGACAACGATTTTTCCAGTAGTTTAGAAGAAAACGATGTTTTTTTTTCTTTGGTCGTTACAGTACGAAAGAAAAAAAAATGCTGTTAACTCCGTTAATGTTATATTTTGTTCGATTTAGATTTGCTTTTCATAGCTGTTTAAGACAATCTTGATGTATTTTGACACTTTGACAACGATTTTTCCAGTAGTTTAGAAGAAAACGATGTTTTTTTTCTTTGGTCGTTACAGTACGAAAGTTAAAAAATTTCGTTAATATTAATTTTTTTGTTAATAAGATTGGCTTTTCAATTTTTCCAGTAGTTTAGAAGAAAACGATGTTTTTTTTTTCTTTGGTCGTTACAGTACGATAGAAAAAAAATCTATTATCTCCGTCAATTATAATTTGTTTTCGATTAATTTGCTGTTCATAGCTGATTAAGACAATCTTTGTGAATTTTGACACTTTGACAACGATTTTTCCAGTAGTTTAGAAGAAAACGATGTTTTTTTTTTCTTTGGTCGTTACAGTACGAAAGAAAAAAAAATGCTGCGAACTCCGTCAATGTTAATTTTTGTTCGATTTAGATTTGCATTTCATAGCTGTTTAAGACAATCTTGATGTATTTTGACACTTTGACAACGATTTTTCCAGTAGTTTAGAAGAAAACGATGTTTTTTTTTTCTTTGGTCGTTACAGTACGAAAGAAAAAAAAAATGCTGTTAAGTCCGTCAATGTTAATTTTTGTTCGATTTAGATTTGCTTTTCATAGCTGTTTAAGACAATTTTGATGTATTTTGACACTTTGACAACGATTTTTCCAGTACTTTAGAAGAAAACGATGTTTTTTTTCTTTGGTCGTTACAGTACGAAAGTTAAAAAATTTCGCTAATATTAATTTTTTTTAATAAGATTGGCTTTTCAATTTTTCCAGTAGTTTAGAAGAAAACGATGTTTTTTTTTCTTTGGTCGTTACAGTACGATAGAAAAAAAAATCTATTATCTCCGTCAATTATAATTTGTTTTCGATTAAGATTTGCTGTTCATAGCTGTTTAAGACAATCTTGATGTATTTTGACACTTTGACAACGATTTTTCCAGTAGTTTAGAAGAAAACGATGTTTTTTTTTTCTTTGGTCGTTACAGTACGAAAGAAAATAAAATGCTGTTATCTCCGTCAATTATAATTTGTTTTCGATTTAGATTTGCATTTCATAGCTGTTTAAGACAATCTTGATGTATTTTGACACTTTGACAACGATTTTTCCAGTAGTTTAGAAGAAAACGATGTTTTTTTTCTTTGGTCGTTACAGTACGAAAGTTAAAAAATTTCGTTAATATTAATTTTTTTTTAATAAGATTGGCTTTTCAATTTTTCCAGTAGTTTAGAAGAAAACGATGTTTTTTTTTCTTTGTTCGTTACAGTACGAAAGATAAAAAAATTTCGTTAATATTGATTTTTTTTTAATAAGATTGGCTTTTCCATTTTTCCAGTAGTTTAGAAGAAAACGATGTTTTTTTTTCTTTGGTCGTTACAGTACGAAAGAAAAAAAAATGCTGTTAACTTCGTCAATGTTAAATTTTTTTCGATTAAGATTTGCTTTTTATAGCTGTTTTAGACAATCTTGATGTATTTTGACACTTTGACAACGATTTTTCCAGTAGTTTAGAAGAAAACGATGTTTTTTTTTCTTTGGTCGTTACAGTACGAAAGAAAAAAAATGCTGTTAACTCCGTCAATGTTAATTTTTGTTCGATTTAGATTTGCTTTTCATAGCTGTTTAAGACAATCTTGATGTATTTTGATACTTTGACAACGATTTTTCCAGTAGTTTAGAAGAAAACGATGTTTTTTTTTCTTTGGTTGTTACAGTACGAAAGAAAAAAAATGCTGTTAAGTCCGTCAATGTTAATTTTTGTTCGATTTAGATTTGCTTTTCATAGCTGTTTAAGACAATCTTGATGTATTTTGACACTTTGACAACGATTTTTCCAGTAGTTTAGAAGAAAACGATGTTTTTTTTCTTTGGTCGTTACAGTACGAAAGTTAAAAAATTTCGTTAATATTAATTTTTTTTTAATAAGATTGGCTTTTCAATTTTTCCAGTAGTTTAGAAGAAAACGATGTTTTTTTTTCTTTGTTCGTTACAGTACGAAAGATAAAAAAATTTCGTTAATATTGATTTTTTTTTAATAAGATTGGCTTTTCCATTTTTCCAGTAGTTTAGAAGAAAACGATGTTTTTTTTTCTTTGGTCGTTACAGTACGAAAGAAAAAAAAATGCTGTTAACTCCGTCAATGTTAATTTTTGTTCGATTTAGATTTGCTTTTCATAGCTGTTTAAGACAATCTTGATGTATTTTGATACTTTGACAACGATTTTTCCAGTAGTTTAGAAGAAAACGATGTTTTTTTTTTCTTTGGTTGTTACAGTACGAAAGAAAAAAAAATGCTGTTAAGTCCGTCAATGTTAATTTTTGTTCGATTTAGATTTGCTTTTCATAGCTGTTTAAGACAATCTTGATGTATTTTGACACTTTGACAACGATTTTTTCAGTAGTTTAGAAGAAAACGATGTTTTTTTTTCTTTGGTCGTTACAGTATGAAAGAAAAAAAAATTGCGATAATATTAATTTTTTTTCGATTTAGATTTGCTGTTCATAGCTGCTTAAGACAATCTTGATGTATTTTGATACTTTGACAACGATTTTTCCAGTAGTTTAGAAGAAAACGATGTTTTTTTTTTCTTTGGTCGTTACAGTACGAAAGAAAATAAAATGCTGTTAACTCCGTCAATGTTATATTTTGTTCGATTTAGATTTGCTTTTTATAGCTGCTTAAGGCAATCTTGATGTATTTTGATACTTTGACAACGATTTTTCCAGTAGTTTAGAAGAAAACGATGTTTTTTTTTTCTTTGGTCGTTACAGTACGAAAGATAAAAAAATTTCGTTAATATTAATTTTTTTTAAATAAGATTGGCTTTTCAATTTTTCCAGTAGTTTAGAAGAAAACGATGTTTTTTTTTCTTTGGTCGTTACAGTACGATAAAAAAAAAAGCTGTTATCTCCGTCAATTATAATTTGTTTTCGATTTAGATTTGCATTTCATAGCTGTTTAAGACAATCTTGATGTATTTTGACACTTTGACAACGATTTTTCCAGTAGTTTAGAAGAAAACGATGTTTTTTTTCTTTGGTCGTTACAGTACGAAAGTTAAAAAATTGCGTTAATATTAATTTTTTTTTAATAAGATTGGCTTTTCAATTTTTCCAGTAGTTTAGAAGAAAACGATGTTTTTTTTTCTTTGTTCGTTACAGTACGAAAGATAAAAAAATTTCGTTAATATTGATTTTTTTTTAATAAGATTGGCTTTTCCATTTTTCCAGTAGTTTAGAAGAAAACGATGTTTTTTTTTCTTTGGTCGTTACAGTACGAAAGAAAAAAAAATGCTGTTAACTTCGTCAATGTTAAATTTTTTTCGATTAAGATTTGCTTTTTATAGCTGTTTTAGACAATCTTGATGTATTTTGACACTTTGACAACGATTTTTCCAGTAGTTTAGAAGAAAACGATGTTTTTTTTTCTTTGGTCGTTACAGTACGAAAGAAAAAAAAATGCTGTTAACTTCGTCAATGTTAAATTTTTTTCGATTAAGATTTGCTTTTCATAGCTGTTTTAGACAATCTTGATGTATTTTGACAACGATTTTTCCAGTAGTTTAGAAGAAAACGATGTTTTTTTTTTCTTTGGTCGTTACAGTACGAAAGAAAAAAAAATGCTGTTAACTCCGTTAATGTTATATTTTGTTCGATTTAGATTTGCTTTTCATAGCTGCTTAAGGCAATCTTGATGTATTTTGACACTTTGACAACGATTTTTCCAGTAGTTTAGAAGAAAACGATGTTTTTTTTTTCTTTGGTCGTTACAGTACGAAAGAAAAAAAAATGCTGTTAACTCCGTTAATGTTATATTTTGTTCGATTTAGATTTGCTTTTCATAGCTGCTTAAGGCAATCTTGATGTATTTTGATACTTTGACAACGATTTTTCCAGTAGCTTAGAAGAAAACGATGTTTTTTTTTTCTTTGATCGTTACAGTACGAAAGAAAAAAAAATGCTGTTATCTCCGTCAATGTTAATTTTTTTTCGATTTAGATTTGCTTTTCATAGCTGTTTTAGACAATCTTGATGTATTTTGACACTTTGACAACGATTTTTCCAGTAGTTTAGAAGAAAACGATGTTTTTTTTTTCTTTGGTCGTTACAGTACGAAAGAAAAAAAATGCTGTTAACTCCGTTAATGTTATATTTTGTTCGATTTAGATTTGCTTTTCATAGCTGCTTAAGGCAATCTTGATGTATTTTGATACTTTAACAACGATTTTTCCAGTAGTTTAGAAGAAAACGATGTTTTTTTTTTCTTTGGTCGTTACAGTACGAAAGATAAAAAAATTTCGTTAATATTAATTTTTTTTTAATAAGATTGGCTTTTCAATTTTTCTAGTAGTTTAGAAGAAAACGATGTTTTTTTTTCTTTGGTCGTTACAGTACGATAAAAAAAAAAAGCTGTTATCTCCGTCAATTATAATTTGTTTTCGATTTAGATTTGCATTTCATAGCTGTTTAAGACAATCTTGATGTATTTTGACACTTTGACAACGATTTTTCCAGTAGTTTAGAAGAAAACGATGTTTTTTTTCTTTGGTCGTTACAGTACGAAAGTTAAAAAATTTCGTTAATATTAATTTTTTTTTAATAAGATTGGCTTTTCAATTTTTCCAGTAGTTTAGAAGAAAACGATGTTTTTTTTTCTTTGTTCGTTACAGTACGAAAGATAAAAAAATTTCGTTAATATTGATTTTTTTTTAATAAGATTGGCTTTTCCATTTTTCCAGTAGTTTAGAAGAAAACGATGTTTTTTTTTCTTTGGTCGTTACAGTACGAAAGAAAAAAAAATGCTGTTAACTTCGTCAATGTTAAATTTTTTTCGATTAAGATTTGCTTTTCATAGCTGTTTTAGACAATCTTGATGTATTTTGACAACGATTTTTCCAGTAGTTTAGAAGAAAACGATGTTTTTTTTTTCTTTGGTCGTTACAGTACGAAAGAAAAAAAAATGCTGTTAACTCCGTTAATGTTATATTTTGTTCGATTTAGATTTGCTTTTTATAGCTGCTTAAGGCAATCTTGATGTATTTTGATACTTTGACAACGATTTTTCCAGTAGTTTAGAAGAAAACGATGTTTTTTTTTTCTTTGATCGTTACAGTACGAAAGAAAAAAAAATGCTGTTATCTCCGTCAATGTTAATTTTTTTTCGATTTAGATTTGATTTTCATAGCTGTTTTAGACAATCTTGATGTATTTTGACACTTTGACAACGATTTTTCCAGTAGTTTAGAAGAAAACGATTTTTTTTTCTTTGGTCGTTACAGTACGAAAGTTAAAAAATTTCGTTAATATTAATTTTTTTTAATAAGATTGGCTTTTCAATTTTTCCAGTAGTTTAGAAGAAAACGATGTTTTTTTTTTCTTTGGTCGTTACAGTACGATAGAAAAAAAAATCTATTATCTCCGTCAATTATAATTTGTTTTCGATTTAGATTTGCTGTTCATAGCTGTTTAAGATAATCTTGATGTATTTTGACACTTTGACAACGATTTTTCCAGTAGTTTAGAAGAAAACGATGTTTTTTTTTTCTTTGGTCGTTACAGTACGAAAGAAAATAAAATGCTGTTAACTCCGTCAATGTTATATTTTGTTCGATTTAGATTTGCTTTTCATAGCTGCTTAAGGCAATCTTGATGTATTTTGATACTTTGACAACGATTTTTCCAGTAGTTTAGAAGAAAACGATGTTTTTTTTTTCTTTGGTCGTTACAGTACGAAAGATAAAAAAATTTCGTTAATATTAATTTTTTTTAATAAGATTGGCTTTTCCATTTTTCCAGTAGTTAAGAAGAAAACGATGTTTTTTTTTCTTTGGTCGTTACAGTACGAAAGAAAAAAAAATGCTGTTATCTCCGTCAATATTAATTTTTTTTCGATTTAGATTTGATTTTCATAGCTGTTTAAGACAATCTTGATGTATTTTGATACTTTGACAACGATTTTTCCAGTAGTTTAGAAGAAAACGATGTTTTTTTTTTTGTTCGTTACAGTACGAAAGATGAAAAATTTCGTTAATATTAATTTTTTTTTAATAAGATTGGCTTTTCCATTTTTCCAGTAGTTAAGAAGAAAACGATGTTTTTTTTTTCTTTGGTCGTTACAGTACGATAGAAAAAAAAAAGCTGTTATCTCCGTCAATTATAATTTGTTTAAGACAATCTTGATGTATTTTGATACTTTGACAACGATTTTTCCAGTAGCTTAGAAGAAAACGATGTGTTTGTTCTTTCGTCGTCACAGTACAAAAGAAAAATAAATGCTGTTATCTCCGTCAATATTTTTTTTTTTTCGATTTAGATTGGCTTTTCATAGCTGTTTAAGACAATCTTGATGTATTTTGATACTTTGACAACGATTTTTCCAGTAATTTAGCAGAAAACGATGTTTTTTTTTTCTTTGGTCGTTACAGTACGATAGAAAAACAAATGCTGTTATCTACGTCAATATTAATTTTGTTTCGATTTAGATTTGCTTTTCATAGCTGTTAAAGACAATCTTTATGTATTTTGATACTTTGACAACGATTTTTTCAGTAGTTTAGAAGAAAACGCTGTTTTTTTTTATTTGGTCGTTACAGTACGATAGAAAAAAAAAGCTGTCAACTCCGTCAATGTTAATTTTTTTTCTATTTAGATTTGCTTTTCATAGCTGTTAAAGACAATCTTGATGTATTTTGATACTTTGACAACGATTTTTCCAGTAGTTTAAAGGAAAACGATGTTTTTTTTTTGGTCGTTACAGTACGATAGAAAAAAAAGCTGTCAACTCCGTCAATGTTAATTTTTTTTCGTTTTAGATTTGCTGTTCATAGCTGTTTAAGACAATCTTGATGTATTTTGATACTTTGACAACGATTTTTCCAGTAGTTTAAAGGAAAACGATGTTTTTTTTTTTTTTGGTCGTTACAGTACGAAAGAAAAATAAATGCTGTTATCTACGTCAATATTAATTTTTTTTCGATTTAGATTTGCTGTTCATAGCTGCTTAAGGCAATCTTGATGTATTTTGATACTCTGACAACGATTTTCCCAATAGCTTAGAAGAAAACGATGTTTTTTTTTTCTTTGATCGTTACAGTACGAAAGAAAAAAAAATGCTGTTATCTCCTTCAATATTAATTTTTTTCGATTTAGATTTGATTTTCATAGCTGTTTAAGACAATCTTGATGTATTTTGATACTTTGACAACGATTTTTCCAGTAGTTTAGAAGAAAACGATGTTTTTTTTTTGTTCGTTACAGTACGAAAGATGAAAAATTTCGTTAATATTAATTTTTTTTTAATAAGATTGGCTTTTCCATTTTTCCAGTAGTTAAGAAGAAAACGATGTTTTTTTTTTCTTTGGTCGTTACAGTACGATAGAAAAAAAAAAGCTGTTATCTCCGTCAATTATAATTTGTTTAAGACAATCTTGATGTATTTTGATACTTTGACAAAGATTTTTCCAGTAGCTTAGAAGAAAACGATGTGTTTGTTCTTTCGTCGTCACAGTACAAAAGAAAAATAAATGCTGTTATCTCCGTCAATATTTTTTTTTTTTCGATTTAGATTGGCTTTTCATAGCTGTTTAAGACAATCTTGATGTATTTTGATACTTTGACAACGATTTTTCCAGTAATTTAGCAGAAAACGATGTTTTTTTTTTCTTTGGTCGTTACAGTACGATAGAAAAACAAATGCTGTTATCTACGTCAATATTAATTTTGTTTCGATTTAGATTTGCTTTTCATAGCTGTTAAAGACAATCTTTATGTATTTTGATACTTTGACAACGATTTTTTCAGTAGTTTAGAAGAAAACGCTGTTTTTTTTTATTTGGTCGTTACAGTACGATAGAAAAAAAAAGCTGTCAACTCCGTCAATGTTAATTTTTTTTCGTTTTAGATTTGCTGTTCATAGCTGTTTAAGACAATCTTGATGTATTTTGATACTTTGACAACGATTTTTCCAGTAGTTTAGAAGAAAACGTTGTTTTTTTTCTTTGGTCGTTACAGTACGAAAGAAAAATAAATGCTGTTATCTCCGTCAATATTAATTTTTTTTCTATTTAGATTTGCTTTTCATAGCTGTTAAAGACAATCTTGATGTATTTTGATACTTTGACAACGATTTTTCCAGTAGTTTAAAGGAAAACGATGTTTTTTTTTTGGTCGTTACAGTACGATAGAAAAAAAAGCTGTCAACTCCGTCAATGTTAATTTTTTTTCGTTTTAGATTTGCTGTTCATAGCTGTTTAAGACAATCTTGATGTATTTTGATACTTTGACAACGATTTTTCCAGTAGTTTAAAGGAAAACGATGTTTTTTTTTTTTTTGGTCGTTACAGTACGAAAGAAAAATAAATGCTGTTATCTACGTCAATATTAATTTTTTTTCGATTTAGATTTGCTGTTCATAGCTGCTTAAGGCAATCTTGATGTATTTTGATACTTTGACAACGATTTTCCCAATAGCTTAGAAGAAAACGATGTTTTTTTTTTCTTTGATCGTTACAGTACGAAAGAAAAAAAAATGCTGTTATCTCCTTCAATATTAATTTTTTTCGATTTAGATTTGATTTTCATAGCTGTTTAAGACAATCTTGATGTATTTTGATACTTTGACAACGATTTTTCCAGTAGTTTAGAAGAGAACGATGTTTTTTTTTTTTGGTCGTTACAGTACGAAAGATGATAAATTTCGTTAATATTAATTTTTTTTTAATAAGATTGGCTTTTCCATTTTTCCAGTAGTTAAGAAGAAAACGATGTTTTTTTTTTCTTTGGTCGTCACAGTACGATAGAAAAAAAAAGCTGTTATCTCCGTCAATTATAATTTGTTTAAGACAATCTTGATGTATTTTGATACTTTGACAACGATTTTTCCAGTAGCTTAGAAGAAAACGATGTGTTTGTTCTTTGGTCGTCACAGTACGAAAGAAAAATAAATGCTGTAATCTCCGTCAATATTAATTTTTTTTTCGATTTAGATTGGCTTTTCATAGCTGTTTAAGACAATCTTGATGTATTTTGATAATTTGACAACGATTTTTCCAGTAATTTAGCAGAAAACGATGTTTTTTTTTTCTTTGGTCGTTACAGTACGATAGAAAAACAAATGCTATTATCTACGTCAATATTAATTTTTTTTCGATTTAGATTTGCTTTTCATAGCTGTTTAAGACAAACTTGATGTATTTTGATACTTTGACAACGATTTTTCCAGTAGTTTAGAAGAAAACGCTGTTTTTTTTATTTGGTCGTTACAGTACGATAGAAAAAAAAAGCTGTCAACTCCGTCAATGTTAATTTTTTTCGATTTAGATTTGCTGTTCATAGCTGTTTAAGACAATCTTGATGTATTTTGATACTTTGACAACGATTTTTCCAGTAGTTTAGAAGAAAACGATGTTTTTTTTATCTTTGGTCGTCACAGTATGAAAGACAAAAAAATTGCGTTAATATTGTTTTTTTTTCGATTTAGATTTGCTTTTCATAGCTGTTTAAGACAATCTTGATGTATTTTGATACTTTGACAACGATTTTTCCAGTAGTTTAAAGGAAAACGATGTTTTTTTTTTTTGGTCGTTACAGTACGATAGAAAAAAAAGCTGTCAACTCCGTCAATGTTAATTTTTTTTCGTTTTAGATTTGCTGTTCATAGCTGTTTAAGACAATCTTGATGTATTTTGATACTTTGACAACGATTTTTCCAGTAGTTTAAAGGAAAACGATGTTTTTTTTTTGGTCGTTACAGTACGATAGAAAAAAAAGCTGTCAACTCGGTCAATGTTAATTTTTTTTCGTTTTAGATTTGCTGTTCATAGCTGTTTAAGACAATCTTGATGTATTTTGATACTTTGACAACGATTTTTCCAGTAGTTTAAAGGAAAACGATATTTTTTTTTTTGGTCGTTACAGTACGATAGAAAAATAAATGCTGTTATCTACGTCAATATTAATTTTTTTTCGATTTAGATTTGCTTTTCATAGCTGTTTAAGACAATCTTGATGTATTTTGATACTTTGACAACGATTTTTCCAGTAGCTTAGAAGAAAACGATGTGTTTGTTCTTTGGTCGTCACAGTACGAAAGAAAAATAAATGCTGTAATCTCCGTCAATATTAATTTTTTTTTCGATTTAGATTGGCTTTTCATAGCTGTTTAAGACAATCTTGATGTATTTTGATACTTTGACAACGATTTTTCCAGTAGTTTAAAGGAAAACGATGTTTTTTTTTTGGTCGTTACAGTACGATAGAAAAAAAAGCTGTCAACTCCGTCAATGTTAATTTTTTTTCGTTTTAGATTTGCTGTTCATAGCTGTTTAAGACAATCTTGATGTATTTTGATACTTTGACAACGATTTTTCCAGTAGTTTAAAGGAAAACGATGTTTTTTTTTTGGTCGTTACAGTACGATAGAAAAAAAAGCTGTCAACTCCGTCAATGTTAATTTTTTTTCGTTTTAGATTTGCTGTTCATAGCTGTTTAAGACAATCTTGATGTATTTTGATACTTTGACAACGATTTTTCCAGTAGTTTAAAGGAAAACAATGTTTTTTTTTTTTGGTCGTTACAGTACGAAAGAAAAATAAATGCTGTTATCTACGTCAATATTAATTTTTTTTCGATTTAGATTTGCTGTTCATAGCTGCTTAAGGCAATCTTGATGTATTTTGATACTTTGACAACGATTTTCCCAGTAGCTTAGAAGAAAACGATGTTTTTTTTTCCTTTGATCGTTACAGTACGAAAGAAAAAAAAATGCTGTTATCTCCGTCAATGTTAATTTTTTTCGATTTAGATTTGATTTTCATAGCTGTTTAAGACAATCTTGATGTATTTTGATACTTTGACAACGATTTTTCCAGTAGTTTAAAGGAAAACGATGTTTTTTTTTTTTGGTCGTTACAGTACGATAGAAAAAAAAGCTGTCAACTCCGTCAATGTTAATTTTTTTTCGTTTTAGATTTGCTGTTCATAGCTGTTTAAGACAATCTTGATGTATTTTGATACTTTGACAACGATTTTTCCAGTAGTTTAAAGGAAAACGATGTTTTTTTTTTGGTCGTTACAGTACGATAGAAAAAAAAGCTGTCAACTCCGTCAATGTTAATTTTTTTTCGTTTTAGATTTGCTGTTCATAGCTGTTTAAGACAATCTTGATGTATTTTGATACTTTGACAACGATTTTTCCAGTAGTTTAAAGGAAAACGATATTTTTTTTTTTTGGTCGTTACAGTACGATAGAAAAATAAATGCTGTTATCTACGTCAATATTAATTTTTTTTCGATTTAGATTTGCTTTTCATAGCTGCTTAAGGCAATCTTGATGTATTTTGATACTTTGACAACGATTTTTCCAGTAGTTTAGAAGAAAACGATGTTTTTTTTTTCTTTGGTCGTTACAGTACGAAAGATAAAAAAATTTCGTTAATATTAATTTTTTTTAATAAGATTGGCTTTTCCATTTTTCCAGTAGTTAAGAAGAAAACGATGTTTTTTTTTCTTTGGTCGTTACAGTACGAAAGAAAAAAAAATGCTGTTATCTCCGTCAATATTAATTTTTTTTCGATTTAGATTTGATTTTCATAGCTGTTTAAGACAATCTTGATGTATTTTGATACTTTGACAACGATTTTTCCAGTAGTTTAGAAGAAAACGATGTTTTTTTTTTTGTTCGTTACAGTACGAAAGATGAAAAATTTCGTTAATATTAATTTTTTTTTAATAAGATTGGCTTTTCCATTTTTCCAGTAGTTAAGAAGAAAACGATGTTTTTTTTTTCTTTGGTCGTTACAGTACGATAGAAAAAAAAAAGCTGTTATCTCCGTCAATTATAATTTGTTTAAGACAATCTTGATGTATTTTGATACTTTGACAACGATTTTTCCAGTAGCTTAGAAGAAAACGATGTGTTTGTTCTTTCATCGTCACAGTACGAAAGAAAAATAAATGCTGTTATCTCCGTCAATATTTTTTTTTTTTCGATTTAGATTGGCTTTTCATAGCTGTTTAAGACAATCTTGATGTATTTTGATACTTTGACAACGATTTTTCCAGTAATTTAGCAGAAAACGATGTTTTTTTTTTCTTTGGTCGTTACAGTACGATAGAAAAACAAATGCTGTTATCTACGTCAATATTAATTTTGTTTCGATTTAGATTTGCTTTTCATAGCTGTTTAAGACAATCTTTATGTATTTTGATACTTTGACAACGATTTTTTCAGTAGTTTAGAAGAAAACGCTGTTTTTTTTTATTTGGTCGTTACAGTACGATAGAAAAACAAATGCTGTTATCTACGTCAATATTAATTTTGTTTCGATTTAGATTTGCTTTTCATAGCTGTTTAAGACAATCTTTATGTATTTTGATACTTTGACAACGATTTTTTCAGTAGTTTAGAAGAAAACGCTGTTTTTTTTTATTTGGTCGTTACAGTACGATAGAAAAAAAAAAGCTGTCAACTCCGTCAATGTTAATTTTTTTTCGTTTTAGATTTGCTGTTCATAGCTGTTTAAGACAATCTTGATGTATTTTGATACTTTGACAACGATTTTTCCAGTAGTTTAAAGGAAAACGATGTTTTTTTTTTTTGGTCGTTACAGTACGATAGAAAAAAAAGCTGTCAACTCCGTCAATGTTAATTTTTTTTCGTTTTAGATTTGCTGTTCATAGCTGTTTAAGACAATCTTGATGTATTTTGATACTTTGACAACGATTTTTCCAGTAGTTTAAAGGAAAACGATGTTTTTTTTTTGGTCGTTACAGTACGATAGAAAAAAAAGCTGTCAACTCCGTCAATGTTAATTTTTTTTCGTTTTAGATTTGCTGTTCATAGCTGTTTAAGACAATCTTGATGTATTTTGATACTTTGACAACGATTTTTCCAGTAGTTTAAAGGAAAACGATATTTTTTTTTTTTGGTCGTTACAGTACGATAGAAAAATAAATGCTGTTATCTACGTCAATATTAATTTTTTTTCGATTTAGATTTGCTTTTCATAGCTGCTTAAGGCAATCTTGATGTATTTTGATACTTTGACAACGATTTTTCCAGTAGTTTAGAAGAAAACGATGTTTTTTTTTTCTTTGGTCGTTACAGTACGAAAGATAAAAAAATTTCGTTAATATTAATTTTTTTTAATAAGATTGGCTTTTCCATTTTTCCAGTAGTTAAGAAGAAAACGATGTTTTTTTTTCTTTGGTCGTTACAGTACGAAAGAAAAAAAAATGCTGTTATCTCCGTCAATATTAATTTTTTTTCGATTTAGATTTGATTTTCATAGCTGTTTAAGACAATCTTGATGTATTTTGATACTTTGACAACGATTTTTCCAGTAGTTTAGAAGAAAACGATGTTTTTTTTTTTGTTCGTTACAGTACGAAAGATGAAAAATTTCGTTAATATTAATTTTTTTTTAATAAGATTGGCTTTTCCATTTTTCCAGTAGTTAAGAAGAAAACGATGTTTTTTTTTTCTTTGGTCGTTACAGTACGATAGAAAAAAAAAAGCTGTTATCTCCGTCAATTATAATTTGTTTAAGACAATCTTGATGTATTTTGATACTTTGACAACGATTTTTCCAGTAGCTTAGAAGAAAACGATGTGTTTGTTCTTTCATCGTCACAGTACGAAAGAAAAATAAATGCTGTTATCTCCGTCAATATTTTTTTTTTTTCGATTTAGATTGGCTTTTCATAGCTGTTTAAGACAATCTTGATGTATTTTGATACTTTGACAACGATTTTTCCAGTAATTTAGCAGAAAACGATGTTTTTTTTTTCTTTGGTCGTTACAGTACGATAGAAAAACAAATGCTGTTATCTACGTCAATATTAATTTTGTTTCGATTTAGATTTGCTTTTCATAGCTGTTTAAGACAATCTTTATGTATTTTGATACTTTGACAACGATTTTTTCAGTAGTTTAGAAGAAAACGCTGTTTTTTTTTATTTGGTCGTTACAGTACGATAGAAAAAAAAAAGCTGTCAACTCCGTCAATGTTAATTTTTTTTCGTTTTAGATTTGCTGTTCATAGCTGTTTAAGACAATCTTGATGTATTTTGATACTTTGACAACGATTTTTCCAGTAGTTTAGAAGAAAACGATGTTTTTTTTCTTTGGTCGTTACAGTACGAAAGAAAAATAAATGCTGTTATCTCCGTCAATATTAATTTTTTTTCTATTTAGATTTGCTTTTCATAGCTGTTAAAGACAATCTTGATGTATTTTGATACTTTGACAACGATTTTTCCAGTAGTTTAAAGGAAAGCGATGTTTTTTTTTTGGTCGTTACAGTACGATAGAAAAAAAAGCTGTCAACTCCGTCAATGTTAATTTTTTTTCGTTTTAGATTTGCTGTTCATAGCTGTTTAAGACAATCTTGATGTATTTTGATACTTTGACAACGATTTTTCCAGTAGTTTAAAGGAAAACGATGTTTTTTTTTTTTTGGTCGTTACAGTACGAAAGAAAAATAAATGCTGTTATCTACGTCAATATTAATTTTTTTTCGATTTAGATTTGCTGTTCATAGCTGCTTAAGGCAATCTTGATGTATTTTGATACTCTGACAACGATTTTCCCAGTAGCTTAGAAGAAAACGATGTTTTTTTTTTCTTTGATCGTTACAGTACGAAAGAAAAAAAAATGCTGTTATCTCCGTCAATATTAATTTTTTTCGATTTAGATTTGATTTTCATAGCTGTTTAAGACAATCTTGATGTATTTTGATACTTTGACAACGATTTTTCCAGTAGTTTAGAAGAGAACGATGTTTTTTTTTTTTGGTCGTTACAGTACGAAAGATGATAAATTTCGTTAATATTAATTTTTTTTTAATAAGATTGGCTTTTCCATTTTTCCAGTAGTTAAGAAGAAAACGATGTTTTTTTTTTCTTTGGTAGTCACAGTACGATAGAAAAAAAAAAAGCTGTTATCTCCGTCAATTATAATTTGTTTAAGACAATCTTGATGTATTTTGATACTTTGACAACGATTTTTCCAGTAGCTTAGAAGAAAACGATGTGTTTGCTCTTTGGTCGTCACAGTACGAAAGAAAAATAAATGCTGTAATCTCCGTCAATATTAATTTTTTTTTCGATTTAGATTGGCTTTTCATAGCTGTTTAAGACAATCTTGATGTATTTTGATAATTTGACAACGATTTTTCCAGTAATTTAGCAGAAAACGATGTTTTTTTTTTCTTTGGTCGTTACAGTACGATAGAAAAACAAATGCTATTATCTACGTCAATATTAATTTTTTTTCGATTTAGATTTGCTTTTCATAGCTGTTTAAGACAAACTTGATGTATTTTGATACTTTGACAACGATTTTTCCAGTAGTTTAGAAGAAAACGCTGTTTTTTTTTATTTGGTCGTTACAGTACGATAGAAAAAAAAAGCTGTCAACTCCGTCAATGTTAATTTTTTTCGATTTAGATTTGCTGTTCATAGCTGTTTAAGACAATCTTGATGTATTTTGATACTTTGACAACGATTTTTCCAGTAGTTTAGAAGAAAACGATGTTTTTTTTATCTTTGGTCGTCACAGTATGAAAGACAAAAAAATTGCGTTAATATTGTTTTTTTTTCGATTTAGATTTGCTTTTCATAGCTGTTTAAGACAATCTTGATGTATTTTGATACTTTGACAACGATTTTTCCAGTAGTTAAGAAGAAAACGATGTTTTTTTTTTTTGGTCGTTACAGTACGATAGAAAAAAAAGCTGTCAACTCCGTCAATGTTAATTTTTTTTCGTTTTAGATTTGCTGTTCATAGCTGTTTAAGACAATCTTGATGTATTTTGATACTTTGACAACGATTTTTCCAGTAGTTTAAAGGAAAACGATGTTTTTTTTTTGGTCGTTACAGTACGATAGAAAAAAAAGCTGTCAACTCCGTCAATGTTAATTTTTTTTCGTTTTAGATTTGCTGTTCATAGCTGTTTAAGACAATCTTGATGTATTTTGATACTTTGACAACGATTTTTCCAGTAGTTTAAAGGAAAACGATATTTTTTTTTTTTGGTCGTTACAGTACGATAGAAAAATAAATGCTGTTATCTCCGTCAATATTTTTTTTTTTTCGATTTAGATTGGCTTTTCATAGCTGTTTAAGACAATCTTGATGTATTTTGATACTTTGACAACGATTTTTCCAGTAATTTAGCAGAAAACGATGTTTTTTTTTTCTTTGGTCGTTACAGTACGATAGAAAAACAAATGCTGTTATCTACGTCAATATTAATTTTGTTTCGATTTAGATTTGCTTTTCATAGCTGTTTAAGACAATCTTTATGTATTTTGATACTTTGACAACGATTTTTTCAGTAGTTTAGAAGAAAACGCTGTTTTTTTTTATTTGGTCGTTACAGTACGATAGAAAAAAAAAAGCTGTCAACTCCGTCAATGTTAATTTTTTTTCGTTTTAGATTTGCTGTTCATAGCTGTTTAAGACAATCTTGATGTATTTTGATACTTTGACAACGATTTTTCCAGTAGTTTAGAAGAAAACGATGTTTTTTTTCTTTGGTCGTTACAGTACGAAAGAAAAATAAATGCTGTTATCTCCGTCAATATTAATTTTTTTTCTATTTAGATTTGCTTTTCATAGCTGTTAAAGACAATCTTGATGTATTTTGATACTTTGACAACGATTTTTCCAGTAGTTTAAAGGAAAGCGATGTTTTTTTTTTGGTCGTTACAGTACGATAGAAAAAAAAGCTGTCAACTCCGTCAATGTTAATTTTTTTTCGTTTTAGATTTGCTGTTCATAGCTGTTTAAGACAATCTTGATGTATTTTGATACTTTGACAACGATTTTTCCAGTAGTTTAAAGGAAAACGATGTTTTTTTTTTCTTTGATCGTTACAGTACGAAAGAAAAAAAAATGCTGTTATCTCCGTCAATATTAATTTTTTTCGATTTAGATTTGATTTTCATAGCTGTTTAAGACAATCTTGATGTATTTTGATACTTTGACAACGATTTTTCCAGTAGCTTAGAAGAAAACGATGTGTTTGTTCTTTCGTCGTCACAGTACGAAAGAAAAATAAATGCTGTTATCTCCGTCAATATTTTTTTTTTTTCGATTTAGATTGGCTTTTCATAGCTGTTTAAGACAATCTTGATGTATTTTGATACTTTGACAACGATTTTTCCAGTAATTTAGCAGAAAACGATGTTTTTTTTTTCTTTGGTCGTTACAGTACGATAGAAAAACAAATGCTGTTATCTACGTCAATATTAATTTTGTTTCGATTTAGATTTGCTTTTCATAGCTGTTTAAGACAATCTTTATGTATTTTGATACTTTGACAACGATTTTTTCAGTAGTTTAGAAGAAAACGCTGTTTTTTTTTATTTGGTCGTTACAGTACGATAGAAAAAAAAAAGCTGTCAACTCCGTCAATGTTAATTTTTTTTCGTTTTAGATTTGCTGTTCATAGCTGTTTAAGACAATCTTGATGTATTTTGATACTTTGACAACGATTTTTCCAGTAGTTTAGAAGAAAACGATGTTTTTTTTCTTTGGTCGTTACAGTACGAAAGAAAAATAAATGCTGTTATCTCCGTCAATATTAATTTTTTTTCTATTTAGATTTGCTTTTCATAGCTGTTAAAGACAATCTTGATGTATTTTGATACTTTGACAACGATTTTTCCAGTAGTTTAAAGGAAAGCGATGTTTTTTTTTTGGTCGTTACAGTACGATAGAAAAAAAAGCTGTCAACTCCGTCAATGTTAATTTTTTTTCGTTTTAGATTTGCTGTTCATAGCTGTTTAAGACAATCTTGATGTATTTTGATACTTTGACAACGATTTTTCCAGTAGTTTAAAGGAAAACGATGTTTTTTTTTTTTTGGTCGTTACAGTACGAAAGAAAAATAAATGCTGTTATCTACGTCAATATTAATTTTTTTTCGATTTAGATTTGCTGTTCATAGCTGCTTAAGGCAATCTTGATGTATTTTGATACTCTGACAACGATTTTCCCAGTAGCTTAGAAGAAAACGATGTTTTTTTTTTCTTTGATCGTTACAGTACGAAAGAAAAAAAAATGCTGTTATCTCCGTCAATATTAATTTTTTTCGATTTAGATTTGATTTTCATAGCTGTTTAAGACAATCTTGATGTATTTTGATACTTTGACAACGATTTTTCCAGTAGTTTAGAAGAGAACGATGTTTTTTTTTTTTGGTCGTTACAGTACGAAAGATGATAAATTTCGTTAATATTAATTTTTTTTTAATAAGATTGGCTTTTCCATTTTTCCAGTAGTTAAGAAGAAAACGATGTTTTTTTTTTCTTTGGTAGTCACAGTACGATAGAAAAAAAAAAAGCTGTTATCTCCGTCAATTATAATTTGTTTAAGACAATCTTGATGTATTTTGATACTTTGACAACGATTTTTCCAGTAGCTTAGAAGAAAACGATGTGTTTGTTCTTTGGTCGTCACAGTACGAAAGAAAAATAAATGCTGTAATCTCCGTCAATATTAATTTTTTTTTCGATTTAGATTGGCTTTTCATAGCTGTTTAAGACAATCTTGATGTATTTTGATAATTTGACAACGATTTTTCCAGTAATTTAGCAGAAAACGATGTTTTTTTTTTCTTTGGTCGTTACAGTACGATAGAAAAACAAATGCTATTATCTACGTCAATATTAATTTTTTTTCGATTTAGATTTGCTTTTCATAGCTGTTTAAGACAAACTTGATGTATTTTGATACTTTGACAACGATTTTTCCAGTAGTTTAGAAGAAAACGCTGTTTTTTTTTATTTGGTCGTTACAGTACGATAGAAAAAAAAAGCTGTCAACTCCGTCAATGTTAATTTTTTTCGATTTAGATTTGCTGTTCATAGCTGTTTAAGACAATCTTGATGTATTTTGATACTTTGACAACGATTTTTCCAGTAGTTTAGAAGAAAACGATGTTTTTTTTATCTTTGGTCGTCACAGTATGAAAGACAAAAAAATTGCGTTAATATTGTTTTTTTTTCGATTTAGATTTGCTTTTCATAGCTGTTTAAGACAATCTTGATGTATTTTGATACTTTGACAACGATTTTTCCAGTAGTTAAGAAGAAAACGATGTTTTTTTTTTTTGGTCGTTACAGTACGATAGAAAAAAAAGCTGTCAACTCCGTCAATGTTAATTTTTTTTCGTTTTAGATTTGCTGTTCATAGCTGTTTAAGACAATCTTGATGTATTTTGATACTTTGACAACGATTTTTCCAGTAGTTTAAAGGAAAACGATGTTTTTTTTTTGGTCGTTACAGTACGATAGAAAAAAAAGCTGTCAACTCCGTCAATGTTAATTTTTTTTCGTTTTAGATTTGCTGTTCATAGCTGTTTAAGACAATCTTGATGTATTTTGATACTTTGACAACGATTTTTCCAGTAGTTTAAAGGAAAACGATATTTTTTTTTTTTGGTCGTTACAGTACGATAGAAAAATAAATGCTGTTATCTACGTCAATATTAATTTTTTTTCGATTTAGATTTGCTTTTCATAGCTGTTTAAGACAATCTTGATGTATTTTGATACTTTGACAACGATTTTTCCAGTAGCTTAGAAGAAAACGATGTGTTTGTTCTTTGGTCGTCACAGTACGAAAGAAAAATAAATGCTGTAATCTCCGTCAATATTAATTTTTTTTTCGATTTAGATTGGCTTTTCATAGCTGTTTAAGACAATCTTGATGTATTTTGATACTTTGACAACGATTTTTCCAGTAGTTTAAAGGAAAACGATGTTTTTTTTTTGGTCGTTACAGTACGATAGAAAAAAAAGCTGTCAACTCCGTCAATGTTAATTTTTTTTCGTTTTAGATTTGCTGTTCATAGCTGTTTAAGACAATCTTGATGTATTTTGATACTTTGACAACGATTTTTCCAGTAGTTTAAAGGAAAACGATGTTTTTTTTTTTTGGTCGTTACAGTACGAAAGAAAAATAAATGCTGTTATCTACGTCAATATTAATTTTTTTTCGATTTAGATTTGCTGTTCATAGCTGCTTAAGGCAATCTTGATGTATTTTGATACTTTGACAACGATTTTCCCAGTAGCTTAGAAGAAAACGATGTTTTTTTTTTCTTTGATCGTTACAGTACGAAAGAAAAAAAAATGCTGTTATCTCCGTCAATGTTAATTTTTTTCGATTTAGATTTGATTTTCATAGCTGTTTAAGACAATCTTGATGTATTTTGATACTTTGACAACGATTTTTCCAGTAGTTTAGAAGAGAACGATGTTTTTTTTTTTTGGTCGTTACAGTACGAAAGATGATAAATTTCGTTAATATTAATTTTTTTTTAATAAGATTGGCTTTTCCATTTTTCCAGTAGTTAAGAAGAAAACGATGTTTTTTTTTCTTTGGTCGTTACAGTACGATAGAAAAAAAAAAGACGTTATCTCCGTCAATTATAATTTGTTTAAGACAATCTTGATGTATTTTGATACTTTGACAACGATTTTTCCAGTAGCTTAGAAGAAAACGATGTGTTTGTTCTTTGGTCGTCACAGTACGAAAGAAAAATAAATGCTGTTATCTCCGTCAATATTAATTTTTTTTCTATTTAGATTTGCTTTTCATAGTTGTTAAAGACAATCTTGATGTATTTTGATACTTTGACAACGATTTTTCCAGTAGTTTAAAGGAAAACGATGTTTTTTTTTTGGTCGTTACAGTACGATAGAAAAAAAAGCTGTCAACTCCGTCAATGTTAATTTTTTTTCGTTTTAGATTTGCTGTTCATAGCTGTTTAAGACAATCTTGATGTATTTTGATACTTTGACAACGATTTTTCCAGTAGTTTAAAGGAAAACGATGTTTTTTTTTTTTGGTCGTTACAGTACGAAAGAAAAATAAATGCTGTTATCTACGTCAATATTAATTTTTTTTCGATTTAGATTTGCTGTTCATAGCTGCTTAAGGCAATCTTGATGTATTTTGATACTTTGACAACGATTTTCCCAGTAGCTTAGAAGAAAACGATGTTTTTTTTTTCTTTGATCGTTACAGTACGAAAGAAAAAAAAATGCTGTTATCTCCGTCAATGTTAATTTTTTTCGATTTAGATTTGATTTTCATAGCTGTTTAAGACAATCTTGATGTATTTTGATACTTTGACAACGATTTTTCCAGTAGTTTAGAAGAGAACGATGTTTTTTTTTTTTGGTCGTTACAGTACGAAAGATGATAAATTTCGTTAATATTAATTTTTTTTTAATAAGATTGGCTTTTCCATTTTTCCAGTAGTTAAGAAGAAAACGATGTTTTTTTTTTCTTTGGTCGTTACAGTACGATAGAAAAAAAAAAGCTGTTATCTCCGTCAATTATAATTTGTTTAAGACAATCTTGATGTATTTTGATACTTTGACAACGATTTTTCCAGTAGCTTAGAAGAAAACGATGTGTTTGTTCTTTGGTCGTCACAGTACGAAAGAAAAATAAATGCTGTAATCTCCGTCAATATTAATTTTTTTTTCGATTTAGATTGGCTTTTCATAGCTGTTTAAGACAATCTTGATGTATTTTGATAATTTGACAACGATTTTTCCAGTAATTTAGCAGAAAACGATGTATTTTTTTTCTTTGGTCGTTACAGTACGATAGAAAAACAAATGCTATTATCTACGTCAATATTAATTTTTTTTCGATTTAGATTTGCTTTTCATAGCTGTTTAAGACAATCTTGATGTATTTTGATACTTTGACAACGATTTTTCCAGTAGTTTAGAAGAAAACGCTGTTTTTTTTTATTTGGTCGTTACAGTACGATAGAAAAAAAAAACTGTCAACTCCGTCAATGTTAATTTTTTTCGATTTAGATTTGCTGTTCATAGCTGTTTAAGACAATCTTGATGTATTTTGATACTTTGACAACGATTTTTCCAGTAGTTTAGAAGAAAACGATGTTTTTTTTATCTTTGGTCGTCACAGTACGAAAGAAAAATAAATGCTGTTATCTACGTCAATATTAATTTTTTTTCGATTTAGATTTGATTTTCATAGCTGTTTAAGACAATCTTGATGTATTTTGATACTTTGACAACGATTTTTCCAGTAGTTTAGAAGAGAACGATGTTTTTTTTTTTTGGTCGTTACAGTACGAAAGATGATAAATTTCGTTAATATTAATTTTTTTTTAATAAGATTGGCTTTTCCATTTTTCCAGTAGTTAAGAAGAAAACGATGTTTTTTTTTCTTTGGTCGTTACAGTACGATAGAAAAAAAAAAAGCTGTTATCTCCGTCAATTATAATTTGTTTAAGACAATCTTGATGTATTTTGATACTTTGACAACGATTTTTCCAGTAGCTTAGAAGAAAACGATGTGTTTGTTCTTTGGTCGTCACAGTACGAAAGAAAAATAAATGCTGTCAACTCCGTCAATGTTAATTTTTTTCGATTTAGATTTGCTGTTCATAGCTGTTTAAGACAATCTTGATGTATTTTGATACTTTGACAACGATTTTTCCAGTAGTTTAGAAGAAAACGATGTTTTTTTTATCTTTGGTCGTCACAGTATGAAAGACAAAAAAATTGCGTTAATATTGTTTTTTTTTCGATTTAGATTTGCTTTTCATAGCTGTTTAAGACAATCTTGATGTATTTTGATACTTTGACAACGATTTTTCCAGTAGTTTAAAGGAAAACGATGTTTTTTTTTTTTTGGTCGTTACAGTACGATAGAAAAAAAAAGCTGTCAACTCCGTCAATGTTAATTTTTTTTCGTTTTAGATTTGCTGTTCATAGCTGTTTAAGACAATCTTGATGTATTTTGATACTTTGACAACGATTTTCCCAGTAGCTTAGAAGAAAACGATGTTTTTTTTTTCTTTGATCGTTACAGTACGAAAGAAAAAAAAATGCTGTTATCTCCGTCAATGTTAATTTTTTTCGATTTAGATTTGATTTTCATAGCTGTTTAAGACAATCTTGATGTATTTTGATACTTTGACAACGATTTTTCCAGTAGTTTAGAAGAGAACGATGTTTTTTTTTTTTGGTCGTTACAGTACGAAAGATGATAAATTTCGTTAATATTAATTTTTTTTTAATAAGATTGGCTTTTCCATTTTTCCAGTAGTTAAGAAGAAAACGATGTTTTTTTTTTCTTTGGTCGTTACAGTACGATAGAAAAAAAAAAGCTGTTATCTCCGTCAATTATAATTTGTTTAAGACAATCTTGATGTATTTTGATACTTTGACAACGATTTTTCCAGTAGCTTAGAAGAAAACGATGTGTTTGTTCTTTGGTCGTCACAGTACGAAAGAAAAATAAATGCTGTAATCTCCGTCAATATTAATTTTTTTTTCGATTTAGATTGGCTTTTCATAGCTGTTTAAGACAATCTTGATGTATTTTGATAATTTGACAACGATTTTTCCAGTAATTTAGCAGAAAACGATGTATTTTTTTTCTTTGGTCGTTACAGTACGATAGAAAAACAAATGCTATTATCTACGTCAATATTAATTTTTTTTCGATTTAGATTTGCTTTTCATAGCTGTTTAAGACAATCTTGATGTATTTTGATACTTTGACAACGATTTTTCCAGTAGTTTAGAAGAAAACGATGTTTTTTTTATCTTTGGTCGTCACAGTATGAAAGACAAAAAAATTGCGTTAATATTGTTTTTTTTTCGATTTAGATTTGCTTTTCATAGCTGTTTAAGACAATCTTGATGTATTTTGATACTTTGACAACGATTTTTCCAGTAGTTTAAAGGAAAACGATGTTTTTTTTTTTTTGGTCGTTACAGTACGATAGAAAAAAAAAGCTGTCAACTCCGTCAATGTTAATTTTTTTTCGTTTTAGATTTGCTGTTCATAGCTGTTTAAGACAATCTTGATGTATTTTGATACTTTGACAACGATTTTTCCAGTAGTTTAAAGGAAAACGATATTTTTTTTTTTTGGTCGTTACAGTACGATAGAAAAATAAATGCTGTTATCTACGTCAATATTAATTTTTTTTCTATTTAGATTTGCTTTTCATAGCTGTTTTAGACAATCTTGATGTATTTTGATACTTTGACAACGATTTTTCCAGTAGCTTAGAAGAAAACGATGTGTTTGTTGTTTGGTCGTCACAGTACGAAAGAGAAATAAATGCTGTAATCTCCGTCAATATTAATTTTTTTTTCGATTTAGATTGGCTTTTCATAGCTGTTTAAGACAATCTTGATGTATTTTGATAATTTGACAACGATTTTTCCAGTAATTTAGCAGAAAACGATGTTTTTTTTTTCTTTGGTCGTTACAGTACGAAAGAAAAACAAATGTTATTATCTACGTCAATATTAATTTTTTTTCGATTTAGATTTGCTTTTCATAGCTTTTTAAGACAATCTTGATGTATTTTGATACTTTGACAACGATTTTTCCAGTAGTTTAGAAGAAAACGATGTTTTTTTTTTATTTGATCGTTACAGTACGATAGAAAAAAAAAGCTGTCAACTCCGTCAATGTTAATTTTTTTTCGTTTTAGATTTGCTGTTCATAGCTGTTTAAGACAATCTTGATGTATTTTGATACTTTGACAACGATTTTTCCAGTAGTTTAGAAGAAAACGATGTTTTTTTTCTTTGGTCGTTACAGTACGAAAGAAAAATAAATGCTGTTATCTCCGTCAATATTAATTTTTTTTCTATTTAGATTTGCTTTTCATAGCTGTTTAAGACAATCTTGATGTATTTTGATACTTTGACAACGATTTTTCCAGTAGTTTAAAGGAAAACGATGTTTTTTTTTTTTTGGTCGTTACAGTACGATAGAAAAAAAAAGCTGTCAACTCCGTCAATGTTAATTTTTTTTCGTTTTAGATTTGCTGTTCATAGCTGTTTAAGACAATCTTGATGTATTTTGATACTTTGACAACGATTTTTCCAGTAGTTTAAAGGAAAGCGATATTTTTTTTTTTTGGTCGTTACAGTACGATAGAAAAATAAATGCTGTTATCTACGTCAATATTAATTTTTTTTCTATTTAGATTTGCTTTTCATAGCTGTTTAAGACAATCTTGATGTATTTTGATACTTTGACAACGATTTTTCCAGTAGCTTAGAAGAAAACGATGTGTTTGTTCTTTGGTCGTCACAGTACGAAAGAAAAATAAATGCTGTAATCTCCGTCAATATTAATTTTTTTTTCGATTTAGATTGGCTTTTCATAGCTGTTTAAGACAATCTTGATGTATTTTGATAATTTGACAACGATTTTTCCAGTAATTTAGCAGAAAACGATGTTTTTTTTTTCTTTGGTCGTTACAGTACGATAGAAAAACAAATGCTATTATCTACGTCAATATTAATTTTTTTTCGATTTAGATTTGCTTTTCATAGCTGTTTAAGACAATCTTGATGTATTTTGATACTTTGACAACGATTTTTCCAGTAGTTTAGAGAAAACGATTTTTTTTTTATTTGGTCGTTACAGTACGATAGAAAAAAAGCTGTCAACTCCGTCAATGTTAATTTTTTTTCGTTTTAGATTTGCTGTTCATAGCTGTTTAAGACAATCTTGATGTATTTTGATACTTTGACAACGATTTTTCAAGTAATTTAGTAGAAAACGATGTTTTTTTTCTTTGGTCGTTACAGTACGAAAGAAAAAAAAATGCTGTTATCTCCGTCAATGTTAATTTTTTTCGATTTAGATTTGATTTTCATAGCTGTTTAAGACAATCTTGATGTATTTTGATACTTTGACAACGATTTTTCCAGTAGTTTAGAAGAGAACGATGTTTTTTTTTTTTTGGTCGTTACAGTACGAAAGATGATAAATTTCGTTAATATTAATTTTTTTTTAATAAGATTGGCTTTTCCATTTTTCCAGTAGTTAAGAAGAAAACGATTTTTTTTTTTTTCTTTGGTCGTTACAGTACGATAGAAAAAAAAAAGCTGTTATCTCCGTCAATTATAATTTGTTTAAGACAATCTTGATGTATTTTGATACTTTGACAACGATTTTTCCAGTAGTTTAAAGGAAAACGATATTTTTTTTTTTTGGTCGTTACAGTACGAAAGAAAAATAAATGCCGTTATCTACGTCAATATTAATTTTTTTTCGATTTAGATTTGCTTTTCATAGCTGTTTAAGACAATCTTGATGTATTTTGATACTTTGACAACGATTTTTCCAGTAGCTTAGAAGAAAACGATGTGTTTGTTCTTTGGTCGTCACAGTACGAAAGAAAAATAAATGCTGTAATCTCCGTCAATATTAATTTTTTTTTCGATTTAGATTGGCTTTTCATAGCTGTTTAAGACAATCTTGATGTATTTTTATAATTTGACAACGATTTTTCCAGTAATTTAGCAGAAAACGATGTTTTTTTTTTCTTTGGTCGTTACAGTACGATAGAAAAACAAATGCTATTATCTACGTCAATATTAATTTTTTTTCGATTTAGATTTGCTTTTCATAGCTGTTTAAGACAATCTTGATGTATTTTGATACTTTGACAACGATTTTTCCAGTAGTTTAGAAGAAAACGCTGTTTTTTTTTTATTTGATCGTTACAGTACGATAGAAACAAAAAGCTGTCAACTCCGTCAATGTTAATTTTTTTTCGTTTTAGATTTGCTGTTCATAGCTGTTTAAGACAATCTTGATGTATTTTGATACTTTGACAACGATTTTTCCAGTAGTTTAGAAGAAAACGATGTTTTTTTTCTTTGGTCGTTACAGTACGAAAGAAAAATAAATGCTGTTATCTCCGTCAATATTAATTTTTTTTCTATTTAGATTTGCTTTTCATAGCTGTTTAAGACAATCTTGATGTATTTTGATACTTTGACAACGATTTTTCCAGTAGTTTAAAGGAAAACGATGTTTTTTTTTTTGGTCGTTACAGTACGATAGAAAAAGAAGCTGTCAACTCCGTCAATATTAATTTTTTTTCGTTTTAGATTTGCTGTTCATAGCTGTTTAAGACAATCTTGATGTATTTTGATACTTTGACAACGATTTTTCCAGTAGTTTAAAGGAAAACAATATTTTTTTTTTTTGTTCGTTACAGTACGAAAGAAAAATAAATGCTGTTTTCTACGTCAATATTAATTTTTTTTCGATTTAGATTTGCTTTTCATAGCTGTTTAAGACAATCTTGATGTATTTTGATACTTTGACAACGATTTTTCCAGTAGTTTAGAGAAAACGATGTTTTTTTTTATTTGGTCGTTACAGTACGATAGAAAAAAAGCTGTCAACTCCGTCAATGTTAATTTTTTTTCGTTTTAGATTTGCTGTTCATAGCTGTTTAAGACAATCTTGATGTATTTTGATACTTTGACAACGATTTTTCAAGTAATTTAGTAGAAAACGATGTTTTTTTTCTTTGGTCGTTACAGTACGAAAGAAAAAAAAATGCTGTTATCTCCGTCAATGTTAATTTTTTTCGATTTAGATTTGATTTTCATAGCTGTTTAAGACAATCTTGATGTATTTTGATACTTTGACAACGATTTTTCCAGTAGTTTAGAAGAAAACGATGTTTTTTTTTTTTGGTCGTTACAGTACGAAAGATGATAAATTTCGTTAATATTAATTTTTTTTTAATAAGATTGGCTTTTCCATTTTTCCAGTATTTAAGAAGAAAACGATGTTTTTTTTTTCTTTGGTCGTTACAGTACGATAGAAAAAAAAAAGCTGTTATCTCCGTCAATTATAATTTGTTTAAGACAATCTTGATGTATTTTGATACTTTGACAACGATTTTTCCAGTAGCTTAGAAGAAAACGATGTGTTTGTTCTTTGGTCGTCACAGTACGAAAGAAAAATAAATGCTGTTATCTCCGTCAATATTAATTTTTTTTTCGATTTAGATTGGCTTTTCATAGCTGTTTAAGACAATCTTGATGTATTTTGATAATTTGACAACGATTTTTCCAGTAATTTAGCAGAAAACGATGTTTTTTTTTTCTTTGGTCGTTACAGTACGATAGAAAAACAAATGCTATTATCTACGTCAATATTAATTTTTTTTCGATTTAGATTTGCTTTTCATAGCTGTTTAAGACAATCTTGATGTATTTTGATACTTTGACAACGATTTTTCCAGTAGTTTAGAAGAAAACGATGTTTTTTTTCTTTGGTCGTTACAGTACGAAAGAAAAATAAATGCTGTTATCTCCGTCAATATTAATTTTTTTTCTATTTAGATTTGTTTTTCATAGCTGTTTAAGACAATCTTGATGTATTTTGATACTTTGACAACGATTTTTCCAGTAGTTTAAAGGAAAACGATGTTTTTTTTTTTGGTCGTTACAGTACGATAGAAAAAGAAGCTGTCAACTCCGTCTATATTAATTTTTTTTCGTTTTAGATTTGCTGTTCATAGCTGTTTAAGACAATCTTGATGTATTTTGATACTTTGACAACGATTTTTCCAGTAGTTTAAAGGAAAACAATATTTTTTTTTTTGGTCGTTACAGTACGAAAGAAAAATAAATGCTGTTATCTACGTCAATATTAATTTTTTTTCGATTTAGATTTGCTGTTCATAGCTGTTTAAGACAATCTTGATGTATTTTGATACTTTGACAACGATTTTTCCAGTAGTTTAGAAGAGAACGATGTTTTTTTTTTTTGGTCGTTACAGTACGAAAGATGATAAATTTCGTTAATATTAATTTTTTTTTAATAAGATTGGCTTTTCCATTTTTCCAGTAGTTAAGAAGAAAACGATGTTTTTTTTTTCTTTGGTCGTTACAGTACGATAGAAAAAAAAAAGCTGTTATCTCCGTCAATTATAATTTGTTTAAGACAATCTTGATGTATTTTGATACTTTGACAACGATTTTTCCAGTAGTTTAAAGGAAAACGATATTTTTTTTTTTTGGTCGTTACAGTACGAAAGAAAAATAAATGCTGTTATCTACGTCAATATTAATTTTTTTTCGATTTAGATTTGCTTTTCATAGCTGTTTAAGACAATCTTGATGTATTTTGATACTTTGACAACGATTTTTCCAGTAATTTAGCAGAAAACGATGTTTTTTTTTTCTTTGGTCGTTACAGTACGATAGAAAAACAAATGCTATTATCTACGTCAATATTAATTTTTTTTCGATTTAGATTTGCTTTTCATAGCTGTTTAAGACAATCTTGATGTATTTTGATACTTTGACAACGATTTTTCCAGTAGTTTAGAAGAAAACGATGTTTTTTTTTATTTGATCGTTACAGTACGATAGAAAAAAAAAGCTGTCAACTCCGTCAATGTTAATTTTTTTTCGTTTTAGATTTGCTGTTCATAGCTGTTTAAGACAATCTTGATGTATTTTGATACTTTGACAACGATTTTTCCAGTAGTTTAGAAGAAAACGCTGTTTTTTTTTATTTGATCGTTACAGTACGATAGAAAAATAAATGCTGTTATCTACGTCAATATTAATTTTTTTTCGATTTAGATTTGCTTTTCATAGCTGTTTAAGACAATCTTGATGTATTTTGATACTTTGACAACGATTTTTCCAGTAGTTTAGAGAAAACGATTTTTTTTTTATTTGGTCGTTACAGTACGATAGAAAAAAAGCTGTCAACTCCGTCAATGTTAATTTTTTTTCGTTTTAGATTTGCTGTTCATAGCTGTTTAAGACAATCTTGATGTATTTTGATACTTTGACAACGATTTTTCCAGTAATTTAGCAGAAAACGATGTTTTTTTTTTCTTTGGTCGTTACAGTACGATAGAAAAACAAATGCTATTATCTACGTCAATATTAATTTTTTTTCGATTTAGATTTGCTTTTCATAGCTGTTTAAGACAATCTTGATGTATTTTGATACTTTGACAACGATTTTTCCAGTAATTTAGCAGAAAACGATGTTTTTTTTTTCTTTGGTCGTTACAGTACGATAGAAAAACAAATGCTATTATCTACGTCAATATTAATTTTTTTTCGATTTAGATTTGCTTTTCATAGCTGTTTAAGACAATCTTGATGTATTTTGATACTTTGACAACGATTTTTCCAGTAGTTTAGAGAAAACGATTTTTTTTTTATTTGGTCGTTACAGTACGATAGAAAAAAAGCTGTCAACTCCGTCAATGTTAATTTTTTTTCGTTTTAGATTTGCTGTTCATAGCTGTTTAAGACAATCTTGATGTATTTTGATACTTTGACAACGATTTTTCAAGTAATTTAGTAGAAAACGATGTTTTTTTTCTTTGGTCGTTACAGTACGAAAGAAAAAAAATGCTGTTATCTCCGTCAATGTTAATTTTTGTCGATTTAGATTTGATTTTCATAGCTGTTTAAGACAATCTTGATGTATTTTGATACTTTGACAACGATTTTTCCAGTAGTTTAGAAGAGAACGATGTTTTTTTTTTTTGGTCGTTACAGTACGAAAGATGATAAATTTCGTTAATATTAATTTTTTTTTAATAAGATTGGCTTTTCCATTTTTCCAGTAGTTAAGAAGAAAACGATGTTTTTTTTTCTTTGGTCGTTACAGTACGATAGAAAAAAAAAAGCTGTTATCTCCGTCAATTATAATTTGTTTAAGACAATCTTGATGTATTTTGATACTTTGACAACGATTTTTCCAGTAGTTTAAAGGAAAACGATGTGTTTGTTCTTTGGTCGTCACAGTACGAAAGAAAAATAAATGCTGTAATCTCCGTCAATATTAATTTTTTTTTCGATTTAGATTGGCTTTTCATAGCTGTTTAAGACAATCTTGATGTATTTTGATAATTTGACAACGATTTTTCCAGTAATTTAGCAGAAAACGATGTTTTTTTTTTCTTTGGTCGTTACAGTACGATAGAAAAACAAATGCTATTATCTACGTCAATATTAATTTTTTTTCGATTTAGATTTGCTTTTAATAGCTGTTTAAGACAATCTTGATGTATTTTGATACTTTGACAACGATTTTTCCAGTAGTTTAGAAGAAAACGATGTTTTTTTTCTTTGGTCGTTACAGTACGAAAGAAAAATAAATGCTGTTATCTCCGTCAATATTAATTTTTTTTCTATTTAGATTTGTTTTTCATAGCTGTTTAAGACAATCTTGATGTATTTTGATACTTTGACAACGATTTTTCCAGTAGTTTAAAGGAAAACGATGTTTTTTTTTTTGGTCGTTACAGTACGATAGAAAAAGAAGCTGTCAACTCCGTCTATATTAATTTTTTTTCGTTTTAGATTTGCTGTTCATAGCTGTTTAAGACAATCTTGATGTATTTTGATACTTTGACAACGATTTTTCCAGTAGTTTAAAGGAAAACAATATTTTTTTTTTTGGTCGTTACAGTACGAAAGAAAAATAAATGCTGTTATCTACGTCAATATTAATTTTTTTTCGATTTAGATTTGCTGTTCATAGCTGTTTAAGACAATCTTGATGTATTTTGATACTTTGACAACGATTTTTCCAGTAGTTTAGAAGAGAACGATGTTTTTTTTTTTTGGTCGTTACAGTACGAAAGATGATAAATTTCGTTAATATTAATTTTTTTTTAATAAGATTGGCTTTTCCATTTTTCCAGTAGTTAAGAAGAAAACGATGTTTTTTTTTTCTTTGGTCGTTACAGTACGATAGAAAAAAAAAAGCTGTTATCTCCGTCAATTATAATTTGTTTAAGACAATCTTGATGTATTTTGATACTTTGACAACGATTTTTCCAGTAGTTTAAAGGAAAACGATATTTTTTTTTTTTGGTCGTTACAGTACGAAAGAAAAATAAATGCTGTTATCTACGTCAATATTAATTTTTTTTCGATTTAGATTTGCTTTTCATAGCTGTTTAAGACAATCTTGATGTATTTTGATACTTTGACAACGATTTTTCCTGTAATTTAGCAGAAAACGATGTTTTTTTTTTCTTTGGTCGTTACAGTACGATAGAAAAACAAATGCTATTATCTACGTCAATATTAATTTTTTTTCGATTTAGATTTGCTTTTCATAGCTGTTTAAGACAATCTTGATGTATTTTGATACTTTGACAACGATTTTTCCAGTAGTTTAGAAGAAAACGCTGTTTTTTTTTATTTGATCGTTACAGTACGATAGAAAAAAAAAGCTGTCAACTCCGTCAATGTTAATTTTTTTTCGTTTTAGATTTGCTGTTCATAGCTGTTTAAGACAATCTTGATGTATTTTGATACTTTGACAACGATTTTTCCAGTAGTTTAGAAGAAAACGCTGTTTTTTTTTATTTGATCGTTACAGTACGATAGAAAAATAAATGCTGTTATCTACGTCAATATTAATTTTTTTTCGATTTAGATTTGCTTTTCATAGCTGTTTAAGACAATCTTGATGTATTTTGATACTTTGACAACGATTTTTCCAGTAGTTTAGAGAAAACGATTTTTTTTTTATTTGGTCGTTACAGTACGATAGAAAAAAAGCTGTCAACTCCGTCAATGTTAATTTTTTTTCGTTTTAGATTTGCTGTTCATAGCTGTTTAAGACAATCTTGATGTATTTTGATACTTTGACAACGATTTTTCCAGTAATTTAGCAGAAAACGATGTTTTTTTTTTCTTTGGTCGTTACAGTACGATAGAAAAACAAATGCTATTATCTACGTCAATATTAATTTTTTTTCGATTTAGATTTGCTTTTCATAGCTGTTTAAGACAATCTTGATGTATTTTGATACTTTGACAACGATTTTTCCAGTAATTTAGCAGAAAACGATGTTTTTTTTTTCTTTGGTCGTTACAGTACGATAGAAAAACAAATGCTATTATCTACGTCAATATTAATTTTTTTTCGATTTAGATTTGCTTTTCATAGCTGTTTAAGACAATCTTGATGTATTTTGATACTTTGACAACGATTTTTCCAGTAGTTTAGAGAAAACGATTTTTTTTTTATTTGGTCGTTACAGTACGATAGAAAAAAAGCTGTCAACTCCGTCAATGTTAATTTTTTTTCGTTTTAGATTTGCTGTTCATAGCTGTTTAAGACAATCTTGATGTATTTTGATACTTTGACAACGATTTTTCAAGTAATTTAGTAGAAAACGATGTTTTTTTTCTTTGGTCGTTACAGTACGAAAGAAAAAAAATGCTGTTATCTCCGTCAATGTTAATTTTTGTCGATTTAGATTTGATTTTCATAGCTGTTTAAGACAATCTTGATGTATTTTGATACTTTGACAACGATTTTTCCAGTAGTTTAGAAGAGAACGATGTTTTTTTTTTTTGGTCGTTACAGTACGAAAGATGATAAATTTCGTTAATATTAATTTTTTTTTAATAAGATTGGCTTTTCCATTTTTCCAGTAGTTAAGAAGAAAACGATGTTTTTTTTTCTTTGGTCGTTACAGTACGATAGAAAAAAAAAAGCTGTTATCTCCGTCAATTATAATTTGTTTAAGACAATCTTGATGTATTTTGATACTTTGACAACGATTTTTCCAGTAGTTTAAAGGAAAACGATGTGTTTGTTCTTTGGTCGTCACAGTACGAAAGAAAAATAAATGCTGTAATCTCCGTCAATATTAATTTTTTTTTCGATTTAGATTGGCTTTTCATAGCTGTTTAAGACAATCTTGATGTATTTTGATAATTTGACAACGATTTTTCCAGTAATTTAGCAGAAAACGATGTTTTTTTTTTCTTTGGTCGTTACAGTACGATAGAAAAACAAATGCTATTATCTACGTCAATATTAATTTTTTTTCGATTTAGATTTGCTTTTCATAGCTGTTTAAGACAATCTTGATGTATTTTGATACTTTGACAACGATTTTTCCAGTAGTTTAGAAGAAAACGATGTTTTTTTTTATTTGATCGTTACAGTACGATAGAAAAAAAAAGCTGTCAACTCCGTCAATGTTAATTTTTTTTCGTTTTAGATTTGCTGTTCATAGCTGTTTAAGACAATCTTGATGTATTTTGATACTTTGACAACGATTTTTCCAGTAGTTTAGAAGAAAACGCTGTTTTTTTTTATTTGATCGTTACAGTACGATAGAAAAATAAATGCTGTTATCTACGTCAATATTAATTTTTTTTCGATTTAGATTTGCTTTTCATAGCTGTTTAAGACAATCTTGATGTATTTTGATACTTTGACAACGATTTTTCCAGTAGTTTAGAGAAAACGATTTTTTTTTTATTTGGTCGTTACAGTACGATAGAAAAAAAGCTGTCAACTCCGTCAATGTTAATTTTTTTTCGTTTTAGATTTGCTGTTCATAGCTGTTTAAGACAATCTTGATGTATTTTGATACTTTGACAACGATTTTTCAAGTAATTTAGTAGAAAACGATGTTTTTTTTCTTTGGTCGTTACAGTACGAAAGAAAAAAAATGCTGTTATCTCCGTCAATGTTAATTTTTGTCGATTTAGATTTGATTTTCATAGCTGTTTAAGACAATCTTGATGTATTTTGATACTTTGACAACGATTTTTCCAGTAGTTTAGAAGAGAACGATGTTTTTTTTTTTTGGTCGTTACAGTACGAAAGATGATAAATTTCGTTAATATTAATTTTTTTTTAATAAGATTGGCTTTTCCATTTTTCCAGTAGTTAACAAGAAAACGATGTTTTTTTTTTCATTGGTCGTTACAGTACGATAGAAAAAAAAAAGCTGTTATCTCCATCAATTATAATTTGTTTAAGACAATCTTGATGTATTTTGATACTTTGACAACGATTTTTCCAGTAGTTTAAAGGAAAACGATATTTTTTTTTTTTGGTCGTTACAGTACGAAAGAAAAATAAATGCTGTTATCTACGTCAATATTAATTTTTTTTCGATTTAGATTTGCTTTTCATAGCTGTTTAAGACAATCTTGATGTATTTTGATACTTTGACAACGATTTTTCCAGTAATTTAGCAGAAAACGATGTTTTTTTTTTCTTTGGTCGTTACAGTACGATAGAAAAACAAATGCTATTATCTACGTCAATATTAATTTTTTTTCGATTTAGATTTGCTTTTCATAGCTGTTTAAGACAATCTTGATGTATTTTGATACTTTGACAACGATTTTTCCAGTAGTTTAGAAGAAAACGATGTTTTTTTTTATTTGATCGTTACAGTACGATAGAAAAAAAAAGCTGTCAACTCCGTCAATGTTAATTTTTTTTCGTTTTAGATTTGCTGTTCATAGCTGTTTAAGACAATCTTGATGTATTTTGATACTTTGACAACGATTTTTCCAGTAGTTTAGAAGAAAACGCTGTTTTTTTTTATTTGTTCGTTACAGTACGATAGAAAAATAAATGCTGTTATCTACGTCAATATTAATTTTTTTTCGATTTAGATTTGCTTTTCATAGCTGTTTAAGACAATCTTGATGTATTTTGATACTTTGACAACGATTTTTCCAGTAGTTTAGAAGAAAACGCTGTTTTTTTTTATTTGATCGTTACAGTACGATAGAAAAAAAAAGCTGTCAACTCCGTCAATGTTAATTTTTTTTCGTTTTAGATTTGCTGTTCATAGCTGTTTAAGACAATCTTGATGTATTTTGATACTTTGACAACGATTTTTCCAGTAGTTTAGAAGAAAACGATGTTTTTTTTTTTTGGTCGTTACAGTACGAAAGAAAAATAAATGCTGTTATCTCCGTCAATATTAATTTTTTTTTCGATTTAGATTGGCTTTTCATAGCTGTTTAAGACAATCTTGATGTATTTTGATAATTTGACAACGATTTTTCCAGTAATTTAGCAGAAAACGATGTTTTTTTTTTCTTTGGTCGTTACAGTACGATAGAAAAACAAATGCTATTATCTACGTCAATATTAATTTTTTTTCGATTTAGATTTGCTTTTCATAGCTGTTTAAGACAATCTTGATGTATTTTGATACTTTGACAACGATTTTTCCAGTAGTTTAGAAGAAAACGATGTTTTTTTTTATTTGATCGTTACAGTACGATAGAAAAAAAAAGCTGTCAACTCCGTCAATGTTAATTTTTTTTCGTTTTAGATTTGCTGTTCATAGCTGTTTAAGACAATCTTGATGTATTTTGATACTTTGACAACGATTTTTCCAGTAGTTTAGAAGAAAACGCTGTTTTTTTTTATTTGATCGTTACAGTACGATAGAAAAATAAATGCTGTTATCTACGTCAATATTAATTTTTTTTCGATTTAGATTTGCTTTTCATAGCTGTTTAAGACAATCTTGATGTATTTTGATACTTTGACAACGATTTTTCCAGTAGTTTAGAAGAAAACGATGTTTTTTTTTATTTGATCGTTACAGTACGATAGAAAAAAAAAGCTGTCAACTCCGTCAATGTTAATTTTTTTTCGTTTTAGATTTGCTGTTCATAGCTGTTTAAGACAATCTTGATGTATTTTGATAATTTGACAACGATTTTTCCAGTAATTTAGCAGAAAACGATGTTTTTTTTTTCTTTGGTCGTTACAGTACGATAGAAAAACAAATGCTATTATCTACGTCAATATTAATTTTTTTTCGATTTAGATTTGCTTTTCATAGCTGTTTAAGACAATCTTGATGTATTTTGATACTTTGACAACGATTTTTCCAGTAGTTTAGAAGAAAACGCTGTTTTTTTTTATTTGATCGTTACAGTACGAAAGAAAAATAAATGCTGTAATCTCCGTCAATATTAATTTTTTTTTCGATTTAGATTGGCTTTTCATAGCTGTTTAAGACAATCTTGATGTATTTTGATACTTTGACAACGATTTTTCCAGTAGTTTAGAAGAAAACGATGTTTTTTTTTATTTGATCGTTACAGTACGATAGAAAAAAAAAGCTGTCAACTCCGTCAATGTTAATTTTTTTTCGTTTTAGATTTGCTGTTCATAGCTGTTTAAGACAATCTTGATGTATTTTGATACTTTGACAACGATTTTTCCAGTAGTTTAGAAGAAAACGCTGTTTTTTTTTATTTGATCGTTACAGTACGATAGAAAAATAAATGCTGTTATCTACGTCAATATTAATTTTTTTTCGATTTAGATTTGCTTTTCATAGCTGTTTAAGACAATCTTGATGTATTTTGATACTTTGACAACGATTTTTCCAGTAGTTTAGAAGAAAACGCTGTTTTTTTTTATTTGATCGTTACAGTACGATAGAAAAAAAAAGCTGTCAACTCCGTCAATGTTAATTTTTTTTCGTTTTAGATTTGCTGTTCATAGCTGTTTAAGACAATCTTGATGTATTTTGATACTTTGACAACGATTTTTCCAGTAGTTTAGAAGAAAACGATGTTTTTTTTCTTTGGTCGTTACAGTACGAAAGAAAAATAAATGCTGTTATCTCCGTCAATATTAATTTTTTTTCTATTTAGATTTGCTTTTCATAGCTGTTTAAGACAATCTTGATGTATTTTGATACTTTGACAACGATTTTTCCAGTAGTTTAAAGGAAAACGATGTTTTTTTTTATTTGATCGTTACAGTACGATAGAAAAAGAAGCTGTCAACTCCGTCTATATTAATTTTTTTTCGTTTTAGATTTGCTGTTCATAGCTGTTTAAGACAATCTTGATGTATTTTGATACTTTGACAACGATTTTTCCAGTAGTTTAAAGGAAAACAATATTTTTTTTTTTGGTCGTTACAGTACGAAAGAAAAATAAATGCTGTTATCTACGTCAATATTAATTTTTTTTCGATTTAGATTTGCTTTTCATAGCTGTTTAAGACAATCTTGATGTATTTTGATACTTTGACAACGATTTTTCCAGTAGTTTAGAGAAAACGATTTTTTTTTTATTTGGTCGTTACAGTACGATAGAAAAAAAGCTGTCAACTCCGTCAATGTTAATTTTTTTTCGTTTTAGATTTGCTGTTCATAGCTGTTTAAGACAATCTTGATGTATTTTGATACTTTGACAACGATTTTTCAAGTAATTTAGTAGAAAACGATGTTTTTTTTCTTTGGTCGTTACAGTACGAAAGAAAAAAAATGCTGTTATCTCCGTCAATGTTAATTTTTGTCGATTTAGATTTGATTTTCATAGCTGTTTAAGACAATCTTGATGTATTTTGATACTTTGACAACGATTTTTCCAGTAGTTTAGAAGAGAACGATGTTTTTTTTTTTTGGTCGTTACAGTACGAAAGATGATAAATTTCGTTAATATTAATTTTTTTTTAATAAGATTGGCTTTTCCATTTTTCCAGTAGTTAAGAAGAAAACGATGTTTTTTTTTCTTTGGTCGTTACAGTACGATAGAAAAAAAAAAGCTGTTATCTCCGTCAATTATAATTTGTTTAAGACAATATTGATGTATTTTGATACTTTGACAACGATTTTTCCAGTAGTTTAAAGGAAAACGATATTTTTTTTTTTTGGTCGTTACAGTACGAAAGAAAAATAAATGCTGTTATCTACGTCAATATTAATTTTTTTTCGATTTAGATTTGCTTTTCATAGCTGTTTAAGACAATCTTGATGTATTTTGATACTTTGACAACGATTTTTCCAGTAGCTTAGATGAAAACGATGTGTTTGTTCTTTGGTCGTCACAGTACGAAAGAAAAATAAATGCTGTAATCTCCGTCAATATTAATTTTTTTTTCGATTTAGATTGGCTTTTCATAGCTGTTTAAGACAATCTTGATGTATTTTGATAATTTGACAACGATTTTTCCAGTAATTTAGCAGAAAACGATGTTTTTTTTTTCTTTGGTCGTTACAGTACGATAGAAAAACAAATGCTATTATCTACGTCAATATTAATTTTTTTTCGATTTAGATTTGCTTTTCATAGCTGTTTAAGACAATCTTGATGTATTTTGATACTTTGACAACGATTTTTCCAGTAGTTTAGAAGAAAACGCTGTTTTTTTTTATTTGATCGTTACAGTACGATAGAAAAAAAAAGCTGTCAACTCCGTCAATGTTAATTTTTTTTCGTTTTAGATTTGCTGTTCATAGCTGTTTAAGACAATCTTGATGTATTTTGATACTTTGACAACGATTTTTCCAGTAGTTTAGAAGAAAACGATGTTTTTTTTCTTTGGTCGTTACAGTACGAAAGAAAAATAAATGCTGTTATCTCCGTCAATATTAATTTTTTTTCTATTTAGATTTGCTTTTCATAGCTGTTTAAGACAATCTTGATGTATTTTGATACTTTGACAACGATTTTTCCAGTAGTTTAAAGGAAAACGATGTTTTTTTTTTGGTCGTTACAGTACGATAGAAAAAGAAGCTGTCAACTCCGTCAATATTAATTTTTTTTCGTTTTAGATTTGCTGTTCATAGCTGTTTAAGACAATCTTGATGTATTTTGATACTTTGACAACGATTTTTCCAGTAGTTTAAAGGAAAACAATATATTTTTTTTTGGTCGTTACAGTACGAAAGAAAAATAAATGCTGTTTTCTACGTCAATATTAATTTTTTTTCGATTTAGATTTGCTTTTCATAGCTGTTTAAGACAATCTTGATGTATTTTGATACTTTGACAACGATTTTTCCAGTAGTTTAGAGAAAACGATGTTTTTTTTTATTTGGTCGTTACAGTACGATAGAAAAAAAGCTGTCAACTCCGTCAATGTTAATTTTTTTTCGTTTTAGATTTGCTGTTCATAGCTGTTTAAGACAATCTTGATGTATTTTGATACTTTGACAACGATTTTTCAAGTAATTTAGTAGAAAACGATGTTTTTTTTCTTTGGTCGTTACAGTACGATAGAAAAACAAATGCTATTATCTACGTCAATATTAATTTTTTTTCGATTTAGATTTGCTTTTCATAGCTGTTTAAGACAATCTTGATGTATTTTGATACTTTGACAACGATTTTTCCAGTAGTTTAGAAGAAAACGATGTTTTTTTTCTTTGGTCGTTACAGTACGAAAGAAAAATAAATGCTGTTATCTCCGTCAATATTAATTTTTTTTCTATTTAGATTTGCTTTTCATAGCTGTTTAAGACAATCTTGATGTATTTTGATACTTTGACAACGATTTTTCCAGTAGTTTAAAGGAAAACGATGTTTTTTTTTATTTGATCGTTACAGTACGATAGAAAAAGAAGCTGTCAACTCCGTCTATATTAATTTTTTTTCGTTTTAGATTTGCTGTTCATAGCTGTTTAAGACAATCTTGATGTATTTTGATACTTTGACAACGATTTTTCCAGTAGTTTAAAGGAAAACAATATTTTTTTTTTTGGTCGTTACAGTACGAAAGAAAAATAAATGCTGTTATCTACGTCAATATTAATTTTTTTTCGATTTAGATTTGCTGTTCATAGCTGTTTAAGACAATCTTGATGTATTTTGATACTTTGACAACGATTTTTCCAGTAGTTTAGAAGAGAACGATGTTTTTTTTTTTTGGTCGTTACAGTACGAAAGATGATAAATTTCGTTAATATTAATTTTTTTTTAATAAGATTGGCTTTTCCATTTTTCCAGTAGTTAAGAAGAAAACGATGTTTTTTTTTTCTTTGGTCGTTACAGTACGATAGAAAAAAAAAAGCTGTTATCTCCGTCAATTATAATTTGTTTAAGACAATCTTGATGTATTTTGATACTTTGACAACGATTTTTCCAGTAGTTTAAAGGAAAACGATATTTTTTTTTTTGGTCGTTACAGTACGAAAGAAAAATAAATGCTGTTATCTACATCAATATTAATTTTTTTTCGATTTAGATTTGCTTTTCATAGCTGTTTAAGACAATCTTGATGTATTTTGATACTTTGACAACGATTTTTCCAGTAGCTTAGAAGAAAACGATGTGTTTGTTCTTTGGTCGTCACAGTACGAAAGAAAAATAAATGCTGTAATCTCCGTCAATATTAATTTTTTTTTCGATTTAGATTGGCTTTTCATAGCTGTTTAAGACAATCTTGATGTATTTTGATAATTTGACAACGATTTTTCCAGTAATTTAGCAGAAAACGATGTTTTTTTTTTCTTTGGTCGTTACAGTACGATAGAAAAACAAATGCTATTATCTACGTCAATATTAATTTTTTTTCGATTTAGATTTGCTTTTCATAGCTGTTTAAGACAATCTTGATGTATTTTGATACTTTGACAACGATTTTTCCAGTAGTTTAGAAGAAAAAGCTGTTTTTTTTTATTTGATCGTTACAGTACGATAGAAAAAATAAGCTGTCAACTCCGTCAATGTTAATTTTTTTTCGTTTTAGATTTGCTGTTCATAGCTGTTTAAGACAATCTTGATGTATTTTGATACTTTGACAACGATTTTTCCAGTAGTTTAGAAGAAAACGCTGTTTTTTTTTATTTGATCGTTACAGTACGATAGAAAAATAAATGCTGTTATCTACGTCAATATTAATTTTTTTTCGATTTAGATTTGCTTTTCATAGCTGTTTAAGACAATCTTGATGTATTTTGATACTTTGACAACGATTTTTCCAGTAGTTTAGAAGAAAACGCTGTTTTTTTTTATTTGATCGTTACAGTACGATAGAAAAAAAAAGCTGTCAACTCCGTCAATGTTAATTTTTTTTCGTTTTAGATTTGCTGTTCATAGCTGTTTAAGACAATCTTGATGTATTTTGATACTTTGACAACGATTTTTCCAGTAGTTTAGAAGAAAACGATGTTTTTTTTTTTTGGTCGTTACAGTACGAAAGAAAAATAAATGCTGTTATCTCCGTCAATATTAATTTTTTTTCTATTTAGATTTGCTTTTCATAGCAGTTTAAGACAATCTTGATGTATTTTGATACTTTGACAACGATTTTTCCAGTAGTTTAAAGGAAAACGATGTTTTTTTTTTTGGTCGTTACAGTACGATAGAAAAAGAAGCTGTCAACTCCGTCTATATTAATTTTTTTTCGTTTTAGATTTGCTGTTCATAGCTGTTTAAGACAATCTTGATGTATTTTGATACTTTGACAACGATTTTTCCAGTAGTTTAAAGGAAAACAATATTTTTTTTTTTGGTCGTTACAGTACGAAAGAAAAATAAATGCTGTTATCTACGTCAATATTAATTTTTTTTCGATTTAGATTTGCTTTTCATAGCTGTTTAAGACAATCTTGATGTATTTTGATACTTTGACAACGATTTTTCCAGTAGTTTAGAGAAAACGATTTTTTTTTTATTTGGTCGTTACAGTACGATAGAAAAAAAGCTGTCAACTCCGTCAATGTTAATTTTTTTTCGTTTTAGATTTGCTGTTCATAGCTGTTTAAGACAATCTTGATGTATTTTGATACTTTGACAACGATTTTTCAAGTAATTTAGTAGAAAACGATGTTTTTTTTCTTTGGTCGTTACAGTACGAAAGAAAAAAAAATGCTGTTATCTCCGTCAATGTTAATTTTTTTCGATTTAGATTTGATTTTCATAGCTGTTTAAGACAATCTTGATGTATTTTGATACTTTGACAACGATTTTTCCAGTAGTTTAGAAGAGAACGATGTTTTTTTTTTTTGGTCGTTACAGTACGAAAGATGATAAATTTCGTTAATATTAATTTTTTTTTAATAAGATTGGCTTTTCCATTTTTCCAGTAGTTAAGAAGAAAACGATGTTTTTTTTTTCTTTGGTCGTTACAGTACGATAGAAAAAAAAAGCTGTTATCTCCGTCAATTATAATTTGTTTAAGACAATCTTGATGTATTTTGATACTTTGACAACGATTTTTCCAGTAGTTTAAAGGAAAACGATATTTTTTTTTTTTGGTCGTTACAGTACGAAAGAAAAATAAATGCTGTTATCTACGTCAATATTAATTTTTTTTCGATTTAGATTTGCTTTTCATAGCTGTTTAAGACAATCTTGATGTATTTTGATACTTTGACAACGATTTTTCCAGTAGCTTAGAAGAAAACGATGTGTTTGTTCTTTGGTCGTCACAGTACGAAAGAAAAATAAATGCTGTAATCTCCGTCAATATTAATTTTTTTTTCGATTTAGATTGGCTTTTCATAGCTGTTTAAGACAATCTTGATGTATTTTGATAATTTGACAACGATTTTTCCAGTAATTTAGCAGAAAACGATGTTTTTTTTTTCTTTGGTCGTTACAGTACGATAGAAAAACAAATGCTATTATCTACGTCAATATTAATTTTTTTTCGATTTAGATTTGCTTTTCATAGCTGTTTAAGACAATCTTGATGTATTTTGATACTTTGACAACGATTTTTCCAGTAGTTTAGAAGAAAACGCTGTTTTTTTTTATTTGATCGTTACAGTACGATAGAAAAAAAAAGCTGTCAACTCCGTCAATGTTAATTTTTTTTCGTTTTAGATTTGCTGTTCATAGCTGTTTAAGACAATCTTGATGTATTTTGATACTTTGACAACGATTTTTCCAGTAGTTTAGAAGAAAACGATGTTTTTTTTCTTTGGTCGTTACAGTACGAAAGAAAAATAAATGCTGTTATCTCCGTCAATATTAATTTTTTTTCTATTTAGATTTGCTTTTCATAGCTGTTTAAGACAATCTTGATGTATTTTGATACTTTGACATCGATTTTTCCAGTAGTTTAAAGGAAAACGATGTTTTTTTTTTTGGTCGTTACAGTACGATAGAAAAAGAAGCTGTCAACTCCGTCAATATTAATTTTTTTTCGTTTTAGATTTGCTGTTCATAGCTGTTTAAGACAATCTTGATGTATTTTGATACTTTGACAACGATTTTTCCAGTAGTTTAAAGGAAAACAATATATTTTTTTTTGGTCGTTACAGTACGAAAGAAAAATAAATGCTGTTTTCTACGTCAATATTAATTTTTTTTCGATTTAGATTTGCTTTTCATAGCTGTTTAAGACAATCTTGATGTATTTTGATACTTTGACAACGATTTTTCCAGTAGTTTAGAGAAAACGATGTTTTTTTTTATTTGGTCGTTACAGTACGATAGAAAAAAAGCTGTCAACTCCGTCAATGTTAATTTTTTTTCGTTTTAGATTTGCTGTTCATAGCTGTTTAAGACAATCTTGATGTATTTTGATACTTTGACAACGATTTTTCCAGTAGTTTAGAAGAAAACGATGTTTTTTTTCTTTGGTCGTTACAGTACGAAAGAAAAATAAATGCTGTTATCTCCGTCAATATTATTTTTTTTTCTATTTAGATTTGCTTTTCATAGCTGTTTAAGACAATCTTGATGTATTTTGATACTTTGACAACGATTTTTCCAGTAGTTTAGAGAAAACGATTTTTTTTTTATTTGGTCGTTACAGTACGATAGAAAAAAAGCTGTCAACTCCGTCAATGTTAATTTTTTTTCGTTTTAGATTTGCTGTTCATAGCTGTTTAAGACAATCTTGATGTATTTTGATACTTTGACAACGATTTTTCAAGTAATTTAGTAGAAAACGATGTTTTTTTTCTTTGGTCGTTACAGTACGAAAGAAAAAAAAATGCTGTTATCTCCGTCAATGTTAATTTTTTTCGATTTAGATTTGATTTTCATAGCTGTTTAAGACAATCTTGATGTATTTTGATACTTTGACAACGATTTTTCCAGTAGTTTAGAAGAGAACGATGTTTTTTTTTTTTGGTCGTTACAGTACGAAAGATGATAAATTTCGTTAATATTAATTTTTTTTTAATAAGATTGGCTTTTCCATTTTTCCAGTAGTTAAGAAGAAAACGATGTTTTTTTTTTCTTTGGTCGTTACAGTACGATAGAAAAAAAAAAGCTGTTATCTCCGTCAATTATAATTTGTTTAAGACAATCTTGATGTATTTTGATACTTTGACAACGATTTTTCCAGTAGTTTAAAGGAAAACGATATTTTTTTTTTTTGGTCGTTACAGTACGAAAGAAAAATAAATGCTGTTATCTACGTCAATATTAATTTTTTTTCGATTTAGATTTGCTTTTCATAGCTGTTTAAGACAATCTTGATGTATTTTGATACTTTGACAACGATTTTTCCAGTAGCTTAGAAGAAAACGATGTGTTTGTTCTTTGGTCGTCACAGTACGAAAGAAAAATAAATGCTGTAATCTCCGTCAATATTAATTTTTTTTTCGATTTAGATTGGCTTTTCATAGCTGTTTAAGACAATCTTGATGTATTTTGATAATTTGACAACGATTTTTCCAGTAATTTAGCAGAAAACGATGTTTTTTTTTTCTTTGGTCGTTACAGTACGATAGAAAAACAAATGCTATTATCTACGTCAATATTAATTTTTTTTCGATTTAGATTTGCTTTTCATAGCTGTTTAAGACAATCTTGATGTATTTTGATACTTTGACAACGATTTTTCCAGTAGTTTAGAAGAAAACGCTGTTTTTTTTTATTTGATCGTTACAGTACGATAGAAAAAAAAAGCTGTCAACTCCGTCAATGTTAATTTTTTTTCGTTTTAGATTTGCTGTTCATAGCTGTTTAAGACAATCTTGATGTATTTTGATACTTTGACAACGATTTTTCCAGTAGTTTAGAAGAAAACGATGTTTTTTTTCTTTGGTCGTTACAGTACGAAAGAAAAATAAATGCTGTTATCTCCGTCAATATTAATTTTTTTTCTATTTAGATTTGCTTTTCATAGCTGTTTAAGACAATCTTGATGTATTTTGATACTTTGACAACGATTTTTCCAGTAGTTTAAAGGAAAACGATGTTTTTTTTTTTGGTCGTTACAGTACGATAGAAAAAGAAGCTGTCAACTCCGTCAATATTAATTTTTTTTTTCGTTTTAGATTTGCTGTTCATAGCTGTTTAAGACAATCTTGATGTATTTTGATACTTTGACAACGATTTTTCCAGTAGTTTAAAGGAAAACAATATATTTTTTTTTGGTCGTTACAGTACGAAAGAAAAATAAATGCTGTTTTCTACGTCAATATTAATTTTTTTTCGATTTAGATTTGCTTTTCATAGCTGTTTAAGACAATCTTGATGTATTTTGATACTTTGACAACGATTTTTCCAGTAGTTTAGAGAAAACGATGTTTTTTTTTATTTGGTCGTTACAGTACGATAGAAAAAAAGCTGTCAACTCCTTCAATGTTAATTTTTTTTCGTTTTAGATTTGCTGTTCATAGCTGTTTAAGACAATCTTTATGTATTTTGATACTTTGACAACGATTTTTCCAGTAGTTTAGAAGAAAACGATGTTTTTTTTCTTTGGTCGTTACAGTACGAAAGAAAAATAAATGCTGTTATCTCCGTCAATATTAATTTTTTTTCTATTTAGATTTGCTTTTCATAGCTGTTTAAGACAATCTTGATGTATTTTGATACTTTGACAACGATTTTTCCAGTAGTTTAAAGGAAAACGATGTTTTTTTTTTTGGTCGTTACAGTACGATAGAAAAAGAAGCTGTCAACTCCGTCAATATTAATTTTTTTTCGTTTTAGATTTGCTGTTCATAGCTGTTTAAGACAATCTTGATGTATTTTGATACTTTGACAACGATTTTTCCAGTAGTTTAAAGGAAAACAATATATTTTTTTTTGGTCGTTACAGTACGAAAGAAAAATAAATGCTGTTTTCTACGTCAATATTAATTTTTTTTCGATTTAGATTTGCTTTTCATAGCTGTTTAAGACAATCTTGATGTATTTTGATACTTTGACAACGATTTTTCCAGTAGTTTAGAGAAAACGATGTTTTTTTTTATTTGGTCGTTACAGTACGATAGAAAAACAAATGCTATTATCTACGTCAATATTAATTTTTTTTCGATTTAGATTTGCTTTTCATAGCTGTTTAAGACAATCTTGATGTATTTTGATACTTTGACAACGATTTTTCCAGTAGTTTAGAATAAAACGCTGTTTTTTTTTATTTGATCGTTACAGTACGATAGAAAAAAAAAGCTGTCAACTCCGTCAATGTTAATTTTTTTTCGTTTTAGATTTGCTGTTCATAGCTGTTTAAGACAATCTTGATGTATTTTGATACTTTGACAACGATTTTTCCAGTAGTTTAGAAGAAAACGATGTTTTTTTTCTTTGGTCGTTACAGTACGAAAGAAAAATAAATGCTGTTATCTCCGTCAATATTAATTTTTTTTCTATTTAGATTTGCTTTTCATAGCTGTTTAAGACAATCTTGATGTATTTTGATACTTTGACATCGATTTTTCCAGTAGTTTAAAGGAAAACGATGTTTTTTTTTTTGGTCGTTACAGTACGATAGAAAAAGAAGCTGTCAACTCCGTCAATATTAATTTTTTTTCGTTTTAGATTTGCTGTTCATAGCTGTTTAAGACAATCTTGATGTATTTTGATACTTTGACAACGATTTTTCCAGTAGTTTAAAGGAAAACAATATATTTTTTTTTGGTCGTTACAGTACGAAAGAAAAATAAATGCTGTTATCTCCGTCAATATTAATTTTTTTTCTATTTAGATTTGCTTTTCATAGCTGTTTAAGACAATCTTGATGTATTTTGATACTTTGACATCGATTTTTCCAGTAGTTTAAAGGAAAACGATGTTTTTTTTTTTGGTCGTTACAGTACGATAGAAAAAGAAGCTGTCAACTCCGTCAATATTAATTTTTTTTCGATTTAGATTTGCTTTTCATAGCTGTTTAAGACAATCTTGATGTATTTTGATACTTTGACAACGATTTTTCCAGTAGTTTAGAGAAAACGATGTTTTTTTTTATTTGGTCGTTACAGTACGATAGAAAAAAAGCTGTCAACTCCGTCAATGTTAATTTTTTTTCGTTTTAGATTTGCTGTTCATAGCTGTTTAAGACAATCTTGATGTATTTTGATACTTTGACAACGATTTTTCCAGTAGTTTAGAAGAAAACGATGTTTTTTTTCTTTGGTCGTTACAGTACGAAAGAAAAATAAATGCTGTTATCTCCGTCAATATTATTTTTTTTTCTATTTAGATTTGCTTTTCATAGCTGTTTAAGACAATCTTGATGTATTTTGATACTTTGACAACGATTTTTCCAGTAGTTTAGAGAAAACGATTTTTTTTTTATTTGGTCGTTACAGTACGATAGAAAAAAAGCTGTCAACTCCGTCAATGTTAATTTTTTTTCGTTTTAGATTTGCTGTTCATAGCTGTTTAAGACAATCTTGATGTATTTTGATACTTTGACAACGATTTTTCAAGTAATTTAGTAGAAAACGATGTTTTTTTTCTTTGGTCGTTACAGTACGAAAGAAAAAAAAATGCTGTTATCTCCGTCAATGTTAATTTTTTTCGATTTAGATTTGATTTTCATAGCTGTTTAAGACAATCTTGATGTATTTTGATACTTTGACAACGATTTTTCCAGTAGTTTAGAAGAGAACGATGTTTTTTTTTTTTGGTCGTTACAGTACGAAAGATGATAAATTTCGTTAATATTAATTTTTTTTTAATAAGATTGGCTTTTCCATTTTTCCAGTAGTTAAGAAGAAAACGATGTTTTTTTTTTCTTTGGTCGTTACAGTACGATAGAAAAAAAAAAGCTGTTATCTCCGTCAATTATAATTTGTTTAAGACAATCTTGATGTATTTTGATACTTTGACAACGATTTTTCCAGTAGTTTAAAGGAAAACGATATTTTTTTTTTTTGGTCGTTACAGTACGAAAGAAAAATAAATGCTGTTATCTACGTCAATATTAATTTTTTTTCGATTTAGATTTGCTTTTCATAGCTGTTTAAGACAATCTTGATGTATTTTGATACTTTGACAACGATTTTTCCAGTAGCTTAGAAGAAAACGATGTGTTTGTTCTTTGGTCGTCACAGTACGAAAGAAAAATAAATGCTGTAATCTCCGTCAATATTAATTTTTTTTTCGATTTAGATTGGCTTTTCATAGCTGTTTAAGACAATCTTGATGTATTTTGATAATTTGACAACGATTTTTCCAGTAATTTAGCAGAAAACGATGTTTTTTTTTTTCTTTGGTCGTTACAGTACGATAGAAAAACAAATGCTATTATCTACGTCAATATTAATTTTTTTTCGATTTAGATTTGCTTTTCATAGCTGTTTAAGACAATCTTGATGTATTTTGATACTTTGACAACGATTTTTCCAGTAGTTTAGAAGAAAACGCTGTTTTTTTTTATTTGATCGTTACAGTACGATAGAAAAAAAAAGCTGTCAACTCCGTCAATGTTAATTTTTTTTCGTTTTAGATTTGCTGTTCATAGCTGTTTAAGACAATCTTGATGTATTTTGATACTTTGACAACGATTTTTCCAGTAGTTTAGAAGAAAACGATGTTTTTTTTCTTTGGTCGTTACAGTACGAAAGAAAAATAAATGCTGTTATCTCCGTCAATATTAATTTTTTTTCTATTTAGATTTGCTTTTCATAGCTGTTTAAGACAATCTTGATGTATTTTGATACTTTGACAACGATTTTTCCAGTAGTTTAAAGGAAAACGATGTTTTTTTTTTTGGTCGTTACAGTACGATAGAAAAAGAAGCTGTCAACTCCGTCAATATTATTTTTTTTTTTCGTTTTAGATTTGCTGTTCATAGCTGTTTAAGACAATCTTGATGTATTTTGATACTTTGACAACGATTTTTCCAGTAGTTTAAAGGAAAACAATATATTTTTTTTTGGTCGTTACAGTACGAAAGAAAAATAAATGCTGTTTTCTACGTCAATATTAATTTTTTTTCGATTTAGATTTGCTTTTCATAGCTGTTTAAGACAATCTTGATGTATTTTGATACTTTGACAACGATTTTTCCAGTAGTTTAGAGAAAACGATGTTTTTTTTTATTTGGTCGTTACAGTACGATAGAAAAAAAGCTGTCAACTCCGTCAATGTTAATTTTTTTTCGTTTTAGATTTGCTGTTCATAGCTGTTTAAGACAATCTTTATGTATTTTGATACTTTGACAACGATTTTTCCAGTAGTTTAGAAGAAAACGATGTTTTTTTTCTTTGGTCGTTACAGTACGAAAGAAAAATAAATGCTGTTATCTCCGTCAATATTAATTTTTTTTCTATTTAGATTTGCTTTTCATAGCTGTTTAAGACAATCTTGATGTATTTTGATACTTTGACAACGATTTTTCCAGTAGTTTAAAGGAAAACGATGTTTTTTTTTTTGGTCGTTACAGTACGATAGAAAAAGAAGCTGTCAACTCCGTCAATATTAATTTTTTTTCGTTTTAGATTTGCTGTTCATAGCTGTTTAAGACAATCTTGATGTATTTTGATACTTTGACAACGATTTTTCCAGTAGTTTAAAGGAAAACAATATATTTTTTTTTGGTCGTTACAGTACGAAAGAAAAATAAATGCTGTTTTCTACGTCAATATTAATTTTTTTTCGATTTAGATTTGCTTTTCATAGCTGTTTAAGACAATCTTGATGTATTTTGATACTTTGACAACGATTTTTCCAGTAGTTTAGAGAAAACGATGTTTTTTTTTATTTGGTCGTTACAGTACGATAGAAAAAAAGCTGTCAACTCCGTCAATGTTAATTTTTTTTCGTTTTAGATTTGCTGTTCATAGCTGTTTAAGACAATCTTGATGTATTTTGATACTTTGACAACGATTTTTCAAGTAATTTAGTAGAAAACGATGTTTTTTTTCTTTGGTCGTTACAGTACGAAAGAAAAAAAATGCTGTTATCTCCGTCAATGTTAATTTTTTTCGATTAAGATTTGATTTTCATAGCTGTTTAAGACAATCTTGATGTATTTTGATACTTTGACAACGATTTTTCCAGTAGTTTAGAAGAAAACGATGTTTTTTTTTTTGGTCGTTACAGTACGAAAGATGATAAATTTCGTTAATATTAATTTTTTTTTAATAAGATTGGCTTTTCCATTTTTCCAGTAGTTAAGAAGAAAACGATGTTTTTTTTTTCTTTGGTCGTTACAGTACGATAAAAAAAAAAGCTGTTATCTCCGTCAATTATAATTTGTTTTAGACAATCTTGATGTATTTTGATACTTTGACAACGATTTTTCCAGTAGCTTAGAAGAAAACGATGTGTTTGTTCTTTGTTCGTCACAGTACGAAAGAAAAATAAATGCTGTTATCTCCGTCAATATTAATTTTTTTTCTATTTAGATTTGCTTTTCATAGCTGTTTAAGACAATCTTGATGTATTTTGATACTTTGACAACGATTTTTCCAGTAGTTTAGAAGAAAACGATGTTTTTTTTCTTTGGTCGTTACAGTACGAAAGAAAAATAAATGCTGTTATCTCCGTCAATATTAATTTTTTTTCTATTTAGATTTGCTTTTCATAGCTGTTTAAGACAATCTTGATGTATTTTGATACTTTGACAACGATTTTTCCAGTAGTTTAAAGGAAAACGATGTGTTTGTTCTTTGGTCGTTACAGTACGATAGAAAAAGAAGCTGTCAACTCCGTCAATATTAATTTTTTTTCGTTTTAGATTTGCTGTTCATAGCTGTTTAAGACAATCTTGATGTATTTTGATACTTTGACAACGATTTTTCCAGTAGTTTAGAAGAGAACGATGTTTTTTTTTTTTGGTCGTTACAGTACGAAAGATGATAAATTTCGTTAATATTAATTTTTTTTTAATAAGATTGGCTTTTCCATTTTTCCAGTAGTTAAGAAGAAAACGATGTTTTTTTTTTCTTTGGTCGTTACAGTACGATAGAAAAAAAAAAGCTGTTATCTCCGTCAATTATAATTTGTTTAAGACAATCTTGATGTATTTTGATACTTTGACAACGATTTTTCCAGTAGTTTAAAGGAAAACGATATTTTTTTTTTTGGTCGTTACAGTACGAAAGAAAAATAAATGCTGTTATCTACGTCAATATTAATTTTTTTTCGATTTAGATTTGCTTTTCATAGCTGTTTAAGACAATCTTGATGTATTTTGATACTTTGACAACGATTTTTCCAGTAGCTTAGAAGAAAACGATGTGTTTGTTCTTTGGTCGTCACAGTACGAAAGAAAAATAAATGCTGTAATCTCCGTCAATATTAATTTTTTTTTCGATTTAGATTGGCTTTTCATAGCTGTTTAAGACAATCTTGATGTATTTTGATAATTTGACAACGATTTTTCCAGTAATTTAGCAGAAAACGATGTTTTTTTTTTCTTTGGTCGTTACAGTACGATAGAAAAACAAATGCTATTATCTACGTCAATATTAATTTTTTTTCGATTTAGATTTGCTTTTCATAGCTGTTTAAGACAATCTTGATGTATTTTGATACTTTGACAACGATTTTTCCAGTAGTTTAGAAGAAAACGCTGTTTTTTTTTATTTGATCGTTACAGTACGATAGAAAAAAAAAGCTGTCAACTCCGTCAATGTTAATTTTTTTTCGTTTTAGATTTGCTGTTCATAGCTGTTTAAGACAATCTTGATGTATTTTGATACTTTGACAACGATTTTTCCAGTAGTTTAGAAGAAAACGATGTTTTTTTTCTTTGGTCGTTACAGTACGAAAGAAAAATAAATGCTGTTATCTCCGTCAATATTAATTTTTTTTCTATTTAGATTTGCTTTTCATAGCTGTTTAAGACAATCTTGATGTATTTTGATACTTTGACAACGATTTTTCCAGTAGTTTAAAGGAAAACGATGTTTTTTTTTTTGGTCGTTACAGTACGATAGAAAAAGAAGCTGTCAACTCCGTCAATATTAATTTTTTTTCGTTTTAGATTTGCTGTTCATAGCTGTTTAAGACAATCTTGATGTATTTTGATACTTTGACAACGATTTTTCCAGTAGTTTAAAGGAAAACAATATATTTTTTTTTGGTCGTTACAGTACGAAAGAAAAATAAATGCTGTTTTCTACGTCAATATTAATTTTTTTTCGATTTAGATTTGCTTTTCATAGCTGTTTAAGACAATCTTGATGTATTTTGATACTTTGACAACGATTTTTCCAGTAGTTTAGAGAAAACGATGTTTTTTTTTATTTGGTCGTTACAGTACGATAGAAAAAAAGCTGTCAACTCCGTCAATGTTAATTTTTTTTCGTTTTAGATTTGCTGTTCATAGCTGTTTAAGACAATCTTGATGTATTTTGATACTTTGACAACGATTTTTCAAGTAATTTAGTAGAAAACGATGTTTTTTTTCTTTGGTCGTTACAGTACGAAAGAAAAAAAAATGCTGTTATCTCCGTCAATATTAATTTTTTTCGATTTAGATTTGATTTTCATAGCTGTTTAAGACAATCTTGATGTATTTTGATACTTTGACAACGATTTTTCCAGTAGTTTAGAAGAAAACGATGTTTTTTTTTTTTGGTCGTTACAGTACGAAAGATGATAAATTTCGTTAATATTAATTTTTTTTTAATAAGATTGGCTTTTCCATTTTTCCAGTAGTTAAGAAGAAAACGATGTTTTTTTTTTCTTTGGTCGTTACAGTACGATAAAAAAAAAAGCTGTTATCTCCGTCAATTATAATTTGTTTAAGACAATCTTGATGTATTTTGATACTTTGACAACGATTTTTCCAGTAGCTTAGACGAAAACGATGTGTTTGTTCTTTGGTCGTCACAGTACGAAAGAAAAATAAATGCTGTTATCTCCGTCAATATTAATTTTTTTTTCGATTTAGATTGGCTTTTCATAGCTGTTTAAGACAATCTTGATGTATTTTGATAATTTGACAACGATTTTTCCAGTAATTTAGCAGAAAACGATGTTTTTTTTTTCTTTGGTCGTTACAGTACGATAGAAAAACAAATGCTATTATCTACGTCAATATTAATTTTTTTTCGATTTAGATTTGCTTTTCATAGCTGTTTAAGACAATCTTGATGTATTTTGATACTTTGACAACGATTTTTCCAGTAGTTTAGAAGAAAACGCTGTTTTTTTTTATTTGGTCGTTACAGTACGATAGAAAAAAAAAGCTGTCAACTCCGTCAATGTTAATTTTTTTCGATTTAGATTTGCTGTTCATAGCTGTTTAAGACAATCTTGATGTATTTTGATACTTTGACAACGATTTTTCCAGTAGTTTAGAAGAAAACGATGTTTTTTTTATCTTTGGTCGTCACAGTATGAAAGACAAAAAAATTGCGTTAATATTGTTTTTTTTTCGATTTAGATTTGCTTTTCATAGCTGTTTAAGACAATCTTGATGTATTTTGATACTTTGACAACGATTTTTTCAGTAGTTTAAAGGAAAACGATGTTTTTTTTTTTTTGGTCGTTACAGTACGATAGAAAAAAAAAGCTGTCAACTCCGTCAATGTTAATTTTTTTTCGTTTTAGATTTGCTGTTCATAGCTGTTTAAGACAATCTTGATGTATTTTGATACTTTGACAACGATTTTTCCAGTAGTTTAAAGGAAAACGATATTTTTTTTTTTGGTCGTTACAGTACGAAAGAAAAATAAATGCTGTTATCTACGTCAATATTAATTTTTTTTCGATTTAGATTTGCTTTTCATAGCTGTTTAAGACAATCTTGATGTATTTTGATACTTTGACAACGATTTTTCCAGTAGCTTAGAAGAAAACGATGTGTTTGTTCTTTGGTCGTCACAGTACGAAAGAAAAATAAATGCTGTAATCTCCGTCAATATTAATTTTTTTTTCGATTTAGATTGGCTTTTCATAGCTGTTTAAGACAATCTTGATGTATTTTGATACTTTGACAACGATTTTTCCAGTAATTTAGCAGAAAACGATGTTTTTTTTTTCTTTGGTCGTTACAGTACGATAGAAAAACAAATGCTATTATCTACGTCAATATTAATTTTTTTTCGATTTAGATTTGCTTTTCATAGCTGTTTAAGACAATCTTGATGTATTTTGATACTTTGACAACGATTTTTCCAGTAGTTTAGAAGAAAACGTTGTTTTTTTTTATTTGATCGTTACAGTACGATAGAAAAAAAAAGTTGTCAACTCCGTCAATGTTAATTTTTTTTCGTTTTAGATTTGCTGTTCATAGCTGTTTAAGACAATCTTGATGTATTTTGATACTTTGACAACGATTTTTCCAGTAGTTTAGAAGAAAACGATGTTTTTTTTCTTTGGTCGTTACAGTACGAAAGAAAAATAAATGCTGTTATCTCCGTCAATATTAATTTTTTTTCTATTTAGATTTGCTTTTCATAGCTGTTTAAGACAATCTTGATGTATTTTGATACTTTGACAACGATTTTTCCAGTAGTTTAAAGGAAAACGATGTTTTTTTTTTTGGTCGTTACAGTACGATAGAAAAAGAAGCTGTCAACTCCGTCAATATTAATTTTTTTTCGTTTTAGATTTGCTGTTCATAGCTGTTTAAGACAATCTTGATGTATTTTGATACTTTGACAACGATTTTTCCAGTAGTTTAAAGGAAAACAATATTTTTTTATTTGGTCGTTACAGTACGAAAGAAAAATAAATGCTGTTATCTACGTCAATATTAATTTTTTTTCGATTTAGATTTGCTTTTCATAGCTGTTTAAGACAATCTTGATGTATTTTGATACTTTGACAACGATTTTTCCAGTAGTTGAGAGAAAACGATGTTTTTTTTTATTTGGTCGTTACAGTACGATAGAAAAAAAGCTGTCAACTCCGTCAATGTTAATTTTTTTTCGTTTTAGATTTGCTGTTCATAGCTGTTTAAGACAATCTTGATGTATTTTGATACTTTGACAACGATTTTTCAAGTAATTTAGTAGAAAACGATGTTTTTTTTTCTTTGGTCGTTACAGTACGATAGAAAAACAAATGCTGTTATCTACGTCAATGTTAATTTTTTTTCGTTTTAGATTTGCTGTTCATAGCTGTTTAAGACAATCTTGATGTATTTTGATACTTTGACAACGATTTTTCCAGTAGTTTAGAAGAAAACGATGTTTTTTTTTCTTTGGTCGTTACAGTATGATAAAAAAAAAAGCTGTCTACTCCGTCAATGTTAATTTTTTTTCGTTTTAGATTTGCTGTTCATAGCTGTTTAAGACAATATTGATGTATTTTGATACTTTGACAACGATTTTTCAAGTAATTTAGTAGAAAACGATGTTTTTTTTTCTTTGGTCGTTACAGTACGATAGAAAAACAAATGCTGTTATCTACGTCAATGTTAATTTTTTTTCGTTTTAGATTTGCTGTTCATAGCTGTTTAAGACAATCTTGATGTATTTTGATACTTTGACAACGATTTTTCCAGTAGTTTAGAAGAAAACGATGTTTTTTTTTCTTTGGTCGTTACAGTATGATAAAAAAAAAAAGCTGTCTACTCCGTCAATGTTAATTTTTTTTCGTTTTAGATTTGCTGTTCATAGCTGTTTAAGACAATCTTGATGTATTTTGATACTTTGACAACGATTTTTCAAGTAATTTAGTAGAAAACGATGTTTTTTTTTCTTTGGTCGTTACAGTACGATAGAAAAACAAATGCTGTTATCTACGTCAATATTAATTTTTTTTCGATTTAGATTTGCTTTTCATAGCTGCTTAAGACAATCTTGATGTATTTTGATACTTTGACAACGATTTTTCCAGCAGTTTAGAAGAAAGCGCTGTTTTTTTTTATTTGGTCGTTACAGTACGATAGAAAAAAAAAGCTGTCAACTCCGTCAATGTTAATTTTTTTTCGTTTTAGATTTGCTGTTCATAGCTGTTTAAGACAATCTTGATGTATTTTGATACTTTGACAACGATTTTTCCAGTAGTTTAGAAGAAAACGATGTTTTTTTTTTCTTTGGTCGTTACAGTATGATAAAAAAAAAAAGCTGTTATATCCGTCAATTATAATTTGTTTTCGATTTAGATTTGCTTTTCATAGCTGTTTAAGACAATCTTGATGTATTTTGATACATTGACGACGATTTTTACAGTAGTTTAGAAGAAAACGCTGTTTTTTTTTAGTTGGTCGTTACAATACGATAGAAAAAAAAAAGCTGTCAACTCCGTCAATGTTAATTTTTTTCGTTTTAGATTTGCTGTTCATAGCAGTTTAAGACAATCTTGATGTATTTTGATACTTTGACAACGATTTTTCCAGTAGTTTAGAAGAAAACGATGTTTTTTTTATCTTTGGTCGTCACAGTATGAAAGACAAAAAAATTGCGTTAATATTTTTTTTTTTTCGATTTAGATTTGCTTTTCATAGCTGTTTAAGACAATCTTGATGTATTTTGATACTTTGACAACGATTTTTCCAGTAGTTTAAAGGAAAACGATATTTTTTTTTTTTGGTCGTTACAGTACGAAAGAAAAATAAATGCTGTTATCGACGTCAATATTAATTTTTTTTCGATTTAGATTTGCTTTTCATAGCTGTTTAAGACAATCTTGATGTATTTTGATACTTTGACAACGATTTTTCCAGTAGCTTAGAAGAAAACGATGTTTTTTTTTTCTTTGATCGTTACAGTACGATAGAAAAAAAAATGCTGTTATCTCCGTCAATATTAATTTTTTTTCGATTTAGATTTGATTTTCATAGCTGTTTAAGACAATCTTGATGTATTTTGATACTTTGACAACGATTTTTCCAGTAGTTTAGAAGAAAACGATGTTTTTTTTTTTGGTCGTTACAGTACGAAAGATGAAAAATTTCGTTAATATTAATTTTTTTTTAATAAGATTGGCTTTTCCATTTTTCCAGTAGTTAAGAAGAAAACGATGTTTTTTTTTAGTTGGTCGTTACAATACGATAGAAAAAAAAAAGCTGTCAACTCCGTCAATGTTAATTTTTTTCGTTTTAGATTTGCTGTTCATAGCAGTTTAAGACAATCTTGATGTATTTTGATACTTTGACAACGATTTTTCCAGTAGTTTAGAAGAAAACGATGTTTTTTTTATCTTTGGTCGTCACAGTATGAAAGACAAAAAAATTGCGTTAATATTTTTTTTTTTTTTATTTAGATTTGCTTTTCATAGCTGTTTAAGACAATCTTGATGTATTTTGATACTTTGACAACGATTTTTCCAGTAGTTTAAAGGAAAACGATATTTTTTTTTTTTGGTCGTTACAGTACGAAAGAAAAATAAATGCTGTTATCGACGTCAATATTAATTTTTTTTCGATTTAGATTTGCTTTTCATAGCTGTTTAAGACAATCTTGATGTATTTTGATACTTTGACAACGATTTTTCCAGTAGCTTAGAAGAAAACGATGTTTTTTTTTTCTTTGGTCGTTACAGTATGATAAAAAAAAAAAGCTGTTATCTCCGTCAATTATAATTTGTTTTCGATTTAGATTTGCTTTTCATAGCTGTTTAAGACAATCTTGATGTATTTTGATACATTGACGACGATTTTTACAGTAGTTTAGAAGAAAACGCTGTTTTTTTTTAGTTGGTCGTTACAATACGATAGAAAAAAAAAAGCTGTCAACTCCGTCAATGTTAATTTTTTTCGTTTTAGATTTGCTGTTCATAGCAGTTTAAGACAATCTTGATGTATTTTGATACTTTGACAACGATTTTTCCAGTAGTTTAGAAGAAAACGATGTTTTTTTTATCTTTGGTCGTCACAGTATGAAAGACAAAAAAATTGCGTTAATATTTTTTTTTTTTCGATTTAGATTTGCTTTTCATAGCTGTTTAAGACAATCTTGATGTATTTTGATACTTTGACAACGATTTTTCCAGTAGTTTAAAGGAAAACGATATTTTTTTTTTTTGGTCGTTACAGTACGAAAGAAAAATAAATGCTGTTATCGACGTCAATATTAATTTTTTTTCGATTTAGATTTGCTTTTCATAGCTGTTTAAGACAATCTTGATGTATTTTGATACTTTGACAACGATTTTTCCAGTAGCTTAGAAGAAAACGATGTTTTTTTTTTCTTTGATCGTTACAGTACGATAGAAAAAAAAATGCTGTTATCTCCGTCAATATTAATTTTTTTTCGATTTAGATTTGATTTTCATAGCTGTTTAAGACAATCTTGATGTATTTTGATACTTTGACAACGATTTTTCCAGTAGTTTAGAAGAAAACGATGTTTTTTTTTTTGGTCGTTACAGTACGAAAGATGAAAAATTTCGTTAATATTAATTTTTTTTTAATAAGATTGGCTTTTCCATTTTTCCAGTAGTTAAGAAGAAAACGATGTTTTTTTTTTCTTTGGTCGTTACAGTACGATAGAAAAAAAAAAGCTGTTATCTCTGTCAATTATAATTTGTTTAAGACAATCTTGATGTATTTTGATACTTTGACAACGATTTTTCCAGCAGCTTAGAAGAAAATGATGTGTTTGTTCTTTGGTCGTCACAGTACGAAAGAAAAATAAATGCTGTTATCTCCGTCAATATTAATTTTTTTTTCGATTTAAATTGGCTTTTCATAGCTGTTTAAGACAATCTTGATGTATTTCGATACTTTGACAACGATTTTTCCAGTAATTTAGCAGAAAACGCTGTTTTTTTTTTATTTGATCGTTACAGTACGATAGAAAAAAAAAGCTGTCAACTCCGTCAATGTTAATTTTTTTTCGTTTTAGATTTGCTGTTCATAGCTGTTTAAGACAATTTTGATGTATTTTGATACTTTGACAACGATTTTTCCAGTAGTTTAGAAGAAAACGATGTTTTTTTTCTTTGGTCGTTACAGTACAAAAGAAAAATAAATGCTGTTATCTCCGTCAATATTAATTTTTTTTCTATTTAGATTTGCTGTTCATAGCTGTTTAAGACAATCTTGATGTATTTTGATACTTTGACAACGATTTTTCCAGTAGTTTAAAGGAAAACGATGTTTTTTTTTTGGTCGTTACAGTACGATAGAAAAAAAAAGCTGTCAACTCCGTCAATATTAATTTTTTTTCGTTTTAGATTTGCTGTTCATAGCTGTTTAAGACAATCTTGATGTATTTTGATACTTTGACAACGATTTTTCCAGTAGTTTAAAGGAAAACAATATTTTTTTTTTTGGTCGTTACAGTACGAAAGAAAAATAAATGCTGTTATCTCCGTCAATGTTAATTTTTTTTTCGTTTTAGATTTGCTGTTCATAGCTGTTTAAGACAATCTTGATGTATTTTGATACTTTGACAACGATTTTTCCAGTAGTTTAGAAGAAAACGATGTTTTTTTTCTTTGGTCGTTACAGTACGAAAGAAAAATAAATGCTGTTATCTCCGTCAATATTAATTTTTTTTCGATTTAGATTTGCTTTTCATTGCTGTTTAAGACAATCTTGATGTATTTTGATACTTTGACAACGATTTTTCCAGTAGTTTAAAGAAAAACGATGTTTTTTTTTTTTTGGTCGTTACAGTACGAAAGAAAAATAAATGCTGTTATCTCCGTCAATATTAATTTTTTTTCGATTTAGATTTGCTTTTCATAGCTGTTTAAGACAATCTTGATGTATTTTGATACTTTGACAACGATTTTTCCAGTAGTTTAAAGGAAAACGATGTTTTTTTTTTGGTCGTTACAGTACGATAGAAAAAAAAAGCTGTCAACTCCGTCAATGTTAATTTTTTTTCGTTTTAGATTTGCTGTTCATAGCTGTTTAAGACAATCTTGATGTATTTTGATACTTTGACAACGATTTTTCAAGTAATTTAGTAGAAAACGATGTTTTTTTTTCATTGGTCGTTACAGTACGATAGAAAAACAAATGCTGTTATCTACGTCAATATTAATTTTTTTTCGATTTAGATTTGCTTTTCATAGCTGTTTAAGACAATCTTGATGTATTTTGATACTTTGACAACGATTTTTCAAGTAATTTAGTAGAAAACGATGTTTTTTTTTCTTTGGTCGTTACAGTACGATAGAAAAACAAATGATATTATCTACGTCAATATTAATTTTTTTCATTTTAGATTTGCTGTTCATAGCTGTTTAAGACAATCTTGATGTATTTTGATACTTTGACAACGATTTTTCCAGTAGTGTAGAAGAAAACGCTGTTTTTTTTTATTTGGTCGTTACAGTACGATAGAAAAAAAAAGCTGTCAACTCCGTCAATGTTAATTTTTTTTCGTTTTAGATTTGCTGTTCATAGCTGTTTAAGACAATCTTGATGTATTTTGATACTTTGACAACGATTTTTCAAGTAATTTAGTAGAAAACGATGTTTTTTTTTCTTTGGTCGTTACAGTACGATAGAAAAACAAATGCTGTTATCTACGTCAATATTAATTTTTTTTTCGATTTAGATTTGCTTTTCATAGCTGTTTAAGACAATCTTGATGTATTTTGATACTTTGACAACGATTTTTCCAGTAGTTTAGAAGAAAACGCTGTTTTTTTTTATTTGGTCGTTACAGTACGATAGAAAAAAAAAGCTGTCAACTCCGTCAATTATAATTTGTTTTCGATTTAGATTTGCTTTTCATAGCTGTTTAAGACAATCTTGATGTATTTTGATACATTGACAACGATTTTTACAGTAGCTTAGAAGAGAACGCTGTTTTTTTTTAGTTGGTCGTTACAGTACGATAGAAAAAAAAAAGCTGTCAACTCCGTCAATGTTAATTTTTTTCATTTTAGATTTGCTGTTCATAGCTGTTTAAGACAATCTTGATGTATTTTGATACTTTGACAACGATTTTTCCAGTAGTGTAGAAGAAAACGATGTTTTTTTTTATTTGGTCGTTACAGTACGATAGAAAAAAAAAGCTGTCAACTCCGTCAATGTTTATTTTTTTTTCGTTTTAGATTTGCTGTTCATAGCTGTTTAAGACAATCTTGATGTATTTTGATACATTGACAACGATTTTTCCAGTAGTTTAAAGGAAAACGATGTTTTTTTTTTGGTCGTTACAGTACGATAGAAAAAAAAAGCTGTCAACTCCGTCAATGTTAATTTTTTTTTCGTTTTAGATTTGCTGTTCATAGCTGTTTAAGACAATCTTGATGTATTTTGATACTTTGACAACGATTTTTCCAGTAGTTTAGAAGAAAACGATGTTTTTTTTCTTTGGTCGTTACAGTACGAAAGAAAAATAAATGCTGTTATCTCCGTCAATATTAATTTTTTTTCGATTTAGATTTGCTTTTCATAGCTGTTTAAGACAATCTTGATGTATTTTGATACTTTGACAACGATTTTTCCAGTAGTTTAAAGGAAAACGATGTTTTTTTTTTTTTGGTCGTTACAGTACGAAAGAAAAATAAATGCTGTTATCTCCGTCAATATTAATTTTTTTTCGATTTAGATTTGCTTTTCATAGCTGTTTAAGACAATCTTGATGTATTTTGATACTTTGACAACGATTTTTCCAGTAGTTTAAAGGAAAACGATGTTTTTTTTTTGGTCGTTACAGTACGATAGAAAAAAAAAGCTGTCAACTCCGTCAATGTTAATTTTTTTTCGTTTTAGATTTGCTGTTCATAGCTGTTTAAGACAATCTTGATGTATTTTGATACTTTGACAACGATTTTTCAAGTAATTTAGTAGAAAACGATGTTTTTTTTTCTTTGGTCGTTACAGTACGATAGAAAAACAAATGATATTATCTACGTCAATATTAATTTTTTTTCGATTTAGATTTGCTTTTCATAGCTGTTTAAGACAATCTTGATGTATTTTGATACTTTGACAACGATTTTTCCAGTAGTTTAGAAGAAAACGCTGTTTTTTTTTATTTGGTCGTTACAGTACGATAGAAAAAAAAAGCTGTCAACTCCGTCAATGTTATTTTTTTTTCGTTTTAGATTTGCTGTTCATAGCTGTTTAAGACAATCTTGATGTATTTTGATACTTTGACAACGATTTTTCCAGTAGTTTAGAAGAAAACGCTGTTTTTTTTTATTTGGTCGTTACAGTACGATAGAAAAACAAATGCTGTTATCTACGTCAATATTAATTTTTTTTCGATTTAGATTTGCTTTTCATAGCTGTTTAAGACAATCTTGATGTATTTTGATACTTTGACAACGATTTTTCAAGTAATTTAGTAGAAAACGATGTTTTTTTTTCTTTGGTCGTTACAGTACGATAGAAAAACAAATGATATTATCTACGTCAATATTAATTTTTTTTCGATTTAGATTTGCTTTTCATAGCTGTTTAAGACAATCTTGATGTATTTTGATACTTTGACAACGATTTTTCCAGTAGTTTAGAAGAAAACGCTGTTTTTTTTTATTTGGTCGTTACAGTACGATAGAAAAAAAAAGCTGTCAACTCCGTCAATGTTATTTTTTTTTCGTTTTAGATTTGCTGTTCATAGCTGTTTAAGACAATCTTGATGTATTTTGATACTTTGACAACGATTTTTCCAGTAGTTTAGAAGAAAACGCTGTTTTTTTTTATTTGGTCGTTACAGTACGATAGAAAAAAAAAGCTGTCAACTCCGTCAATGTTAATTTTTTTTCGTTTTAGATTTGCTGTTCATAGCTGTTTAAGACAATCTTGATGTATTTTGATACTTTGACAACGATTTTTCCAGTAGTTTAGAAGAAAACGCTGTTTTTTTTTATTTGGTCGTTACAGTACGATAGAAAAAAAAATGCTGTCAACTCCGTCAATTATAATTTGTTTTCGATTTAGATTTGCTTTTCATAGCTGTTTAAGACAATCTTGATGTATTTTGATACTTTGACAACGATTTTTACAGTAGTTTAGAAGAGAACGCTGTTTTTTTTTAGTTGGTCGTTACAGTACGATAGAAAAAAAAAAGCTGTCAACTCCGTCAATGTTAATTTTTTTCATTTTAGATTTGCTGTTCATAGCTGTTTAAGACAATCTTGATGTATTTTGATACTTTGACAACGATTTTTCCAGTAGTGTAGAAGAAAACGATGTTTTTTTTTATTTGGTCGTTACAGTACGATAGAAAAAAAAAGCTGTCAACTCCGTCAATGTTTATTTTTTTTTCGTTTTAGATTTGCTGTTCATAGCTGTTTAAGACAATCTTGATGTATTTTGATACTTTGACAACGATTTTTCCAGTAGTTTAAAGGAAAACGATGTTTTTTTTTTGGTCGTTACAGTACGATAGAAAAAAAAAGCTGTCAACTCCGTCAATGTTAATTTTTTTTCGTTTTAGATTTGCTGTTCATAGCTGTTTAAGACAATCTTGATGTATTTTGATACTTTGACAACGATTTTTCAAGTAATTTAGTAGAAAACGATGTTTTTTTTTCTTTGGTCGTTACAGTACGATAGAAAAACAAATGCTGTTATCTACGTCAATATTAATTTTTTTTCGATTTAGATTTGCTTTTCATAGCTGTTTAAGACAATCTTGATGTATTTTGATACTTTGACAACGATTTTTCAAGTAATTTAGTAGAAAACGATGTTTTTTTTTCTTTGGTCGTTACAGTACGATAGAAAAACAAATGATATTATCTACGTCAATATTAATTTTTTTTCGATTTAGATTTGCTTTTCATAGCTGTTTAAGACAATCTTGATGTATTTTGATACTTTGACAACGATTTTTCCAGTAGTTTAGAAGAAAACGCTGTTTTTTTTTATTTGGTCGTTACAGTACGATAGAAAAAAAAAGCTGTCAACTCCGTCAATGTTATTTTTTTTTCGTTTTAGATTTGCTGTTCATAGCTGTTTAAGACAATCTTGATGTATTTTGATACTTTGACAACGATTTTTCCAGTAGTTTAGAAGAAAACGATGTTTTTTTTCTTTGGTCGTTACAGTACGAAAGAAAAATAAATGCTGTTATCTCCGTCAATATTAATTTTTTTTCGATTTAGATTTGCTTTTCATAGCTGTTTAAGACAATCTTGATGTATTTTGATACTTTGACAACGATTTTTCCAGTAGTTTAAAGAAAAACGATGTTTTTTTTTTTTTGGTCGTTACAGTACGAAAGAAAAATAAATGCTGTTATCTCCGTCAATATTAATTTTTTTTCGATTTAGATTTGCTTTTCATAGCTGTTTAAGACAATCTTGATGTATTTTGATACTTTGACAACGATTTTTCCAGTAGTTGAGAAGAAAACGCTGTTTTTTTTTCTTTGGTCGTCACAGTATGAAAGACAAAAAAATTGCGTTAATATTATTTTTTTTTTCGATTTAGATTTGCTTTTCATAGCTGTTTAAGACAATCTTGATGTATTTTGATACTTTGACAACGATTTTTCCAGTAGTGTAGAAGAAAACGATGTTTTTTTTTATTTGGTCGTTACAGTACGATAGAAAAAAAAAGCTGTCAACTCCGTCAATTATAATTTGTTTTCGATTTAGATTTGCTGTTCATAGCTGTTTAAGACAATCTTGATGTATTTTGATACTTTGACAACGATTTTTCCAGTAGTTTAGAAGAAAACGCTGTTTTTTTTTATTTGGTCGTTACAGTACGATAGAAAAAAAAAGCTGTCAACTCCGTCAATTATAATTTGTTTTCGATTTAGATTTGCTTTTCATAGCTGTTTAAGACAATCTTGATGTATTTTGATACATTGACAACGATTTTTACAGTAGTTTAGAAGAGAACGATGTTTTTTTAGTTGGTCGTTACAGTACGATAGAAAAAAAAAAGCTGTCAACTCCGTCAATGTTAATTTTTTTCATTTTAGATTTGCTGTTCATAGCTGTTTAAGACAATCTTGATGTATTTTGATACTTTGACAACGATTTTTCCAGTAGTGTAGAAGAAAACGATGTTTTTTTTTATTTGGTCGTTACAGTACGATAGAAAAAAAAAGCTGTCAACTCCGTCAATGTTTATTTTTTTTTCGTTTTAGATTTGCTGTTCATAGCTGTTTAAGACAATCTTGATGTATTTTGATACTTTGACAACGATTTTTCCAGTAGTTTAGAAGAAAACGCTGTTTTTTTTTATTTGGTCGTTACAGTACGATAGAAAAAAAAAGCTGTCAACTCCGTCAATTATAATTTGTTTTCGATTTAGATTTGCTTTTCATAGCTGTTTAAGACAATCTTGATGTATTTTGATACATTGACAACGATTTTTACAGTAGTTTAGAAGAGAACGATGTTTTTTTAGTTGGTCGTTACAGTACGATAGAAAAAAAAAAGCTGTCAACTCCGTCAATGTTAATTTTTTTCATTTTAGATTTGCTGTTCATAGCTGTTTAAGACAATCTTGATGTATTTTGATACTTTGACAACGATTTTTCCAGTAGTTTAGAAGAAAACGCTGTTTTTTTTTATTTGGTCGTTACAGTACGATAGAAAAAAAAAGCTGTCAACTCCGTCAATTATAATTTGTTTTCGATTTAGATTTGCTTTTCATAGCTGTTTAAGACAATCTTGATGTATTTTGATACATTGACAACGATTTTTACAGTAGTTTAGAAGAGAACGATGTTTTTTTAGTTGGTCGTTACAGTACGATAGAAAAAAAAAAGCTGTCAACTCCGTCAATGTTAATTTTTTTCATTTTAGATTTGCTGTTCATAGCTGTTTAAGACAATCTTGATGTATTTTGATACTTTGACAACGATTTTTCCAGTAGTGTAGAAGAAAACGATGTTTTTTTTTATTTGGTCGTTACAGTACGATAGAAAAAAAAAGCTGTCAACTCCGTCAATGTTTATTTTTTTTTCGTTTTAGATTTGCTGTTCATAGCTGTTTAAGACAATCTTGATGTATTTTGATACTTTGACAACGATTTTTCCAGTAGTTTAAAGGAAAACAATATTTTTTTTTTGGTCGTTACAGTACGAAAGAAAAATAAATGCTGTTATCTACGTCAATATTAATTTTTTTTCGATTTAGATTTGCTTTTCATAGCTGTTTAAGACAATCTTGATGTATTTTGATACTTTGACAACGATTTTTCCAGTAGTTTAGAAGAAAACGCTGTTTTTTTTTATTTGGTCGTTACAGTACGATAGAAAAAAAAAACTGTCAACTCCGTCAATGTTAATTTTTTTTCGTTTTAGATTTGCTGTTCATAGCTGTTTAAGACAATCTTGATGTATTTTGATACTTTGACAACGATTTTTCCAGTAGTTTAGAAGAAAACGCTGTTTTTTTTTATTTGGTCGTTACAGTACGATAGAAAAAAAAAGCTGTCAACTCCGTCAATTATAATTTGTTTTCGATTTAGATTTGCTTTTCATAGCTGTTTAAGACAATCTTGATGTATTTTGATACATTGACAACGATTTTTACAGTAGTTTAGAAGAGAACGATGTTTTTTTAGTTGGTCGTTACAGTACGATAGAAAAAAAAAAGCTGTCAACTCCGTCAATGTTAATTTTTTTCATTTTAGATTTGCTGTTCATAGCTGTTTAAGACAATCTTGATGTATTTTGATACTTTGACAACGATTTTTCCAGTAGTGTAGAAGAAAACGATGTTTTTTTTTATTTGGTCGTTACAGTACGATAGAAAAAAAAAGCTGTCAACTCCGTCAATGTTTATTTTTTTTTCGTTTTAGATTTGCTGTTCATAGCTGTTTAAGACAATCTTGATGTATTTTGATACTTTGACAACGATTTTTCCAGTAGTTTAGAAGAAAACGATGTTTTTTTTCTTTGGTCGTTACAGTACGAAAGAAAAATAAATGCTGTTATCTCCGTCAATATTAATTTTTTTTCGATTTAGATTTGCTTTTCATAGCTGTTTAAGACAATCTTGATGTATTTTGATACTTTGACAACGATTTTTCCAGTAGTTTAGAAGAAAACGATGTTTTTTTTATCTTTGGTCGTTACAGTACGATAGAAAAAAAAAGCTGTCAACTCCGTCAATATTAATTTTTTTTCGTTTTAGATTTGCTGTTCATAGCTGTTTAAGACAATCTTGATGTATTTTGATACTTTGATAACGATTTTTCCAGTAGTTTAAAGGAAAACAATATTTTTTTTTTTTGGTCGTTACAGTACGAAAGAAAAATAAATGCTGTTATCTACATCAATATTTTTTTTTTTTCGATTTAGATTTGCTTTTCATAGCTGTTTAAGACAATCTTGATGTATTTTGATACTTTGACAACGATTTTTCCAGTAGTTTAGAAGAAAACGCTGTTTTTTTTTATTTGGTCGTTACAGTACGATAGAAAAAAAAAGCTGTCAACTCCGTCAATGTTAATTTTTTTTCGTTTTAGATTTGCTGTTCATAGCTGTTTAAGACAATCTTGATGTATTTTGATACTTTGACAACGATTTTTCAAGTAATTTAGTAGAAAACGATGTTTTTTTTTCTTTGGTCGTTACAGTACGATAGAAAAACAAATGCTGTTATCTACGTCAATATTAATTTTTTTTCGATTTAGATTTGCTTTTCATAGCTGTTTAAGACAATCTTGATGTATTTTGATACTTTGACAACGATTTTTCCAGTAGTTTAGAAGAAAACGATGTTTTTTTTCTTTGGTCGTTACAGAACGAAAGAAAAATAAATGCTGTTATCTCCGTCAATATTAATTTTTTTTCGATTTAGATTTGCTTTTCATAGCTGTTTAAGACAATCTTGATGTATTTTGATACTTTGACAACGATTTTTCCAGTAGTTTAAAGAAAAACGATGTTTTTTTTTTTTGGTCGTTACAGTACGAAAGAAAAATAAATGCTGTTATCTCCGTCAATATTAATTTTTTTTCGATTTAGATTTGCTTTTCATAGCTGTTTAAGACAATCTTGATGTATTTTGATACTTTGACAACGATTTTTCCAGTAGTTTAGAAGAAAACGATGTTTTTTTTATCTTTGGTCGTCACAGTATGAAAGACAAAAAAATTGCGTTAATATTATTTTTTTTTCGATTTAGATTTGCTTTTCATAGCTGTTTAAGACAATCTTGATGTATTTTGTTACTTTGACAACGATTTTTCCAGTAGTTTAGAAGAAAACGCTGTTTTTTTTTATTTGGTCGTTACAGTACGATAGAAAAAAAAAGCTGTCAACTCCGTCAATGTTAATTTTTTTTCGTTTTAGATTTGCTGTTCATAGCTGTTTAAGACAATCTTGATGTATTTTGATACATTGACAACGATTTTTACAGTAGTTAAGAAGAAAACGCTGTTTTTTTTTAGTTGGTCGTTACAGTACGATAGAAAAAAAAAGCTGTCAACTCCGTCAATGTTAATTTTTTTCGTTTTAGATTTGCTGTTCATAGCTGTTTAAGACAATCTTGATGTATTTTGATACTTTGACAACGATTTTTCCAGTAGTTTAGAAGAAAACGATGTTTTTTTTATCTTTGGTCGTCACAGTATGAAAGACAAAAAAATTGCGTTAATATTTTTTTTTTTCGATTTAGATTTGCTTTTCATAGCTGTTTAAGACAATCTTGATGTATTTTGATACTTTGACAACGATTTTTCCAGTAGTTTAAAGGAAAACGATGTTTTTTTTTTTTGGTCGTTACAGTACGATAGAAAAAAAAAGCTGTCAACTCCGTCAATGTTAATTTTTTTTCGTTTTAGATTTGCTGTTCATAGCTGTTTAAGACAATCTTGATGTATTTTGATACTTTGACAACGATTTTTCCAGTAGTTTAAAGGAAAACGATATTTTTTTTTTTGGTCGTTACAGTACGAAAGAAAAATAAATACTGTTATCTACGTCAATATTAATTTTTTTTCGATTTAGATTTGCTTTTCATAGCTGTTTAAGACAATCTTGATGTATTTTGATACTTTGACAACGATTTTTCCAGTAGCTTAGAAGAAAACGATGTTTTTTTTTCTTTGATCGTTACAGTACGAAAGAAAAAAAAATGCTGTTATCTCCGTCAATATTAATTTTTTTTCGATTTAGATTTGATTTTCATAGCTGTTTAAGACAATCTTGATGTATTTTGATACTTTGACAACGATTTTTCCAGTAGTTTAGAAGAAAACGATGTTTTTTTTTTTGGTCGTTACAGTACGAAAGATGAAAAATTTCGTTAATATTAATTTTTTTTTAATAAGATTGGCTTTTCCATTTTTCCAGTAGTTAAGAAGAAAACGATGTTTTTTTTTTCTTTGGTCGTCACAGTACGATAGAAAAAAAAAAGCTGTTATCTCCGTCAATTATAATTTGTTTAAGACAATCTTGATGTATTTTGATACTTTGACAACGATTTTTCCAGTAGCTTAGAAGAAAACGATGTGTTTGTTCTTTGGTCGTCACAGTACGATAAAAAAATAAATGCTGTTATCTCCGTCAATATTAATTTTTTTTCGATTTAGATTGGCTTTTCATAGCTGTTTAAGACAATCTTGATGTATTTTGATACTTTGACAACGATTTTTCCAGTAATTTAGCAGAAAACGATGTTTTTTTTTTCTTTGGTCGTTACAGTACGATAGAAAAACAAATGCTATTATCTACGTCAATATTAATTTTTTTTCGATTTAGATTTGCTTTTCATAGATGTTTAAGACAATCTTGATGTATTTTGATACTTTGACAACGATTTTTCCAGTAGTTTAGAAGAAAACGCTGTTTTTTTTTATTTGGTCGTTACAGTACGATAGAAAAAAAAAGCTGTCAACTCCGTCAATATTAATTTTTTTTCGTTTTAGATTTGCTGTTCATAGCTGTTTAAGACAATCTTGATGTATTTTGATACTTTGACAACGATTTTTCCAGTAGTTTAGAAGAAAACGATGTTTTTTTTCTTTGGTCGTTACAGTACGAAAGAAAAAAAAATGCTGTTATCTCCGTCAATATTAATTTTTTTTCTATTTAGATTTGCTTTTCATAGCTGTTTAAGACAATCTTGATGTATTTTGATACTTTGACAACGATTTGTCCAGTAGTTTAAAGGAAAACGATGTTTTTTTTTTTGGTCGTTACAGTACGATAGAAAAAAAAAGCTGTCAACTCCGTCAATATTAATTTTTTTTCGTTTTAGATTTGCTGTTCATAGCTGTTTAAGACAATCTTGATGTATTTTGATACTTTGACAACGATTTTTCCAGTAGTTTAAAGGAAAACAATATTTTTTCTTTGGTCGTTACAGTACGAAAGAAAAATAAATGCTGTTATCTACGTCAATATTAATTTTTTTTCGATTTAGATTTGCTTTTCATAGCTGTTTAAGACAATCTTGATGTATTTTGATACTTTGACAACGATTTTTCCAGTAGTTTAGAAGAAAACGCTGTTTTTTTTTCTTTGGTCGTTACAGTACGAAAGAAAAAAAAAAAAAGTCAACTCCGTCAATGTTAATTTTTTTTCGTTTTAGATTTGCTGTTCATAGCTGTTTAAGACAATCTTGATGTATTTTGATACTTTGACAACGATTTTTCAAGTAATTTAGTAGAAAACGATGTTTTTTTTTCTTTGGTCGTTACAGTACGATAGAAAAACAAATGCTGTTATCTATGTCAATATTAATTTTTTTTCGATTTAGATTTGCTTTTCATAGCTGTTTAAGACAATCTTGATGTATTTTGATACTTTGACAACGATTTTTCCAGTAGTTTAGAAGAAAACGATGTTTTTTTTCTTTGGTCGTTACAGTACGAAAGAAAAATAAATGCTGTTATCTCCGTCAATATTAATTTTTTTTCAATTTAGATTTGCTTTTCATAGCTGTTTAAGACAATCTTGATGTATTTTGATACTTTGACAACGATTTTTCCAGTAGTTTAAAGAAAAACGATGTTTTTTTTTTTGGTCGTTACAGTACGAAAGAAAAATAAATGCTGTTATCTCCGTCAATATTAATTTTTTTTTGATTTAGATTTGCTTTTCATAGCTGTTTAAGACAATCTTGATGTATTTTGATACTTTGACAACGATTTTTCCAGTAGTTTAGAAGAAAACGATGTTTTTTTTTTCTTTGGTCGTTACAGTACGAAAGATAAAAAAATTTCGTTAATATTAATTTTTTTTTAATAAGATTGGCTTTTCCATTTTTCCAGTAGTTAAGAAGAAAACGATGTTTTTTTTTCTTTGGTCGTTACAGTACGATAGAAAAAAAAAGCTGTTATCTACGTCAATATTAATTTTTTTTCGATTTAGATTTGCTTTTCATAGCTGTTTAAGACAATCTTGATGTACTTTGACACTTTTACAACGATTTTTCCAGTAGTTTAAAGGAAAACGATGTTTTTTTTCTTTGGTCCTTACAGTACGAAAGATAAAAAAATTTCGTTAATATTAATTTTTTTTTAATAAAATTGGCTTTTCAATTTTTCCAGTAGTTTAGAAGAAAACGATGGTTTTTTTTTCTTTGGTCGTTACAGTACGAAAGAAAAAAAATTGCTGTTATCTCCTTCAATATTAATTTTTTTTCGATTTAGATTTGATTTTCATAGCTGTTTAAGACAATCTTGATGTATTTTGATACTTTGACAACGATTTTTCCAGTAGTTTAGAAGAAAACGCTGTTTTTTTTTCTTTGGTCGTTACAGTACGAAAGAAAAAAAAATCTGTCAACTCCGTCAATGTTAATTTTTTTTCGTTTTAGATTTGCTGTTCATAGCTGTTTAAGACAATCTTGATGTATTTTGATACTTTGACAACGATTTTTCCAGTAGTTTAAAGGAAAACAATATTTTTTTTTTTGGTCGTTACAGTACGAAAGAAAAATAAATGCTGTTATCTCCGTCAATATTAATTTTTTTTCGATTTAGATTTGCTTTTCGTAGCTGTTTAAGACAATCTTGATGTATTTTGATACTTTGACAACGATTTTTCCAGTAGTTTAAAGAAAAACGATGTTTTTTTTTTTGGTCGTTACAGTACGAAAGAAAAATAAATGCTGTTATCTCCGTCAATATTAATTTTTTTTCGATTTAGATTTGCTTTTCATAGCTGTTTAAGACAATCTTGATGTATTTTGATACTTTGACAACGATTTTTCCAGTAGTTTAGAAAAAACGATGTTTTTTTTTTCTTTGGTCGTTACAGTACGAAAGATAAAAAAATTTCGTTAATATTAATTTTTTTTTAATAAGATTGGCTTTTCCATTTTTCCAGTAGTTAAGAAGAAAACGATGTTTTTTTTTCTTTGGTCGTTACAGTACGATAGAAAAACAAATGCTATTATCTACGTCAATATTAATTTTTTTTCGATTTAGATTTGCTTTTCATAGCTGTTTAAGACAATCTTGATGTATTTTGATACTTTGACAACGATTTTTCCAGTAGCTTAGAAGAAAACGATGTGTTTGTTCTTTGGTCGTCACAGTACGATAAAAAAATAAATGCTGTTATCTCCGTCAATATTAATTTTTTTTCGATTTAGATTGGCTTTTCATAGCTGTTTAAGACAATCTTGATGTATTTTGATACTTTGACAACGATTTTTCCAGTAATTTAGCAGAAAACGATGTTTTTTTTTTCTTTGGTCGTTACAGTACGATAGAAAAACAAATGCTATTATCTACGTCAATATTAATTTTTTTTCGATTTAGATTTGCTTTTCATAGCTGTTTAAGACAATCTTGATGTATTTTGATACTTTGACAACGATTTTTCCAGTAGTTTAGAAGAAAACGCTGTTTTTTTTTATTTGGTCGTTACAGTACGATAGAAAAAAAAAGCTGTCAACTCCGTCAATATTAATTTTTTTTCGTTTTAGATTTGCTGTTCATAGCTGTTTAAGACAATCTTGATGTATTTTGATACTTTGACAACGATTTTTCCAGTAGTTTAGAAGAAAACGATGTTTTTTTTCTTTGGTCGTTACAGTACGAAAGAAAAAAAAATGCTGTTATCTCCGTCAATATTAATTTTTTTTCTATTTAGATTTGCTTTTCATAGCTGTTTAAGACAATCTTGATGTATTTTGATACTTTGACAACGATTTTTCCAGTAGTTTAAAGGAAAACGATGTTTTTTTTTTTGGTCGTTACAGTACGATAGAAAAAAAAAGCTGTCAACTCCGTCAATATTAATTTTTTTTCGTTTTAGATTTGCTGTTCATAGCTGTTTAAGACAATCTTGATGTATTTTGATACTTTGACAACGATTTTTCCAGTAGTTTAAAGGAAAACAATATTTTTTTTTTGGTCGTTACAGTACGAAAGAAAAATAAATGCTGTTATCTACGTCAATATTAATTTTTTTTCGATTTAGATTTGCTTTTCATAGCTGTTTAAGACAATCTTGATGTATTTTGATACTTTGACAACGATTTTTCCAGTAGTTTAGAAGAAAACGCTGTTTTTTTTTCTTTGGTCGTTACAGTACGAAAGAAAAAAAAATCTGTCAACTCCGTCAATGTTAATTTTTTTTCGTTTTAGATTTGCTGTTTATAGCTGTTTAAGACAATCTTGATGTATTTTGATACTTTGACAACGATTTTTCAAGTAATTTAGTAGAAAACGATGTTTTTTTTTCTTTGGTCGTTACAGTACGATAGAAAAACAAATGCTGTTATCTACGTCAATATTAATTTTTTTTCGATTTAGATTTGCTTTTCATAGCTGTTTAAGACAATCTTGATGTATTTTGATACTTTGACAACGATTTTTCCAGTAGTTTAGAAGAAAACGATGTTTTTTTTCTTTGGTCGTTACAGTACGAAAGAAAAATAAATGCTGTTATCTCCGTCAATATTAATTTTTTTTCAATTTAGATTTGCTTTTCATAGCTGTTTAAGACAATCTTGATGTATTTTGATACTTTGACAACGATTTTTCCAGTAGTTTAAAGAAAAACGATGTTTTTTTTTTTGGTCGTTACAGTACGAAAGAAAAATAAATGCTGTTATCTCCGTCAATATTAATTTTTTTTTTGATTTAGATTTGCTTTTCATAGCTGTTTAAGACAATCTTGATGTATTTTGATACTTTGACAACGATTTTTCCAGTAGTTTAGAAGAAAACGATGTTTTTTTTTTCTTTGGTCGTTACAGTACGAAAGATAAAAAAATTTCGTTAATATTAATTTTTTTTTAATAAGATTGGCTTTTCCATTTTTCCAGTAGTTAAGAAGAAAACGATGTTTTTTTTTCTTTGGTCGTTACAGTACGATAGAAAAAAAAAGCTGTTATCTACGTCAATATTAATTTTTTTTCGATTTAGATTTGCTTTTCATAGCTGTTTAAGACAATCTTGATGTATTTTGATACTTTGACAACGATTTTTCCAGTAGTTTAAAGAAAAACGATGTTGTTTTTTTTTGGTCGTTACACTACGAAAGAAAAATAAATGCTGTTATCTCCGTCAATATTAATTTTTTTTCGATTTAGATTTGCTTTTCATAGCTGTTTAAGACAATCTTGATGTACTTTGACACTTTTACTACGATTTTTCCAGTAGCTTAGAAGAAAACGATGTTTTTTTTTCTTTGGTCGTTACAGTACGAAAGAAAAAAAAATCTGTCAACTCCGTCAATGTTAATTTTTTTTCGTTTTAGATTTGCTGTTCATAGCTGTTTAATACAATCTTGATGTATTTTGATACTTTGACAACGATTTTTCCAGTAGTTTAAAGGAAAACAATATTTTTTTTTTGGTCGTTACAGTACGAAAGAAAAATAAATGCTGTTATCTCCGTCAATATTAATTTTTTTTCGATTTAGATTTGCTTTTCGTAGCTGTTTAAGACAATCTTGATGTATTTTGATACTTTGACAACGATTTTTCCAGTAGTTTAAAGGAAAACGATGTTTTTTTTTTTGGTCGTTACAGTACGATAGAAAAAAAAAGCTGTCAACTCCGTCAATATTAATTTTTTTTCGTTTTAGATTTGCTGTTCATAGCTGTTTAAGACAATCTTGATGTATTTTGATACTTTGACAACGATTTTTCCAGTAGTTTAGAAGAAAACGATGTTTTTTTTCTTTGGTCGTTACAGTACGAAAGAAAAAAAAATGCTGTTATCTCCGTCAATATTAATTTTTTTTCTATTTAGATTTGCTTTTCATAGCTGTTTAAGACAATCTTGATGTATTTTGATACTTTGACAACGATTTTTCCAGTAGTTTAAAGGAAAACGATGTTTTTTTTTTTGGTCGTTACAGTACGATAGAAAAAAAAAGCTGTCAACTCCGTCAATATTAATTTTTTTTCGTTTTAGATTTGCTGTTCATAGCTGTTTAAGACAATCTTGATGTATTTTGATACTTTGACAACGATTTTTCCAGTAGTTTAAAGGAAAACAATATTTTTTTTTTGGTCGTTACAGTACGAAAGAAAAATAAATGCTGTTATCTACGTCAATATTAATTTTTTTTCGATTTAGATTTGCTTTTCATAGCTGTTTAAGACAATCTTGATGTATTTTGATACTTTGACAACGATTTTTCCAGTAGTTTAGAAGAAAACGCTGTTTTTTTTTCTTTGGTCGTTACAGTACGAAAGAAAAAAAAATCTGTCAACTCCGTCAATGTTAATTTTTTTTCGTTTTAGATTTGCTGTTCATAGCTGTTTAAGACAATCTTGATGTATTTTGATACTTTGACAACGATTTTTCAAGTAATTTAGTAGAAAACGATGTTTTTTTTTCTTTGGTCGTTACAGTACGATAGAAAAACAAATGCTGTTATCTACGTCAATATTAATTTTTTTTCGATTTAGATTTGCTTTTCATAGCTGTTTAAGACAATCTTGATGTATTTTGATACTTTGACAACGATTTTTCCAGTAGTTTAGAAGAAAACGATGTTTTTTTTCTTTGGTCGTTACAGTACGAAAGAAAAATAAATGCTGTTATCTCCGTCAATATTAATTTTTTTTCAATTTAGATTTGCTTTTCATAGCTGTTTAAGACAATCTTGATGTATTTTGATACTTTGACAACGATTTTTCCAGTAGTTTAAAGAAAAACGATGTTTTTTTTTTGGTCGTTACAGTACGAAAGAAAAATAAATGCTGTTATCTCCGTCAATATTAATTTTTTTTTGATTTAGATTTGCTTTTCATAGCTGTTTAAGACAATCTTGATGTATTTTGATACTTTGACAACGATTTTTCCAGTAGTTTAGAAGAAAACGATGTTTTTTTTTCTTTGGTCGTTACAGTACGAAAGATAAAAAAATTTCGTTAATATTAATTTTTTTTTAATAAGATTGGCTTTTCCATTTTTCCAGTAGTTAAGAAGAAAACGATGTTTTTTTTTCTTTGGTCGTTACAGTACGATAGAAAAAAAAGCTGTTATCTACGTCAATATTAATTTTTTTTCGATTTAGATTTGCTTTTCATAGCTGTTTAAGACAATCTTGATGTATTTTGATACTTTGACAACGATTTTTCCAGTAGTTTAAAGAAAAACGATGTTGTTTTTTTTTGGTCGTTACACTACGAAAGAAAAATAAATGCTGTTATCTCCGTCAATATTAATTTTTTTTCGATTTAGATTTGCTTTTCATAGCTGTTTAAGACAATCTTGATGTACTTTGACACTTTTACAACGATTTTTTCAGTAGTTTAAAGGAAAACAATATTTTTTCTTTGGTCGTTACAGTACGAAAGAAAAATAAATGCTGTTATCTCCGTCAATATTAATTTTTTTTCGATTTAGATTTGCTTTTCGTAGCTGTTTAAGACAATCTTGATGTATTTTGATACTTTGACAACGATTTTTCCAGTAGTTTAAAGAAAAACGATGTTTTTTTTTTTGGTCGTTACAGTACGAAAGAAAAATAAATGCTGTTATCTCCGTCAATATTAATTTTTTTTCGATTTAGATTTGCTTTTCATAGCTGTTTAAGACAATCTTGATGTATTTTGATACTTTGACAACGATTTTTCCAGTAGTTTAGAAGAAAACGATGTTTTTTTTTTCTTTGGTCGTTACAGTACGAAAGATAAAAAAATTTCGTTAATATTAATTTTTTTTTAATAAGATTGGCTTTTCCATTTTTCCAGTAGTTAAGAAGAAAACGATGTTTTTTTTTCTTTGGTCGTTACAGTACGATAGAAAAAAAAAGCTGTTATCTCCGTCAATATTAATTTTTTTTCGATTTAGATTTGCTTTTCATAGCTGTTTAAGACAATCTTGATGTATTTTGATACTTTGACAACGATTTTTCCAGTAGTTTAAAGAAAAACGATGTTTTTTTTTTTTGGTCGTTACAGTACGAAAGAAAAATAAATGCTGTTATCTCCGTCAATATTAATTTTTTTTCGATTTAGATTTGCTTTTCATAGCTGTTTAAGACAATCTTGATGTACTTTGACACTTTGACAACGATTTTTCCAGTAGCTTAGAAGAAAACGATGTTTTTTTTCTTTGGTCCTTACAGTACGAAAGATAAAAAAATTTCGTTAATATTAATTTTTTTTTAATAAAATTGGCTTTTCAATTTTTCCAGTAGTTTAGAAGAAAACGATGTTTTTTTTTCTTTGGTCGTTACAGTACGAAAGAAAAAAAAATGCTGTTATCTCCGTCAATATTAATTTTTTTTCGATTTAGATTTGATTTTCATAGCTGTTTAAGACAATCTTGATGTATTTTGATACTTTGACAACGATTTTTCCAGTAGTTTAGAAGAAAACGCTGTTTTTTTTTATTTGGTCGTTACAGTACGATAGAAAAAAAAAGCTGTCAACTCCGTCAATGTTAATTTTTTTTCGTTTTAGATTTGCTGTTCATAGCTGTTTAAGACAATCTTGATGTATTTTGATACTTTGACAACGATTTTTCCAGTAGTTTAAAGGAAAACAATATTTTTTTTTTTGGTCGTTACAGTACGAAAGAAAAATAAATGCTGTTATCTCCGTCAATATTAATTTTTTTTCGATTTAGATTTGCTTTTCGTAGCTGTTTAAGACAATCTTGATGTATTTTGATACTTTGACAACGATTTTTCCAGTAGTTTAGAAGAAAACGATGTTTTTTTTTTCTTTGGTCGTTACAGTACGAAGGATAAAAAAATTTCGTTAATATTTATTTTTTTTTAATAAGATTGGCTTTTCCATTTTTCCAGTAGCTTAGAAGAAAACGATGTTTTTTTTTTCTTTGATCGTTACAGTACGAAAAAAAAAAAATGCTGTTATCTACGTCAATATTAATTTTTTTTCGATTTAGATTTGATTTTCATAGCTGTTTAAGACAATCTTGATGTATTTTGATACTTTGACAACGATTTTTCCAGTAGTTTAGAAGAAAACGCTGTTTTTTTTTATTTGGTCGTTACAGTACGATAGAAAAAAAAAGCTGTCAACTCCGTCAATGTTAATTTTTGTTTCGTTTTAGATTTGCTGTTCATAGCTGTTTAAGACAATCTTGATGTATTTTGATACTTTGACAACGATTTTTCCAGTAGTTTAAAGGAAAACAATATTTTTTTTTTTGGTCGTTACAGTACGAAAGAAAAATAAATGCTGTTATCTCCGTCAATATTAATTTTTTTCGATTTAGATTTGCTTTTCGTAGCTGTTTAAGACAATCTTGATGTATTTTGATACTTTGACAACGATTTTTCCAGTAGTTTAGAAGAAAACGATGTTTTTTTTTTCTTTGGTCGTTACAGTACGAAAGATAAAAAAATTTCGTTAATATTAATTTTTTTTTAATAAGATTGGCTTTTCCATTTTTCCAGTAGTTAAGAAGAAAACGATGTTTTTTTTTCTTTGGTCGTTACAGTACGATAGAAAGAAAAAGCTGTTATCTCCGTCAATATTAATTTTTTTTCGATTTAGATTTGCTTTTCATAGCTGTTTAAGACAATCTTGATGTATTTTGATACTTTGACAACGATTTTTCCAGTAGTTTAAAGAAAAACGATGTTTTTTTTTTTGGTCGTTACAGTACGAAAGAAAAATAAATGCTGTTATCTCCGTCAATATTAATTTTTTTCGATTTAGATTTGCTGTTCATAGCTGTTTAAGACAATCTTGATGTATTTTGATACTTTGACAACGATTTTTCCAGTAGTTTAAAGGAAAACAATATTTTTTTTTTTGGTCGTTACAGTACGAAAGAAAAATAAATGCTGTTATCTACGTCAATATTAATTTTTTTTCGATTTAGATTTGCTTTTCATAGCTGTTTAAGACAATCTTGATGTATTTTGATACTTTGACAACGATTTTTCCAGTAGTTGAGAAGAAAACGCTGTTTTTTTTTCTTTGGTCGTTACAGTACGGTAGAAAAAAAAAGCTGTCAACTCCGTCAATGTTAATTTTTTTTCGTTTTAGATTTGCTGTTCATAGCTGTTTAAGACAATCTTGATGTATTTTGATACTTTGACAACGATTTTTCAAGTAATTTAGCAGAAAACGATGTTTTTTTTTCTTTGGTCGTTACAGTACGATAGAAAAACAAATGCTGTTATCTACGTCAATATTAATTTTTTTTCGATTTAGATTTGCTTTTCATAGCTGTTTAAGACAATCTTGATGTATTTTGATACTTTGACAACGATTTTTCCAGAAGTTTAGAAGAAAACGATGTTTTTTTTTCCTTGGTCGTTACAGTACGATAGAAAAAAAAAGCTGTCAACTCCGTCAATGTTAATTTTTTTTTCGTTTTAGATTTGCTGTTCATAGCTGTTTAAGACAATCTTGATGTATTTTGATACTTTGACAACGATTTTTCCAGTAGTTTAAAGGAAAACAATATTTTTTTTTTGGTCGTTACAGTACGAAAGAAAAATAAATGCTGTTATCTACGTCAATATTAATTTTTTTTCGATTTAGATTGGCTTTTCATAGCTGTTTAAGACAATCTTGATGTATTTTGATACTTTGACAACGATTTTTCCAGTAATTTAGCAGAAAACGATGTTTTTTTTTTCTTTGGTCGTTACAGTACGATAGAAAAACAAATGCTATTATCTACGTCAATATTAATTTTTTTTCGATTTAGATTTGCTTTTCATAGCTGTTTAAGACAATCTTGATGTATTTTGATACTTTGACAACGATTTTTCCAGTAGTTTAGAAGAAAACGATGTTTTTTTTTTCTTTGGTCGTTACAGTACGAAAGATAAAAAAATTTCGTTAATATTAATTTTTTTTTAATAAGATTGGCTTTTCCATTTTTCCAGTAGTTAAGAAGAAAACGATGTTTTTTTTTCTTTGGTCGTTATAGTACGATAGAAAAAAAAAGCTGTTATCTCCGTCAATATTAATTTTTTTTCGATTTAGATTTGCTTTTCATAGCTGTTTAAGACAATCTTGATGTATTTTGATACTTTGACAACGATTTTTCCAGTAGTTTAAAGAAAAACGATGTTTTTTTTTTTGGTCGTTACAGTACGAAAGAAAAATAAATGCTGTTATCTCCGTCAATATTAATTTTTTTCGATTTAGATTTGCTGTTCATAGCTGTTTAAGACAATCTTGATGTATTTTGATACTTTGACAACGATTTTTCCAGTAGTTTAAAGGAAAACAATATTTTTTTTTTTGGTCGTTACAGTACGAAAGAAAAATAAATGCTGTTATCTACGTCAATATTAATTTTTTTTCGATTTAGATTTGCTTTTCATAGCTGTTTAAGACAATCTTGATGTATTTTGATACTTTGACAACGATTTTTCCAGTAGTTGAGAAGAAAACGCTGTTTTTTTTTCTTTGGTCGTTACAGTACGGTAGAAAAAAAAAGCTGTCAACTCCGTCAATGTTAATTTTTTTTCGTTTTAGATTTGCTGTTCATAGCTGTTTAAGACAATCTTGATGTATTTTGATACTTTGACAACGATTTTTCAAGTAATTTAGTAGAAAACGATGTTTTTTTTTCTTTGGTCGTTACAGTACGATAGAAAAACAAATGCTGTTATCTACGTCAATATTAATTTTTTTTCGATTTAGATTTGCTTTTCATAGCTGTTTAAGACAATCTTGATGTATTTTGATACTTTGACAACGATTTTTCCAGAAGTTTAGAAGAAAACGATGTTTTTTTTTCCTTGGTCGTTACAGTACGATAGAAAAAAAAAGCTGTCAACTCTGTCAATGTTAATTTTTTTTTCGTTTTAGATTTGCTGTTCATAGCTGTTTAAGACAATCTTGATGTATTTTGATACTTTGACAACGATTTTTCCAGTAGTTTAGAAGAAAACGATGTTTTTTTTCTTTGGTCGTTACAGTACGAAAGAAAAATAAATGCTGTTATCTCCGTCAATATTAATTTTTTTTCAATTTAGATTTGCTTTTCATAGCTGTTTAAGACAATCTTGATGTATTTTGATACTTTGACAACGATTTTTCCAGTAGTTTAAAGAAAAACGATGTTTTTTTTTTTGGTCGTTACAGTACGAAAGAAAAATAAATGCTGTTATCTCCGTCAATAATAATTTTTTTTCGATTTAGATTTGCTTTTCATAGCTGTTTAAGACAATCTTGATGTATTTTGATACTTTGACAACGATTTTTCCAGTAGTTTAGAAGGAAACGATGTTTTTTTTTTCTTTGGTCGTTACAGTACGAAAGATAAAAAAATTTCGTTAATATTAATTTTTTTTTAATAAGATTGGCTTTTCCATTTTTCCAGTAGTTAAGAAGAAAACGATGTTTTTTTTTCTTTGGTCGTTACAGTACGATAGAAAAAAAAAGCTGTTATCTCCGTCAATATTAATTTTTTTTCGATTTAGATTTGCTTTTCATAGCTGTTTAAGACAATCTTGATGTATTTTGATACTTTGACAACGATTTTTCCAGTAGTTTAAAGAAAAACGATGTTTTTTTTTTTTGGTCGTTACAGTACGAAAGAAAAATAAATGCTGTCAACTCCGTCAATGTTAATTTTTTTTTCGATTTAGATTTGCTTTTCATAGCTGTTTAAGACAATCTTGATGTACTTTGACACTTTGACAACGATTTTTCCAGTAGCTTAGAAGAAAACGATGTTTTTTTTCTTTGGTCCTTACAGTACGAAAGATAAAAAAATTTCGTTAATATTAATTTTTTTTTAATAAGATTGGCTTTTCAATTTTTCCAGTAGTTTAGAAGAAAACGATGTTTTTTTTTCTTTGGTCGTTACAGTACGAAAGAAAAAAAAATGCTGTTATCTCCGTCAATATTAATTTATTTTCGATTTAGATTTGCTGTTCATAGCTGCTTAAGGCAATCTTGATGTATTTTGATACTTTGACAACGATTTTTCCAGTAGTTTAGAAGAAAACGCTGTTTTTTTTTTATTTGGTCGTTACAGTACGATAGAAAAAAAAAGCTGTCAACTCCGTCAATGTTAATTTTTTTCGTTTTAGATTTGCTGTTCATAGCTGTTTAAGACAATCTTGATGTATTTTGATACTTTGACAACGATTTTTCCAGTAGTTTAAAGGAAAACAATATTTTTTTTTTTTGGTCGTTACAGTATGAAAGACAAAAAAATTGTGTTAATATTATTTTTTTTTCGATTTAGATTTGCTTTTCATAGCTGTTTAAGACAATCTTGATGTATTTTTATACTTTGACAACGATTTTTCCAGTAGTTTAAAGGAAAACGATGTTTTTTTTTTTTGGTCGTTACAGTACGATAGAAAAAAAAAGCTGTCAACTCCGTCAATGTTAATTTTTTTCGATTTAGATTTGATTTTCATAGCTGTTTAAGACAATCTTGATGTATTTTGATACTTTGACAACGATTTTTCCAGTAGTTTAGAAGAAAACGATGTTTTTTTTATCTTTGGTCGTCACAGTATGAAAGACAAAAAAATTGCGTTAATATTTTTTTTTTTTCGATTTAGATTTGCTTTTCATAGCTGTTTAAGACAATCTTGATGTATTTTGATACTTTGACAACGATTTTTCCAGTAGTTTAAAGGAAAACGATGTTTTTTTTTTTTGGTCGTTACAGTACGATAGAAAAAAAAAGCTGTCAACTCCGTCAATGTTAATTTTTTTCGATTTAGATTTGATTTTCATAGCTGTTTAAGACAATCTTGATGTATTTTGATACTTTGACAACGATTTTTCCAGTAGTTTAAATGAAAACAATATTTTTTTTTTTTGGTCGTTACAGTATGAAAGACAAAAAAATTGCGTTAATATTAATTTTTTTTCGATTTAGATTTGCTTTTCATAGCTGTTTAAGACAATCTTGATGTATTTTGATACTTTGACAACGATTTTTCCAGTAGTTTAAAGGAAAACGATGTTTTTTTTTTTTGGTCGTTACAGTACGATAGAAAAAAAAAGCTGTCAACTCCGTCAATGTTAATTTTTTTCGATTTAGATTTGATTTTCATAGCTGTTTAAGACAATCTTGATGTATTTTGATACTTTGACAACGATTTTTCCAGTAGTTTAGAAGAAAACGATGTTTTTTTTATGTTTGGTCGTCACAGTATGAAAGACAAAAAAATTGCGTTAATATTATTTTTTTTTCGATTTAGATTTGCTTTTCATAGCTGTTTAAGACAATCTTGATGTATTTTGATACTTTGACAACGATTTTTCCAGTAGTTTAAAGGAAAACGATGTTTTTTTTTTTTGGTCGTTACAGTACGATAGAAAAAAAAAGCTGTCAACTCCGTCAATGTTAATTTTTTTTCGTTTTAGATTTGCTGTTTATAGCTGTTTAAGACAATCTTGATGTATTTTGATACTTTGACAACGATTTTTCCAGTAGTTTAAAGGAAAACAATATTTTTTTTTTTTGGTCATTACAGTGCGAAAGAAAAATAAATGCTGTTATCTACGTCAATATTAATTTTTTTTCGATTTAGATTTGCTTTTCATAGCTGTTTAAGACAATCTTGATGTATTTTGATACTATGACAACGATTTTTCCAGTAGTTTAGAAGAAAACGCTGTTTTTTTTTATTTGGTCGTTACAGTACGATAGAAAAAAAAAGCTGTCAACTCCGTCAATGTTAATTTTTTTTCGTTTTAGATTTGCTGTTCATAGCTGTTTAAGACAATCTTGATGTATTTTGATACTTTGACAACGATTTTTCAAGTAATTTAGTAGAAAACGATGTTTTTTTTTCTTTGGTCGTTACAGTACGATAGAAAAACAAATGCTGTTATCTACGTCAATATTAATTTTTTTTCGATTTAGATTTGCTTTTCATAGCTGTTTAAGACAATCTTGATGTATTTTGATACTTTGACAACGATTTTTCCAGTAGTTTAGAAGAAAACGCTGTTTTTTTTATTTGGTCGTTACAGTACGATAGAAAAAAAAAGCTGTCAACTCCGTCAATGTTAATTTTTTTTTCGTTTTAGATTTGCTGTTCATAGCTGTTTAAGACAATCTTGATGTATTTTGATACTTTGACAACGATTTTTCCAGTAGTTTAAAGGAAAACGATATTTTTTTTTTTGGTCGTTACAGTACGAAAGAAAAATAAATGCTGTTATCTCCGTCAATATTAATTTTTTTTCGATTTAGATTTGCTTTTCATAGCTGTTTAAGACAATCTTGATGTATTTTGATACATTGACAACGATTTTTCCAGTAGTTTAGAAGAAAACGCTGTTTTTTTTTATTTGGTCATTACAGTACGATAGAAAAAAAAAGCTGTCAACTCCGTCAATGTTAATTTTTTTTAGTTTTAGATTTGCTTTTCATAGCTGTTTAAGACAATCTTGATGTATTTTGATACTTTGACAACGATTTTTCCAGTAGTTTAGAAGAAAACGATGTTTTTTTTTTCTTTGGTCCTTACAGTATGATAAAAAAAAAAGCTGTTATCTCCGTCAATTATAATTTGTTTTCGATTTAGATTTGCTTTTCATAGCTGTTTAAGACAATCTTGATGTATTTTGATACATTGACAACGATTTTTACAGTAGTTTAGAAGAAAACGCTGTTTTTTTTTAGTTGGTCGTTACAGTACGATAGTAATTTTTTTCGTTTTAGATTTGCTGTTCATAGCTGTTTAAGACAATCTTGATGTATTTTGATACTTTGACAACGATTTTTCCAGTAGTTTAGAAGAAAACGATGTTTTTTTTATCTTTGGTCGTCACAGTATGAAAGACAAAAAAATTGCGTTAATATTATTTTTTTTCGATTAAGATTTGCTTTTCATAGCTGTTTAAGACAATCTTGATGTATTTTGATACTTTGACAACGATTTTTCCAGTAGTTTAAAGGAAAACGATGTTTTTTTTTTTTGGTCGTTACAGTACGATAGAAAAAAAAAGCTGTCAACTCCGTCAATGTTAATTTTTTTTCGATTTAGATTTGCTTTTCATAGCTGTTTAAGACAATCTTGATGTATTTTGATACTTTGACAACGATTTTTCCAGTAGTTTAAAGGAAAACGATATTTTTTTTTCTTTTATCGTTACAGTACGAAAGAAAAAAAAATGCTGTTATCTCCGTCAATATTAATTTTTTTTCGATTTAGATTTCATTTTCATAGCTGTTTAAGACAATCTTGATGTATTTTGATACTTTGACAACGATTTTTCCAGTAGTTTAGAAGAAAACGCTGTTTTTTTTTATTTGGTCGTTACAGTACGATAGAAAAAAAAAGCTGTCAACTCCGTCAATGTTAATTTTTTTCGTTTTAGATTTGCTGTTCATAGCTGTTTAAGACAATCTTGATGTATTTTGATACTTTGACAACGATTTTTCCAGTAGTTTAAAGGAAAACAATATTTTTTTTTTTGGTCGTTACAGTACGAAAGAAAAATAAATGCTGTTATCTCCGTCAATATTAATTTTTTTTCGATTTAGATTTGCTTTTCGTAGCTGTTTAAGACAATCTTGATGTATTTTGATACTTTGACAACGATTTTTCCAGTAGTTTAGAAGAAAACGATGTTTTTTTTTTCTTTGGTCGTTACAGTACGAAAGATAAAAAAATTTCGTTAATATTAATTTTTTTTTAATAAGATTGGCTTTTCCATTTTTCCAGTAGTTAAGAAGAAAACGATGTTTTTTTTTCTTTGGTCGTTACAGTACGATAGAAAAAAAAAGCTGTTATCTCCGTCAATATTAATTTTTTTTCGATTTAGATTTGCTTTTCATAGCTGTTTAAGACAATCTTGATGTATTTTGATACTTTGACAACGATTTTTCCAGTAGTTTAAAGAAAAACGATGTTTTTTTTTTTTGGTCGTTACAGTACGAAAGAAAAATAAATGCTGTTATCTCCGTCAATATTAATTTTTTTTCGATTTAGATTTGCTGTTCATAGCTGTTTAAGACAATCTTGATGTATTTTGATACTTTGACAACGATTTTTCCAGTAGTTTAAAGGAAAACAATATTTTTTTTTTGGTCGTTACAGTACGAAAGAAAAATAAATGCTGTTATCTACGTCAATATTAATTTTTTTTCGATTTAGATTTGCTTTTCATAGCTGTTTAAGACAATCTTGATGTATTTTGATACTTTGACAACGATTTTTCCAGTAGTTGAGAAGAAAACGCTGTTTTTTTTTCTTTGGTCGTTACAGTACGGTAGAAAAAAAAAGCTGTCAACTCCGTCAATGTTAATTTTTTTTCGTTTTAGATTTGCTGTTCATAGCTGTTTAAGACAATCTTGATGTATTTTGATACTTTGACAACGATTTTTCAAGTAATTTAGTAGAAAACGATATTTTTTTTTTTGGTCGTTACAGTACGAAAGAAAAATAAATGCTGTTATCTCCGTCAATATTAATTTTTTTTCGATTTAGATTTGCTTTTCATAGCTGTTTAAGACAATCTTGATGTATTTTGATACTTTGACAACGATTTTTCCAGTAGTTTAGAAGAAAACGCTGTTTTTTTTTTCTTTGGTCCTTACAGTATGATAAAAAAAAAAGCTGTTATCTCCGTCAATTATAATTTGTTTTCGATTTAGATTTGCTTTTCATAGCTGTTTAAGACAATCTTGATGTATTTTGATACATTGACAACGATTTTTACAGTAGTTAAGAAGAAAACGCTGTTTTTTTTTATTTGGTCATTACAGTACGATAGAAAAAAAAAGCTGTCAACTCCGTCAATGTTAATTTTTTTTAGTTTTAGATTTGCTTTTCATAGCTGTTTAAGACAATCTTGATGTATTTTGATACTTTGACAACGATTTTTCCAGTAGTTTAGAAGAAAACGATGTTTTTTTTTTCTTTGGTCCTTACAGTATGATAAAAAAAAAAGCTGTTATCTCCGTCAATTATAATTTGTTTTCGATTTAGATTTGCTTTTCATAGCTGTTTAAGACAATCTTGATGTATTTTGATACATTGACAACGATTTTTACAGTAGTTTAGAAGAAAACGCTGTTTTTTTTTAGTTGGTCGTTACAGTACGATAGTAATTTTTTTCGTTTTAGATTTGCTGTTCATAGCTGTTTAAGACAATCTTGATGTATTTTGATACTTTGACAACGATTTTTCCAGTAGTTTAGAAGAAAACGATGTTTTTTTTATCTTTGGTCGTCACAGTATGAAAGACAAAAAAATTGCGTTAATATTATTTTTTTTCGATTTAGATTTGCTTTTCATAGCTGTTTAAGACAATCTTGATGTATTTTGATACTTTGACAACGATTTTTCCAGTAGTTTAAAGGAAAACGATGTTTTTTTTTTTTGGTCGTTACAGTACGATAGAAAAAAAAAGCTGTCAACTCCGTCAATGTTAATTTTTTTTCGATTTAGATTTGCTTTTCATAGCTGTTTAAGACAATCTTGATGTATTTTGATACTTTGACAACGATTTTTCCAGTAGTTTAAAGGAAAACGATATTTTTTTTTTCTTTTATCGTTACAGTACGAAAGAAAAAAAAATGCTGTTATCTCCGTCAATATTAATTTTTTTTCGATTTAGATTTCATTTTCATAGCTGTTTAAGACAATCTTGATGTATTTTGATACTTTGACAACGATTTTTCCAGTAGTTTAGAAGAAAACGCTGTTTTTTTTTATTTGGTCGTTACAGTACGATAGAAAAAAAAAGCTGTCAACTCCGTCAATGTTAATTTTTTTCGTTTTAGATTTGCTGTTCATAGCTGTTTAAGACAATCTTGATGTATTTTGATACTTTGACAACGATTTTTCCAGTAGTTTAAAGGAAAACAATATTATTTTTTTTGGTCGTTACAGTACGAAAGAAAAATAAATGCTGTTATCTCCGTCAATATTAATTTTTTTTCGATTTAGATTTGCTTTTCGTAGCTGTTTAAGACAATCTTGATGTATTTTGATACTTTGACAACGATTTTTCCAGTAGTTTAGAAGAAAACGATGTTTTTTTTTTTCTTTGGTCGTTACAGTACGAAAGATAAAAAAATTTCGTTAATATTAATTTTTTTTTAATAAGATTGGCTTTTCCATTTTTCCAGTAGTTAAGAAGAAAACGATGTTTTTTTTTCTTTGGTCGTTACAGTACGATAGAAAAAAAAAGCTGTTATCTCCGTCAATATTAATTTTTTTTCGATTTAGATTTGCTTTTCATAGCTGTTTAAGACAATCTTGATGTATTTTGATACTTTGACAACGATTTTTCCAGTAGTTTAAAGAAAAACGATGTTTTTTTTTTTTGGTCGTTACAGTACGAAAGAAAAATAAATGCTGTTATCTCCGTCAATATTAATTTTTTTTCGATTTAGATTTGCTTTTCATAGCTGTTTAAGACAATCTTGATGTATTTTGATACTTTGACAACGATTTTTCCAGTAGTTGAGAAGAAAACGCTGTTTTTTTTTCTTTGGTCGTTACAGTACGGTAGAAAAAAAAAGCTGTCAACTCCGTCAATGTTAATTTTTTTTCGTTTTAGATTTGCTGTTCATAGCTGTTTAAGACAATCTTGATGTATTTTGATACTTTGACAACGATTTTTCAAGTAATTTAGTAGAAAACGATATTTTTTTTTTTGGTCGTTACAGTACGAAAGAAAAATAAATGCTGTTATCTCCGTCAATATTAATTTTTTTTCGATTTAGATTTGCTTTTCATAGCTGTTTAAGACAATCTTGATGTATTTTGATACTTTGACAACGATTTTTCCAGTAGTTTAGAAGAAAACGCTGTTTTTTTTTTCTTTGGTCCTTACAGTATGATAAAAAAAAAAGCTGTTATCTCCGTCAATTATAATTTGTTTTCGATTTAGATTTGCTTTTCATAGCTGTTTAAGACAATCTTGATGTATTTTGATACATTGACAACGATTTTTACAGTAGTTAAGAAGAAAACGCTGTTTTTTTTTATTTGGTCATTACAGTACGATAGAAAAAAAAAGCTGTCAACTCCGTCAATGTTAATTTTTTTTAGTTTTAGATTTGCTTTTCATAGCTGTTTAAGACAATCTTGATGTATTTTGATACTTTGACAACGATTTTTCCAGTAGTTTAGAAGAAAACGATGTTTTTTTTTTCTTTGGTCCTTACAGTATGATAAAAAAAAAAGCTGTTATCTCCGTCAATTATAATTTGTTTTCGATTTAGATTTGCTTTTCATAGCTGTTTAAGACAATCTTGATGTATTTTGATACATTGACAACGATTTTTACAGTAGTTTAGAAGAAAACGCTGTTTTTTTTTAGTTGGTCGTTACAGTACGATAGTAATTTTTTTCGTTTTAGATTTGCTGTTCATAGCTGTTTAAGACAATCTTGATGTATTTTGATACTTTGACAACGATTTTTCCAGTAGTTTAGAAGAAAACGATGTTTTTTTTATCTTTGGTCGTCACAGTATGAAAGACAAAAAAATTGCGTTAATATTATTTTTTTTCGATTAAGATTTGCTTTTCATAGCTGTTTAAGACAATCTTGATGTATTTTGATACTTTGACAACGATTTTTCCAGTAGTTTAAAGGAAAACGATGTTTTTTTTTTTTGGTCGTTACAGTACGATAGAAAAAAAAAGCTGTCAACTCCGTCAATGTTAATTTTTTTTCGATTTAGATTTGCTTTTCATAGCTGTTTAAGACAATCTTGATGTATTTTGATACTTTGACAACGATTTTTCCAGTAGTTTAAAGGAAAACGATATTTTTTTTTCTTTTATCGTTACAGTACGAAAGAAAAAAAAATGCTGTTATCTCCGTCAATATTAATTTTTTTTCGATTTAGATTTCATTTTCATAGCTGTTTAAGACAATCTTGATGTATTTTGATACTTTGACAACGATTTTTCCAGTAGTTTAGAAGAAAACGCTGTTTTTTTTTATTTGGTCGTTACAGTACGATAGAAAAAAAAAGCTGTCAACTCCGTCAATGTTAATTTTTTTCGTTTTAGATTTGCTGTTCATAGCTGTTTAAGACAATCTTGATGTATTTTGATACTTTGACAACGATTTTTCCAGTAGTTTAAAGGAAAACAATATTATTTTTTTTGGTCGTTACAGTACGAAAGAAAAATAAATGCTGTTATCTCCGTCAATATTAATTTTTTTTCGATTTAGATTTGCTTTTCGTAGCTGTTTAAGACAATCTTGATGTATTTTGATACTTTGACAACGATTTTTCCAGTAGTTTAGAAGAAAACGATGTTTTTTTTTTTCTTTGGTCGTTACAGTACGAAAGATAAAAAAATTTCGTTAATATTAATTTTTTTTTAATAAGATTGGCTTTTCCATTTTTCCAGTAGTTAAGAAGAAAACGATGTTTTTTTTTCTTTGGTCGTTACAGTACGATAGAAAAAAAAAGCTGTTATCTCCGTCAATATTAATTTTTTTTCGATTTAGATTTGCTTTTCATAGCTGTTTAAGACAATCTTGATGTATTTTGATACTTTGACAACGATTTTTCCAGTAGTTTAAAGAAAAACGATGTTTTTTTTTTTTGGTCGTTACAGTACGAAAGAAAAATAAATGCTGTTATCTCCGTCAATATTAATTTTTTTTCGATTTAGATTTGCTGTTCATAGCTGTTTAAGACAATCTTGATGTATTTTGATACTTTGACAACGATTTTTCCAGTAGTTTAAAGGAAAACAATATTTTTTTTTTGGTCGTTACAGTACGAAAGAAAAATAAATGCTGTTATCTACGTCAATATTAATTTTTTTTCGATTTAGATTTGCTTTTCATAGCTGTTTAAGACAATCTTGATGTATTTTGATACTTTGACAACGATTTTTCCAGTAGTTGAGAAGAAAACGCTGTTTTTTTTTCTTTGGTCGTTACAGTACGGTAGAAAAAAAAAGCTGTCAACTCCGTCAATGTTAATTTTTTTTCGTTTTAGATTTGCTGTTCATAGCTGTTTAAGACAATCTTGATGTATTTTGATACTTTGACAACGATTTTTCAAGTAATTTAGTAGAAAACGATATTTTTTTTTTTGGTCGTTACAGTACGAAAGAAAAATAAATGCTGTTATCTCCGTCAATATTAATTTTTTTTCGATTTAGATTTGCTTTTCATAGCTGTTTAAGACAATCTTGATGTATTTTGATACTTTGACAACGATTTTTCCAGTAGTTTAGAAGAAAACGCTGTTTTTTTTTATTTGGTCATTACAGTACGATAGAAAAAAAAAGCTGTCAACTCCGTCAATGTTAATTTTTTTTAGTTTTAGATTTGCTTTTCATAGCTGTTTAAGACAATCTTGATGTATTTTGATACTTTGACAACGATTTTTCCAGTAGTTTAGAAGTAAACGATGTTTTTTTTTTCTTTGGTCCTTACAGTATGATAAAAAAAAAAGCTGTTATCTCCGTCAATTATAATTTGTTTTCGATTTAGATTTGCTTTTCATAGCTGTTTAAGACAATCTTGATGTATTTTGATACATTGACAACGATTTTTCCAGTAGTTTAGAAGAAAACGCTGTTTTTTTTTATTTGGTCATTACAGTACGATAGAAAAAAAAAGCTGTCAACTCCGTCAATGTTAATTTTTTTTAGTTTTAGATTTGCTTTTCATAGCTGTTTAAGACAATCTTGATGTATTTTGATACTTTGACAACGATTTTTTCAGTAGTTTAGAAGAAAACGATGTTTTTTTTTTCTTTGGTCCTTACAGTATGATAAAAAAAAAAGCTGTTATCTCCGTCAATTATAATTTGTTTTCGATTTAGATTTGCTTTTCATAGCTGTTTAAGACAATCTTGATGTATTTTGATACATTGACAACGATTTTTACAGTAGTTTAGAAGAAAACGCTGTTTTTTTTTAGTTGGTCGTTACAGTACGATAGTAATTTTTTTCGTTTTAGATTTGCTGTTCATAGCTGTTTAAGACAATCTTGATGTATTTTGATACTTTGACAACGATTTTTCCAGTAGTTTAGAAGAAAACGATGTTTTTTTTTATCTTTGGTCGTCACAGTATGAAAGACAAAAAAATTGCGTTAATATTATTTTTTTTCGATTTAGATTTGCTTTTCATAGCTGTTTAAGACAATCTTGATGTATTTTGATACTTTGACAACGATTTTTCCAGTAGTTTAAAGGAAAACGATGTTTTTTTTTTTTGGTCGTTACAGTACGATAGAAAAAAAAAGCTGTCAACTCCGTCAATGTTAATTTTTTTTCGATTTAGATTTGCTTTTCATAGCTGTTTAAGACAATCTTGATGTATTTTGATACTTTGACAACGATTTTTCCAGTAGTTTAAAGGAAAACGATATTTTTTTTTTCTTTTATCGTTACAGTACGAAAGAAAAAAAAATGCTGTTATCTCCGTCAATATTAATTTTTTTTCGATTTAGATTTCATTTTCATAGCTGTTTAAGACAATCTTGATGTATTTTGATACTTTGACAACGATTTTTCCAGTAGTTTAGAAGAAAACGCTGTTTTTTTTTATTTGGTCGTTACAGTACGATAGAAAAAAAAAGCTGTCAACTCCGTCAATGTTAATTTTTTTCGTTTTAGATTTGCTGTTCATAGCTGTTTAAGACAATCTTGATGTATTTTGATACTTTGACAACGATTTTTCCAGTAGTTTAAAGGAAAACAATATTTTTTTTTTTGGTCGTTACAGTACGAAAGAAAAATAAATGCTGTTATCTCCGTCAATATTAATTTTTTTTCGATTTAGATTTGCTTTTCGTAGCTGTTTAAGACAATCTTGATGTATTTTGATACTTTGACAACGATTTTTCCAGTAGTTTAGAAGAAAACGATGTTTTTTTTTTTCTTTGGTCGTTACAGTACGAAAGATAAAAAAATTTCGTTAATATTAATTTTTTTTTAATAAGATTGGCTTTTCCATTTTTCCAGTAGTTAAGAAGAAAACGATGTTTTTTTTTCTTTGGTCGTTACAGTACGATAGAAAAAAAAAGCTGTTATCTCCGTCAATATTAATTTTTTTTCGATTTAGATTTGCTTTTCATAGCTGTTTAAGACAATCTTGATGTATTTTGATACTTTGACAACGATTTTTCCAGTAGTTTAAAGAAAAACGATGTTTTTTTTTTTTGGTCGTTACAGTACGAAAGAAAAATAAATGCTGTTATCTCCGTCAATATTAATTTTTTTTCGATTTAGATTTGCTGTTCATAGCTGTTTAAGACAATCTTGATGTATTTTGATACTTTGACAACGATTTTTCCAGTAGTTTAAAGGAAAACAATATTTTTTTTTTGGTCGTTACAGTACGAAAGAAAAATAAATGCTGTTATCTACGTCAATATTAATTTTTTTCGATTTAGATTTGCTTTTCATAGCTGTTTAAGACAATCTTGATGTATTTTGATACTTTGACAACGATTTTTCCAGTAGTTGAGAAGAAAACGCTGTTTTTTTTTCTTTGGTCGTTACAGTACGGTAGAAAAAAAAAGCTGTCAACTCCGTCAATGTTAATTTTTTTTCGTTTTAGATTTGCTGTTCATAGCTGTTTAAGACAATCTTGATGTATTTTGATACTTTGACAACGATTTTTCAAGTAATTTAGTAGAAAACGATATTTTTTTTTTTGGTCGTTACAGTACGAAAGAAAAATAAATGCTGTTATCTCCGTCAATATTAATTTTTTTTCGATTTAGATTTGCTTTTCATAGCTGTTTAAGACAATCTTGATGTATTTTGATACTTTGACAACGATTTTTCCAGTAGTTTAGAAGAAAACGCTGTTTTTTTTTATTTGGTCATTACAGTACGATAGAAAAAAAAAGCTGTCAACTCCGTCAATGTTAATTTTTTTTAGTTTTAGATTTGCTTTTCATAGCTGTTTAAGACAAGCTTGATGTATTTTGATACATTGACAACGATTTTTCCAGTAGTTTAGAAGAAAACGCTGTTTTTTTTTATTTGGTCATTACAGTACGATAGAAAAAAAAAGCTGTCAACTCCGTCAATGTTAATTTTTTTTAGTTTTAGATTTGCTTTTCATAGCTGTTTAAGACAATCTTGATGTATTTTGATACTTTGACAACGATTTTTCCAGTAGTTGAGAAGAAAACGCTGTTTTTTTTTCTTTGGTCGTTACAGTACGGTAGAAAAAAAAAGCTGTCAACTCCGTCAATGTTAATTTTTTTTCGTTTTAGATTTGCTGTTCATAGCTGTTTAAGACAATCTTGATGTATTTTGATACTTTGACAACGATTTTTCAAGTAATTTAGTAGAAAACGATATTTTTTTTTTTGGTCGTTACAGTACGAAAGAAAAATAAATGCTGTTATCTCCGTCAATATTAATTTTTTTTCGATTTAGATTTGCTTTTCATAGCTGTTTAAGACAATCTTGATGTATTTTGATACTTTGACAACGATTTTTCCAGTAGTTTAGAATAAAACGATGTTTTTTTTTTCTTTGGTCCTTACAGTATGATAAAAAAAAAAGCTGTTATCTCCGTCAATTATAATTTGTTTTCGATTTAGATTTGCTTTTCATAGCTGTTTAGAACAATCTTGATGTATTTTGATACATTGACAACGATTTTTCCAGTAGTTTAGAAGAAAACGCTGTTTTTTTTTATTTGGTCATTACAGTACGATAGAAAAAAAAAGCTGTCAACTCCGTCAATGTTAATTTTTTTTAGTTTTAGATTTGCTTTTCATAGCTGTTTAAGACAATCTTGATGTATTTTGATACTTTGACAACGATTTTTCCAGTAGTTTAGAAGAAAACGATGTTTTTTTTTCTTTGGTCCTTACAGTATGATAAAAAAAAAAGCTGTTATCTCCGTCAATTATAATTTGTTTTCGATTTAGATTTGCTTTTCATAGCTGTTTAAGACAATCTTGATGTATTTTGATACATTGACAACGATTTTTACAGTAGTTTAAAGAAAAACGATGTTTTTTTTTTTTGGTCGTTACAGTACGAAAGAAAAATAAATGCTGTTATCTCCGTCAATATTAATTTTTTTTCGATTTAGATTTGCTTTTCATAGCTGTTTAAGACAATCTTGATGTATTTTGATACTTTGACAACGATTTTTCCAGTAGTTTAAAGGAAAACAATATTTTTTTTTTTGGTCGTTACAGTACGTAAGAAAAATAAATGCTGTTATCTACGTCAATATTAATTTTTTTTCGATTTAGATTTGCTTTTCATAGCTGTTTAAGACAATCTTGATGTATTTTGATACTTTGACAACGATTTTTCCAGTAGTTGAGAAGAAAACGCTGTTTTTTTTTCTTTGGTCGTTACAGTACGGTAGAAAAAAAAGCTGTCAACTCCGTCAATGTTAATTTTTTTTCGTTTTAGATTTGCTGTTCATAGCTGTTTAAGACAATCTTGATGTATTTTGATACTTTGACAACGATTTTTCAAGTAATTTAGTAGAAAACGATATTTTTTTTTTTGGTCGTTACAGTACGAAAGAAAAATAAATGCTGTTATCTCCGTCAATATTAATTTTTTTTCGATTTAGATTTGCTTTTCATAGCTGTTTAAGACAATCTTGATGTATTTTGATACTTTGACAACGATTTTTCCAGTAGTTTTGAAGAAAACGCTGTTTTTTTTTATTTGGTCATTACAGTACGATAGAAAAAAAAAGCTGTCAACTCCGTCAATGTTAATTTTTTTTAGTTTTAGATTTGCTTTTCATAGCTGTTTAAGACAATCTTGATGTATTTTGATACTTTGACAACGATTTTTCCAGTAGTTTAGAAGAAAACGATGTTTTTTTTTTCTTTGGTCCTTACAGTATGATAAAAAAAAAAGCTGTTATCTCCGTCAATTATAATTTGTTTTCGATTTAGATTTGCTTTTCATAGCTGTTTAAGACAATCTTGATGTATTTTGATACATTGACAACGATTTTTACAGTAGTTTAGAAGAAAACGCTGTTTTTTTTTAGTTGGTCGTTACAGTACGATAGTAATTTTTTTCGTTTTAGATTTGCTGTTCATAGCTGTTTAAGACAATCTTGATGTATTTTGATACTTTGACAACGATTTTTCCAGTAGTTTAGAAGAAAACGATGTTTTTTTTATCTTTGGTCGTCACAGTATGAAAGACAAAAAAATTGCGTTAATATTATTTTTTTTCGATTTAGATTTGCTTTTCATAGCTGTTTAAGACAATCTTGATGTATTTTGATACTTTGACAACGATATTTCCAGTAGTTTAAAGGAAAACGATGTTTTTTTTTTTTGGTCGTTACAGTACGAAAGAAAAATAAATGCTGTTATCTACGTCAATATTAATTTTTTTTCGATTTAGATTTGCTGTTCATAGCTGTTTAAGACAATCTTGATGTATTTTGATACTTTGACAACGATTTTTCCAGTAGTTTAAAGGAAAACAATATTTTTTTTTTTGGTCGTTACAGTACGATAGAAAAATAAATGCTGTTATCTACGTCAATATTAATTTTTTTTCGTTTTAGATTTGCTTTTCATAGCTGTTTAAGACAATCTTGATGTATTTTGATACTTTGACAACGATTTTTCCAGTAGTTGAGAAGAAAACGCTGTTTTTTTTTCTTTGGTCGTTACAGTACGGTAGAAAAAAAAAGCTGTCAACTCCGTCAATGTTAATTTTTTTTCGTTTTAGATTTGCTGTTCATAGCTGTTTAAGACAATCTTGATGTATTTTGATACTTTGACAACGATTTTTCCAGTAGTTTAAAGGAAAACGATATTTTTTTTTTTGGTCGTTACAGTACGAAAGAAAAATAAATGCTGTTATCTCCGTCAATATTAATTTTTTTTCGATTTAGATTTGCTTTTCATAGCTGTTTAAGACAATCTTGATGTATTTTGATACTTTGACAACGATTTTTCCAGTAGTTTAGAAGAAAACGCTGTTTTTTTTTATTTGGTCATTACAGTACGATAGAAAAAAAAAGCTGTCAACTCCGTCAATGTTAATTTTTTTTAGTTTTAGATTTGCTTTTCATAGCTGTTTAAGACAATCTTGATGTATTTTGATACTTTGACAACGATTTTTCCAGTAGTTTAGAAGAAAACGATGTTTTTTTTTTCTTTGGTCCTTACAGTATGATAAAAAAAAAAGCTGTTATCTCCGTCAATTATAATTTGTTTTCGATTTAGATTTGCTTTTCATAGCTGTTTAAGACAATCTTGATGTATTTTGATACATTGACAACGATTTTTACAGTAGTTTAGAAGAAAACGCTGTTTTTTTTGAGTTGGTCGTTACAGTACGATAGTAATTTTTTTCGTTTTAGATTTGCTGTTCATAGCTGTTTAAGACAATCTTGATGTATTTTGATACTTTGACAACGATTTTTCCAGTAGTTTAGAAGAAAACGATGTTTTTTTTATCTTTGGTCGTCACAGTATGAAAGACAAAAAAATTGCGTTAATATTATTTTTTTTCGATTTAGATTTGCTTTTCATAGCTGTTTAAGACAATCTTGATGTATTTTGATACTTTGACAACGATTTTTCCAGTAGTTTAAAGGAAAACGATGTTTTTTTTTTTTGGTCGTTACAGTACGATAGAAAAAAAAAGCTGTCAACTCCGTCAATGTTAATTTTTTTTCGATTTAGATTTGCTTTTCATAGCTGTTTAAGACAATCTTGATGTATTTTGATACTTTGACAACGATTTTTCCAGTAGTTTAAAGGAAAACGATATTTTTTTTTTCTTTTATCGTTACAGTACGAAAGAAAAAAAAATGCTGTTATCTCCGTCAATATTAATTTTTTTTCGATTTAGATTTCATTTTCATAGCTGTTTAAGACAATCTTGATGTATTTTGATACTTTGACAACGATTTTTCCAGTAGTTTAGAAGAAAACGCTGTTTTTTTTTCTTTGGTCGTTACAGTACGGTAGAAAAAAAAAGCTGTCAACTCCGTCAATGTTAATTTTTTTCGTTTTAGATTTGCTGTTCATAGCTGTTTAAGACAATCTTGATGTATTTTGATACTTTGACAACGATTTTTCCAGTAGTTTAAAGGAAAACAATATTTTTTTTTTTGGTCGTTACAGTACGAAAGAAAAATAAATGCTGTTATCTCCGTCAATGTTAATTTTTTTTCGATTTAGATTTGCTTTTCGTAGCTGTTTAAGACAATCTTGATGTATTTTGATACTTTGAAAACGATTTTTCCAGTAGTTTAGAAGAAAACGATGTTTTTTTTTTTCTTTGGTCGTTACAGTACGAAAGATAAAAAAATTTCGTTAATATTAATTTTTTTTTAATAAGATTGGCTTTTCCATTTTTCCAGTAGTTAAGAAGAAAACGATGTTTTTTTTTCTTTGGTCGTTACAGTACGAAAGAAAAAAAAAATGCTGTTAAGTCCGTCAATGTTAATTTTTGTTCGATTTAGATTTGCTTTTCATAGCTGTTTAAGACAATCTTGATGTATTTTTACACTTTGACAACGATTTTTCCAGTAGTTTAGAAGAAAACGATGTTTTTTTTTCTTTGGTCGTTACAGTACGAAAGAAAAATAAATGCTGTTATCTGCGTCAATATTAATTTTTTTTCAATTTAGATTTGCTTTTCATAGCTGTTTAAGACAATCTTGATGTATTTTGATACTTTGACAACGATTTTTCCAGTAGTTTAAAGAAAAACGATGTTTTTTTTTTTTGGTCGTTACAGTACGAAAGAAAAATAAATGCTGTTATCTCCGTCAATAATAATTTTTTTTCGATTTAGATTTGCTTTTCATAGCTGTTTAAGACAATCTTGATGTATTTTGATACTTTGACAACGATTTTTCCAGTAGTTTAGAAGAAAACGATGTTTTTTTTTTCTTTGGTCGTTACAGTACGAAAGATAAAAAAATTTCGTTAATATTAATTTTTTTTTAATAAGATTGGCTTTTCCATTTTTCCAGTAGTTAAGAAGAAAACGATGTTTTTTTTTCTTTGGTCGTTACAGTACGATAGAAAAAAAAAGCTGTTATCTCCGTCAATATTAATTTTTTTTCGATTTAGATTTGCTTTTCATAGCTGTTTAAGACAATCTTGATGTATTTTGATACTTTGACAACGATTTTTCCAGTAGTTTAAAGAAAAACGATGTTTTTTTTTTTTGGTCGTTACAGTACGAAAGAAAAATAAATGCTGTCAACTCCGTCAATGTTAATTTTTTTTTCGATTTAGATTTGCTTTTCATAGCTGTTTAAGACAATCTTGATGTACTTTGACACTTTGACAACGATTTTTCCAGTAGCTTAGAAGAAAACGATGTTTTTTTTTCTTTGGTCCTTACAGTACGAAAGATAAAAAAATTTCGTTAATATTAATTTTTTTTTAATAAGATTGGCTTTTCCATTTTTCCAGTAGTTTAGAAGAAAACGATGTTTTTTTTTCTTTGGTCGTTACAGTACGAAAGAAAAAAAAATGCTGTTATCTCCGTCAATATTAATTTATTTTCGATTTAGATTTGCTGTTCATAGCTGCTTAAGGCAATCTTGATGTATTTTGATACTTTGACAATGATTTTTCCAGTAGCTTAGAAGAAAACGATGTTTTTTTTTTCTTTGATCGTTACTGTACGAAAGAAAAAAAAATGCTGTTATCTCCGTCAATATTAATTTTTTTTCGATTTAGATTTGATTTTCATAGCTGTTTAAGACAATCTTGATGTATTTTGATACTTTGACAACGATTTTTCCAGTAGTTTAGAAGAAAACGCTGTTTTTTTTTATTTGGTCGTTACAGTACGATAGAAAAAAAAAGCTGTCAACTCCGTCAATGTTAATTTTTTTCGTTTTAGATTTGCTGTTCATAGCTGTTTAAGACAATCTTGATGTATTTTGATACTTTGACAACGATTTTTCCAGTAGTTTAAAGGAAAACAATATTTTTTTTTTTTGGTCGTTACAGTATGAAAGACAAAAAAATTGCGTTAATATTATTTTTTTTTCGATTTAGATTTGCTTTTCATAGCTGTTTAAGACAATCTTGATGTATTTTGATACTTTGACAACGATTTTTCCAGTAGTTTAAAGGAAAACGATGTTTTTTTTTTTTGGTCGTTACAGTACGATAGAAAAAAAAAGCTGTCAACTCCGTCAATGTTAATTTTTTTCGATTTAGATTTGATTTTCATAGCTGTTTAAGACAATCTTGATGTATTTTGATACTTTGACAACGATTTTTCCAGTAGTTTAGAAGAAAACGATGTTTTTTTTATCTTTGGTCGTCACAGTATGAAAGACAAAAAAATTGCGTTAATATTATTTTTTTTTCGATTTAGATTTGCTTTTCATAGCTGTTTAAGACAATCTTGATGTATTTTGATACTTTGACAACGATTTTTCCAGTAGTTTAAAGGAAAACGATGTTTTTTTTTTTTGGTCGTTACAGTACGATAGAAAAAAATAGGTGTCAACTCCGTCAATGTTAATTTTTTTTCGTTTTAGATTTGCTGTTTATAGCTGTTTAAGACAATCTTGATGTATTTTGATACTTTGACAACGATTTTTCCAGTAGTTTAAAGGAAAACAATATTTTTTTTTTTTGGTCATTACAGTGCGAAAGAAAAATAAATGCTGTTATCTACGTCAATATTAATTTTTTTTCGATTTAGATTTGCTTTTCATAGCTGTTTAAGACAATCTTGATGTATTTTGATACTATGACAACGATTTTTCCAGTAGTTTAGAAGAAAACGCTGTTTTTTTTTATTTGGTCGTTACAGTACGATAGAAAAAAAAAGCTGTCAACTCCGTCAATGTTAATTTTAGATTTGCTGTTTATAGCTGTTTAAGACAATCTTGATGTATTTTGATACTTTGACAACGATTTTTCCAGTAGTTTAAAGGAAAACAATATTTTTTTTTTTTGGTCATTACAGTGCGAAAGAAAAATAAATGCTGTTATCTACGTCAATATTAATTTTTTTTCGATTTAGATTTGCTTTTCATAGCTGTTTAAGACAATCTTGATGTATTTTGATACATTGACAACGATTTTTACAGTAGTTTAGAAGAAAACGCTGTTTTTTTTTAGTTGGTCGTTACAGTACGATAGTAATTTTTTTCGTTTTAGATTTGCTGTTCATAGCTGTTTAAGACAATCTTGATGTATTTTGATACTTTGACAACGATTTTTCCAGTAGTTTAGAAGAAAACGATGTTTTTTTTATCTTTGGTCGTCACAGTATGAAAGACAAAAAAATTGCGTTAATATTATTTTTTTTCGATTTAGATTTGCTTTTCATAGCTGTTTAAGACAATCTTGATGTATTTTGATACTTTGACAACGATTTTTCCAGTAGTTTAAAGGAAAACGATGTTTTTTTTTTTTGGTCGTTACAGTACGATAGAAAAAAAAAGCTGTCAACTCCGTCAATGTTAATTTTTTTTCGATTTAGATTTGCTTTTCATAGCTGTTTAAGACAATCTTGATGTATTTTGATACTTTGACAACGATTTTTCCAGTAGTTTAAAGGAAAACGATATTTTTTTTTCTTTTATCGTTACAGTACGAAAGAAAAAAAAATGCTGTTATCTCCGTCAATATTAATTTTTTTTCGATTTAGATTTCATTTTCATAGCTGTTTAAGACAATCTTGATGTATTTTGATACTTTGACAACGATTTTTCCAGTAGTTTAGAAGAAAACGATGTTTTTTTTTTTGGTCGTTACAGTACGAAAGATGAAAAATTTCGTTAATATTAATTTTTTTTTAATAAGATTGGCTTTTCCATTTTTCCAGTAGTTAAGAAGAAAACGATGTTTTTTTTTCTTTGGTCGTTACAGTACGATATAAAAAAAAAAAGCTGTTATCTCCGTCAATTATAATTTGTTTAAGACAATCTTGATGTATTTTGATACTTTGACAACGATTTTTCCAGTAGCTTAGAAGAAAACAATGTGTTTGTTCTTTGGTCGTCACAGTACGAAAGAAAAATAAATGCTGTTATCTCCGTCAATATTAATTTTTTTTTCGATTTAGATTGGCTTTTCATAGCTGTTTAAGACAATCTTGATGTATTTTGATACTTTGACAACGATTTTTCCAGTAATTTAGCAGAAAACGATGTTTTTTTTTTCTTTGGTCGTTACAGTACGATAGAAAAACAAATGCTATTAAATACGTCAATATTAATTTTTTTTCGATTTAGATTTGCTTTTCATAGCTGTTTAAGACAATCTTGATGTATTTTGATACTTTGACAACGATTTTTCCAGTAGTTTAGAAGAAAACGCTGTTTTTTTTTATTTGGTCGTTACAGTACGATAGAAAAAAAAAGCTGTCAACTCCGTCAATGTTAATTTTTTTTTCGTTTTAGATTTGCTGTTCATAGCTGTTTAAGACAATCTTGATGTATTTTGATACTTTGACAACGATTTTTCCAGTAGTTTAGAAGAAAACGATGTTTTTTTTCTTTGCTCGTTACAGTACGAAAGAAAAATAAATGCTGTTATCTCCGTCAATATTAATTTTTTTTCAATTTAGATTTGCTTTTCATAGCTGTTTAAGACAATCTTGATGTATTTTGATACTTTGACAACGATTTTTCCAGTAGTTTAAAGAAAAACGATGTTTTTTTTTTTGGTCGTTACAGTACGAAAGAAAAATAAATGCTGTTATCTCCGTCAATAATAATTTTTTTTCGATTTAGATTTGCTTTTCATAGCTGTTTAAGACAATCTTGATGTATTTTGATACTTTGACAACGATTTTTCCAGTAGTTTAGAAGAAAACGATGTTTTTTTTTTCTTTGGTCGTTACAGTACGAAAGATAAAAAAATTTCGTTAATATTAATTTTTTTTTAATAAGATTGGCTTTTCCATTTTTCCAGTAGTTAAGAAGAAAACGATGTTTTTTTTTCTTTGGTCGTTACAGTACGATAGAAAAAAAAAGCTGTTATCTCCGTCAATATTAATTTTTTTTCGATTTAGATTTGCTTTTCATAGCTGTTTAAGACAATCTTGATGTATTTTGATACTTTGACAACGATTTTTCCAGTAGTTTAAAGAAAAACGATGTTTTTTTTTTTTGGTCGTTACAGTACGAAAGAAAAATAAATGCTGTCAACTCCGTCAATGTTAATTTTTTTTTCGATTTAGATTTGCTTTTCATAGCTGTTTAAGACAATCTTGATGTACTTTGACACTTTGACAACGATTTTTCCAGTAGCTTAGAAGAAAACGATGTTTTTTTTTCTTTGGTCCTTACAGTACGAAAGATAAAAAAATTTCGTTAATATTAATTTTTTTTTAATAAGATTGGCTTTTCAATTTTTCCAGTAGTTTAGAAGAAAACGATGTTTTTTTTTCTTTGGTCGTTACAGTACGAAAGAAAAAAAAATGCTGTTATCTCCGTCAATATTAATTTATTTTCGATTTAGATTTGCTGTTCATAGCTGCTTAAGGCAATCTTGATGTATTTTGATACTTTGACAATGATTTTTCCAGTAGCTTAGAAGAAAACGATGTTTTTTTTTTCTTTGATCGTTACTGTACGAAAGAAAAAAAAATGCTGTTATCTCCGTCAATATTAATTTTTTTTCGATTTAGATTTGATTTTCATAGCTGTTTAAGACAATCTTGATGTATTTTGATACTTTGACAACGATTTTTCCAGTAGTTTAGAAGAAAACGCTGTTTTTTTTTATTTGGTCGTTACAGTACGATAGAAAAAAAAAGCTGTCAACTCCGTCAATGTTAATTTTTTTCGTTTTAGATTTGCTGTTCATAGCTGTTTAAGACAATCTTGATGTATTTTGATACTTTGACAACGATTTTTCCAGTAGTTTAAAGGAAAACAATATTTTTTTTTTTTGGTCGTTACAGTATGAAAGACAAAAAAATTGCGTTAATATTATTTTTTTTTCGATTTAGATTTGCTTTTCATAGCTGTTTAAGACAATCTTGATGTATTTTGATACTTTGACAACGATTTTTCCAGTAGTTTAAAGGAAAACGATGTTTTTTTTTTTTGGTCGTTACAGTACGATAGAAAAAAAAAGCTGTCAACTCCGTCAATGTTAATTTTTTTCGATTTAGATTTGATTTTCATAGCTGTTTAAGACAATCTTGATGTATTTTGATACTTTGACAACGATTTTTCCAGTAGTTTAGAAGAAAACGATGTTTTTTTTATCTTTGGTCGTCACAGTATGAAAGACAAAAAAATTGCGTTAATATTATTTTTTTTTCGATTTAGATTTGCTTTTCATAGCTGTTTAAGACAATCTTGATGTATTTTGATACTTTGACAACGATTTTTCCAGTACTTTAAAGGAAAACGATGTTTTTTTTTTTTGGTCGTTACAGTACGATAGAAAAAAAAAGCTGTCAACTCCGTCAATGTTAATTTTTTTTCGTTTTAGATTTGCTGTTTATAGCTGTTTAAGACAATCTTGATGTATTTTGATACTTTGACAACGATTTTTCCAGTAGTTTAAAGGAAAACAATATTTTTTTTTTTTGGTCATTACAGTGCGAAAGAAAAATAAATGCTGTTATCTACGTCAATATTAATTTTTTTTCGATTTAGATTTGCTTTTCATAGCTGTTTAAGACAATCTTGATGTATTTTGATACTATGACAACGATTTTTCCAGTAGTTTAGAAGAAAACGCTGTTTTTTTTTATTTGGTCGTTACAGTACGATAGAAAAAAAAAGCTGTCAACTCCGTCAATGTTAATTTTTTTTCGTTTTAGATTTGCTTTTTATAGCTGTTTAAGACAATCTTGATGTATTTTGATACTTTGACAACGATTTTTCCAGTAGTTTAAAGGAAAACAATATTTTTTTTTTTGGTCATTACAGTGCGAAAGAAAAATAAATGCTGTTATCTACGTCAATATTAATTTTTTTTCGATTTAGATTTGCTTTTCATAGCTGTTTAAGACAATCTTGATGTATTTTGATACATTGACAACGATTTTTACAGTAGTTTAGAAGAAAACGCTGTTTTTTTTTAGTTGGTCGTTACAGTACGATAGTAATTTTTTTCGTTTTAGATTTGCTGTTCATAGCTGTTTAAGACAATCTTGATGTATTTTGATACTTTGACAACGATTTTTCCAGTAGTTTAGAAGAAAACGATGTTTTTTTTATCTTTGGTCGTCACAGTATGAAAGACAAAAAAATTGCGTTAATATTATTTTTTTTCGATTTAGATTTGCTTTTCATAGCTGTTTAAGACAATCTTGATGTATTTTGATACTTTGACAACGATTTTTCCAGTAGTTTAAAGGAAAACGATGTTTTTTTTTTTTGGTCGTTACAGTACGATAGAAAAAAAAAGCTGTCAACTCCGTCAATGTTAATTTTTTTTCGATTTAGATTTGCTTTTCATAGCTGTTTAAGACAATCTTGATGTATTTTGATACTTTGACAACGATTTTTCCAGTAGTTTAAAGGAAAACGATATTTTTTTTTTCTTTTATCGTTACAGTACGAAAGAAAAAAAAATGCTGTTATCTCCGTCAATATTAATTTTTTTTCGATTTAGATTTGCTTTTCATAGCTGTTTAAGACAATCTTGATGTATTTTGATACTTTGACAACGATTTTTCCAGTAGTTTAAAGGAAAACGATGCTTTTTTTTTTTGGTCGTTACAGTACGAAAGAAAAAAAAATGCTGTTATATCCGTCAATATTAATTTTGTTTCGATTTAGATTTGCTTTTCATAGCTGTTTAAGATAATCTTGATGTATTTTGATACTTTGACAACGATTTTTCCAGTAGTTTAGAAGAAAATACTGTTTTTTTTTATTTGGTCGTTACTGTACGATAGAAAAAAAAAAGCAGTCAACTCCGTCAATGTTAATTTTTTTTCGATTTAGATTTGCTGTTCATAGCTGTTTAAGACAATCTTGATGTATTTTGATACTTTGACAACGATTTTTCCAGTAGTTTAGAAGAAAACGATGTTTTTTTTTTCTTTGGTCGTTACAGTACGAAAGAAAAATAAATGCTGTTATCTCCGTCAATATTAATTTTTTTTCGATTTAGATTTGCTTTTCATAGCTCTTTAAGACAATCTTGATGTATTTTGATACTTTGACAACGATTTTTCCAGTAGTTTAAAGGAAAACGATTTTTTTTTTTTTTTGGTCGTTACAGTACGAAAGAAAAAAAAATGCTGTTATATCCGTCAATATTAATTTTGTTTCGATTTAGATTTGCTTTTAATAGCTGTTTAAGATAATCTTGATGTATTTTGATACTTTGACAACGATTTTTCCAGTAGTTTAGAAGAAAATACTGTTTTTTTTTATTTGGTCGTTACTGTACGATAGAAAAAAAAAAGCAGTCAACTCCGTCAATGTTAATTTTTTTTTCGATTTAGATTGGCTTTTCATAGCTGTTTAAGACAATCTTGATGTATTTTGATACTTTGACAACGATTTTTCCAGTAATTTAGCAGAATACGATGTTTTTTTTTTCTTTGGTCGTTACAGTACGATAGAAAAACAAATGCTGTTATCTACGTCAATATAATTTTTTTTCGATTTAGATTTGCTTTTCATAGCTGTTTAAGACAATCTTGATGTATTTTGATACTTTGACAACGATTTTTCCAGTAGTTTAGAAGAAAATACTGTTTTTTTTTATTTGGTCGTTACTGTACGATAGAAAAAAAAAAGCAGTCAACTCCGTCAATGTTAATTTTTTTTCGATTTAGATTTGCTGTTCATAGCTGTTTAAGACAATCTTGATGTATTTTGATACTTTGACAACGATTTTTCCAGTAGTTTAGAAGAAAACGATGTTTTTTTTCTTTGGTCGTTACAGTACGAAAGAAAAATAAATACTGTTATCTCCGTCAATATTAATTTTTTTTCGATTTAGATTTGCTTTTCATAGCTGTTTAAGACAATCTTGATGTATTTTGATACTTTGACAACGATTTTTCCAGTAGTTTAAAGGAAAACGATGTTTTTTTTTTTTTGGTCGTTACAGTACGAAAGAAAAATAAATGCTGTTATATCCGTCAATATTAATTTTGTTTCGATTTAGATTTGCTTTTCATAGCTGTTTAAGATAATCTTGATGTATTTTGATACTTTGACAACGATTTTTCCAGTAGTTTAGAAGAAAATATTGTTTTTTTTTATTTGGTCGTTACTGTACGATAGAAAAAAAAAGCAGTCAACTCCGTCAATGTTAATTTTTTTTTAGATTTAGATTTGCTGTTCATAGCTGTTTAAGACAATCTTGATGTATTTTGATACTTTGACAACGATTTTTCCAGTAGTTTAAAGAAAAACGATGTTTTTTTTTTTGGTCGTTACAGTACGAAAGAAAAATAAATGCTGTTATCTCCGTCAATATTAATTTTTTTTCGATTTAGATTTGCTTTTCATAGCTGTTTTAGACAATTATATTTTGATACTTTGACAACGATTTTTCCAGTAGTTTAAAGGAAAACGATGTTTTTTTTTTTGGTCGTTACAGTACGAAAGAAAAAAAAATGCTGTTATATCCGTCAATATTAATTTTGTTTCGATTTAGATTTGCTTTTCATAGCTGTTTAAGATAATCTTGATGTATTTTGATACTTTGACAACGATTTTTCCAGTAGTTTAGAAGAAAATACTGTTTTTTTTTATTTGGTCGTTACTGTACAATAGAAAAAAAAAGCAGCCAACTCCGTCAATGTTAATTTTTTTTCGATTTAGATTTGCTGTTCATAGCTGTTTAAGACAATCTTGATGTATTTTGATACTTTGACAACGATTTTTCCAGTAGTTTAGAAGAAAATGATGTTTTTTTTCTTTGGTCGTTACAGTACGAAAGAAAAATAAATGCTGTTATCTCCGTCAATATTAATTTTTTTTCGATTTAGATTTGCTTTTCATAGCTGTTTAAGACAATCTTGATGTATTTTGATACTTTGACAACGATTTTTCCAGTAGTTTAAAGGAAAACGATGTTTTTTTTTTTTGGTCGTTACAGTACGAAAGAAAAAAAAATGCTGTTATATCCATCAATATTAATTTTGTTTCGATTTAGATTTGCTGTTCATAGCTGTTTAAGACAATCTTGATGTATTTTGATACTTTGACAACGATTTTTCCAGTAGTTTAGAAGAAAACGATGTTTTTTTTTTCTTTGGTCGTTACAGTACGAAAGAAAAATAAATGCTGTTATCTCCGTCAATATTAATTTTTTTTCGATTTAGATTTGCTTTTCATAGCTGTTTAAGACAAACTTGATGTATTTTGATACTTTGACAACGATTTTTCCAGTAGTTTAAAGGAAAACGATTTTTTTTTTTTTTGGTCGTTACAGTACGAAAGAAAAAAAAATGCTGTTATATCCGTCAATATTAATTTTGTTTCGATTTAGATTTGCTTTTCATAGCTGTTTAAGATAATCTTGATGTATTTTGATACTTTGACAACGATTTTTCCAGTAGTTTAGAAGAAAATACTGTTTTTTTTTATTTGGTCGTTACTGTACGATAGAAAAAAAAAAGCAGTCAACTCCGTCAATGTTAATTTTTTTTCGATTTAGATTTGCTGTTCATAGCTGTTTAAGACAATCTTGATGTATTTTGATACTTTGACAACGATTTTTCCAGTAGTTTAAAGGAAAACGATTTTTTTTTTTTTTTGGTCGTTACAGTACGAAAGAAAAAAAAAAGCAGTCAACTCCGTCAATGTTAATTTTTTTTCGATTTAGATTTGCTGTTCATAGCTGTTTAAGACAATCTTGATGTATTTTTGATACTTTGACAACGATTTTACCAGTAGTTTAGAAGAAAACGATGTTTTTTTTTCTTTGGTCGTTACTGTACGATAGAAAAAAAAAAGCAGTCAACTCCGTCAATATTAATTTTTTTTCGATTTAGATTTGCTTTTCATAGCTGTTTAAGACAATCTTGATGTATTTTGATACTTTGACAACGATTTTTCCAGTAGTTTAAAGGAAAACGATGTTTTTTTTTTTTGGTCGTTACAGTACGAAAGAAAAAAAAATGCTGTTATATCCGTCAATATTAATTTTGTTTCGATTTAGATTTGCTTTTAATAGCTGTTTAAGATAATCTTGATGTATTTTGATACTTTGACAACGATTTTTCCAGTAGTTTAGAAGAAAATACTGTTTTTTTTTATTTGGTCGTTACTGTACGATAGAAAAAAAAAAGCAGTCAACTCCGTCAATGTTAATTTTTTTTTCGATTTAGATTGGCTTTTCATAGCTGTTTAAGACAATCTTGATGTATTTTGATACTTTGACAACGATTTTTCCAGTAGTTTAAAGGAAAACGATGTTTTTTTTTTTTTGGTCGTTACAGTACGAAAGAAAAAAAAATGCTGTTATATCCGTCAATATTAATTTTGTTTCGATTTAGATTTGCTTTTCATAGCTGTTTAAGATAATCTTGATGTATTTTGATACTTTGACAACGATTTTTCCAGTAGTTTAAAGGAAAACGATGTTTTTTTTTTTGGTCGTTACAGTACGAAAGAAAAAAAAATGCTGTTATATCCATCAATATTAATTTTGTTTCGATTTAGATTTGCTGTTCATAGCTGTTTAAGACAATCTTGATGTATTTTGATACTTTGACAACGATTTTTCCAGTAGTTTAGAAGAAAACGATGTTTTTTTTTTCTTTGGTCGTTACAGTACGAAAGAAAAATAAATGCTGTTATCTCCGTCAATATTAATTTTTTTTCGATTTAGATTTGCTTTTCATAGCTGTTTAAGACAATCTTGATGTATTTTGATACTTTGACAACGATTTTTCCAGTAGTTTAGAAGAAAACGATGTTTTTTTTCTTTGGTCGTTACAGTACGAAAGAAAAATAAATGCTGTTATCTCCGTCAATATTAATTTTTTTTCGATTTAGATTTGCTTTTCATAGCTGTTTAAGACAATCTTGATGTATTTTGATACTTTGACAACGATTTTTCCAGTAGTTTAAAGGAAAACGATGTTTTTTTTTTTTGGTCGTTACAGTACGAAAGAAAAAAAAAAGCTGTTATATCCATCAATATTAATTTTGTTTCGATTTAGATTTGCTGTTCATAGCTGTTTAAGACAATCTTGATGTATTTTGATACTTTGACAACGATTTTTCCAGTAGTTTAGAAGAAAACGATGTTTTTTTTTTCTTTGGTCGTTACAGTACGAAAGAAAAATAAATGCTGTTATCTCCGTCAATATTAATTTTTTTTCGATTTAGATTTGCTTTTCATAGCTGTTTAAGACAATCTTGATGTATTTTGATACTTTGACAACGATTTTTCCAGTAGTTTAAAGGAAAACGATTTTTTTTTTTTTTGGTCGTTACAGTACGAAAGAAAAAAAAATGCTGTTATATCCGTCAATATTAATTTTGTTTCGATTTAGATTTGCTTTTCATAGCTGTTTAAGATAATCTTGATGTATTTTGATACTTTGACAACGATTTTTCCAGTAGTTTAGAAGAAAATACTGTTTTTTTTTATTTGGTCGTTACTGTACGATAGAAAAAAAAAAGCAGTCAACTCCGTCAATGTTAATTTTTTTTCGATTTAGATTTGCTGTTCATAGCTGTTTAAGACAATCTTGATGTATTTTGATACTTTGACAACGATTTTTCCAGTAGTTTAAAGGAAAACGATTTTTTTTTTTTTTTGGTCGTTACAGTACGAAAGAAAAAAAAAAGCAGTCAACTCCGTCAATGTTAATTTTTTTTCGATTTAGATTTGCTGTTCATAGCTGTTTAAGACAATCTTGATGTATTTTTGATACTTTGACAACGATTTTTCCAGTAGTTTAGAAGAAAACGATGTTTTTTTTTCTTTGGTCGTTACTGTACGATAGAAAAAAAAAAGCAGTCAACTCCGTCAATATTAATTTTTTTTCGATTTAGATTTGCTTTTCATAGCTGTTTAAGACAATCTTGATGTATTTTGATACTTTGACAACGATTTTTCCAGTAGTTTAAAGGAAAACGATTTTTTTTTTTTTTTGGTCGTTACAGTACGAAAGAAAAAAAAATGCTGTTATATCCGTCAATATTAATTTTGTTTCGATTTAGATTTGCTTTTAATAGCTGTTTAAGATAATCTTGATGTATTTTGATACTTTGACAACGATTTTTCCAGTAGTTTAGAAGAAAATACTGTTTTTTTTTATTTGGTCGTTACTGTACGATAGAAAAAAAAAAGCAGTCAACTCCGTCAATGTTAATTTTTTTTTCGATTTAGATTGGCTTTTCATAGCTGTTTAAGACAATCTTGATGTATTTTGATACTTTGACAACGATTTTTCCAGTAGTTTAAAGGAAAACGATGTTTTTTTTTTTTTGGTCGTTACAGTACGAAAGAAAAAAAAATGCTGTTATATCCGTCAATATTAATTTTGTTTCGATTTAGATTTGCTTTTCATAGCTGTTTAAGATAATCTTGATGTATTTTGATACTTTGACAACGATTTTTCCAGTAGCTTAGAAGAAAACGATGTTTTTTATTTGGTCGTTACTGTACGATAGAAAAAAAAAAGCAGTCAACTCCGTCAATGTTAATTTTTTTTTCGATTTAGATTAGCTTTTCATAGCTGTTTAAGACAATCTTGATGTATTTTGATACTTTGACAACGATTTTTCCAGTAATTTAGCAGAATACGATGTTTTTTTTTTCTTTGGTCGTTACAGTACGATAGAAAAACAAATGCTGTTATCTACGTCAATATTAATTTTTTTTCGATTTAGATTTGCTTTTCATAGCTGTTTTAGACAATCTTGATGTATTTTGATACTTTGACAACGATTTTTCCAGTAGTTTAGAAGTAAACGCTGTTTTTTTTATTTGGTCGTTACAGTACGATAGAAAAAAAATGCTGTCAACTCCGTCAATGTTAATTTTTTTTCGTTTTAGATTTGCTGTTCATAGCTGTTTAAGACAATCTTGATGTATTTTGATACTTTGACAACGATTTTTCCAGTAGTTTAGAAAAAAACTATGTTTTTTTTCTTTGGTCGTTACAGTACGAAAGAAAAATAAATGCTGTTATCTCCGTCAATATTAATTTTTTTTCGATTTAGATTTGCTTTTCATAGCTGTTTAAGACAATCTTGATGTATTTTGATACTTTGACAACGATTTTTCCAGTAGTTTAAAGGAAAACGATGTTTTTTTTTTTGGTCGTTACAGTACGAAAGAAAAAAAAATGCTGTTATATCCGTCAATATTAATTTTGTTTCGATTTAGATTTGCTTTTCATAGCTGTTTAAGATAATCTTGATGTATTTTGATACTTTGACAACGATTTTTCCAGTAGTTTAGAAGAAAATACTGTTTTTTTTTATTTGGTCGTTACTGTACGATAGAAAAAAAAAAGCAGTCAACTCCGTCAATGTTAATTTTTTTTCGATTTAGATTTGCTGTTCATAGCTGTTTAAGACAATCTTGATGTATTTTGATACTTTGACAACGATTTTTCCAGTAGTTTAGAAGAAAACGATGTTTTTTTTTTCTTTGGTCGTTACAGTACGAAAAAAAAATAAATGCTGTTATCTCCGTCAATATTAATTTTTTTTCGATTTAGATTTGCTTTTCATAGCTGTTTAAGACAATCTTGATGTATTTTGATACTTTGACAACGATTTTTCCAGTAGTTTAAAGGAAAACGATTTTTTTTTTTTTTTGGTCGTTACAGTACGAAAGAAAAAAAAATGCTGTTATATCCGTCAATATTAATTTTGTTTCGATTTAGATTTGCTTTTCATAGCTGTTTAAGATAATCTTGATGTATTTTGATACTTTGACAACGATTTTTCCAGTAGTTTAGAAGAAAATACTGTTTTTTTTTATTTGGTCGTTACTGTACGATAGAAAAAAAAAAGCAGTCAACTCCGTCAATGTTAATTTTTTTTTCGATTTAGATTGGCTTTTCATAGCTGTTTAAGACAATCTTGATGTATTTTGATACTTTGACAACGATTTTTCCAGTAATTTAGCAGAATACGATGTTTTTTTTTTCTTTGGTCGTTACAGTACGATAGAAAAACAAATGCTGTTATCTACGTCAATATAATTTTTTTCCAATTTAGATTTGCTTTTCATAGCTGTTTAAGACAATCTTGATGTATTTTGATACTTTGACAACGATTTTTCCAGTAGTTTAGAAGAAAACGATGTTTTTTTTTTCTTTGGTCGTTACAGTACGAAATAAAAAAAAATGCTGTTAACTTCGTCAATATTAATTTTTGTTCGATTTAGATTTGCTTTTCATAGCTGTTTAAGACAATCTTGATGTACTTTGATACTTTGACAACGATTTTGCCAGTAGTTTAAAGGAAAACGATGTTTTTTTTTTTTGGTCGTTACAGTACGAAAGAAAAAAAAATGCTGTTATCTCCGTCATTATTAATTTTTTTTCGAATTAGATTGACTTTTCATAGGTGTTTAAGACAAACTTGATGTATTTTGATACTTTGACAACGATTTTTCCAGTAGTTTAGAAGAAAACGATGTTTTTTTTCTTTGGTCGTTACAGTACGATAGAAAAACAAATGCTGTTATCTCCGTCAATATTAATTTTGTTTCGATTTAGATTTGCTTTTCATAGCTGTTTAAGACAATCTTGATGTATTTTGATACTTTGACAACGATTTTTCCAGTAGTTTAGAAGAAAACACTGTTTTTTTTTATTTGGTCGTTACTGTACGATAGAAAAAAAAAAGCTGTCAACTCCGTCAATGTTAATTTTTTTTTCGATTTAGATTTGCTGTTCATAGCTGTTTAAGACAATCTTGATGTATTTTGATACTTTGACAACGATTTTTCCAGTAGTTTAGAAGAAAACGATGTTTTTTTTTTCTTTGGTCGTTACAGTACGAAAGATAAAAAAATTTCGTTGATATTAATTTTTTTTTAATAAGATTGGCTTTTCCATTTTTCCAGTAGTTTAGAAGAAAACGATGTTTTTTTTTCATTGGTCGTTACAGTACGATAAAAAAAAAGCTGTTATCTCCGTCAATTATAATTTGTTTTCGATTTAGATTTGCTGTTCATAGCTGTTTAAGACAATCTTGATGTATTTTGATACTTTGACAACGATTTTTCCAGTAGCTTAGAAGAAAACGATGTGTTTGTTCTTTGGTCGTCACAGTACGAATGAAAAATAAATGCTGTTATCTCCGTCAATATTAATTTTTTTTTCGATTTAGATTGGCTTTTCATAGCTGTTTAAGACAATCTTGATGTATTTTGATACTTTGACAACGATTTTTCCAGTAGCTTAGAAGAAAACGATGTTTTTTTTCTTTGGTCGTTACAGTACGATAGAAAAACAAATGCTGTTATCTCCGTCAATATTAATTTTTTTTCGATTTAGATTTGCTTTTCATAGCTGTTTAAGACAATCTTGATGTATTTTGATACTTTGACAACGATTTTTCCAGTAGTTTAGAAGAAAACACTGTTTTTTTTTATTTGGTCGTTACAGTACGAAAGAAAAAAAAAAGCTGTCAACTCCGTCAATGTTAATTTTTTTTCGATTTAGATTTGCTGTTCATAGCTGTTTAAGACAATCTTGATGTATTTTGATACTTTGACAACGATTTTTCCAGTAGCTTAGAAGAAAACGATGTTTTTTTTCTTTGGTCGTTACAGTACGAAAGAAAAATAAATGCTGTTATCTCCGTCAATATTAATTTTTTTTCGATTTAGATTTGCTTTTCATAGCTGTTTAAGACAATCTTGATGCATTTTGATACTTTGACAACGATTTTTCCAGTAGTTTAAAGGAAAACGATGTTTTTTTTTTCTTTGGTCGTTACAGTACGAAAGAAAAAAAAATGCTGTTATCTACGTCAATATTAATTTTTTTTCGATTTAGATTTGCTTTTCATAGCTGTTTAAGACAATCTTGATGTATTTTGATACTTTGACAACGATTTTTCCAGTAGTTTAGAAGAAAACACTGTTTTTTTTTATTTGGTCGTTACTGTACGATAGAAAAAAAAAGCTGTCAACTCCGTCAATGTTAATTTTTTTTCGATTTAGATTTGCTGTTCATAGCAGTTTAAGACAATCTTGATGTATTTTGATACTTTGACAACGATTTTTCCAGTAGTTTAGAGAAAACGATGTTTTTTTTTCCTAGGTCGTTACAGTACGAAAGAAAAATAAATGCTGTTATCTCCGTCAATGTTAATTTTTTTTCGATTTATATTTGCTTTTCATAGCTGTTTAAGACAATCTTGATGTATTTTGATACTTTGACAACGATTTTTCCAGTAATTTAGCAGAAAACGATGTTTTTTTCCTTGGTCGTCACAGTACGAAAGAAAAATAAATGCTGTTATATCCGTCAATATTAATTTTGTTTCGATTTAGATTTGCTTTTCATAGCTGTTTAAGATAATCTTGATGTATTTTGATACTTTGACAACGATTTTTCCAGTAGTTTAGAAGAAAATACTGTTTTTTTTTATTTGGTCGTTACTGTACGATAGAAAAAAAAAAGCAGTCAACTCCGTCAATGTTAATTTTTTTTCGATTTAGATTTGCTGTTCATAGCTGTTTAAGACAATCTTGATGTATTTTGATACTTTGACAACGATTTTTCCAGTAGTTTAGAAGAAAACGATGTTTTTTTTTTCTTTGGTCGTTACAGTACGAAAAAAAAATAAATGCTGTTATCTCCGTCAATATTAATTTTTTTTCGATTTAGATTTGCTTTTCATAGCTGTTTAAGACAATCTTGATGTATTTTGATACTTTGACAACGATTTTTCCAGTAGTTTAAAGGAAAACGATTTTTTTTTTTTTTTGGTCGTTACAGTACGAAAGAAAAAAAAATGCTGTTATATCCGTCAATATTAATTTTGTTTCGATTTAGATTTGCTTTTCATAGCTGTTTAAGATAATCTTGATGTATTTTGATACTTTGACAACGATTTTTCCAGTAGTTTAGAAGAAAATACTGTTTTTTTTTATTTGGTCGTTACTGTACGATAGAAAAAAAAAAGCAGTCAACTCCGTCAATGTTAATTTTTTTTTCGATTTAGATTGGCTTTTCATAGCTGTTTAAGACAATCTTGATGTATTTTGATACTTTGACAACGATTTTTCCAGTAATTTAGCAGAATACGATGTTTTTTTTTTCTTTGGTCGTTACAGTACGATAGAAAAACAAATGCTGTTATCTACGTCAATATAATTTTTTTCCAATTTAGATTTGCTTTTCATAGCTGTTTAAGACAATCTTGATGTATTTTGATACTTTGACAACGATTTTTCCAGTAGTTTAGAAGAAAACGATGTTTTTTTTTTCTTTGGTCGTTACAGTACGAAATAAAAAAAAATGCTGTTAACTTCGTCAATATTAATTTTTGTTCGATTTAGATTTGCTTTTCATAGCTGTTTAAGACAATCTTGATGTACTTTGATACTTTGACAACGATTTTGCCAGTAGTTTAAAGGAAAACGATGTTTTTTTTTTTTGGTCGTTACAGTACGAAAGAAAAAAAAATGCTGTTATCTCCGTCATTATTAATTTTTTTTCGAATTAGATTGACTTTTCATAGCTGTTTAAGACAAACTTGATGTATTTTGATACTTTGACAACGATTTTTCCAGTAGTTTAGAAGAAAACGATGTTTTTTTTCTTTGGTCGTTACAGTACGATAGAAAAACAAATGCTGTTATCTCCGTCAATATTAATTTTGTTTCGATTTAGATTTGCTTTTCATAGCTGTTTAAGACAATCTTGATGTATTTTGATACTTTGACAACGATTTTTCCAGTAGTTTAGAAGAAAACACTGTTTTTTTTTATTTGGTCGTTACTGTACGATAGAAAAAAAAAAGCTGTCAACTCCGTCAATGTTAATTTTTTTTTCGATTTAGATTTGCTGTTCATAGCTGTTTAAGACAATCTTGATGTATTTTGATACTTTGACAACGATTTTTCCAGTAGTTTAGAAGAAAACGATGTTTTTTTTTTCTTTGGTCGTTACAGTACGAAAGATAAAAAAATTTCGTTGATATTAATTTTTTTTTAATAAGATTGGCTTTTCCATTTTTCCAGTAGTTTAGAAGAAAACGATGTTTTTTTTTCATTGGTCGTTACAGTACGATAAAAAAAAAGCTGTTATCTCCGTCAATTATAATTTGTTTTCGATTTAGATTTGCTGTTCATAGCTGTTTAAGACAATCTTGATGTATTTTGATACTTTGACAACGATTTTTCCAGTAGCTTAGAAGAAAACGATGTGTTTGTTCTTTGGTCGTCACAGTACGAATGAAAAATAAATGCTGTTATCTCCGTCAATATTAATTTTTTTTTCGATTTAGATTGGCTTTTCATAGCTGTTTAAGACAATCTTGATGTATTTTGATACTTTGACAACGATTTTTCCAGTAATTTAGCAGAATACGATGTTTTTTTTTTCTTTGGTCGTTACAGTACGATAGAAAAACAAATGCTGTTATCTACGTCAATATAATTTTTTTCCAATTTAGATTTGCTTTTCATAGCTGTTTAAGACAATCTTGATGTATTTTGATACTTTGACAACGATTTTTCCAGTAGTTTAGAAGAAAACGATGTTTTTTTTTTCTTTGGTCGTTACAGTACGAAATAAAAAAAAATGCTGTTAACTTCGTCAATATTAATTTTTGTTCGATTTAGATTTGCTTTTCATAGCTGTTTAAGACAATCTTGATGTATTTTGATACTTTGACAACGATTTTTCCAGTAATTTAGCAGAATACGATGTTTTTTTTTTCTTTGGTCGTTACAGTACGAAAAAAAAATAAATGCTGTTATCTCCGTCAATATTAATTTTTTTTCGATTTAGATTTGCTTTTCATAGCTGTTTAAGACAATCTTGATGTATTTTGATACTTTGACAACGATTTTTCCAGTAGTTTAAAGGAAAACGATTTTTTTTTTTTTTGGTCGTTACAGTACGAAAGAAAAAAAAATGCTGTTATATCCGTCAATATTAATTTTGTTTCGATTTAGATTTGCTTTTCATAGCTGTTTAAGATAATCTTGATGTATTTTGATACTTTGACAACGATTTTTCCAGTAGTTTAGAAGAAAATACTGTTTTTTTTTATTTGGTCGTTACTGTACGATAGAAAAAAAAAAGCAGTCAACTCCGTCAATGTTAATTTTTTTTTCGATTTAGATTGGCTTTTCATAGCTGTTTAAGACAATCTTGATGTATTTTGATACTTTGACAACGATTTTTCCAGTAATTTAGCAGAATACGATGTTTTTTTTTTCTTTGGTCGTTACAGTACGATAGAAAAACAAATGCTGTTATCTACGTCAATATAATTTTTTTCCAATTTAGATTTGCTTTTCATAGCTGTTTAAGACAATCTTGATGTATTTTGATACTTTGACAACGATTTTTCCAGTAGTTTAGAAGAAAACGATGTTTTTTTTTTCTTTGGTCGTTACAGTACGAAATAAAAAAAAATGCTGTTAACTTCGTCAATATTAATTTTTGTTCGATTTAGATTTGCTTTTCATAGCTGTTTAAGACAATCTTGATGTACTTTGATACTTTGACAACGATTTTGCCAGTAGTTTAAAGGAAAACGATGTTTTTTTTTTTTGGTCGTTACAGTACGAAAGAAAAAAAAATGCTGTTATCTCCGTCATTATTAATTTTTTTTCGAATTAGATTGACTTTTCATAGCTGTTTAAGACAAACTTGATGTATTTTGATACTTTGACAACGATTTTTCCAGTAGTTTAGAAGAAAACGATGTTTTTTTTCTTTGGTCGTTACAGTACGATAGAAAAACAAATGCTGTTATCTCCGTCAATATTAATTTTGTTTCGATTTAGATTTGCTTTTCATAGCTGTTTAAGACAATCTTGATGTATTTTGATACTTTGACAACGATTTTTCCAGTAGTTTAGAAGAAAACACTGTTTTTTTTTATTTGGTCGTTACTGTACGATAGAAAAAAAAAAGCTGTCAACTCCGTCAATGTTAATTTTTTTTTCGATTTAGATTTGCTGTTCATAGCTGTTTAAGACAATCTTGATGTATTTTGATACTTTGACAACGATTTTTCCAGTAGTTTAGAAGAAAACGATGTTTTTTTTTTCTTTGGTCGTTACAGTACGAAAGATAAAAAAATTTCGTTGATATTAATTTTTTTTTAATAAGATTGGCTTTTCCATTTTTCCAGTAGTTTAGAAGAAAACGATGTTTTTTTTTCATTGGTCGTTACAGTACGATAAAAAAAAAGCTGTTATCTCCGTCAATTATAATTTGTTTTCGATTTAGATTTGCTGTTCATAGCTGTTTAAGACAATCTTGATGTATTTTGATACTTTGACAACGATTTTTCCAGTAGCTTAGAAGAAAACGATGTGTTTGTTCTTTGGTCGTCACAGTACGAATGAAAAATAAATGCTGTTATCTCCGTCAATATTAATTTTTTTTTCGATTTAGATTGGCTTTTCATAGCTGTTTAAGACAATCTTGATGTATTTTGATACTTTGACAACGATTTTTCCAGTAGCTTAGAAGAAAACGATGTTTTTTTTCTTTGGTCGTTACAGTACGATAGAAAAACAAATGCTGTTATCTCCGTCAATATTAATTTTTTTTCGATTTAGATTTGCTTTTCATAGCTGTTTAAGACAATCTTGATGTATTTTGATACTTTGACAACGATTTTTCCAGTAGTTTAGAAGAAAACACTGTTTTTTTTATTTGGTCGTTACAGTACGAAAGAAAAAAAAAAGCTGTCAACTCCGTCAATGTTAATTTTTTTTCGATTTAGATTTGCTGTTCATAGCTGTTTAAGACAATCTTGATGTATTTTGATACTTTGACAACGATTTTTCCAGTAGCTTAGAAGAAAACGATGTTTTTTTTCTTTGGTCGTTACAGTACGAAAGAAAAATAAATGCTGTTATCTCCGTCAATATTAATTTTTTTTCGATTTAGATTTGCTTTTCATAGCTGTTTAAGACAATCTTGATGTATTTTGATACTTTGACAACGATTTTTCCAGTAGTTTAAAGGAAAACGATGTTTTTTTTTTCTTTGGTCGTTACAGTACGAAAGAAAAAAAAATGCTGTTATCTACGTCAATATTAATTTTTTTTCGATTTAGATTTGCTTTTCATAGCTGTTTAAGACAATCTTGATGTATTTTGATACTTTGACAACGATTTTTCCAGTAGTTTAGAAGAAAACACTGTTTTTTTTTATTTGGTCGTTACTGTACGATAGAAAAAAAAAGCTGTCAACTCCGTCAATGTTAATTTTTTTTCGATTTAGATTTGCTGTTCATAGCAGTTTAAGACAATCTTGATGTATTTTGATACTTTGACAACGATTTTTCCAGTAGTTTAGAGAAAACGATGTTTTTTTTTCCTAGGTCGTTACAGTACGAAAGAAAAATAAATGCTGTTATCTCCGTCAATGTTAATTTTTTTTCGATTTATATTTGCTTTTCATAGCTGTTTAAGACAATCTTGATGTATTTTGATACTTTGACAACGATTTTTCCAGTAATTTAGCAGAAAACGATGTTTTTTTCCTTGGTCGTCACAGTACGAAAGAAAAATAAATGCTGTTATCTCCGTCAATATTAATTTTTTTTCGATTTATATTTGCTTTTCATAGCTGTTTAAGACAATCTTGATGTATTTTGATACTTTGACAACGATTTTTCCAGTAGTTTAAAGGAAAACGATGTTTTTTTTTTTTTGGTCGTTACAGTACGAAAGAAAAATAAATGCTGTTATATCCGTCAATATTAATTTTGTTTCGATTTAGATTTGCTTTTCATAGCTGTTTAAGATAATCTTGATGTATTTTGATACTTTGACAACGATTTTTCCAGTAGTTTAGAAGAAAATATTGTTTTTTTTTAATTGGTCGTTACTGTACGATAGAAAAAAAAAAGCAGTCAACTCCGTCAATGTTAATTTTTTTTTCGATTTAGATTAGCTTTTCATAGCTGTTTAAGACAATCTTGATGTATTTTGATACTTTGACAACGATTTTTCCAGTAATTTAGCAGAATACGATGTTTTTTTTTTCTTTGGTCGTTACAGTACGATAGAAAAACAAATGCTGTTATCTACGTCAATATTAATTTTTTTTCGATTTAGATTTGCTTTTCATAGCTGTTTTAGACAATCTTGATGTATTTTGATACTTTGACAACGATTTTTCCAGTAGTTTAGAAGTAAACGCTGTTTTTTTTATTTGGTCGTTACAGTACGATAGAAAAAAAATGCTGTCAACTCCGTCAATGTTAATTTTTTTTCGTTTTAGATTTGCTGTTCATAGCTGTTTAAGACAATCTTGATGTATTTTGATACTTTGACAACGATTTTTCCAGTAGTTTAGAAGAAAACTATGTTTTTTTTCTTTGGTCGTTACAGTACGAAAGAAAAAAAAAGCTGTTATCTCCGTCAATATTAATTTTTTTTCGATTTAGATTTGCTTTTCATAGCTGTTTAAGACAATCTTGATGTATTTTGATACTTTGACAACAATTTTTCCAGTAGTTTAAAGGAAAACGATGTGTTTTTTTTGGTCGTTACAGTACGAAAGAAAAAAAAATGCTGTTATATCCGTCAATATTAATTTTGTTTCGATTTAGATTTGCTTTTCATAGCTGTTTAAGATAATCTTGATGTATTTTGATACTTTGACAACGATTTTTCCAGTAGTTTAGAAGAAAATACTGTTTTTTTTTATTTGGTCGTTACTGTACGATAGAAAAAAAAAAGCAGTCAACTCCGTCAATGTTAATTTTTTTTCGATTTAGATTTGCTGTTCATAGCTGTTTAAGACAATCTTGATGTATTTTGATACTTTGACAACGATTTTTCCAGTAGTTTAGAAGAAAACGATGTTTTTTTTTTATTTGGTCGTTACTGTACGATAGAAAAAAAAAGCTGTCAACTCCGTCAATGTTAATTTTTTTTCGATTTAGATTTGCTGTTCATAGCAGTTTAAGACAATCTTGATGTATTTTGATACTTTGACAACGATTTTTCCAGTAGTTTAGAGAAAACGATGTTTTTTTTTCCTAGGTCGTTACAGTACGAAAGAAAAATAAATGCTGTTATCTCCGTCAATGTTAATTTTTTTTCGATTTATATTTGCTTTTCATAGCTGTTTAAGACAATCTTGATGTATTTTGATACTTTGACAACAATTTTTCCAGTAGTTTAAAGGAAAACGATGTGTTTTTTTTGGTCGTTACAGTACGAAAGAAAAAAAAATGCTGTTATATCCGTCAATATTAATTTTGTTTCGATTTAGATTTGCTTTTCATAGCTGTTTAAGATAATCTTGATGTATTTTGATACTTTGACAACGATTTTTCCAGTAGTTTAGAAGAAAATACTGTTTTTTTTTATTTGGTCGTTACTGTACGATAGAAAAAAAAAAGCAGTCAACTCCGTCAATGTTAATTTTTTTTCGATTTAGATTTGCTGTTCATAGCTGTTTAAGACAATCTTGATGTATTTTGATACTTTGACAACGATTTTTCCAGTAGTTTAGAAGAAAACGATGTTTTTTTTTCTTTGGTCGTTACTGTACGATAGAAAAAAAAAAGCAGTCAACTCCGTCAATATTAATTTTTTTTCGATTTAGATTTGCTTTTCATAGCTGTTTAAGACAATCTTGATGTATTTTGATACTTTGACAACGATTTTTCCAGTAGTTTAAAGGAAAACGATTTTTTTTTTTTTTTGGTCGTTACAGTACGAAAGAAAAAAAAATGCTGTTATATCCGTCAATATTAATTTTGTTTCGATTTAGATTTGCTTTTAATAGCTGTTTAAGATAATCTTGATGTATTTTGATACTTTGACAACGATTTTTCCAGTAGTTTAGAAGAAAATACTGTTTTTTTTTATTTGGTCGTTACTGTACGATAGAAAAAAAAAAGCAGTCAACTCCGTCAATGTTAATTTTTTTTTCGATTTAGATTGGCTTTTCATAGCTGTTTAAGACAATCTTGATGTATTTTGATACTTTGACAACGATTTTTCCAGTAGTTTAAAGGAAAACGATGTTTTTTTTTTTTTGGTCGTTACAGTACGAAAGAAAAAAAAATGCTGTTATATCCGTCAATATTAATTTTGTTTCGATTTAGATTTGCTTTTCATAGCTGTTTAAGATAATCTTGATGTATTTTGATACTTTGACAACGATTTTTCCAGTAGTTTAGAAGAAAATACTGTTTTTTTTTATTTGGTCGTTACTGTACGATAGAAAAAAAAAAGCAGTCAACTCCGTCAATGTTAATTTTTTTTTCGATTTAGATTAGCTTTTCATAGCTGTTTAAGACAATCTTGATGTATTTTGATACTTTGACAACGATTTTTCCAGTAATTTAGCAGAATACGATGTTTTTTTTTTCTTTGGTCGTTACAGTACGATAGAAAAACAAATGCTGTTATCTACGTCAATATTAATTTTTTTTCGATTTAGATTTGCTTTTCATAGCTGTTTTAGACAATCTTGATGTATTTTGATACTTTGACAACGATTTTTCCAGTAGTTTAGAAGTAAACGCTGTTTTTTTTATTTGGTCGTTACAGTACGATAGAAAAAAAATGCTGTCAACTCCGTCAATGTTAATTTTTTTTCGTTTTAGATTTGCTGTTCATAGCTGTTTAAGACAATCTTGATGTATTTTGATACTTTGACAACGATTTTTCCAGTAGTTTAGAAGAAAACTATGTTTTTTTTCTTTGGTCGTTACAGTACGAAAGAAAAATAAATGCTGTTATCTCCGTCAATATTAATTTTTTTTCGATTTAGATTTGCTTTTCATAGCTGTTTAAGACAATCTTGATGTATTTTGATACTTTGACAACGATTTTTCCAGTAGTTTAAAGGAAAACGATGTTTTTTTTTTTGGTCGTTACAGTACGAAAGAAAAAAAAATGCTGTTATATCCGTCAATATTAATTTTGTTTCGATTTAGATTTGCTTTTCATAGCTGTTTAAGATAATCTTGATGTATTTTGATACTTTGACAACGATTTTTCCAGTAGTTTAGAAGAAAATACTGTTTTTTTTTATTTGGTCGTTACTGTACGATAGAAAAAAAAAAGCAGTCAACTCCGTCAATGTTAATTTTTTTTCGATTTAGATTTGCTGTTCATAGCTGTTTAAGACAATCTTGATGTATTTTGATACTTTGACAACGATTTTTCCAGTAGTTTAGAAGAAAACGATGTTTTTTTTTTCTTTGGTCGTTACAGTACGAAAAAAAAATAAATGCTGTTATCTCCGTCAATATTAATTTTTTTTCGATTTAGATTTGCTTTTCATAGCTGTTTAAGACAATCTTGATGTATTTTGATACTTTGACAACGATTTTTCCAGTAGTTTAAAGGAAAACGATTTTTTTTTTTTTTTGGTCGTTACAGTACGAAAGAAAAAAAAATGCTGTTATATCCGTCAATATTAATTTTGTTTCGATTTAGATTTGCTTTTCATAGCTGTTTAAGATAATCTTGATGTATTTTGATACTTTGACAACGATTTTTCCAGTAGTTTAGAAGAAAATACTGTTTTTTTTTATTTGGTCGTTACTGTACGATAGAAAAAAAAAAGCAGTCAACTCCGTCAATGTTAATTTTTTTTTCGATTTAGATTGGCTTTTCATAGCTGTTTAAGACAATCTTGATGTATTTTGATACTTTGACAACGATTTTTCCAGTAATTTAGCAGAATACGATGTTTTTTTTTTCTTTGGTCGTTACAGTACGATAGAAAAACAAATGCTGTTATCTACGTCAATATAATTTTTTTCCAATTTAGATTTGCTTTTCATAGCTGTTTAAGACAATCTTGATGTATTTTGATACTTTGACAACGATTTTTCCAGTAGTTTAGAAGAAAACGATGTTTTTTTTTTCTTTGGTCGTTACAGTACGAAATAAAAAAAAATGCTGTTAACTTCGTCAATATTAATTTTTGTTCGATTTAGATTTGCTTTTCATAGCTGTTTAAGACAATCTTGATGTACTTTGATACTTTGACAACGATTTTGCCAGTAGTTTAAAGGAAAACGATGTTTTTTTTTTTTGGTCGTTACAGTACGAAAGAAAAAAAAATGCTGTTATCTCCGTCATTATTAATTTTTTTTCGAATTAGATTGACTTTTCATAGCTGTTTAAGACAAACTTGATGTATTTTGATACTTTGACAACGATTTTTCCAGTAGTTTAGAAGAAAACGATGTTTTTTTTCTTTGGTCGTTACAGTACGATAGAAAAACAAATGCTGTTATCTCCGTCAATATTAATTTTGTTTCGATTTAGATTTGCTTTTCATAGCTGTTTAAGACAATCTTGATGTATTTTGATACTTTGACAACGATTTTTCCAGTAGTTTAGAAGAAAACACTGTTTTTTTTTATTTGGTCGTTACTGTACGATAGAAAAAAAAAAGCTGTCAACTCCGTCAATGTTAATTTTTTTTTCGATTTAGATTTGCTGTTCATAGCTGTTTAAGACAATCTTGATGTATTTTGATACTTTGACAACGATTTTTCCAGTAGTTTAGAAGAAAACGATGTTTTTTTTTTCTTTGGTCGTTACAGTACGAAAGATAAAAAAATTTCGTTGATATTAATTTTTTTTTAATAAGATTGGCTTTTCCATTTTTCCAGTAGTTTAGAAGAAAACGATGTTTTTTTTTCATTGGTCGTTACAGTACGATAAAAAAAAAGCTGTTATCTCCGTCAATTATAATTTGTTTTCGATTTAGATTTGCTGTTCATAGCTGTTTAAGACAATCTTGATGTATTTTGATACTTTGACAACGATTTTTCCAGTAGCTTAGAAGAAAACGATGTGTTTGTTCTTTGGTCGTCACAGTACGAATGAAAAATAAATGCTGTTATCTCCGTCAATATTAATTTTTTTTTCGATTTAGATTGGCTTTTCATAGCTGTTTAAGACAATCTTGATGTATTTTGATACTTTGACAACGATTTTTCCAGTAGCTTAGAAGAAAACGATGTTTTTTTTCTTTGGTCGTTACAGTACGATAGAAAAACAAATGCTGTTATCTCCGTCAATATTAATTTTTTTTCGATTTAGATTTGCTTTTCATAGCTGTTTAAGACAATCTTGATGTATTTTGATACTTTGACAACGATTTTTCCAGTAGTTTATAAGAAAACACTGTTTTTTTTATTTGGTCGTTACAGTACGAAAGAAAAAAAAAAGCTGTCAACTCCGTCAATGTTAATTTTTTTTCGATTTAGATTTGCTGTTCATAGCTGTTTAAGACAATCTTGATGTATTTTGATACTTTGACAACGATTTTTCCAGTAGCTTAGAAGAAAACGATGTTTTTTTTCTTTGGTCGTTACAGTACGAAAGAAAAATAAATGCTGTTATCTCCGTCAATATTAATTTTTTTTCGATTTAGATTTGCTTTTCATAGCTGTTTAAGACAATCTTGATGTATTTTGATACTTTGACAACGATTTTTCCAGTAGTTTAAAGGAAAACGATGTTTTTTTTTTCTTTGGTCGTTACAGTACGAAAGAAAAAAAAATTCTGTTATCTACGTCAATATTAATTTTTTTTCGATTTAGATTTGCTTTTCATAGCTGTTTAAGACAATCTTGATGTATTTTGATACTTTGACAACGATTTTTCCAGTAGTTTAGAAGAAAACACTGTTTTTTTTTATTTGGTCGTTACTGTACGATAGAAAAAAAAAGCTGTCAACTCCGTCAATGTTAATTTTTTTTCGATTTAGATTTGCTGTTCATAGCAGTTTAAGACAATCTTGATGTATTTTGATACTTTGACAACGATTTTTCCAGTAGTTTAGAGAAAACGATGTTTTTTTTTCCTAGGTCGTTACAGTACGAAAGAAAAATAAATGCTGTTATCTCCGTCAATGTTAATTTTTTTTCGATTTATATTTGCTTTTCATAGCTGTTTAAGACAATCTTGATGTATTTTGATACTTTGACAACGATTTTTCCAGTAATTTAGCAGAAAACGATGTTTTTTTCCTTGGTCGTCACAGTACGAAAGAAAAATAAATGCTGTTATCTCCGTCAATATTAATTTTTTTTCGATTTATATTTGCTTTTCATAGCTGTTTAAGACAATCTTGATGTATTTTGATACTTTGACAACGATTTTTCCAGTAATTTAGCAGAAAACGATGTTTTTTTCCTTGGTCGTCACAGTACGAAAGAAAAATAAATGCTGTTATCTCCATCAATATTAATTTTTTTTCGATTTAGATTGGCTTTTCATAGCTGTTTAAGACAATCTTTATGTATTTTGATACTTTGACAACGATTTTTCCAGTAATTTAGCAGAAAACGATGTTTTTTTCCTTGGTCGTCACAGTACGAAAGAAAAATAAATGCTGTTATCTCCATCAATATTAATTTTTTTTCGATTTAGATTTGCTGTTCATAGCAGTTTAAGACAATCTTGATGTATTTTGATACTTTGACAACGATTTTTCCAGTAGTTTAGAGAAAACGATGTTTTTTTTTTCTTTGGTCGTCACAGTATGAAAGACAAAAAAATTGCGTTAATATTAATTTTTTTTCGATTTAGATTTGCTGTTCATAGCTGTTTAAGACAATCTTGATGTATTTTGATACTTTGACAACGATTTTTCCAGTAGTTTAGAGAAAACGATGTTTTTTTTTCCTAGGTCGTTACAGTACGTAAGAAAAATAAATGCTGTTATCTCCGTCAATATTAATTTTTTTTCGATTTAGATTGGCTTTTCATAGCTGTTTAAGACAATCTTGATGTATTTTGATACTTAGACAACGATTTTTCCAGTAATTTAGCAGAAAACGATGTTTTTTTCCTTGGTCGTCACAGTACGAAAGAAAAATAAATGCTGTTATCTCCATCAATATTAATTTTTTTTCGATTTAGATTGGCTTTTCATAGCTGTTTAAGACAATCTTGATGTATTTTGATACTTTGACAACGATTTTTCCAGTAATTTAGCAGAAAACGATGTTTTTTTTTTCTTTGGTCGTTACAGTACGATAGAAAAACAAATGCTGTTATCTACGTCAATATTAATTTTTTTTCGATTTATATTTGCTTTTCATAGCTGTTTAAGACAATCTTGATGTATTTTGATACTTTGACAACGATTTTTCCAGTAGTTTAGAAGAAAACACTGTTTTTTTTTATTTGGTCGTTACTGTACGATAGAAAAAAAAAGCTGTCAACTCCGTCAATGTTAATTTTTTTTCGATTTAGATTTGCTGTTCATAGCAGTTTAAGACAATATTGTTGTATTTTGATACTTTGACAACGATTTTTCCAGTAGTTTAGAGAAAACGATGTTTTTTTTTCTTTGGTCGTCACAGTATGAAAGACAAAAAAATTGCGTTAATATTAATTTTTTTTCGATTTAGATTTGCTGTTCATAGCTGTTTAAGACAATCTTGATGTATTTTGATACTTTGACAACGATTTTTCCAGTAGCTTAGAAGAAAACGATGTGTTTGTTCTTTGGTCGTCACAGTACGAAAGAAAAATAAATGCTGTTATCTCCGTCAATATTAATTTTGTTTCGATTTAGATTTGCTTTTCATAGCTGTTTAAGACAATCTTGATGTATTTTGATACTTTGACAACGATTTTTCCAGTAGTTTAGAAGAAAACACTGTTTTTTTTCTTTGGTCGTTACTGTACGATAGAAAAAAAAAAGCTGTCAACTCCGTCAATGTTAATTTTTTTTCGATTAAGATTTGCTGTTCATAGCAGTTTAAGACAATCTTGATGTATTTTGATACTTTGACAACGATTTTACCAGTAGTTTAGATGAAAACGATGTTTTTTTTTTTTCTTTGGTCGTTACAGTACGAAAGATAAAAAAATTTCGTTAATATTAATTTTTTTTTAATAAGATTGGTTTTTCCATTTTTCCAGTAGTTTAGAAGAAAACGATGTTTTTTTTTCTTTGGTCGTTACAGTACGATAGAAAAAAAAAGCTGTTATCTCCGTCAATTATAATTCGTTTTCGATTTAGATTTGCTGTTCATAGCTGTTTAAGACAATCTTGATGTATTTTGATACTTTGACAACGATTTTTCCAGTAGCTTAGAAGAAAACGATGTGTTTGTTCTTTGGTCGTCACAGTACGAAAGAAAAATAAATGCTGTTATCTCCGTCAATATAAATTTTTTTTCGATTTAGATTGGCTTTTCATAGCTGTTTAAGACAATCTTGATGTATTTTGATACTTTGACAACGATTTTTCCAGTAATTTAGCAGAAAACGATGTTTTTTTTTTCTTTGGTCGTTACAGTACGATAGAAAAACAAATGCTGTTATCTACGTCAATATTAAATTTTTTTCGATTTAGATTTGCTTTTCATAGCTGTTTAAGACAATCTTGATGTATTTTGATACTTTGACAACGATTTTTCCAGTAGTTTAGAAGAAAACGATGTTATTTTTTATTTGGTCGTTACAGTACGAAAGAAAAAAAAATGCTGTTATCTCCGTCAATATTAATTTTTTTTTCGAATTAGATTGGCTTTTCATAGCTGTTTAAGACAATATTGATGTATTTTGATACTTTGACAACGATTTTTCCAGTAGCTTAGAAGAAAACGATGTGTTTGTTCTTTGGTCGTCACAGTACGAAAGAAAAATAAATGCTGTTATCTCCGTCAATATTAATTTTTTTTCGATTAAGATTGGCTTTTCATAGCTGTTTAAGACAATCTTGATGTATTTTGATACTTTGACAACGATTTTTCCAGTAATTTAGCAGAAAACGATGTTTTTTTTTTCTTTGGTCGTTACAGTACGATAGAAAAACAAATGCTGTTATCTACGTCAATATTAATTTTTTTTCGATTTAGATTCGCTTTTCATAGCTGTTTAAGACAATCTTGATGTATTTTGATACTTTGACAACGATTTTTCCAGTAGTTTAGAAGAAAACGATGTTTTTTTTCTTAGGTCGTTACAGTATGATAGAAAAAAAAATTTCGTTATTTTTAATTTTTTTTTAATTAGATTTACTTTTCATAGCTGTTTAAGACAATCTTGATGTATTTTGATACTTTGACAACGATTTTTCCAGTAGCTTAGAAGAAAACGATGTGTTTGTTCTTTGGTCGTCACAGTACGAAAGAAAAATAAATGCTGTTATCTCCGTCAATATTAATTTTTTTTTGATATAGATTGGCTTTTCATAGCTGTTTAAGACAATCTTGATGTATTTTGATACTTTGACAACGATTTTTCCAGTAATTTAGCAGAAAACGATGTTTTTTTTTTCTTTGGTCGTTACAGTACGATAGAAAAACAAATGCTGTTATCTACGTCAATATTAATTTTTTTTCGATTTAGATTTGCTTTTCATAGCTGTTTAAGACAATCTTGATGTATTTTGATACTTTGACAACGATTTTTCCAGTAGTTTAGAAGAAAACGATGTTTTTTTTTTATTTGGTCGTTACAGTACGAAAGAAAAAAAATGCTGTTATCTCCGTCAATATTAATTTTTTTTCGATTTAGATTTGCTTTTCATAGCTGTTTAAGACAATCTTGATGTATTTTGATACTTTGACAACGATTTTTCCAGTAGTTTAGAAGAAAACACTGTTTTTTTATTTGGTCGTTACAGTACGGAAGAAAAAAAAAAGCTGTCAACTCCGTCAATGTTAATTTTTTTTCGATTTAGATTTGCTGTTCATAGCTGTTTAAGACAATCTTGATGTATTTTGATACTTTGACAACGATTTTTCCAGTAGCTTAGAAGAAAACGATGTTTTTTTTTTCTTTGGTCGTTACAGTACGAAAGATAAAAAAATTTCGTTGATATTAATTTTTTTTTAATAAGATTGGCTTTACCATTTTTCCAGTAGTTTAGAAGAAAACGATGTTTTTTTTTCTTTGGTCGTTACAGTACGATAAAAAAAAAGCTGTTATCTCCGTCAATTATAGTTTGTTTTCGATTTAGATTTGCTGTTCATAGCTGTTTAAGACAATCTTGATGTATTTTGATACTTTGACAACGATTTTGCCAGTAGTTTAAAGGAAAACGATGTTTTTTTTTTTTGGTCGTTACAGTACGAAAGAAAAAAAATGCTGTTATCTCCGTCATTATTAATTTTTTTTCGAATTAGATTGGCTTTTCATAGCTGTTTAAGACAAACTTGATGTATTTTGATACTTTGACAACGATTTTTCCAGTAGTTTAGAAGAAAACACTGTTTTTTTTTATTTGGTCTTTACTGTACGATAGAAAAAAAAAAGCTGTCAACTCCGTCAATGTTAATTTTTTTTTCGATTTAGATTTGCTGTTCATAGCTGTTTAAGACAATCTTGATGTATTTTGATACTTTGACAACGATTTTTCCAGTAGTTTAGAAGAAAACGATGTTTTTTTTTTCTTTGGTCGTTACAGTACGAAAGATAAAAAAATTTCGTTGATATTAATTTTTTTTTAATAAGATTGGCTTTTCCATTTTTCCAGTAGTTTAGAAGAAAACGATGTTTTTTTTTCTTTGGTCGTTACAGTACTATAAAAAAAAAAAGCTGTTATCTCCGTCAATTATAATTTGTTTTCGATTTAGATTTGCTGTTCATAGCTGTTTAAGACAATCTTGATGTATGTTGATACTTTGACAACGATTTTTCCAGTAGCTTAGAAGAAAACGATGTGTTTGTTCTTTGGTCGTCACAGTACGAAAGAAAAATAAATGCTGTTATCTCCGTCAATATTAATTTTTTTTTCGATTTAGATTGGCTTTTCATAGCTGTTTAAGACAATCTTGATGTATTTTGATACTTTGACAACGATTTTTCCAGTAATTTAGCAGAAAACGATGTTTTTTTTTTCTTTGGTCGTTACAGTACGATAGAAAAACAAATGCTGTTATCTACGTCAATATTAATTTTTTTTCGATTTAGATTTGCTTTTCATAGCTGTTTAAGACAATCTTGATGTATTTTGATACTTTGACAACGATTTTTCCAGTAGCTTAGAAGAAAACGATGTGTTTGTTCTTTGGTCGTCACAGTACGAAAGAAAAATAAATGCTGTTATCTCCGTCAATATTAATTTTTTTTTCGATTTAGATTGGCTTTTCATAGCTATTTAAGACAATCTTGATGTATTTTGATACTTTCACAACGATTTTTCCAGTAGCTTAGAAGAAAACGATGTTTTTTTTCTTTGGTCGTTACAGTACGATAGAAAAACAAATGCTGTTATCTCCGTCAATATTAATTTTTTTTCGATTTAGATTTGCTTTTCATAGCTGTTTAAGACAATCTTGATGTATTTTGATACTTTGACAACGATTTTTCCAGTAGTTTAGAAAAAAACACTGTTTTTTTTATTTGGTCGTTACAGTACGAAAGAAAAAAAAAAGCTGTCAACTCCGTCAATATTAATTTATTTTCGATTTAGATTTGCTGTTCATAGCTGTTTAAGACAATCTTGATGTATCTTGATACTTTGACAACGATTTTTCCAGTAGCTTAGAAGAAAACGATGTTTTTTTTCTTTGGTCGTTACAGTACGAAAGAAAAATAAATGCTGTTATCTCCGTCAATATTAATTTTTTTTCGATTTATATTTGCTTTTCATAGCTGTTTAAGACAATCTTGATGTATTTTGATACTTTGACAACGATTTTTCCAGTAGTTTAAAGGAAAACGATGTTTTTTTTTTTTTTGGTCGTTACAGTACGAAAGATAAAAAAATGCTGTTATCTCCGTCAATATTAATTTTTTTTTTAATAAGATTGGCTTTTCCATTTTTCCAGTAGTTTAGAAGGAAACGATGTTTTTTTTTCTTTGGTCGTTACAGTACGATAGAAAAAAAAAAGCTGTTATCTCCGTCAATTATAATTTGTTTTCGATTTAGATTTGCTGTTCATAGCTGTTTAAGACACTCTTGATGTATTTTGATACTTTGACAACGATTTTTCCAGTAGTTTATAAGAAAACACTGTTTTTTTTTATTTGGTCGTTACTGTACGATAGAAAAAAAAAAGCTGTCAACTCCGTCAATGTTAATTTTTTTTCGATTTAGATTTGCTGCTCATAGCTGTTTAAGACTATCTTGATGTATTTTGATACTTGACAACGATTTTTCCAGTAGTTTAGAAGAAAACGATGTTTTTTTTTTCTTTGGTCGTTACAGTACGAAAGAAAAAAAAATGCTGTTATCTCCGTCAATATTAATTTTTTTTTTAATAAGATTGGCTTTTCCATTTTTCCAGTAGTTTAGAAGGAAACGATGTTTTTTTTTCTTTGGTCGTTACAGTACGATAGAAAAAAAAAAGCTGTTATCTCCGTCAATTATAATTTGTTTTCGATTTAGATTTGCTGTTCATAGCTGTTTAAGACACTCTTGATGTATTTTGATACTTTGACAACGATTTTTCCAGTAGCTTAGAAGAAAACGATGTGTTTGTTCTTTGGTCGTCACAGTACGAAAGAAAAATAAATGCTGTTATCTCCGTCAATATTAATTTTTTTTTCGATTTAGATTGGCTTTTCATAGCTGTTTAAGACAATCTTGATGTATTTTGATACTTTGACAACGATTTTTCCAGTAGCTTAGAAGAAAACGATGTTTTTTTTCTTTGGTCGTTACAGTATGATAGAAAAACAAATGCTGTTATCTCCGTCAATATTAATTTTTTTTCGATTTAGATTTGCTTTTCATAGCTGTTTAAGACAATCTTGATGTATTTTGATACTTTGACAACGATTTTTCCAGTAGTTTAGAAGAAAACGATGTTTTTTTTTTCTTTGGTCGTTACAGTACGAAAGAAAAAAAAATGCTGTTATCTCCGTCAATATTAATTTTTTTTTTATAAGATTGGCTTTTCCATTTTTCCAGTAGTTTAGAAGGAAACGATGTTTTTTTTTCTTTGGTCGTTACAGTACGATAGAAAAAAAAAAGCTGTTATCTCCGTCAATTATAATTTGTTTTCGATTTAGATTTGCTGTTCATAGCTGTTTAAGACACTCTTGATGTATTTTGATACTTTGACAACGATTTTTCCAGTAGCTTAGAAGAAAACGATGTGTTTGTTCTTTGGTCGTCACAGTACGATAGAAAAAAAAAAGCTGTTATCTCCGTCAATTATAATTTGTTTTCGATTTAGATTTGCTTTTCATAGCTGTTTAAGACAATCTTGATGTATTTTGATACTTTGACAACGATTTTTTCAGTAGTTTAGAAGAAAACGATGTTTTTTTTATTTGGTCGTTACAGCACGAAAGAAAAAAAAAATGCTGTTATCTCCGTCAATATTAATTTTTTTTTCGATTTAGATTGGCTTTTCATAGCTGTTTAAGACAATCTTGATGTATTTTGATACTTTGACAACGATTTTTCCAGTAGCTTAGAAGAAAACGATGTTTTTTTTCTTTGGTCGTTACAGTACGATAGAAAAACAAATGCTGTTATCTCCGTCAATATTAATTTTTTTTCGATTTATATTTGCTTTTCATAGCTGTTTAAGACAATCTTGATGTATTTTGATACTTTGACAACGATTTTTCCAGTAGTTTAAAGGAAAACGATGTTTTTTTTTTTTTTGGTCGTTACAGTACGAAAGATAAAAAAAATGCTGTTATCTCCGTCAATATTAATTTTTTTTCGAATTAGATTGGCTTTTCATAGCTGTTTAAGACAAACTTGATGTATTTTGATACTTTGACAACGATTTTTCCAGTAGTTTAGAAGAAAACGATGTTTTTTTTCTTTGGTCGTTACAGTACGATAGAAAAACAAATGCTGTTATCTCCGTCAATATTAATTTTGTTTCGATTTAGATTTGCTTTTCATAGCTGTTTAAGACAATCTTGATGTATTTTGATACTTTGACAACGATTTTTCCAGTAGTTTAGAAGAAAACACTGTTTTTTTTTATTTGGTCGTTACTGTACGATAGAAAAAAAAAAGCTGTCAACTCCGTCAATGTTAATTTTTTTTCGATTAAGATTTGCTGTTCATAGCTGTTTAAGACAAACTTGATGTATTTTGATACTTTGACAACGATTTTTCCAGTAGTTTAGAAGAAAACGATGTTTTTTTTTTCTTTGGTCGTTACAGTACGAAAGATAAAAAAATTTCGTTGATATTAATTTTTTTTTAATAAGATTGGCTTTTCCATTTTTCCAGTAGTTTAGAAGAAAACGATGTTTTTTTTTCTTTGGTCGTTACAGTACGATAAAAAAAAAAAGCTGTTATCTCCATCAATTATAATTTGTTTTCGATTTAGATTTGCTGTTCATAGCTGTTTAAGACAATCTTGATGTATGTTGATACTTTGACAACGATTTTTCCAGTAGCTTAGAAGAAAACGATGTGTTTGTTCTTTGGTCGTCACAGTACGAAAGAAAAATAAATGCTGTTATCTCCGTCAATATTAATTTTTTTTTCGATTTAGATTGGCTTTTCATAGCTGTTTAAGACAATCTTGATGTATTTTGATACTTTGACAACGATTTTTCCAGTAATTTAGCAGAAAACGATGTTTTTTTTTTCTTTGGTCGTTACAGTACGATAGAAAAACAAATGCTGTTATCTACGTCAATATTAATTTTTTTTCGATTTAGATTTGCTTTTCATAGCTGTTTAAGACAATCTTGATGTATTTTGATACTTTGACAACGATTTTTCCAGTAGCTTAGAAGAAAACGATGTGTTTGTTCTTTGGTCGTCACAGTACGAAAGAAAAATAAATGCTGTTATCTCCGTCAATATTAATTTTTTTTTCGATTTAGATTGGCTTTTCATAGCTGTTTAAGACAATCTTGATGTATTTTGATACTTTCACAACGATTTTTCCAGTAGCTTAGAAGAAAACGATGTTTTTTTTCTTTGGTCGTTACAGTACGATAGAAAAACAAATGCTGTTATCTCCGTCAATATTAATTTTTTTTCGATTTAGATTTGCTTTTCATAGCTGTTTAAGACAATCTTGATGTATTTTGATACTTTGACAACGATTTTTCCAGTAGTTTAGAAAAAAACACTGTTTTTTTTATTTGGTCGTTACAGTACGAAAGAAAAAAAAAAGCTGTCAACTCCGTCAATATTAATTTATTTTCGATTTAGATTTGCTGTTCATAGCTGTTTAAGACAATCTTGATGTATCTTGATACTTTGACAACGATTTTTCCAGTAGCTTAGAAGAAAACGATGTTTTTTTTCTTTGGTCGTTACAGTACGAAAGAAAAATAAATGCTGTTATCTCCGTCAATATTAATTTTTTTTCGATTTATATTTGCTTTTCATAGCTGTTTAAGACAATCTTGATGTATTTTGATACTTTGACAACGATTTTTCCAGTAGTTTAAAGGAAAACGATGTTTTTTTTTTTTTTGGTCGTTACAGTACGAAAGATAAAAAAATGCTGTTATCTCCGTCAATATTAATTTTTTTTCGAATTAGATTGGCTTTTCATAGCTGTTTAAGACAAACTTGATGTATTTTGATACTTTGACAACGATTTTTCTAGTAGTTTAGAAGAAAACGATGTTTTTTTTCTTTGGTCGTTACAGTACGATAGAAAAACAAATGCTGTTCTCCGTCAATATTAATTTTGTTTCGATTTAGATTTGCTTTTCATAGCTGTTTAAGACAATCTTGATGTATTTTGATACTTTGACAACGATTTTTCCAGTAGTTTATAAGAAAACACTGTTTTTTTTTATTTGGTCGTTACTGTACGATAGAAAAAAAAAAGCTGTCAACTCCGTCAATGTTAATTTTTTTTCGATTTAGATTTGCTGCTCATAGCTGTTTAAGACTATCTTGATGTATTTTGATACTTGACAACGATTTTTCCAGTAGTTTAGAAGAAAACGATGTTTTTTTTTTCTTTGGTCGTTACAGTACGAAAGAAAAAAAAATGCTGTTATCTCCGTCAATATTAATTTTTTTTTTAATAAGATTGGCTTTTCCATTTTTCCAGTAGTTTAGAAGGAAACGATGTTTTTTTTTCTTTGGTCGTTACAGTACGATAGAAAAAAAAAAGCTGTTATCTCCGTCAATTATAATTTGTTTTCGATTTAGATTTGCTGTTCATAGCTGTTTAAGACACTCTTGATGTATTTTGATACTTTGACAACGATTTTTCCAGTAGCTTAGAAGAAAACGATGTGTTTGTTCTTTGGTCGTCACAGTACGAAAGAAAAATAAATGCTGTTATCTCCGTCAATATTAATTTTTTTTTCGATTTAGATTGGCTTTTCATAGCTGTTTAAGACAATCTTGATGTATTTTGATACTTTGACAACGATTTTTCCAGTAGCTTAGAAGAAAACGATGTTTTTTTTCTTTGGTCGTTACAGTACGATAGAAAAACAAATGCTGTTATCTCCGTCAATATTAATTTTTTTTCGATTTAGATTTGCTTTTCATAGCTGTTTAAGACAATCTTGATGTATTTTGATACTTTGACAACGATTTTTCCAGTAGTTTAGAAGAAAACGATGTTTTTTTTTTCTTTGGTCGTTACAGTACGAAAGAAAAAAAAATGCTGTTATCTCCGTCAATATTAATTTTTTTTTTTATAAGATTGGCTTTTCCATTTTTCCAGTAGTTTAGAAGGAAACGATGTTTTTTTTTCTTTGGTCGTTACAGTACGATAGAAAAAAAAAAGCTGTTATCTCCGTCAATTATAATTTGTTTTCGATTTAGATTTGCTGTTCATAGCTGTTTAAGACACTCTTGATGTATTTTGATACTTTGACAACGATTTTTCCAGTAGCTTAGAAGAAAACGATGTGTTTGTTCTTTGGTCGTCACAGTACGATAGAAAAAAAAAAGCTGTTATCTCCGTCAATTATAATTTGTTTTCGATTTAGATTTGCTTTTCATAGCTGTTTAAGACAATCTTGATGTATTTTGATACTTTGACAATGATTTTTCCAGTAGTTTAGAAGAAAACGATGTTTTTTTTATTTGGTCGTTACAGCACGAAAGAAAAAAAAAATGCTGTTATCTCCGTCAATATTAATTTTTTTTTCGATTTAGATTGGCTTTTCATAGCTGTTTAAGACAATCTTGATGTATTTTGATACTTTGACAACGATTTTTCCAGTAGCTTAGAAGAAAACGATGTTTTTTTTCTTTGGTCGTTACAGTACGATAGAAAAACAAATGCTGTTATCTCCGTCAATATTAATTTTTTTTCGATTTATATTTGCTTTTCATAGCTGTTTAAGACAATCTTGATGTATTTTGATACTTTGACAACGATTTTTCCAGTAGTTTAAAGGAAAACGATGTTTTTTTTTTTTTTGGTCGTTACAGTACGAAAGATAAAAAAAATGCTGTTATCTCCGTCAATATTAATTTTTGTTCGAATTAGATTGGCTTTTCATAGCTGTTTAAGACAAACTTGATGTATTTTGATACTTTGACAACGATTTTTCCAGTAGTTTAGAAGAAAACGATGTTTTTTTTCTTTGGTCGTTACAGTACGATAGAAAAACAAATGCTGTTATCTCCGTCAATATTAATTTTGTTTCGATTTAGATTTGCTTTTCATAGCTGTTTAAGACAATCTTGATGTATTTTGATACTTTGACAACGATTTTTCCAGTAGTTTAGAAGAAAACACTGTTTTTTTTTATTTGGTCGTTACTGTACGATAGAAAAAAAAAAGCTGTCAACTCCGTCAATGTTAATTTTTTTTCGATTAAGATTTGCTGTTCATAGCTGTTTAAGACTATCTTGATGTATTTTGATACTTTGACAACGATTTTTCCAGTAGTTTAGAAGAAAACGAAGTTTTTTTTTCTTTGGTCGTTACAGTACGATAGAAAAAAAAAGCTGTTATCTCCGTCAATTATAATTTGTTTTCGATTTAGATTTGCTGTTCATAGCTGTTTAAGACACTCTTGATGTATTTTGATACTTTGACAACGATTTTTCCAGTAGCTTAGAAGAAAACGATGTGTTTGTTCTTTGGTCGTCACAGTACGATAGAAAAATAAATGCTGTTATCTCCGTCAATATTAATTTTTTTTTCGATTTAGATTGGCTTTTCATAGCTGTTTAAGACAATCTTGATGTATTTTGATACTTTGACAACGATTTTTCCAGTAATTTAGCAGAAAACGATGTTTTTTTTTTCTTTGGTCGTTACAGTACGATAGAAAAACAAATGCTGTTATCTACGTCAATAATAATTTTTTTTCGATTTAGATTTGCTTTTCATAGCTGTTTAAGACAATCTTGATGTATTTTGATACTTTGACAACGATTTTTCCAGTAGTTTAGAAGAAAACGATGTTTTTTTTTATTTGGTCGTTACAGTACGATAGAAAAAAAAAGCTGTTATCTCCGTCAATTATAATTTGTTTTCGATTTAGATTTGCTGTTCATAGCTGTTTAAGACAATCTTGATGTATTTTGATACTTTGACAACGATTTTTCCAGTAGTTTAGAAGAAAACACTGTTTTTTTTATTTGGTCGTTACAGAACGAAAGAAAAAAAAAAGCTGTCAACTCCGTCAATGTTAATTTTTTTTCGATTTAGATTTGCTGTTCATAGCTGTTTAAGACAATCTTGATGTATTTTGATACTTTGACAACGAGTTTTCCAGTAGTTTAGAAGAAAACGATGTTTTTTTTTCTTTAGTCGTTACAGTACGATAGAAAAACAAATGCTGTTATCTACGTCAATATTAATTTTTTTTCGATTTAGATTTGCTTTTCATAGCTGTTTAAGACAATCTTGATGTATTTTGATACTTTGACAACGATTTTTCCAGTAGTTTAGAAGAAAACGATGTTTTTTTTTATTTGGTCGTTACAGTACGATAGAAAAAAAAAGCTGTTATCTCCGTCAATTATAATTTGTTTTCGATTAAGATTTGCTGTTCATAGCTGTTTAAGACAATCTTGATGTATTTTGATACTTTGACAACGATTTTTCCAGTAGTTTAGAAGAAAACACTGTTTTTTTTATTTGGTCGTTACAGAACGAAAGAAAAAAAAAAGCTGTCAACTCCGTCAATGTTAATTTTTTTTCGATTTAGATTTGCTGTTCATAGCTGTTTAAGACAATCTTGATGTATTTTGATACTTTGACAACGATTTTTCCAGTAGTGTAGAAGAAAACGATGTTTTTTTTTCTTTGGTCGTTACAGTACGATAGAAAAACAAATGCTGTTATCTACGTCAATATTAATTTTTTTTCGATTTAGATTTGCTTTTCATAGCTGTTTAAGACAATCTTGATGTATTTTGATACTTTGACAACGATTTTTCCAGTAGCTTAGAAGAAAACACTGTTTTTTTTTATTTGGTCGTTACTGTACGATAGAAAAAAAAAGCTGTCAACTCCGTCAATGTTAATTTTTTTTCGATTTAGATTTGCTGTTCATAGCTGTTTAAGACTATCTTGATGTATTTTGATACTTTGACAACGATTTTTCCAGTAGTTTAGAAGAAAACGATGTTTTTTTTTCTTTGGTCGTTACAGTACGATAGAAAAAAAAAAGCTGTTATCTCCGTCAATTATAATTTGTTTTCGATTTAGATTTGCTGTTCATAGCTGTTTAAGACACTCTTGATGTATTTTGATACTTTGACAACGATTTTTCCAGTAGCTTAGAAGAAAACGATGTGTTTGTTCTTTGGTCGTCACAGTACGAAAGAAAAATAAATGCTGTTATCTCCGTCAATATTAATTTTTTTTTCGATTTAGATTGGCTTTTCATAGCTGTTTAAGACAATCTTGATGTATTTTGATACTTTGACAACGATTTTTCCAGTAATTTAGCAGAAAACGATGTTTTTTTTTTCTTTGGTCGTTACAGTACGATAGAAAAACAAATGCTGTTATCTACGTCAATAATAATTTTTTTTCGATTTAGATTTGCTTTTCATAGCTGTTTAAGACAATCTTGATGTATTTTGATACTTTGACAACGATTTTTCCAGTAGTTTAGAAGAAAACGATGTTTTTTTTTTATTTGGTCGTTACAGTACGATAGAAAAAAAAAGCTGTTATCTCCGTCAATTATAATTTGTTTTCGATTTAGATTTGCTGTTCATAGCTGTTTAAGACAATCTTGATGTATTTTGATACTTTGACAACGATTTTTCCAGTAGTTTAGAAGAAAACACTGTTTTTTTTATTTGGTCGTTACAGAACGAAAGAAAAAAAAAAGCTGTCAACTCCGTCAATGTTAATTTTTTTTCGATTTAGATTTGCTGTTCATAGCTGTTTAAGACAAACTTGATGTATTTTGATACTTTGACAACGATTTTTCCAGTAGTTTAGAAGAAAACGATGTTTTTTTTTCTTTGGTCGTTACAGTACGATAGAAAAACAAATGCTGTTATCTCCGTCAATATTAATTTTTTTTCGATTTAGATTTGCTTTTCATAGCTGTTTAAGACAATCTTGATGTATTTTGATACTTTGACAACGATTTTTCCAGTAGCTTAGAAGAAAACGATGTGTTTGTTCTTTGGTCGTCACAGTACGAAAGAAAAATAAATGCTGTTATCTCCGTCAATATTAATTTTTTTTTCGATTTAGATTGGCTTTTCATAGATGTTTAAGACAATCTTGATGTATTTTGATACTTTGACAACGATTTTTCCAGTAGTTTAGAAGAAAACGATGTTTTTTTTTCTTTGGTCGTTACAGTACGATAGAAAAACAAATGCTGTTATCTACGTCAATATTAATTTTTTTTCGATTTAGATTTGCTTTTCATAGCTGTTTAAGACAATCTTGATGTATTTTGATACTTTGACAACGATTTTTCCAGTAGCTTAGAAGAAAACGATGTGTTTGTTCTTTGGTCGTCACAGTACGAAAGAAAAAAAAATGCTGTTATCTCCGTCAATATTAATTTTTTTTTTAATAAGATTGGCTTTTCCATTTTTCCAGTAGTTTAGAAGGAAACGATGTTTTTTTTTCTTTGGTCGTTACAGTACGATAGAAAAAAAAAAGCTGTTATCTCCGTCAATTATAATTTGTTTTCGATTTAGATTTGCTGTTCATAGCTGTTTAAGACACTCTTGATGTATTTTGATACTTTGACAACGATTTTTCCAGTAGCTTAGAAGAAAACGATGTGTTTGTTCTTTGGTCGTCACAGTACGAAAGAAAAATAAATGCTGTTATCTCCGTCAATATTAATTTTTTTTTCGATTTAGATTGGCTTTTCATAGCTGTTTAAGACAATCTTGATGTATTTTGATACTTTGACAACGATTTTTCCAGTAGCTTAGAAGAAAACGATGTTTTTTTTCTTTGGTCGTTACAGTACGATAGAAAAACAAATGCTGTTATCTCCGTCAATATTAATTTTTTTTCGATTTAGATTTGCTTTTCATAGCTGTTTAAGACAATCTTGATGTATTTTGATACTTTGACAACGATTTTTCCAGTAGTTTAGAAGAAAACGATGTTTTTTTTATTTGGTCGTTACAGCACGAAAGAAAAAAAAAAGCTGTCAACTCCGTCAATGTTAATTTTTTTTCGATTTAGATTTGCTGTTCATAGCTGTTTAAGACAATCTTGATGTATTTTGATACTTTGACAACGATTTTTCCAGTAGCTTAGAAGAAAACGATGTTTTTTTTCTTTGGTCGTTACAGTACGAAAGAAAAATAAATGCTGTTATCTCCGTCAATATTAATTTTTTTTCGATTTATATTTGCTTTTCATAGCTGTTTAAGACAATCTTGATGTATTTTGATACTTTGACAACGATTTTTCCAGTAGTTTAAAGAAAAACGATGTTTTTTTTTTTTTTGGTCGTTACAGTACGAAAGATAAAAAAAATGCTGTTATCTCCGTCAATATTAATTTTTTTTCGAATTAGATTGGCTTTTCATAGCTGTTTAAGACAAACTTGATGTATTTTGATACTTTGACAACGATTTTTCCAGTAGTTTAGAAGAAAACGATGTTTTTTTTCTTTGGTCGTTACAGTACGATAGAAAAACAAATGCTGTTATCTCCGTCAATATTAATTTTGTTTCGATTTAGATTTGCTTTTCATAGCTGTTTAAGACAATCTTGATGTATTTTGATACTTTGACAACGATTTTTCCAGTAGTTTAGAAGAAAACACTGTTTTTTTTTATTTGGTCGTTACTGTACGAAAGAAAAAAAAAAGCTGTCAACTCCGTCAATGTTAATTTTTTTTCGATTTAGATTTGCTGTTCATAGCTGTTTAAGACAATCTTGATGTATTTTGATACTTTGACAACGATTTTTCCAGTAGTTTAGAAGAAAACGATGTTTTTTTTTCTTTGGTCGTTACAGTACGATAGAAAAAAAAAAGCTGTTATCTCCGTCAATTATAATTTGTTTTCGATTTAGATTTGCTGTTCATAGCTGTTTAAGACACTCTTGATGTATTTTGATACTTTGACAACGATTTTTCCAGTAGCTTAGAAGAAAACGATGTGTTTGTTCTTTGGTCGTCACAGTACGAAAGAAAAATAAATGCTGTTATCTCCGTCAATATTAATTTTTTTTTCGATTTAGATTGGCTTTTCATAGCTGTTTAAGACAATCTTGATGTATTTTGATACTTTGACAACGATTTTTCCAGTAATTTAGCAGAAAACGATGTTTTTTTTTTCTTTGGTCGTTACAGTACGATAGAAAAACATATGCTGTTATCTACGTCAATAATAATTTTTTTTCGATTTAGATTTGCTTTTCATAGCTGTTTAAGACAATCTTGATGTATTTTGATACTTTGACAACGATTTTTCCAGTAGTTTAGAAGAAAACGATGTTTTTTTTTATTTGGTCGTTACAGTACGATAGAAAAAAAAAGCTGTTATCTCCGTCAATTATAATTTGTTTTCGATTTAGATTTGCTGTTCATAGCTGTTTAAGACAATCTTGATGTATTTTGATACTTTGACAACGATTTTTCCAGTAGTTTAGAAGAAAACACTGTTTTTTTTATTTGGTCGTTACAGAACGAAAGAAAAAAAAAAGCTGTCAACTCCGTCAATGTTAATTTTTTTTCGATTTAGATTTGCTGTTCATAGCTGTTTAAGACAATCTTGATGTATTTTGATACTTTGACAACGATTTTTCCAGTAGTTTAGAAGAAAACAATGTTTTTTTTTCTTTGGTCGTTACAGTACGATAGAAAAACAAATGCTGTTATCTACGTCAATATTAATTTTTTTTCGATTTAGATTTGCTTTTCATAGCTGTATAAGACAATCTTGATGTATTTTGATACTTTGACAACGATTTTTCCAGTAGCTTAGAAGAAAACGATGTGTTTGTTCTTTGGTCGTCACAGTACGAAAGAAAAATAAATGCTGTTATCTCCGTCAATATTAATTTTTTTTTCGATTTAGATTGGCTTTTCATAGATGTTTAAGACAATCTTGATGTATTTTGATACTTTGACAACGATTTTTCCAGTAATTTAGCAGAAAACGATGTTTTTTTTTTCTTTGGTCGTTACAGTACGATAGAAAAACAAATGCTGTTATCTACGTCAATATTAATTTTTTTTCGATTTAGATTTGCTTTTCATAGCTGTTTAAGACAATCTTGATGTATTTTGATACTTTGACAACGATTTTTCCAGTAGTTTAGAAGAAAACGATGTTTTTTTTTCTTTGGTCGTTACAGTACGATAGAAAAACAAATGCTGTTATCTCCGTCAATATTAATTTTGTTTCGATTTAGATTTGCTTTTCATAGCTGTTTAAGACAATCTTGATGTACTTTGATACTTTGACAACGATTTTTCCAGTAGTTTAGAAGAAAACACTGTTTTTTTTTATTTGGTCGTTACTGTACGATAGAAAAAAAAAAGCTGTCAACTCCGTCAATGTTAATTTTTTTTCGATTTAGATTTGCTGTTCATAGCTGTTTAAGACTATCTTGATTTATTTTGATACTTTGACAACGATTTTTCCAGTAGTTTAGAAGAAAACGATGTTTTTTTTTCTTTGGTCGTTACAGTACGATAGAAAAAAAAGCTGTTATCTCCGTCAATTATAATTTGTTTTCGATTTAGATTTGCTGTTCATAGCTGTTTAAGACACTCTTGTATTATTTTGATACTTTGACAACGATTTTTCCAGTAGCTTAGAAGAAAACGATGTGTTTGTTCTTTGGTCGTCACAGTACGAAAGAAAAATAAATGCTGTTATCTCCGTCAATATTAATTTTTTTTTCGATTTAGATTGGCTTTTCATAGCTGTTTAAGACAATCTTGATGTATTTTGATACTTTGACAACGATTTTTCCAGTAGTTTAGAAGAAAACGATGTTTTTTTTTATTTGGTCGTTACAGTACGATAGAAAAAAAAAGCTGTTATCTCCGTCAATTATAATTTGTTTTCGATTTAGATTTGCTGTTCATAGCTGTTTAAGACAATCTTGATGTATTTTGATACTTTGACAACGATTTTTCCAGTAGTTTAGAAGAAAACACTGTTTTTTTTATTTGGTCGTTACAGAACGAAAGAAAAAAAAAAGCTGTCAACTCCGTCAATGTTAATTTTTTTTCGATTTAGATTTGCTGTTCATAGCTGTTTAAGACAATCTTGATGTATTTTGATACTTTGACAACGATTTTTCCAGTAGCTTAGAAGAAAACGATGTTTTTTTTCTTTGGTCGTTACAGTACGAAAGAAAAATTAATGCTGTTATCTCCGTCAATATTAATTTTTTTTCGATTTATATTTGCTTTTCATAGCTGTTTAAGACAATCTTGATGTATTTTGATACTTTGACAACGATTTTTCCAGTAGTTTAGAAGAAAACGATGTTTTTTTTCTTTGGTCGTTACAGTACGATAGAAAAACAAATGCTGTTATCTCCGTCAATATTAATTTTGTTTCGATTTAGATTTGCTTTTGATAGCTGTTTAAGACAATCTTGATGTATTTTGATACTTTGACAACGATTTTTCCAGTAGTTTAGAAGAAAACACTGTTTTTTTTTATTTGGTCGTTACTGTACGATAGAAAAAAAAAAGCTGTCAACTCCGTCAATGTTAATTTTTTTTCGATTTAGATTTGCTGTTCATAGCTGTTTAAGAAAATCTTGATGTATTTTGATACTTTGACAACGATTTTTCCAGTAGTTTAGAAGAAAACGATGTTTTTTTTTCTTTGGTCGTTACAGTACGAAAGATAAAAAAATTTCGTTAATATTAATTTTTTTTTAATAAGATTGGCTTTTCCATTTTTCCAGTAGTTTAGAAGAAAACGATGTTTTTTTTCTTTGGTCGTTACAGTACGATAGAAAAAAAAAGCTGTTATCTACGTCAATTATAATTTGTTTTCGATTTAGATTTGCTGTTCATAGCTGTTTAAGACAATCTTGATGTATTTTGATACTTTGACAACGATTTTTCCAGTAGCTTAGAAGAAAACGATGTGTTTGTTCTTAGGTCGTCACAGTACGAAAGAAAAATAAATAATCTGTTATCTCCGTCAATATTAATTTTTTTTCGATTTAGATTGGCTTTTCATAGCTGTTTAAGACAATCTTGATGTATTTTGATACTTTGACAACGATTTTTCCAGTAATTTAGCAGAAAACGATGTTTTTTTTTTCTTTGGTCGTTACAGTACGATAGAAAAACAAATGCTGTTATCTACGTCAATATTAATTTTTTTTCGATTTAGATATGCTTTTCATAGCTGTTTAAGACAAACTTGATGTATTTTGATACTTTGACAACGATTTTTCCAGTAGTTTAGCAGAAAACGATGTTTTTTTTTATTTGGTCGTTACAGTACGAAAGAAAAAAAAATGCTGTTATCTCCGTCAATATTAATTTTTTTTTCGAATTAGATTGGCTTTTCATAGCTGTTTAAGACAATCTTGATGTATTTTGATACTTTGACAACGATTTTTCCAGTAGTTTAGAAGAAAACGATGTTTTTTTTCTTAGGACGTTACAGTATGATAGAAAAAAAAATTTCGTTAATTTTAATTTTTTTTTAATTCGATTGGCTTTTCATAGCTGTTTAAGACAATCTTGATGTATTATGATACTTTGACAACGATTTTTCCAGTAGCTTAGAAGAAAACGATGTTTTTTTTCTTTGGTCGTTACAGTATGATAGAAAAAAAAATTTCGTTAATTTTAATTTTTTTTTTAATAAGATTGGCTTTTCATAGCTGTTTTAGACAATCTTGATATATTTTGATACTTTGACAACGATTTTTTCAGTAGTTTAAAAGAAAACGATGTTTTTTTTCTTAGGTCGTTACAGTACGAAAGAAAAAAAAATGCTGTTATCTCCGTCAATATTAATTTTTTTTACGATTTAGATTGGCTTTTCATAGCTGTTTAGGACAATCTTGATGTATTTTGATACTTTGACAACGATTTTTCCAGTAGTTTAGAAGAAAACGATGTTTTTTTTCTTAGGTCGTTACAGTACGAAAGAAAAAAAAATGCTGTCAACTCCGTCAATGTTAATTTTTTTTCTATTTAGATTTGCTTTTCATAGCTGTTTAAGGCAATCTTGATTTATTTTGATACTTTGACAACGATTTTTTCAGTAGTTTAGCAGAAAACGATGTTTTTTTTTTTTCTTTGGTCGTTACAGTACGATAGAAAAAAAAAGCTGTTATCTCCGTCAACTATAATTTGTTTTCGATTTAGATTTGCTTTTCATAGCTGTTTAAGACAATCTTGATGTATTTTGATACTTTGACAACGATTTTTCCAGTAGTTTAGAAGAAAACGATGTTTTTTTTTTCTTAGGTCGTTACAGTATGATAAAAAAAAAAAAAGCTGTTATCTCCGTCAATTATAATTTGTTTTCGATTTAGATTTACTTTTCATAGCTGTTTAAGACAATCTTGATGTATTTTGATACTTTGACAACGATTTTTCCAGTAGCTTAGAAGAAAACGATGTTTTTTTTCTTTGGTCGTTACAGTACGATAGAAAAACAAATGCTGTTATCTCCGTCAATATTAATTTTTTTTCGAATTAGATTTGCTTTTCATAGCTGTTTAAGACAATCTTGATGTATTTTGATACTTTGAGAACGATTTTTCCAGTAGTTTAGAAGAAAACACTGTTTTTTTTATTTGGTCGTTACAGTACGAAAGAAAAAAAAAAGCTGTCAACTCCGTCAATGTTAATTTTGTTTCGATTTAGATTTGCTGTTCATAGCTGTTTAAGACAATCTTGATGTATTTTGATACTTTGACAACGATTTTTCCAGTAGCTTAGAAGAAAACGATGTTTTTTTTCTTTGGTCGTTACAGTACGAAAGAAAAATAAATGCTGTTATCTCCGTCAATATTAATTTTTTTTCGATTTATATTTGCTTTTCATAGCTGTTTAAGACAATCTTGATGTATTTTGATACTTTGACAACGATTTTTCCAGTAGTTTAAAGGAAAACGATGTTTTTTTTTCTTTTGGTCGTTACAGTACGAAAGATAAAAAAATGCTGTTATCTCCGTCAATATTAATTTTTTTTCGAATTAGATTGGCTTTTCATAGCTGTTTAAGACAAACTTGATGTATTTTGATACTTTGACAACGATTTTTCCAGTAGTTTAGAAGAAAACGATGTTTTTTTTCTTTGGTCGTTACAGTACGATAGAAAAACAAATGCTGTTATCTCCGTCAATATTAATTTTGTTTCGATTTAGATTTGCTTTTCATAGCTGTTTAAGACAATCTTGATGTATTTTGATACTTTGACAACGATTTTTCCAGTAGTTTAGAAGAAAACACTGTTTTTTTTTATTTGGTCGTTACTGTACGATAGAAAAAAAAAAGCTGTCAACTCCGTCAATGTTAATTTTTTTTCGATTTAGATTTGCTGTTCATAGCTGTTTAAGACTATCTTGATGTATTTTGATACTTTGACAACGATTTTTCCAGTAGTTTAGAAGAAAACGATGTTTTTTTTTTCTTTGGTCGTTACAGTACGAAAGATAAAAAAATTTCGTTAATATTAATTTTTTTTTAATAAGATTGGCTTTTCCATTTTTCCAGTAGTTTAGAAGAAAACGATGTTTTTTTTTCTTTGGTCGTTACAGTACGATAGAAAAAAAAAAGCTGTTATCTCCGTCAATTATAATTTGTTTTCGATTTAGATTTGCTGTTCATAGCTGTTTAAGACACTCTTGATGTATTTTGATACTTTGACAACGATTTTTCCAGTAGTTTAGAAGAAAACGATGTTTTTTTTATTTGGTCGTTACAGCACGAAAGAAAAAAAAAATGCTGTTATCTCCGTCAATATTAATTTTTTTTCGATTTAGATTTGCTTTTCATAGCTGTTTAAGACAATCTTGATGTATTTTGATACTTTGACAACGATTTTTCCAGTAGTTTAGAAGAAAACGATGTTTTTTTTATTTGGTCGTTACAGCACGAAAGAAAAAAAAAATGCTGTTATCTCCGTCAATATTAATTTTTTTTTCGATTTAGATTGGCTTTTTATAGCTGTTTAAGACAATCTTGATGTATTTTGATACTTTGACAACGATTTTTCCAGTAGTTTAAAGGAAAACGATGTTTTTTTTTTTTTTGGTCGTTACAGTACGAAAGATAAAAAAAATGCTGTTATCTCCGTCAATATTAATTTTTTTTCGAATTAGATTGGCTTTTCATAGCTGTTTAAGACAATCTTGATGTATTTTGATACTTTGACAACGATTTTTCCAGTAGTTTAGAAGAAAACGATGTTTTTTTTCTTTGGTCGTTACAGTACGATAGAAAAACAAATGCTGTTATCTCCGTCAATATTAATTTTGTTTCGATTTAGATTTGCTTTTGATAGCTGTTTAAGACAATCTTGATGTATTTTGATACTTTGACAACGATTTTTCCAGTAGTTTAGAAGAAAACACTGTTTTTTTTTATTTGGTCGTTACTGTACGATAGAAAAAAAAAAGCTGTCAACTCCGTCAATGTTAATTTTTTTTCGATTTAGATTTGCTGTTCATAGCTGTTTAAGAAAATCTTGATGTATTTTGATACTTTGACAACGATTTTTCCAGTAGTTTAGAAGAAAACGATGTTTTTTTTTCTTTGGTCGTTACAGTACGAAAGATAAAAAAATTTCGTTAATATTAATTTTTTTTTAATAAGATTGGCTTTTCCATTTTTCCAGTAGTTTAGAAGAAAACGATGTTTTTTTTCTTTGGTCGTTACAGTACGATAGAAAAAAAAAGCTGTTATCTACGTCAATTATAATTTGTTTTCGATTTAGATTTGCTGTTCATAGCTGTTTAAGACAATCTTGATGTATTTTGATACTTTGACAACGATTTTTCCAGTAGCTTAGAAGAAAACGATGTGTTTGTTCTTAGGTCGTCACAGTACGAAAGAAAAATAAATGCTGTTATCTCCGTCAATATTAATTTTTTTTCGATTTAGATTGGCTTTTCATAGCTGTTTAAGACAATCTTGATGTATTTTGATACTTTGACAACGATTTTTCCAGTAATTTAGCAGAAAACGATGTTTTTTTTTTCTTTGGTCGTTACAGTACGATAGAAAAACAAATGCTGTTATCTACGTCAATATTAATTTTTTTTCGATTTAGATATGCTTTTCATAGCTGTTTAAGACAAACTTGATGTATTTTGATACTTTGACAACGATTTTTCCAGTAGTTTAGCAGAAAACGATGTTTTTTTTTATTTGGTCGTTACAGTACGAAAGAAAAAAAAATGCTGTTATCTCCGTCAATATTAATTTTTTTTTCGAATTAGATTGGCTTTTCATAGCTGTTTAAGACAATCTTGATGTATTTTGATACTTTGACAACGATTTTTCCAGTAGTTTAGAAGAAAACGATGTTTTTTTTCTTAGGACGTTACAGTATGATAGAAAAAAAAATTTCGTTAATTTTAATTTTTTTTCGAATTAGATTGACTTTTCATAGCTGTTTAAGACAATCTTGATGTATTTTGATACTTTGACAACGATTTTTCCAGTAGCTTAGAAGAAAACGATGTTTTTTTTATTTGGTCGTTACAGCACGAAAGAAAAAAAAAATGCTGTTATCTCCGTCAATGTTAATTTTTTTTCGATTTAGATTTGCTGTTCATAGCTGTTTAAGACTATCTTGATGTATTTTGATACTTTGACAACGATTTTTCCAGTAGTTTAGAAGAAAACGATGTTTTTTTTTTCTTTGGTCGTTACAGTACGAAAGATAAAAAAATTTCGTTAATATTAATTTTTTTTTAATAAGATTGGCTTTTCCATTTTTCCAGTAGTTTAGAAGAAAACGATGTTTTTTTTTCTTTGGTCGTTACAGTACGATAGAAAAAAAAAAGCTGTTATCTCCGTCAATTATAATTTGTTTTCGATTTAGATTTGCTGTTCATAGCTGTTTAAGACTATCTTGATGTATTTTGATACTTTGACAACGATTTTTCCAGTAGCTTAGAAGAAAACGATGTGTTTGTTCTTTGGTCGTCACAGTACGATAGAAAAAAAAAAGCTGTTATCTCCGTCAATTATAATTTGTTTTCGATTTAGATTTGCTTTTCATAGCTGTTTAAGACAATCTTGATGTATTTTGATACTTTGACAACGATTTTTCCAGTAGTTTAGAAGAAAACGATGTTTTTTTTATTTGGTCGTTACAGCACGAAAGAAAAAAAAAATGCTGTTATCTCCGTCAATATTAATTTTTTTTTCGATTTAGATTGGCTTTTCATAGCTGTTTAAGACAATCTTGATGTATTTTGATACTTTGACAACGATTTTTCCAGTAGCTTAGAAGAAAACGATGTTTTTTTTCTTTGGTCGTTACAGTACGATAGAAAAACAAATGCTGTTATCTCCGTCAATATTAATTTTTTTTCGATTTATATTTGCTTTTCATAGCTGTTTAAGACAATCTTGATGTATTTTGATACTTTGACAACGATTTTTCCAGTAGTTTAAAGGAAAACGATGTTTTTTTTTTTTTTGGTCGTTACAGTACGAAAGATAAAAAAAATGCTGTTATCTCCGTCAATATTAATTTTTTTTCGAATTAGATTGGCTTTTCATAGCTGTTTAAGACAAACTTGATGTATTTTGATACTTTGACAACGATTTTTCCAGTAGTTTAGAAGAAAACGATGTTTTTTTTCTTTGGTCGTTACAGTACGATAGAAAAACAAATGCTGTTATCTCCGTCAATATTAATTTTGTTTCGATTTAGATTTGCTTTTCATAGCTGTTTAAGACAATCTTGATGTATTTTGATACTTTGACAACGATTTTTCCAGTAGTTTAGAAGAAAACACTGTTTTTTTTTATTTGGTCGTTACTGTACGATAGAAAAAAAAAAGCTGTCAACTCCGTCAATGTTAATTTTTTTTCGATTAAGATTTGCTGTTCATAGCTGTTTAAGACTATCTTGATGTATTTTGATACTTTGACAACGATTTTTCCAGTAGTTTAGAAGAAAACGATGTTTTTTTTTCTTTGGTCGTTACAGTACGATAGAAAAAAAAAAGCTGTTATCTCCGTCAATTATAATTTGTTTTCGATTTAGATTTGCTGTTCATAGCTGTTTAAGACACTCTTGATGTATTTTGATACTTTGACAACGATTTTTCCAGTAGCTTAGAAGAAAACGATGTGTTTGTTCTTTGGTCGTCACAGTACGAAAGAAAAATAAATGCTGTTATCTCCGTCAATATTAATTTTTTTTTCGATTTAGATTGGCTTTTCATAGCTGTTTAAGACAATCTTGATGTATTTTGATACTTTGACAACGATTTTTCCAGTAATTTAGCAGAAAACGATGTTTTTTTTTTCTTTGGTCGTTACAGTACGATAGAAAAACAAATGCTGTTATCTACGTCAATAATAATTTTTTTTCGATTTAGATTTGCTTTTCATAGCTGTTTAAGACAATCTTGATGTATTTTGATACTTTGACAACGATTTTTCCAGTAGTTTAGAAGAAAACGATGTTTTTTTTTATTTGGTCGTTACAGTACGATAGAAAAAAAAAGCTGTTATCTCCGTCAATTATAATTTGTTTTCGATTTAGATTTGCTGTTCATAGCTGTTTAAGACAATCTTGATGTATTTTGATACTTTGACAACGATTTTTCCAGTAGTTTAGAAGAAAACACTGTTTTTTTTATTTGGTCGTTACAGAACGAAAGAAAAAAAAAAGCTGTCAACTCCGTCAATGTTAATTTTTTTTCGATTTAGATTTGCTGTTCATAGCTGTTTAAGACAATCTTGATGTATTTTGATACTTTGACAACGAGTTTTCCAGTAGTTTAGAAGAAAACGATGTTTTTTTTTCTTTGGTCGTTACAGTACGATAGAAAAACAAATGCTGTTATCTACGTCAATATTAATTTTTTTTCGATTTAGATTTGCTGTTCATAGCTGTTTAAGACTATCTTGATGTATTTTGATACTTTGACAACGATTTTTCCAGTAGTTTAGAAGAAAACGATGTTTTTTTTTATTTGGTCGTTACAGTACGATAGAAAAAAAAAGCTGTTATCTCCGTCAATTATAATTTGTTTTCGATTAAGATTTGCTGTTCATAGCTGTTTAAGACAATCTTGATGTATTTTGATACTTTGACAACGATTTTTCCAGTAGTTTAGAAGAAAACACTGTTTTTTTTATTTGGTCGTTACAGAACGAAAGAAAAAAAAAAGCTGTCAACTCCGTCAATGTTAATTTTTTTTCGATTTAGATTTGCTGTTCATAGCTGTTTAAGACAATCTTGATGTATTTTGATACTTTGACAACGATTTTTCCAGTAGTTTAGAAGAAAACGATGTTTTTTTTTCTTTGGTCGTTACAGTACGATAGAAAAACAAATGCTGTTATCTACGTCAATATTAATTTTTTTTCGATTTAGATTTGCTTTTCATAGCTGTTTAAGACAATCTTGATGTATTTTGATACTTTGACAACGATTTTTCCAGTAGTTTAGAAGAAAACACTGTTTTTTTTTATTTGGTCGTTACTGTACGATAGAAAAAAAAAAGCTGTCAACTCCGTCAATGTTAATTTTTTTTCGATTTAGATTTGCTGTTCATAGCTGTTTAAGACTATCTTGATGTATTTTGATACTTTGACAACGATTTTTCCAGTAGTTTAGAAGAAAACGATGTTTTTTTTTCTTTGGTCGTTACAGTACGATAGAAAAAAAAAAGCTGTTATCTCCGTCAATTATAATTTGTTTTCGATTTAGATTTGCTGTTCATAGCTGTTTAAGACACTCTTGATGTATTTTGATACTTTGACAACGATTTTTCCAGTAGCTTAGAAGAAAACGATGTGTTTGTTCTTTGGTCGTCACAGTACGAAAGAAAAATAAATGCTGTTATCTCCGTCAATATTAATTTTTTTTTCGATTTAGATTGGCTTTTCATAGCTGTTTAAGACAATCTTGATGTATTTTGATACTTTGACAACGATTTTTCCAGTAATTTAGCAGAAAACGATGTTTTTTTTTTCTTTGGTCGTTACAGTACGATAGAAAAACAAATGCTGTTATCTACGTCAATAATAATTTTTTTTCGATTTAGATTTGCTTTTCATAGCTGTTTAAGACAATCTTGATGTATTTTGATACTTTGACAACGATTTTTCCAGTAGTTTAGAAGAAAACGATGTTTTTTTTTATTTGGTCGTTACAGTACGATAGAAAAAAAAAGCTGTTATCTCCGTCAATTATAATTTGTTTTCGATTTAGATTTGCTGTTCATAGCTGTTTAAGACAATCTTGATGTATTTTGATACTTTGACAACGATTTTTCCAGTAGTTTAGAAGAAAACACTGTTTTTTTTATTTGGTCGTTACAGAACGAAAGAAAAAAAAAAGCTGTCAACTCCGTCAATGTTAATTTTTTTTCGATTTAGATTTGCTGTTCATAGCTGTTTAAGACAAACTTGATGTATTTTGATACTTTGACAACGATTTTTCCAGTAGTTTAGAAGAAAACGATGTTTTTTTTTCTTTGGTCGTTACAGTACGATAGAAAAACAAATGCTGTTATCTACGTCAATATTAATTTTTTTTCGATTTAGATTTGCTTTTCATAGCTGTTTAAGACAATCTTGATGTATTTTGATACTTTGACAACGATTTTTCCAGTAGCTTAGAAGAAAACGATGTGTTTGTTCTTTGGTCGTCACAGTACGAAAGAAAAATAAATGCTGTTATCTCCGTCAATATTAATTTTTTTTTCGATTTAGATTGGCTTTTCATAGATGTTTAAGACAATCTTGATGTATTTTGATACTTTGACAACGATTTTTCCAGTAGTTTAGAAGAAAACGATGTTTTTTTTTCTTTGGTCGTTACAGTACGATAGAAAAACAAATGCTGTTATCTACGTCAATATTAATTTTTTTTCGATTTAGATTTGCTTTTCATAGCTGTTTAAGACAATCTTGATGTATTTTGATACTTTGACAACGATTTTTCCAGTAGCTTAGAAGAAAACGATGTGTTTGTTCTTTGGTCGTCACAGTACGAAAGAAAAATAATGCTGTTATCTCCGTCAATATTAATTTTTTTTTTAATAAGATTGGCTTTTCCATTTTTCCAGTAGTTTAGAAGGAAACGATGTTTTTTTTTCTTTGGTCGTTACAGTACGATAGAAAAAAAAAAGCTGTTATCTCCGTCAATTATAATTTGTTTTCGATTTAGATTTGCTGTTCATAGCTGTTTAAGACACTCTTGATGTATTTTGATACTTTGACAACGATTTTTCCAGTAGCTTAGAAGAAAACGATGTGTTTGTTCTTTGGTCGTCACAGTACGAAAGAAAAATAAATGCTGTTATCTCCGTCAATATTAATTTTTTTTTCGATTTAGATTGGCTTTTCATAGCTGTTTAAGACAATCTTGATGTATTTTGATACTTTGACAACGATTTTTCCAGTAGCTTAGAAGAAAACGATGTTTTTTTTCTTTGGTCGTTACAGTACGATAGAAAAACAAATGCTGTTATCTCCGTCAATATTAATTTTTTTTCGATTTAGATTTGCTTTTCATAGCTGTTTAAGACAATCTTGATGTATTTTGATACTTTGACAACGATTTTTCCAGTAGTTTAGAAGAAAACGATGTTTTTTTTATTTGGTCGTTACAGCACGAAAGAAAAAAAAAAGCTGTCAACTCCGTCAATGTTAATTTTTTTTCGATTTAGATTTGCTGTTCATAGCTGTTTAAGACAATCTTGATGTATTTTGATACTTTGACAACGATTTTTCCAGTAGCTTAGAAGAAAACGATGTTTTTTTTCTTTGGTCGTTACAGTACGAAAGAAAAATAAATGCTGTTATCTCCGTCAATATTAATTTTTTTTCGATTTATATTTGCTTTTCATAGCTGTTTAAGACAATCTTGATGTATTTTGATACTTTGACAACGATTTTTCCAGTAGTTTAAAGGAAAACGATGTTTTTTTTTTTTTTGGTCGTTACAGTACGAAAGATAAAAAAAATGCTGTTATCTCCGTCAATATTAATTTTTTTTCGAATTAGATTGGCTTTTCATAGCTGTTTAAGACAAACTTGATGTATTTTGATACTTTGACAACGATTTTTCCAGTAGTTTAGAAGAAAACGATGTTTTTTTTCTTTGGTCGTTACAGTACGATAGAAAAACAAATGCTGTTATCTCCGTCAATATTAATTTTGTTTCGATTTAGATTTGCTTTTCATAGCTGTTTAAGACAATCTTGATGTATTTTGATACTTTGACAACGATTTTTCCAGTAGTTTAGAAGAAAACACTGTTTTTTTTTATTTGGTCGTTACTGTACGAAAGAAAAAAAAAAGCTGTCAACTCCGTCAATGTTAATTTTTTTTCGATTTAGATTTGCTGTTCATAGCTGTTTAAGACAATCTTGATGTATTTTGATACTTTGATAACGATTTTTCCAGTAGTTTAGAAGAAAACGATGTTTTTTTTTCTTTGGTCGTTACAGTACGATAGAAAAACAAATGCTGTTATCTACGTCAATATTAATTTTTTTTCGATTTAGATTTGCTTTTCATAGCTGTTTAAGACAATCTTGATGTATTTTGATACTTTGACAACGATTTTTCCAGTAGCTTAGAAGAAAACGATGTGTTTGTTCTTTGGTCGTCACAGTACGAAAGAAAAATAAATGCTGTTATCTCCGTCAATATTAATTTTTTTTTCGATTTAGATTGGCTTTTCATAGATGTTTAAGACAATCTTGATGTATTTTGATACTTTGACAACGATTTTTCCAGTAATTTAGCAGAAAACGATGTTTTTTTTTTCTTTGGTCGTTACAGTACGATAGAAAAACAAATGCTGTTATCTACGTCAATATTAATTTTTTTTCGATTTAGATTTGCTTTTCATAGCTGTTTAAGACAATCTTGATGTATTTTGATACTTTGACAACGATTTTTCCAGTAGTTTAGAAGAAAACGATGTTTTTTTTTCTTTGGTCGTTACAGTACGATAGAAAAACAAATGCTGTTATCTCCGTCAATATTAATTTTGTTTCGATTTAGATTTGCTTTTCATAGCTGTTTAAGACAATCTTGATGTACTTTGATACTTTGACAACGATTTTTCCAGTAATTTAGCAGAAAACGATGTTTTTTTTTTCTTTGGTCGTTACAGTACGATAGAAAAACATATGCTGTTATCTACGTCAATAATAATTTTTTTTCGATTTAGATTTGCTTTTCATAGCTGTTTAAGACAATCTTGATGTATTTTGATACTTTGACAACGATTTTTCCAGTAGTTTAGAAGAAAACGATGTTTTTTTTTATTTGGTCGTTACAGTACGATAGAAAAAAAAAGCTGTTATCTCCGTCAATTATAATTTGTTTTCGATTTAGATTTGCTGTTCATAGCTGTTTAAGACAATCTTGATGTATTTTGATACTTTGACAACGATTTTTCCAGTAGTTTAGAAGAAAACACTGTTTTTTTTATTTGGTCGTTACAGAACGAAAGAAAAAAAAAAGCTGTCAACTCCGTCAATGTTAATTTTTTTTCGATTTAGATTTGCTGTTCATAGCTGTTTAAGACAATCTTGATGTATTTTGATACTTTGACAACGATTTTTCCAGTAGTTTAGAAGAAAACAATGTTTTTTTTTCTTTGGTCGTTACAGTACGATAGAAAAACAAATGCTGTTATCTACGTCAATATTAATTTTTTTTCGATTTAGATTTGCTTTTCATAGCTGTTTAAGACAATCTTGATGTATTTTGATACTTTGACAACGATTTTTCCAGTAGCTTAGAAGAAAACGATGTGTTTGTTCTTTGGTCGTCACAGTACGAAAGAAAAATAAATGCTGTTATCTCCGTCAATATTAATTTTTTTTTCGATTTAGATTGGCTTTTCATAGATGTTTAAGACAATCTTGATGTATTTTGATACTTTGACAACGATTTTTCCAGTAATTTAGCAGAAAACGATGTTTTTTTTTTCTTTGGTCGTTACAGTACGATAGAAAAACAAATGCTGTTATCTACGTCAATATTAATTTTGTTTCGATTTAGATTTGCTTTTCATAGCTGTTTAAGACAATCTTGATGTACTTTGATACTTTGACAACGATTTTTCCAGTAGTTTAGAAGAAAACACTGTTTTTTTTATTTGGTCGTTACTGTACGATAGAAAAAAAAAAGCTGTCAACTCCGTCAATGTTAATTTTTTTTCGATTTAGATTTGCTGTTCATAGCTGTTTAAGACTATCTTGATGTATTTTGATACTTTGACAACGATTTTTCCAGTAGTTTAGAAGAAAACGATGTTTTTTTTTCTTTGGTCGTTACAGTACGATAGAAAAAAAAGCTGTTATCTCCGTCAATTATAATTTGTTTTCGATTTAGATTTGCTGTTCATAGCTGTTTAAGACACTCTTGATGTATTTTGATACTTTGACAACGATTTTTCCAGTAGCTTAGAAGAAAACGATGTGTTTGTTCTTTGGTCGTCACAGTACGAAAGAAAAATAAATGCTGTTATCTCCGTCAATATTAATTTTTTTTTCGATTTAGATTGGCTTTTCATAGCTGTTTAAGACAATCTTGATGTATTTTGATACTTTGACAACGATTTTTCCAGTAGTTTAGAAGAAAACGATGTTTTTTTTTATTTGGTCGTTACAGTACGATAGAAAAAAAAAGCTGTTATCTCCGTCAATTATAATTTGTTTTCGATTTAGATTTGCTGTTCATAGCTGTTTAAGACAATCTTGATGTATTTTGATACTTTGACAACGATTTTTCCAGTAGTTTAGAAGAAAACACTGTTTTTTTTATTTGGTCGTTACAGAACGAAAGAAAAAAAAAAGCTGTCAACTCCGTCAATGTTAATTTTTTTTCGATTTAGATTTGCTGTTCATAGCTGTTTAAGACAATCTTGATGTATTTTGATACTTTGACAACGATTTTTCCAGTAGCTTAGAAGAAAACGATGTTTTTTTTCTTTGGTCGTTACAGTACGAAAGAAAAATTAATGCTGTTATCTCCGTCAATATTAATTTTTTTTCGATTTATATTTGCTTTTCATAGCTGTTTAAGACAATCTTGATGTATTTTGATACTTTGACAACGATTTTTCCAGTAGTTTAGAAGAAAACGATGTTTTTTTTCTTTGGTCGTTACAGTACGATAGAAAAACAAATGCTGTTATCTCCGTCAATATTAATTTTGTTTCGATTTAGATTTGCTTTTGATAGCTGTTTAAGACAATCTTGATGTATTTTGATACTTTGACAACGATTTTTCCAGTAGTTTAGAAGAAAACACTGTTTTTTTTTATTTGGTCGTTACTGTACGATAGAAAAAAAAAAGCTGTCAACTCCGTCAATGTTAATTTTTTTTCGATTTAGATTTGCTGTTCATAGCTGTTTAAGAAAATCTTGATGTATTTTGATACTTTGACAACGATTTTTCCAGTAGTTTAGAAGAAAACGATGTTTTTTTTTCTTTGGTCGTTACAATACGAAAGATAAAAAAATTTCGTTAATATTAATTTTTTTTTAATAAGATTGGCTTTTCCATTTTTCCAGTAGTTTAGAAGAAAACGATGTTTTTTTTCTTTGGTCGTTACAGTACGATAGAAAAAAAAAGCTGTTATCTACGTCAATTATAATTTGTTTTCGATTTAGATTTGCTGTTCATAGCTGTTTAAGACAATCTTGATGTATTTTGATACTTTGACAACGATTTTTCCAGTAGCTTAGAAGAAAACGATGTGTTTGTTCTTAGGTCGTCACAGTACGAAAGAAAAATAAATGCTGTTATCTCCGTCAATATTAATTTTTTTTCGATTTAGATTGGCTTTTCATAGCTGTTTAAGACAATCTTGATGTATTTTGATACTTTGACAACGATTTTTCCAGTAATTTAGCAGAAAACGATGTTTTTTTTTTCTTTGGTCGTCACAGTACGATAGAAAAACAAATGCTGTTATCTACGTCAATATTAATTTTTTTTCGATTTAGATATGCTTTTCATAGCTGTTTAAGACAAACTTGATGTATTTTGATACTTTGACAACGATTTTTCCAGTAGTTTAGAAGAAAACGATGTTTTTTTTTATTTGGTCGTTACAGTACGAAAGAAAAAAAAATGCTGTTATCTCCGTCAATATTAATTTTTTTTTCGAATTAGATTGGCTTTTCATAGCTGTTTAAGACAATCTTGATGTATTTTGATACTTTGACAACGATTTTTCCAGTAGTTTAGAAGAAAACGATGTTTTTTTTTTTAGGACGTTACAGTATGATAGAAAAAAAAATTTCGTTAATTTTAATTTTTTTTTAATTCGATTGGCTTTTCATAGCTGTTTAAGACAATCTTGATGTATTTTGATACTTTGACAACGATTTTTCCAGTAGCTTAGAAGAAAACGATGTTTTTTTTCTTTGGTCGTTACAGTATGATAGAAAAAAAAATTTCGTTAATTTTAATTTTTTTTTTAATAAGATTGGCTTTTCATAGCTGTTTTAGACAATCTTGATGTATTTTGATACTTTGACAACGATTTTTTCAGTAGTTTAAAAGAAAACGATGTTTTTTTTCTTAGGTCGTTACAGTACGAAAGAAAAAAAAATGCTGTTATCTCCGTCAATATTAATTTTTTTTACGATTTAGATTGGCTTTTCATAGCTGTTTAGGACAATCTTGATGTATTTTGATACTTTGACAACGATTTTTCCAGTAGTTTAGAAGAAAACGATGTTTTTTTTCTTAGGTCGTTACAGTACGAAAGAAAAAAAAATGCTGTCAACTCCGTCAATGTTAATTTTTTTTCTATTTAGATTTGCTTTTCATAGCTGTTTAAGGCAATCTTGATTTATTTTGATACTTTGACAACGATTTTTTCAGTAGTTTAGCAGAAAACGATGTTTTTTTTTTTTCTTTGGTCGTTACAGTACGATAGAAAAAAAAAGCTGTTATCTCCGTCAACTATAATTTGTTTTCGATTTAGATTTGCTTTTCATAGCTGTTTAAGACAATCTTGATGTATTTTGATACTTTGACAACGATTTTTCCAGTAGTTTAGAAGAAAACGATGTTTTTTTTTTCTTAGGTCGTTACAGTATGATAAAAAAAAAAAAAGCTGTTATCTCCGTCAATTATAATTTGTTTTCGATTTAGATTTACTTTTCATAGCTGTTTAAGACAATCTTGATGTATTTTGATACTTTGACAACGATTTTTCCAGTAGCTTAGAAGAAAACGATGTTTTTTTTCTTTGGTCGTTACAGTACGATAGAAAAACAAATGCTGTTATCTCCGTCAATATTAATTTTTTTTCGAATTAGATTTGCTTTTCATAGCTGTTTAAGACAATCTTGATGTATTTTGATACTTTGAGAACGATTTTTCCAGTAGTTTAGAAGAAAACACTGTTTTTTTTATTTGGTCGTTACAGTACGAAAGAAAAAAAAAAGCTGTCAACTCCGTCAATGTTAATTTTGTTTCGATTTAGATTTGCTGTTCATAGCTGTTTAAGACAATCTTGATGTATTTTGATACTTTGACAACGATTTTTCCAGTAGTTTAGAAGAAAACGATGTTTTTTTTCTTTGGTCGTTACAGTACGAAAGAAAAATAAATGCTGTTATCTCCGTCAATATTAATTTTTTTTCGATTTATATTTGCTTTTCATAGCTGTTTAAGACAATCTTGATGTATTTTGATACTTTGACAACGATTTTTCCAGTAGTTTAAAGGAAAACGATGTTTTTTTTTCTTTTGGTCGTTACAGTACGAAAGATAAAAAAATGCTGTTATCTCCGTCAATATTAATTTTTTTTCGAATTAGATTGGCTTTTCATAGCTGTTTAAGACAAACTTGATGTATTTTGATACTTTGACAACGATTTTTCCAGTAGTTTAGAAGAAAACGATGTTTTTTTTCTTTGGTCGTTACAGTACGATAGAAAAACAAATGCTGTTATCTCCGTCAATATTAATTTTGTTTCGATTTAGATTTGCTTTTCATAGCTGTTTAAGACAATCTTGATGTATTTTGATACTTTGACAACGATTTTTCCAGTAGTTTAGAAGAAAACACTGTTTTTTTTTATTTGGTCGTTACTGTACGATAGAAAAAAAAAAGCTGTCAACTCCGTCAATGTTAATTTTTTTTCGATTTAGATTTGCTGTTCATAGCTGTTTAAGACTATCTTGATGTATTTTGATACTTTGACAACGATTTTTCCAGTAGTTTAGAAGAAAACGATGTTTTTTTTTTCTTTGGTCGTTACAGTACGAAAGATAAAAAAATTTCGTTAATTTTAATTTTTTTTTAATAAGATTGGCTTTTCCATTTTTCCAGTAGTTTAGAAGAAAACGATGTTTTTTTTTCTTTGGTCGTTACAGTACGATAGAAAAAAAAAAGCTGTTATCTCCGTCAATTATAATTTGTTTTCGATTTAGATTTGCTGTTCATAGCTGTTTAAGACACTCTTGATGTATTTTGATACTTTGACAACGATTTTTCCAGTAGCTTAGAAGAAAACGATGTGTTTGTTCTTTGGTCGTCACAGTACGAAAGAAAAATAAATGCTGTTATCTCCGTCAATATTAATTTTTTTTTCGATTTAGATTGGCTTTTCATAGCTGTTTAAGACAATCTTGATGTATTTTGATACTTTGACAACGATTTTTCCAGTAATTTAGCAGAAAACGATGTTTTTTTTTTCTTTGGTCGTTACAGTACGATAGAAAAACAAATGCTGTTATCTACGTCAATATTAATTTTTTTTCGATTTAGATTTGCTTTTCATAGCTGTTTAAGACAATCTTGATGTATTTTGATACTTTGACAACGATTTTTCCAGTAGTTTAGAAGAAAACGATGTTTTTTTTTATTTGGTCGTTACAGTACGATAGAAAAAAAAAAGCTGTTATCTCCGTCAATTATAATTTGTTTTCGATTTAGATTTGCTGTTCATAGCTGTTTAAGACAATCTTGATGTATTTTGATACTTTGACAACGATTTTTCCAGTAGCTTAGAAGAAAACGATGTTTTTTTTCTTTGGTCGTTACAGTACGAAAGAAAAATAAATGCTGTTATCTCCGTCAATATTAATTTTTTTTCGATTTAGATTGGCTTTTCATAGCTGTTTAAGACAATCTTGATGTATTTTGATACTTTGACAACGATTTTTCCAGTAATTTAGCAGAAAACGATGTTTTTTTTTTCTTTGGTCGTTACAGTACGATAGAAAAACAAATGCTGTTATCTACGTCAATATTAATTTTTTTTCGATTTAGATATGCTTTTCATAGCTGTTTAAGACAAACTTGATGTATTTTGATACTTTGACAACGATTTTTCCAGTAGTTTAGCAGAAAACGATGTTTTTTTTTATTTGGTCGTTACAGTACGAAAGAAAAAAAAATGCTGTTATCTCCGTCAATATTAATTTTTTTTTCGAATTAGATTGGCTTTTCATAGCTGTTTAAGACAATCTTGATGTATTTTGATACTTTGACAACGATTTTTCCAGTAGTTTAGAAGAAAACGATGTTTTTTTTCTTAGGACTTTACAGTATGATAGAAAAAAAAATTTCGTTAATTTTAATTTTTTTTTAATTCGATTGGCTTTTCATAGCTGTTTAAGACAATCTTGATGTATTTTGATACTTTGACAACGATTTTTCCAGTAGCTTAGAAGAAAACGATGTTTTTTTTCTTTGGTCGTTACAGTATGATAGAAAAAAAAATTTCGTTAATTTTAATTTTTTTTTTAATAAGATTGGCTTTTCATAGCTGTTTTAGACAATCTTGATGTATTTTGATACTTTGACAACGATTTTTTCAGTAGTTTAAAAGAAAACGATGTTTTTTTTCTTAGGTCGTTACAGTACGAAAGAAAAAAAAATGCTGTTATCTCCGTCAATATTAATTTTTTTTACGATTTAGATTGGCTTTTCATAGCTGTTTAGGACAATCTTGATGTATTTTGATACTTTGACAACGATTTTTCCAGTAGTTTAGAAGAAAACGATGTTTTTTTTCTTAGGTCGTTACAGTACGAAAGAAAAAAAAATGCTGTCAACTCCGTCAATGTTAATTTTTTTTCTATTTAGATTTGCTTTTCATAGCTGTTTAAGGCAATCTTGATTTATTTTGATACTTTGACAACGATTTTTTCAGTAGTTTAGCAGAAAACGATGTTTTTTTTTTTTCTTTGGTCGTTACAGTACGATAGAAAAAAAAAGCTGTTATCTCCGTCAACTATAATTTGTTTTCGATTTAGATTTGCTTTTCATAGCTGTTTAAGACAATCTTGATGTATTTTGATACTTTGACAACGATTTTTCCAGTAGTTTAGAAGAAAACGATGTTTTTTTTTTCTTAGGTCGTTACAGTATGATAAAAAAAAAAAAAGCTGTTATCTCCGTCAATTATAATTTGTTTTCGATTTAGATTTACTTTTCATAGCTGTTTAAGACAATCTTGATGTATTTTGATACTTTGACAACGATTTTTCCAGTAGCTTAGAAGAAAACGATGTTTTTTTTCTTTGGTCGTTACAGTACGATAGAAAAACAAATGCTGTTATCTCCGTCAATATTAATTTTTTTTCGAATTAGATTTGCTTTTCATAGCTGTTTAAGACAATCTTGATGTATTTTGATACTTTGAGAACGATTTTTCCAGTAGTTTAGAAGAAAACACTGTTTTTTTTATTTGGTCGTTACAGTACGAAAGAAAAAAAAAAGCTGTCAACTCCGTCAATGTTAATTTTGTTTCGATTTAGATTTGCTGTTCATAGCTGTTTAAGACAATCTTGATGTATTTTGATACTTTGACAACGATTTTTCCAGTAGCTTAGAAGAAAACGATGTTTTTTTTCTTTGGTCGTTACAGTACGAAAGAAAAATAAATGCTGTTATCTCCGTCAATATTAATTTTTTTTCGATTTATATTTGCTTTTCATAGCTGTTTAAGACAATCTTGATGTATTTTGATACTTTGACAACGATTTTTCCAGTAGTTTAAAGGAAAACGATGTTTTTTTTTCTTTTGGTCGTTACAGTACGAAAGATAAAAAAATGCTGTTATCTCCGTCAATATTAATTTTTTTTCGAATTAGATTGGCTTTTCATAGCTGTTTAAGACAAACTTGATGTATTTTGATACTTTGACAACGATTTTTCCAGTAGTTTAGAAGAAAACGATGTTTTTTTTCTTTGGTCGTTACAGTACGATAGAAAAACAAATGCTGTTATCTCCGTCAATATTAATTTTGTTTCGATTTAGATTTGCTTTTCATAGCTGTTTAAGACAATCTTGATGTATTTTGATACTTTGACAACGATTTTTCCAGTAGTTTAGAAGAAAACACTGTTTTTTTTTATTTGGTCGTTACAGTACGATAGAAAAAAAAAAGCTGTCAACTCCGTCAATGTTAATTTTTTTTCGATTTAGATTTGCTGTTCATAGCTGTTTAAGACTATCTTGATGTATTTTGATACTTTGACAACGATTTTTCCAGTAGTTTAGAAGAAAACGATGTTTTTTTTTTCTTTGGTCGTTACAGTACGAAAGATAAAAAAATTTCGTTAATATTAATTTTTTTTTAATAAGATTGGCTTTTCCATTTTTCCAGTAGTTTAGAAGAAAACGATGTTTTTTTTTCTTTGGTCGTTACAGTACGATAGAAAAAAAAAAAGCTGTTATCTCCGTCAATTATAATTTGTTTTCGATTTAGATTTGCTGTTCATAGCTGTTTAAGACACTCTTGATGTATTTTGATACTTTGACAACGATTTTTCCAGTAGCTTAGAAGAAAACGATGTGTTTGTTCTTTGGTCGTCACAGTACGAAAGAAAAATAAATGCTGTTATCTCCGTCAATATTAATTTTTTTTTCGATTTAGATTGGCTTTTCATAGCTGTTTAAGACAATCTTGATGTATTTTGATACTTTGACAACGATTTTTCCAGTAATTTAGCAGAAAACGATGTTTTTTTTTTCTTTGGTCGTTACAGTACGATAGAAAAACAAATGCTGTTATCTACGTCAATATTAATTTTTTTCGATTTAGATTTGCTTTTCATAGCTGTTTAAGACAATCTTGATGTATTTTGATACTTTGACAACGATTTTTCCAGTAGTTTAGAAGAAAACGATGTTTTTTTTTATTTGGTCGTTACAGTACGATAGAAAAAAAAAAGCTGTTATCTCCGTCAATTATAATTTGTTTTCGATTTAGATTTGCTGTTCATAGCTGTTTAAGACAATCTTGATGTATTTTGATACTTTGACAACGATTTTTCCAGTAGCTTAGAAGAAAACGATGTTTTTTTTCTTTGGTCGTTACAGTACGAAAGAAAAATTAATGCTGTTATCGCCGTCAATATTAATTTTTTTTCGATTTATATTTGCTTTTCATAGCTGTTTAAGACAATCTTGATGTATTTTGATACTTTGACAACGATTTTTCCAGTAGTTTAGAAGAAAACGATGTTTTTTTTCTTTGGTCGTTACAGTACGATAGAAAAACAAATGCTGTTATCTCCGTCAATATTAATTTTGTTTCGATTTAGATTTGCTTTTGATAGCTGTTTAAGACAATCTTGATGTATTTTGATACTTTGACAACGATTTTTCCAGTAGTTTAGAAGAAAACACTGTTTTTTTTTATTTGGTCGTTACTGTACGATAGAAAAAAAAAAGCTGTCAACTCCGTCAATGTTAATTTTTTTTCGATTTAGATTTGCTGTTCATAGCTGTTTAAGACAATCTTGATGTATTTTGATACTTTGACAACGATTTTTCCAGTAGTTTAGAAGAAAACGATGTTTTTTTTTCTTTGGTCGTTACAGTACGAAAGATAAAAAAATTTCGTTAATATTAATTTTTTTTTAATAAGATTGGCTTTTCCATTTTTCCAGTAGTTTAGAAGAAAACGATGTTTTTTTTTCTTTGGTCGTTACAGTACGATAGAAAAAAAAAGCTGTTATCTCCGTCAATTATAATTTGTTTTCAATTTAGATTTGCTGTTCATAGCTGTTTAAGACAATCTTGATGTATTTTGATACTTTGACAACGATTTTTCCAGTAGCTTAGAAGAAAACGATGTGTGTTTCTTAGGTCGTCACAGTACGAAAGAAAAATAAATGCTGTTATCTCCGTCAATATTAATTTTTTTTCGATTTAGATTGGCTTTTCATAGCTGTTTAAGACAATCTTGATGTATTTTGATACTTTGACAACGATTTTTCCAGTAATTTAGCAGAAAACGATGTTTTTTTTTTCTTTGGTCGTTACAGTACGATAGAAAAACAAATGCTGTTATCTACGTCAATATTAATTTTTTTTTTGATTTAGATTTACTTTTCATAGCTGTTTAAGACAATCTTGATGTATTTTGATACTTTGACAACGATTTTTCCAGTAGTTTAGCAGAAAACGATGTTTTTTTTTCTTTGGTCGTTACAGTACGAAAGAAAAAAAATGCTGTTATCTCCGTCAATATTAATTTTTTTTTCGAATTAGATTGGCTTTTCATAGCTGTTTAAGACAATCTTGATGTATTTTGATACTTTGACAACGATTTTTCCAGTAGTTTAGAAGAAAACGATGTTTTTTTTCTTAGGTCGTTACAGTATGATAGAAAAAAAAATTGCGTTAATTTTAATTTTTTTTTAATTCGATTGGCTTTTCATAGCTGTTTAAGACAATCTTGATGTATTTTGATACTTTGACAACGATTTTTCCAGTAGCTTAGAAGAAAACGATGTTTTTTTTCTTTGGTCGTTACAGTATGATAGAAAAAAAAATTTCGTTAATTTTAATTTTTTTTTAATAAGATTGGCTTTTCATAGCTGTTTTAGACAATCTTGATGTATTTTGATACTTTGACAACGATTTTTTCAGTAGTTTAAAAGAAAACGATGTTTTTTTTCTTAGGTCGTTACAGTACGAAAGAAAAAAAAAATGCTGTTATCTCCGTCAATATTAATTTTTTTTACGATTTAGATTGGCTTTTCATAGCTGTTTAGGACAATCTTGATGTATTTTGATACTTTGACAACGATTTTTCCAGTAGTTTAGAAGAAAACGATGTTTTTTTTCTTAGGTCGTTACAGTACGAAAGAAAAAAAAATGCTGTCAACTCCGTCAATGTTAATTTTTTTTCTATTTAGATTTGCTTTTCATAGCTGTTTAAGGCAATCTTGATTTATTTTGATACTTTGACAACGATTTTTTCAGTAGTTTAGCAGAAAACGATGTTTTTTTTTTTTCTTTGGTCGTTACAGTACGATAGAAAAAAAAAGCTGTTATCTCCGTCAACTATAATTTGTTTTCGATTTAGATTTGCTTTTCATAGCTGTTTAAGACAATCTTGATGTATTTTGATACTTTGACAACGATTTTTCCAGTAGTTTAGAAGAAAACGATGTTTTTTTTTTCTTAGGTCGTTACAGTATGATAAAAAAAAAAAAAGCTGTTATCTCCGTCAATTATAATTTGTTTTCGATTTAGATTTACTTTTCATAGCTGTTTAAGACAATCTTGATGTATTTTGATACTTTGACAACGATTTTTCCAGTAGCTTAGAAGAAAACGATGTTTTTTTTCTTTGGTCGTTACAGTACGATAGAAAAACAAATGCTGTTATCTCCGTCAATATTAATTTTTTTTCGAATTAGATTTGCTTTTCATAGCTGTTTAAGACAATCTTGATGTATTTTGATACTTTGAGAACGATTTTTCCAGTAGTTTAGAAGAAAACACTGTTTTTTTTATTTGGTCGTTACAGTACGAAAGAAAAAAAAAAGCTGTCAACTCCGTCAATGTTAATTTTGTTTCGATTTAGATTTGCTGTTCATAGCTGTTTAAGACAATCTTGATGTATTTTGATACTTTGACAACGATTTTTCCAGTAGCTTAGAAGAAAATGATGTTTTTTTTCTTTGGTCGTTACAGTACGAAAGAAAAATAAATGCTGTTATCTCCGTCAATATTAATTTTTTTTCGATTTATATTTGCTTTTCATAGCTGTTTAAGACAATCTTGATGTATTTTGATACTTTGACAACGATTTTTCCAGTAGTTTAAAGGAAAACGATGTTTTTTTTTCTTTTGGTCGTTACAGTACGAAAGATAAAAAAATGCTGTTATCTCCGTCAATATTAATTTTTTTTCGAATTAGATTGGCTTTTCATAGCTGTTTAAGACAAACTTGATGTATTTTGATACTTTGACAACGATTTTTCCAGTAGTTTAGAAGAAAACGATGTTTTTTTTCTTTGGTCGTTACAGTACGATAGAAAAACAAATGCTGTTATCTCCGTCAATATTAATTTTGTTTCGATTTAGATTTGCTTTTCATAGCTGTTTAAGACAATCTTGATGTATTTTGATACTTTGACAACGATTTTTCCAGTAGTTTAGAAGAAAACACTGTTTTTTTTTATTTGGTCGTTACTGTACGATAGAAAAAAAAAAGCTGTCAACTCCGTCAATGTTAATTTTTTTTCGATTTAGATTTGCTGTTCATAGCTGTTTAAGACTATCTTGATGTATTTTGATACTTTGACAACGATTTTTCCAGTAGTTTAGAAGAAAACGATGTTTTTTTTTTCTTTGGTCGTTACAGTACGAAAGATAAAAAAATTTCGTTAATATTAATTTTTTTTTAATAAGATTGGCTTTTCCATTTTTCCAGTAGTTTAGAAGAAAACGATGTTTTTTTTTCTTTGGTCGTTACAGTACGATAGAAAAAAAAAAAGCTGTTATCTCCGTCAATTATAATTTGTTTTCGATTTAGATTTGCTGTTCATAGCTGTTTAAGACAATCTTGATGTATTTTGATACTTTGACAACGATTTTTCCAGTAGTTTAGAAGAAAACGATGTTTTTTTTTCTTTGGTCGTTACAGTACGAAAGATAAAAAAATTTCGTTAATATTAATTTTTTTTTAATAAGATTGGCTTTTCCATTTTTCCAGTAGTTTAGAAGAAAACGATGTTTTTTTTTCTTTGGTCGTTACAGTACGATAGAAAAAAAAAGCTGTTATCTCCGTCAATTATAATTTGTTTTCAATTTAGATTTGCTGTTCATAGCTGTTTAAGACAATCTTGATGTATTTTGATACTTTGACAACGATTTTTCCAGTAGCTTAGAAGAAAACGATGTGTTTGTTTTTAGGTCGTCACAGTACGAAAGAAAAATAAATGCTGTTATCTCCGTCAATATTAATTTTTTTTCGATTTAGATTGGCTTTTCATAGCTGTTTAAGACAATCTTGATGTATTTTGATACTTTGACAACGATTTTTCCAGTAATTTAGCAGAAAACGATGTTTTTTTTTTCTTTGGTCGTTACAGTACGATAGAAAAACAAATGCTGTTATCTACGTCAATATTAATTTTTTTTTTGATTTAGATTTACTTTTCATAGCTGTTTAAGACAATCTTGATGTATTTTGATACTTTGACAACGATTTTTCCAGTAGTTTAGCAGAAAACGATGTTTTTTTTTCTTTGGTCGTTACAGTACGAAAGAAAAAAAATGCTGTTATCTCCGTCAATATTAATTTTTTTTTCGAATTAGATTGGCTTTTCATAGCTGTTTAAGACAATCTTGATGTATTTTGATACTTTGACAACGATTTTTCCAGTAGTTTAGAAGAAAACGATGTTTTTTTCTTAGGTCGTTACAGTATGATAGAAAAAAAAATTGCGTTAATTTTAATTTTTTTTTAATTCGATTGGCTTTTCATAGCTGTTTAAGACAATCTTGATGTATTTTGATACTTTGACAACGATTTTTCCAGTAGCTTAGAAGAAAACGATGTTTTTTTTCTTTGGTCGTTACAGTATGATAGAAAAAAAAATTTCGTTAATTTTAATTTTTTTTTTAATAAGATTGGCTTTTCATAGCTGTTTTAGACAATCTTGATGTATTTTGATACTTTGACAACGATTTTTTCAGTAGTTTAAAAGAAAACGATGTTTTTTTTCTTTGGTCGTTACAGTACGAAAGAAAAAAAAATGCTGTTATCTCCGTCAATATTAATTTTTTTTACGATTTAGATTGGCTTTTCATAGCTGTTTAGGACAATCTTGATGTATTTTGATACTTTGACAACGATTTTTCCAGTAGTTTAGAAGAAAACGATGTTTTTTTTCTTAGGTCGTTACAGTACGAAAGAAAAAAAAATGCTGTTAACTCCGTCAATGTTAATTTTTTTTCTATTTAGATTTGCTTTTCATAGCTGTTTAAGGCAATCTTGATTTATTTTGATACTTTGACAACGATTTTTTCAGTAGTTTAGCAGAAAACGATGTTTTTTTTTTTTCTTTGGTCGTTACAGTACGATAGAAAAAAAAAGCTGTTATCTCCGTCAACTATAATTTGTTTTCGATTTAGATTTGCTTTTCATAGCTGTTTAAGACAATCTTGATGTATTTTGATACTTTGACAACGATTTTTCCAGTAGTTTAGAAGAAAACGATGTTTTTTTTTTCTTAGGTCGTTACAGTATGATAAAAAAAAAAGCTGTTATCTCCGTCAATTATAATTTGTTTTCGATTTAGATTTACTTTTCATAGCTGTTTAAGACAATCTTGATGTATTTTGATACTTTGACAACGATTTTTCCAGTAGTTTAGAAGAAAATGATGTTTTTTTTTTCTTTGGTCGTCACAGTATGAAAGACAAAAAAATTGCGTTAATATTAATTTTTTATCGATTTAGATTTGCTGTTCATAGCTGTTTAAGACAATCTTGATGTATTTTGATACTTTGACAACGATTTTTCCAGTAGCATAGAAGAAAACGATGTATTTTTTCTTTGGTCGTTACAGTACGAAAGAAAAAAAAAGCTGTTAACTCCGTCAATGTTAATTTTTTGTTCGATTTAGATTTGCTGTTCATAGCTGTTTAAGACAATCTTGATGTATTTTGATACTTTGACAACGATTTTTCCAGTAGCTTAGAAGAAAACGATGTTTTTTTTCTTTGGTCGTTACAGTACGAAAGAAAAATTAATGCTGTTATCGCCGTCAATATTAATTTTTTTTCGATTTATATTTGCTTTTCATAGCTGTTTAAGACAATCTTGATGTATTTTGATACTTTGACAACGATTTTTCCAGTAGTTTAGAAGAAAACGATGTTTTTTTTCTTTGGTCGTTACAGTACGATAGAAAAACAAATGCAGTTATCTCCGTCAATATTAATTTTGTTTCGATTTAGATTTGCTTTTGATAGCTGTTTAAGACAATCTTGATGTATTTTGATACTTTGACAACGATTTTTCCAGTAGTTTAGAAGAAAACACTGTTTTTTTTTATTTGGTCGTTACTGTACGATAGAAAAAAAAAAGCTGTCAACTCCGTCAATGTTAATTTTTTTTCGATTTAGATTTGCTGTTCATAGCTGTTTAAGACAATCTTGATGTATTTTGATACTTTGACAACGATTTTTCCAGTAGTTTAGAAGAAAACGATGTTTTTTTTTCTTTGGTCGTTACAGTACGAAAGATAAAAAAATTTCGTTAATATTAATTTTTTTTAATAAGATTGGCTTTTCCATTTTTCCAGTAGTTTAGAAGAAAACGATGTTTTTTTTTCTTTGGTCGTTACAGTACGATAGAAAAAAAAGCTGTTATCTCCGTCAATTATAATTTGTTTTCAATTTAGATTTGCTGTTCATAGCTGTTTAAGACAATCTTGATGTATTTTGATACTTTGACAACGATTTTTCCAGTAGCTTAGAAGAAAACGATGTGTTTGTTCTTAGGTCGTCACAGTACGAAAGAAAAATAAATGCTGTTATCTCCGTCAATATTAATTTTTTTTCGATTTAGATTGGCTTTTCATAGCTGTTTAAGACAATCTTGATGTATTTTGATACTTTGACAACGATTTTTCCAGTAGTTTAGCAGAAAACGATGTTTTTTTTTTCTTTGGTCGTTACAGTACGATAGAAAAACAAATGCTGTTATCTACGTCAATATTAATTTTTTTTCGATTTATATTTACTTTTCATAGCTGTTTAAGACAATCTTGATGTATTTTGATACTTTGACAACGATTTTTCCAGTAGTTTAGCAGAAAACGATGTTTTTTTTTATTTGGTCGTTACAGTACGAAAGAAAAAAAAATGCTGTTATCTCCGTCAATATTAATTTTTTTTTCGAATTAGATTGGCTTTTCATAGCTGTTTAAGACAATCTTGATGTATTTTGATACTTTGACAACGATTTTTCCAGTAGTTTAGAAGAAAACGATGTTTTTTTTCTTAGGTCGTTACAGTATGATAGAAAAAAAAATTGCGTTAATTTTAATTTTTTTTTAATTCGATTGGCTTTTCATAGCTGTTTAAGACAATCTTGATGTATTTTGATACTTTGACAACGATTTTTCCAGTAGCTTAGAAGAAAACGATGTTTTTTTTCTTTGGTCGTTACAGTATGATAGAAAAAAAAATTTCGTTAATTTTAATTTTTTTTTTAATAAGATTGGCTTTTCATAGCTGTTTTAGACAATCTTGATGTATTTTGATACTTTGACAACGATTTTTTCAGTAGTTTAAAAGAAAACGATGTTTTTTTTCTTTGGTCGTTACAGTACGAAAGAAAAAAAAATGCTGTTATCTCCGTCAATATTAATTTTTTTTACGATTTAGATTGGCTTTTCATAGCTGTTTAGGACAATCTTGATGTATTTTGATACTTTGACAACGATTTTTCCAGTAGTTTAGAAGAAAACGATGTTTTTTTTCTTAGGTCGTTACGTTACGAAAGAAAAAAAAATGCTGTTAACTCCGTCAATGTTAATTTTTTTTCTATTTAGATTTGCTTTTCATAGCTGTTTAAGGCAATCTTGATTTATTTTGATACTTTGACAACGATTTTTTCAGTAGTTTAGCAGAAAACGATGTTTTTTTTTTTTCTTTGGTCGTTACAGTACGATAGAAAAAAAAAGCTGTTATCTCCGTCAACTATAATTTGTTTTCGATTTAGATTTGCTTTTCATAGCTGTTTAAGACAATCTTGATGTATTTTGATACTTTGACAACGATTTTTCCAGTAGTTTAGAAGAAAACGATGTTTTTTTTTTCTTAGGTCGTTACAGTATGATAAAAAAAAAAGCTGTTATCTCCGTCAATTATAATTTGTTTTCGATTTAGATTTACTTTTCATAGCTGTTTAAGACAATCTTGATGTATTTTGATACTTTGACAACGATTTTTCCAGTAGTTTAGAAGAAAATGATGTTTTTTTTTTCTTTGGTCGTCACAGTATGAAAGACAAAAAAATTGCGTTAATATTAATTTTTTATCGATTTAGATTTGCTGTTCATAGCTGTTTAAGACAATCTTGATGTATTTTGATACTTTGACAATGATTTTTCCAGTAGCATAGAAGAAAACGATGTATTTTTTCTTTGGTCGTTACAGTACGAAAGAAAAAAAAAGCTGTCAACTCCGTCAATGTTAATTTTTTTTCGATTTAGATTTGCTGTTCATAGCTGTTTAAGACAATCTTGATGTATTTTGATACTTTGACAACGATTTTTCCAGTAGCTTAGAAGAAAACGATGTTTTTTTTCTTTGGTCGTTACAGTACGAAAGAAAAATTAATGCTGTTATCGCCGTCAATATTAATTTTTTTTCGATTTATATTTGCTTTTCATAGCTGTTTAAGACAATCTTGATGTATTTTGATACTTTGACAACGATTTTTCCAGTAGTTTAGAAGAAAACGATGTATTTTTTCTTTGGTCGTTACAGTACGATAGAAAAACAAATGCAGTTATCTCCGTCAATATTAATTTTGTTTCGATTTAGATTTGCTTTTGATAGCTGTTTAAGACAATCTTGATGTATTTTGATACTTTGACAACGATTTTTCCAGTAGTTTAGAAGAAAACACTGTTTTTTTTTATTTGGTCGTTACTGTACGATAGAAAAAAAAAAGCTGTCAACTCCGTCAATGTTAATTTTTTTTCGATTTAGATTTGCTGTTCATAGCTGTTTAAGACAATCTTGATGTATTTTGATACTTTGACAACGATTTTTCCAGTAGTTTAGAAGAAAACGATGTTTTTTTTTCTTTGGTCGTTACAGTACGAAAGATAAAAAAATTTCGTTTATATTAATTTTTTTTTAATAAGATTGGCTTTTCCATTTTTCCAGTAGTTTAGAAGAAAACGATGTTTTTTTTTCTTTGGTCGTTACAGTACGATAGAAAAAAAAAGCTGTTATCTCCGTCAATTATAATTTGTTTTCAATTTAGATTTGCTGTTCATAGCTGTTTAAGACAATCTTGATGTATTTTGATACTTTGACAACGATTTTTCCAGTAGCTTAGAAGAAAACGATGTGTTTGTTCTTAGGTCGTCACAGTACGAAAGAAAAATAAATGCTGTTATCTCCGTCAATATTAATTTTTTTTCGATTTAGATTGGCTTTTCATAGCTGTTTAAGACAATCTTGATGTATTTTGATACTTTGACAACGATTTTTCCAGTAATTTAGCAGAAAACGATGTTTTTTTTTTCTTTGGTCGTTACAGTACGATAGAAAAACAAATGCTGTTATCTACGTCAATATTAATTTTTTTTCGATTTAGATTTACTTTTCATAGCTGTTTAAGACAATCTTGATGTATTTTGATACTTTGACAACGATTTTTCCAGTAGTTTAGCAGAAAACGATGTTTTTTTTTATTTGGTCGTTACAGTACGAAAGAAAAAAAAATGCTGTTATCTCCGTCAATATTAATTTTTTTTTCGAATTAGATTGGCTTTTCATAGCTGTTTAAGACAATCTTGATGTATTTTGATACTTTGACAACGATTTTTCCAGTAGTTTAGAAGAAAACGATGTTTTTTTTCTTAGGTCGTTACAGTATGATAGAAAAAAAAATTGCGTTAATTTTAATTTTTTTTTAATTCGATTGGCTTTTCATAGCTGTTTAAGACAATCTTGATGTATTTTGATACTTTGACAACGATTTTTCCAGTAGCTTAGAAGAAAACGATGTTTTTTTTCTTTGGTCGTTACAGTATGATAGAAAAAAAAATTTCGTTAATTTTAATTTTTTTTTTAATAAGATTGGCTTTTCATAGCTGTTTTAGACAATCTTGATGTATTTTGATACTTTGACAACGATTTTTTCAGTAGTTTAAAAGAAAACGATGTTTTTTTTCTTTGGTCGTTACAGTACGAAAGAAAAAAAAATGCTGTTATCTCCGTCAATATTAATTTTTTTTACGATTTAGATTGGCTTTTCATAGCTGTTTAGGACAATCTTGATGTATTTTGATACTTTGACAACGATTTTTCCAGTAGTTTAGAAGAAAACGATGTTTTTTTTCTTAGGTCGTTACAGTACGAAAGAAAAAAAAATGCTGTTAACTCCGTCAATGTTAATTTTTTTTCTATTTAGATTTGCTTTTCATAGCTGTTTAAGGCAATCTTGATTTATTTTGATACTTTGACAACGATTTTTTCAGTAGTTTAGCAGAAAACGATGTTTTTTTTTTTTCTTTGGTCGTTACAGTACGATAGAAAAAAAAAGCTGTTATCTCCGTCAACTATAATTTGTTTTCGATTTAGATTTGCTTTTCATAGCTGTTTAAGACAATCTTGATGTATTTTGATACTTTGACAACGATTTTTCCAGTAGTTTAGAAGAAAACGATGTTTTTTTTTTCTTAGGTCGTTACAGTATGATAAAAAAAAAAGCTGTTATCTCCGTCAATTATAATTTGTTTTCGATTTAGATTTACTTTTCATAGCTGTTTAAGACAATCTTGATGTATTTTGATACTTTGACAACGATTTTTCCAGTAGTTTAGAAGAAAACGATGTTTTTTTTTTCTTAGGTCGTTACAGTATGATAAAAAAAAAAGCTGTTATCTCCGTCAATTATAATTTGTTTTCGATTTAGATTTACTTTTCATAGCTGTTTAAGACAATCTTGATGTATTTTGATACTTTGACAACGATTTTTCCAGTAGTTTAGAAGAAAATGATGTTTTTTTTTTCTTTGGTCGTCACAGTATGAAAGACAAAAAAATTGCGTTAATATTAATTTTTTTTCGATTTAGATTTGCTGTTCATAGCTGTTTAAGACAATCTTGATGTATTTTGATACTTTGACAACGATTTTTCCAGTAGCTTAGAAGAAAACGATGTATTTTTTCTTTGGTCGTTACAGTACGAAAGAAAAAAAAAGCTGTCAACTCCTTCAATATTAATTTTTTGTTCGATTTAGATTTACTGTTCATAGCTGTTTAAGACAATCTTGATGTATTTTGATACTTTGACAACGATTTTTCCAGTAGTTTAGAAGAAAACGATGTTTTTTTTATCTTTGGTCGTCACAGTATGAAAGACAAAAAAATTGCGTTAATATTAATTTTTTTTCGATTTAGATTTGCTTTTCATAGCTGTTTAAGACAATCTTGATGTATTTTGATACTTTGACAACGATTTTTCCAGTAGTTTTGAAGAAAACGATGTTTTTTTTTTCTTAGGTCGTTACAGTATGATAAAAAAAAAAGCTGTTATCTCCGTCAATTATAATTTGTTTTCGATTTAGATTTACTTTTCATAGCTGTTTAAGACAATCTTGATGTATTTTGATACTTTGACAACGATTTTTCCAGTAGTTTAGAAGAAAACGATGTTTTTTTTTTCTTTGGTCGTTACAGTATGATAAAAAAAAAAGCTGTTATCTCCGTCAATTATAATTTGTTTTCGATTTAGATTTCCTTTTCATAGCTGTTTAAGACAATCTTGATGTATTTTGATACATTGACAACGATTTTTACAGTAGTTTAGAAGAAAACGCTGTTTTTTTTTAGTTGGTCGTTACAGTACGATAGAAAAAAAAAAGCTGTCAACTCCGTCAATGTTAATTTTTTTCGTTTTAGATTTGCTGTTCATAGCTGTTTAAGACAATCTTGATGTATTTTGATACTTTGACAACGATTTTTCCAGTAGTTTAGAAGAAAACGATGTTTTTTTTATCTTTGGTCGTCACAGTATGAAAGACAAAAAAATTGCGTTAATATTAATTTTTTTTCGATTTAGATTTGCTTTTCATAGCTGTTTAAGACAATCTTGATGTATTTTGATACTTTGACAACGATTTTTCCAGTAGTTTAGAAGAAAACGATGTTTTTTTTTTCTTTGGTCGTCACAGTATGAAAGACAAAAAAATTGCGTTAATATTAATTTGTTTTCGATTTAGATTTGCTGTTCATAGCTGTTTAAGACAATCTTGATGTATTTTGATACTTTGACAACGATTTTTCCAGTAGCTTAGAAGAAAACGATGTGTTTGTTCTTAGGTCGTCACAGTACGAAAGAAAAATAAATGCTGTTATCTCCGTCAATATTAATTTTTTTTCGAATAAGATTGGCTTTTCATAGCTGTTTAAGACAATCTTGATGTATTTTGATACTTTGACAACGATTTTTCCAGTAATTTAGCAGAAAACGATGTTTTTTTTTATTTGGTCGTTAAAGTACGAAAGAAAAAAAAATGCTGTTATCTCCGTCAATATTAATTTTTTTTTCAATTAGATTGGCTTTTCATAGCTGTTTAAGACAATCTTGATGTATTTTGATACTTTGACAACGATCTTTCCAGTAGTTTAGAAGAAAACGATGTTTTTTTTCTTAGGTCGTTACAGTATGATAGAAAAAAAAATTTCGTTAATTTTAATTTTTTTTTAATTCGATTGGCTTTTCATAGCTGTTTAAGACAATCTTGATGTATTTTGATACTTTGACAACGATTTTTACAGTAGTTTAGAAGAAAACGCTGTTTTTTTTTAGTTGGTCGTTACAGTACGATAGAAAAAAAAAAGCTGTCAACTCCGTCAATGTTAATTTTTTTCGTTTTAGATTTGCTGTTCATAGCTGTTTAAGACAATCTTGATGTATTTTGATACTTTGACAACGATTTTTCCAGTAGTTTAGAAGAAAACGATGTTTTTTTTATCTTTGGTCGTCACAGTATGAAAGACAAAAAAATTGCGTTAATATTAATTTTTTTTCGATTTAGATTTGCTTTTCATAGCTGTTTAAGACAAACTTGATGTATTTTGATACTTTGACAACGATTTTTCCAGTAGTTTAGAAGAAAACGATGTTTTTTTTTTCTTTGGTCGTCACAGTATGAAAGACAAAAAAATTGCGTTAATATTAATTTTTTTTCGATTTAGATTTGCTGTTCATAGCTGTTTAAGACAATCTTGATGTATTTTGATACTTTGACAACGATTTTTCCAGTAGCTTAGAAGAAAACGATGTGTTTGTTCTTAGGTCGTCACAGTACGAAAGAAAAATAAATGCTGTTATCTCCGTCAATATTAATTTTTTTTCGAATAAGATTGGCTTTTCATAGCTGTTTAAGACAATCTTGATGTATTTTGATACTTTGACAACGATTTTTCCAGTAATTTAGCAGAAAACGATGTTTTTTTTTATTTGGTCGTTAAAGTACGAAAGAAAAAAAAATGCTGTTATCTCCGTCAATATTAATTTTTTTTTCAATTAGATTGGCTTTTCATAGCTGTTTAAGACAATCTTGATGTATTTTGATACTTTGACAACGATTTTTCCAGTAGTTTAGAAGAAAACGATGTTTTTTTTCTTAGGTCGTTACAGTATGATAGAAAAAAAAATTTCGTTAATTTTAATTTTTTTTTAATTCGATTGGCTTTTCATAGCTGTTTAAGACAATCTTGATGTATTTTGATACTTTGACAACGATTTTTCCAGTAGCTTAGAAGAAAACGATGTTTTTTTTTTCTTTGGTCGTTACAGTATGATAGAAAAAAAAATTTCGTTAATTTTAATTTTTTTTTTAATAAGATTGGCTTTTCATAGCTGTTTAAGACAATCTTGATGTATTTTGATACTTTGACAACGATTTTTCCAGTAGTTTAGAAGAAAACGATGTTTTTTTTTTCTTTGGTCGTTACAGTATGATAGAAAAAAAAATTTCGTTAATTTTAATTTTTTTTTTAATAAGATTGGCTTTTCATAGCTGTTTAAGACAATCTTGATGTATTTTGATACTTTGACAACGATTTTTCCAGTAATTTAGCAGAAAACGATGTTTTTTTTTATTTGGTCGTTACAGTACGAAAGAAAAAAAAATGCTGTTATCTCCGTCAATATTAATTTTTTTTCGATTTAGATTGGCTTTTCATAGCTGTTTAAGACAATCTTGATGTATTTTGATACTTTGACAACGATTTTTCCAGTAATTTAGCAGAAAACGATGTTTTTTTTTTATTTGGTCGTTACAGTACGAAAGAAAAAATAATGCTGTTATCTCCGTCAATATTAATTTTTTTTACGATTTAGATTGGCTTTTCATAGCTGTTGAGGACAATCTTGATGTATTTTGATACTTTGACAACGATTTTTCCAGTAGCTTAGAAGAAAACGATGTTTTTTTTCTTCGGTCGTTACAGTACGAAAGAAAAAAAAATGCTGTTATCTCCGCCAATATTAATTTTTTTTCTATTTAGATTTGCTTTTCATAGCTGTTTAAGGCAATCTTGATTTATTTTGATACTTTGACAACGATTTTTCCAGTAGTTTAGAAGAAAACGATGTTTTTTTTTTTCTTTGGTCGTTACAGTACGATAAAAAAAAAAAGCTGTTGTCTCCGTCAATTATAATTTGTTTTCGATTTAGATTTACTTTTCATAGCTGTTTAAGACAATCTTGATGTATTTTGATACTTTGACAACGATTTTTCCAGTAGTTTAGAAGAAAATGATGTTTTTTTTTTCTTTGGTCGTCACAGTATGAAAGACAAAAAAATTGCGTTAATATTAATTTTTTTTCGATTTAGATTTGCTGTTCATAGCTGTTTAAGACAATCTTGATGTATTTTGATACTTTGACAACGATTTTTCCAGTAGCTTAGAAGAAAACGATGTATTTTTTCTTTGGTCGTTACAGTACGAAAGAAAAAAAAATGCTGTTATCTCCTTCAATATTAATTTTTTGTTCGATTTAGATTTGCTTTTCATAGCTGTTTAAGACAATCTTGATGTATTTTGATACTTTGACAACGATTTTTCCAGTAGTTTAGAAGAAAACGATGTTTTTTTTTTCTTTGGTCGTTACAGTATGATAAAAAAAAAAGCTGTTATCTCCGTCAATTATAATTTGTTTTCGATTTAGATTTCCTTTTCATAGCTGTTTAAGACAATCTTGATGTATTTTGATACATTGACAACGATTTTTACAGTAGTTTAGAAGAAAACGCTGTTTTTTTTTAGTTGGTCGTTACAGTACGATAGAAAAAAAAAAGCTGTCAACTCCGTCAATGTTAATTTTTTTCGTTTTAGATTTGCTGTTCATAGCTGTTTAAGACAATCTTGATGTATTTTGATACTTTGACAACGATTTTTCCAGTAGTTTAGAAGAAAACGATGTTTTTTTTATCTTTGGTCGTCACAGTATGAAAGACAAAAAAATTGCGTTAATATTAATTTTTTTTCGATTAAGATTTGCTTTTCATAGCTGTTTAAGACAATCTTGATGTATTTTGATACTTTGACAACGATTTTTCCAGTAGTTTAGAAGAAAACGATGTTTTTTGTTTCTTTGGTCGTCACAGTATGAAAGACAAAAAAATTGCGTTAATATTAATTTTTTTTCGATTTAGATTTACTGTTCATAGCTGTTTAAGACAATCTTGATGTATTTTGATACTTCGACAACGATTTTTCCAGTAGCTTAGAAGAAAACGATGTTTTTTTTTCCTTGGTCGTTACATTATGATAGAAAAAAAAAGCTGTCAACTCCGTCAATGTTAATTTTTTTTCGATATAGATTGGCTTTTCATAGCTGTTTAAGACAATCTTGATGTATTTTGATACTTTGACAACGATTTTTCCAGTAGTTTAGAGAAAACGATGTTTTTTTTTTCTTTGGTCGTTACAGTATGAATGGAAAAAAATGCTGTTAACTCCTTCATTATTAATTTTTGTTCCATTTAGATTTGCTTTTCATAGCTGTTTACGACAATCTTGATGTATTTTGATACTTTGACAACGATTTTTCCAGTAGTTTAGAGAAAATGATGTTTTTTTTTCTTTGGTCGTCACAGTATGAAAGACAAAAAAATTGCGTTTATATTAATTTTTTTTCGATTTAGATTGGCTTTTCATAGCTGTTTAAGACAATCTTGATGTATTTTGATACTTTGACAACGATTTTTCCAGTAGTTTAGAAGAAAACGATGTTTTTTTTTTCTTTGGTCGTTACAGTACGAAAGAAAAAAAAATGCTGTTAACTCCGTCATTATTAATTTTTGTTCCATTTAGATTTGCTTTTCATAGCTGTTTAAGACAATCTTGATGTATTTTGATACTTTGACAACGATTTTTCCAGTAGTTTAGAGAAAACGATGTTTTTTTTTCTGTGGTCGTCACAGTATGAAAGACAAAAAAATTGCGTTAATATTAATTTTTTTTCGATTTAGATTTGCTTTTCATAGCTGTTTAAGACAATCTTGATGTATTTTGATACTTTGACAACGATTTTTCCAGTAGTTTAGAGAAAACGATGTTTTTTTTTCCTTGGTCGTTACAGTACGAAAGAAAAATAAATGCTGTTATCTCCGTCAATATTAATTTTTTTTCGATTTATATTTGCTTTTCATAGCTGTTTAAGACAATCTTGATGTATTTTGATACTTTGACAACGATTTTTCCAGTAATTTAGCAGAAAACGATGTTTTTTTTTCCTTGGTCGTCACAGTACGAAAGAAAAATAAATGCTGTTATCTCCGTCAATATTAATTTTTTTTCGATTTAGATTGGCTTTTCATAGCTGTTTAAGACAATCTTGATGTATTTTGATACTTTGACAACGATTTTTCCAGTAATTTAGCAGAAAACGATGTTTTTTTTTTCTTTGGTCGTTACAGTACGATAGAAAAACAAAAGCTGTTATCTACGTCAATATTAATTTTTTTTTCGATTTAGATTTGCTTTTCATAGCTGTTTAAGACAATCCTGATGTATTTTGATACTTTGACAACGATTTTTCCAGTAGTTTAGAGAAAACGATGTTTTATTTTTCTTTGGTCGTCACAGTATGAAAGACAAAAAAATTGCGTTAATATTAATTTTTTTTCGATTTAGATTTGCTGTTCATAGCTGTTTAAGACAATCTTGATGTATTTTGATATTTTGACAACGATTTTTCCAGTAGCTTAGAAGAAAACGATGTTTTGTTTTCCTTGGTCGTTACAGTACGAAAGAAAAATAAATGCTGTTATCTCCGTCAATATTAATTTTTTTTCGATTTATATTTGCTTTTCATAGCTGTTTAAGACAAACTTGATGTATTTTGATACTTTGACAACGATTTTTCCAGTAGTTTAAAGGAAAACGATGTTTTTTTTTTTTTTGGTCGTTACAGTACGAAAGTTAAAAAAATGCTGTTATCTCCGTCAATATTAATTTTTTTTCTAATTAGATTGGCTTTTCATAGCTGTTTAAGACAAACGTGATGTATTTTGATACTTTGACAACGATTTTTCCAGTAGTTTAGAAGAAAACGATGTTTTTTTTCTTTGGTCGTTACAGTACGATAGAAAAACAAATGCTGTTATCTCCGTCAATATTAATTTTGTTTCGATTTAGATTTGCTTTTCATAGCTGTTTAAGACAATCTTGATGTATTTTGATACTTTGACAACGATTTTTCCAGTAGTTTAGAAGAAAACACTGTTTTTTTTTATTTGGTCGTTACAGTACGAAAGATAAAAAAATTTCGTTAATATTAATTTTTTTTTAATAAGATTGGCTTTTCCATTTTTCCAGTAGTTTAGAAGAAAACGATGTTTTTTTTTCTTTGGTCGTTACAGTACGATAGAAAAAAAAAAAGCTGTTATCTCCGTCAATTATAATTTGTTTTCGATTTAGATTTGCTGTTCATAGCTGTTTAAGACAATCTTGATGTATTTTGATACTTTGACAACGATTTTTCCAGTAGCTTAGAAGAAAACGATGTGTTTGTTCTTTGGTCGTCACAGTACGAAAGAAAAATAAATGCTGTTATCTCCGTCAATATTAATTTTTTTTCGATTTAGATTGGCTTTTCATAGCTGTTTAAGACAATCTTGATGTATTTTGATACTTTGACAACGATTTTTCCAGTAGTTTAGCAGAAAACGATTTTTTTTTTTCTTTGGTCGTTACAGTACGATAGAAAAACAAATGCTGTTATCTACGTCAATATTAATTTTATTTCGATTTAGATTTGCTTTTCATAGCTGTTTAAGACAATCTTGATGTATTTTGATACTTTGACAACGATTTTTCCAGTAGTTTAGAAGAAAACGATGTTATTTTTTATTTGGTCGTTACAGTACGAAAGAAAAAAAAATGCTGTTATCTCCGTCAATATTAATTTTTTTTTCGAATTAGATTGGCTTTTCATAGCTGTTTAAGACAATCTTGATGTATTTTGATACTTTGACAACGATTTTTCCAGTAGTTTAGAAGAAAATGATGTTTTTTTTTCTTTGGTCGTCACAGTATGAAAGACAAAAAAATTGCGTTAATATTAATTTTTTTTCGATTTAGATTTGCTGTTCATAGCTGTTTAAGACAATCTTGATGTATTTTGATACTTTGACAACGATTTTTCCAGTAGCTTAGAAGAAAACGATGTATTTTTTCTTTGGTCGTTACAGTACGAAAGAAAAAAAAATGCTGTTATCTCCTTCAATATTAATTTTTTGTTCGATTTAGATTTGCTTTTCATAGCTGTTTAAGACAATCTTGATGTATTTTGATACTTTGACAACGATTTTTCCAGTAGTTTAGAAGAAAACGATGTTTTTTTTTTCTTTGGTCGTTACAGTATGATAAAAAAAAAAGCTGTTATCTCCTTCAATTATAATTTGTTTTCGATTTAGATTTGCTTTTCATAGCTGTTTAAGACAATCTTGATGTATTTTGATACATTGACAACGATTTTTACAGTAGTTTAGAAGAAAACGCTGTTTTTTTTAGTTGGTCGTTACAGTACGATAGAAAAAAAAAAGCTGTCAACTCCGTCAATGTTAATTTTTTTTCGTTTAAGATTTGCTGTTCATAGCTGTTTAAGACAATCTTGATGTATTTTGATACTTTGACAACGATTTTGCCAGTAGTTTAGAAGAAAACGATGTTTTTTTTATCTTTGGTCGTCACAGTATGAAAGACAAAAAAATTGCGTTAATATTAATTTTTTTCGATTTAGATTTGCTGTTCATAGCTGTTTAAGACAATCTTGATGTATTTTGATACTTTGACAACGAATTTCCAGTAGCTTAGAGAAAACGATGTTTTTTTTTTCTTTGGTCGTTACAGTCTGAATGGAAAAAAATGCTGTTAACTCCGTCATTATTAATTTTTGTGCCATTTAGATTTGCTTTTCATAGCTGTTTAAGACAATCTTGATGTATTTTGATACTTTGACAACGATTTTTCCATTAGTTTAGAGAAAACGATGTGTTTTTTTTTCCTTGGTCGTTACAGTACGATAGAAAAAAAAAGCTGTCAACTTCGTCAATGTTAATTTTTTTTCGATTTAGATTGGCTTTTCATAGCTGTTTAAGACAATCTTGATGTATTTTGATACTTTGACAACGATTTTTCCAGTAGTTTAGAGAAAACGATGTTTTTTTTTCTTTGGTCGTTACAGTCTGAATGGAAAAAAATGCTGTTAACTCCGTCATTATTAATTTTTGTTCCATTTAGATTTGTTTTTCATAGCTGTTTAGGACAATCTTGATGTATTTTGATACTTTGACAACGATTTTTCCAGTAGTTTAGAGAAAATGATGTTTTTTTTTCTTTGGTCGTCACAGTATGAAAGACAAAAAAATTGCATTAATATTAATTTTTTTTCGATTTAGATTGGCTTTTCATAGCTGTTTAAGACAATCTTGATGTATTTTGATACTTTGACAACGATTTTTCCAGTAGTTTAGAAGAAAACGATTTTTTTTTCTTTGGTCGTTACAGTACGAAAGAAAAAAAAAATGCTGTTAACTCCGTCATTATTAAATTTTGTTCCATTTAGATTTGCTTTTCATAGCTGTTTAAGACAATCTTGGATTATTTTGATACTTTGACAACGATTTTTCCAGTAGTTTAGAGAAAACGATGTTTTTTTATCTGTGGTCGTCACAGTATGAAAGACAAAAAAATTGCTTTACTATTAATTTTTTTTCGATTTAGATTTGCTTTTCATAGCTGTTTAAGACAATCTTGATGTATTTTGATACTTTGACAACGATTTTTCCAGTAGTTTAGAGAAAACGATGTTTTTTTTTCCTAGGACGTTACAGTACGATAGAAAAATAAATGCTGTTATCTCCGTCAATATTAATTTTTTTTCGATTTATATTTGCTTTTCATAGCTGTTTAAGACAATCTTGATGTATTTTGATACTTTGACAACGATTTTTCCAGTAATTTAGCAGAAAACGATGTTTTTTTCCTTGGTCGTCACAGTACGAAAGAAAAATAAATGCTGTTATCTCCATCAATATTAATTTTTTTTCGATTTAGATTGGCTTTTCATAGCTGTTTAAGACAATCTTGATGTATTTTGATACTTTGACAACGATTTTTCCAGTAATTTAGCAGAAAACGATGTTTTTTTTTTCTTTGGTCGTTACAGTACGATAGAAAAACAAATGCTGTTATCTACGTCAATATTAATTTTTTTTCGATTTAGATTTGCTTTTCATAGCTGTTTAAGACAATCTTGATGTATTTTGATACTTTCACAACGATTTTTCCAGTAGTTTAGAAGAAAACACTGTTTTTTTTTATTTGGTCGTTACAGTACGATAGAAAAAAAAAAGCTGTCAACTCCGTCAATGTTAATTTTTTTTCGATTTAGATTTGCTGTTCATAGCAGTTTAAGACAATCTTGATGTATTTTGATACTTTGACAACGATTTTTCCAGTAGTTTAGAGAAAACGATGTTTTTTTTTTCTTTGGTCGTCACAGTATGAAAGACAAAAAAATTGCGTTAATATTAATTTTTTTCGATTTAGATTTGCTGTTCATAGCTGTTTAAGACAATCTTGATGTATTTTGATACTTTGACAACGATTTTTCCAGTAGCTTAGAAGAAAACGATGTGTTTGTTCTTTGGTCGTCACAGTACGAAAGAAAAATAAATGCTGTTATCTCCATCAATATTAATTTTTTTTCGATTTAGATTGGCTTTTCATAGCTGTTTAAGACAATCTTGATGTATTTTGATACTTTGACAACGATTTTTCCAGTAATTTAGCAGAAAACGATGTTTTTTTTTTCTTTGGTCGTTACAGTACGATAGAAAAACAAATGCTGTTATCTACGTCAATATTAATTTTTTTTCGATTTAGATTTGCTTTTCATAGCTGTTTAAGACAATCTTGATGTATTTTGATACTTTGACAACGATTTTTCCAGTAGTTTAGAAGAAAACACTGTTTTTTTTTATTTGGTCGTTACTGTACGATAGAAAAAAAAAAGCTGTCAACTCCGTCAATGTTAATTTTTTTTCGATTTAGATTTGCTGTTCATAGCAGTTTAAGACAATCTTGATGTATTTTGATACTTTGACAACGATTTTTCCAGTAGTTTAGAGAAAACGATGTTTTTTTTTTCTTTGGTCGTCACAGTATGAAAGACAAAAAAATTGCGTTAATATTAATTTTTTTCGATTTAGATTTGCTGTTCATAGCTGTTTAAGACAATCTTGATGTATTTTGATACTTTGACAACGAATTTCCAGTAGCTTAGAGAAAACGATGTTTTTTTTTTCTTTGGTCGTTACAGTCTGAATGGAAAAAAATGCTGTTAACTCCGTCATTATTAATTTTTGTGCCATTTAGATTTGCTTTTCATAGCTGTTTAAGACAATCTTGATGTATTTTGATACTTTGACAACGATTTTTCCATTAGTTTAGAGAAAACGATGTGTTTTTTTTTCCTTGGTCGTTACAGTACGATAGAAAAAAAAAGCTGTCAACTTCGTCAATGTTAATTTTTTTTCGATTTAGATTTGCTGTTCATAGCAGTTTAAGACAATCTTGATGTATTTTGATACTTTGACAACGATTTTTCCAGTAGTTTAGAGAAAACGATGTTTTTTTTTTCTTTGGTCGTCACAGTATGAAAGACAAAAAAATTGCGTTAATATTAATTTTTTTCGATTTAGATTTGCTGTTCATAGCTGTTTAAGACAATCTTGATGTATTTTGATACTTTGACAACGAATTTCCAGTAGCTTAGAGAAAACGATGTTTTTTTTTTCTTTGGTCGTTACAGTCTGAATGGAAAAAAATGCTGTTAACTCCGTCATTATTAATTTTTGTGCCATTTAGATTTGCTTTTCATAGCTGTTTAAGACAATCTTGATGTATTTTGATACTTTGACAACGATTTTTCCAGTAGTTTAGAAGAAAACACTGTTTTTTTTTATTTGGTCGTTACTGTACGATAGAAAAAAAAAAGCTGTCAACTCCGTCAATGTTAATTTTTTTTCGATTTAGATTTGCTGTTCATAGCAGTTTAAGACAATCTTGATGTATTTTGATACTTTGACAACGATTTTTCCAGTAGTTTAGAGAAAACGATGTTTTTTTTTTCTTTGGTCGTCACAGTATGAAAGACAAAAAAATTGCGTTAATATTAATTTTTTTCGATTTAGATTTGCTGTTCATAGCTGTTTAAGACAATCTTGATGTATTTTGATACTTTGACAACGAATTTCCAGTAGCTTAGAGAAAACGATGTTTTTTTTTTCTTTGGTCGTTACAGTCTGAATGGAAAAAAATGCTGTTAACTCCGTCATTATTAATTTTTGTGCCATTTAGATTTGCTTTTCATAGCTGTTTAAGACAATCTTGATGTATTTTGATACTTTGACAACGATTTTTCCATTAGTTTAGAGAAAACGATGTGTTTTTTTTTCCTTGGTCGTTACAGTACGATAGAAAAAAAAAGCTGTCAACTTCGTCAATGTTAATTTTTTTTCGATTTAGATTGGCTTTTCATAGCTGTTTAAGACAATCTTGATGTATTTTGATACTTTGACAACGATTTTTCCAGTAGTTTAGAGAAAACGATGTTTTTTTTTCTTTGGTCGTTACAGTCTGAATGGAAAAAAATGCTGTTAACTCCGTCATTATTAATTTTTGTTCCATTTAGATTTGTTTTTCATAGCTGTTTAGGACAATCTTGATGTATTTTGATACTTTGACAACGATTTTTCCAGTAGTTTAGAGAAAATGATGTTTTTTTTTCTTTGGTCGTCACAGTATGAAAGACAAAAAAATTGCATTAATATTAATTTTTTTTCGATTTAGATTGGCTTTTCATAGCTGTTTAAGACAATCTTGATGTATTTTGATACTTTGACAACGATTTTTCCAGTAGTTTAGAAGAAAACGATTTTTTTTTTCTTAGGTCGTTACAGTATGATAGAAAAAAAAATTTCGTTAATTTTAATTTTTTTTTAATTCGATTGGCTTTTCATAGCTGTTTAAGACAATCTTGATGTATTTTGATACTTTGACAACGATTTTTACAGTAGTTTAGAAGAAAACGCTGTTTTTTTTTAGTTGGTCGTTACAGTACGATAGAAAAAAAAAAGCTGTCAACTCCGTCAATGTTAATTTTTTTCGTTTTAGATTTGCTGTTCATAGCTGTTTAAGACAATCTTGATGTATTTTGATACTTTGACAACGATTTTTCCAGTAGTTTAGAAGAAAACGATGTTTTTTTTATCTTTGGTCGTCACAGTATGAAAGACAAAAAAATTGCGTTAATATTAATTTTTTTTCGATTTAGATTTGCTTTTCATAGCTGTTTAAGACAAACTTGATGTATTTTGATACTTTGACAACGATTTTTCCAGTAGTTTAGAAGAAAACGATGTTTTTTTTTTCTTTGGTCGTCACAGTATGAAAGACAAAAAAATTGCGTTAATATTAATTTTTTTTCGATTTAGATTTGCTGTTCATAGCTGTTTAAGACAATCTTGATGTATTTTGATACTTTGACAACGATTTTTCCAGTAGCTTAGAAGAAAACGATGTGTTTGTTCTTAGGTCGTCACAGTACGAAAGAAAAATAAATGCTGTTATCTCCGTCAATATTAATTTTTTTTCGAATAAGATTGGCTTTTCATAGCTGTTTAAGACAATCTTGATGTATTTTGATACTTTGACAACGATTTTTCCAGTAATTTAGCAGAAAACGATGTTTTTTTTTATTTGGTCGTTAAAGTACGAAAGAAAAAAAAATGCTGTTATCTCCGTCAATATTAATTTTTTTTTCAATTAGATTGGCTTTTCATAGCTGTTTAAGACAATCTTGATGTATTTTGATACTTTGACAACGATTTTTCCAGTAGTTTAGAAGAAAACGATGTTTTTTTTCTTAGGTCGTTACAGTATGATAGAAAAAAAAATTTCGTTAATTTTAATTTTTTTTTAATTCGATTGGCTTTTCATAGCTGTTTAAGACAATCTTGATGTATTTTGATACTTTGACAACGATTTTTCCAGTAGCTTAGAAGAAAACGATGTTTTTTTTTTCTTTGGTCGTTACAGTATGAAAGACAAAAAAATTGCGTTAATATTAATTTTTTTTCGATTTAGATTTGCTTTTCATAGCTGTTTAAGACAAACTTGATGTATTTTGATACTTTGACAACGATTTTTCCAGTAGTTTAGAAGAAAACGATGTTTTTTTTTTCTTTGGTCGTCACAGTATGAAAGACAAAAAAATTGCGTTAATATTAATTTTTTTTCGATTTAGATTTGCTGTTCATAGCTGTTTAAGACAATCTTGATGTATTTTGATACTTTGACAACGATTTTTCCAGTAGCTTAGAAGAAAACGATGTGTTTGTTCTTAGGTCGTCACAGTACGAAAGAAAAATAAATGCTGTTATCTCCGTCAATATTAATTTTTTTTCGAATAAGATTGGCTTTTCATAGCTGTTTAAGACAATCTTGATGTATTTTGATACTTTGACAACGATTTTTCCAGTAATTTAGCAGAAAACGATGTTTTTTTTTATTTGGTCGTTAAAGTACGAAAGAAAAAAAAATGCTGTTATCTCCGTCAATATTAATTTTTTTTTCAATTAGATTGGCTTTTCATAGCTGTTTAAGACAATCTTGATGTATTTTGATACTTTGACAACGATCTTTCCAGTAGTTTAGAAGAAAACGATGTTTTTTTTCTTAGGTCGTTACAGTATGATAGAAAAAAAAATTTCGTTAATTTTAATTTTTTTTTAATTCGATTGGCTTTTCATAGCTGTTTAAGACAATCTTGATGTATTTTGATACTTTGACAACGATTTTTACAGTAGTTTAGAAGAAAACGCTGTTTTTTTTTAGTTGGTCGTTACAGTACGATAGAAAAAAAAAAGCTGTCAACTCCGTCAATGTTAATTTTTTTCGTTTTAGATTTGCTGTTCATAGCTGTTTAAGACAATCTTGATGTATTTTGATACTTTGACAACGATTTTTCCAGTAGTTTAGAAGAAAACGATGTTTTTTTTATCTTTGGTCGTCACAGTATGAAAGACAAAAAAATTGCGTTAATATTAATTTTTTTTCGATTTAGATTTGCTTTTCATAGCTGTTTAAGACAAACTTGATGTATTTTGATACTTTGACAACGATTTTTCCAGTAGTTTAGAAGAAAACGATGTTTTTTTTTTCTTTGGTCGTCACAGTATGAAAGACAAAAAAATTGCGTTAATATTAATTTTTTTTCGATTTAGATTTGCTGTTCATAGCTGTTTAAGACAATCTTGATGTATTTTGATACTTTGACAACGATTTTTCCAGTAGCTTAGAAGAAAACGATGTGTTTGTTCTTAGGTCGTCACAGTACGAAAGAAAAATAAATGCTGTTATCTCCGTCAATATTAATTTTTTTTCGAATAAGATTGGCTTTTCATAGCTGTTTAAGACAATCTTGATGTATTTTGATACTTTGACAACGATTTTTCCAGTAATTTAGCAGAAAACGATGTTTTTTTTTATTTGGTCGTTAAAGTACGAAAGAAAAAAAAATGCTGTTATCTCCGTCAATATTAATTTTTTTTTCAATTAGATTGGCTTTTCATAGCTGTTTAAGACAATCTTGATGTATTTTGATACTTTGACAACGATTTTTCCAGTAGTTTAGAAGAAAACGATGTTTTTTTTCTTAGGTCGTTACAGTATGATAGAAAAAAAAATTTCGTTAATTTTAATTTTTTTTTAATTCGATTGGCTTTTCATAGCTGTTTAAGACAATCTTGATGTATTTTGATACTTTGACAACGATTTTTCCAGTAGCTTAGAAGAAAACGATGTTTTTTTTTTCTTTGGTCGTTACAGTATGATAGAAAAAAAAATTTCGTTAATTTTAATTTTTTTTTTAATAAGATTGGCTTTTCATAGCTGTTTAAGACAATCTTGATGTATTTTGATACTTTGACAACGATTTTTCCAGTAGTTTAGAAGAAAACGATGTTTTTTTTTTCTTTGGTCGTTACAGTATGATAGAAAAAAAAATTTCGTTAATTTTAATTTTTTTTTTAATAAGATTGGCTTTTCATAGCTGTTTAAGACAATCTTGATGTATTTTGATACTTTGACAACGATTTTTCCAGTAATTTAGCAGAAAACGATGTTTTTTTTTATTTGGTCGTTACAGTACGAAAGAAAAAAAAATGCTGTTATCTCCGTCAATATTAATTTTTTTTCGATTTAGATTGGCTTTTCATAGCTGTTTAAGACAATCTTGATGTATTTTGATACTTTGACAACGATTTTTCCAGTAATTTAGCAGAAAACGATGTTTTTTTTTTATTTGGTCGTTACAGTACGAAAGAAAAAATAATGCTGTTATCTCCGTCAATATTAATTTTTTTTACGATTTAGATTGGCTTTTCATAGCTGTTTAGGACAATCTTGATGTATTTTGATACTTTGACAACGATTTTTCCAGTAGCTTAGAAGAAAACGATGTTTTTTTTCTTCGGTCGTTACAGTACGAAAGAAAAAAAAATGCTGTTATCTCCGCCAATATTAATTTTTTTTCTATTTAGATTTGCTTTTCATAGCTGTTTAAGGCAATCTTGATTTATTTTGATACTTTGACAACGATTTTTCCAGTAGTTTAGAAGAAAACGATGTTTTTTTTTTTCTTTGGTCGTTACAGTACGATAAAAAAAAAAAGCTGTTGTCTCCGTCAATTATAATTTGTTTTCGATTTAGATTTACTTTTCATAGCTGTTTAAGACAATCTTGATGTATTTTGATACTTTGACAACGATTTTTCCAGTAGTTTAGAAGAAAATGATGTTTTTTTTTTCTTTGGTCGTCACAGTATGAAAGACAAAAAAATTGCGTTAATATTAATTTTTTTTCGATTTAGATTTGCTGTTCATAGCTGTTTAAGACAATCTTGATGTATTTTGATACTTTGACAACGATTTTTCCAGTAGCTTAGAAGAAAACGATGTATTTTTTCTTTGGTCGTTACAGTACGAAAGAAAAAAAAATGCTGTTATCTCCTTCAATATTAATTTTTTGTTCGATTTAGATTTGCTTTTCATAGCTGTTTAAGACAATCTTGATGTATTTTGATACTTTGACAACGATTTTTCCAGTAGTTTAGAAGAAAACGATGTTTTTTTTTTCTTTGGTCGTTACAGTATGATAAAAAAAAAAGCTGTTATCTCCGTCAATTATAATTTGTTTTCGATTTAGATTTCCTTTTCATAGCTGTTTAAGACAATCTTGATGTATTTTGATACATTGACAACGATTTTTACAGTAGTTTAGAAGAAAACGCTGTTTTTTTTTAGTTGGTCGTTACAGTACGATAGAAAAAAAAAAGCTGTCAACTCCGTCAATGTTAATTTTTTTCGTTTTAGATTTGCTGTTCATAGCTGTTTAAGACAATCTTGATGTATTTTGATACTTTGACAACGATTTTTCCAGTAGTTTAGAAGAAAACGATGTTTTTTTTATCTTTGGTCGTCACAGTATGAAAGACAAAAAAATTGCGTTAATATTAATTTTTTTTCGATTAAGATTTGCTTTTCATAGCTGTTTAAGACAATCTTGATGTATTTTGATACTTTGACAACGATTTTTCCAGTAGTTTAGAAGAAAACGATGTTTTTTGTTTCTTTGGTCGTCACAGTATGAAAGACAAAAAAATTGCGTTAATATTAATTTTTTTTCGATTTAGATTTACTGTTCATAGCTGTTTAAGACAATCTTGATGTATTTTGATACTTCGACAACGATTTTTCCAGTAGCTTAGAAGAAAACGATGTTTTTTTTTTCCTTGGTCGTTACATTATGATAGAAAAAAAAAGCTGTCAACTCCGTCAATGTTAATTTTTTTTCGATATAGATTGGCTTTTCATAGCTGTTTAAGACAATCTTGATGTATTTTGATACTTTGACAACGATTTTTCCAGTAGTTTAGAGAAAACGATGTTTTTTTTTTCTTTGGTCGTTACAGTATGAATGGAAAAAAATGCTGTTAACTCCTTCATTATTAATTTTTGTTCCATTTAGATTTGCTTTTCATAGCTGTTTACGACAATCTTGATGTATTTTGATACTTTGACAACGATTTTTCCAGTAGTTTAGAGAAAATGATGTTTTTTTTTCTTTGGTCGTCACAGTATGAAAGACAAAAAAATTGCGTTTATATTAATTTTTTTTCGATTTAGATTGGCTTTTCATAGCTGTTTAAGACAATCTTGATGTATTTTGATACTTTGACAACGATTTTTCCAGTAGTTTAGAAGAAAACGATGTTTTTTTTTTCTTTGGTCGTTACAGTACGAAAGAAAAAAAAATGCTGTTAACTCCGTCATTATTAATTTTTGTTCCATTTAGATTTGCTTTTCATAGCTGTTTAAGACAATCTTGATGTATTTTGATACTTTGACAACGATTTTTCCAGTAGTTTAGAGAAAACGATGTTTTTTTTTCTGTGGTCGTCACAGTATGAAAGACAAAAAAATTGCGTTAATATTAATTTTTTTTCGATTTAGATTTGCTTTTCATAGCTGTTTAAGACAATCTTGATGTATTTTGATACTTTGACAACGATTTTTCCAGTAGTTTAGAGAAAACGATGTTTTTTTTTCCTTGGTCGTTACAGTACGAAAGAAAAATAAATGCTGTTATCTCCGTCAATATTAATTTTTTTTCGATTTATATTTGCTTTTCATAGCTGTTTAAGACAATCTTGATGTATTTTGATACTTTGACAACGATTTTTCCAGTAATTTAGCAGAAAACGATGTTTTTTTTTCCTTGGTCGTCACAGTACGAAAGAAAAATAAATGCTGTTATCTCCGTCAATATTAATTTTTTTTCGATTTAGATTGGCTTTTCATAGCTGTTTAAGACAATCTTGATGTATTTTGATACTTTGACAACGATTTTTCCAGTAATTTAGCAGAAAACGATGTTTTTTTTTTCTTTGGTCGTTACAGTACGATAGAAAAACAAAAGCTGTTATCTACGTCAATATTAATTTTTTTTTCGATTTAGATTTGCTTTTCATAGCTGTTTAAGACAATCCTGATGTATTTTGATACTTTGACAACGATTTTTCCAGTAGTTTAGAGAAAACGATGTTTTATTTTTCTTTGGTCGTCACAGTATGAAAGACAAAAAAATTGCGTTAATATTAATTTTTTTTCGATTTAGATTTGCTGTTCATAGCTGTTTAAGACAATCTTGATGTATTTTGATATTTTGACAACGATTTTTCCAGTAGCTTAGAAGAAAACGATGTTTTGTTTTCCTTGGTCGTTACAGTACGAAAGAAAAATAAATGCTGTTATCTCCGTCAATATTAATTTTTTTTCGATTTATATTTGCTTTTCATAGCTGTTTAAGACAAACTTGATGTATTTTGATACTTTGACAACGATTTTTCCAGTAGTTTAAAGGAAAACGATGTTTTTTTTTTTTTTGGTCGTTACAGTACGAAAGTTAAAAAAATGCTGTTATCTCCGTCAATATTAATTTTTTTTCTAATTAGATTGGCTTTTCATAGCTGTTTAAGACAAACGTGATGTATTTTGATACTTTGACAACGATTTTTCCAGTAGTTTAGAAGAAAACGATGTTTTTTTTCTTTGGTCGTTACAGTACGATAGAAAAACAAATGCTGTTATCTCCGTCAATATTAATTTTGTTTCGATTTAGATTTGCTTTTCATAGCTGTTTAAGACAATCTTGATGTATTTTGATACTTTGACAACGATTTTTCCAGTAGTTTAGAAGAAAACACTGTTTTTTTTTATTTGGTCGTTACAGTACGAAAGATAAAAAAATTTCGTTAATATTAATTTTTTTTTAATAAGATTGGCTTTTCCATTTTTCCAGTAGTTTAGAAGAAAACGATGTTTTTTTTTCTTTGGTCGTTACAGTACGATAGAAAAAAAAAAAGCTGTTATCTCCGTCAATTATAATTTGTTTTCGATTTAGATTTGCTGTTCATAGCTGTTTAAGACAATCTTGATGTATTTTGATACTTTGACAACGATTTTTCCAGTAGCTTAGAAGAAAACGATGTGTTTGTTCTTTGGTCGTCACAGTACGAAAGAAAAATAAATGCTGTTATCTCCGTCAATATTAATTTTTTTTCGATTTAGATTGGCTTTTCATAGCTGTTTAAGACAATCTTGATGTATTTTGATACTTTGACAACGATTTTTCCAGTAGTTTAGCAGAAAACGATTTTTTTTTTTCTTTGGTCGTTACAGTACGATAGAAAAACAAATGCTGTTATCTACGTCAATATTAATTTTATTTCGATTTAGATTTGCTTTTCATAGCTGTTTAAGACAATCTTGATGTATTTTGATACTTTGACAACGATTTTTCCAGTAGTTTAGAAGAAAACGATGTTATTTTTTATTTGGTCGTTACAGTACGAAAGAAAAAAAAATGCTGTTATCTCCGTCAATATTAATTTTTTTTTCGAATTAGATTGGCTTTTCATAGCTGTTTAAGACAATCTTGATGTATTTTGATACTTTGACAACGATTTTTCCAGTAGTTTAGAAGAAAATGATGTTTTTTTTTCTTTGGTCGTCACAGTATGAAAGACAAAAAAATTGCGTTAATATTAATTTTTTTTCGATTTAGATTTGCTGTTCATAGCTGTTTAAGACAATCTTGATGTATTTTGATACTTTGACAACGATTTTTCCAGTAGCTTAGAAGAAAACGATGTATTTTTTCTTTGGTCGTTACAGTACGAAAGAAAAAAAAATGCTGTTATCTCCTTCAATATTAATTTTTTGTTCGATTTAGATTTGCTTTTCATAGCTGTTTAAGACAATCTTGATGTATTTTGATACTTTGACAACGATTTTTCCAGTAGTTTAGAAGAAAACGATGTTTTTTTTTTCTTTGGTCGTTACAGTATGATAAAAAAAAAAGCTGTTATCTCCTTCAATTATAATTTGTTTTCGATTTAGATTTGCTTTTCATAGCTGTTTAAGACAATCTTGATGTATTTTGATACATTGACAACGATTTTTACAGTAGTTTAGAAGAAAACGCTGTTTTTTTTAGTTGGTCGTTACAGTACGATAGAAAAAAAAAAGCTGTCAACTCCGTCAATGTTAATTTTTTTTCGTTTAAGATTTGCTGTTCATAGCTGTTTAAGACAATCTTGATGTATTTTGATACTTTGACAACGATTTTGCCAGTAGTTTAGAAGAAAACGATGTTTTTTTTATCTTTGGTCGTCACAGTATGAAAGACAAAAAAATTGCGTTAATATTAATTTTTTTCGATTTAGATTTGCTGTTCATAGCTGTTTAAGACAATCTTGATGTATTTTGATACTTTGACAACGAATTTCCAGTAGCTTAGAGAAAACGATGTTTTTTTTTTCTTTGGTCGTTACAGTCTGAATGGAAAAAAATGCTGTTAACTCCGTCATTATTAATTTTTGTGCCATTTAGATTTGCTTTTCATAGCTGTTTAAGACAATCTTGATGTATTTTGATACTTTGACAACGATTTTTCCATTAGTTTAGAGAAAACGATGTGTTTTTTTTTCCTTGGTCGTTACAGTACGATAGAAAAAAAAAGCTGTCAACTTCGTCAATGTTAATTTTTTTTCGATTTAGATTGGCTTTTCATAGCTGTTTAAGACAATCTTGATGTATTTTGATACTTTGACAACGATTTTTCCAGTAGTTTAGAGAAAACGATGTTTTTTTTTCTTTGGTCGTTACAGTCTGAATGGAAAAAAATGCTGTTAACTCCGTCATTATTAATTTTTGTTCCATTTAGATTTGTTTTTCATAGCTGTTTAGGACAATCTTGATGTATTTTGATACTTTGACAACGATTTTTCCAGTAGTTTAGAGAAAATGATGTTTTTTTTTCTTTGGTCGTCACAGTATGAAAGACAAAAAAATTGCATTAATATTAATTTTTTTTCGATTTAGATTGGCTTTTCATAGCTGTTTAAGACAATCTTGATGTATTTTGATACTTTGACAACGATTTTTCCAGTAGTTTAGAAGAAAACGATTTTTTTTTCTTTGGTCGTTACAGTACGAAAGAAAAAAAAAATGCTGTTAACTCCGTCATTATTAAATTTTGTTCCATTTAGATTTGCTTTTCATAGCTGTTTAAGACAATCTTGGATTATTTTGATACTTTGACAACGATTTTTCCAGTAGTTTAGAGAAAACGATGTTTTTTTATCTGTGGTCGTCACAGTATGAAAGACAAAAAAATTGCTTTACTATTAATTTTTTTTCGATTTAGATTTGCTTTTCATAGCTGTTTAAGACAATCTTGATGTATTTTGATACTTTGACAACGATTTTTCCAGTAGTTTAGAGAAAACGATGTTTTTTTTTCCTAGGACGTTACAGTACGATAGAAAAATAAATGCTGTTATCTCCGTCAATATTAATTTTTTTTCGATTTATATTTGCTTTTCATAGCTGTTTAAGACAATCTTGATGTATTTTGATACTTTGACAACGATTTTTCCAGTAATTTAGCAGAAAACGATGTTTTTTTCCTTGGTCGTCACAGTACGAAAGAAAAATAAATGCTGTTATCTCCATCAATATTAATTTTTTTTCGATTTAGATTGGCTTTTCATAGCTGTTTAAGACAATCTTGATGTATTTTGATACTTTGACAACGATTTTTCCAGTAATTTAGCAGAAAACGATGTTTTTTTTTTCTTTGGTCGTTACAGTACGATAGAAAAACAAATGCTGTTATCTACGTCAATATTAATTTTTTTTCGATTTAGATTTGCTTTTCATAGCTGTTTAAGACAATCTTGATGTATTTTGATACTTTCACAACGATTTTTCCAGTAGTTTAGAAGAAAACACTGTTTTTTTTTATTTGGTCGTTACAGTACGATAGAAAAAAAAAAGCTGTCAACTCCGTCAATGTTAATTTTTTTTCGATTTAGATTTGCTGTTCATAGCAGTTTAAGACAATCTTGATGTATTTTGATACTTTGACAACGATTTTTCCAGTAGTTTAGAGAAAACGATGTTTTTTTTTTCTTTGGTCGTCACAGTATGAAAGACAAAAAAATTGCGTTAATATTAATTTTTTTCGATTTAGATTTGCTGTTCATAGCTGTTTAAGACAATCTTGATGTATTTTGATACTTTGACAACGATTTTTCCAGTAGCTTAGAAGAAAACGATGTGTTTGTTCTTTGGTCGTCACAGTACGAAAGAAAAATAAATGCTGTTATCTCCATCAATATTAATTTTTTTTCGATTTAGATTGGCTTTTCATAGCTGTTTAAGACAATCTTGATGTATTTTGATACTTTGACAACGATTTTTCCAGTAATTTAGCAGAAAACGATGTTTTTTTTTTCTTTGGTCGTTACAGTACGATAGAAAAACAAATGCTGTTATCTACGTCAATATTAATTTTTTTTCGATTTAGATTTGCTTTTCATAGCTGTTTAAGACAATCTTGATGTATTTTGATACTTTGACAACGATTTTTCCAGTAGTTTAGAAGAAAACACTGTTTTTTTTTATTTGGTCGTTACTGTACGATAGAAAAAAAAAAGCTGTCAACTCCGTCAATGTTAATTTTTTTTCGATTTAGATTTGCTGTTCATAGCAGTTTAAGACAATCTTGATGTATTTTGATACTTTGACAACGATTTTTCCAGTAGTTTAGAGAAAACGATGTTTTTTTTTTCTTTGGTCGTCACAGTATGAAAGACAAAAAAATTGCGTTAATATTAATTTTTTTCGATTTAGATTTGCTGTTCATAGCTGTTTAAGACAATCTTGATGTATTTTGATACTTTGACAACGAATTTCCAGTAGCTTAGAGAAAACGATGTTTTTTTTTTCTTTGGTCGTTACAGTCTGAATGGAAAAAAATGCTGTTAACTCCGTCATTATTAATTTTTGTGCCATTTAGATTTGCTTTTCATAGCTGTTTAAGACAATCTTGATGTATTTTGATACTTTGACAACGATTTTTCCATTAGTTTAGAGAAAACGATGTGTTTTTTTTTCCTTGGTCGTTACAGTACGATAGAAAAAAAAAGCTGTCAACTTCGTCAATGTTAATTTTTTTTCGATTTAGATTTGCTGTTCATAGCAGTTTAAGACAATCTTGATGTATTTTGATACTTTGACAACGATTTTTCCAGTAGTTTAGAGAAAACGATGTTTTTTTTTTCTTTGGTCGTCACAGTATGAAAGACAAAAAAATTGCGTTAATATTAATTTTTTTCGATTTAGATTTGCTGTTCATAGCTGTTTAAGACAATCTTGATGTATTTTGATACTTTGACAACGAATTTCCAGTAGCTTAGAGAAAACGATGTTTTTTTTTTCTTTGGTCGTTACAGTCTGAATGGAAAAAAATGCTGTTAACTCCGTCATTATTAATTTTTGTGCCATTTAGATTTGCTTTTCATAGCTGTTTAAGACAATCTTGATGTATTTTGATACTTTGACAACGATTTTTCCAGTAGTTTAGAAGAAAACACTGTTTTTTTTTATTTGGTCGTTACTGTACGATAGAAAAAAAAAAGCTGTCAACTCCGTCAATGTTAATTTTTTTTCGATTTAGATTTGCTGTTCATAGCAGTTTAAGACAATCTTGATGTATTTTGATACTTTGACAACGATTTTTCCAGTAGTTTAGAGAAAACGATGTTTTTTTTTTCTTTGGTCGTCACAGTATGAAAGACAAAAAAATTGCGTTAATATTAATTTTTTTCGATTTAGATTTGCTGTTCATAGCTGTTTAAGACAATCTTGATGTATTTTGATACTTTGACAACGAATTTCCAGTAGCTTAGAGAAAACGATGTTTTTTTTTTCTTTGGTCGTTACAGTCTGAATGGAAAAAAATGCTGTTAACTCCGTCATTATTAATTTTTGTGCCATTTAGATTTGCTTTTCATAGCTGTTTAAGACAATCTTGATGTATTTTGATACTTTGACAACGATTTTTCCATTAGTTTAGAGAAAACGATGTGTTTTTTTTTCCTTGGTCGTTACAGTACGATAGAAAAAAAAAGCTGTCAACTTCGTCAATGTTAATTTTTTTTCGATTTAGATTGGCTTTTCATAGCTGTTTAAGACAATCTTGATGTATTTTGATACTTTGACAACGATTTTTCCAGTAGTTTAGAGAAAACGATGTTTTTTTTTCTTTGGTCGTTACAGTCTGAATGGAAAAAAATGCTGTTAACTCCGTCATTATTAATTTTTGTTCCATTTAGATTTGTTTTTCATAGCTGTTTAGGACAATCTTGATGTATTTTGATACTTTGACAACGATTTTTCCAGTAGTTTAGAGAAAATGATGTTTTTTTTTCTTTGGTCGTCACAGTATGAAAGACAAAAAAATTGCATTAATATTAATTTTTTTTCGATTTAGATTGGCTTTTCATAGCTGTTTAAGACAATCTTGATGTATTTTGATACTTTGACAACGATTTTTCCAGTAGTTTAGAAGAAAACGATTTTTTTTTCTTTGGTCGTTACAGTACGAAAGAAAAAAAAAATGCTGTTAACTCCGTCATTATTAAATTTTGTTCCATTTAGATTTGCTTTTCATAGCTGTTTAAGACAATCTTGGATTATTTTGATACTTTGACAACGATTTTTCCAGTAGTTTAGAGAAAACGATGTTTTTTTATCTGTGGTCGTCACAGTATGAAAGACAAAAAAATTGCCTTACTATTAATTTTTTTTCGATTTAGATTTGCTTTTCATAGCTGTTTAAGACAATCTTGATGTATTTTGATACTTTGACAACGATTTTTCCAGTAGTTTAGAGAAAACGATGTTTTTTTTTCCTAGGACGTTACAGTACGATAGAAAAATAAATGCTGTTATCTCCGTCAATATTAATTTTTTTTCGATTTATATTTGCTTTTCATAGCTGTTTAAGACAATCTTGATGTATTTTGATACTTTGACAACGATTTTTCCAGTAATTTAGCAGAAAACGATGTTTTTTTCCTTGGTCGTCACAGTACGAAAGAAAAATAAATGCTGTTATCTCCATCAATATTAATTTTTTTTCGATTTAGATTGGCTTTTCATAGCTGTTTAAGACAATCTTGATGTATTTTGATACTTTGACAACGATTTTTCCAGTAATTTAGCAGAAAACGATGTTTTTTTTTTCTTTGGTCGTTACAGTACGATAGAAAAACAAATGCTGTTATCTACGTCAATATTAATTTTTTTTCGATTTAGATTTGCTTTTCATAGCTGTTTAAGACAATCTTGATGTATTTTGATACTTTCACAACGATTTTTCCAGTAGTTTAGAAGAAAACACTGTTTTTTTTTATTTGGTCGTTACAGTACGATAGAAAAAAAAAAGCTGTCAACTCCGTCAATGTTAATTTTTTTTCGATTTAGATTTGCTGTTCATAGCAGTTTAAGACAATCTTGATGTATTTTGATACTTTGACAACGATTTTTCCAGTAGTTTAGAGAAAACGATGTTTTTTTTTTCTTTGGTCGTCACAGTATGAAAGACAAAAAAATTGCGTTAATATTAATTTTTTTCGATTTAGATTTGCTGTTCATAGCTGTTTAAGACAATCTTGATGTATTTTGATACTTTGACAACGATTTTTCCAGTAGCTTAGAAGAAAACGATGTGTTTGTTCTTTGGTCGTCACAGTACGAAAGAAAAATAAATGCTGTTATCTCCATCAATATTAATTTTTTTTCGATTTAGATTGGCTTTTCATAGCTGTTTAAGACAATCTTGATGTATTTTGATACTTTGACAACGATTTTTCCAGTAATTTAGCAGAAAACGATGTTTTTTTTTTCTTTGGTCGTTACAGTACGATAGAAAAACAAATGCTGTTATCTACGTCAATATTAATTTTTTTTCGATTTAGATTTGCTTTTCATAGCTGTTTAAGACAATCTTGATGTATTTTGATACTTTGACAACGATTTTTCCAGTAGTTTAGAAGAAAACACTGTTTTTTTTTATTTGGTCGTTACTGTACGATAGAAAAAAAAAAGCTGTCAACTCCGTCAATGTTAATTTTTTTTCGATTTAGATTTGCTGTTCATAGCAGTTTAAGACAATCTTGATGTATTTTGATACTTTGACAACGATTTTTCCAGTAGTTTAGAGAAAACGATGTTTTTTTTTTCTTTGGTCGTCACAGTATGAAAGACAAAAAAATTGCGTTAATATTAATTTTTTTCGATTTAGATTTGCTGTTCATAGCTGTTTAAGACAATCTTGATGTATTTTGATACTTTGACAACGATTTTTCCAGTAGCTTAGAAGAAAACGATGTGTTTGTTCTTTGGTCGTCACAGTACGAAAGAAAAATAAATGCTGTTATCTCCGTCAATATTAATTTTTTTTCGATTTAGATTGGCTTTTCATAGCTGTTTAAGACAATCTTGATGTATTTTGATACTTTGACAACGATTTTTCCAGTAATTTAGCAGAAAACGATGTTTTTTTTTTCTTTGGTCGTTACAGTACGATTGAAAAACAAATGCTGTTATCTACGTCAATATTAATTTTTTTTCGATTTAGATTTGCTGTTCATAGCAGTTTAAGACAATCTTGATGTATTTTGATACTTTGACAACGATTTTTCCAGTAGCTTAGAAGAAAACGATGTGTTTGTTCTTTGGTCGTCACAGTACGAAAGAAAAATAAATGCTGTTATCTCCGTCAATATTAATTTTTTTTCGATTTAGATTGGCTTTTCATAGCTGTTTAAGACAATCTTGATGTATTTTGATACTTTGACAACGATTTTTCCAGTAATTTAGCAGAAAACGATGTTTTTTTTTTCTTTGGTCGTTACAGTACGATAGAAAAACAAATGCTGTTATCTACGTCAATATTAATTTTTTTTCGAATTAGATTTGCTTTTCATAGCTGTTTAAGACAATCTTGATGTATTTTGATACTTTGACAACGATTTTTCCAGTAGTTTAGAAGAAAACGATGTTTTTTTTCTTAGGTCGTTACAGTATGATAGAAAAAAAAATTTCGTTATTTTTAATTTTTTTTTAATTAGATTTACTTTTCATAGCTGTTTAAGACAATCTTGATGTATTTTGATACTTTGACAACGATTTTTCCAGTAGCTTAGAAGAAAACGATGTTTTTTTTCTTAGGTCGTTACAGTACGAAAGAAAAAAAATGCTGTTATCTCCGTCAATATTAATTTTTTTTACGATTTAGATTGGCTTTTCATAGCTGTTTAAGACAATCTTGATGTATTTTGATACTTTGACAACGATTTTTCCAGTAGCTTAGAAGAAAACGATGTTTTTTTTCTTTGGTCGTTACAGTATGAAAGAAAAAAAAATTGCATTAATATTAATTTTTTTCGATTTAGATTTGCTGTTCAAAGCTGTTTAAGACAATCTTGATGTATTTTGATACTTTGACAACGATTTTTTCAGTAGTTTAAAAGAAAACGATGTTTTTTTTCTTTGGTCGTTACAGTACGAAAGAAAAATAAATGCTGTTATCTCCGTCAATATTAATTTTTTTCGAATTAGATTGGCTTTTCATAGCTGTTTAAGACAATCATGATGTATTTTGATACTTTGACAACGATTTTTCCAGTAGCTTAGAAGAAAACGATGTTTTTTTTTCTTCGGTCGTCACAGTACGAAAGAAAAAAAAATGCTGTTATCTCCGTCAATATTAATTTTTTTTCGATTTAGATTGGCTTTTCATAGCTGTTTAAGACAATCTTGATGTATTTTGATACTTTGACAACGATTTTTCCAGTAGCTTAGAAGAAAACGATGTTTTTTTTCTTAGGTCGTTACAGTACGAAAGAAAAAAAAAATGCTGTTAACTCCGTCAATGTTAATTTTTTTTCTATTTAAATTTGCTTTTCATAGCTGTTTAAGGCAATCTTGATTTATTTTGATACTTTGGCAACGATTTTTCCAGTAGTTTAGAAGAAAACGATGTTTTTTTTTTTTCTTTGGTCGTTACAGTACGATAGAAAAAAAAAGCTGTTATCTCCGTCAACTATAATTTGTTTTCGATTTAGATTTGCTTTTAATAGCTGTTTAAGACAATCTTGATGTATTTTGATACTTTGACAACGATTTTTCCAGTAGTTTAGAAGAAAACGATGTTTTTTTTTTCTTTGGTCGTCACAGTATGAAAGACAAAAAAATTGCGTTAATATTAATTTTTTTTCGATTTAGATTTGCTGTTCATAGCTGTTTAAGACAATCTTGATGTATTTTGATACTTTGACAACGATTTTTCCAGTAGTTTAGAAGAAAACGATGTTTTTTTTTCTTTGGTCGTCACAGTATGAAAGACAAAAAAATTGCGTTAATATTAATTTTTTTTCGATTTAGATTTGCTGTTCATAGCTGTTTAAGACAATCTTGGTGTATTTTGATACTTTGACAACGATTTTTCCAGTAGCTTAGAAGAAAACGATATTTTTTTTTCCTTGGTCGTTACAGTACGATAGAAAAAAAAAGCTGTCAACTCCGTCAATGTTAATTTTTGTTCCATTTAGATTTGCTTTTCATAGCTGTTTAGGACAATCTTGATGTATTTTGATACTTTGACAACGATTTTTCCAGTAGTTTAGAGAAAATGATGTTTTTTTTTCTTTGGTCGTCACAATATGAAAGACAAAAAAATTGCGTTAATATTAATTTTTTTTCGATTTAGATTGGCTTTTCATAGCTGTTTAAGACAATCTTGATGTATTTTGATACTTTGACAACGATTTTTCCAGTAGTTTAGAAGAAAACGATGTTTTTTTTTTCTTTGGTCGTTACAGTACGAAAGAAAAAAAAATGCTGTTAACTCCGTCATTATTAATTTTTGTTCCATTTAGATTTGCTTTTCATAGCTGTTTAAGACAATCTTGATGTATTTTGATACTTTGACAACGATTTTTCCAGTAGTTTAGAAGAAAACGATGTTTTTTTATCTTTGGTCGTCACAGTATGAAAGACAAAAAAATTGCGTTAATATTAATTTTTTTTCGATTTAGATTTGCTTTTCATAGCTGTTTAAGACAATCTTGATGTATTTTGATACTTTGACAACGATTTTTCCAGTAGTTTAGAAGAAAACGATGTTTTTTTTTTCTTTGGTCGTCACAGTATGAAAGACAAAAAAATTGCGTTAATATTAATTTTTTTTCGATTTAGATTTGCTTTTCATAGCTGTTTAAGACAATCTTGATGTATTTTGATACTTTGACAACGATTTTTCCAGTAGCTTAGAAGAAAACGATGTTTTTTTTTCCTTGGTCGTTACAGTACGATAGAAAAAAAAAGCTATCAACTCCGTCAATATTAATTTGTTTTCGATTTAGATTTGCTTTTCATAGCTGTTTAAGAAATCTTGATGTATTTTGATACTTTGACAACGATTTTTCCAGTAGTTTAGAAGAAAACGATGTTTTTTTTTTCTTTGGTCGTCACAGTATGAAAGACAAAAAAATTGCGTTAATATTAATTTTTTTTCGATTTAGATTTGCTGTTCATAGCTGTTTAAGACAATCTTGGTGTATTTTGATACTTTGACAACGATTTTTCCAGTATCTTAGAAGAAAACGATATTTTTTTTTCCTTGGTCGTTACAGTACGATAGAAAAAAAAAGCTGTCAACTCAGTCAATGTTAATTTTTGTTCCATTTAGATTTGCTTTTCATAGCTGTTTAGGACAATCTTGATGTATTTTGATACTTTGACAACGATTTTTCCAGTAGTTTAGAGAAAATGATGTTTTTTTTTCTTTGGTCGTCACAGTATGAAAGACAAAAAAATTGCGTTAATATTAATTTTTTTTCGATTTAGATTGGCTTTTCATAGCTGTTTAAGACAATCTTGATGTATTTTGATACTTTGACAATGATTTTTCCAGTAGTTTAGAAGAAAACGATGTTTTTTTTTTCTTTGGTCGTTACAGTACGAAAGAAAAAAAAATGCTGTTAACTCCGTCATTATTAATTTTTGTTCCATTTAGATTTGCTTTTCATAGCTGTTTAAGACAATCTTGATGTATTTTGATACTTTGACAACGATTTTTCCAGTAGTTTAGAAGAAAACGATGTTTTTTTTAACTTTGGTCGTCACAGTATGAAAGACAAAAAAATTGCGTTAATATTAATTTTTTTTCGATTTAGATTTGCTTTTCATAGCTGTTTAAGACAATCTTGATGTATTTTGATACTTTGACAACGATTTTTCCAGTAGTTTAGAAGAAAACGATGTTTTTTTTTTCTTTGGTCGTCACAGTATGAAAGACAAAAAAATTGCGTTAATATTAATTTTTTTTCGATTTAGATTTGCTGTTCATAGCTGTTTAAGACAATCTTGATGTATTTTGATACTTTGACAACGATTTTTCCAGTAGCTTAGAAGAAAACGATGTTTTTTTTTCCTTGGTCGTTACAGTACGATAGAAAAAAAAAGCTGTCAACTCCGTCAATATTAATTTGTTTTCGATTTAGATTTGCTTTTCATAGCTGTTTAAGAAATCTTGATGTATTTTGATACTTTGACAACGATTTTTCCAGTAGTTTAGAAGAAAACGATGTTTTTTTTTTCTTTGGTCGTCACAGTATGAAAGACAAAAAAATTGCGTTAATATTAATTTTTTTTCGATTTAGATTTGCTGTTTATAGCTGTTTAAGACAATCTTGATGTATTTTGATACTTTGACAACGATTTTTCCAGTAGCTTAGAAGAAAACGATATTTTTTTTTCCTTGGTCGTTACAGTACGATAGAAAAAAAAAGCTGTCAACTCCGTCAATGTTAATTTTTGTTCCATTTAGATTTGCTTTTCATAGCTGTTTAGGACAATCTTGATGTATTTTGATACTTTGACAACGATTTTTCCAGTAGTTTAGAGAAAATGATGTTTTTTTTTCTTTGGTCGTCACAGTATGAAAGACAAAAAAATTGCGTTAATATTAATTTTTTTTCGATTAAGATTGGCTTTTCATAGCTGTTTAAGACAATCTTGATGTATTTTGATACTTTGACAACGATTTTTCCAGTAGTTTAGAAGAAAACGATGTTTTTTTTTTCTTTGGTCGTTACAGTACGAAAGAAAAAAAAAATGCTGTTAACTCCGTCATTATTAATTTTTGTTCCATTTAGATTTGCTTTTCATAGCTGTTTAAGACAATCTTGATGTATTTTGATACTTTGACAACGATTTTTCCAGTAGTTTAGAAGAAAACGATGTTTTTTTTGTCTTTGGTCGTCACAGTATGAAAGACAAAAAAATTGCGTTAATATTAATTTTTTTCCGATTTAGATTTGCTTTTCATAGCTGTTTAAGACAATCTTGATGTATTTTGATACTTTGACAACGATTTTTCCAGTAGTTTAGAAGAAAACGATGTTTTTTTTTTCTTTGGTCGTCACAGTATGAAAGACAAAAAAATTGCGTTAATATTAATTTTTTTTCGATTTAGATTTGCTGTTCATAGCTGTTTAAGACAATCTTGATGTATTTTGATACTTTGACAACGATTTTTCCAGTAGCTTAGAAGAAAACGATGTTTTTTTTTCCTTGGTCGTTACAGTACGATAGAAAAAAAAGCTGTCAACTCCGTCAACTATAATTTGTTTTCGATTTAGATTTGCTTTTAATAGCTGTTTAAGACAATCTTGATGTATTTTGATACTTTGACAACGATTTTTCCAGTAGTTTAGAAGAAAACGGTGTTTTTTTTTTTCTTTGGTCGTCACAGTATGAAAGACAAAAAAATTGCGTTAATATTAATTTTTTTTCGATTTAGATTTGCTGTTCATAGCTGTTTAAGACAATCTTGATGTATTTTGATACTTTGACAACGATTTTTCCAGTAGTTTAGAAGAAAACGATGTTTTTTTTTTCTTTGGTCGTCACAGTATGAAAGACAAAAAAATTGCGTTAATATTAATTTTTTTTCGATTTAGATTTGCTGTTCATAGCTGTTTAAGACAATCTTGATGTATTTTGATACTTTGACAACGATTTTTCCAGTAGCTTAGAAGAAAACGATATTTTTTTTTCCTTGGTCGTTACAGTACGATAGAAAAAAAAAGCTGTCAACTCCGTCAATGTTAATTTTTGTTCCATTTAGATTTGCTTTTCATAGCTGTTTAGGACAATCTTGATGTATTTTAATACTTTGACAACGATTTTTCCAGTAGCTTAGAAGAAAACGATGTTTTTTTTTCTTCGGTCGTTACAGTACGAAAGAAAAAAAAATGCTGTTATCTCCGTCAATATTAATTTTTTTTCGATTTAGATTGGCTTTTCATAGCTGTTTAAGACAATCTTGATGTATTTTGATACTTTGACAACGATTTTTCCAGTAGCTTAGAAGAAAACGATGTTTTTTTTCTTAGGTCGTTACAGTACGAAAGAAAAAAAAAATGCTGTTAACTCCGTCAATGTTAATTTTTTTTCTATTTAAATTTGCTTTTCATAGCTGTTTAAGGCAATCTTGATTTATTTTGATACTTTGACAACGATTTTTCCAGTAGTTTAGAAGAAAACGATGTTTTTTTTTTTCTTTGGTCGTTACAGTACGATAGAAAAAAAAAGCTGTTATCTCCGTTAACTATAATTTGTTTTCGATTTAGATTTGCTTTTAATAGCTGTTTAAGACAATCTTGATGTATTTTGATACTTTGACAACGATTTTTCCAGTAGTTTAGAAGAAAACGATGTTTTTTTTTTCTTTGGTCGTCACAGTATGAAAGACAAAAAAATTGCGTTAATTTTAATTTTTTTTCGATTTAGATTTGCTGTTCATAGCTGTTTAAGACAATCTTGATGTATTTTGATACTTTGACAACGATTTTTCCAGTAGTTTAGAGAAAATGATGTTTTTTTATCTTTGGTCGTCACAGTATGAAAGACAAAAAAATTGCGTTAATATTAATTTTTTTTCGATTTAGATTTGCTTTTCATAGCTGCTTAAGACAATCTTGATGTATTTTGATACTTTGACAACGATTTTTCCAGTAGTTTAGAAGAAAACGATGTTTTTTTTTTCTTTGGTCGTTACAGTACGAAAGAAAAAAAAATGCTGTTAACTCCGTCAATGTTAATTTTTGTTCCATTTAGATTTGCTTTTCATAGCTGTTTAGGACAATCTTGATGTATTTTGATACTTTGACAACGATTTTTCCAGTAGTTTAGAGAAAATGATGTTTTTTTTTCTTTGGTCGTCACAGTATGAAAGACAAAAAAATTGCGTTAATATTAATTTTTTTTCGATTTAGATTGGCTTTTCATAGCTGTTTAAGACAATCTTGATGTATTTTGATACTTTGACAACGATTTTTCCAGTAGTTTAGAAGAAAACGATGTTTTTTTTTTCTTTGGTCGTTACAGTACGAAAGAAAAAAAAATGCTGTTAACTCCGTCATTATTAATTTTTGTTCCATTTAGATTTGCTTTTCACAGCTGTTTAAGACAATCTTGATGTATTTTGATACTTTGACAACGATTTTTCCAGTAGTTTAGAAGAAAACGATGTTTTTTTATCTTTGGTCGTCACAGTATGAAAGACAAAAAAATTGCGTTAATATTAATTTTTTTTCGATTTAGATTTGCTTTTCATAGCTGCTTAAGACAATCTTGATGTATTTTGATACTTTGACAACGATTTTTCCAGTAGTTTAGAAGAAAACGATGTTTTTTTTTTCTTTGGTCGTCACAGTATGAAAGACAAAAAAATTGCGTTAATATTAATTTTTTTTCGATTTAGATTTGCTGTTCATAGCTGTTTAAGACAATCTTGATGTATTTTGATACTTTGACAACGATTTTTCCAGTAGCTTAGAAGAAAACGATGTTTTTTTTTCCTTGGTCGTTACAGTACGATAGAAAAAAAAAGCTGTCAACTCCGTCAATATTAATTTGTTTTCGATTTAGATTTGCTTTTCATAGCTGCTTAGGACAATCTTGATGTATTTTGATACTTTGACAACGATTTTTCCAGTAGTTTAGAAGAAAACGATGTTTTTTTTTTCTTTGGTCGTCACAGTATGAAAGACAAAAAAATTGCGTTAATATTAATTTTTTTTCGATTTAGATTTGCTGTTCATAGCTGTTTAAGACAATCTTGGTGTATTTTGATACTTTGACAACGATTTTTCCAGTAGCTTAGAAGAAAACGATATTTTTTTTTCCTTGGTCGTTACAGTACGATAGAAAAAAAAAGCTGTCAACTCCGTCAATGTTAATTTTTGTTCCATTTAGATTTGCTTTTCATAGCTGTTTAGGACAATCTTGATGTATTTTGATACTTTGACAACGATTTTTCCAGTAGTTTAGAGAAAATGATGTTTTTTTTTCTTTGGTCGTCACAGTATGAAAGACAAAAAAATTGCGTTAATATTAATTTTTTTTCGATTTAGATTGGCTTTTCATAGCTGTTTAAGACAATCTTGATGTATTTTGATACTTTGACAACGATTTTTCCAGTAGTTTAGAAGAAAACGATGTTTTTTTTTTCTTTGGTCGTTACAGTACGAAAGAAAAAAAAATGCTGTTAACTCCGTCATTATTAATTTTTGTTCCATTTAGATTTGCTTTTCATAGCTGTTTAAGACAATCTTGATGTATTTTGATACTTTGACAACGATTTTTCCAGTAGTTTAGAAGAAAACGATGTTTTTTTTATCTTTGGTCGTCACAGTATGAAAGACAAAAAAATTGCGTTACTATTAATTTTTTTTCGATTTAGATTTGCTTTTCATAGCTGTTTAAGACAATCTTGATGAATTTTGATACTTTGACAACGATTTTTCCAGTAGTTTAGAAGAAAACGATGTTTTTTTTTCTTTGGTCGTCACAGTATGAAAGACAAAAAAATTGCGTTAATATTAATTTTTTTTCGATTTAGATTTGCTGTTCATAGCTGTTTAAGAAAATCTTGATGTATTTTGATACTTTGACAACGATTTTTCCAGTAGCTTAGAAGAAAACGATGTTTTTTTTTCCTTGGTCGTTACAGTACGATAGAAAAAAAAAGCTGTCAACTCCGTCAATATTAATTTGTTTTCGATTTAGATTTGCTTTTCATAGCTGTTTAAGAAATCTTGATGTATTTTGATACTTTGACAACGATTTTTCCAGTAGTTTAGAAGAAAACGATGTTTTTTTTTTCTTTGGTCGTCACAGTATGAAAGACAAAAAAATTGCGTTAATATTAATTTTTTTTCGATTTAGATTTGCTGTTTATAGCTGTTTAAGACAATCTTGATGTATTTTGATACTTTGACAACGATTTTTCCAGTAGCTTAGAAGAAAACGATATTTTTTTTTCCTTGGTCGTTACAGTACGATAGAAAAAAAAAGCTGTCAACTCCGTCAATGTTAATTTTTGTTCCATTTAGATTTGCTTTTCATAGCTGTTTAGGACAATCTTGATGTATTTTGATACTTTGACAACGATTTTTCCAGTAGTTTAGAGAAAATGATGTTTTTTTTTCTTTGGTCGTCACAGTATGAAAGACAAAAAAATTGCGTTAATATTAATTTTTTTTCGATTAAGATTGGCTTTTCATAGCTGTTTAAGACAATCTTGATGTATTTTGATACTTTGACAACGATTTTTCCAGTAGTTTAGAAGAAAACGATGTTTTTTTTTTCTTTGGTCGTTACAGTACGAAAAAAAAAAAAAATGCTGTTAACTCCGTCATTATTAATTTTTGTTCCATTTAGATTTGCTTTACAAAGCTGTTTAAGACAATCTTGATGTATTTTGATACTTTGACAACGATTTTTCCAGTAGTTTAGAAGAAAACGATGTTTTTTTTGTCTTTGGTCGTCACAGTATGAAAGACAAAAAAATTGCGTTAATATTAACTTTTTTTTTGATTTAGATTTGCTTTTCATAGCTGTTTAAGACAATCTTGATGTATTTTGATACTTTGACAACGATTTTTCCAGTAGTTTAGAAGAAAACGATGTTTTTTTTTTCTTTGGTCGTCACAGTATGAAAGACAAAAAAATTGCGTTAACATTAATTTTTTTTCGATTTAGATTAGCTTTTCATAGCTTTTTAAGACAATCTTGATGTATTTTGATACTTTGACAACGATTTTTTCAGTAGTTTAGAAGAAAACGATGTTTTTTTTTTCTTTGGTCGTTACAGTACGAAAGAAAAAAAAATGCTGTTAAGTCCGTCAATGTTAATTTTTGTTCGATTTAGATTTGCTTTTCATAGCTGTTTAAGACAATCTTGATGTATTTTGACACTTTGACAACGATTTTTCCAGTAGTTTAGAAATAAACGATGTTTTTTTTTTCTTTGGTCGTTACAGTACGATAGAAAAAAAGCTGTAAACTCCGTCAATGTTAATTATTTTTCGATTTAGATTGGCTTTTCATAGCTGTTTAAGACAATCTTGATGTATTTTGATACTTTGACAACGATTTTTCCAGTAGTTTAGAGAAAACGATGTTTTTTTTTCTTTGGTCATTACAGTATGATTGGAAAAAAATGCTGTTAACTCCGTCATTATTAATTTTTGTTCCATTTAGATTTGCTTTTCATAGCTGTTTAAGACAATCTTGATGTATTTTGATACTTTGACAACGATTTTTCCAGTAGTTTAGAGAAAACGATGTTTTTTTTTCTTTGGTCGTCACAGTATGAAAGACAAAAAAATTGCGATAATATTAATTTTTTTCGATTTAGATTTGCTGTTCATAGCTGTTTAAGACAATCTTGATGTATTTTGATACTTTGACAACGATTTTTCCAGTAGTTTAGAAGAAAACGATGTTTTTTTTTTTTTCTTTGGTCGTTACAGTACGAAAGAAAAAAAAAATGCTGTTAAGTCCGTCAATGTTAATTTTTGTTCGATTTAGATTTGCTTTTCATAGCTGTTTAAGACAATCTTGATGTATTTTGACACTTTGACAACGATTTTTCCAGTAGTTTAGAGAAAACGATGTTTTTTTTTCTTTGGTCGTCACAGTATGAAAGAAAAAAAAATTGCGTTAATATTAATTTTTTTTCGATTTAGATTTGCTTTTCATAGCTGTTTAGGACAATCTTGATGTATTTTGATACTTTGACAACGATTTTTCCAGTAGTTTAGAAGAAAACGATGTTTTTTTTTTTTTCTTTGGTCGTTACAGTACGAAAGAAAAAAAAAATGCTGTTAAGTCCGTCAATGTTAATTTTTGTTCGATTTAGATTTGCTTTTCATAGCTGTTTAAGACAATCTTGATGTATTTTGACACTTTGACAACGATTTTTCCAGTAGTTTAGAAGAAAACGATGTTTTTTTTTTCTTTGGTCGTTACAGTACGATAGAAAAAAAGCTGTAAACTCCGTCAATGTTAATTTTTTTTCGATTTAGATTGGCTTTTCATAGCTGTTTAAGACAATCTTGATGTATTTTGATACTTTGACAACGATTTTTCCAGTAGTTTAGAGAAAACGATGTTTTTTTTTCTTTGGTCGTCACAGTATGAAAGACAAAAAAATTGCGATAATATTAATTTTTTTTCGATTTAGATTTGCTTTTCATAGCTGTTTAGGACAATCTTGATGTATTTTGATACTTTGACAACGATTTTTCCAGTAGTTTAGAAGAAAACGATGTTTTTTTTTTTTTTTTGGTCGTTACAGTACGAAAGAAAAAAAAAATGCTGTTAAGTCCGGCAATGTTAATTTTTGTTCGATTTAGATTTGCTTTTCATAGCTGTTTAAGACAATCTTGATGTATTTTGACACTTTGACAACGATTTTTCCAGTAGTTTAGAAGAAAACGATGTTTTTTTTTTCTTTGATCGTTACAGTACGAAAGAAAAAAAAAAGCTGTCAACTCCGTCAATATTAATTTTTTTTTCGATTTAGATTTGCTTTGCATAGCTGTTTAAGACAATCTTGATGTATTTTGACACTTTGACAACGATTTTTCCAGTAGTTTAGAAGAAATCGATGTTTTTTTTTTCTTTGGTCGTTACAGTACGAAAGAAAAAAAAAATGCTGTTAAGTCCGTCAATGTTAATTTTTGTTCGATTTAGATTTGCTTTTCATAGCTGTTTAAGACAATCTTGATGTATTTTGACACTTTGACAACGATTTTTCCAGTAGTTTAGAAGAAAACGATGTTTTTTTTTTCTTTGGTCGTTACAGTACGAAATAAAAAAAAAATGCTGTTAAGTCCGTCAATGTTAATTTTTGTTCGATTTAGATTTGCTTTTTATAGCTGTTTAAGACAATCTTGATGTATTTTGACACTTTGACAACGATTTTTCCAGTAGTTTAGAGAATACGATGTTTTTTTTCTTTGGTCGTTACAGTACGATAGAAAAAAAAATTGCGTTAATATTAATTTTTTTTCGATTTAGATTTGCTTTTCATAGCTGTTTAAGACAATCTTGATGTATTTTGACACTTTGACAACGATTTTTCCAGTAGTTTAGAAGAAAACGATGTTTTTTTTTTCTTTGGTCATTACAGTACGAAAGAAAAAAAAATGCTGTTAAGTCCGTCAATGTTAATTTTTGTTCGATTTAGATTTGCTTTTCATAGCTGTTTAAGACAATCTTGATGTATTTTGACACTTTGACAACGATTTTTCCAGTAGTTTAGAGAAAACGATGTTTTTTTTTCTTTGGTCGTCACAGTATGAAAGAAAAAAAAATTGCGTTAATATTAATTTTTTTTCGATTTAGATTTGCTTTTCATAGATGTTTAAGACAATCTTGATGTATTTTGACACTTTGACAACGATTTTTCCAGTAGTTTAGAAGAAAACGATGTTTTTTTTTTCTTTGGTCGTTACAGTACGAAATAAAAAAAAAATGCTGTTAAGTCCGTCAATGTTAATTTTTGTTCGATTTAGATTTGCTTTTCATAGCTGTTTAAGACAATCTTGATGTATTTTGACACTTTGACAACGATTTTTCCAGTAGTTTAGAGAAAACGATGTTTTTTTTCTTTGGTCGTTACAGTACGATAGAAAAAAAAATTGCGTTAATATTAATTTTTTTTCGATTTAGATTTGCTTTTCATAGCTGTTTAAGACAATCTTGATGTATTTTGACACTTTGACAACGATTTTTCCAGTAGTTTAGAAGAAAACGATGTTTTTTTTTTCTTTGGTCGTTACAGTACGAAATAAAAAAAAAATGCTGTTAAGTCCGTCAATGTTAATTTTTGTTCGATTTAGATTTGCTTTTCATAGTTGTTTAAGACAATCTTGATGTATTTTGACACTTTGACAACGATTTTTCCAGTAGTTTAGAAATAAACGATGTTTTTTTTTTCTTTGGTCGTTACAGTACGATAGAAAAAAAGCTGTAAACTCCGTCAATGTTAATTTTTTTTCGATTTAGATTGGCTTTTCATAGCTGTTTAAGACAATCTTGATGTATTTTGATACTTTGACAACGATTTTTCCAGTAATTTAGCAGAAAACGATATTTTTTTTTCTTTGGTCATTACAGTATGATTGGAAAAAAATGCTGTTAACTCCGTCATTATTAATTTTTGTTCCATTTAGATTTGCTTTTCATAGCTGTTTAAGACAATCTTGATGTATTTTGATACTTTGACAACGATTTTTCCAGTAGTTTAGAGAAAACGATGTTTTTTTTTCTTTGGTCGTCACAGTATGAAAGACAAAAAAATTGCGATAATATTAATTTTTTTCGATTTAGATTTGCTTTTCATAGCTGTTTAGGACAATCTTGATGTATTTTGATACTTTGACAACGATTTTTCCAGTAGTTTAGAAGAAAACGATGTTTTTTTTTTTTCTTTGGTCGTTACAGTACGAAAGAAAAAAAAAATGCTGTTTAGTCCGTCAATGTTAATTTTTGTTCGATTTAGATTTGCTTTTCATAGCTGTTTAAGACAATCTTGATGTATTTTGACACTTTGACAACGATTTTTCCAGTAGTTTAGAGAAAACGATGTTTTTTTTTCTTTGGTCGTCACAGTATGAAAGAAAAAAAAATTGCGTTAATATTAATTTTTTTTCGATTTAGATTTGCTTTTCATAGCTGTTTAGGACAATCTTGATGTATTTTGATACTTTGACAACGATTTTTCCAGTAGTTTAGAAGAAAACGATGTTTTTTTTTTTTTCTTTGGTTGTTACAGTACGAAAGAAAAAAAAAATGCTGTTAAGTCCGTCAATGTTAATTTTTGTTCGATTTAGATTTGCTTTTCATAGCTGTTTAAGACAATCTTGATGTATTTTGACACTTTGACAACGATTTTTCCAGTAGTTTAGAAGAAAACGATGTTTTTTTTTTCTTTGGTCGTTACAGTACGATAGAAAAAAAGCTGTAAACTCCGTCAATGTTAATTTTTTTTCGATTTAGATTGGCTTTTCATAGCTGTTTAAGACAATCTTGATGTATTTTGATACTTTGACAACGATTTTTCCAGTAGTTTAGAGAAAACGATGTTTTTTTTTCTTTGGTCGTCACAGTATGAAAGACAAAAAAATTGCGATAATATTAATTTTTTTTCGATTTAGATTTGCTTTTCATAGCTGTTTAGGACAATCTTGATGTATTTTGATACTTTGACAACGATTTTTCCAGTAGTTTAGAAGAAAACGATGTTTTTTTTTTTTCTTTGGTCGTTACAGTACGAAAGAAAAAAAAAATGCTGTTAAGTCCGTCAATGTTAATTTTTGTTCGATTTAGATTTGCTTTTCATAGCTGTTTAAGACAATCTTGATGTATTTTGACACTTTGACAACGATTTTTCCAGTAGTTTAGAAGAAAACGATGTTTTTTTTTTCTTTGGTCGTTACAGTACGAAAGAAAAAAAAAAGCTGTCAACTCCGTCAATATTAAATTTGTGTTCGATTTAGATTTGCTTGTCATAGCTGTTTAAGACAATCTTGATGTATTTTGACACTTTGACAACGATTTTTCCAGTAGTTTAGAAGAAAACGATGTTTTTTTTTTCTTTGGTCGTTACATATAAAAGAAAAAAAAATGCTGTTAACTCCGTCAATGTTAATTTTTGTTCGATTTAGATTTGCTTGTCATAGCTGTTTAAGACAATCTTGATGTATTTTGACACTTTGACAACGATTTTTCCAGTAGTTTAGAAGAAATCGATGTTTTTTTTTTCTTTGGTCGTTACAGTATGAAAGAAAAAAAAAAGCGTTAATATTAATTTTTTTTCGAATTAGATTTGCTGTTCATAGCTGCTTAAGACAATCTTGATGTATTTTGATACTTTGACAACGATTTTTCCAGAAGTTTAGAAGAAAACGATGTTTTTTTTCCTTGTTCGTTACAGTACGATAGAAAAAAAAAGCTGTCAACTCCGTCAATGTTAATTTTTTTTCGATTTAGATTGGCTTTTCATAGCTGTTTAAGACAATCTTGATGTATTTTGATACTTTGACAACGATTTTTCCAGTAGTTTAGAGAAAACGATGTTTTTTTTTCTTTGGTCGTTACAGTATGAATGAAAAAAAATGCTGTTAACTTCGTCATTATTAATTTTTGTTCCATTTAGATTTGCTTTTCATAGCTGTTTAGGACAATCTTGATGTATTTTGATACTTTGACAACGATTTTTCCAGTAGTTTAGAGAAAATGATGTTTTTTTTTCTTTGGTCGTCACAGTATGAAAGACAAAAAAATTGCGTTAATATTAATTTTTTGTTCCATTTAGATTTGCTTTTCATAGCTGTTTAAGACAATCTTGATGTATTTTGACACTTTGACAACGATTTTTCCAGTAGTTTAGAAGAAAACGATGTTTTTTTTTTCTTTGGTCGTTATAGTACGATAGAAAAAAAACGTTGTCAACTCCGTCAATGTTAATTTTTTTTCGATTTAGATTGGCTTTTCATAGCTGTTTAAGACAATCTTGATGTATTTTGATACTTTGACAACGATTTTTCCAGTAGTTTAGAGAAAACGATGTTTTTTTTTCTTTGGTCGTCACAGTATGAAAGAAAAAAAAATTGCGTCAATATTAATTTTTTTTCGATTTAGATTAGCTTTTCATAGCTGTTTAAGACAATCTTGATGTATTTTGACACTTTGACAACGATTTTTCCAGTAGTTTAGAAGAAAACGATTATTTTTTTTTCTTTGGTCGTCACAGTATGAAAGACAAAAAAATTGCGTTAATATTAATTTTTTTTCGATTTAGATTAGCTTTTCATAGCTGTTTAAGACAATCTTGATGTATTTTGATACTTTGACAACGATTTTTCCAGTAGTTTAGAGAAAACGATGTTTTTTTTTCTGTGGTCGTCACAGTATGAAAGGCAAAAAAATTGCGATAATATTAATTTTTTTTCGATTTAGATTTGCTTTTCATAGCTGTTTAAGACAATCTTGATGTATTTTGATACTTTGACAACGATTTTTCCAGTAGTTTAGAGAAAACGATGTTTTTTTTTCTTTGGTCGTCACAGTATGAAAGACAAAAAAATTGCGATAATATTAATTTTTTTTCGATTTAGATTTGCTTTTCATAGCTGTTTAAGACAATCTTGATGTATTTTGATACTTTAACAACGATTTTTCCAGTAGTTTAGAAGAAAACGATGTTTTTTTTTTCTTTGGTCGTTACAGTACGAAAGAAAAAAAAAATGCTGTTAAGTCCGTCAATGTTAATTTTTGTTCGATTTAGATTTGCTTTTCATAGCTGTTTAAGACAATCTTGATGTATTTTGACACTTTGACAACGATTTTTCCAGTAGTTTAGAGAAAACGATGTTTTTTTTTCTTTGGTCGTTACAGTATGATTGGAAAAAAATGCTGTTAACTCCGTCATTATTAATTTTTGTTCCATTTAGATTTGCTTTTCATAGCTGTTTAAGACAATCTTGATGTATTTTGACACTTTGACAACGATTTTTCCAGTAGTTTAGAAGAAAACGATGTTTTTTTTTTTCTTTGGTCGTTACAGTACGAATGAAAAAAAAAAGCTGTCAACTCCGTCAATGTTAATTTTTTTTCGATTTAGATTAGCTTTTCATAAAACGATGTTTTTTTTCTTTGGTCGTTACAGTACGAAAGATAAAAAAATTTCGTTAATATTGATTTTTTTTTAATAAGATTGGCTTTTCCATTTTTCCAGTAGTTTAGAAGAAAACGATGTTTTTTTTTCTTTGGTCGTTACAGTACGATAGAAAAAAAAAATCTGTTAACTTCGTCAATGTTATTTTTTTTACGATTTAGATTGGCTTTTCATAGCTGTTTTAGACAATCTTGATGTATTTTGACACTTTGACAACGATTTTTCCAGTAGTTTAGAAGAAAACGATGTTTTTTTTTCTTTGGTCGTTACAGTACGAAAGAAAAAAAAATGCTGTTAACTCCGTCATTATTAATTTTTGTTCCATTTAGATTTGCTTTTCATAGCTGTTTAAGACAATCTTGATGTATTTTGATACTTTGACAACGATTTTTCCAGTAGTTTAGAGAAAACGATGTTTTTTTTTCTGTGGTCGTCACAGTATGAAAGGAAAAAAAAATTGCGTTAATATTAATTTTTTTTCGATTTAGATTTGCTTTTCATAGCTGTTTAAGACAATCTTGATGTATTTTGATACTTTGACAACGATTTTTCCAGTAGTTTAGAGAAAACGATGTTTTTTTTTCTGTGGTCGTCACAGTATGAAAGACAAAAAAATTGCGTAATATTAAATTTTTTCGATTAGATTTGCTTTTCATAGCTGTTTAAGACAATCTTGATGTATTTTGATACTTTGACAACGATTTTTCCAGTAGTTTAGAAGAAAACGATGTTTTTTTTTTCTTTGGTCGTTATAGTACGATAGAAAAAAAAAGCTGTCAACTCCGTCATTGTTAATTTTTTTTCGATTTAGATTGGCTTTTCATAAAACGATGTTTTTTATCTTTGGTCGTTACAGTACGAAAGATAAAAAAATTTCGTTAATATTGATTTTTTTTTAATAAGATTGGCTTTTCCATTTTTCCAGTAGTTTAGAAGAAAACGATGTTTTTTTTCTTTGGTCGTTACAGTACGAAAGAAAAAAAAATGCTGTTAACTCCGTCATTATTAATTTTTGTTCCATTTAGATTTGCTTTTCATAGCTGTTTAAGACATCTTGATGTATTTTGATACTTTGACAACGATTTTTCCAGTAGTTTAGAGAAAACGATGTTTTTTTTCTGTGGTCGTTACAGTATGATTGGAAAAAAATGCTGTTAACTCCGTCATTATTAATTTTTTTTAAATTTAGATTTGCTTTTCATAGCTGTTTAGGACAATCTTGATGTATTTTGATACTTTGACAACGATTTTTCCAGTAGTTTAGAAGAAAACGATGTTTTTTTTTTCTTTGGTCGTTACAGTACGAAAGAAAAAAAAAAGCTGTCAACTCCGTCAATGTTAATTTTTTTTCGATTTAGATTGGCTTTTCAAAAAACGATGTTTTTTTTCTTTTGTCGTTACAGTACGAAAGATTAAAAAATTTCGTTAATATTGATTTTTTTTTAATAAGATTGGCTTTTCCATTTTTCCAGTAGTTTAGAAGAAAACGATGTTTTTTTTTCTTTGGTCGTTACAGTACGAAAGAAAAAAAAATGCTGTTAACTCCGTCATTATTAATTTTTGTTCCATTTAGATTTGCTTTTCATAGCTGTTTAAGACAATCTTGATGTATTTTGATACTTTGACAACGATTTTTCCAGTAGTTTAGAAAAAACGATGTTTTTTTTTCTGTGGTCGTCACAGTATGAAAGACAAAAAAATTGCGTAATATTAAATTTTTTTCGATTAGATTTGCTTTTCATAGCTGTTTAAGACAATCTTGATGTATTTTGATACTTTGACAACGATTTTTCCAGTAGTTTAGAGAAAACGATGTTTTTTTTTTCTTTGGTCGTCACAGTATGAAAGGCAAAAAAATTGCGTTAATATTAATTGTTTTTCGATTTAGATTAGCTTTTCATAGCTGTTTAAGACAATCTTGATGTATTTTGATACTTTGACAACGATTTTTCCAGTAGTTTAGAAGAAAACGATGTTTTTTTTTTCTTTGGTCGTCAAAGTACGAAAGAAAAAAAAATGCTGTTAAATCCGTCAATGTTAATTTTTTTTCGATTTAGATTTGCTTTTCATAGCTGTTTAAGACAATCTTGATGTATTTTGACACTTTGACAACGATTTTTCCAGTAGTTTAGAAGAAAACGATGTTTTTTTTTTCTTTGGTCGTTATAGTACGATAGAAAAAAAAAGCTCTCAACTCCGTCATTGTTAATTTTTTTTCGATTAAGATTGGCTTTTCATAAAACGATGTTTTTTTTCTTTGGTCGTTACAGTACGAAAGATAAAAAAATTTCGTTAATATTGATTTTTTTTTAATAAGATTGGCTTTTCCATTTTTCCAGTAGTTTAGAAGAAAACGATGTTTTTTTTTCTTTGGTCGTTACAGTACGAAAGAAAAAAAAATGCTGTTAACTCCGTCATTATTAATTTTTGTTCCATTTAGATTTGCTTTTCATAGCTGTTTAAGACAATCTTGATGTATTTTGATACTTTGACAACGATTTTTCCAGTAGTTTAGCGAAAACGATGTTTTTTTTCTGTGGTCGTTACAGTATGATTGAAAAAAATGCTGTTAACTCCGTCATTATTAATTTTTGTTCCATTTAGATTTGCTTTTCATAGCTGTTTAGGACAATCTTGATGTATTTTGATACTTTGACAACGATTTTTCCAGTAGTTTAGAAGAAAACGATGTTTTTTTTTTCTTTGGTCGTTACAGTACGAAAGAAAAAAAAAAGCTGTCAACTCCGTCAATGTTAATTTTTTTTCGATTTAGATTGGCTTTTCATAAAACGATGTTTTTTTTCTTTGGTCGTTACAGTACGAAAGATAAAAAAATTTCGTTAATATTGATTTTTTTTTAATAAGATTGGCTTTTCCATTTTTCCAGTAGTTTAGAAGAAAACGATGTTTTTTTTTCTTTGGTCGTTACAGTACGAAAGAAAAAAAAATGCTGTTAACTCCGTCATTATTAATTTTTGTTCCATTTAGATTTGCTTTTCATAGCTGTTTAAGACAATCTTGATGTATTTTGATACTTTGACAACGATTTTTCCAGTAGTTTAGAGAAAACGATGTTTTTTTTTCTGTGGTCGTCACAGTATGAAAGACAAAAAAATTGCGTTAATATTAATTTTTTTTCGATTTAGATTTGCTTTTCATAGCTGTTTAAGACAATCTTGATGTATTTTGATACTTTGACAACGATTTTTCCAGTAGTTTAGAGAAAACGATGTTTTTTTTTCTGTGGTCGTCACAGTATGAAAGACAAAAAAATTGCGTAATATTAAATTTTTTTCGATTAGATTTGCTTTTCATAGCTGTTTAAGACAATCTTGATGTATTTTGATACTTTGACAACGATTTTTCCAGTAGTTTAGAGAAAACGATGTTTTTTTTTTCTTTGGTCGTCACAGTATGAAAGACAAAAAAATTGCGTTAATATTAATTTTTTTTCGATTTAGATTAGCTTTTCATAGCTGTTTAAGACAATCTTGATGTATTTTGATACTTTGACAACGATTTTTCCAGTAGTTTAGAGAAAACGCTGTTTTTTTTTCTTTGGTCGTTACAGTATGATTGGAAAAAATGCTGTTAACTCCGTCATTATTAATTTTTGTTACATTTAGATTTGCTTTTCATAGCTGTTTAAGACAATCTTGATGTATTTTGACACTTTGAAAAACGATTTTTCCAGTAGTTTAGAAGAAAACGATGTTTTTTTTTCTTTGGTCGTTACAGTACGAAAGTTAAAAAATTTCGTTAATATTAATTTTTTTTTAATAAGATTGGCTTTTCAATTTTTCCAGTAGTTTAGAAGAAAACGATGTTTTTTTTTTCTTTGGTCGTTACAGTACGATAGAAAAAAAAAATCTGTTATCTCCGTCAATTATAATTTGTTTTCGATTTAGATTGGCTTTTCATAGCTGTTTAAAACAATCTTGATGTATTTTGACACTTTGACAACGATTTTTCCAATAGTTTAGAAGAAATCGATGTTTTTTTTTTCTTAGGTCGTTACAGTATGATAAAAAAAAAAGCTGTTATCTCCGTCAATTATAATTTGTTTTCGATTTAGATTGGCTTTTCATAGCTGTTTAAGACAATCTTGATGTATTTTGATACTTTGACAACGATTTTACCAGTAGTTTAGAAGAAAACGATGTTTTTTTTTTCTTTGGTCGTTACAGTACGAAAGAAAAAAAAAAGCTGTCAACTCCGTCAATGTTAATTTTTTTTCGATTTAGATTGGCTTTTCATAAAACGATGTTTTTTTTCATTGGTCGTTACAGTACGAAAGATAAAAAAATTTCGTTAATATTGATTTTTTTTTAATAAGATTGGCTTTTCCATTTTTCCAGTAGTTTAGAAGAAAACGATGTTTTTTTTTCTTTGGTCGTTACAGTACGATAGAAAAAAAAAATCTGTTAACTTCGTCAATGTTATTTTTTTTACGATTTAGATTTGCTTTTCATAGCTGTTTTAGACAATCTTGATGTATTTTGACACTTTGACAACGATTTTTCCAGTATTTTAGAAGAAAACGATGTTTTTTTTTCTTTGGTCGTTACAGTACGAAAGAAAAAAAAATGCTGTTAACTCCGTCATTATTAATTTTTGTTCCATTTAGATTTGCTTTTCATAGCTGTTTAAGACAATCTTGATGTATTTTGATACTTTGACAACGATTTTTCCAGTAGTTTAGAGAAAACGATGTTTTTTTTTCTGTGGTCGTCACAGTATGAAAGACAAAAAAATTGCGTTAATATTAATTTTTTTTCGATTTAGATTTGCTTTTCATAGCTGTTTAAGACAATCTTGATGTATTTTGATACTTTGACAACGATTTTTCCAGTAGTTTAGAGAAAACGATGTTTTTTTTTCTGTGGTCGTCACAGTATGAAAGACAAAAAAATTGCGTAATATTAAATTTTTTTCGATTAGATTTGCTTTTCATAGCTGTTTAAGACAATCTTGATGTATTTTGATACTTTGACAACGATTTTTCCAGTAGTTTAGAAGAAAACGATGTTTTTTTTTTCTTTGGTCGTTATAGTACGATAGAAAAAAAAAGCTGTCAACTCCGTCATTGTTAATTTTTTTTCGATTTAGATTGGCTTTTCATAAAACGATGTTTTTTTTCTTTGGACGTTACAGTACGAAAGATAAAAAAATTTCGTTAATATTGATTTTTTTTTAATAAGATTGGCTTTTCCATTTTTCCAGTAGTTTAGAAGAAAACGATGTTTTTTTTTCTTTGGTCGTTACAGTACGAAAGAAAAAAAAATGCTGTTAACTCCGTCATTATTAATTTTTGTTCCATTTAGATTTGCTTTTCATAGCTGTTTAAGACAATCTTGATGTATTTTGATACTTTGACAACGATTTTTCCAGTAGTTTAGAGAAAACGATGTTTTTTTTCTGTGGTCGTTACAGTATGATTGGAAAAAAATGCTGTTAACTCCGTCATTATTAATTTTTTTTAAATTTAGATTTGCTTTTCATAGCTGTTTAGGACAATCTTGATGTATTTTGATACTTTGACAACGATTTTTCCAGTAGTTTAGAAGAAAACGATGTTTTTTTTTTCTTTGGTCGTTACAGTACGAAAGAAAAAAAAAAGCTGTCAACTCCGTCAATGTTAATTTTTTTTCGATTTAGATTGGCTTTTCATAAAACGATGTTTTTTTTCTTTTGTCGTTACAGTACGAAAGATTAAAAAATTTCGTTAATATTGATTTTTTTTTAATAAGATTGGCTTTTCCATTTTTCCAGTAGTTTAGAAGAAAACGATGTTTTTTTTTCTTTGGTCGTTACAGTACGAAAGAAAAAAAAATGCTGTTAACTCCGTCATTATTAATTTTTGTTCCATTTAGATTTGCTTTTCATAGCTGTTTAAGACAATCTTGATGTATTTTGATACTTTGACAACGATTTTTCCAGTAGTTTATAGAAAACGATGTTTTTTTTTCTGTGGTCGTCACAGTATGAAAGACAAAAAAATTGCGTTAATATTAATTTTTTTTCGATTTAGATTTGCTTTTCATAGCTGTTTAAGACAATCTTGATGTATTTTGATACTTTGACAACGATTTTTCCAGTAGTTTAGAGAAAACGATGTTTTTTTTTCTGTGGTCGTCACAGTATGAAAGACAAAAAAATTGCGTAATATTAAATTTTTTTCGATTAGATTTGCTTTTCATAGCTGTTTAAGACAATCTTGATGTATTTTGATACTTTGACAACGATTTTTCCAGTAGTTTAGAGAAAACGATGTTTTTTTTTTCTTTGGTCGTCACAGTATGAAAGACAAAAAAATTGCGTTAATATTAATTTTTTTTCGATTTAGATTAGCTTTTCATAGCTGTTTAAGACAATCTTGATGTATTTTGATACTTTGACAACGATTTTTCCAGTAGTTTAGAAGAAAACGATGTTTTTTTTTTCTTTGGTCGTCAAAGTACGATAGAAAAAAAAATGCTGTTAAATCCGTCAATGTTAATTTTTTTTCGATTTAGATTTGCTTTTCATAGCTGTTTAAGACAATCTTGATGTATTTTGACACTTTGACAACGATTTTTCCAGTAGTTTAGAAGAAAACGATGTTTTTTTTTTCTTTGGTCGTTACAGTACGAAAGAAAAAAAAAAGCTGTCAACTCCGTCAATGTTAATTTTTTTTCGATTTAGATTGGCTTTTCATAAAACGATGTTTTTTTTCTTTGGTCGTTACAGTACGAAAGATAAAAAAATTTCGTTAATATTGATTTTTTTTTAATAAGATTGGCTTTTCCATTTTTCCAGTAGTTTAGAAGAAAACGATGTTTTTTTTTCTTTGGTCGTTACAGTACGAAAGAAAAAAAAATGCTGTTAACTCCGTCATTATTAATTTTTGTTCCATTTAGATTTGCTTTTCATAGCTGTTTAAGACAATCTTGATGTATTTTGATACTTTGACAACGATTTTTCCAGTAGTTTAGAGAAAACGATGTTTTTTTTTCTGTGGTCGTCACAGTATGAAAGACAAAAAAATTGCGTTAATATTAATTTTTTTTCGATTTAGATTTGCTTTTCATAGCTGTTTAAGACAATCTTGATGTATTTTGATACTTTGACAACGATTTTTCCAGTAGTTTAGAGAAAATGATGTTTTTTTTTCTGTGGTCGTCACAGTATGAAAGACAAAAAAATTGCGTAATATTAAATTTTTTTCGATTAGATTTGCTTTTCATAGCTGTTTAAGATAATCTTGATGTATTTTGATACTTTGACAACGATTTTTCCAGTAGTTTAGAGAAAACGATGTTTTTTTTTTCTTTGGTCGTCACAGTATGAAAGACAAAAAAATTGCGTTAATATTAATTTTTTTTCGATTTAGATTGGCTTTTCATAGCTGTTTAAGACAATCTTGATGTATTTTGATACTTTGACAACGATTTTTCCAGTAGTTTAGAGAAAACGCTGTTTTTTTTTCTTTGGTCGTTACAGTATGATTGGAAAAAATGCTGTTAACTCCGTCATTATTAATTTTTGTTACATTTAGATTTGCTTTTCATAGCTGTTTAAGACAATCTTGATGTATTTTGACACTTTGAAAAACGATTTTTCCAGTAGTTTAGAAGAAAACGATGTTTTTTTTTCTTTGGTCGTTACAGTACGAAAGTTTAAAAATTTCGTTAATACTAATTTTTTTTTAATAAGATTGGCTTTTCAATTTTTCCAGTAGTTTAGAAGAAAACGATGTTTTTTTTTTCTTTGGTCGTTACAGTACGATAGAAAAAAAAAATCTGTTATCTCCGTCAATTATAATTTGTTTTCGATTTAGATTGGCTTTTCATAGCTGTTTAAGACAATCTTGATGTATTTTGATACTTTGACAACGATTTTTCCAGTAGTTTAGAAGAAAACGATGTTTTTTTTTCTTTGGTCGTTACAGTACGAAAGAAAAAAAAAAGCTGTCAACTCCGTCAATGTTAATTTTTTTTCGATTTAGATTGGCTTTTCATAAAACGATGTTTTTTTTCATTGGTCGTTCCAGTACGAAAGATAAAAAAATTTCGTTAATATTGATTTTTTTTTAATAAGATTGGCTTTTCCATTTTTCCAGTAGTTTAGAAGAAAACGATGTTTTTTTTTCTTTGGTCGTTACAGTACGAAAGAAAAAAAAATGCTGTTAACTTCGTCAATGTTATTTTTTTTTTCGATTTAGATTTGCTTTTCATAGCTGTTTTAGACAATCTTGATGTATTTTGACACTTTGAAAAACGATTTTTCCAGTAGTTTAGAAGAAAACGATGTTTTTTTTTCTTTGGAAAGTTAAAAAATTTCGTTAATATTAATTTTTTTTTAATAAGATTGGCTTTTCAATTTTTCCAGTAGTTTAGAAGAAAACGATGTTTTTTTTTTCTTTGGTCGTTACAGTACGATAGAAAAAAAAAATCTGTTATCTCCGTCAATTATAATTTTTTTTCGATTTAGATTGGCTTTTCATAGCTGTTTAAAACAATCTTGATGTATTTTGACAATTTGACAACGATTTTTCCAGTAGTTTAGAAGAAATCGATGTTTTTTTTTCTTAGGTCGTTACAGTATGATAAAAAAAAAAGCTGTTATCTCCGTCAATTATAATTTGTTTTCGATTTAGATTGGCTTTTCATAGCTGTTTAAGACAATCTTGATGTATTTTGATACTTTGACAACGATTTTTCCAGTAGTTTAGAGAAAATGATGTTTTTTTTTCTTTGGTCGTCACAGTATGAAAGACAAAAAAATTGCGTTAATATTTATTTTTTTTCGATTTATATTGGCTTTTCATAGCTGTTTAAGACAATCTTGATGTATTTTGATACTTTGACAACCATTTTCCAATAGTTTAGAAGAAAACGATGTTTTTTTTTTTTCTTTGGTCGTTACAGTACGATAGAAAAAAAAAGCTGTTATCTCCGTCAACTATAATTTGTTTTCGATTTGCTTTTCATAGCTGTTTAAGACAATCTTGATGTATTTTGATACTTTGACAACGATTTTTCCAGTAGTTTAGAAGAAAACGATGTTTTTTTTTTTTTGGTCGTTACAGTATTATAAAAAAAAAAAGCTGTTATCTCCGTCAATTATAATTTTTGTTCCATTTAGATTTGCTTTTCATAGCTGTTTAAGACAATCTTGATTTATTTTGATACTTTGACAACGATTTTTCCAGTAGTTTAGAGAAAACGATGTTTTTTTATCTGTGGTCGTCACAGTATGAAAGACAAAAAAATTGCGTTAATATTAATTTTTTTTCGATTTAGATTTGCTTTTCATAGCTGTTTAAGACAATAATTTAATTTAATAATAAAATTTTTCCAGTAGTTTAGAGAAAACGATGTTTTTTTTTCCTTGGTCGTTACAGTACGAAAGAAAAATAAATTCTGTTATCTCCGTCAATATTAATTTTTTTTCGATTTATATTTGCTTTTCATAGCTATTTAAGACAATCTTGATGTATTTTGATACTTTGACAACGATTTTTCCAGTAATTTAGCAGAAAACGATGTTTTTTTTCCTTGGTCGTCACAGTACGATAGAAAAACAAATGCTGTTATCTACGTCAATATTAATTTTTTTTCGAATTAGATTGGCTTTTCATAGCTGTTTAAGACAATCTTGATGTATTTTGATACTTTGACAACGATTTTTCCAGTAGTTTAGAGAAAACGATGTTTTTTTTTTCTTTGGTCGTCACAGTATGAAAGACAAAAAAATTGCGTTAATATTAATTTTTTTTCGATTTAGATTTGCTGTTCATAGCTGTTTAAGACAATCTTGATGTATTTTGATACTTTGACAACGATTTTTCCAGTAGCTTAGAAGAAAACGATGTATTTTTTTTCTTTGGTCGTTACAGTACGATAGAAAAAAAAAAATCTGTTATCTCCGTCAATTATAATTTGTTTTCGATTTAGATTTGCTGTTCATAGCTGTTTAAGACAATCTTGATGTATTTTGACACTTTGACAACGATTTTTCCAGTAGTTTAGAGAAAACGATGTTTTTTTTTCTTTGGTCGTCACAGTATGAAAGACAAAAAAATTGCGTTAATATTAATTTTTTTTCGATTTAGATTAGCTTTTCATAGCTGTTTAAGACAATCTTGATGTATTTTGATACTTTGACAACGATTTTTCCAGTAGTTTAGAAGAAAACGATGTTTTTTTTTTCTTTGGTCGTCACAGTACGAAAGAAAAAAAAATGCTGTTAAGTCCGTCAATGTTAATTTTTGTTCGATTTAGATTTGCTTTTCATAGCTGTTTAAGACAATCTTGATGTATTTTGACACTTTGAAAAACGATTTTTCCAGTAGTTTAGAAGAAAACGATGTTTTTTTTTCTTTGGTCGTTACAGTACGAAAGTTAAAAAATTTCGTTAATATTAATTTTTTTTTAATAAGATTGGCTTTTCAATTTTTCCAGTAGTTTAGAAGAAAACGATGTTTTTTTTTTCTTTGGTCGTTATAGTACGATAGAAAAAAAAAGCTGTCAACTCCGTCAATGTTAATTTTTTTTCGATTTAGATTTGCTTTTCATAGCTGTTTAAGACAATCTTGATGTATTTTGATACTTTGACAACGATTTTTCCAGTAGTTTAGAGAAAACGCTGTTTTTTTTTCTTTGGTCGTTACAGTATGATTGGAAAAAATGCTGTTAACTCCGTCATTATTAATTTTTGTTACATTTAGATTTGCTTTTCATAGCTGTTTAAGACAATCTTGATGTATTTTGACACTTTGACAACGATTTTTCCAGTAGTTTAGAAGAAAACGATGTTTTTTTTTTCTTTGGTCGTTACAGTACGAAAGAAAAAAAAAGCTGTCAACTCCGTCAATGTTAATTTTTTTTCGATTTAGATTGGCTTTTCATAAAACGATGTATTTTTTCATTGGTCGTTACAGTACGAAAGATAAAAAAATTTCGTTAATATTGATTTTTTTTTAATAAGATTGGCTTTTCCATTTTTCCAGTAGTTTAGAAGAAAACGATGTTTTTTTTTCTTTGGTCGTTACAGTACGAAAGAAAAAAAAATGCTGTTAACTTCGTCAATGTTATTTTTTTTTTCGATTTAGATTTGCTTTTCATAGCTGTTTTAGACAATCTTGATGTATTTTGACACTTTGAAAAACGATTTTTCCAGTAGTTTAGAAGAAAACGATGTTTTTTTTTCTTTGGTCGTTACAGTACGAAAGTTAAAAAATTTCGTTAATATTAATTTTTTTTAATAAGATTGGCTTTTCCATTTTTCCAGTAGTTTAGAAGAAAACGATGTTTTTTTTTCTTTGGTCGTTACAGTACGATAGAAAAAAAAAATCTGTTATCTCCGTCAATTATAATTTGTTTTCGATTTAAATTGGCTTTTCATAGCTGTTTAAAACAATCTTGATGTATTTTGATACTTTGACAACGATTTTTCCAGTAGTTTAGAAGAAATCGATGTTTTTTTTTTCTTAGGTCGTTACAGTATGATAAAAAAAAAAGCTGTTATCTCCGTCAATTATAATTTGTTTTCGATTTAGATTGGCTTTTCATAGCTGTTTAAGACAATCTTGATGTATTTTGATACTTTGACAATGATTTTTCCAGTAGTTTAGAGAAAACGATGTTTTTTTTTTCTTTGGTCGTTACAGTCTGAATGGAAAAAAATGCTGTTAACTCCGTCATTATTAATTTTTGTTCCATTTAGATTTGCTTTTCATAGCTGTTTAGGACAATCTTGATGTATTTTGATACTTTGACAACGATTTTTCCAGTAGTTAAGAGAAAACGATGTTTTTTTTTCCTTGGTCGTTACAGTACGAAAGAAAAATAAATGCTGTTATCTCCGTCAATATTAATTTGTTTTCGATTTAAATTGGCTTTTCATAGCTGTTTAAAACAATCTTGATGTATTTTGACACTTTGACAACGATTTTTCCAGTAGTTTAGAAGAAATCGATGTTTTTTTTTCTTAGGTCGTTACAGTATGATAAAAAAAAAAAGCTGTTATCTCCGTCAATTATAATTTGTTTTCGATTTAGATTGGCTTTTCATAGCTGTTTAAGACAATCTTGATGTATTTTGATACTTTGACAACGATTTTTCCAGTAGTTTAGAGAAAACGATGTTTTTTTTTTCTTTGGTCGTTACAGTCTGAATGGAAAAAAATGCTGTTAACTCCGTCATTATTAATTTTTGTTCCATTTAGATTTGCTTTTCATAGCTGTTTAGGACAATCTTGATGTATTTTGATACTTTGACAACGATTTTTCCAGTAGTTTAGAGAAAATGATGTTTTTTTTTCTTTGGTCGTCACAGTATGAAAGACAAAAAAATTGCGTTAATATTTATTTTTTTTCGATTTATATTGGCTTTTCATAGCTGTTTAAGACAATCTTGATGTATTTTGATACTTTGACAACGATTTTTCCAGTAGTTAAGAGAAAACGATGTTTTTTTTTCCTTGGTCGTTACAGTACGAAAGAAAAATAAATGCTGTTATCTCCGTCAATATTAATTTTTTTTCGATTTATATTTGCTTTTCATAGCTGTTTAGGACAATCTTGATGTATTTTGATACTTTGACAACGATTTTTCCAGTAATTTAGCAGAAAACGATGTTTTTTTTCCTTGGTCGTCACAGTACGATAGAAAAACAAATGCTGTTATCTACGTCAATATTAATTTTTTTTCGATTTAGATTTGCTTTTCATAGCTGTTTAAGACAATCTTGATGTATTTTGATACTTTGACAACGATTTTTCCAGTAGTTTAGAGAAAACGATGTTTTTTTTTTCTTTGGTCGTCACAGTATGAAAGACAAAAAAATTGCGTTAATATTAATTTTTTTTCGATTTAGATTTGCTGTTCATAGCTGTTTAAGACAATCTTGATGTATTTTGATACTTTGACAACGATTTTTCCAGTAGCTTAGAAGAAAACGATGTTTTTTTTTTCTTAGGTCGTTACAGTATGATAAAAAAAAAAAGCTGTTATCTCCGTCAATTATAATTTGTTTTCGATTTAGATTGGCTTTTCATAGCTGTTTAAGACAATCTTGATGTATTTTGATACTTTGACAACGATTTTTCCAGTAGTTTAGAGAAAACGATGTTTTTTTTTTCTTTGGTCGTTACAGTCTGAATGGAAAAAAATGCTGTTAACTCCGTCATTATTAATTTTTGTTCCATTTAGATTTGCTTTTCATAGCTGTTTAGGACAATCTTGATGTATTTTGATACTTTGACAACGATTTTTCCAGTAGTTTAGAGAAAATGATGTTTTTTTTTCTTTGGTCGTCACAGTATGAAAGACAAAAAAATTGCGTTAATATTTATTTTTTTTCGATTTATATTGGCTTTTCATAGCTGTTTAAGACAATCTTGATGTATTTTGATACTTTGACAACGATTTTTCCAGTAGTTAAGAGAAAACGATGTTTTTTTTTCCTTGGTCGTTACAGTACGAAAGAAAAATAAATGCTGTTATCTCCGTCAATATTAATTTTTTTTCGATTTATATTTGCTTTTCATAGCTGTTTAAAACAATCTTGATGTATTTTGACACTTTAACAACGATTTTTCCAGTAGTTTAGAAGAAATCGATGTTTTTTTTTTCTTAGGTCGTTACAGTATGATAAAAAAAAAAGCTGTTATCTCCGTCAATTATAATTTGTTTTCGATTTAGATTGGCTTTTCATAGCTGTTTAAGACAATCTTGATGTATTTTGATACTTTGACAACGATTTTTCCAGTAGTTTAGAGAAAACGATGTTTTTTTTTTTTTGGTCGTTACAGTCTGAATGGAAAAAAATGCTGTTAACTCCGTCATTATTAATTTTTGTTCCATTTAGATTTGCTTTTCATAGCTGTTTAGGACAATCTTGATGTATTTTGATACTTTGACAACGATTTTCCAGTAGTTTAGAGAAAATGATGTTTTTTATTATTTGGTCGTCACAGTATGAAAGACAAAAAAATTGCGTTAATATTAATTTTTTTTCGATTTAGATTGGCTTTTCATAGCTGTTTAAGACAATCTTGATGTATTTTGATACTTTGACAACGATTTTTCCAGTAGTTTAGAAGAAAACGATGTTTTTTTTTTCTTTGGTCGTTACAGTACGATAGAAAAAAAAAGCTGTTATCTCCGTCAACTATAATTTGTTTTCGATTTAGATTTGCTTTTCATAGCTGTTTAAGACAATCTTGATGTATTTTGATACTTTGACAACGATTTTTCCAGTAGTTTAGAAGAAAACGATGTTTTTTTTTTCTTAGGTCGTTACAGTATGATAAAAAAAAAAGCTGTTATCTCCGTCAATTATAATTTGTTTTCGATTTAGATTGGCTTTTCATAGCTGTTTAAGACAATCTTGATGTATTTTGATACTTTGACAACGATTTTTCCAGTAGTTTAGAGAAAACGATGTTTTTTTTTTCTTTGGTCGTTACAGTCTGAATGGAAAAAAATGCTGTTAACTCCGTCATTATTAATTTTTGTTCCATTTAGATTTGCTTTTCATAGCTGTTTAGGACAATCTTGATGTATTTTGATACTTTGACAACGATTTTTCCAGTAGTTTAGAGAAAATGATGTTTTTTTTTCTTTGGTCGTCACAGTATGAAAGACAAAAAAATTGCGTTAATATTAATTTTTTTTCGATTTAGATTGGCTTTTCATAGCTGTTTAAGACAATCTTGATGTATTTTGATACTTTGACAACGATTTTTCCAGTAATTTAGCAGAAAACGATGTTTTTTTTTTCTTTGGTCGTTACAGTACGAAAGAAAAAAAAATGCTGTTAACTCCGTCATTATTATTTTTTGTTCCATTTAGATTTGCTTTTCATAGCTGTTTAAGACAATCTTGATTTATTTTGATACTTTGACAACGATTTTTCCAGTAGTTTAGAGAAAACGATGTTTTTTTATCTGTGGTCGTCACAGTATGAAAGACAAAAAAATTGCGTTAATATTAATTTTTTTTCGATTTAGATTTGCTTTTCATAGCTGTTTAAGACAATAATTTAATTTAATAATAAAATTTTTCCAGTAGTTTAGAGAAAACGATGTTTTTTTTTCCTTGGTCGTTACAGTACGAAAGAAAAATAAATGCTGTTATCTCCGTCAATATTAATTTTTTTTTCGAATTAGATTGGCTTTTCATAGCTGTTTAAGACAATCTTGATGTATTTTGATACTTTGACAACGATTTTTCCAGTAATTTAGCAGAAAACGATGTTTTTTTTCTTTGGTCGTCACAGTACGATAGAAAAACAAATGCTGTTATCTACGTCAATATTAATTTTTTTTCGATTTAGATTTGCTTTTCATAGCTGTTTAAGACAATCTTGATGTATTTTGATACTTTGACAACGATTTTTCCAGTAATTTAGCAGAAAACGATGTTTTTTTTTTCTTTGGTCGTTACAGTACGAAAGAAAAAAAAATGCTGTTAACTCCGTCATTATTATTTTTTGTTCCATTTAGATTTGCTTTTCATAGCTGTTTAGGACAATCTTGATGTATTTTGATACTTTGACAACGATTTTCCAGTAGTTTAGAGAAAATGATGTTTTTTATTATTTGGTCGTCACAGTATGAAAGACAAAAAAATTGCGTTAATATTAATTTTTTTTCGATTTAGATTGGCTTTTCATAGCTGTTTAAGACAATCTTGATGTATTTTGATACTTTGACAACGATTTTTCCAGTAGTTTAGAAGAAAACGATGTTTTTTTTTTCTTTGGTCGTTACAGTACGATAGAAAAAAAAAGCTGTTATCTCCGTCAACTATAATTTGTTTTCGATTTAGATTTGCTTTTCATAGCTGTTTAAGACAATCTTGATGTATTTTGATACTTTGACAACGATTTTTCCAGTAGTTTAGAAGAAAACGATGTTTTTTTTTTCTTAGGTCGTTACAGTATGATAAAAAAAAAAAGCTGTTATCTCCGTCAATTATAATTTGTTTTCGATTTAGATTGGCTTTTCATAGCTGTTTAAGACAATCTTGATGTATTTTGATACTTTGACAACGATTTTTCCAGTAGTTTAGAGAAAACGATGTTTTTTTTTTCTTTGGTCGTTACAGTCTGAATGGAAAAAAATGCTGTTAACTCCGTCATTATTAATTTTTGTTCCATTTAGATTTGCTTTTCATAGCTGTTTAGGACAATCTTGATGTATTTTGATACTTTGACAACGATTTTTCCAGTAGTTTAGAGAAAATGATGTTTTTTTTTCTTTGGTCGTCACAGTATGAAAGACAAAAAAATTGCGTTAATATTAATTTTTTTTCGATTTAGATTGGCTTTTCATAGCTGTTTAAGACAATCTTGATGTATTTTGATACTTTGACAACGATTTTTCCAGTAATTTAGCAGAAAACGATGTTTTTTTTTTCTTTGGTCGTTACAGTACGAAAGAAAAAAAAATGCTGTTAACTCCGTCATTATTATTTTTTGTTCCATTTAGATTTGCTTTTCATAGCTGTTTAAGACAATCTTGATTTATTTTGATACTTTGACAACGATTTTTCCAGTAGTTTAGAGAAAACGATGTTTTTTTATCTGTGGTCGTCACAGTATGAAAGACAAAAAAATTGCGTTAATATTAATTTTTTTTCGATTTAGATTTGCTTTTCATAGCTGTTTAAGACAATAATTTAATTTAATAATAAAATTTTTCCAGTAGTTTAGAGAAAACGATGTTTTTTTTTCCTTGGTCGTTACAGTACGAAAGAAAAATAAATGCTGTTATCTCCGTCAATATTAATTTTTTTTTCGAATTAGATTGGCTTTTCATAGCTGTTTAAGACAATCTTGATGTATTTTGATACTTTGACAACGATTTTACAGTAATTTAGCAGAAAACGATGTTTTTTTTCTTTGGTCGTCACAGTACGATAGAAAAACAAATGCTGTTATCTACGTCAATATTAATTTTTTTTCGATTTAGATTTGCTTTTCATAGCTGTTTAAGACAATCTTGATGTATTTTGATACTTTGACAACGATTTTTCCAGTAGTTTAGAGAAAACGATGTTTTTTTTTTCTTTGGTCGTCACAGTATGAAAGACAAAAAAATTGCGTTAATATTAATTTTTTTTCGATTTAGATTTGCTGTTCATAGCTGTTTAAGACAATCTTGATGTATTTTGATACTTTGACAACGATTTTTCCAGTAGCTTAGAAGAAAACGATGTTTTTTTTTCCTTGGTCGTTACAGTACGAAAGAAAAATAAATGCTGTTATCTCCGTCAATATTAATTTTATTTCGATTTAGATTTGCTTTTCATAGCTGTTTAAGACAATCTTGATGTATTTTGATACTTTGACAACGATTTTTCCAGTAGTTTAGAAGAAAACACTGTTTTTTTTTATTTGGTCGTTAGTGTACGATAGAAAAAAAAAAGCTGTCAACTCCGTCAATGTTAATTTTTTTTCGATTTAGATTTGCTGTTCATAGCTGTTTAAGACAATCTTGATGTATTTTGATACTTTGACAACGATTTTTCCAGTAGCTTAGAAGAAAACGATGTATTTTTTTTTCTTTGGTCGTTACAGTACGATAGAAAAAAAAAATCTGTTATCTCCGTCAATTATAATTTGTTTTCGATTTAGATTTGCTGTTCATAGCTGTTTAAGACAATCTTGATGTATTTTGACACTTTGACAACGATTTTTCCAGTAGTTTAGAAGAAAACGATGTTTTTTTTTCTTTGGTCGTTACAGTACAAAAGAAAAAAAAATGCTGTTAACTCCGTCAATGTTAATTTTTGTTCGATTTAGATTTGCTTTTCATAGCTGTTTAAAACAATCTTGATGTATTTTGACACTTTGACAACGATTTTTCCAGTAGTTTAGAAGAAATCGATGTTTTTTTTTTCTTAGGTCGTTACAGTATGATAAAAAAAAAAGCTGTTATCTCCGTCAATTATAATTTGTTTTCGATTTAGATTTGCTTTTCATAGCTGTTTAAGACAATCTTGATGTATTTTGATACTTTGACAACGATTTTTCCAGTAGTTTAGAGAAAACGATGTTTTTTTTTTTTTGGTCGTTACAGTCTGAATGGAAAAAAATGCTGTTAACTCCGTCATTATTAATTTTTGTTCCATTTAGATTTGCTTTTCATAGCTGTTTAGGACAATCTTGATGTATTTTGATACTTTGACAACGATTTTCCAGTAGTTTAGAGAAAATGATGTTTTTTTTTCTTTGGTCGTCACAGTATGAAAGACAAAAAAATTGCGTTAATATTAATTTTTTTTCGATTTAGATTGGCTTTTCATAGCTGTTTAAGACAATCTTGATGTATTTTGATACTTTGACAACGATTTTTCCAGTAGTTTAGAAGAAAACGATGTTTTTTTTTTTCTTTGGTCGTTACAGTACGATAGAAAAAAAAAGCTGTTATCTCCGTCAACTATAATTTGTTTTCGATTTAGATTTGCTTTTCATAGCTGTTTAAGACAATCTTGATGTATTTTGATACTTTGACAACGATTTTTCCAGTAGTTTAGAAGAAAACGATGTTTTTTTTTTCTTAGGTCGTTACAGTATGATAAAAAAAAAAGCTGTTATCTCCGTCAATTATAATTTGTTTTCGATTTAAATTGGCTTTTCATAGCTGTTTAAAACAATCTTGATGTATTTTGACACTTTGACAACGATTTTCCAGTAGTTTAGAAGAAAACGATGTTTTTTTTTCTTTGGTCGTTACAGTACAAAAGAAAAAAAAAATGCTGTTAACTCCGTCAATGTTAATTTTTGTTCGATTTAGATTTGCTCTTCATAGCTGTTTAAAACAATCTTGATGTATTTTGACACTTTGACAACGATTTTTCCAGTAGTTTAGAAGAAATCGATGTTTTTTTTTTCTTAGGTCGTTACAGTATGATAAAAAAAAAAGCTGTTATCTCCGTCAATTATAATTTGTTTTCGATTTAGATTGGCTTTTCATAGCTGTTTAAGACAATCTTGATGTATTTTGATACTTTGACAACGATTTTTCCAGTAGTTTAGAGAAAACGATGTTTTTTTTTTTTTGGTCGTTACAGTCTGAATGGAAAAAAATGCTGTTAACTCCGTCATTATTAATTTTTGTTCCATTTAGATTTGCTTTTCATAGCTGTTTAGGACAATCTTGATGTATTTTGATACTTTGACAACGATTTTCCAGTAGTTTAGAGAAAATGATGTTTTTTTTTCTTTGGTCGTCACAGTATGAAAGACAAAAAAATTGCGTTAAAATTAATTTTTTTTCGATTTAGATTGGCTTTTCATAGCTGTTTAAGACAATCTTGATGTATTTTGATACTTTGACAACGATTTTTCCAGTAGTTTAGAAGAAAACGATGTTTTTTTTTTTCTTTGGTCGTTACAGTACGATAGAAAAAAAAAGCTGTTATCTCCGTCAACTATAATTTGTTTTCGATTTAGATTTGCTTTTCATAGCTGTTTAAGACAATCTTGATGTATTTTGATACTTTGACAACGATTTTTCCAGTAGTTTAGAAGAAAACGATGTTTTTTTTTTCTTAGGTCGTTACAGTATGATAAAAAAAAAAAGCTGTTATCTCCGTCAATTATAATTTGTTTTCGATTTAGATTGGCTTTTCATAGCTGTTTAAGACAATCTTGATGTATTTTGATACTTTGACAACGATTTTTCCAGTAGTTTAGAGAAAACGATGTTTTTTTTTTCTTTGGTCGTTACAGTCTGAATGGAAAAAAATGCTGTTAACTCCGTCATTATTAATTTTTGTTCCATTTAGATTTGCTTTTCATAGCTGTTTAGGACAATCTTGATGTATTTTGATACTTTGACAACGATTTTTCCAGTAGTTTAGAGAAAATGATGTTTTTTTTTCTTTGGTCGTCACAGTATGAAAGACAAAAAAATTGCGTTAATATTAATTTTTTTTCGATTTAGATTGGCTTTTCATAGCTGTTTAAGACAATCTTGATGTATTTTGATACTTTGACAACGATTTTTCCAGTAATTTAGCAGAAAACGATGTTTTTTTTTTTCTTTGGTCGTTACAGTACGAAAGAAAAAAAAATGCTGTTAACTCCGTCATTATTAATTTTTGTTCCATTTAGATTTGCTTTTCATAGCTGTTTAAGACAATCTTGATTTATTTGATACTTTGACAACGATTTTTCCAGTAGTTTAGAGAAAACGATGTTTTTTTATCTGTGGTCGTCACAGTATGAAAGACAAAAAAATTGCGTTAATATTAATTTTTTTTCGATTTAGATTTGCTTTTCATAGCTGTTTAAGACAATAATTTAATTTAATAATAAAATTTTTCCAGTAGTTTAGAGAAAACGATGTTTTTTTTTCCTTGGTCGTTACAGTACGAAAGAAAAATAAATGCTGTTATCTCCGTCAATATTAATTTTTTTTTTTCGAATTAGATTGGCTTTTCATAGCTGTTTAAGACAATCTTGATGTATTTTGATACTTTGACAACGATTTTTCCAGTAATTTAGCAGAAAACGATGTTTTTTTTCTTTGGTCGTCACAGTACGATAGAAAAACAAATGCTGTTATCTACGTCAATATTAATTTTTTTTCGATTTAGATTTGCTTTTCATAGCTGTTTAAGACAATCTTGATGTATTTTGATACTTTGACAACGATTTTTCCAGTAGTTTAGAGAAAACGATGTTTTTTTTTTCTTTGGTCGTCACAGTATGAAAGACAAAAAAATTGCGTTAATATTAATTTTTTTTCGATTTAGATTTGCTGTTCATAGCTGTTTAAGACAATCTTGATGTATTTTGATACTTTGACAACGATTTTTCCAGTAGCTTAGAAGAAAACGATGTTTTTTTTTCCTTGGTCGTTACAGTACGAAAGAAAAATAAATGCTGTTATCTCCGTCAATATTAATTTTTTTTCGATTTAGATTTGCTTTTCATAGCTGTTTAAGACAATCTTGATGTATTTTGATACTTTGACAACGATTTTTCCAGTAGTTTAGAAGAAAACACTGTTTTTTTTTATTTGGTCGTTACTGTACGATAGAAAAAAAAAAGCTGTCAACTCCGTCAATGTTAATTTTTTTTCGATTTAGATTTGCTGTTCATAGCTGTTTAAGACAATCTTGATGTATTTTGATACTTTGACAACGATTTTTCCAGTAGTTTAGAAGAAAACACTGTTTTTTTTTATTTGGTCGTTACTGTACGATAGAAAAACAAATGCTGTTATCTACGTCAATATTAATTTTTTTTCGATTTAGATTTGCTTTTCATAGCTGTTTAAGACAATCTTGATGTATTTTGATACTTTGACAACGATTTTTCCAGTAGTTTAGAGAAAACGATGTTTTTTTTTTCTTTGGTCGTCACAGTATGAAAGACAAAAAAATTGCGTTAATATTAATTTTTTTTCGATTTAGATTTGCTGTTCATAGCTGTTTAAGACAATCTTGATGTATTTTGACACTTTGACAACGATTTTTCCAGTAGTTTAGAAGAAAACGATGTTTTTTTTTCTTTGGTCGTTACAGTACAAAAGTAAAAAAAATGCTGTTAACTCCGTCAATGTTAATTTTTGTTCGATTTAGATTTGCTTTTCATAGCTGTTTAAAACAATCTTGATGTATTTTGACACTTTGACAACGATTTTTCCAGTAGTTTAGAAGAAATCGATGTTTTTTTTTTCTTAGGTCGTTACAGTATGATAAAAAAAAAAGCTGTTATCTCCGTCAATTATAATTTGTTTTCGATTTAGATTGGCTTTTCATAGCTGTTTAAGACAATCTTGATGTATTTTGATACTTTGACAACGATTTTTCCAGTAGTTTAGAGAAAACGATGTTTTTTTTTTTTGGTCGTTACAGTCTGAATGGAAAAAAATGCTGTTAACTCCGTCATTATTAATTTTTGTTCCATTTAGATTTGCTTTTCATAGCTGTTTAGGACAATCTTGATGTATTTTGATACTTTGACAACGATTTTCCAGTAGTTTAGAGAAAATGATGTTTTTTTTTCTTTGGTCGTCACAGTATGAAAGACAAAAAAATTGCGTTAATATTAATTTTTTTCGATTTAGATTGGCTTTTCATAGCTGTTTAAGACAATCGTGATGTATTTTGATACTTTGACAACGATTTTTCCAGTAGTTTAGAAGAAAACGATGTTTTTTTTTTCTTTGGTCGTTACAGTACGATAGAAAAAAAAAGCTGTTATCTCCGTCAACTATAATTTGTTTTCGATTTAGATTTGCTTTTCATAGCTGTTTAAGACAATCTTGATGTATTTTGATACTTTGACAACGATTTTTCCAGTAGTTTAGAAGAAAACGATGTTTTTTTTTTCTTAGGTCGTTACAGTATGAATGGAAAAAAATGCTGTTAACTCCGTCATTATTAATTTTTGTTCCATTTAGATTTGCTTTTCATAGCTGTTTAGGACAATCTTGATGTATTTTGATACTTTGACAACGATTTTTCCAGTAGTTTAGAGAAAATGATGTTTTTTTTTCTTTGGTCGTCACAGTATGAAAGACAAAAAAATTGCGTTAATATTAATTTTTTTTCGATTTAGATTGGCTTTTCATAGCTGTTTAAGACAATCTTGATGTATTTTGATACTTTGACAACGATTTTTCCAGTAATTTAGCAGAAAACGATGTTTTTTTTTTCTTTGGTCGTTACAGTACGAAAGAAAAAAAAATGCTGTTAACTCCGTCATTATTAATTTTTGTTCCATTTAGATTTGCTTTTCATAGCTGTTTAAGACAATCTTGATTTATTTTGATACTTTGATAACGATTTTTCCAGTAGTTTAGAGAAAACGATGTTTTTTTATCTGTGGTCGTCACAGTATGAAAGACAAAAAAAATGCGTTAATATTAATTTTTTTTCGATTTAGATTTGCTTTTCATAGCTGTTTAAGACAATAATTTAATTTAATAATAAAATTTTTCCAGTAGTTTAGAGAAAACGATGTTTTTTTTTCCTTGGTCGTTACAGTACGAAAGAAAAATAAATGCTGTTATCTCCGTCAATATTAATTTTTTTTTCGAATTAGATTGGCTTTTCATAGCTGTTTAAGACAATCTTGATGTATTTTGATACTTTGACAACGATTTTTCCAGTAATTTAGCAGAAAACGATGTTTTTTTTCTTTGGTCGTCACAGTACGATAGAAAAACAAATGCTGTTATCTACGTCAATATTAATTTTTTTTCGATTTAGATTTGCTTTTCATAGCTGTTTAAGACAATCTTGATGTATTTTGATACTTTGACAACGATTTTTCCAGTAGTTTAGAGAAAACGATGTTTTTTTTTTCTTTGGTCGTCACAGTATGAAAGACAAAAAAATTGCGTTAATATTAATTTTTTTTCGATTTAGATTTGCTGTTCATAGCTGTTTAAGACAATCTTGATGTATTTTGATACTTTGACAACGATTTTTCCAGTAGTTTAGAAGAAAACACTGTTTTTTTTTATTTGGTCGTTACTGTACGATAGAAAAAAAAAAGCTGTCAACTCCGTCAATGTTAATTTTTTTTCGATTTAGATTTGCTGTTCATAGCTGTTTAAGACAATCTTGATGTATTTTGATACTTTGACAACGATTTTTCCAGTAGTTTAGAAGAAAACGATGTTTTTTTTTCTTTGGTCGTTACAGTACGAAAGATAAAAAAATTTCGTTAATATTAATTTTTTTTTAATAAGATTGGCTTTTCCATTTTTCCAGTAGTTTAGAAGAAAACGATGTTTTTTTTTCTTAGGTCGTTACAGTACGATAGAAAAAAAAAGCTGTTATCTCCGTCAATTATAATTTGTTTTCGATTTAGATTTGCTGTTCATAGCTGTTTAAGACAATCTTGATGTATTTTGATACTTTGACAACGATTTTTCCAGTAGCTTAGAAGAAAACGATGTGTTTGTTCTTTGGAGGTCACAGTACGAAAGAAAAATAAATGCTGTTATCTCCGTCAATTATAATTTTTTTTCGATTTAGATTGGCTTTTCATAGCTGTTTAAGACAATCTTGATGTATTTTGATACTTTGACAACGATTTTTCCAGTAATTTAGCAGAAAACGATGTTTTTTTTTTCTTTGGTCGTTACAGTACGATAGAAAAACAAATGCTGTTATCTACGTCAATATTAATTTTTTTTTCGAATTAGATTGGCTTTTCATAGCTGTTTAAGACAATCTTGATGTATTTTGATACTTTGACAACGATTTTTCCAGTAGTTTAGAAGAAAACGATGTTTTTTTTCTTAGGTCGTTACAGTATGATAGAAAAAAAAATTTCGTTAATTTTAATTTTTTTTAAATTAGATTGGCTTTTCATAGCTGTTTAAGACAATCTTGATGTATTTTGATACTTTGACAACGATTTTTCCAGTAGTTTAGAAGAAAACGATGTGTTTGTTCTTTGGAGGTCACAGTACGAAAGAAAAATAAATGCTGTTATCTCCGTCAATTATAATTTTTTTTCGATTTAGATTGGCTTTTCATAGCTGTTTAAGACAATCTTGATGTATTTTGATACTTTGACAACGATTTTTCCAGTAGTTTAGAAGAAAACGCTGTTTTTTTTTATTTGGTCGTTACAGTACGAAAGAAAAAAAAATGCTGTTATCTCCGTCAATATTAATTTTTTTTTCGAATTAGATTGGCTTTTCATAGCTGTTTAAGACAATCTTGATGTATTTTGATACTTTGACAACGATTTTTCCAGTAGTTTAGAAGAAAACGATGTTTTTTTTCTTAGGTCGTTACAGTATGATAGACAAAAAAATTGCGTTAATATTAATTTTTTTTCGATTTAGATTTGCTGTTCATAGCTGTTTAAGACAATCTTGATGTATTTTGATACTTTGACAACGATTTTTCCAGTAGTTTAGAAGAAAACACTGTTTTTTTTTATTTGGTCGTTACTGTACGATAGAAAAAAAAAAGCTGTCAACTCCGTCAATGTTAATTTTTTTTCGATTTAGATTTGCTGTTCATAGCTGTTTAAGACAATCTTGATGTATTTTGATACTTTGACAACGATTTTTCCAGTAGTTTAGAAGAAAACGATGTTTTTTTTTCTTTGGTCGTTACAGTACGAAAGATAAAAAAATTTCGTTAATATTAATTTTTTTTTAATAAGATTGGCTTTTCCATTTTTCCAGTAGTTTAGAAGAAAACGATGTTTTTTTTTCTTAGGTCGTTACAGTACGATAGAAAAAAAAAGCTGTTATCTCCGTCAATTATAATTTGTTTTCGATTTAGATTTGCTGTTCATAGCTGTTTAAGACAATCTTGATGTATTTTGATACTTTGACAACGATTTTTCCAGTAGCTTAGAAGAAAACGATGTGTTTGTTCTTTGGAGGTCACAGTACGAAAGAAAAATAAATGCTGTTATCTCCGTCAATTATAATTTTTTTTCGATTTAGATTGGCTTTTCATAGCTGTTTAAGACAATCTTGATGTATTTTGATACTTTGACAACGATTTTTCCAGTAATTTAGCAGAAAACGATGTTTTTTTTTTCTTTGGTCGTTACAGTACGATAGAAAAACAAATGCTGTTATCTACGTCAATATTAATTTTTTTTTCGAATTAGATTGGCTTTTCATAGCTGTTTAAGACAATCTTGATGTATTTTGATACTTTGACAACGATTTTTCCAGTAGTTTAGAAGAAAACGATGTTTTTTTTCTTAGGTCGTTACAGTATGATAGAAAAAAAAATTTCGTTAATTTTAATTTTTTTTAAATTAGATTGGCTTTTCATAGCTGTTTAAGACAATCTTGATGTATTTTGATACTTTGACAACGATTTTTCCAGTAGTTTAGAAGAAAACGATGTGTTTGTTCTTTGGAGGTCACAGTACGAAAGAAAAATAAATGCTGTTATCTCCGTCAATTATAATTTTTTTTCGATTTAGATTGGCTTTTCATAGCTGTTTAAGACAATCTTGATGTATTTTGATACTTTGACAACGATTTTTCCAGTAGTTTAGAAGAAAACGCTGTTTTTTTTTATTTGGTCGTTACAGTACGAAAGAAAAAAAAATGCTGTTATCTCCGTCAATATTAATTTTTTTTTCGAATTAGATTGGCTTTTCATAGCTGTTTAAGACAATCTTGATGTATTTTGATACTTTGACAACGATTTTTCCAGTAGTTTAGAAGAAAACGATGTTTTTTTTCTTAGGTCGTTACAGTATGATAGAAAAAAAAATTTCGTTAATTTTAATTTTTTTTAAATTAGATTGGCTTTTCATAGCTGTTTAAGACAATCTTGATGTATTTTGATACTTTGACAACGATTTTTCCAGTAGCTTAGAAGAAAACGATGTTTTTTTTCTTTGGTCGTTACAGTATGATAGAAAAAAAAATTTCGTTAATTTTAATTTTTTTTTAAATAAGATTGGCTTTTCATAGCTGTTTTAGACAATCTTGATGTATTTTGATACTTTGACAACGATTTTTTCAGTAGTTTAAAAGAAAACGATGTTTTTTTTCTTAGGTCGTTACAGTACGAAAGAAAAAAAAATGCTGTTATCTCCGTCAATATTAATTTTTTTTACGATTTAGATTGGCTTTTCATAGCTGTTTAAGACAATCTTGATGTATTTTGATACTTTGACAACGATTTTTTCAGTACCTTAGAAGAAAACGATGTTTTTTTTCTTTGGTCGTTACAGTATGAAAGAAAAAAAAATTGCGTTAATATTAATTTTTTTCGATTTAGATTTGCTGTTCAAAGCTGTTTAAGACAATCTTGATGTATTTTGATACTTTGACAATGATTTTTCCAGTAGCTTAGAAGAAAACGATGTTTTTTTTCTTAGGTCGTTACAGTACGAAAGAAAAAAAAAATGCTGTTAAATCCGTCAATGTTAATTTTTTTTCTATTTAGATTTGCTGTTAAAAGCTGTTTAAGACAATCTTGATGTATTTTGATACTTTGACAACGATTTTTCCTGTAGCTTAGAAGAAAACGATGTTTTTTTTCTTTTTTGGTCGTTACAGTACGAAAGAAAAAAAAATGCTGTTAACTCCGTCAATGTTAATTTTTTTTCTATTTAGATTTGCTTTTCATAGCTGTTTAAGACAATCTTGATGTATTTTGATACTTTGACAATGATTTTTACAGTAGCTTAGAAGAAAACGATGTTTTTTTTCTTTGGTCGTTACAGTACGAAAGAAAACAAAATGCTGTTATCTCCGTCAATATAAATTTTTTTCGAATTAGATTGGCTTTTCATAGCTGTTTAAGACAATCTTGATGTATTTTGATACTTTGACAACGATTTTTCCAGTAGTTTAGAAGAAAACGATGTTTTTTTTTTTCTTTGGTCGTCACAGTATAAAAGACAAAAAAATTGCGTTAATATTAATTTTTTTTGCGATTAAGATTTGCTGTTCATAGCTGCTTAAGACAATCTTGATGTATTTTGATACTTTGACAACGATTTTTCCAGTAGTTTAGAAGAAAACGATGTTTTTTTTTTCTTAGGTCGTTACAGTATGATAAAAAAAAAAAGCTGTTATCTCCGTCAATTATAATTTGTTTTCGATTTAGATTGGCTTTTCATAGCTGTTTAAGACAATCTTGATGTATTTTGATACTTTGACAACGATTTTTCCAGTAGTTTAGAGAAAACGATGTTTTTTTTTTCTTTGGTCGTTACAGTCTGAATGGAAAAAAATGCTGTTAACTCCGTCATTATTAATTTTTGTTCCATTTAGATTTGCTTTTCATAGCTGTTTAGGACAATCTTGATGTATTTTGATACTTTGACAACGATTTTTCCAGTAGTTTAGAGAAAATGATGTTTTTTTTTCTTTGGTCGTCACAGTATGAAAGACAAAAAAATTGCGTTAATATTAATTTTTTTTCGATTTAGATTGGCTTTTCATAGCTGTTTAAGACAATCTTGATGTATTTTGATACTTTGACAACGATTTTTCCAGTAATTTAGCAGAAAACGATGTTTTTTTTTTCTTTGGTCGTTACAGTACGAAAGAAAAAAAAATGCTGTTAACTCCGTCATTATTAATTTTTGTTCCATTTAGATTTGCTTTTCATAGCTGTTTAAGACAATCTTGATTTATTTTGATACTTTGACAACGATTTTTCCAGTAGTTTAGAGAAAACGATGTTTTTTTATCTGTGGTCGTCACAGTATGAAAGACAAAAAAATTGCGTTAATATTAATTTTTTTTCGATTTAGATTTGCTTTTCATAGCTGTTTAAGACAATAATTTAATTTAATAATAAAATTTTTCCAGTAGTTTAGAGAAAACGATGTTTTTTTTTCCTTGGTCGTTACAGTACGAAAGAAAAATAAATGCTGTTATCTCCGTCAATATTAATTTTTTTTTCGAATTAGATTGGCTTTTCATAGCTGTTTAAGACAATCTTGATGTATTTTGATACTTTGACAACGATTTTTCCAGTAATTTAGCAGAAAACGATGTTTTTTTTCTTTGGTCGTCACAGTACGATAGAAAAACAAATGCTGTTATCTACGTCAATATTAATTTTTTTTCGATTTAGATTTGCTTTTCATAGCTGTTTAAGACAATCTTGATGTATTTTGATACTTTGACAACGATTTTTCCAGTAGTTTAGAGAAAACGATGTTTTTTTTTTCTTTGGTCGTCACAGTATGAAAGACAAAAAAATTGCGTTAATATTAATTTTTTTTCGATTTAGATTTGCTGTTCATAGCTGTTTAAGACAATCTTGATGTATTTTGATACTTTGACAACGATTTTTCCAGTAGTTTAGAAGAAAACACTGTTTTTTTTTATTTGGTCGTTACTGTACGATAGAAAAAAAAAAGCTGTCAACTCCGTCAATGTTAATTTTTTTTCGATTTAGATTTGCTGTTCATAGCTGTTTAAGACAATCTTGATGTATTTTGATACTTTGACAACGATTTTTCCAGTAGTTTAGAAGAAAACGATGTTTTTTTTTCTTTGGTCGTTACAGTACGAAAGATAAAAAAATGTCGTTAATATTAATTTTTTTTTAATAAGATTGGCTTTTCCATTTTTCCAGTAGTTTAGAAGAAAACGATGTTTTTTTTTCTTGGTCGTTACAGTACGATAGAAAAAAAAAAGCTGTTATCTCCGTCAATTATAATTTGTTTTCGATTTAGATTTGCTGTTCATAGCTGTTTAAGACAATCTTGATGTATTTTGATACTTTGACAACGATTTTTCCAGTAGCTTAGAAGAAAACGATGTGTTTGTTCTTTGGAGGTCACAGTACGAAAGAAAAATAAATGCTGTTATCTCCGTCAATTATAATTTTTTTTCGATTTAGATTGGCTTTTCATAGCTGTTTAAGACAATCTTGATGTATTTTGATACTTTGACAACGATTTTTCCAGTAATTTAGCAGAAAACGATGTTTTTTTTTTCTTTGGTCGTTACAGTACGATAGAAAAACAAATGCTGTTATCTACGTCAATATTATTTTTTTTTCGATTTAGATTTGCTTTTCATAGCTGTTTAAGACAATCTTGATGTATTTTGATACTTTGACAACGATTTTTCCAGTAGTTTAGAAGAAAACGCTGTTTTTTTTTATTTGGTCGTTACAGTACGAAAGAAAAAAAAATGCTGTTATCTCCGTCAATATTAATTTTTTTTTCGAATTAGATTGGCTTTTCATAGCTGTTTAAGACAATCTTGATGTATTTTGATACTTTGACAACGATTTTTCCAGTAGTTTAGAAGAAAACGATGTTTTTTTTCTTAGGTCGTTACAGTATGATAGAAAAAAAAATTTCGTTAATTTTAATTTTTTTTAAATTAGATTGGCTTTTCATAGCTGTTTAAGACAATCTTGATGTATTTTGATACTTTGACAACGATTTTTCCAGTAGCTTAGAAGAAAACGATGTTTTTTTTCTTTGGTCGTTACAGTATGATAGAAAAAAAAATTGCGTTAATATTAATTTTTTTTCGATTTAGATTGGCTTTTCATAGCTGTTTAAGACAATCTTGATGTATTTTGATACTTTGACAACGATTTTTCCAGTAATTTAGCAGAAAACGATGTTTTTTTTTTCTTTGGTCGTTACAGTACGAAAGAAAAAAAAATGCTGTTAACTCCGTCATTATTAATTTTTGTTCCATTTAGATTTGCTTTTCATAGCTGTTTAAGACAATCTTGATTTATTTTGATACTTTGACAACGATTTTTCCAGTAGTTTAGAGAAAACGATGTTTTTTTATCTGTGGTCGTCACAGTATGAAAGACAAAAAAATTGCGTTAATATTAATTTTTTTTCGATTTAGATTTGCTTTTCATAGCTGTTTAAGACAATAATTTAATTTAATAATAAAATTTTTCCAGTAGTTTAGAGAAAACGATGTTTTTTTTTCCTTGGTCGTTACAGTACGAAAGAAAAATAAATGCTGTTATCTCCGTCAATATTAATTTTTTTTTCGAATTAGATTGGCTTTTCATAGCTGTTTAAGACAATCTTGATGTATTTTGATACTTTGACAACGATTTTTCCAGTAATTTAGCAGAAAACGATATTTTTTTTCTTTGGTCGTCACAGTACGATAGAAAAACAAATGCTGTTATCTACGTCAATATTAATTTTTTTTCGATTTAGATTTGCTTTTCATAGCTGTTTAAGACAATCTTGATGTATTTTGATACTTTGACAACGATTTTTCCAGTAATTTAGAGAAAACGATGTTTTTTTTTTCTTTGGTCGTCACAGTATGAAAGACAAAAAAATTGCGTTAATATTAATTTTTTTTCGATTTAGATTTGCTGTTCATAGCTGTTTAAGACAATCTTGATGTATTTTGATACTTTGACAACGATTTTTCCAGTAGTTTAGAAGAAAACACTGTTTTTTTTTATTTGGTCGTTACTGTACGATAGAAAAAAAAAAGCTGTCAACTCCGTCAATGTTAATTTTTTTCGATTTAGATTTGCTGTTCATAGCTGTTTAAGACAATCTTGATGTATTTTGATACTTTGACAACGATTTTTCCAGTAGTTTAGAAGAAAACGATGTTTTTTTTTCTTTGGTCGTTACAGTACGAAAGAAAAAAAAAATGCTGTTAACTCCGTCAATGTTAATTTTTTTTCTATTTAGATTTGCTGTTAAAAGCTGTTTAAGACAATCTTGATGTATTTTGATACTTTGACAACGATTTTTCCTGTAGCTTAGAAGAAAACGATGTTTTTTTTCTTTTTTGGTCGTTACAGTACGAAAGAAAAAAAAATGCTGTTAACTCCGTCAATGTTAATTTTTTTTCTATTTAGATTTGCTTTTCATAGCTGTTTAAGACAATCTTGATGTATTTTGATACTTTGACAATGATTTTTCCAGTAGCTTAGAAGAAAACGATGTTTTTTTTCTTTGGTCGTTACAGTACGAAAGAAAACAAAATGCTGTTATCTCCGTCAATATAAATTTTTTTCGAATTAGATTGGCTTTTCATAGCTGTTTAAGACAATCTTGATGTATTTTGATACTTTGACAACGATTTTTCCAGTAGTTTAGAAGAAAACGATGTTTTTTTTTTTCTTTGGTCGTCACAGTATGAAAGACAAAAAAATCGCGTTAATATTAATTTTTTTTGCGATTTAGATTTGCTGTTTATAGCTGTTTAAGACAATCTTGATGTATTTTGATACTTTGACAACGATTTTTCCAGTAGTTTAGAAGAAAACGATGTTTTTTTATCTTTGGTCGTCACAGTATGAAAGACAAAAAAATTGCGTTAATATTAATTTTTTTTCGATTTAGATTTGCTTTTCATAGCTGTTTAAGACAATCTTGATGTATTTTGATACTTTGACAACGATTTTTCCAGTAGTTTAGAAGAAAACGATGTTTTTTTTTTCTTTGGTCGTCACAGTATGAAAGTCAAAAAAATTGCGTTAATATTAATTTTTTTCGATTTAGATTTGCTGTTCATAGCTGTTTAAGACAATCTTGATGTATTTTGATACTTTGACAACGATTTTTCCAGTAGCTTAGAAGAAAACGATGTTTTTTTTTCCTTGGTCGTTACAGTACGATAGAAAAAAAAAGCTGTCAACTCCGTCAATATTAATTTTTTTTCGATTTAGATTTGCTTTTCATAGCTGTTTAAGACAATCTTGATGTATTTTGATACTTTGACAACGATTTTTCCAGTAGTTTAGAAGAAAACGATGTTTTTTTTTTCTTTGGTCGTCACAGTATGAAAGACAAAAAAATTGCGTTAATATTAATTTTTTTTCGATTTAGATTTGCTTTTCATAGTTGTTTAAGACAATCTTGATGTATTTTGATACTTTGACAACGATTTTTCCAGTAGTTTAGAAGAAAACGATGTTTTTTTTTTCTTTGGTCGTCACAGTATGAAAGACAAAAAAATTGCGTTAATATTAATTTTTTTTCGATTTAGATTTGCTTTTCATAGCTGTTTAAGACAATCTTGATGTATTTTGATACTTTGACAACGATTTTTCCAGTAGCTTAGAAGAAAACGATGTTTTTTTTTCCTTGGTCGTTACAGTACAATAGAACAAAAAAGCTGTCAACTCCGTCAATGTTAATTTTTGTTCCATTTAGATTTGCTTTTCATAGCTGTTTAGGACAATCTTGATGTATTTTGATACTTTGACAACGATTTTTCCAGTAGTTTAGAGAAAATGATGTTTTTTTTTTCTTTGGTCGTCACAGAATGAAAGACAAAAAAATTGCGTTAATATTAATTTTTTTTCGATTTAGATTGGCTTTTCATAGCTGTTTAAGACAATCTTGATGTATTTTGATACTTTGACAACGATTTTTCCAGTAGTTTAGAAGAAAACGATGTTTTTTTTTTCTTTGGTCGTCACAGTACGAAAGAAAAAAAAAATGCTGTTAACTTCGTCATTATTAATTTTTGTTCCATTTAGATTTGCTTTTCATAGCTGTTTAAGACAATCTTGATGTATTTTGATACTTTGACAACGATTTTTCCAGTAGTTTAGAAGAAAACGATGTTTTTTTTTTCTTTGGTCGTCACAGTATGAAAGACAAAAAAATTGCGTTAATATTAATTTTTTTTCGATTTAGATTTGCTTTTCATAGTTGTTTAAGACAATCTTGATGTATTTTGATACTTTGACAACGATTTTTCCAGTAGTTTAGAAGAAAACGATGTTTTTTTTTAGTTGGTCGTTACAGTACGATAGAAAAAAAAAAGCTGTCAACTCCGTCAATGTTAATTTTTTTTTCGTTTTAGATTTGCTGTTCATAGCTGTTTAAGACAATCTTGATGTATTTTGATACTTTGTCAACGATTTTTCCAGTAGTTTAGAAGAAAACGATGTTTTTTTTTTTTGGTCGTCACAGTATGAAAGACAAAAAAATTGCGTTAATATTAATTTTTTTTCGATTTAGATTTGCTGTTCATAGCTGCTTAAGACAATCTTGATGTATTTTGATACTTTGACAACGATTTTTCCAGTAGTTTAGAAGAAAACGATGTTTTTTTTTTCTTTGGTCGTCACAGTATGAAAGACAAAAAAATTGCGTTAATATTAATTTTTTTTCGATTTAGATTTGCTGTTCATAGCTGTTTAAGACAATCTTGATGTATTTTGATACTTTGACAACGATTTTTCCAGTAGCTTAGAAGAAAACGATGTTTTTTTTTCCTTGGTCGTTACAGTACGATAGAAAAAAAAAGCTGTCAACTCCGTCAATGTTAATTTTTGTTCCATTTAGATTTGCTTTTCATAGCTGTTTAAGACAATCTTGATGTATTTTGATACATTGACAACGATTTTTCCAGTAGTTTAGAGAAAATGATGTTTTTTTTTCTTTGGTCGTCACAGTATGAAAGACAAAAAAATTGCGTTAATATTAATTTTTTTTCGATTTAGATTGGCTTTTCATAGCTGTTTAAGACAATCTTGATGTATTTTGATACTTTGACAACGATTTTTCCAGTAGTTTAGAAGAAAACACTGTTTTTTTTATTTGGTCGTCACAGTATGAAAGACAAAAAAATTGCGTTAATATTAATTTTTTTTCGATTTAGATTTGCTTTTCATAGCTGTTTAAGACAATCTTGATGTATTTTGATACTTTGACAACGATTTTTCCAGTAGCTTAGAAGAAAACGATGTTTTTTTTCCTTGGTCGTTACAGTACAATAGAAAAAAAAAGCTGTCAACTCCGTCAATGTTAATTTTTGTTCCATTTAGATTTGCTTTTCATAGCTGTTTAGGACAATCTTGATGTATTTTGATACTTTGACAACGATTTTTCCAGTAGTTTAGAGAAAATGATGTTTTTTTTTTCTTTGGTCGTCACAGAATGAAAGACAAAAAAATTGCGTTAATATTAATTTTTTTTCGATTTAGATTGGCTTTTCATAGCTGTTTAAGACAATCTTGATGTATTTTGATACTTTGACAACGATTTTTCCAGTAGTTTAGAAGAAAACGATGTTTTTTTTTTCTTTGGTCGTCACAGTACGAAAGAAAAAAAAAATGCTGTTAACTTCGTCATTATTAATTTTTGTTCCATTTAGATTTGCTTTTCATAGCTGTTTAAGACAATCTTGATGTATTTTGATACTTTGACAACGATTTTTCCAGTAGTTTAGAAGAAAACGATGTTTTTTTTTCTTTGGTCGTTACAGTATGATAAAAAAAAAAAGCTGTTATCTCCGTCAACTATAATTTGTTTTCGATTTAGATTTGCTTTTCATAGCTGTTTAAGACAATATTGATGTATTTTGATACTTTGACAACGATTTTTACAGTAGTTTAGAAGAAAACGCTGTTTTTTTTTAGTTGGTCGTTACAGTACGATAGAAAAAAAAAAGCTGTCAACTCCGTCAATGTTAATTTTTTTTTCGTTTTAGATTTGCTGTTCATAGCTGTTTAAGACAATCTTGATGTATTTTGATACTTTGTCAACGATTTTTCCAGTAGTTTAGAAGAAAACGATGTTTTTTTTTTTTGGTCGTCACAGTATGAAAGACAAAAAAATTGCGTTAATATTAATTTTTTTTCGATTTAGATTTGCTGTTCATAGCTGCTTAAGACAATCTTGATGTATTTTGATACTTTGACAACGATTTTTCCAGTAGTTTAGAAGAAAACGATGTTTTTTTTTCTTTGGTCGTCACAGTATGAAAGACAAAAAAATTGCGTTAATATTAATTTTTTTTCGATTTAGATTTGCTGTTCATAGCTGTTTAAGACAATCTTGATGTATTTTGATACTTTGACAACGATTTTTCCAGTAGCTTAGAAGAAAACGATGTTTTTTTTTCCTTGGTCGTTACAGTACGATAGAAAAAAAAAGCTGTCAACTCCGTCAATGTTAATTTTTGTTCCATTTAGATTTGCTTTTCATAGCTGTTTAAGACAATCTTGATGTATTTTGATACATTGACAACGATTTTTCCAGTAGTTTAGAGAAAATGATGTTTTTTTTTCTTTGGTCGTCACAGTATGAAAGACAAAAAAATTGCGTTAATATTAATTTTTTTTCGATTTAGATTGGCTTTTCATAGCTGTTTAAGACAATCTTGATGTATTTTGATACTTTGACAACGATTTTTCCAGTAGTTTAGAAGAAAACGATGTTTTTTTTTTTCTTTGGTCGTCATATGAAAGCCAAAAAAATTGCGTTAATATTAATTTTTTTTCGATTTAGATTTGCTGTTCATAGCTGTTTAAGACAATCTTGATGTATTTTGATACTTTGACAACGATTTTTCCAGTAGCTTAGAAGAAAACGATGTTTTTTTTTCCTTGGTCGTTACAGTACGATAGAAAAAAAAAGCTGTCAACTCCGTCAATATTAATTTTTTTTCGATTTAGATTTACTTTTCATAGCTGTTTAAGACAATCTTGATGTATTTTGATACTTTGTCAACGATTTTTCCAGTAGTTTAGAAGAAAACGATGTTATTTTTTTTTGGTCGTCACAGTATGAAAGACAAAAAAATTGCGTTAATATTAATTTTTTTTCGATTTAGATTTGCTGTTCATAGCTGTTTAAGACAATCTTGATGTATTTTGATACTTTGACAACGATTTTTCCAGTAGTTTAGAAGAAAACGATGTTTTTTTTTTCTTTGGTCGTTACAGTACGATAGAAAAAAAAATGCTGTTAACTCCGTCAATATTAATTTTTGTTCCATTTAGATTTGCTTTTCATAGCTGTTTAAGACAATCTTGATGTATTTTGATACTTTGACAACGATTTTTCCAGTAGTTTAGAAGAAAACGATGTTTTTTTTTTCTTTGGTCGTCACAGTATGAAAGACAAAAAAATTGCGTTAATATTAATTTTTTTTCGATTTAGATTTGCTGTTCATAGCTGTTTAAGACAATCTTGATGTATTTTGATACTTTGACAACGATTTTTCCAGTAGTTTAGAAGAAAACGATGTTTTTTTTTTCTTTGGTCGTCACAGTATGAAAGACAAAAAAATTGCGTTAATATTAATTTTTTTTCGATTTAGATTTGCTGTTCATAGCTGTTTAAGACAATCTTGATGTATTTTGATACTTTGACAACGATTTTTCCAGTAGTTTAGAAGAAAACGATGTTTTTTTTTTCTTTGGTCGTTACAGTACGATAGAAAAAAAAAAGCTGTCAACTCCGTCAATATTAATTTTTTTTCGATTTAGATTTACTTTTCATAGCTGTTTAAGACAATCTTGATGTATTTTGATACTTTGACAACGATTTTTCCAGTAGTTTAGAAGAAAACGATGTTATTTTTTTTTGGTCGTCACAGTATGAAAGACAAAAAAATTGCGTTAATATTAATTTTTTTTCGATTTAGATTTGCTGTTCATAGCTGTTTAAGACAATCTTGATGTATTTTGATACTTTGACAACGATTTTTCCAGTAGTTTAGAAGAAAACGATGTTTTTTTTTTCTTTGGTCGTCACAGTATGAAAGACAAAAAAATTGCGTAATATTAATTTTTTTTCGATTTAGATTTGCTGTTCATAGCTGTTTAAGACAATCTTGATGTATTTTGATACTTTGACAACGATTTTTCCAGTAGCTTAGAAGAAAACGATGTTTTTTTTTCCTTGGTCGTTACAGTACGATAGAAAAAAAAAGCTGTCAACTCCGTCAATGTTAATTTTTGTTCCATTTAGATTTGCTTTTCATAGCTGTTTAAGACAATCTTGATGTATTTTGATACATTGACAACGATTTTTCCAGTAGTTTAGAGAAAATGATGTTTTTTTTTCTTTGGTCGTCACAGTATGAAAGACAAAAAAATTGCGTTAATATTAATTTTTTTTCGATTTAGATTGGCTTTTCATAGCTGTTTAAGACAATCTTGATGTATTTTGATACTTTGACAACGATTTTTCCAGTAGTTTAGAAGAAAACGATGTTTTTTTTTTCTTTGGTCGTTACAGTACGAAAGAAAAAAAATTGCTGTTAACTCCGTCAATATTAATTTTTGTTCCATTTAGATTTGCTTTTCATAGCTGTTTAAGACAATCTTGATGTATTTTGATACTTTGACAACGATTTTTCCAGTAGTTTAGAGAAAACGATGTTTTTTTTTCTGTGGTCGTCACAGTATGAAAGACAAAAAAATTGCGTTAATATTAATTTTTTTTCGATTTAGATTTGCTGTTCATAGCTGTTTAAGACAATCTTGATGTATTTTGATACTTTGACAACGATTTTTCCAGTAGTTTAGAGAAAACGATGTTTTTTTTTTCTTTGGTCGTCACAGTATGAAAGACAAAAAAATTGCGTTAACATTAATTTTTTTTCGATTTAGATTAGCTTTTCATAGCTGTTTAAGACAATATTGATGTATTTTGATACTTTGACAACGATTTTTCCAGTAGTTTAGAAGAAAACGATGTTTTTTTTTTCTTTGGTCGTTACAGTATGAAAGAAAAAAAAATGCTGTTAAGTCCGTCAATGTTAATTTTTGTTCGATTTAGATTTGCTTTTCATAGCTGTTTAAGACAATCTTGATGTATTTTGATACTTTGACAACGATTTTTCCAGTAATTTAGCAGAAAACGATGTTATTTTTTTCTTTGGTCGTTACAGTACGATAGAAAAACAAATGCTGTTATCTACGTCAATATTAATTTTTTTTCGATTTAGATTTGCTTTTCATAGCTGTTTAAGACAATCTTGATGTATTTTGATACTTTGACAACGATTTTTCCAGTAGTTTAGAAGAAAACGCTGTTTTTTTTTATTTGGTCGTTACAGTACGAAAGAAAAAAAAATGCTGTTATCTCCGTCAATATTAATTTTTTTTTCGAATTAGATTTGCTTTTCATAGCTGTTTAAGACAATCTTGATGTATTTTGATACTTTGACAACGATTTTTCCAGTAGTTTAGAAGAAAACGATGTTTTTTTTCTTAGGTCGTTACAGTATGATAGAAAAAAAAATTTCGTTAATTTTAATTTTTTTTAAATTAGATTGGCTTTTCATAGCTGTTTAAGACAATCTTGATGTATTTTGATACTTTGACAACGATTTTTCCAGTAGCTTAGAAGAAAACGATGTTTTTTTTCTTTGGTCGTTACAGTATGATAGAAAAAAAAATTGCGTTAATATTAATTTTTTTTCGATTTAGATTGGCTTTTCATAGCTGTTTAAGACAATCTTGATGTATTTTGATACTTTGACAACGATTTTTCCAGTAATTTAGCAGAAAACGATGTTTTTTTTTTCTTTGGTCGTTACAGTACGAAAGAAAAAAAAATGCTGTTAACTCCGTCATTATTAATTTTTGTTCCATTTAGATTTGCTTTTCATAGCTGTTTAAGACAATCTTGATTTATTTTGATACTTTGACAACGATTTTTCCAGTAGTTTAGAGAAAACGATGTTTTTTTATCTGTGGTCGTCACAGTATGAAAGACAAAAAAATTGCGTTAATATTAATTTTTTTTCGATTTAGATTTGCTTTTCATAGCTGTTTAAGACAATAATTTAATTTAATAATAAAATTTTTCCAGTAGTTTAGAGAAAACGATGTTTTTTTTTCCTTGGTCGTTACAGTACGAAAGAAAAATAAATGCTGTTATCTCCGGCAATATTAATTTTTTTTTCGAATTAGATTGGCTTTTCATAGCTGTTTAAGACAATCTTGATGTATTTTGATACTTTGACAACGATTTTTCCAGTAATTTAGCAGAAAACGATATTTTTTTTCTTTGGTCGTCACAGTACGATAGAAAAAAAAAAGCTGTCAACTCCGTCAATGTTAATTTTTTTTCGATTTAGATTTGCTGTTCATAGCTGTTTAAGACAATCTTGATGTATTTTGATACTTTGACAACGATTTTTCCAGTAGTTTAGAAGAAAACGATGTTTTTTTTTTCTTTGGTCGTCACAGTATGAAAGACAAAAAAATTGCGTTAATATTAATTTTTTTTCGATTTAGATTTGCTGTTCATAGCTGTTTAAGACAATCTTGATGTATTTTGATACTTTGACAACGATTTTTCCAGTAGCTTAGAAGAAAACGATGTTTTTTTTTCCTTGGTCGTTACAGTACGATAGAAAAAAAAAGCTGTCAACTCCGTCAATGTTAATTTTTGTTCCATTTAGATTTGCTTTTCATAGCTGTTTAAGACAATCTTGATGTATTTTGATACATTGACAACGATTTTTCCAGTAGTTTAGAGAAAATGATGTTTTTTTTTCTTTGGTCGTCACAGTATGAAAGACAAAAAAATTGCGTTAATATTAATTTTTTTTCGATTTAGATTGGCTTTTCATAGCTGTTTAAGACAATCTTGATGTATTTTGATACTTTGACAACGATTTTTCCAGTAGTTTAGAAGAAAACGATGTTTTTTTTTTCTTTGGTCGTTACAGTACGAAAGAAAAAAAATTGCTGTTAACTCCGTCAATATTAATTTTTGTTCCATTTAGATTTGCTTTTCATAGCTGTTTAAGACAATCTTGATGTATTTTGATACTTTGACAACGATTTTTCCAGTAGTTTAGAGAAAACGATGTTTTTTTTTTCTTTGGTCGTTACAGTACGATAGAAAAACAAATGCTGTTATCTACGTCAATATTAATTTTTTTTCGATTTAGATTTGCTTTTCATAGCTGTTTAAGACAATCTTGATGTATTTTGATACTTTGACAACGATTTTTCCAGTAATTTAGCAGAAAACGATGTTTTTTTTTTCTTTGGTCGTTACAGTACGATAGAAAAACAAATGCTGTTATCTACGTCAATATTAATTTTTTTTCGATTTAGATTTGCTTTTCATAGCTGTTTAAGACAATCTTGATGTATTTTGATACTTTGACAACGATTTTTCCAGTAGTTTAGAAGAAAACGCTGTTTTTTTTTATTTGGTCGTTACAGTACGAAAGAAAAAAAATTGCTGTTAACTCCGTCAATATTAATTTTTGTTCCATTTAGATTTGCTTTTCATAGCTGTTTAAGACAATCTTGATGTATTTTGATACTTTGACAACGATTTTTCCAGTAGTTTAGAAGAAAACGATGTTTTTTTTTTCTTTGGTCGTTACAGTATGAAAGAAAAAAAAATGCTGTTAAGTCCGTCAATGTTAATTTTTGTTCGATTTAGATTTGCTTTTCATAGCTGTTTAAGACAATCTTGATGTATTTTGATACTTTGACAACGATTTTTCCAGTAATTTAGCAGAAAACGATGTTTTTTTTTTCTTTGGTCGTTACAGTACGATAGAAAAACAAATGCTGTTATCTACGTCAATATTAATTTTTTTTCGATTTAGATTTGCTTTTCATAGCTGTTTAAGACAATCTTGATGTATTTTGATACTTTGACAACGATTTTTCCAGTAGTTTAGAAGAAAACGCTGTTTTTTTTTATTTGGTCGTTACAGTACGAAAGAAAAAAAAATGCTGTTATCTCCGTCAATATTAATTTTTTTTTCGAATTAGATTGGCTTTTCATAGCTGTTTAAGACAATCTTGATGTATTTTGATACTTTGACAACGATTTTTCCAGTGGTTTAGAAGAAAACGATGTTTTTTTTCTTAGGTCGTTACAGTATGATAGAAAAAAAAATTTCGTTAATTTTAATTTTTTTTAAATTAGATTGGCTTTTCATAGCTGTTTAAGACAATCTTGATGTATTTTGATACTTTGACAACGATTTTTCCAGTAGCTTAGAAGAAAACGATGTTTTTTTTCTTTGGTCGTTACAGTATGATAGAAAAAAAAATTGCGTTAATATTAATTTTTTTTCGATTTAGATTGGCTTTTCATAGCTGTTTAAGACAATCTTGATGTATTTTGATACTTTGACAACGATTTTTCCAGTAATTTAGCAGAAAACGATGTTTTTTTTTTCTTTGGTCGTTACAGTACGAAAGAAAAAAAAATGCTGTTAACTCCGTCATTATTAATTTTTGTTCCATTTAGATTTGCTTTTCATAGCTGTTTAAGACAATCTTGATTTATTTTGATACTTTGACAACGATTTTTCCAGTAGTTTAGAGAAAACGATGTTTTTTTATCTGTGGTCGTCACAGTATGAAAGACAAAAAAATTGCGTTAATATTAATTTTTTTTCGATTTAGATTTGCTTTTCATAGCTGTTTAAGACAATAATTTAATTTAATAATAAAATTTTTCCAGTAGTTTAGAGAAAACGATGTTTTTTTTTCCTTGGTCGTTACAGTACGAAAGAAAAATAAATGCTGTTATCTCCGTCAATATTAATTTTTTTTTCGAATTAGATTGGCTTTTCATAGCTGTTTAAGACAATCTTGATGTATTTTGATACTTTGACAACGATTTTTCCAGTAATTTAGCAGAAAACGATATTTTTTTTCTTTGGTCGTCACAGTACGATAGAAAAACAAATGCTGTTATCTACGTCAATATTAATTTTTTTTCGATTTAGATTTGCTTTTCATAGCTGTTTAAGACAATCTTGATGTATTTTGATACATTGACAACGATTTTTCCAGTAGTTTAGAGAAAACGATGTTTTTTTTTTCTTTGGTCGTCACAGTATGAAAGACAAAAAAATTGCGTTAATATTAATTTTTTTTCGATTTAGATTTGCTGTTCATAGCTGTTTAAGACAATCTTGATGTATTTTGATACTTTGACAACGATTTTTCCAGTAGTTTAGAAGAAAACACTGTTTTTTTTTATTTGGTCGTTACTGTACGATAGAAAAAAAAAGCTGTCAACTCCGTCAATGTTAATTTTTTTTCGATTTAGATTTGCTGTTCATAGCTGTTTAAGACAATCTTGATGTATTTTGATACTTTGACAACGATTTTTCCAGTAGTTTAGAAGAAAACGATGTTTTTTTTTCTTTGGTCGTTACAGTACGAAAGAAAAAAAAAATGCTGTTAACTCCGTCAATGTTAATTTTTTTTCTATTTAGATTTGCTGTTAAAAGCTGTTTAAGACAATCTTGATGTATTTTGATACTTTGACAACGATTTTTCCTGTAGCTTAGAAGAAAACGATGTTTTTTTTCTTTTTTGGTCGTTACAGTACGAAAGAAAAAAAAATGCTGTTAACTCCGTCAATGTTAATTTTTTTTCTATTTAGATTTGCTTTTCATAGCTGTTTAAGACAATCTTGATGTATTTTGATACTTTGACAATGATTTTTCCAGTAGCTTAGAAGAAAACGATGTTTTTTTTCTTTGGTCGTTACAGTACGAAAGAAAACAAAATGCTGTTATCTCCGTCAATATAAATTTTTTTCGAATTAGATTGGCTTTTCATAGCTGTTTAAGACAATCTTGATGTATTTTGATACTTTGACAACGATTTTTCCAGTAGTTTAGAAGAAAACGATGTTTTTTTTTTTCTTTGGTCGTCACAGTATGAAAGACAAAAAAATTGCGTTAATATTAATTTTTTTTCGATTTAGATTTGCTGTTCATAGCTGTTTAAGACAATCTTGATGTATTTTGATACTTTGACAACGATTTTTCCAGTAGTTTAGAAGAAAACGATGTTTTTTTATCTTTGGTCGTCACAGTATGAAAGACAAAAAAATTGCGTTAATATTAATTTTTTTTCGATTTAGATTTGCTTTTCATAGCTGTTTAAGACAATCTTGATGTATTTTGATACTTTGACAACGATTTTTCCAGTAGTTTAGAAGAAAACGATGTTTTTTTTTTCTTTGGTCGTCACAGTATGAAAGACAAAAAAATTGCGTTAATATTAATTTTTTTTGCGATTTAGATTTGCTGTTCATAGCTGTTTAAGACAATCTTGATGTATTTTGATACTTTGACAACGATTTTTCCAGTAGTTTAGAAGAAAACGATGTTTTTTTATCTTTGGTCGTCACAGTATGAAAGACAAAAAAATTGCGTTAATATTAATTTTTTTTCGATTTAGATTTGCTTTTCATAGCTGTTTAAGACAATCTTGATGTATTTTGATACTTTGACAACGATTTTTCCAGTAGTTTAGAAGAAAACGATGTTTTTTTATCTTTGGTCGTCACAGTATGAAAGACAAAAAAATTGCGTTAATATTAATTTTTTTTCGATTTAGATTTGCTGTTCATAGCTGTTTAAGACAATCTTGATGTATTTTGATACTTTGACAACGATTTTTCCAGTAGTTTAGAAGAAAACGATGTTTTTTTTTCTTTGGTCGTCACAGTATGAAAGACAAAAAAATTGCGTTAATATTAATTTTTTTTCGATTTAGATTTGCTTTTCATAGTTGTTTAAGACAATCTTGATGTATTTTGATACTTTGACAACGATTTTTCCAGTAGCTTAGAAGAAAACGATGTTTTTTTTTCCTTGGTCGTTACAGTACAATAGAAAAAAAAAGCTGTCAACTCCGTCAATGTTAATTTTTGTTCCATTTAGATTTGCTTTTCATAGCTGTTTAGGACAATCTTGATGTATTTTGATACTTTGACAACGATTTTTCCAGTAGTTTAGAGAAAATGATGTTTTTTTTTTCTTTGGTCGTCACAGAATGAAAGACAAAAAAATTGCGTTAATATTAATTTTTTTTCGATTTAGATTGGCTTTTCATAGCTGTTTAAGACAATCTTGATGTATTTTGATACTTTGACAACGATTTTTCCAGTAGTTTAGAAGAAAACGATGTTTTTTTTTTCTTTGGTCGTCACAGTACGAAAGAAAAAAAAATGCTGTTAACTTCGTCATTATTAATTTTTGTTCCATTTAGATTTGCTTTTCATAGCTGTTTAAGACAATCTTGATGTATTTTGATACTTTGACAACGATTTTTCCAGTAGTTTAGAAGAAAACGATGTTTTTTTTTTCTTTGGTCGTTACAGTATGATAAAAAAAAAAAGCTGTTATCTCCGTCAACTATAATTTGTTTTCGATTTAGATTTGCTTTTCATAGCTGTTTAAGACAATATTGATGTATTTTGATACTTTGACAACGATTTTTCCAGTAGTTTAGAAGAAAACGATGTTTTTTTTTTCTTTGGTCGTCACAGTACGAAAGAAAAAAAAATGCTGTTAACTTCGTCATTATTAATTTTTGTTCCATTTAGATTTGCTTTTCATAGCTGTTTAAGACAATCTTGATGTATTTTGATACTTTGACAACGATTTTTCCAGTAGTTTAGAAGAAAACGATGTTTTTTTTTTCTTTGGTCGTTACAGTATGATAAAAAAAAAAAGCTGTTATCTCCGTCAACTATAATTTGTTTTCGATTTAGATTTGCTTTTCATAGCTGTTTAAGACAATATTGATGTATTTTGATACTTTGACAACGATTTTTACAGTAGTTTAGAAGAAAACGCTGTTTTTTTTTAGTTGGTCGTTACAGTACGATAGAAAAAAAAAAGCTGTCAACTCCGTCAATGTTAATTTTTTTTTCGTTTTAGATTTGCTGTTCATAGCTGTTTAAGACAATCTTGATGTATTTTGATACTTTGTCAACGATTTTTCCAGTAGTTTAGAAGAAAACGATGTTTTTTTTTTTGGTCGTCACAGTATGAAAGACAAAAAAATTGCGTTAATATTAATTTTTTTTTCGATTTAGATTTGCTGTTCATAGCTGCTTAAGACAATCTTGATGTATTTTGATACTTTGACAACGATTTTTCCAGTAATTTAGCAGAAAACGATGTTTTTTTTTTCTTTGGTCGTTACAGTACGAAAGAAAAAAAAATGCTGTTAACTCCGTCATTATTAATTTTTGTTCCATTTAGATTTGCTTTTCATAGCTGTTTAAGACAATCTTGATTTATTTTGATACTTTGACAACGATTTTTCCAGTAGTTTAGAGAAAACGATGTTTTTTTATATGTGGTCGTCACAGTATGAAAGACAAAAAAATTGCGTTAATATTAATTTTTTTTCGATTTAGATTTGCTTTTCATAGCTGTTTAAGACAATAATTTAATTTAATAATAAAATTTTTCCAGTAGTTTAGAGAAAACGATGTTTTTTTTTCCTTGGTCGTTACAGTACGAAAGAAAAATAAATGCTGTTATCTCCGTCAATATTAATTTTTTTTTCGAATTAGATTGGCTTTTCATAGCTGTTTAAGACAATCTTGATGTATTTTGATACTTTGACAACGATTTTTCCAGTAATTTAGCAGAAAACGATATTTTTTTTCTTTGGTCGTCACAGTACGATAGAAAAAAAAAAGCTGTCAACTCCGTCAATGTTAATTTTTTTTCGATTTAGATTTGCTGTTCATAGCTGTTTAAGACAATCTTGATGTATTTTGATACTTTGACAACGATTTTTCCAGTAGTTTAGAAGAAAACGATGTTTTTTTTTTCTTTGGTCGTCACAGTATGAAAGACAAAAAAATTGCGTTAATATTAATTTTTTTTCGATTTAGATTTGCTGTTCATAGCTGTTTAAGACAATCTTGATGTATTTTGATACTTTGACAACGATTTTTCCAGTAGCTTAGAAGAAAACGATGTTTTTTTTTCCTTGGTCGTTACAGTACGATAGAAAAAAAAAGCTGTCAACTCCGTCAATGTTAATTTTTGTTCCATTTAGATTTGCTTTTCATAGCTGTTTAAGACAATCTTGATGTATTTTGATACATTGACAACGATTTTTCCAGTAGTTTAGAGAAAATGATGTTTTTTTTTCTTTGGTCGTCACAGTATGAAAGACAAAAAAATTGCGTTAATATTAATTTTTTTTCGATTTAGATTGGCTTTTCATAGCTGTTTAAGACAATCTTGATGTATTTTGATACTTTGACAACGATTTTTCCAGTAGTTTAGAAGAAAACGATGTTTTTTTTTTCTTTGGTCGTTACAGTACGAAAGAAAAAAAATTGCTGTTAACTCCGTCAATATTAATTTTTGTTCCATTTAGATTTGCTTTTCATAGCTGTTTAAGACAATCTTGATGTATTTTGATACTTTGACAACGATTTTTCCAGTAGTTTAGAGAAAACGATGTTTTTTTTTCTGTGGTCGTCACAGTATGAAAGACAAAAAAATTGCGTTAATATTAATTTTTTTTCGATTTAGATTTGCTGTTCATAGCTGTTTAAGACAATCTTGATGTATTTTGATACTTTGACAACGATTTTTCCAGTAGTTTAGAGAAAACGATGTTTTTTTTTTCTTTGGTCGTCACAGTATGAAAGACAAAAAAATTGCGTTAACATTAATTTTTTTTCGATTTAGATTAGCTTTTCATAGCTGTTTAAGACAATATTGATGTATTTTGATACTTTGACAACGATTTTTCCAGTAGTTTAGAAGAAAACGATGTTTTTTTTTTCTTTGGTCGTTACAGTATGAAAGAAAAAAAAATGCTGTTAAGTCCGTCAATGTTAATTTTTGTTCGATTTAGATTTGCTTTTCATAGCTGTTTAAGACAATCTTGATGTATTTTGATACTTTGACAACGATTTTTCCAGTAATTTAGCAGAAAACGATGTTTTTTTTTTCTTTGGTCGTTACAGTACGATAGAAAAACAAATGCTGTTATCTACGTCAATATTAATTTTTTTTCGATTTAGATTTGCTTTTCATAGCTGTTTAAGACAATCTTGATGTATTTTGATACTTTGACAACGATTTTTCCAGTAGTTTAGAAGAAAACGCTGTTTTTTTTTATTTGGTCGTTACAGTACGAAAGAAAAAAAAATGCTGTTATCTCCGTCAATATTAATTTTTTTTTCGAATTAGATTGGCTTTTCATAGCTGTTTAAGACAATCTTGATGTATTTTGATACTTTGACAACGATTTTTCCAGTGGTTTAGAAGAAAACGATGTTTTTTTTCTTAGGTCGTTACAGTATGATAGAAAAAAAAATTTCGTTAATTTTAATTTTTTTTAAATTAGATTGGCTTTTCATAGCTGTTTAAGACAATCTTGATGTATTTTGATACTTTGACAACGATTTTTCCAGTAGCTTAGAAGAAAACGATGTTTTTTTTCTTTGGTCGTTACAGTATGATAGAAAAAAAAATTGCGTTAATATTAATTTTTTTTCGATTTAGATTGGCTTTTCATAGCTGTTTAAGACAATCTTGATGTATTTTGATACTTTGACAACGATTTTTCCAGTAATTTAGCAGAAAACGATGTTTTTTTTTTCTTTGGTCGTTACAGTACGAAAGAAAAAAAAATGCTGTTAACTCCGTCATTATTAATTTTTGTTCCATTTAGATTTGCTTTTCATAGCTGTTTAAGACAATCTTGATTTATTTTGATACTTTGACAACGATTTTTCCAGTAGTTTAGAGAAAACGATGTTTTTTTATCTGTGGTCGTCACAGTATGAAAGACAAAAAAATTGCGTTAATATTAATTTTTTTTCGATTTAGATTTGCTTTTCATAGCTGTTTAAGACAATAATTTAATTTAATAATAAAATTTTTCCAGTAGTTTAGAGAAAACGATGTTTTTTTTTCCTTGGTCGTTACAGTACGAAAGAAAAATAAATGCTGTTATCTCCGTCAATATTAATTTTTTTTTCGAATTAGATTGGCTTTTCATAGCTGTTTAAGACAATCTTGATGTATTTTGATACTTTGACAACGATTTTTCCAGTAATTTAGCAGAAAACGATATTTTTTTTCTTTGGTCGTCACAGTACGATAGAAAAACAAATGCTGTTATCTACGTCAATATTAATTTTTTTTCGATTTAGATTTGCTTTTCATAGCTGTTTAAGACAATCTTGATGTATTTTGATACATTGACAACGATTTTTCCAGTAGTTTAGAGAAAACGATGTTTTTTTTTTCTTTGGTCGTCACAGTATGAAAGACAAAAAAATTGCGTTAATATTAATTTTTTTTCGATTTAGATTTGCTGTTCATAGCTGTTTAAGACAATCTTGATGTATTTTGATACTTTGACAACGATTTTTCCAGTAGTTTAGAAGAAAACACTGTTTTTTTTTATTTGGTCGTTACTGTACGATAGAAAAAAAAAGCTGTCAACTCCGTCAATGTTAATTTTTTTTCGATTTAGATTTGCTGTTCATAGCTGTTTAAGACAATCTTGATGTATTTTGATACTTTGACAACGATTTTTCCAGTAGTTTAGAAGAAAACGATGTTTTTTTTTCTTTGGTCGTTACAGTACGAAAGAAAAAAAAAATGCTGTTAACTCCGTCAATGTTAATTTTTTTTCTATTTAGATTTGCTGTTAAAAGCTGTTTAAGACAATCTTGATGTATTTTGATACTTTGACAACGATTTTTCCTGTAGCTTAGAAGAAAACGATGTTTTTTTTCTTTTTTGGTCGTTACAGTACGAAAGAAAAAAAAATGCTGTTAACTCCGTCAATGTTAATTTTTTTTCTATTTAGATTTGCTTTTCATAGCTGTTTAAGACAATCTTGATGTATTTTGATACTTTGACAATGATTTTTCCAGTAGCTTAGAAGAAAACGATGTTTTTTTTCTTTGGTCGTTACAGTACGAAAGAAAACAAAATGCTGTTCTCTCCGTCAATATAAATTTTTTTCGAATTAGATTGGCTTTTCATAGCTGTTTAAGACAATCTTGATGTATTTTGATACTTTGACAACGATTTTTCCAGTAGTTTAGAAGAAAACGATGTTTTTTTTTTTCTTTGGTCGTCACAGTATGAAAGACAAAAAAATTGCGTTAATATTAATTTTTTTTCGATTTAGATTTGCTGTTCATAGCTGTTTAAGACAATCTTGATGTATTTTGATACTTTGACAACGATTTTTCCAGTAGTTTAGAAGAAAACGATGTTTTTTTATCTTTGGTCGTCACAGTATGAAAGACAAAAAAATTGCGTTAATATTAATTTTTTTTCGATTTAGATTTGCTTTTCATAGCTGTTTAAGACAATCTTGATGTATTTTGATACTTTGACAACGATTTTTCCAGTAGTTTAGAAGAAAACGATGTTTTTTTTTTCTTTGGTCGTCACAGTATGAAAGACAAAAAAATTGCGTTAATATTAATTTTTTTTGCGATTTAGATTTGCTGTTCATAGCTGCTTAAGACAATCTTGATGTATTTTGATACTTTGACAACGATTTTTCCAGTAGTTTAGAAGAAAACGATGTTTTTTTTTTCTTTGGTCGTCACAGTATGAAAGACAAAAAAATTGCGTTAATATTAATTTTTTTTCGATTTAGATTTGCTGTTCATAGCTGTTTAAGACAATCTTGATGTATTTTGATACTTTGACAACGATTTTTCCAGTAGCTTAGAAGAAAACGATGTTTTTTTTACCTTGGTCGTTACAGTACGATAGAAAAAAAAAGCTGTCAACTCCGTCAATGTTAATTTTTGTTCCATTTAGATTTGCTTTTCATAGCTGTTTAAGACAATCTTGATGTATTTTGATACATTGACAACGATTTTTCCAGTAGTTTAGAGAAAATGATGTTTTTTTTTCTTTGGTCGTCACAGTATGAAAGACAAAAAAATTGCGTTAATATTAATTTTTTTTCGATTTAGATTGGCTTTTCATAGCTGTTTAAGACAATCTTGATGTATTTTGATACTTTGACAACGATTTTTCCAGTAGTTTAGAAGAAAACGATGTTTTTTTTTTCTTTGGTCGTTACAGTACGATAGAAAAAAAAATGCTGTTAACTCCGTCAATATTAATTTTTGTTCCATTTAGATTTGCTTTTCATAGCTGTTTAAGACAATCTTGATGTATTTTGATACTTTGACAACGATTTTTCCAGTAGTTTAGAAGAAAACGATGTTTTTTTTTTTCTTTGGTCGTCATATGAAAGACAAAAAAATTGCGTTAATATTAATTTTTTTTCGATTAAGATTTGCTGTTCATAGCTGTTTAAGACAATCTTGATGTATTTTGATACTTTGACAACGATTTTTCCAGTAGCTTAGAAGAAAACGATGTTTTTTTTTCCTTGGTCGTTACAGTACGATAGAAAAAAAAAGCTGTCAACTCCGTCAATATTAATTTTTTTTCGATTTAGATTTACTTTTCATAGCTGTTTAAGACAATCTTGATGTATTTTGATACTTTGTCAACGATTTTTCCAGTAGTTTAGAAGAAAACGATGTTATTTTTTTTTGGTCGTCACAGTATGAAAGACAAAAAAATTGCGTTAATATTAATTTTTTTTCGATTTAGATTTGCTGTTCATAGCTGTTTAAGACAATCTTGATGTATTTTGATACTTTGACAACGATTTTTCCAGTAGTTTAGAAGAAAACGATGTTTTTTTTTTCTTTGGTCGTCACAGTATGAAAGACAAAAAAATTGCGTTAATATTAATTTTTTTTCGATTTAGATTTGCTGTTCATAGCTGTTTAAGACAATCTTGATGTATTTTGATACTTTGACAACGATTTTTCCAGTAGCTTAGATGAAAACGATGTTATTTTTTCCTTGGTCGTTACAGTACGATAGAAAAAAAAAGCTGTCAACTCCGTCAATGTTAATTTTTGTTCCATTTAGATTTGCTTTTCATAGCTGTTTCAGACAATCTTGATGTATTTTGATACATTGACAACGATTTTTCCAGTAGTTTAGAGAAAATGATGTTTTTTTTTCTTTGGTCGTCACAGTATGAAAGACAAAAAAATTGCGTTAATATTAATTTTTTTTCGATTTAGATTGGTTTTTCATAGCTGTTTAAGACAATCTTGATGTATTTTGATACTTTGACAACGATTTTTCCAGTAGTTTAGAAGAAAACGATGTTTTTTTTTTCTTTGGTCGTTACAGTACGAAAGAAAAAAAATTGCTGTTAACTCCGTCAATATTAATTTTTGTTCCATTTAGATTTGCTTTTCATAGCTGTTTAAGACAATCTTGATGTATTTTGATACTTTGACAACGATTTTTCCAGTAGTTTAGAGAAAACGATGTTTTTTTTTCTGTGGTCGTCACAGTATGAAAGACAAAAAAATTGCGTTAATATTAATTTTTTTTCGATTTAGATTTGCTGTTCATAGCTGTTTAAGACAATCTTGATGTATTTTGATACTTTGACAACGATTTTTCCAGTAGTTTAGAGAAAACGATGTTTTTTTTTTCTTTGGTCGTCACAGTATGAAAGACAAAAAAATTGCGTTAACATTAATTTTTTTTCGATTTAGATTAGCTTTTCATAGCTGTTTAAGACAATATTGATGTATTTTGATACTTTGACAACGATTTTTCCAGTAGTTTAGAAGAAAACGATGTTTTTTTTTTCTTTGGTCGTTACAGTATGAAAGAAAAAAAAATGCTGTTAAGTCCGTCAATGTTAATTTTTGTTCGATTTAGATTTGCTTTTCATAGCTGTTTAAGACAATCTTGATGTATTTTGACACTTTGACAACGATTTTTCCAGTAGTTTAGAAGAAAACGATGTTTTTTTTTTCTTTGGTCGTTACAGTACGATAGAAAAAAAAAGCTGTCAACTCCATCAATGTTAATTTTTTTTCGATTTAGATTGGCTTTTCATAGCTGTTTAAGACAATCTTGATGTATTTTGATACTTTGACAACGATTTTTCCAGTAGTTTATAGAAAACGATGTTTTTTTTTCTTTGGTCATTACAGTATGATTGGAAAAAAATGCTGTTAACTCCGTCATTATTAATTTTTGTTCCATTTAGATTTGCTTTTCATAGCTGTTTAAGACAATCTTGATGTATTTTGATACTTTGACAACGATTTTTCCAGTAGTTTAGAAGAAAACGATGTTTTTTTTTTCTTTGGTCGTCACAGTATGAAAGACAAAAAAATTGCGTTAATATTAATTTTTTTTCGATTTAGATTTGCTGTTCATAGCTGTTTAAGACAATCTTGATGTATTTTGATACTTTGACAACGATTTTTCCAGTAGTTTAGAGAAAATGATGTTTTTTTTTCTTTGGTCGTCACAGTATGAAAGACAAAAAAAATGCGTTAATATTAATTTTTTTTCGATTTAGATTGGCTTTTCATAGCTGTTTAAGACAATCTTGATGTATTTTGATACTTTGACAACGATTTTTCCAGTAGTTTAGAAGAAAACGATGTTTTTTTTTTCTTTGGTCGTTACAGTACGAAAGAAAAAAAAATGCTGTTAACTCCGTCATTATTAATTTTTGTTCCATTTAGATTTGCTTTTCATAGCTGTTTAAGACAATCTTGATGTATTTTGATACTTTGACAACGATTTTTCCAGTAGTTTAGAGAAAACGATGTTTTTTTTTCTATGGTCGTCACAGTATGAAAGACAAAAAAATTGCGTTAATATTAATTTTTTTTCGATTTAGATTTGCTTTTCATAGCTGTTTAAGACAATCTTGATGTATTTTGATACTTTGACAACGATTTTTCCAGTAGTTAAGAGAAAACGATGTTTTTTTTTTCTTTGGTCGTCACAGTATGAAAGACAAAAAAATTGCGTTAACATTAATTTTTTTTCGATTTAGATTAGCTTTTCATAGCTGTTAAAGACAATATTGATGTATTTTGATACTTTGACAACGATTTTTCCAGTAGTTTAGAAGAAAACGATGTTTTTTTTTTCTTTGGTCGTTACAGTATGAAAGAAAAAAAAATGCTGTTAAGTCCATCAATGTTAATTTTTGTTCGATTTAGATTTGCTTTTCATAGCTGTTTAAGACAATCTTGATGTATTTTGACACTTTGACAACGATTTTTCCAGTAGTTTAGAAGAAAACGATGTTTTTTTTTTCTTTGGTCGTTACAGTACGATAGAAATAAAAAGCTGTCAACTCCGTCAATGTTAATTTTTTTTCGATTTAGATTGGCTTTTCATAGCTGTTTAAGACAATCTTGATGTATTTTGATACTTTGACAACGATTTTTCCAGTAGTTTAGAGAAAACGATGTTTTTTTTTCTTTGGTCATTACAGTATGATTGGAAAAAAATGCTGTTAACTCCGTCATTATTAATTTTTGTTCCATTTAGATTTGCTTTTCATAGCTGTTTAAGACAATCTTGATGTATTTTGATACTTTGACAACGATTTTTCCAGTAGTTTAGAAGAAAACGATGTTTTTTTTTTCTTTGGTCATTACAGTATGATTGGAAAAAAATGCTGTTAACTCCGTCATTATTAATTTTTGTTCCATTTAGATTTGCTTTTCATAGCTGTTTAAGGCAATCTTGATGTATTTTGATACTTTGACAACGATTTTTCCAGTAGTTTAGAAGAAAACGATGTTTTTTTTTTCTTTGGTCGTCACAGTATGAAAGACAAAAAATTGCGTTAATATTAATTTTTTTTCGATTTATATTTGCTGTTCATAGCTGTTTAAGACAATCTTGATGTATTTTGATACTTTGACAACGATTTTTCCAGTAGTTTAGAGAAAACGATGTTTTTTTTTCTGTGGTCGTCACAGTATGAAAGACAAAAAAATTGCGTTAATATTAATTTTTTTTCGATTTAGATTTGCTTTTCATAGCTGTTTAAGACAATCTTGATATATTTTGATACTTTGACAACGATTTTTCCAGTAGTTTAGAGAAAATGATGTTTTTTTTTCTTTGGTCGTCACAGTATGAAAGACAAAAAAATTGCGTTAATATTAATTTTTTTTCGATTTAGATTTGCTGTTCATAGCTGTTTAAGACAATCTTGATATATTTTGATACTTTGACAACGATTTTTCCAGTAGTTTAGAGAAAATGATGTTTTTTTTTCTTTGGTCGTCACAGTATGAAAGACAAAAAAATTGCGTTAATATTAATTTTTTTTTCGATTTAGATTAGCTTTTCATAGCTGTTTAAGACAATCTTGATGTATTTTGATACTTTGACAACGATTTTTCCAGTAGTTTAGAAGAAAACGATGTTTTTTTTTCCTTGGTCCTTACAGTACGATAGAAAAAAAAAGCTGTCAACTCCGTCAATGTTAATTGTTGTTCCATTTAGATTTGCTTTTCATAGCTGTTTAGGACAATCTTGATGTATTTTGATACTTTGACAACGATTTTTCCAGTAGTTTAGAAGAAAATGATGTTTTTTTTTCTTTGGTCGTCACAGTATGAAAGACAAAAAAATTGCGTTAATATTAATTTTTTTTCGATTTAGATTGGCTTTTCATAGCTGTTTAAGACAATCTTGATGTATTTTGATACTTTGACAACGATTTTTCCAGTAGTTTAGAAGAAAACGATGTTTTTTTTTCTTTGGTCGTTACAGTACGATAGAAAAAAAAAGCTGTCAACTCCGTCAATGTTAATTTTTGTTCCATTTAGATTTGCTTTTCATAGCTGTTTAGGACAATCTTGATGTATTTTGATACTTTGACAACGATTTTTCCAGTAGTTTAGAGAAAATGATGTTTTTTTTTCTTTGGTCGTCACAGTATGAAAGACAAAAAAATTGCGTTAATATTAATTTTTTTTTCGATTTAGATTGGCTTTTCATAGCTGTTTAAGACAATCTTGATGTATTTTGATACTTTGACAACGATTTTTCCAGTAGTTTAGAAGAAAACTATGTTTTTTTTTTCTTTGGTCGTTACAGTACGAAAGAAAAAAAAAATGCTGTTAACTCCGTCATTATTAATTTTTGTTCCATTTAGATTTGCTTTTCATAGCTGTTTAAGACAATCTTGATGTATTTTGATACTTTGACAACGATTTTTCCAGTAGTTTAGAAAAACGATGTTTTTTTTTCTGTGGTCGTCACAGTATGAAAGACAAAAAAATTGCGTTAATATTAATTTTTTTTCGATTTAGATTTGCTTTTCATAGCTGTTTAAGACAATCTTGATGTATTTTGATACTTTGACAACGATTTTTCCAGTAGTTTAGAGAAAACGATGTTTTTTTTTTTTGGTCGTCACAGTATGAAAGACAAAAAAATTGCGTTAACATTAATTTTTTTTCGATTTAGATTAGCTTTTCATAGCTGTTTAAGACAATCTTGATGTATTTTGATACTTTGACAACGATTTTTCCAGTAGTTTAGAAGAAAACTATGTTTTTTTTTTCTTTGGTCGTTACAGTACGAAAGAAAAAAAAATGCTGTTAACTCCGTCATTATTAATTTTTGTTCCATTTAGATTTGCTTTTCATAGCTGTTTAAGACAATCTTGATGTATTTTGATACTTTGACAACGATTTTTCCAATAGTTTAGAGAAAACGATGTTTTTTTTTCTATGGTCGTCACAGTATGAAAGACAAAAAAATTGCGTTAATATTAATTTTTTTTCGATTTAGATTTGCTTTTCATAGCTGTTTAAGACAATCTTGATGTATTTTGATACTTTGACAACGATTTTTCCAGTAGTTTAGAGAAAACGATGTTTTTTTTTCTGTGGTCGTCACAGTATGAAAGACAAAAAAATTGCGTTAATATTAATTTTTTTTCGATTTAGATTTGCTTTTCATAGCTGTTTAAGACAATCTTGATGTATTTTGATACTTTGACAACGATTTTTCCAGTAGTTAAGAGAAAACGATGTTTTTTTTTTCTTTGGTCGTCACAGTATGAAAGACAAAAAAATTGCGTTAACATTAATTTTTTTTCGATTTAGATTAGCTTTTCATAGCTGTTTAAGACAATATTGATGTATTTTGATACTTTGACAACGATTTTTCCAGTAGTTTAGAAGAAAACGATGTTTTTTTTTTCTTTGGTCGTTACAGTATGAAAGAAAAAAAAATGCTGTTAAGTCCGTCAATGTTAATTTTTGTTCGATTTAGATTTGCTTTTCATAGCTGTTTAAGACAATCTTGATGTATTTTGATACTTTGACAACGATTTTTCCAGTAGTTTAGAGAAAACGATGTTTTTTTTTCTTTGGTCATTACAGTATGATTGGAAAAAAATGCTGTTAACTCCGTCATTATTAATTTTTGTTCCATTTAGATTTGCTTTTCATAGCTGTTTAAGACAATCTTGATGTATTTTGATACTTTGACAACGATTTTTCCAGTAGTTTAGAGAAAATGATGTTTTTTTTTCTTTGGTCGTCACAGTATGAAAGACAAAAAAATTGCGTTAATATTAATTTTTTTCGATTTAGATTTGCTGTTCATAGCTGTTTAAGACAATCTTGATGTATTTTGATACTTTGACAACGATTTTTCCAGTAGTTTAGAGAAAATGATGTTTTTTTTTCTTTGGTCGTCACAGTATAAAAGACAAAAAAATTGCGTTAATATTAATTTTTTTTCGATTTAGATTGGCTTTTCATAGCTGTTTAAGACAATCTTGATGTATTTTGATACTTTGACAACGATTTTTCCAGTAGTTTAGAAGAAAACGATGTTTTTTTTTCCTTGGTCCTTACAGTACGATAGAAAAAAAAAGCTGTCAACTCCGTCAATGTTAATTGTTGTTCCATTTAGATTTGCTTTTCATAGCTGTTTAGGACAATCTTGATGTATTTTGATACTTTGACAACGATTTTTCCAGTAGTTTAGAGAAAATGATGTTTTTTTTTCTTTGGTCGTCACAGTATGAAAGACAAAAAAATTGCGTTAATATTAATTTTTTTTCGATTTAGATTGGCTTTTCATAGCTGTTTAAGACAATCTTGATGTATTTTGATACTTTGACAACGATTTTTCCAGTAGTTTAGAAGAAAACGATGTTTTTTTTTCCTTGGTCATTACAGTACGATAGAAAAAAAAAGCTGTCAACTCCGTCAATGTTAATTTTTGTTCCATTTAGATTTGCTTTTCATAGCTGTTTAGGACAATCTTGATGTATTTTGATACTTTGACAACGATTTTTCCAGTAGTTTAGAAGAAAACGATGTTTTTTTTTTCTTTGGTCGTCACAGTATGAAAGACAAAAAAATTGCGTTAATATTAATTTTTTTTCGATTTAGATTGGCTTTTCATAGCTGTTTAAGACAATCTTGATGTATTTTGATACTTTGACAACGATTTTTCCAGTAGTTTAGAGAAAACGATGTTTTTTTTTCCTTGGTTGTTACAGTACGATAGAAAAAAAAAGCTGTCAACTCCGTCAATGTTAATTTTTGTTCCATTTAGATTTGCTTTTCATAGCTGTTTAGGACAATCTTGATGTATTTTGATACTTTGACAACGATTTTTCCAGTAGTTTAGAAGAAAACGATGTTTTTTTTTTCTTTGGTCGTTACAGTACGAAAGAAAAAAAAATGCTGTTAACTCCGTCATTATTAATTTTTGTTCCATTTAGATTTGCTTTTCATAGCTGTTTAAGACAATCTTGATGTATTTTGATACTTTGACAACGATTTTTCCAATAGTTTAGAGAAAACGATGTTTTTTTTTCTATGGTCGTCACAGTATGAAAGACAAAAAAATTGCGTTAATATTAATTTTTTTTCGATTTAGATTTGCTTTTCATAGCTGTTTAAGACAATCTTGATGTATTTTGATACTTTGACAACGATTTTTCCAGTAGTTTAGAGAAAACGATGTTTTTTTTTTTTGGTCGTCACAGTATGAAAGACAAAAAAATTGCGTTAACATTAATTTTTTTTCGATTTAGATTAGCTTTTCATAGCTGTTTAAGACAATCTTGATGTATTTTGATACTTTGACAACGATTTTTCCAGTAGTTTAGAAGAAAACTATGTTTTTTTTTTCTTTGGTCGTTACAGTACGAAAGAAAAAAAAATGCTGTTAACTCCGTCATTATTAATTTTTGTTCCATTTAGATTTGCTTTTCATAGCTGTTTAAGACAATCTTGATGTATTTTGATACTTTGACAACGATTTTTCCAATAGTTTAGAGAAAACGATGTTTTTTTTTCTATGGTCGTCACAGTATGAAAGACAAAAAAATTGCGTTAATATTAATTTTTTTTCGATTTAGATTTGCTTTTCATAGCTGTTTAAGACAATCTTGATGTATTTTGATACTTTGACAACGATTTTTCCAGTAGTTTAGAGAAAACGATGTTTTTTTTTCTGTGGTCGTCACAGTATGAAAGACAAAAAAATTGCGTTAATATTAATTTTTTTTCGATTTAGATTTGCTTTTCATAGCTGTTTAAGACAATCTTGATGTATTTTGATACTTTGACAACGATTTTTCCAGTAGTTAAGAGAAAACGATGTTTTTTTTTTCTTTGGTCGTCACAGTATGAAAGACAAAAAAATTGCGTTAACATTAATTTTTTTTCGATTTAGATTAGCTTTTCATAGCTGTTTAAGACAATATTGATGTATTTTGATACTTTGACAACGATTTTTCCAGTAGTTTAGAAGAAAACGATGTTTTTTTTTTCTTTGGTCGTTACAGTATGAAAGAAAAAAAAATGCTGTTAAGTCCGTCAATGTTAATTTTTGTTCGATTTAGATTTGCTTTTCATAGCTGTTTAAGACAATCTTGATGTATTTTGATACTTTGACAACGATTTTTCCAGTAGTTTAGAGAAAACGATGTTTTTTTTTCTTTGGTCATTACAGTATGATTGGAAAAAAATGCTGTTAACTCCGTCATTATTAATTTTTGTTCCATTTAGATTTGCTTTTCATAGCTGTTTAAGACAATCTTGATGTATTTTGATACTTTGACAACGATTTTTCCAGTAGTTTAGAGAAAATGATGTTTTTTTTTCTTTGGTCGTCACAGTATGAAAGACAAAAAAATTGCGTTAATATTAATTTTTTTCGATTTAGATTTGCTGTTCATAGCTGTTTAAGACAATCTTGATGTATTTTGATACTTTGACAACGATTTTTCCAGTAGTTTAGAGAAAATGATGTTTTTTTTTCTTTGGTCGTCACAGTATAAAAGACAAAAAAATTGCGTTAATATTAATTTTTTTTCGATTTAGATTGGCTTTTCATAGCTGTTTAAGACAATCTTGATGTATTTTGATACTTTGACAACGATTTTTCCAGTAGTTTAGAAGAAAACGATGTTTTTTTTTCCTTGGTCCTTACAGTACGATAGAAAAAAAAAGCTGTCAACTCCGTCAATGTTAATTGTTGTTCCATTTAGATTTGCTTTTCATAGCTGTTTAGGACAATCTTGATGTATTTTGATACTTTGACAACGATTTTTCCAGTAGTTTAGAGAAAATGATGTTTTTTTTTCTTTGGTCGTCACAGTATGAAAGACAAAAAAATTGCGTTAATATTAATTTTTTTTCGATTTAGATTGGCTTTTCATAGCTGTTTAAGACAATCTTGATGTATTTTGATACTTTGACAACGATTTTTCCAGTAGTTTAGAAGAAAACGATGTTTTTTTTTCCTTGGTCATTACAGTACGATAGAAAAAAAAAGCTGTCAACTCCGTCAATGTTAATTTTTGTTCCATTTAGATTTGCTTTTCATAGCTGTTTAGGACAATCTTGATGTATTTTGATACTTTGACAACGATTTTTCCAGTAGTTTAGAAGAAAACGATGTTTTTTTTTTCTTTGGTCGTCACAGTATGAAAGACAAAAAAATTGCGTTAATATTAATTTTTTTTCGATTTAGATTGGCTTTTCATAGCTGTTTAAGACAATCTTGATGTATTTTGATACTTTGACAACGATTTTTCCAGTAGTTTAGAGAAAACGATGTTTTTTTTTCCTTGGTTGTTACAGTACGATAGAAAAAAAAAGCTGTCAACTCCGTCAATGTTAATTTTTGTTCCATTTAGATTTGCTTTTCATAGCTGTTTAGGACAATCTTGATGTATTTTGATACTTTGACAACGATTTTTCCAGTAGTTTAGAAGAAAACGATGTTTTTTTTTTCTTTGGTCGTCACAGTATGAAAGACAAAAAAATTGCGTTAATATTAATTTTTTTTCGATTTAGATTTGCTTTTCATAGCTGTTTAAGACAATCTTGATGTATTTTGATACTTTGACAACGATTTTTCCAGTAGTTTAGAGAAAACGATGTTTTTTTTTTTTTGGTCATTACAGTATGATTGGAAAAAAATGCTGTTAACTCCGTCATGATTAATTTTTGTTCCATTTAGATTTGCTTTTCATAGCTGTTTAAGACAATCTTGATGTATTTTGATACTTTGACAACGATTTTTCCAGTAGTTTAGAAGAAAACGATGTTTTTTTTTTCTTTGGTCGTCACAGTATGAAAGACAAAAAAATTGCGTTAATATTAATTTTTTTTCGATTAAGATTTGCTGTTCATAGCTGTTTAAGACAATCTTGATGTATTTTGATACTTTGACAACGATTTTTCCAGTAGTTTAGAGAAAATGATGTTTTTTTTTCTTTGGTCGTCACAGTATGAAAGACAAAAAAATTGCGTTAATACTAATTTTTTTCGATTTAGATTGGCTTTTCATAGCTGTTTAAGACAATCTTGATGTATTTTGATACTTTGACAACGATTTTTCCAGTAGTTAAGAGAAAACGATGTTTTTTTTTTCTTTGGTCGTCACAGTATGAAAGACAAAAAAATTGCGTTAACATTAATTTTTTTTCGATTTAGATTAGCTTTTCATAGCTGTTTAAGACAATATTGATGTATTTTGATACTTTGACAACGATTTTTCCAGTAGTTTAGAAGAAAATGATGTTTTTTTTTTCTTTGGTCGTTACAGTATGAAAGAAAAAAAAATGCTGTTAAGTCCGTCAATGTTAATTTTTGTTCGATTTAGATTTGCTTTTCATAGCTGTTTAAGACAATCTTGATGTATTTTGATACTTTGACAACGATTTTTCCAGTAGTTTAGAGAAAATGATGTTTTTTTTTCTTTGGTCGTCACAGTATGAAAGACAAAAAAATTGCGTTAATATTAATTTTTTTTCGATTTAGATTTGCTGTTCATAGCTGTTTAAGACAATCTTGATGTATTTTGATACTTTGACAACGATTTTTCCAGTAGTTTAGAGAAAATGATGTTTTTTTTTCTTTGGTCGTCACAGTATGAAAGACAAAAAAATTGCGTTAATATTAATTTTTTTTCGATTTAGATTGGCTTTTTATAGCTGTTTAAGACAATCTTGATGTATTTTGATACTTTGACAACGATTTTTCCAGTAGTTTAGAAGAAAACGATGTTTTTTTTTCTTTGGTCATTACAGTATGATTGGAAAAAAATGCTGTTAACTCCGTCATGATTAATTTTTGTTCCATTTAGATTTGCTTTTCATAGCTGTTTAAGACAATCTTGATGTATTTTGATACTTTGACAACGATTTTTCCAGTAGTTTAGAAGAAAACGATGTTTTTTTTTCTTTGGTCATTACAGTATGATTGGAAAAAAATGCTGTTAACTCCGTCATGATTAATTTTTGTTCCATTTAGATTTGCTTTTCATAGCTGTTTAAGACAATCTTGATGTATTTTGATACTTTGACAACGATTTTTCCAGTAGTTTAGAAGAAAACGATGTTTTTTTTTTCTTTGGTCGTCACAGTATGAAAGACAAAAAAATTGCGTTAATATTAATTTTTTTTCGATTTAGATTTGCTGTTCATAGCTGTTTAAGACAATCTTGATGTATTTTGATACTTTGACAACGATTTTTCCAGTAGTTTAGAGAAAATGATGTTTTTTTTTCTTTGGTCGTCACAGTATGAAAGACAAAAAAATTGCGTTAATATTAATTTTTTTCGATTTAGATTAGCTTTTCATAGCTGTTTAAGACAATCTTGATGTATTTTGATACTTTGACAACGATTTTTCCAGTAGTTTAGAGAAAACGATGTTTTTTTTTTCTTTGGTCGTCACAGTATGAAAGAAAAAAAAATTGCGTTAATATTAATTTTTTTTCGATTTAGATTTGCTTTTCATAGCTGTTTAAGACAATCTTGATGTATTTTGACACTTTGACAACGATTTTTCCAGTAGTTTAGAAGAAAAAGATGTTTTTTTTTTTCTTTGGTCATTACAGTACGATAGAAAAAAAAAGCTGTCAACTCCGTCAATGTTAATTTTTGTTCCATTTAGATTTGCTTTTCATAGCTGTTTAGGACAATCTTGATGTATTTTGATACTTTGACAACGATTTTTCCAGTAGTTTAGAAGAAAACGATGTTTTTTTTTTCTTTGGTCGTCACAGTATGAAAGACAAAAAAATTGCGTTAATATTAATTTTTTTTCGATTTAGATTGGCTTTTCATAGCTGTTTAAGACAATCTTGATGTATTTTGATACTTTGACAACGATTTTTCCAGTAGTTTAGAGAAAACGATGTTTTTTTTTCCTTGGTCGTTACAGTACGATAGAAAAAAAAAGCTGTCAACTCCGTCAATGTTAATTTTTGTTCCATTTAGATTTGCTTTTCATAGCTGTTTAGGACAATCTTGATGTATTTTGATACTTTGACAACGATTTTTCCAGTAGTTTAGAAGAAAACGATGTTTTTTTTTTCTTTGGTCGTCACAGTATGAAAGACAAAAAAATTGCGTTAATATTAATTTTTTTTCGATTTAGATTTGCTTTTCATAGCTGTTTAAGACAATCTTGATGTATTTTGATACTTTGACAACGATTTTTCCAGTAGTTTAGAGAAAACGATGTTTTTTTTTTTTTGGTCATTACAGTATGATTGGAAAAAAATGCTGTTAACTCCGTCATGATTAATTTTTGTTCCATTTAGATTTGCTTTTCATAGCTGTTTAAGACAATCTTGATGTATTTTGATACTTTGACAACGATTTTTCCAGTAGTTTAGAAGAAAACGATGTTTTTTTTTTCTTTGGTCGTCACAGTATGAAAGACAAAAAAATTGCGTTAATATTAATTTTTTTTCGATTAAGATTTGCTGTTCATAGCTGTTTAAGACAATCTTGATGTATTTTGATACTTTGACAACGATTTTTCCAGTAGTTTAGAGAAAATGATGTTTTTTTTTCTTTGGTCGTCACAGTATGAAAGACAAAAAAATTGCGTTAATACTAATTTTTTTCGATTTAGATTGGCTTTTCATAGCTGTTTAAGACAATCTTGATGTATTTTGATACTTTGACAACGATTTTTCCAGTAGTTAAGAGAAAACGATGTTTTTTTTTTCTTTGGTCGTCACAGTATGAAAGACAAAAAAATTGCGTTAACATTAATTTTTTTTCGATTTAGATTAGCTTTTCATAGCTGTTTAAGACAATATTGATGTATTTTGATACTTTGACAACGATTTTTCCAGTAGTTTAGAAGAAAACGATGTTTTTTTTTTCTTTGGTCGTTACAGTATGAAAGAAAAAAAAATGCTGTTAAGTCCGTCAATGTTAATTTTTGTTCGATTTAGATTTGCTTTTCATAGCTGTTTAAGACAATCTTGATGTATTTTGATACTTTGACAACGATTTTTCCAGTAGTTTAGAGAAAATGATGTTTTTTTTTCTTTGGTCGTCACAGTATGAAAGACAAAAAAATTGCGTTAATATTAATTTTTTTTCGATTTAGATTTGCTGTTCATAGCTGTTTAAGACAATCTTGATGTATTTTGATACTTTGACAACGATTTTTCCAGTAGTTTAGAGAAAATGATGTTTTTTTTTTCTTTGGTCGTCACAGTATGAAAGACAAAAAAATTGCGTTAATATTAATTTTTTTTCGATTTAGATTGGCTTTTTATAGCTGTTTAAGACAATCTTGATGTATTTTGATACTTTGACAACGATTTTTCCAGTAGTTTAGAAGAAAACGATGTTTTTTTTTCTTTGGTCATTACAGTATGATTGGAAAAAAATGCTGTTAACTCCGTCATGATTAATTTTTGTTCCATTTAGATTTGCTTTTCATAGCTGTTTAAGACAATCTTGATGTATTTTGATACTTTGACAACGATTTTTCCAGTAGTTTAGAAGAAAACGATGTTTTTTTTTCTTTGGTCATTACAGTATGATTGGAAAAAAATGCTGTTAACTCCGTCATTATTAATTTTTGTTCCATTTAGATTTGCTTTTCATAGCTGTTTAAGACAATCTTGATGTATTTTGATACTTTGACAACGATTTTTCCAGTAGTTTAGAAGAAAACGATGTTTTTTTTTTCTTTGGTCGTCACAGTATGAAAGACAAAAAAATTGCGTTAATATTAATTTTTTTTCGATTTAGATTTGCTGTTCATAGCTGTTTAAGACAATCTTGATGTATTTTGATACTTTGACAACGATTTTTCCAGTAGTTTAGAGAAAATGATGTTTTTTTTTCTTTGGTCGTCACAGTATGAAAGACAAAAAAATTGCGTTAATATTAATTTTTTTCGATTTAGATTGGCTTTTCATAGCTGTTTAAGACAATCTTGATGTATTTTGATACTTTGACAACGATTTTTCCAGTAGTTAAGAGAAAACGATGTTTTTTTTTTCTTTGGTCGTCACAGTATGAAAGACAAAAAAATTGCGTTAACATTAATTTTTTTTCGATTTAGATTAGCTTTTCATAGCTGTTTAAGACAATATTGATGTATTTTGATACTTTGACAACGATTTTTCCAGTAGTTTAGAAGAAAACGATGTTTTTTTTTTCTTTGGTCGTTACAGTATGAAAGAAAAAAAAATGCTGTTAAGTCCGTCAATGTTAATTTTTGTTCGATTTAGATTTGCTTTTCATAGCTGTTTAAGACAATCTTGATGTATTTTGATACTTTGACAACGATTTTTCCAGTAGTTTAGAAGAAAACGATGTTTTTTTTTTCTTTGGTCGTTACAGTATGAAAGAAAAAAAAATGCTGTTAAGTCCGTCAATGTTAATTTTTGTTCGATTTAGATTTGCTTTTCATAGCTGTTTAAGACAATATTGATGTATTTTGATACTTTGACAACGATTTTTCCAGTAGTTTAGAAGAAAACGATGTTTTTTTTTTCTTTGGTCGTTACAGTATGAAAGAAAAAAAAATGCTGTTAAGTCCGTCAATGTTAATTTTTGTTCGATTTAGATTTGCTTTTCATAGCTGTTTAAGACAATCTTGATGTATTTTGATACTTTGACAACGATTTTTCCAGTAGTTTAGAGAAAACGATGTTTTTTTTTCTTTGGTCATTACAGTATGATTGGAAAAAAATGCTGTTAACTCCGTCATGATTAATTTTTGTTCCATTTAGATTTGCTTTTCATAGCTGTTTAAGACAATCTTTATGTATTTTGATACTTTGACAACGATTTTTCCAGTAGTTTAGAAGAAAACGATGTTTTTTTTTCTTTGGTCATTACAGTATGATTGGAAAAAAATGCTGTTAACTCCGTCATGATTAATTTTTGTTCCATTTAGATTTGCTTTTCATAGCTGTTTAAGACAATCTTGATGTATTTTGATACTTTGACAACGATTTTTCCAGTAGTTTAGAAGAAAACGATGTTTTTTTTTTCTTTGGTCGTCACAGTATGAAAGACAAAAAAATTGCGTTAATATTAATTTTTTTTCGATTTAGATTTGCTGTTCATAGCTGTTTAAGACAATCTTGATGTATTTTGATACTTTGACAACGATTTTTCCAGTAGTTTAGAGAAAATGATGTTTTTTTTTCTTTGGTCGTCACAGTATGAAAGACAAAAAAATTGCGTTAATATTAATTTTTTTTCGATTTAGATTTGCTGTTCATAGCTGTTTAAGACAATCTTGATGTATTTTGATACTTTGACAACGATTTTTCCAGTAGTTTAGAGAAAATGATGTTTTTTTTTTCTTTGGTCGTCACAGTATGAAAGACAAAAAAATTGCGTTAATATTAATTTTTTTTCGATTTAGATTGGCTTTTTATAGCTGTTTAAGACAATCTTGATGTATTTTGATACTTTGACAACGATTTTTCCAGTAGTTTAGAAGAAAACGATGTTTTTTTTTCTTTGGTCATTACAGTATGATTGGAAAAAAATGCTGTTAACTCCGTCATGATTAATTTTTGTTCCATTTAGATTTGCTTTTCATAGCTGTTTAAGACAATCTTGATGTATTTTGATACTTTGACAACGATTTTTCCAGTAGTTTAGAAGAAAACGATGTTTTTTTTTCTTTGGTCATTACAGTATGATTGGAAAAAAATGCTGTTAACTCCGTCATTATTAATTTTTGTTCCATTTAGATTTGCTTTTCATAGCTGTTTAAGACAATCTTGATGTATTTTGATACTTTGACAACGATTTTTCCAGTAGTTTAGAAGAAAACGATGTTTTTTTTTTCTTTGGTCGTCACAGTATGAAAGACAAAAAAATTGCGTTAATATTAATTTTTTTTCGATTTAGATTTGCTGTTCATAGCTGTTTAAGACAATCTTGATGTATTTTGATACTTTGACAACGATTTTTCCAGTAGTTTAGAGAAAATGATGTTTTTTTTTCTTTGGTCGTCACAGTATGAAAGACAAAAAAATTGCGTTAATATTAATTTTTTTCGATTTAGATTGGCTTTTCATAGCTGTTTAAGACAATCTTGATGTATTTTGATACTTTGACAACGATTTTTCCAGTAGTTAAGAGAAAACGATGTTTTTTTTTTCTTTGGTCGTCACAGTATGAAAGACAAAAAAATTGCGTTAACATTAATTTTTTTTCGATTTAGATTAGCTTTTCATAGCTGTTTAAGACAATATTGATGTATTTTGATACTTTGACAACGATTTTTCCAGTAGTTTAGAAGAAAACGATGTTTTTTTTTTCTTTGGTCGTTACAGTATGAAAGAAAAAAAAATGCTGTTAAGTCCGTCAATGTTAATTTTTGTTCGATTTAGATTTGCTTTTCATAGCTGTTTAAGACAATCTTGATGTATTTTGATACTTTGACAACGATTTTTCCAGTAGTTTAGAGAAAACGATGTTTTTTTTTCTTTGGTCATTACAGTATGATTGGAAAAAAATGCTGTTAACTCCGTCATTATTAATTTTTGTTCCATTTAGATTTGCTTTTCATAGCTGTTTAAGACAATCTTGATGTATTTTGATACTTTGACAACGATTTTTCCAGTAGTTTAGAGAAAATGATGTTTTTTTTTCTTTGGTCGTCACAGTATGAAAGACAAAAAAATTGCGTTAATATTAATTTTTTTTCGATTTAGATTTGCTGTTCATAGCTGTTTAAGACAATCTTGATGTATTTTGATACTTTGACAACGATTTTTCCAGTAGTTTAGAGAAAATGATGTTTTTTTTTCTTTGGTCGTCACAGTATGAAAGACAAAAAAATTGCGTTAATATTAATTTTTTTTCGATTTAGATTGGCTTTTCATAGCTGTTTAAGACAATCTTGATGTATTTTGATACTTTGACAACGATTTTTCCAGTAGTTTAGAAGAAAATGATGTTTTTTTTTCCTTGGTCGTTACAGTACGATAGAAAAAAAAAGCTGTCAACTCCGTCAATGTTAATTTTTGTTCCATTTAGATTTGCTTTTCATAGCTGTTTAGGACAATCTTGATGTATTTTGATACTTTGACAACGATTTTTCCAGTAGTTTAGAGAAAATGATGTTTTTTTTTCTTTGGTCGTCACAGTATGAAAGACAAAAAAATTGCGTTAATATTAATTTTTTTTCGATTTAGATTGGCTTTTCATAGCTGTTTAAGACAATCTTGATGTATTTTGATACTTTGACAACGATTTTTCCAGTAGTTTAGAAGAAAACGATGTGTTTTTTTCCTTGGTCGTTACAGTACGATAGAAAAAAAAAGCTGTCAACTCCGTCAATGTTAATTTTTGTTCCATTTAGATTTGCTTTTCATAGCTGTTTAGGACAATCTTGATTTATTTTGATACTTTGACAACGATTTTTCCAGTAGTTTAGAGAAAATGATGTTTTTTTTTCTTTGGTCGTCACAGTATGAAAGACAAAAAAATTGCGTTAATATTAATTTTTTTTCGATTTAGATTGGCTTTTCATAGCTGTTTAAGACAATCTTGATGTATTTTGATACTTTGACAACGATTTTTCCAGTAGTTTAGAAGAAAACTATGTTTTTTTTTTTTTGGTCGTTACAGTACGAAAGAAAAAAAAATGCTGTTAACTCCGTCATTATTAATTTTTGTTCCATTTAGATTTGCTTTTCATAGCTGTTTAAGACAATCTTGATGTATTTTGATACTTTGACAACGATTTTTCCAGTAGTTTAGAGAAAACGATGTTTTTTTTTCTGTGGTCATTACAGTATGATTGGAAAAAAATGCTGTTAACTCCGTCATTATTAATTTTTGTTCCATTTAGATTTGCTTTTCATAGATTTTTAAGACAATCTTGATGTATTTTGATACTTTGACAACGATTTTTCCAGTAGTTTAGAGAAAATGATGTTTTTTTTTCTTTGGTCGTCACAGTATGAAAGACAAAAAAATTGCGTTAATATTAATTTTTTTTCGATTTAGATTTGCTTTTCATAGCTGTTTAAGACAATCTTGATGTATTTTGATACTTTGACAACGATTTTTCCAGTAGTTAAGAGAAAACGATGTTTTTTTTTTCTTTGGTCGTCACAGTATGAAAGACAAAAAAATTGCGTTAACATTAATTTTTTTTCGATTTAGATTAGCTTTTCATAGCTGTTTAAGACAATATTGATGTATTTTGATACTTTGACAACGATTTTTCCAGTAGTTTAGAAGAAAACGATGTTTTTTTTTTCTTTGGTCGTTACAGTATGAAAGAAAAAAAAATGCTGTTAAGTCCGTCAATGTTAATTTTTGTTCGATTTAGATTTGCTTTTCATAGCTGTTTAAGACAATCTTGATGTATTTTGATACTTTGACAACGATTTTTCCAGTAGTTTAGAGAAAACGATGTTTTTTTTTCTTTGGTCATTACAGTATGATTGGAAAAAAATGCTGTTAACTCCGTCATTATTAATTTTTGTTCCATTTAGATTTGCTTTTCATAGCTGTTTAAGACAATCTTGATGTATTTTGATACTTTGACAACGATTTTTCCAGTAGTTTAGAGAAAATGATGTTTTTTTTTCTTTGGTCGTCACAGTATGAAAGACAAAAAAATTGCGTTAATATTAATTTTTTTTCGATTTAGATTTGCTTTTCATAGCTGTTTAAGACAATCTTGATGTATTTTGATACTTTGACAACGATTTTTCCAGTAGTTAAGAGAAAACGATGTTTTTTTTTTCTTTGGTCGTCACAGTATGAAAGACAAAAAAATTGCGTTAACATTAATTTTTTTTCGATTTAGATTAGCTTTTCATAGCTGTTTAAGACAATATTGATGTATTTTGATACTTTGACAACGATTTTTCCAGTAGTTTAGAAGAAAACGATGTTTTTTTTTTCTTTGGTCGTTACAGTATGAAAGAAAAAAAAATGCTGTTAAGTCCGTCAATGTTAATTTTTGTTCGATTTAGATTTGCTTTTCATAGCTGTTTAAGACAATCTTGATGTATTTTGATACTTTGACAACGATTTTTCCAGTAGTTTAGAGAAAACGATGTTTTTTTTTCTTTGGTCATTACAGTATGATTGGAAAAAAATGCTGTTAACTCCGTCATTATTAATTTTTGTTCCATTTAGATTTGCTTTTCATAGCTGTTTAAGACAATCTTGATGTATTTTGATACTTTGACAACGATTTTTCCAGTAGTTTAGAGAAAATGATGTTTTTTTTTTCTTTGGTCGTCACAGTATGAAAGACAAAAAAATTGCGTTAATATTAATTTTTTTTCGATTTAGATTTGCTGTTCATAGCTGTTTAAGACAATCTTGATGTATTTTGATACTTTGACAACGATTTTTCCAGTAGTTTAGAGAAAATGATGTTTTTTTTTCTTTGGTCGTCACAGTATGAAAGACAAAAAAATTGCGTTAATATTAATTTTTTTTCGATTTAGATTGGCTTTTCATAGCTGTTTAAGACAATCTTGATGTATTTTGATACTTTGACAACGATTTTTCCAGTAGTTTAGAAGAAAACGATGTTTTTTTTTCCTTGGTCGTTACAGTACGATAGAAAAAAAAAGCTGTCAACTCCGTCAATGTTAATTTTTGTTCCATTTAGATTTGCTTTTCATAGCTGTTTAGGACAATCTTGATGTATTTTGATACTTTGACAACGATTTTTCCAGTAGTTTAGAGAAAATGATGTTTTTTTTTCTTTGGTCGTCACAGTATGAAAGACAAAAAAATTGCGTTAATATTAATTTTTTTTCGATTTAGATTGGCTTTTCATAGCTGTTTAAGACAATCTTGATGTATTTTGATACTTTGACAACGATTTTTCCAGTAGTTTAGAAGAAAACGATGTTTTTTTTTCCTTGGTCGTTACAGTACGATAGAAAAAAAAAGCTGTCAACTCCGTCAATGTTAATTTTTGTTCCATTTAGATTTGCTTTTCATAGCTGTTTAGGACAATCTTGATGTATTTTGATACTTTGACAACGATTTTTCCAGTAGTTTAGAGAAAATGATGTTTTTTTTTCTTTGGTCGTCACAGTATGAAAGACAAAAAAATTGCGTTAATATTAATTTTTTTTCGATTTAGATTGGCTTTTCATAGCTGTTTAAGACAATCTTGATGTATTTTGATACTTTTACAACGATTTTTCCAGTAGTTTAGAAGAAAACTATGTTTTTTTTTTCTTTGGTCGTTACAGTACGAAAGAAAAAAAAATGCTGTTAACTCCGTCATTATTAATTTTTGTTCCATTTATATTTGCTTTTCATAGCTGTTTAAGACAATCTTGATGTATTTTGATACTTTGACAACGATTTTTCCAGTAGTTTAGAGAAAACAATGTTTTTTTTTCTGTGGTCATTACAGTATGATTGGAAAAAAATGCTGTTAACTCCGTCATTATTAATTTTTGTTCCATTTAGATTTGCTTTTCATAGCTGTTTAAGACAATCTTGATGTATTTTGATACTTTGACAACGATTTTTCTAGTAGTTTAGAGAAAATGATGTTTTTTTTTCTTTGGTCGTCACAGTATGAAAGACAAAAAAATTGCGTTAATATTAATTTTTTTTCGATTTAGATTTGCTGTTCATAGCTGTTTAAGACAATCTTGATGTATTTTGATACTTTGACAACGATTTTTCCAGTAGTTTAGAGAAAATGATGTTTTTTTTTCTTTGGTCGTCACAGTATGAAAGACAAAAAAATTGCGTTAATATTAATTTTTTTTCGATTTAGATTGGCTTTTCATAGCTGTTTAAGACAATCTTGATGTATTTTGATACTTTGACAACGATTTTTCTAGTAGTTTAGAAGAAAACGATGTTTTTTTTTCCTTGGTCGTTACAGTACGATAGAAAAAAAAAGCTGTCAACTCCATCAATGTTAATTTTTGTTCCATTTAGATTTGCTTTTCATAGCTGTTTAGGACAATCTTGATGTATTTTGATACTTTGACAACGATTTTTCCAGTAGTTTAGAGAAAATGATGTTTTTTTTTCTTTGGTCGTCACAGTATGAAAGACAAAAAAATTGCGTTAATATTAATTTTTTTTCGATTTAGATTGGCTTTTCATAGCTGTTTAAGACAATCTTGATGTATTTTGATACTTTGACAACGATTTTTCCAGTAGTTTAGAAGAAAACGATGTTTTTTTTTCCTTGGTCGTTACAGTACGATAGAAAAAAAAAGCTGTCAACTTCGTCAATGTTAATTTTTGTTCCATTTAGATTTGCTTTTCATAGCTGTTTAGGACAATCTTGATGTATTTTGATACTTTGACAACGATTTTTCCAGTAGTTTAGAGAAAATGATGTTTTTTTTTCTTTGGTCGTCACAGTATGAAAGACAAAAAAATTGCGTTAATATTAATTTTTTTTCGATTTAGATTGGCTTTTCATAGCTGTTTAAGACAATCTTGATGTATTTTGATACTTTGACAACGATTTTTCCAGTAGTTTAGAAGAAAACTATGTTTGTTTTTTCTTTGGTCGTTACAGTATGAAAGAAAAAAAAATGCTGTTAACTCCGTCATTATTAATTTTTGTTCCATTTAGATTTGCTTTTCATAGCTGTTTAAGTCAATCTTGATGTATTTTGATACTTTGACAACGATTTTTCCAGTAGTTTAGAGAAAACGATGTTTTTTTTTCTGTGGTCGTCACAGTATGAAAGACAAAAAAATTGCGTTAATATTAATTTTTTTTCGATTTAGATTTGCTTTTCATAGCTGTTTAAGACAATCTTGATGTATTTTGATACTTTGACAACGATTTTTCCAGTAGTTTAGAGAAAACGATGTTTTTTTTTTTTTGGTCGTCACAGTATGAAAGACAAAAAAATTGCGTTAACATTAATTTTTTTTCGATTTAGATTAGCTTTTCATAGCTGTTTAAGACAATCTTGATGTATTTTGATACTTTGACAACGATTTTTCCAGTAGTTTAGAAGAAAACTATGTTTTTTTTTTCTTTGGTCGTTACAGTACGAAAGAAAAAAAAATGCTGTTAACTCCGTCATTATTAATTTTTGTTCCATTTAGATTTGCTTTTCATAGCTTTTTAAGACAATCTTGATGTATTTTGATACTTTGACAACGATTTTTCCAGTAGTTTAGAGAAAACGATGTTTTTTTTTCTGTGGTCGTCACAGTATGAAAGACAAAAAAATTGCGTTAATATTAATTTTTTTTCGATTTAGATTTGCTTTTCATAGCTGTTTAAGACAATCTTGATGTATTTTGATACTTTGACAACGATTTTTCCAGTAGTTTAGAGAAAACGATGTTTTTTTTCTCTTTGGTCGTCACAGTATGAAAGATAAAAAAATTGCGTTAACATTAATTTTTTTTCGATTTAGATTAGCTTTTCATAGCTGTTTAAGACAATCTTGATGTATTTTGATACTTTGACAACGATTTTTCCAGTAGTTTAGCAGAAAACGATGTTTTTTTTTCTTTGGTCGTTACAGTACGAAAGAAAAAAAAATGCCGTTAAGTCCGTCAATGTTAATTTTTGTTCGATTTAGATTTGCTTTTCATAGCTGTTTAAGACAATCTTGATGTATTTTGACACTTTGACAACGATTTTTCCAGTAGTTTAGAAGAAAACGATGTTTTTTTTTCTTTGGTCGTTACAGTACGATAGAAAAAAAAAGCTGTCAACTCCGTCAATGTTAATTTTTTTTCGAATTAGATTGGCTTTTCATAGCTGTTTAAGACAATCTTGATGTATTTTGATACTTTGACAACGATTTTTCCAGTAGTTTAGAAGAAAACGATGTTTTTTTTTTCTTTGGTCGTTACAGGACGAAAGAAAAAAAAAATGCTGTTAAGTCCGTCAATGTTAATTTTTGTTCGATTTAGATTTGCTTTTCATAGCTGTTTAAGACAAACTTGATGTATTTTGACACTTTGACAACGATTTTTCTAGTAGTTTAGAGAAAACGATGTTTTTTTTTCTTTGGTCGTCACAGTATGAAAGACAAAAAAATTGCGTTAATATTAATTTTTTTTCGATTTAGATTGGCTTTTCATAGCTGTTTAAGACAATCTTGATGTATTTTGATACTTTGACAACGATTTTTCCAGTAGTTTAGAAGAAAACTATGTTTTTTTTTTCTTTGGTCGTTACAGTATGAAAGAAAAAAAAATGCTGTTAACTCCGTCATTATTAATTTTTGTTCCATTTAGATTTGCTTTTCATAGCTGTTTAAGTCAATCTTGATGTATTTTGATACTTTGACAACGATTTTTCCAGTAGTTTAGAGAAAACGATGTTTTTTTTTCTGTGGTCGTCACAGTATGAAAGACAAAAAAATTGCGTTAATATTAATTTTTTTTCGATTTAGATTTGCTTTTCATAGCTGTTTAAGACAATCTTGATGTATTTTGATACTTTGACAACGATTTTTCCAGTAGTTTAGAGAAAACGATGTTTTTTTTTTTTTGGTCGTCACAGTATGAAAGACAAAAAAATTGCGTTAACATTAATTTTTTTTCGATTTAGATTAGCTTTTCATAGCTGTTTAAGACAATCTTGATGTATTTTGATACTTTGACAACGATTTTTCCAGTAGTTTAGAAGAAAACTATGTTTTTTTTTTCTTTGGTCGTTACAGTACGAAAGAAAAAAAAATGCTGTTAACTCCGTCATTATTAATTTTTGTTCCATTTAGATTTGCTTTTCATAGCTGTTTAAGACAATCTTGATGTATTTTGATACTTTGACAACGATTTTTCCAGTAGTTTAGAGAAAACGATGTTTTTTTTTCTGTGGTCGTCACAGTATGAAAGACAAAAAAATTGCGTTAATATTAATTTTTTTTCGATTTAGATTTGCTTTTCATAGCTGTTTAAGACAATCTTGATGTATTTTGATACTTTGACAACGATTTTTCCAGTAGTTTAGAGAAAACGATGTTTTTTTTCTCTTTGGTCGTCACAGTATGAAAGATAAAAAAATTGCGTTAACATTAATTTTTTTTCGATTTAGATTAGCTTTTCATAGCTGTTTAAGACAATCTTGATGTATTTTGATACTTTGACAACGATTTTTCCAGTAGTTTAGCAGAAAACGATGTTTTTTTTTCTTTGGTCGTTACAGTACGAAAGAAAAAAAAATGCCGTTAAGTCCGTCAATGTTAATTTTTGTTCGATTTAGATTTGCTTTTCATAGCTGTTTAAGACAATCTTGATGTATTTTGACACTTTGACAACGATTTTTCCAGTAGTTTAGAAGAAAACGATGTTTTTTTTTCTTTGGTCGTTACAGTACGATAGAAAAAAAAAGCTGTCAACTCCGTCAATGTTAATTTTTTTTCGATTTAGATTGGCTTTTCATAGCTGTTTAAGACAATCTTGATGTATTTTGATACTTTGACAACGATTTTTCCAGTAGTTTAGAAGAAAACGATGTTTTTTTTTTCTTTGGTCGTTACAGGACGAAAGAAAAAAAAAATGCTGTTAAGTCCGTCAATGTTAATTTTTGTTCGATTTAGATTTGCTTTTCATAGCTGTTTAAGACAAACTTGATGTATTTTGACACTTTGACAACGATTTTTCTAGTAGTTTAGAGAAAACGATGTTTTTTTTTCTTTGGTCGTCACAGTATGAAAGAAAAAAAAATTGCGTTAATATTAATTTTTTTTCGATTTAGATTTGCTTTTCATAGCTGTTTAAGACAATCTTGATGTATTTTGACACTTTGACAACGATTTTTTCAGTAGTTTAGAAGAAAACGATGTTTTTTTTTTCTTTGGTCGTTACAGTACGAAAGAAAAAAAAAAGCTGTCAACTCCGTCAATGTTAATTTTTTTTCGGTTTAGATTGGCTTTTCATAGCTGTTTAAGACAATCTTGATGTATTTTGATACTTTGACAACGATTTTTCCAGCAGTTTAGAGAAAACGATGTTTTTTTTTCTTTGTTCGTCACAGTATGAAAGACAAAAAAATTGCGTTAATATTAATTTTTTTTTGATTTAGATTTGCTTTTCATAGCTGTTTAAGACAATCTTGATGTATTTTGATACTTTGACAACGATTTTTCCAGTAGTTTAGAAGAAAACGATGTTTTTTTTTTCTTTGGTCGTTACAGTACGAAAGATAAAAAAATTTCGTTAAAGTGATTTTTTTTTAATAAGATTGGCTTTTCCATTTTTCCAGTAGTTTAGAAGAACACGATGTTTTTTTTTCTTTGGTCGTTACAGTATGAAAGAAAACAAAATTTCGTTAATTTTAATTTTTTTCGATTTAGATTTGCTGTTCATAGCTGTTTAAGACAATCTTGATGTATTTTGATACTTTGACAACGATTTTTCCAGTAGCTTAGAAGAAAACGATGTTTTTTTTTCTTTGGTCGTTACAGTAGGAAAGAAAAAAAAATTGCGTCAATATTAATTTTTTTTCGATTAAGATTCGCTGTTCATAACTGTTTAAGACAATCTTGATGAATTTGGTACTTTGACAACGATTTTTCCAGTAGTTTAGAAGAAAACGATGTTTTTTTTCTTTGGTCGTTACAGTACGAAAGATAAAAAAATTTCGTTAATATTAATTTTTTTTTAATAAGATTGGCTTTTTCATTTTTCCAGTAGTTTAGAAGAAAACGATGTTTTTTTTTCTTTGGTCGTTACAGTACGAAAGAAAAAAAAATGCTGTTAACTTCGTCAATGTTATTTTTTTTTCGATTTAGATTTGCTTTTCATAGCTGTTTTAGACAATCTTGATGTATTTTGACACTTTGACAACGATTTTTCCAGTAGTTTAGAAGAAAACGATGTTTTTTTCTTTGGTCGTTACAGTACGAAAGTTAAAAAATTTCGTTAATATTAATTTTTTTTTAATAAGATTGGCTTTTCAATTTTTCCAGTAGTTTAGAAGAAAACGATTTTTTTTTTCTTTGGTCGTTACAGTACGATAGAAAAAAAAAAGCTGTTATCTCCGTCAATTATAATTTGTTTTCGATTTAGATTTGCTGTTCATAGCTGTTTAAGACAATCTTGATGTATTTTGACACTTTGACAACGATTTTTCCAGTAGTTTAGAAGAAAACGATGTTTTTTTTTTCTTTGGTCGTTACAGTACGAAAGATAAAAAAATTTCGTTAAAGTGATTTTTTTTTAATAAGATTGGCTTTTCCATTTTTCCAGTAGTTTAGAAGAACACGATGTTTTTTTTTCTTTGGTCGTTACAGTATGAAAGAAAACAAAATTTCGTTAATTTTAATTTTTTTCGATTTAGATTTGCTGTTCATAGCTGTTTAAGACAATCTTGATGTATTTTGATACTTTGACAACGATTTTTCCAGTAGTTTAGAAGAAAACGATGTTTTTTTTTTCTTTGGTCGTTACAGTACGAAAGATAAAAAAATTTCGTTAAAGTGATTTTTTTTTAATAAGATTGGCTTTTCCATTTTTCCAGTAGTTTAGAAGAACACGATGTTTTTTTTTCTTTGGTCGTTACAGTATGAAAGAAAACAAAATTTCGTTAATTTTAATTTTTTTCGATTTAGATTTGCTGTTCATAGCTGTTTAAGACAATCTTGATGTATTTTGACACTTTGACAACGATTTTTCCAGTAGTTTAGAAGAAAACGATGTTTTTTTTTTCTTTGGTCGTTACAGTACGAAAGATAAAAAAATTTCGTTAAAGTGATTTTTTTTTAATAAGATTGGCTTTTCCATTTTTCCAGTAGTTTAAAAGAACACGATGTTTTTTTTTCTTTGGTCGTTACAGTATGAAAGAAAACAAAATTTCGTTAATTTTAATTTTTTTCGATTTAGATTTGCTGTTCATAGCTGTTTTAGACAATCTTGATGTATTTTGACACTTTGACAACGATTTTTCCAGTAGTTTAGAAGAAAACGATGTTTTTTTCTTTGGTCGTTACAGTACGAAAGTTAAAAAATTTCGTTAATATTAATTTTTTTTTAATAAGATTGGCTTTTCAATTTTTCCAGTAGTTTAGAAGAAAACGATTTTTTTTTTCTTTGGTCGTTACAGTACGATAGAAAAAAAAAAGCTGTTATCTCCGTCAATTATAATTTGTTTTCGATTTAGATTTGCTGTTCATAGCTGTTTAAGACAATCTTGATGTATTTTGACACTTTGACAACGATTTTTCCAGTAGTTTAGAAGAAAACGATGTTTTTTTTTTCTTTGGTCGTTACAGTACAAAAGATAAAAAAATTTCGTTAAAGTGATTTTTTTTTAATAAGATTGGCTTTTCAATTTTTCCAGTAGTTTAGAAGAAAACGATTTTTTTTTTCTTTGGTCGTTACAGTACGATAGAAAAAAAAAAGCTGTTATCTCCGTCAATTATAATTTGTTTTCGATTTAGATTTGCTGTTCATAGCTGTTTAAGACAATCTTGATGTATTTTGACACTTTGACAACGATTTTTCCAGTAGTTTAGAAGAAAACGATGTTTTTTTTTTCTTTGGTCGTTACAGTACGAAAGATAAAAAAATTTCGTTAAAGTGATTTTTTTTTAATAAGATTGGCTTTTCCATTTTTCCAGTAGTTTAGAAGAACACGATGTTTTTTTTTCTTTGGTCGTCACAGTATGAAAGACAAAAAAATTGCGTTAATATTAATTTTTTTTTGATTTAGATTTGCTTTTCATAGCTGTTTAAGACAATCTTGATGTATTTTGATACTTTGACAACGATTTTTCCAGTAGTTTAGAAGAAAACGATGTTTTTTTTTTCTTTGGTCGTTACAGTACGAAAGATAAAAAAATTTCGTTAAAGTGATTTTTTTTTAATAAGATTGGCTTTTCCATTTTTCCAGTAGTTTAGAAGAACACGATGTTTTTTTTTCTTTGGTCGTTACAGTATGAAAGAAAACAAAATTTCGTTAATTTTAATTTTTTTCGATTTAGATTTGCTGTTCATAGCTGTTTAAGACAATCTTGATGTATTTTGATACTTTGACAACGATTTTTCCAGTAGCTTAGAAGAAAACGATGTTTTTTTTTCTTTGGTCGTTACAGTAGGAAAGAAAAAAAAATTGCGTCAATATTAATTTTTTTTCGATTAAGATTCGCTGTTCATAACTGTTTAAGACAATCTTGATGAATTTGGTACTTTGACAACGATTTTTCCAGTAGTTTAGAAGAAAACGATGTTTTTTTTCTTTGGTCGTTACAGTACGAAAGATAAAAAAATTTCGTTAATATTAATTTTTTTTTAATAAGATTGGCTTTTTCATTTTTCCAGTAGTTTAGAAGAAAACGATGTTTTTTTTTTCTTTGGTCGTTACAGTACGAAAGAAAAAAAAATGCTGTTAACTTCGTCAATGTTATTTTTTTTTCGATTTAGATTTGCTTTTCATAGCTGTTTTAGACAATCTTGATGTATTTTGACACTTTGACAACGATTTTTCCAGTAGTTTAGAAGAAAACGATGTTTTTTTCTTTGGTCGTTACAGTACGAAAGTTAAAAAATTTCGTTAATATTAATTTTTTTTTAATAAGATTGGCTTTTCAATTTTTCCAGTAGTTTAGAAGAAAACGATTTTTTTTTTCTTTGGTCGTTACAGTACGATAGAAAAAAAAAAGCTGTTATCTCCGTCAATTATAATTTGTTTTCGATTTAGATTTGCTGTTCATAGCTGTTTAAGACAATCTTGATGTATTTTGACACTTTGACAACGATTTTTCCAGTAGTTTAGAAGAAAACGATGTTTTTTTTTTCTTTGGTCGTTACAGTACGAAAGAAAAAAAAAATGCTGTTAAGTCCGTCAATGTTAATTTTTGTTCGATTTAGATTTGCTTTTCATAGCTGTTTAAGACAATCTTGATGTATTTTGACACTTTGACAACGATTTTTTCAGTAGTTTAGAAGAAAACGATGTTTTTTTTCTTTGGTCGTTACATTACGAAAGATAAAAAATTTCGTTAATATTAATTTTTTTTTAATAAGAATGGCTTTTCAATTTTTCCAGTAGTTTAGAAGAAAACGATTTTTTTTTTCTTTGGTCGTTACAGTACGATAGAAAAAAAAAGCTGTCAACTCCGTCAATGTTAATTTTTGTTCGATTTAGATTTGCTTTTCATAGCTGTTTAAGACAATCTTGATGTATTTTGATACTTTGACAACGATTTTTCCAGTAGTTTAGAGAAAACGATGTTTTTTTTTCTTTGGTCATTACAGTATGATTGGAAAAAAATGCTGTTAACTCCGTCATTATTAATTTTTGTTCCATTTAGATTTGCTGTTCATAGCTGTTTAAGACAATCTTGATGTATTTTGATACTTTGACAACGATTTTTCCAGTAGTTTAGAGAAAATGATGTTTTTTTTTCTTTGGTCGTCACAGTATGAAAGACAAAAAAATTGCGTTAATATTAATTTTTTTTCGATTTAGATTGGCTTTTCATAGCTGTTTAAGACAATCTTGATGTATTTTGATACTTTGACAACGATTTTTCCAGTAGTTTAGAAGAAAACGATGTTTTTTTCCTTGGTCGTTACAGTACGATAGAAAAAAAAAGCTGTCAACTCCGTCAATGTTAATTTTTGTTCCATTTAGATTTGCTTTTCATAGCTGTTTAGGACAATCTTGATGTATTTTGATACTTTGACAACGATTTTTCCAGTAGTTTAGAAGAAAACGATGTTTTTTTTTCCTTGGTCGTTACAGTACGATAGAAAAAAAAAGCTGTCAACTCCGTCAATGTTAATTTTTGTTCCATTTAGATTTGCTTTTCATAGCTGTTTAGGACAATCTTGATGTATTTTGATACTTTGACAACGATTTTTCCAGTAGTTTAGAGAAAATGATGTTTTTTTTTCTTTGGTCGTCACAGTATGAAAGACAAAAAAATTGCGTTAATATTAATTTTTTTTCGATTTAGATTGGCTTTTCATAGCTGTTTAAGACAATCTTGATGTATTTTGATACTTTGACAACGATTTTTCCAGTAGTTTAGAAGAAAACTATGTTTTTTTTTTCTTTGGTCGTTACAGTACGAAAGAAAAAAAAATGCTGTTAACTCCGTCATTATTAATTTTTGTTCCATTTAGATTTGCTTTTCATAGCTGTTTAAGACAATCTTGATGTATTTTGATACTTTGACAACGATTTTTCCAGTAGTTTAGAGAAAACAATGTTTTTTTTTCTGTGGTCATTACAGTATGATTGGAAAAAAATGCTGTTAACTCCGTCATTATTAATTTTTGTTCCATTTAGATTTGCTTTTCATAGCTGTTTAGGACAATCTTGATGTATTTTGATACTTTGACAACGATTTTTCCAGTAGTTTAGAGAAAATGATGTTTTTTTTTCTTTGGTCGTCACAGTATGAAAGACAAAAAAATTGCGTTAATATTAATTTTTTTTCTATTTAGATTGGCTTTTCATAGCTGTTTAAGACAATCTTGATGTATTTTGATACTTTGACAACGATTTTTCCAGTAGTTTAGAGAAAATGATGTTTTTTTTTCTTTGGTCGTCACAGTATGAAAGACAAAAAAATTGCGTTAATATTAATTTTTTTTCGATTTAGATTGGCTTTTCATAGCTGTTTAGGACAATCTTGATGTATTTTGATACTTTGACAACGATTTTTCCAGTAGTTTAGAAGAAAACGATGTTTTTTTTTCCTTGGTCGTTACAGTACGATAGAAAAAAAAAGCTGTCAACTCCGTCAATGTTAATTTTTGTTCCATTTAGATTTGCTTTTCATAGCTGTTTAGGACAATCTTGATGTATTTTGATACTTTGACAACGATTTTTCCAGTAGTTTAGAGAAAATGATGTTTTTTTTTCTTTGGTCGTCACAGTATGAAAGACAAAAAAATTGCATTAATATTAATTTTTTTTCGATTTAGATTGGCTTTTCATAGCTGTTTAAGACAATCTTGATGTATTTTGATACTTTGACAACGATTTTTCCAGTAGTTTAGAAGAAAACGATGTTTTTTTCCTTGGTCGTTACAGTACGATAGAAAAAAAAAGCTGTCAACTCCGTCAATGTTAATTTTTGTTCCATTTAGATTTGCTTTTCATAGCTGTTTAGGACAATCTTGATGTATTTTGATACTTTGACAACGATTTTTCCAGTAGTTTAGAAGAAAACGATGTTTTTTTTTCCTTGGTCGTTACAGTACGATAGAAAAAAAAAGCTGTCAACTCCGTCAATGTTAATTTTTGTTCCATTTAGATTTGCTTTTCATAGCTGTTTAGGACAATCTTGATGTATTTTGATACTTTGACAACGATTTTTCCAGTAGTTTAGAGAAAATGATGTTTTTTTTTCTTAGGTCGTCACAGTATGAAAGACAAAAAAATTGCGTTAATATTAATTTTTTTTCGATTTAGATTGGCTTTTCATAGCTGTTTAAGACAATCTTGATGTATTTTGATACTTTGACAACGATTTTTCCAGTAGTTTAGAAGAAAACGATGTTTTTTTCCTTGGTCGTTACAGTACGATAGAAAAAAAAAGCTGTCAACTCCGTCAATGTTAATTTTTGTTCCATTTAGATTTGCTTTTCATAGCTGTTTAGGACAATCTTGATGTATTTTGATACTTTGACAACGATTTTTCCAGTAGTTTAGAAGAAAACGATGTTTTTTTTTCCTTGGTCGTTACAGTACGATAGAAAAAAAATGCTGTCAACTCCGTCAATGTTAATTTTTGTTCCATTTAGATTTGCTTTTCATAGCTGTTTAGGACAATCTTGATGTATTTTGATACTTTGACAACGATTTTTCCAGTAGTTTAGAGAAAATGATGTTTTTTTTTCTTTGGTCGTCACAGTATGAAAGACAAAAAAATTGCGTTAATATTAATTTTTTTCGATTTAGATTGGCTTTTCATAGCTGTTTAAGACAATCTTGATGTATTTTGATACTTTGACAACGATTTTTCCAGTAGTTTAGAGAAAATGATGTTTTTTTTTCTTTGGTCGTCACAGTATGAAAGACAAAAAAATTGCGTTAATATTAATTTTTTTTCGATTTAGATTTGCTGTTCATAGCTGTTTAAGACAATCTTGATGTATTTTGATACTTTGACAACGATTTTTCCAGTAGTTTAGAGAAAATGATGTTTTTTTTTCTTTGGTCGTCACAGTATGAAAGACAAAAAAATTGCGTTAATATTAATTTTTTTTCGATTTAGATTGGCTTTTCATAGCTGTTTAAGACAATCTTGATGTATTTTGATACTTTGACAACGATTTTTCTAGTAGTTTAGAAGAAAACGATGTTTTTTTTTCCTTGGTCGTTACAGTACGATAGAAAAAAAAAGCTGTCAACTCCATCAATGTTAATTTTTGTTCCATTTAGATTTGCTTTTCATAGCTGTTTAGGACAATCTTGATGTATTTTGATACTTTGACAACGATTTTTCCAGTAGTTTAGAGAAAATGATGTTTTTTTTTCTTTGGTCGTCACAGTATGAAAGACAAAAAAATTGCGTTAATATTAATTTTTTTTCGATTTAGATTGGCTTTTCATAGCTGTTTAAGACAATTTTGATGTATTTTGATACTTTGACAACGATTTTTCCAGTAGTTTAGAAGAAAACGATGTTTTTTTTTCCTTGGTCGTTACAGTACGATAGAAAAAAAAAGCTGTCAACTTCGTCAATGTTAATTTTTGTTCCATTTAGATTTGCTTTTCATAGCTGTTTAGGACAATCTTGATGTATTTTGATACTTTGACAACGATTTTTCCAGTAGTTTAGAGAAAATGATGTTTTTTTTTCTTTGGTCGTCACAGTATGAAAGACAAAAAAATTGCGTTAATATTAATTTTTTTTCGATTTAGATTGGCTTTTCATAGCTGTTTAAGACAATCTTGATGTATTTTGATACTTTGACAACGATTTTTCCAGTAGTTTAGAAGAAAACTATGTTTTTTTTTTCTTTGGTCGTTACAGTACGAAAGAAAAAAAAATGCTGTTAACTCCGTCATTATTAATTTTTGTTCCATTTAGATTTGCTTTTCATAGCTGTTTAAGACAATCTTGATGTATTTTGATACTTTGACAACGATTTTTCCAGTAGTTTAGAGAAAACAATGTTTTTTTTTCTGTGGTCATTACAGTATGATTGGAAAAAAATGCTGTTAACTCCGTCATTATTAATTTTTGTTCCATTTAGATTTGCTTTTCATAGCTGTTTAAGACAATCTTGATGTATTTTGATACTTTGACAACGATTTTTCCAGTAGTTTAGAGAAAATGATGTTTTTTTTTCTTTGGTCGTCACAGTATGAAAGACAAAAAAATTGCGTTAATATTAATTTTTTTTCGATTTAGATTTGCTGTTCATAGCTGTTTAAGACAATCTTGATGTATTTTGATACTTTGACAACGATTTTTCCAGTAGTTTAGAGAAAATTATGTTTTTTTTTCTTGGTCGTCACAGTATGAAAGACAAAAAAATTGCGTTAATATTAATTTTTTTTCGATTTAGATTGGCTTTTCATAGCTGTTTAAGACAATCTTGATGTATTTTGATACTTTGACAACGATTTTTCTAGTAGTTTAGAAGAAAACGATGTTTTTTTTTCCTTGGTCGTTACAGTACGATAGAAAAAAAAAGCTGTCAACTCCATCAATGTTAATTTTTGTTCCATTTAGATTTGCTTTTCATAGCTGTTTAGGACAATCTTGATGTATTTTGATACTTTGACAACGATTTTTCCAGTAGTTTAGAGAAAATGATGTTTTTTTTTCTTTGGTCGTCACAGTATGAAAGACAAAAAAATTGCGTTAATATTAATTTTTTTTCGATTTAGATTGGCTTTTCATAGCTGTTTAAGACAATCTTGATGTATTTTGATACTTTGACAACGATTTTTCCAGTAGTTTAGAAGAAAACGATGTTTTTTTTTCCTTGGTCGTTACAGTACGATAGAAAAAAAAAGCTGTCAACTTCGTCAATGTTAATTTTTGTTCCATTTAGATTTGCTTTTCATAGCTGTTTAGGACAATCTTGATGTATTTTGATACTTTGACAACGATTTTTCCAGTAGTTTAGAGAAAATGATGTTTTTTTTTCTTTGGTCGTCACAGTATGAAAGACAAAAAAATTGCGTTAATATTAATTTTTTTTCGATTTAGATTGGCTTTTCATAGCTGTTTAAGACAATCTTGATGTATTTTGATACTTTGACAACGATTTTTCCAGTAGTTTAGAAGAAAACTATGTTTTTTTTTTCTTTGGTCGTTACAGTACGAAAGAAAAAAAAATGCTGTTAACTCCGTCATTATTAATTTTTGTTCCATTTAGATTTGCTTTTCATAGCTGTTTAAGACAATCTTGATGTATTTTGATACTTTGACAACGATTTTTCCAGTAGTTTAGAGAAAATGATGTTTTTTTTTCTTTGGTCGTCACAGTATGAAAGACAAAAAAATTGCGTTAATATTAATTTTTTTTCGATTTAGATTTGCTGTTCATAGCTGTTTAAGACAATCTTGATGTATTTTGATACTTTGACAACGATTTTTCCAGTAGTTTAGAGAAAATTATGTTTTTTTTTCTTTGGTCGTCACAGTATGAAAGACAAAAAAATTGCGTTAACATTAATTTTTTTTCGATTTAGATTGGCTTTTCATAGCTGTTTAAGACAATCTTGATGTATTTTGATACTTTGACAACGATTTTTCTAGTAGTTTAGAAGAAAACGATGTTTTTTTTTCCTTGGTCGTTACAGTACGATAGAAAAAAAAAGCTGTCAACTCCATCAATGTTAATTTTTGTTCCATTTAGATTTGCTTTTCATAGCTGTTTAGGACAATCTTGATGTATTTTGATACTTTGACAACGATTTTTCCAGTAGTTTAGAGAAAATGATGTTTTTTTTTCTTTGGTCGTCACAGTATGAAAGACAAAAAAATTGCGTTAATATTAATTTTTTTTCGATTTAGATTGGCTTTTCATAGCTGTTTAAGACAATCTTGATGTATTTTGATACTTTGACAACGATTTTTCCAGTAGTTTAGAAGAAAACGATGTTTTTTTTTCCTTGGTCGTTACAGTACGATAGAAAAAAAAAGCTGTCAACTTCGTCAATGTTAATTTTTGTTCCATTTAGATTTGCTTTTCATAGCTGTTTAGGACAATCTTGATGTATTTTGATACTTTGACAACGATTTTTCCAGTAGTTTAGAGAAAATGATGTTTTTTTTTCTTTGGTCGTCACAGTATGAAAGACAAAAAAATTGCGTTAATATTAATTTTTTTTCGATTTAGATTGGCTTTTCATAGCTGTTTAAGACAATCTTGATGTATTTTGATACTTTGACAACGATTTTTCCAGTAGTTTAGAAGAAAACTATGTTTTTTTTTTCTTTGGTCGTTACAGTACGAAAGAAAAAAAAATGCTGTTAACTCCGTCATTATTAATTTTTGTTCCATTTAGATTTGCTTTTCATAGCTGTTTAAGACAATCTTGATGTATTTTGATACTTTGACAACGATTTTTCCAGTAGTTTAGAGAAAACAATGTTTTTTTTTCTGTGGTCATTACAGTATGATTGGAAAAAAATGCTGTTAACTCCGTCATTATTAATTTTTGTTCCATTTAGATTTGCTTTTCATAGCTGTTTAAGACAATCTTGATGTATTTTGATACTTTGACAACGATTTTTCCAGTAGTTTAGAGAAAATGATGTTTTTTTTTCTTTGGTCGTCACAGTATGAAAGACAAAAAAATTGCGTTAATATTAATTTTTTTTCGATTTAGATTTGCTGTTCATAGCTGTTTAAGACAATCTTGATGTATTTTGATACTTTGACAACGATTTTTCCAGTAGTTTAGAGAAAATGATGTTTTTTTTTCTTTGGTCGTCACAGTATGAAAGACAAAAAAATTGCGTTAATATTAATTTTTTTTCGATTTAGATTGGCTTTTCATAGCTGTTTAAGACAATCTTGATGTATTTTGATACTTTGACAACGATTTTTCTAGTAGTTTAGAAGAAAACGATGTTTTTTTTTCCTTGGTCGTTACAGTACGATAGAAAAAAAAAGCTGTCAACTCCATCAATGTTAATTTTTGTTCCATTTAGATTTGCTTTTCATAGCTGTTTAGGACAATCTTGATGTATTTTGATACTTTGACAACGATTTTTCCAGTAGTTTAGAGAAAATGATGTTTTTTTTTCTTTGGTCGTCACAGTATGAAAGACAAAAAAATTGCGTTAATATTAATTTTTTTTCGATTTAGATTGGCTTTTCATAGCTGTTTAAGACAATCTTGATGTATTTTGATACTTTGACAACGATTTTTCCAGTAGTTTAGAAGAAAACGATGTTTTTTTTTCCTTGGTCGTTACAGTACGATAGAAAAAAAAAGCTGTCAACTTCGTCAATGTTAATTTTTGTTCCATTTAGATTTGCTTTTCATAGCTGTTTAGGACAATCTTGATGTATTTTGATACTTTGACAACGATTTTTCCAGTAGTTTAGAGAAAATGATGTTTTTTTTTCTTTGGTCGTCACAGTATGAAAGACAAAAAAATTGCGTTAATATTAATTTTTTTTCGATTTAGATTGGCTTTTCATAGCTGTTTAAGACAATCTTGATGTATTTTGATACTTTGACAACGATTTTTCCAGTAGTTTAGAAGAAAACTATGTTTTTTTTTTCTTTGGTCGTTACAGTACGAAAGAAAAAAAAATGCTGTTAACTCCGTCATTATTAATTTTTGTTCCATTTAGATTTGCTTTTCATAGCTGTTTAAGACAATCTTGATGTATTTTGATACTTTGACAACGATTTTTCCAGTAGTTTAGAGAAAACAATGTTTTTTTTTCTGTGGTCATTACAGTATGATTGGAAAAAAATGCTGTTAACTCCGTCATTATTAATTTTTGTTCCATTTAGATTTGCTTTTCATAGCTGTTTAAGACAATCTTGATGTATTTTGATACTTTGACAACGATTTTTCCAGTAGTTTAGAGAAAATGATGTTTTTTTTTCTTTGGTCGTCACAGTATGAAAGACAAAAAAATTGCGTTAATATTAATTTTTTTTCGATTTAGATTTGCTGTTCATAGCTGTTTAAGACAATCTTGATGTATTTTGATACTTTGACAACGATTTTTCCAGTAGTTTAGAGAAAATGATGTTTTTTTTTCTTTGGTCGTCACAGTATGAAAGACAAAAAAATTGCGTTAATATTAATTTTTTTTCGATTTAGATTGGCTTTTCATAGCTGTTTAAGACAATCTTGATGTATTTTGATACTTTGACAACGATTTTTCTAGTAGTTTAGAAGAAAACGATGTTTTTTTTTCCTTGGTCGTTACAGTACGATAGAAAAAAAAAGCTGTCAACTCCATCAATGTTAATTTTTGTTCCATTTAGATTTGCTTTTCATAGCTGTTTAGGACAATCTTGATGTATTTTGATACTTTGACAACGATTTTTCCAGTAGTTTAGAGAAAATGATGTTTTTTTTTCTTTGGTCGTCACAGTATGAAAGACAAAAAAATTGCGTTAATATTAATTTTTTTTCGATTTAGATTGGCTTTTCATAGCTGTTTAAGACAATCTTGATGTATTTTGATACTTTGACAACGATTTTTCCAGTAGTTTAGAAGAAAACGATGTTTTTTTTTCCTTGGTCGTTACAGTACGATAGAAAAAAAAAGCTGTCAACTTCGTCAATGTTAATTTTTGTTCCATTTAGATTTGCTTTTCATAGCTGTTTAGGACAATCTTGATGTATTTTGATACTTTGACAACGATTTTTCCAGTAGTTTAGAGAAAATGATGTTTTTTTTTCTTTGGTCGTCACAGTATGAAAGACAAAAAAATTGCGTTAATATTAATTTTTTTTCGATTTAGATTGGCTTTTCATAGCTGTTTAAGACAATCTTGATGTATTTTGATACTTTGACAACGATTTTTCCAGTAGTTTAGAAGAAAACTATGTTTTTTTTTTCTTTGGTCGTTACAGTATGAAAGAAAAAAAAATGCTGTTAACTCCGTCATTATTAATTTTTGTTCCATTTAGATTTGCTTTTCATAGCTGTTTAAGACAATCTTGATGTATTTTGATACTTTGACAACGATTTTTCCAGTAGTTTAGAGAAAACGATGTTTTTTTTTCTGTGGTCGTCACAGTATGAAAGACAAAAAAATTGCGTTAATATTAATTTTTTTTCGATTTAGATTTGCTTTTCATAGCTGTTTAAGACAATCTTGATGTATTTTGATACTTTGACAACGATTTTTCCAGTAGTTTAGAGAAAACGATGTTTTTTTTCTCTTTGGTCGTCACAGTATGAAAGATAAAAAAATTGCGTTAACATTAATTTTTTTTCGATTTAGATTAGCTTTTCATAGCTGTTTAAGACAATCTTGATGTATTTTGATACTTTGACAACGATTTTTCCAGTAGTTTAGCAGAAAACAATGTTTTTTTTTCTTTGGTCGTTACAGTACGAAAGAAAAAAAAATGCCGTTAAGTCCGTCAATGTTAATTTTTGTTCGATTTAGATTTGCTTTTCATAGCTGTTTAAGACAATCTTGATGTATTTTGACACTTTGACAACGATTTTTCCAGTAGTTTAGAAGAAAACGATGTTTTTTTTTCTTTGGTCGTTACAGTACGATAGAAAAAAAAAGCTGTCAACTCCGTCAATGTTAATTTTTTTTCGATTTAGATTGGCTTTTCATAGCTGTTTAAGACAATCTTGATGTATTTTGATACTTTGACAACGATTTTTCCAGTAGTTTAGAAGAAAACGATGTTTTTTTTTTCTTTGGTCGTTACAGGACGAAAGAAAAAAAAAATGCTGTTAAGTCCGTCAATGTTAATTTTTGTTCGATTTAGATTTGCTTTTCATAGCTGTTTAAGACAAACTTGATGTATTTTGACACTTTGACAACGATTTTTCCAGTAGTTTAGAGAAAACGATGTTTTTTTTTCTTTGGTCGTCACAGTATGAAAGAAAAAAAAATTGCGTTAATATTAATTTTTTTTCGATTTAGATTTGCTTTTCATAGCTGTTTAAGACAATCTTGATGTATTTTGACACTTTGACAACGATTTTTCCAGTAGCTTAGAAGAAAACGATGTTTTTTTTTCTTTGGTCGTTACAGTAGGAAAGAAAAAAAAATTGCGTCAATATTAATTTTTTTTCGATTAAGATTCGCTGTTCATAACTGTTTAAGACAATCTTGATGAATTTGGTACTTTGACAACGATTTTTCCAGTAGTTTAGAAGAAAACGATGTTTTTTTTCTTTGGTCGTACAGTACGAAAGATAAAAAAATTTCGTTAATATTAATTTTTTTTTAATAAGATTGGCTTTTTCATTTTTCCAGTAGTTTAGAAGAAAACGATGTTTTTTTTTCTTTGGTCGTTACAGTACGAAAGAAAAAAAAATGCTGTTAACTTCGTCAATGTTATTTTTTTTTCGATTTAGATTTGCTTTTCATAGCTGTTTTAGACAATCTTGATGTATTTTGACACTTTGACAACGATTTTTCCAGCAGTTTAGAGAAAACGATGTTTTTTTTTCTTTGTTCGTCACAGTATGAAAGACAAAAAAATTGCGTTAATATTAATTTTTTTTGATTTAGATTTGCTTTTCATAGCTGTTTAAGACAATCTTGATGTATTTTGATACTTTGACAACGATTTTTCCAGTAGTTTAGAAGAAAACGATGTTTTTTTTTTCTTTGGTCGTTACAGTACGAAAGATAAAAAAATTTCGTTAAAGTTTTTTTTTTTTAATAAGATTTGCTTTTCCATTTTTCCAGTAGTTTAGAAGAACACGATGTTTTTTTTTCTTTGGTCGTTACAGTATGAAAGAAAACAAAATTTCGTTAATTTTAATTTTTTTCGATTTAGATTTGCTGTTCATAGCTGTTTAAGACAATCTTGATGTATTTTGATACTTTGACAACGATTTTTCCAGTAGCTTAGAAGAAAACGATGTTTTTTTTTCTTTGGTCGTTACAGTAGGAAAGAAAAAAAAATTGCGTCAATATTAATTTTTTTTCGATTAAGATTCGCTGTTCATAACTGTTTAAGACAATCTTGATGAATTTGGTACTTTGACAACGATTTTTCCAGTAGTTTAGAAGAAAACGATGTTTTTTTTCTTTGGTCGTACAGTACGAAAGATAAAAAAATTTCGTTAATATTAATTTTTTTTTAATAAGATTGGCTTTTTCATTTTTCCAGTAGTTTAGAAGAAAACGATGTTTTTTTTTCTTTGGTCGTTACAGTACGAAAGAAAAAAAAATGCTGTTAACTTCGTCAATGTTATTTTTTTTTCGATTTAGATTTGCTTTTCATAGCTGTTTTAGACAATCTTGATGTATTTTGACACTTTGACAACGATTTTTCCAGTAGTTTAGAAGAAAACGATGTTTTTTTCTTTGGTCGTTACAGTACGAAAGTTAAAAAATTTCGTTAATATTAATTTTTTTTTAATAAGATTGGCTTTTCAATTTTTCCAGTAGTTTAGAAGAAAACGATTTTTTTTTCTTTGGTCGTTACAGTACGATAGAAAAAAAAAAGCTGTTATCTCCGTCAATTATAATTTGTTTTCGATTTAGATTTGCTGTTCATAGCTGTTTAAGACAATCTTGATGTATTTTGATACTTTGACAACGATTTTTCCAGTAGTTTAGAAGAAAACGATGTTTTTTTTTTCTTTGGTCGTTACAGTACGAAAGAAAAAAAAAATGCTGTTAAGTCCGTCAATGTTAATTTTTGTTCGATTTAGTTTTGCTTTTCATAGCTGTTTAAGACAATCTTGATGTATTTTGACACTTTGACAACGATTTTTCCAGTAGTTTAGAAGAAAACGATGTTTTTTTTCTTTGGTCGTTACAGTACGAAAGATAAAAAATTTCGTTAATATTAATTTTTTTTTAATAAGAATGGCTTTTCAATTTTTCCAGTAGTTTAGAAGAAAACGATTTTTTTTTTCTTTGGTCGTTACAGTACGATAGAAAAAAAAAAGCTGTTATCTCCGTCAATTATAATTTGTTTTCGATTTAGATTTGCTGTTCATAGCTGTTTAAGACAATCTTGATGTATTTTGACACTTTGACAACGATTTTTCCAGTAGTTTAGAAGAAAACGATGTTTTTTTTTTCTTTGGTCGTTACAGTACGAAAGAAAAAAAAAATGCTGTTAAGTCCGTCAATGTTAATTTTTGTTCGATTTAGATTTGCTTTTCATAGCTGTTTAAGACAATCTTGATGTATTTTGACACTTTGACAACGATTTTTTCAGTAGTTTAGAAGAAAACGATGTTTTTTTTCTTTGGTCGTTACAGTACGAAAGATAAAAAATTTCGTTAATATTAATTTTTTTTTAATAAGAATGGCTTTTCTATTTTTCCAGTAGTTTAGAAGAAAACGATGTTTTTTTTTCTTTTTTGTCGTTACAGTACGATAGAAAAAAAAAAGCTGTTATCTCCGTCAATTATAATTTTTGTTCGATTTAGATTTGCTTTTCATAGCTGTTTAAGACAATCTTGATGTATTTTGACACTTTGACAACGATTTTTCCAGTAGTTTAGAAGAAAACGATGTTTTTTTTCCTTGGTCGTTACAGTACGATAGAAAAAAAAAGCTGTCAACTCCGTCAATGTTAATTTTTTTTCGATTTAGATTGGCTTTTCATATCTGTTTAAGACAATCTTGATGTATTTTGACACTTTGACAACGATTTTTCCAGTAGTTTAGAAGAAAACGATGTTTTTTTTTTCTTTGGTCGTTACAGTACGAAAGAAAAAAAAAATGCTGTTAAGTCCGTCAATGTTAATTTTTGTTCGATTTAGATTTGCTTTTCATAGCTGTTTAAGACAATCTTGATGTATTTTGACACTTTGACAACGATTTTTCCAGTAGCTTAGAAGAAAACGATGTTTTTTTTTCCTTGGTCGTTACAGTACGATAGAAAAAAAAAGCTGTCAACTCCGTCAATGTTAATTTTTGTTCCATTTAGATTTGCTTTTCATAGCTGTTTAGGACAATCTTGATGTATTTTGATACTTTGAAAACGATTTTTCCAGTATTTTAGAAGAAAACGATGTTTTTTTCTTTGGTCGTCACAGTATGAAAGACAAAAAAATTGCGTTAATATAAATTTTTTTTCGATTTAGATTGGCTTTTCATAGCTGTTTAAGACAATCTTGATGTATTTTGATACTTTGACAACGATTTTTCCAGTAGTTTAGAGAAAACGATGTTTTTTTTTCTGTGGTCGTCACAGTATGAAAGACAAAAAAATTGCGTTAATATTAATTTTTTTTCGATTTAGATTTGCTTTTCATAGTTGTTTAAGACAATCTTGATGTATTTTGATACTTTGACAACGATTTTTCCAGTAATTTAGAGAAAACGATGTTTTTTTTTCTTTGGTCGTCACAGTATGAAAGACAAAAAAATTGCGTTAACATTAATTTTTTTTCGATTTAGATTGGCTTTTCATAGCTGTTTAAGACAATCTTGATGTATTTTGATACTTTGACAACGATTTTTCCAGTAGTTTAGAAGAAAACTATGTTTTTTTTTTCTTTGGTCGTTACAGTACGAAAGAAAAAAAAATGCTGTTAACTCCGTCATTATTAATTTTTGTTCCATTTAGATTTGCTTTTCATAGCTGTTTAAGACAATCTTGATGTATTTTGACACTTTGACAACGATTTTTCCAGTAGTTTAGAAGAAAACGATGTTTTTTTTTCTTTGGTCGTTACATATAAAAGAAAAAAAAATGCTGTTAACTCCGTCAATGTTAATTTTTGTTCGATTTAGATTTGCTTTTCATAGCTGTTTAAGACAATCTTGATGTATTTTGACACTTTGACAACGATTTTTCCAGTAGTTTAGAAGAAAACGATGTTTTTTTTTTCTTTGGTCGTTACAGTACGAAAGAAAAAAAAAATGCTGTTAAGTCCGTCAATGTTAATTTTTGTTCGATTAAGATTTGCTTTTCATAGCTGTTTAAGACAATCTTGATGTATTTTGACACTTTGACAACGATTTTTTCAGTAGTTTAGAAGAAAACGATGTTTTTTTTCTTTGGTCGTTACAGTACGAAAGATAAAAAATTTCGTTAATATTAATTTTTTTTTAATAAGAATGGCTTTTCAATTTTTCCAGTAGTTTAGAAGAAAACGATGTTTTTTTTTCTTTGGTCGTTACAGTACGATAGAAAAAAAAAAGCTGTTATCTCCGTCAATTATAATTTTTGTTCGATTTAGATTTGCTTTTCATAGCTGTTTAAGACAATCTTGATGTATTTTGACACTTTGACAACGATTTTTTCAGTACTTTAGAAGAAAACGATATTTTTTTTTCCTTGGTCGTTACAGTACGATAGAAAAAAAAAGCTGTCAACTCCGTCAATGTTAATTTTTTTTCGATTTAGATTGGCTTTTCATAGCTGTTTAAGACAATCTTGATGTATTTTGATACTTTGACAACGATTTTTCCAGTAGTTTAGAAGAAAACGATGTTTTTTTTCTTTGGTCGTTACAGTACGAAAGAAAACAAAATGCTGTTAAGTCCGTCAATGTTAATTTTTGTTCGATTTAGATTTGCTGTTCATAGCTGTTTAAGACAATCTTGATGTATTTTGACACTTTGACAACGATTTTTCCAGTAGCTTAGAAGAAAACGATGTTTTTTTTTCCTTGGTCGTTACAGTACGATAGAAAAAAAAACTGTCAACTCCGTCAATGTTAATTTTTGTTCCATTTAGATTTGCTTTTCATAGCTGTTTAGGACAATCTTGATGTATTTTGATACTTTGACAACGATTTTTCCAGTATTTTAGAGAAAATGATGTTTTTTTTTTCTTTGGTCGTCACAGTATGAAAGACAAAAAAATTGCGTTAATATTAATTTTTTTTCGATTTATATTGGCTTTTCATAGCTGTTTAAGACAATCTTGATGTATTTTGATACTTTGACAACGATTTTTCCAGTAGTTTAGAGAAAACGATGTTTTTTTTTCTGTGGTCGCCACAGTATGAAAGACAAAAAAATTGCGTTAATATTAATTTTTTTTCGATTTAGATTTGCTTTTCATAGCTGTTTAAGACAATCTTGATGTATTTTGATACTTTGACAACGATTTTTCCAGTAGTTTAGAGAAAACGATGTTTTTTTTTTCTTTGGTCGTCACAGTATGAAAGACAAAAAAATTGCGTTAACATTAATTTTTTTTCGATTTAGATTGGCTTTTCATAGCTGTTTAAGACAATCTTGATGTATTTTGATACTTTGACAACGATTTTTCCAGTAGTTTAGAAGAAAACTATGTTTTTTTTTTCTTTGGTCGTTACAGTACGAAAGAAAAAAAAATGCTGTTAACTCCGTCATTATTAATTTTTGTTCGATTTAGATTTGCTTTTCATAGCTGTTTAAGACAATCTTGATGTATTTTGATACTTTGACAACGATTTTTCCAGTAGTTTAGAGAAAACGATGTTTTTTTTTTCTGTGGTCGTCACAGTATGAAAGACAAAAAAATTGCGTTAATATTAATTTTTTTTCGATTTAGATTTGCTTTTCATAGCTGTTTAAGACAATCTTGATGTATTTTGATACTTTGACAACGATTTTTCCAGTAGTTTAGAGAAAACGATGTTTTTTTTTTCTTTGGTCGTCACAGTATGAAAGACAAAAAAATTGCGTTAACATTAATTTTTTTTCGATTTAGATTTGCTTTTCATAGCTGTTTAAGACAATCTTGATGTATTTTGATACTTTGACAACGATTTTTCCAGTAGTTTAAAAGAAAACGATGTTTTTTTTTTTTTATTTGGTCGGTGCAGTACGAAAGAAAAAAAAATGCTGTTAAGTCCGTCAATGTTAATTTTTGTTCGATTTAGATTTGCTTTTCATAGCTGTTTAAGACAATCTTGATGTATTTTGACACTTTGACAACGATTTTTTCAGTAGTTTAGAAGAAAACGATGTTTTTTTTTTCTTTGGTCGTTACAGTACGATAGAAAAAAAAAAGCTGTTATCTCCGTCAATTATAATTTGTTTTCGATTTAGATTTGCTGTTCATAGCTGTTTAAGACAATCTTGATGTATTTTGACACTTTGACAACGATTTTTCCAGTAGTTTAGAAGAAAACGATGTTTTTTTTTTCTTTGGTCGTCACAGTATGAAAGACAAAAAAATTGCGTTAACATTAATTTTTTTTCGATTTAGATTTGCTTTTCATAGCTGTTTAAGACAATCTTGATGTATTTTGATACTTTGACAACGATTTTTCCAGTAGTTTAGAAGAAAACGATGTTTTTTTTTTCTTTGGTCGGTGCAGTACGAAAGAAAAAAGAATGCTGTTAAGTCCGTCAATGTTTATTTTTGTTCGATTTAGATTTGCTTTTCATAGCTGTTTAATACAATCTTGATGTATTTTGACACTTTGACAACGATTTTTCCAGTAGTTAAGAAGAAAACGATGTTTTTTTTTTCTTTGGTCGTTACAGTACGATAGAAAAAAAAAAAAGCTGTTATCTCCGTCAATTATAATTTGTTTTCGATTTAGATTTGCTTTTCATAGCTGTTTAAGACAATCTTGATGTATTTTGACACTTTGACAACGATTTTTTCAGTAGTTTAAAAGAACACGATTTTTTTTTTCTTTGGTCGTTACAGTACGAAAGATAAAAAATTTCGTTAATATTAATTTTTTTTTAATAAGAATGGCTTTTCAATTTTTCCAGTAGTTTAGAAGAAAACGATTTTTTTTTTCTTTGGTCGTTACAGTACGATAGAAAAAAAAAAGCTGTTAAGTCCGTCAATTATAATTTGTTTTCGATTTAGATTTGCTGTTCATAGCTGTTTAAGACAATCTTGATGTATTTTGACACTTTGACAACGATTTTTCCAGTAGTTTAGAAGAAAACGATGTTTTTTTTCTTTGGTCGTTACATATAAAAGAAAAAAAAATGCTGTTAACTCCGTCAATGTTAATTTTTGTTCGATTTAGATTTGCTTTTCATAGCTGTTTAAGACAATCTTGATGTATTTTGACACTTTGACAACGATTTTTCCAGTAGTTTAGAAGAAAACGATGTTTTTTTTTCTTTGGTCGTTACAGTACGAAAGAAGAAAAAAATGCTGTTAAGTCCGTCAATGTTAATTTTTGTTCGATTTAGATTTGCTTTTCATAGCTGTTTAAGACAATCTTGATGTATTTTGACACTTTGACAACGATTTTTTCAGTAGTTTAGAAGAAAACGATGTTTTTTTTCTTTGGTCGTTACAGTACGAAAGAAAAAAAAAATGCTGTTAAGTCCGTCAATGTTAATTTTTGATCGATTTAGATTTGCTTTTCATAGCTGTTTAAGACAATCTTGATGTATTTTGACACTTTGACAACGATTTTTTCAGTACTTTAGAAGAAAACGATGTTTTTTTTTCCTTGGTCGTTACAGTACGATAGAAAAAAAAAGCTGTCAACTCCGTCAATGTTAATTTTTTTTCGATTTAGATTGGCTTTTCATAGCTGTTTAAGACAATCTTGATGTATTTTGATACTTTGACAACGATTTTTCCAGTAGTTTAGAAGAAAACGATGTTTTTTTTTTCTTTGGTCGTTACAGTACGATAGAAAAAAAAAGCTGTCAACTCCGTCAATGTTAATTTTTTTTCGATTTAGATTGGCTTTTCATAGCTGTTTAAGACAATCTTGATGTATTTTGATACTTTGACAACGATTTTTCCAGTAGTTTAGAAGAAAACGATGTTTTTTTTTTCTTTGGTCGTTACAGTACGAAAGAAAAAAAAATGCCGTTAAGTCCGTCAATGTTAATTTTTGTTCGATTTAGATTTGCTTTTCATAGCTGTTTAAGACAATCTTGATGTATTTTGACACTTTGACAACGATTTTTCCAGTAGTTTAGAAGAAAACGATGTTTTTTTTCTCTTTGGTCGTCACAGTATGAAAGATAAAAAAATTGCGTTAACATTAATTTTTTTTCGATTTAGATTAGCTTTTCATAGCTGTTTAAGACAATCTTGATGTATTTTGATACTTTGACAACGATTTTTCCAGTAGTTTAGCAGAAAACAATGTTTTTTTTTCTTTGGTCGTTACAGTACGAAAGAAAAAAAAATGCCGTTAAGTCCGTCAATGTTAATTTTTGTTCGATTTAGATTTGCTTTTCATAGCTGTTTAAGACAATCTTGATGTATTTTGACACTTTGACAACGATTTTTCCAGTAGTTTAGAAGAAAACGATGTTTTTTTTTCTTTGGTCGTTACAGTACGATAGAAAAAAAAAGCTGTCAACTCCGTCAATGTTAATTTTTTTTCGATTTAGATTGGCTTTTCATAGCTGTTTAAGACAATCTTGATGTATTTTGATACTTTGACAACGATTTTTCCAGTAGTTTAGAAGAAAACGATGTTTTTTTTTTCTTTGGTCGTTACAGGACGAAAGAAAAAAAAAATGCTGTTAAGTCCGTCAATGTTAATTTTTGTTCGATTTAGATTTGCTTTTCATAGCTGTTTAAGACAAACTTGATGTATTTTGACACTTTGACAACGATTTTTCCAGTAGTTTAGAGAAAACGATGTTTTTTTTTCTTTGGTCGTCACAGTATGAAAGAAAAAAAAATTGCGTTAATATTAATTTTTTTCGATTTAGATTTGCTTTTCATAGCTGTTTAAGACAATCTTGATGTATTTTGACACTTTGACAACGATTTTTTCAGTAGTTTAGAAGAAAACGATGTTTTTTTTTTCTTTGGTCGTTACAGTACGAAAGAGAAAAAAAAGCTGTCAACTCCGTCAATGTTAATTTTTTTTCGATTTAGATTGGCTTTTCATAGCTGTTTAAGACAATCTTGATGTATTTTGATACTTTGACAACGATTTTTCCAGCAGTTTAGAGAAAACGATGTTTTTTTTTCTTTGTTCGTCACAGTATGAAAGACAAAAAAATTGCGTTAATATTAATTTTTTTTGATTTAGATTTGCTTTTCATAGCTGTTTAAGACAATCTTGATGTATTTTGATACTTTGACAACGATTTTTCCAGTAGTTTAGAAGAAAACGATGTTTTTTTTTTCTTTGGTCGTTACAGTACGAAAGATAAAAAAATTTCGTTAAAGTTTTTTTTTTTTAATAAGATTGGCTTTTCCATTTTTCCAGTAGTTTAGAAGAACACGATGTTTTTTTTTCTTTGGTCGTTACAGTATGAAAGAAAACAAAATTTCGTTAATTTTAATTTTTTTCGATTTAGATTTGCTGTTCATAGCTGTTTAAGACAATCTTGATGTATTTTGATACTTTGACAACGATTTTTCCAGTAGCTTAGAAGAAAACGATGTTTTTTTTTCTTTGGTCGTTACAGTAGGAAAGAAAAAAAAATTGCGTCAATATTAATTTTTTTTCGATTAAGATTCGCTGTTCATAACTGTTTAAGACAATCTTGATGAATTTGGTACTTTGACAACGATTTTTCCAGTAGTTTAGAAGAAAACGATGTTTTTTTTCTTTGGTCGTACAGTACGAAAGATAAAAAAATTTCGTTAATATTAATTTTTTTTTAATAAGATTGGCTTTTTCATTTTTCCAGTAGTTTAGAAGAAAACGATGTTTTTTTTTCTTTGGTCGTTACAGTACGAAAGAAAAAAAAATGCTGTTAACTTCGTCAATGTTATTTTTTTTTCGATTTAGATTTGCTTTTCATAGCTGTTTTAGACAATCTTGATGTATTTTGACACTTTGACAACGATTTTTCCAGTAGTTTAGAAGAAAACGATGTTTTTTTCTTTGGTCGTTACAGTACGAAAGTTAAAAAATTTCGTTAATATTAATTTTTTTTTAATAAGATTGGCTTTTCAATTTTTCCAGTAGTTTAGAAGAAAACGATTTTTTTTTCTTTGGTCGTTACAGTACGATAGAAAAAAAAAAGCTGTTATCTCCGTCAATTATAATTTGTTTTCGATTTAGATTTGCTGTTCATAGCTGTTTAAGACAATCTTGATGTATTTTGATACTTTGACAACGATTTTTCCAGTAGTTTAGAAGAAAACGATGTTTTTTTTTTCTTTGGTCGTTACAGTACGAAAGAAAAAAAAAATGCTGTTAAGTCCGTCAATGTTAATTTTTTTTCGATTTAGATTGGCTTTTCATAGCTGTTTAAGACAATCTTGATGTATTTTGACACTTTGACAACGATTTTTTCAGTAGTTTAGAAGAAAACGATGTTTTTTTTCTTTGGTCGTTACAGTACGAAAGATAAAAAATTTCGTTAATATTAATTTTTTTTTAATAAGAATGGCTTTTCAATTTTTCCAGTAGTTTAGAAGAAAACGATGTTTTTTTTTCTTTGGTCGTTACAGTACGATAGAAAAAAAAAAGCTGTTATCTCCGTCAATTATAATTTTTGTTCGATTTAGATTTGCTTTTCATAGCTGTTTAAGACAATCTTGATGTATTTTGACACTTTGACAACGATTTTTTCAGTACTTTAGAAGAAAACGATATTTTTTTTTCCTTGGTCGTTACAGTACGATAGAAAAAAAAAGCTGTCAACTCCGTCAATGTTAATTTTTTTTCGATTTAGATTGGCTTTTCATAGCTGTTTAAGACAATCTTGATGTATTTTGATACTTTGACAACGATTTTTCCAGTAGTTTAGAAGAAAACGATGTTTTTTTTCTTTGGTCGTTACAGTACGAAAGAAAACAAAATGCTGTTAAGTCCGTCAATGTTAATTTTTGTTCGATTTAGATTTGCTGTTCATAGCTGTTTAAGACAATCTTGATGTATTTTGACACTTTGACAACGATTTTTCCAGTAGCTTAGAAGAAAACGATGTTTTTTTTTCCTTGGTCGTTACAGTACGATAGAAAAAAAAACTGTCAACTCCGTCAATGTTAATTTTTGTTCCATTTAGATTTGCTTTTCATAGCTGTTTAGGACAATCTTGATGTATTTTGATACTTTGACAACGATTTTTCCAGTATTTTAGAGAAAATGATGTTTTTTTTTTCTTTGGTCGTCACAGTATGAAAGACAAAAAAATTGCGTTAATATTAATTTTTTTTCGATTTATATTGGCTTTTCATAGCTGTTTAAGACAATCTTGATGTATTTTGATACTTTGACAACGATTTTTCCAGTAGTTTAGAGAAAACGATGTTTTTTTTTCTGTGGTTGCCACAGTATGAAAGACAAAAAAATTGCGTTAATATTAATTTTTTTTCGATTTAGATTTGCTTTTCATAGCTGTTTAAGACAATCTTGATGTATTTTGATACTTTGACAACGATTTTTCCAGTAGTTTAGAGAAAACGATGTTTTTTTTTTCTTTGGTCGTCACAGTATGAAAGACAAAAAAATTGCGTTAACATTAATTTTTTTTCGATTTAGATTGGCTTTTCATAGCTGTTTAAGACAATCTTGATGTATTTTGATACTTTGACAACGATTTTTCCAGTAGTTTAGAAGAAAACGATGTTTTTTTTTTCTTTGGTCGTTACAGTACGAAAGAAAAAAAAATGCTGTTAACTCCGTCATTATTAATTTTTGTTCGATTTAGATTTGCTTTTCATAGCTGTTTAAGACAATCTTGATGTATTTTGATACTTTGACAACGATTTTTCCAGTAGTTTAGAGAAAACGATGTTTTTTTTTTCTGTGGTCGTCACAGTATGAAAGACAAAAAAATTGCGTTAATATTAATTTTTTTTCGATTTAGATTTGCTTTTCATAGCTGTTTAAGACAATCTTGATGTATTTTGATACTTTGACAACGATTTTTCCAGTAGTTTAGAGAAAACGATGTTTTTTTTTTCTTTGGTCGTCACAGTATGAAAGACAAAAAAATTGCGTTAACATTAATTTTTTTTCGATTTAGATTTGCTTTTCATAGCTGTTTAAGACAATCTTGATGTATTTTGATACTTTGACAACGATTTTTCCAGTAGTTTAAAAGAAAACGATGTTTTTTTTTTTTTATTTGGTCGGTGCAGTACGAAAGAAAAAAAAATGCTGTTAAGTCCGTCAATGTTAATTTTTGTTCGATTTAGATTTGCTTTTCATAGCTGTTTAAGACAATCTTGATGTATTTTGACACTTTGACAACGATTTTTTCAGTAGTTTAGAAGAAAACGATGTTTTTTTTTTCTTTGGTCGTTACAGTACGATAGAAAAAAAAAAGCTGTTATCTCCGTCAATTATAATTTGTTTTCGATTTAGATTTGCTGTTCATAGCTGTTTAAGACAATCTTGATGTATTTTGACACTTTGACAACGATTTTTCCAGTAGTTTAGAAGAAAACGATGTTTTTTTTTTCTTTGGTCGTCACAGTATGAAAGACAAAAAAATTGCGTTAACATTAATTTTTTTTCGATTTAGATTTGCTTTTCATAGCTGTTTAAGACAATCTTGATGTATTTTGATACTTTGACAACGATTTTTCCAGTAGTTTAGAAGAAAACGATGTTTTTTTTTTCTTTGGTCGGTGCAGTACGAAAGAAAAAAAAATGCTGTTAAGTCCGTCAATGTTTATTTTTGTTCGATTTAGATTTGCTTTTCATAGCTGTTTAATACAATCTTGATGTATTTTGACACTTTGACAACGATTTTTCCAGTAGTTAAGAAGAAAACGATGTTTTTTTTTTCTTTGGTCGTTACAGTACGATAGAAAAAAAAAAAAGCTGTTATCTCCGTCAATTATAATTTGTTTTCGATTTAGATTTGCTTTTCATAGCTGTTTAAGACAATCTTGATGTATTTTGACACTTTGACAACGATTTTTTCAGTAGTTTAAAAGAACACGATTTTTTTTTTCTTTGGTCGTTACAGTACGAAAGATAAAAAATTTCGTTAATATTAATTTTTTTTTAATAAGAATGGCTTTTCAATTTTTCCAGTAGTTTAGAAGAAAACGATTTTTTTTTTCTTTGGTCGTTACAGTACGATAGAAAAAAAAAAGCTGTTAAGTCCGTCAATTATAATTTGTTTTCGATTTAGATTTGCTGTTCATAGCTGTTTAAGACAATCTTGATGTATTTTGACACTTTGACAACGATTTTTCCAGTAGTTTAGAAGAAAACGATGTTTTTTTTCTTTGGTCGTTACATATAAAAGAAAAAAAAATGCTGTTAACTCCGTCAATGTTAATTTTTGTTCGATTTAGATTTGCTTTTCATAGCTGTTTAAGACAATCTTGATGTATTTTGACACTTTGACAACGATTTATCCAGTAGTTTAGAAGAAAACGATGTTTTTTTTTCTTTGGTCGTTACAGTACGAAAGAAGAAAAAAATGCTGTTAAGTCCGTCAATGTTAATTTTTGTTCGATTTAGATTTGCTTTTCATAGCTGTTTAAGACAATCTTGATGTATTTTGACACTTTGACAACGATTTTTTCAGTAGTTTAGAAGAAAACGATGTTTTTTTTCTTTGGTCGTTACAGTACGAAAGAAAAAAAAAATGCTGTTAAGTCCGTCAATGTTAATTTTTGATCGATTTAGATTTGCTTTTCATAGCTGTTTAAGACAATCTTGATGTATTTTGACACTTTGACAACGATTTTTTCAGTACTTTAGAAGAAAACGATGTTTTTTTTTCCTTGGTCGTTACAGTACGATAGAAAAAAAAAGCTGTCAACTCCGTCAATGTTAATTTTTTTTCGATTTAGATTGGCTTTTCATAGCTGTTTAAGACAATCTTGATGTATTTTGATACTTTGACAACGATTTTTCCAGTAGTTTAGAAGAAAACGATGTTTTTTTTTTCTTTGGTCGTTACAGTACGATAGAAAAAAAAAGCTGTCAACTCCGTCAATGTTAATTTTTTTTCGATTTAGATTGGCTTTTCATAGCTGTTTAAGACAATCTTGATGTATTTTGATACTTTGACAACGATTTTTCCAGTAGTTTAGAAGAAAACGATGTTTTTTTTTTCTTTGGTCGTTACAGTACGAAAGAAAAAAAAATGCCGTTAAGTCCGTCAATGTTAATTTTTGTTCGATTTAGATTTGCTTTTCATAGCTGTTTAAGACAATCTTGATGTATTTTGACACTTTGACAACGATTTTTCCAGTAGTTTAGAAGAAAACGATGTTTTTTTTCTCTTTGGTCGTCACAGTATGAAAGATAAAAAAATTGCGTTAACATTAATTTTTTTTCGATTTAGATTAGCTTTTCATAGCTGTTTAAGACAATCTTGATGTATTTTGATACTTTGACAACGATTTTTCCAGTAGTTTAGCAGAAAACAATGTTTTTTTTTCTTTGGTCGTTACAGTACGAAAGAAAAAAAAATGCCGTTAAGTCCGTCAATGTTAATTTTTGTTCGATTTAGATTTGCTTTTCATAGCTGTTTAAGACAATCTTGATGTATTTTGACACTTTGACAACGATTTTTCCAGTAGTTTAGAAGAAAACGATGTTTTTTTTTCTTTGGTCGTTACAGTACGATAGAAAAAAAAAGCTGTCAACTCCGTCAATGTTAATTTTTTTTCGATTTAGATTGGCTTTTCATAGCTGTTTAAGACAATCTTGATGTATTTTGATACTTTGACAACGATTTTTCCAGTAGTTTAGAAGAAAACGATGTTTTTTTTTTCTTTGGTCGTTACAGGACGAAAGAAAAAAAAAATGCTGTTAAGTCCGTCAATGTTAATTTTTGTTCGATTTAGATTTGCTGTTCATAGCTGTTTAAGACAAACTTGATGTATTTTGACACTTTGACAACGATTTTTCCAGTAGTTTAGAGAAAACGATGTTTTTTTTTCTTTGGTCGTCACAGTATGAAAGAAAAAAAAATTGCGTTAATATTAATTTTTTTTCGATTTAGATTTGCTTTTCATAGCTGTTTAAGACAATCTTGATGTATTTTGACACTTTGACAACGATTTTTTCAGTAGTTTAGAAGAAAACGATGTTTTTTTTTTCTTTGGTCGTTACAGTACGAAAGAGAAAAAAAAGCTGTCAACTCCGTCAATGTTAATTTTTTTTCGATTTAGATTGGCTTTTCATAGCTATTTAAGACAATCTTGATGTATTTTGATACTTTGACAACGATTTTTCCAGTAGTTTAGAAGAAAACGATGTTTTTTTTTTCTTTGGTCGTTACAGTACGAAAGATAAAAAAATTTCGTTAAAGTTTTTTTTTTTTTTAATAAGATTGGCTTTTCCATTTTTCCAGTAGTTTAGAAGAACACGATGTTTTTTTTTCTTTGGTCGTTACAGTATGAAAGAAAACAAAATTTCGTTAATTTTAATTTTTTTCGATTTAGATTTGCTGTTCATAGCTGTTTAAGACAATCTTGATGTATTTTGATACTTTGACAACGATTTTTCCAGTAGCTTAGAAGAAAACGATGTTTTTTTTTCTTTGGTCGTTACAGTAGGAAAGAAAAAAAAATTGCGTCAATATTAATTTTTTTTCGATTAAGATTCGCTGTTCATAACTGTTTAAGACAATCTTGATGAATTTGGTACTTTGACAACGATTTTTCCAGTAGTTTAGAAGAAAACGATGTTTTTTTTCTTTGGTCGTACAGTACGAAAGATAAAAAAATTTCGTTAATATTAATTTTTTTTTAATAAGATTGGCTTTTTCATTTTTCCAGTAGTTTAGAAGAAAACGATGTTTTTTTTTCTTTGGTCGTTACAGTACGAAAGAAAAAAAAATGCTGTTAACTTCGTCAATGTTATTTTTTTTTCGATTTAGATTTGCTTTTCATAGCTGTTTTAGACAATCTTGATGTATTTTGACACTTTGACAACGATTTTTCCAGTAGTTTAGAAGAAAACGATGTTTTTTTCTTTGGTCGTTACAGTACGAAAGTTAAAAAATTTCGTTAATATTAATTTTTTTTTAATAAGATTGGCTTTTCAATTTTTCCAGTAGTTTAGAAGAAAACGATTTTTTTTTCTTTGGTCGTTACAGTACGATAGAAAAAAAAAAGCTGTTATCTCCGTCAATTATAATTTGTTTTCGATTTAGATTTGCTGTTCATAGCTGTTTAAGACAATCTTGATGTATTTTGATACTTTGACAACGATTTTTCCAGTAGTTTAGAAGAAAACGATGTTTTTTTTTTCTTTGGTCGTTACAGTACGAAAGAAAAAAAAAATGCTGTTAAGTCCGTCAATGTTAATTTTTGTTCGATTTAGTTTTGCTTTTCATAGCTGTTTAAGACAATCTTGATGTATTTTGACACTTTGACAACGATTTTTCCAGTAGTTTAGAAGAAAACGATGTTTTTTTTCTTTGGTCGTTACAGTACGAAAGATAAAAAATTTCGTTAATATTAATTTTTTTTTAATAAGAATGGCTTTTCAATTTTTCCAGTAGTTTAGAAGAAAACGATTTTTTTTTTCTTTGGTCGTTACAGTACGATAGAAAAAAAAAAGCTGTTATCTCCGTCAATTATAATTTGTTTTCGATTTAGATTTGCTGTTCATAGCTGTTTAAGACAATCTTGATGTATTTTGACACTTTGACAACGATTTTTCCAGTAGTTTAGAAGAAAACGATGTTTTTTTTTTCTTTGGTCGTTACAGTACGAAAGAAAAAAAAAATGCTGTTAAGTCCGTCAATGTTAATTTTTGTTCGATTTAGATTTGCTTTTCATAGCTGTTTAAGACAATCTTGATGTATTTTGACACTTTGACAACGATTTTTTCAGTAGTTTAGAAGAAAACGATGTTTTTTTTCTTTGGTCGTTACAGTACGAAAGATAAAAAATTTCGTTAATATTAATTTTTTTTTAATAAGAATGGCTTTTCTATTTTTCCAGTAGTTTAGAAGAAAACGATGTTTTTTTTTCTTTTTTGTCGTTACAGTACGATAGAAAAAAAAAGCTGTTATCTCCGTCAATTATAATTTTTGTTCGATTTAGATTTGCTTTTCATAGCTGTTTAAGACAATCTTGATGTATTTTGACACTTTGACAACGATTTTTCCAGTAGTTTAGAAGAAAACGATGTTTTTTTTCCTTGGTCGTTACAGTACGATAGAAAAAAAAAGCTGTCAACTCCGTCAATGTTAATTTTTTTTCGATTTAGATTGGCTTTTCATAGCTGTTTAAGACAATCTTGATGTATTTTGACACTTTGACAACGATTTTTCCAGTAGTTTAGAAGAAAACGATGTTTTTTTTTTCTTTGGTCGTTACAGTACGAAAGAAAAAAAAAATGCTGTTAAGTCCGTCAATGTTAATTTTTGTTCGATTTAGATTTGCTTTTCATAGCTGTTTAAGACAATCTTGATGTATTTTGACACTTTGACAACGATTTTTCCAGTAGCTTAGAAGAAAACGATGTTTTTTTTTCCTTGGTCGTTACAGTACGATAGAAAAAAAAAGCTGTCAACTCCGTCAATGTTAATTTTTGTTCCATTTAGATTTGCTTTTCATAGCTGTTTAGGACAATCTTGATGTATTTTGATACTTTGAAAACGATTTTTCCAGTATTTTAGAAGAAAACGATGTTTTTTTCTTTGGTCGTCACAGTATGAAAGACAAAAAAATTGCGTTAATATAAATTTTTTTTCGATTTAGATTGGCTTTTCATAGCTGTTTAAGACAATCTTGATGTATTTTGATACTTTGACAACGATTTTTCCAGTAGTTTAGAGAAAACGATGTTTTTTTTTCTGTGGTCGTCACAGTATGAAAGACAAAAAAATTGCGTTAATATTAATTTTTTTTCGATTTAGATTTGCTTTTCATAGCTGTTTAAGACAATCTTGATGTATTTTGATACTTTGACAACGATTTTTCCAGTAGTTTAGAGAAAACGATGTTTTTTTTTCTTTGGTCGTCACAGTATGAAAGACAAAAAAATTGCGTTAACATTAATTTTTTTTCGATTTAGATTGGCTTTTCATAGCTGTTTAAGACAATCTTGATGTATTTTGATACTTTGACAACGATTTTTCCAGTAGTTTAGAAGAAAACTATGTTTTTTTTTTCTTTGGTCGTTACAGTACGAAAGAAAAAAAAATGCTGTTAACTCCGTCATTATTAATTTTTGTTCCATTTAGATTTGCTTTTCATAGCTGTTTAAGACAATCTTGATGTATTTTGACACTTTGACAACGATTTTTCCAGTAGTTTAGAAGAAAACGATGTTTTTTTTTCTTTGGTCGTTACATATAAAAGAAAAAAAAATGCTGTTAACTCCGTCAATGTTAATTTTTGTTCGATTTAGATTTGCTTTTTATAGCTGTTTAAGACAATCTTGATGTATTTTGACACTTTGACAACGATTTTTCCAGTAGTTTAGAAGAAAACGATGTTTTTTTTTTCTTTGGTCGTTACAGTACGAAAGAAAAAAAAAATGCTGTTAAGTCCGTCAATGTTAATTTTTGTTCGATTAAGATTTGCTTTTCATAGCTGTTTAAGACAATCTTGATGTATTTTGACACTTTGACAACGATTTTTTCAGTAGTTTAGAAGAAAACGATGTTTTTTTTCTTTGGTCGTTACAGTACGAAAGATAAAAAATTTCGTTAATATTAATTTTTTTTTAATAAGAATGGCTTTTCAATTTTTCCAGTAGTTTAGAAGAAAACGATGTTTTTTTTTCTTTGGTCGTTACAGTACGATAGAAAAAAAAAAGCTGTTATCTCCGTCAATTATAATTTTTGTTCGATTTAGATTTGCTTTTCATAGCTGTTTAAGACAATCTTGATGTATTTTGACACTTTGACAACGATTTTTTCAGTACTTTAGAAGAAAACGATATTTTTTTTTCCTTGGTCGTTACAGTACGATAGAAAAAAAAAGCTGTCAACTCCGTCAATGTTAATTTTTTTTCGATTTAGATTGGCTTTTCATAGCTGTTTAAGACAATCTTGATGTATTTTGATACTTTGACAACGATTTTTCCAGTAGTTTAGAAGAAAACGATGTTTTTTTTCTTTGGTCGTTACAGTACGAAAGAAAACAAAATGCTGTTAAGTCCGTCAATGTTAATTTTTGTTCGATTTAGATTTGCTGTTCATAGCTGTTTAAGACAATCTTGATGTATTTTGACACTTTGACAACGATTTTTCCAGTAGCTTAGAAGAAAACGATGTTTTTTTTTCCTTGGTCGTTACAGTACGATAGAAAAAAAAACTGTCAACTCCGTCAATGTTAATTTTTGTTCCATTTAGATTTGCTTTTCATAGCTGTTTAGGACAATCTTGATGTATTTTGATACTTTGACAACGATTTTTCCAGTATTTTAGAGAAAATGATGTTTTTTTTTTCTTTGGTCGTCACAGTATGAAAGACAAAAAAATTGCGTTAATATTAATTTTTTTTCGATTTATATTGGCTTTTCATAGCTGTTTAAGACAATCTTGATGTATTTTGATACTTTGACAACGATTTTTCCAGTAGTTTAGAGAAAACGATGTTTTTTTTTCTGTGGTCGCCACAGTATGAAAGACAAAAAAATTGCGTTAATATTAATTTTTTTTCGATTTAGATTTGCTTTTCATAGCTGTTTAAGACAATCTTGATGTATTTTGATACTTTGACAACGATTTTTCCAGTAGTTTAGAGAAAACGATGTTTTTTTTTTCTTTGGTCGTCACAGTATGAAAGACAAAAAAATTGCGTTAACATTAATTTTTTTTCGATTTAGATTGGCTTTTCATAGCTGTTTAAGACAATCTTGATGTATTTTGATACTTTGACAACGATTTTTCCAGTAGTTTAGAAGAAAACTATGTTTTTTTTTTCTTTGGTCGTTACAGTACGAAAGAAAAAAAAATGCTGTTAACTCCGTCATTATTAATTTTTGTTCGATTTAGATTTGCTTTTCATAGCTGTTTAAGACAATCTTGATGTATTTTGATACTTTGACAACGATTTTTCCAGTAGTTTAGAGAAAACGATGTTTTTTTTTTCTGTGGTCGTCACAGTATGAAAGACAAAAAAATTGCGTTAATATTAATTTTTTTTCGATTTAGATTTGCTTTTCATAGCTGTTTAAGACAATCTTGATGTATTTTGATACTTTGACAACGATTTTTCCAGTAGTTTAGAGAAAACGATGTTTTTTTTTTCTTTGGTCGTCACAGTATGAAAGACAAAAAAATTGCGTTAACATTAATTTTTTTTCGATTTAGATTTGCTTTTCATAGCTGTTTAAGACAATCTTGATGTATTTTGATACTTTGACAACGATTTTTCCAGTAGTTTAAAAGAAAACGATGTTTTTTTTTTTTTATTTGGTCGGTGCAGTACGAAAGAAAAAAAAATGCTGTTAAGTCCGTCAATGTTAATTTTTGTTCGATTTAGATTTGCTTTTCATAGCTGTTTAAGACAATCTTGATGTATTTTGACACTTTGACAACGATTTTTTCAGTAGTTTAGAAGAAAACGATGTTTTTTTTTTCTTTGGTCGTTACAGTACGATAGAAAAAAAAAAGCTGTTATCTCCGTCAATTATAATTTGTTTTCGATTTAGATTTGCTGTTCATAGCTGTTTAAGACAATCTTGATGTATTTTGACACTTTGACAACGATTTTTCCAGTAGTTTAGAAGAAAACGATGTTTTTTTTTCTTTGGTCGTCACAGTATGAAAGACAAAAAAATTGCGTTAACATTAATTTTTTTTCGATTTAGATTTGCTTTTCATAGCTGTTTAAGACAATCTTGATGTATTTTGATACTTTGACAACGATTTTTCCAGTAGTTTAGAAGAAAACGATGTTTTTTTTTTCTTTGGTCGGTGCAGTACGAAAGAAAAAAAAATGCTGTTAAGTCCGTCAATGTTTATTTTTGTTCGATTTAGATTTGCTTTTCATAGCTGTTTAATACAATCTTGATGTATTTTGACACTTTGACAACGATTTTTCCAGTAGTTAAGAAGAAAACGATGTTTTTTTTTTCTTTGGTCGTTACAGTACGATAGAAAAAAAAAAAAGCTGTTATCTCCGTCAATTATAATTTGTTTTCGATTTAGATTTGCTTTTCATAGCTGTTTAAGACAATCTTGATGTATTTTGACACTTTGACAACGATTTTTTCAGTAGTTTAAAAGAACACGATTTTTTTTTTCTTTGGTCGTTACAGTACGAAAGATAAAAAATTTCGTTAATATTAATTTTTTTTTAATAAGAATGGCTTTTCAATTTTTCCAGTAGTTTAGAAGAAAACGATTTTTTTTTTCTTTGGTCGTTACAGTACGATAGAAAAAAAAAAGCTGTTAAGTCCGTCAATTATAATTTGTTTTCGATTTAGATTTGCTGTTCATAGCTGTTTAAGACAATCTTGATGTATTTTGACACTTTGACAACGATTTTTCCAGTAGTTTAGAAGAAAACGATGTTTTTTTTCTTTGGTCGTTACATATAAAAGAAAAAAAAATGCTGTTAACTCCGTCAATGTTAATTTTTGTTCGATTTAGATTTGCTTTTCATAGCTGTTTAAGACAATCTTGATGTATTTTGACACTTTGACAACGATTTTTCCAGTAGTTTAGAAGAAAACGATGTTTTTTTTTCTTTGGTCGTTACAGTACGAAAGAAGAAAAAAATGCTGTTAAGTCCGTCAATGTTAATTTTTGTTCGATTTAGATTTGCTTTTCATAGCTGTTTAAGACAATCTTGATGTATTTTGACACTTTGACAACGATTTTTTCAGTAGTTTAGAAGAAAACGATGTTTTTTTTCTTTGGTCGTTACAGTACGAAAGAAAAAAAAAATGCTGTTAAGTCCGTCAATGTTAATTTTTGATCGATTTAGATTTGCTTTTCATAGCTGTTTAAGACAATCTTGATGTATTTTGACACTTTGACAACGATTTTTTCAGTACTTTAGAAGAAAACGATGTTTTTTTTTCCTTGGTCGTTACAGTACGATAGAAAAAAAAAGCTGTCAACTCCGTCAATGTTAATTTTTTTTCGATTTAGATTGGCTTTTCATAGCTGTTTAAGACAATCTTGATGTATTTTGATACTTTGACAACGATTTTTCCAGTAGTTTAGAAGAAAACGATGTTTTTTTTTCTTTGGTCGTTACAGTACGATAGAAAAAAAAAGCTGTCAACTCCGTCAATGTTAATTTTTTTTCGATTTAGATTGGCTTTTCATAGCTGTTTAAGACAATCTTGATGTATTTTGATACTTTGACAACGATTTTTCCAGTAGTTTAGAAGAAAACGATGTTTTTTTTTTCTTTGGTCGGTGCAGTACGAAAGAAAAAAAAATGCTGTTAAGTCCGTCAATGTTAATTTTTGTTCGATTTAGATTTGCTTTTCATAGCTGTTTAAGACAATCTTGATGTATTTTGACACTTTGACAACGATTTTTCCAGTAGTTTAGAAGAAAACGATGTTTTTTTTTTCTTTGGTCGTTACAGTACGATAGAAAAAAAAAAGCTGTTATCTCCGTCAATTATAATTTGTTTTCGATTTAGATTTGCTGTTCATAGCTGTTTAAGACAATCTTGATGTATTTTGACACTTTGACAACGATTTTTCCAGTAGTTTAGAAGAAAACGATGTTTTTTTTTTCTTTGGTCGTCACAGTATGAAAGACAAAAAAATTGCGTTAACATTAATTTTTTTTCGATTTAGATTTGCTTTTCATAGCTGTTTAAGACAATCTTGATGTATTTTGATACTTTGACAACGATTTTTCCAGTAGTTTAGAAGAAAACGATGTTTTTTTTTTCTTTGGTCGGTGCAGTACGAAAGAAAAAAAAATGCTGTTAAGTCCGTCAATGTTAATTTTTGTTCGATTTAGATTTGCTTTTCATAGCTGTTTAAGACAATCTTGATGTATTTTGACACTTTGACAACGATTTTTCCAGTAGTTAAGAAGAAAACGATGTTTTTTTTTCTTTGGTCGTTACAGTACGATAGAAAAAAAAAAAGCTGTTATCTCCGTCAATTATAATTTGTTTTCGATTTAGATTTGCTTTTCATAGCTGTTTAAGACAATCTTGATGTATTTTGACACTTTGACAACGATTTTTTCAGTAGTTTAAAAGAACACGATGTTTTTTTTCTTTGGTCGTTACAGTACGAAAGATAAAAAATTTCGTTAATATTAATTTTTTTTTAATAAGAATGGCTTTTCAATTTTTCCAGTAGTTTAGAAGAAAACGATTTTTTTTTTCTTTGGTCGTTACAGTACGATAGAAAAAAAAAAGCTGTTAAGTCCGTCAATTATAATTTGTTTTCGATTTAGATTTGCTGTTCATAGCTGTTTAAGACAATCTTGATGTATTTTGACACTTTGACAACGATTTTTCCAGTAGTTTAGAAGAAAACGATGTTTTTTTTCTTTGGTCGTTACATATAAAAGAAAAAAAAATGCTGTTAACTCCGTCAATGTTAATTTTTGTTCGATTTAGATTTGCTTTTCATAGCTGTTTAAGACAATCTTGATGTATTTTGACACTTTGACAACGATTTTTCCAGTAGTTTAGAAGAAAACGATGTTTTTTTTTCTTTGGTCGTTACAGTACGAAAGAAGAAAAAAATGCTGTTAAGTCCGTCAATGTTAATTTTTGTTCGATTTAGATTTGCTTTTCATAGCTGTTTAAGACAATCTTGATGTATTTTGACACTTTGACAACGATTTTTTCAGTAGTTTAGAAGAAAACGATGTTTTTTTTCTTTGGTCGTTACAGTACGAAAGAAAAAAAAAATGCTGTTAAGTCCGTCAATGTTAATTTTTGATCGATTTAGATTTGCTTTTCATAGCTGTTTAAGACAATCTTGATGTATTTTGACACTTTGACAACGATTTTTTCAGTACTTTAGAAGAAAACGATGTTTTTTTTTCCTTGGTCGTTACAGTACGATAGAAAAAAAAAGCTGTCAACTCCGTCAATGTTAATTTTTTTTCGATTTAGATTGGCTTTTCATAGCTGTTTAAGACAATCTTGATGTATTTTGATACTTTGACAACGATTTTTCCAGTAGTTTAGAAGAAAACGATGTTTTTTTTTTCTTTGGTCGTTACAGTACGAAAGAAAAAAAAATGCTGTTAAATCCGTCAATGTTAATTTTTGTTCGATTTAGATTTGCTTTTCATAGCTGTTTAAGACAATCTTGATGTATTTTGACACTTTGACAACGATTTTTCCAGTAGCTTAGAAGAAAACGATGTTTTTTTTTCCTTGGTCGTTACAGTACGATAGAAAAAAAAAGCTGTCAACTCCGTCAATGTTAATTTTTGTTCCATTTAGATTTGCTTTTCATAGCTGTTTAGGACAATCTTGATGTATTTTGATACTTTGACAACGATTTTTCCAGTAGTTTAGAGAAAATGATGTTTTTTTTTCTTTGGTCGTCACAGTATGAAAGACAAAAAAATTGCGTTAATATTAATTTTTTTTCGATTTAGATTGGCTTTTCATAGCTGTTTAAGACAATCTTGATGTATTTTGATACTTTGACAACGATTTTTCCAGTAGTTTAGAGAAAACGATGTTTTTTTTTCTGTGGTCGTCACAGTATGAAAGACAAAAAAATTGCGTTAATATTAATTTTTTTTCGATTTAGATTTGCTTTTCATAGCTGTTTAATACAATCTTGATGTATTTTGATACTTTGACAACGATTTTTCCAGTAGTTTAGAGAAAACGATGTTTTTTTTTCTTTGGTCGTCACAGTATGAAAGACAAAAAAATTGCGTTAACATTAATTTTTTTTCGATTTAGATTTGCTTTTCATAGCTGTTTAAGACAATCTTGATGTATTTTGATACTTTGACAACGATTTTTCCAGTAGTTTAGAAGAAAACGATGTTTTTTTTTTCTTTGGTCGTTACAGTACGAAAGAAAAAAAAATGCTGTTAAGTCCGTCAATGTTAATTTTTGTTCGATTTAGATTTGCTTTTCATAGCTGTTTAAGACAATCTTGATGTATTTTGACACTTTGACAACGATTTTTTCAGTAGTTTAGAAGAAAACGATGTTTTTTTTTTCTTTGGTCGTTACAGTACGATAGAAAAAAAAATGCTGTTAACTCCGTCATTATTAATTTTTGTTCCATTTAGATTTGCTTTTCATAGCTGTTTAAGACAATCTTGATGTATTTTGATACTTTGACAACGATTTTTCCAGTAGTTTAGAGAAAACGATGTTTTTTTTCTCTTTGGTCGTTACAGTATGAAAGACAAAAAAATTGCGTTAATATTAATTTTTTTTCGATTTAGATTGGCTTTTCATAGCTGTTTAAGACAATCTTGATGTATTTTGATACTTTGACAACGATTTTTCCAATAGTTTAGAGAAAACGATGTTTTTTTTTCTGTGGTCGTCACAGTATGAAAGACAAAAAAATTGCGTTAATATTAATTTTTTTTCGATTTAGATTTGCTTTTCATAGCTGTTTAAGACAATCTTTATGTATTTTGATACTTTGACAACGATTTTTCCAGTAGTTTAGAGAAAACGATGTTTTTTTTTTCTTTGGTCGTCACAGTATGAAAGACAAAAAAATTGCGTTAATATTAATTTTTGTTCGATTTAGATTTGCTTTTCATAGCTGTTTAAGACAATCTTGATGTATTTTGACACTTTGACAACGATTTTTCGAGTAGCTTAGAAGAAAACGATGTTTTTTTTTCCTTGGTCGTTACAGTACGAAAGAAAAAAAAATGCTGTTAAGTCCGTCAATGTTAATTTTTGTTCGATTTAGATTTGCTTTTCATAGCTGTTTAAGACAATCTTGATGTATTTTGACACTTTGACAACGATTTTTCCAGTAGTTTAGAAGAAAACGATGTTTTTTTTTTCTTTGGTCGTTACAGTACGAAAGAAAAAAAAATGCTGTAAAGTCCGTCAATGTTAATTTTTGTTCGATTTAGATTTGCTTTTCATAGCTGTTTAAGACAATCTTGATGTATTTTGACACTTTGACAACGATTTTTCCAGTAGCTTAGAAGAAAACGATGTTTTTTTTCCTTGGTCGTTACAGTACGAAAGAAAAAAAAATGCTGTTAACTCCGTCATTATTAATTTTTGTTCCATTTAGATTTGCTTTTCATAGCTGCTTAAGACAATCTTGATGTATTTTGATACTTTGACAACGATTTTTCCAAAAGTTTAGAGAAAACGATGTTTTTTTTTCTGTGGTCGTCACAGTATGAAAGACAAAAAAATTGCGTTAATATTAATTTTTTTTCGATTTAGATTTGCTTTTCATAGCTGTTTAAGACAATCTTGATGTATTTTGATACTTTGACAACGATTTTTCCAGTAGTTTAGAGAAAACGATGTTTTTTTTTTCTTTGGTCGTCACAGTATGAAAGACAAAAAAATTGCGTTAACATTAATTTTTTTTCGATTTAGATTTGCTTTTCATAGCTGTTTAAGACAATCTTGATGTATTTTGACACTTTGACAACGATTTTTCCAGTAGTTTAGAAGAAAACGATGTTTTTTTTTTCCTTGGTCGTTACAGTACGATAGAAAAAAAAAGCTGTCAACTCCGTCAATGTTAATTTTTGTTCCATTTAGATTTGCTTTTCATAGCTGTTTAGGACAATCTTGATGTATTTTGATACTTTGACAACGATTTTTCCAGTAGTTTAGAGAAAATGATGTTTTTTTTCTCTTTGGTCGTTACAGTATGAAAGACAAAAAAATTGCGTTAATATTAATTTTTTTTTCGATTTAGATTGGCTTTTCATAGCTGTTTAAGACAATCTTGATGTATTTTGATACTTTGACAACGATTTTTCCAATAGTTTAGAGAAAACGATGTTTTTTTTTCTGTGGTCGTCACAGTATGAAAGACAAAAAAATTGCGTTAATATTAATTTTTTTTCGATTTAGATTTGCTTTTCATAGCTGTTTAAGACAATCTTGATGTATTTTGATACTTTGACAACGATTTTTCCAGTAGTTTAGAGAAAACGATGTTTTTTTTTTCTTTGGTCGTCACAGTATGAAAGACAAAAAAATTGCGTTAATATTAATTTTTTTTCGATTTAGATTTGCTTTTCATAGCTGTTTAAGACAATCTTGATGTATTTTGACACTTTGACAACGATTTTTCGAGTAGCTTAGAAGAAAACGATGTTTTTTTTTCCTTGGTCGTTACAGTACGATAGAAAAAAAAAGCTGTCAACTCCGTCAATGTTAATTTTTGTTCGATTTAGATTTGCTTTTCATAGCTGTTTAAGACAATCTTGATGTATTTTGACACTTTGACAACGATTTTTCCAGTAGTTTAGAAGAAAACGATGTTTTTTTTTTCTTTGGTCGTTACAGTACGATAGAAAAAAAAAGCTGTCAACTCCGTCAATGTTAATTTTTTTTCGATTTAGATTGGCTTTTCATAGCTGTTTAAGACAATCTTGATGTATTTTGACACTTTGACAACGATTTTTCCAGTAGCTTAGAAGAAAACGATGTTTTTTTTTCCTTGGTCGTTACAGTACGAAAGAAAAAAAAATGCTGTTAACTCCGTCATTATTAATTTTTGTTCCATTTAAATTTGCTTTTCATAGCTGTTTAAGACAATCTTGATGTATTTTGATACTTTGACAACGATTTTTCCAGTAGTTTAGAGAAAACGATGTTTTTTTTTCTGTGGTCGTCACAGTATGAAAGACAAAAAAATTGCGTTAATATTAATTTTTTTTCGATTTAGATTTGCTTTTCATAGCTGTTTAAGACAATCTTGATGTATTTTGATACTTTGACAACGATTTTTCCAGTAGTTTAGAGAAAACGATGTTTTTTTTTTCTTTGGTCGTCACAGTATGAAAGACAAAAAAATTGCGTTAACATTAATTTTTTTTCGATTTAGATTTGCTTTTCATAGCTGTTTAAGACAATCTTGATGTATTTTGATACTTTGACAACGATTTTTCCAGTAGTTTAGAAGAAAACGATGTTTTTTTTTTCTTTGGTCGTTACAGTACGAAAGAAAAAAAAATGCTGTTAAGTCCGTCAATGTTAATTTTTGTTCGATTTAGATTTGCTTTTCATAGCTGTTTAAGACAATCTTGATGTATTTTGACACTTTGACAACGATTTTTCCAGTAGTTTAGAAGAAAACGATGTTTTTTTTTTCTTTAGTCGTTACAGTACGATAGAAAAAAAAAGCTGTCAACTCCGTCAATGTTAATTTTTGTTCGATTTAGATTGGCTTTTCATAGCTGTTTAAGACAATCTTGATGTATTTTGATACTTTGACAATGATTTTTCCAGTAGTTTAGAGAAAACGATGTTTTTTTTTCTGTGGTCGTCACAGTACGATAGAAAAAAAAATGCTGTTAAGTCCGTCAATGTTAATTTTTGTTCGATTTAGATTTGCTTTTCATAGCTGTTTAAGACAATCTTGATGTATTTTGACACTTTGACAACGATTTTTCCAGTAGTTTAGAAGAAAACGATGTTTTTTTTTTCTTTGGTCGTTACAGTACGAAAGAAAAAAAAATGCTGTTAAGTCCGTCAATGTTAATTTTTTTTCGATTTAGATTGGCTTTTCATAGCTGTTTAAGACAATCTTGATGTATTTTGATACTTTGACAACGATTTTTCCAGTAGTTTAGAGAAAACGATGTTTTTTTTTCTTTGGTCATTACAGTATGATTGGAAAAAAATGCTGTTAACTCCGTCATTATTAATTTTTGTTCCATTTAGATTTGCTTTTCATAGCTGTTTAAGACAATCTTGATGTATTTTGATACTTTGACAACGATTTTTCCAGTAGTTTAGAAGAAAACGATGTTTTTTTTTCTTTGGTCGTCACAGTATGAAAGACAAAAAAGTTGCGATAATATTAATTTTTTTTCGATTTAGATTTGCTTTTCATAGCTGTTTAAGACAATCTTGATGTATTTTGACACTTTGACAACGATTTTTCCAGTAGTTTAGAAGAAAACGATGTTTTTTTTTTCCTTGGTCGTTACAGTACGATAGAAAAAAAAAGCTGTCAACTCCGTCAATGTTAATTTTTGTTCCATTTAGATTTGCTTTTCATAGCTGTTTAGGACAATCTTGATGTATTTTGATACTTTGACAACGATTTTTCCAGTAGTTTAGAGAAAATGATGTTTTTTTTCTCTTTGGTCGTTACAGTATGAAAGACAAAAAAATTGCGTTAATATTAATTTTTTTTCGATTTAGATTGGCTTTTCATAGCTGTTTAAGACAATCTTGATGTATTTTGATACTTTGACAACGATTTTTCCAATAGTTTAGAGAAAACGATGTTTTTTTTTCTGTGGTCGTCACAGTATGAAAGACAAAAAAATTGCGTTAATATTAATTTTTTTTCGATTTAGATTTGCTTTTCATAGCTGTTTAAGACAATCTTGATGTATTTTGATACTTTGACAACGATTTTTCCAGTAGTTTAGAGAAAACGATGTTTTTTTTTTCTTTGGTCGTCACAGTATGAAAGACAAAAAAATTGCGTTAATATTAATTTTTGTTCGATTTAGATTTGCTTTTCATAGCTGTTTAAGACAATCTTGATGTATTTTGATACTTTGACAACGATTTTTCCAGTAGTTTAGAGAAAACGATGTTTTTTTTTTCTTTGGTCGTCACAGTATGAAAGACAAAAAAATTGCGTTAACATTAATTTTTTTTCGATTTAGATTTGCTTTTCATAGCTGTTTAAGACAATCTTGATGTATTTTGATACTTTGACAACGATTTTTCCAGTAGTTTAGAAGAAAACGATGTTTTTTTTTTCTTTGGTCGTTACAGTACGAAAGAAAAAAAAATGCTGTTAAGTCCGTCAATGTTAATTTTTGTTCGATTTAGATTTGCTTTTCATAGCTGTTTAAGACAATCTTGATGTATTTTGACACTTTGACAACGATTTTTCCAGTAGTTTAGAAGAAAACGATGTTTTTTTTTTCTTTAGTCGTTACAGTACGATAGAAAAAAAAAGCTGTCAACTCCGTCAATGTTAATTTTTGTTCGATTTAGATTGGCTTTTCATAGCTGTTTAAGACAATCTTGATGTATTTTGATACTTTGACAACGATTTTTCCAGTAGTTTAGAGAAAACGATGTTTTTTTTTCTGTGGTCGTCACAGTACGATAGAAAAAAAAATGCTGTTAAGTCCGTCAATGTTAATTTTTGTTCGATTTAGATTTGCTTTTCATAGCTGTTTAAGACAATCTTGATGTATTTTGACACTTTGACAACGATTTTTCCAGTAGTTTAGAAGAAAACGATGTTTTTTTTTTCTTTGGTCGTTACAGTACGAAAGAAAAAAAAATGCTGTTAAGTCCGTCAATGTTAATTTTTTTTCGATTTAGATTGGCTTTTCATAGCTGTTTAAGACAATCTTGATGTATTTTGATACTTTGACAACGATTTTTCCAGTAGTTTAGAGAAAACGATGTTTTTTTTTCTTTGGTCATTACAGTATGATTGGAAAAAAATGCTGTTAACTCCGTCATTATTAATTTTTGTTCCATTTAGATTTGCTTTTCATAGCTGTTTAAGACAATCTTGATGTATTTTGATACTTTGACAACGATTTTTCCAGTAGTTTAGAAGAAAACGATGTTTTTTTTTCTTTGGTCGTCACAGTATGAAAGACAAAAAAATTGCGATAATATTAATTTTTTTTTCGATTTAGATTTGCTTTTCATAGCTGTTTAAGACAATCTTGATGTATTTTGATACTTTGACAACGATTTTTCCAGTAGTTTAGAGAAAACGATGTTTTTTTTTCTGTGGTCGTCACAGTATGAAAGACAAAAAAATTGCGTTAATATTAATTTTTTTTCGATTTAGATTTGCTTTTCATAGCTGTTTAAGACAATCTTGATGTATTTTGATACTTTGACAACGATTTTTCCAGTAGTTTAGAGAAAACGATGTTTTTTTTTTCTTTGGTCGTTACAGTATGAAAGACAAAAAAATTGCGTTAACATTAATTTTTTTTCGATTTAGATTTGCTTTTCATAGCTGTTTAAGACAATCTTGATGTATTTTGATACTTTGACAACGATTTTTCCAGTAGTTTAGAAGAAAACGATGTTTTTTTTTTCTTTGGTCGTTACAGTACGAAAGAAAAAAAAATGCTGTTAAGTCCGTCAATGTTAATTTTTGTTCGATTTAGATTTGCTTTTCATAGCTGTTTAAGACAATCTTGATGTATTTTGACACTTTGACAACGATTTTTCCAGTAGTTTAGAAGAAAACGATGTTTTTTTTTTCTTTAGTCGTTACAGTACGATAGAAAAAAAAAGCTGTCAACTCCGTCAATGTTAATTTTTGTTCGATTTAGATTGGCTTTTCATAGCTGTTTAAGACAATCTTGATGTATTTTGATACTTTGACAACGATTTTTCCAGTAGTTTAGAGAAAACGATGTTTTTTTTTCTGTGGTCGTCACAGTACGATAGAAAAAAAAAGCTGTCAACTCCGTCAATGTTAATTTTTTTTCGATTTAGATTGGCTTTTCATAGCTGTTTAAGACAATCTTGATGTATTTTGATACTTTGACAACGATTTTTCCAGTAGTTTAGAGAAAACGATGTTTTTTTTTCTTTGGTCATTACAGTATGATTGGAAAAAAATGCTGTTAACTCCGTCATTATTAATTTTTGTTCCATTTAGATTTGCTTTTCATAGCTGTTTAAGACAATCTTGATGTATTTTGACACTTTGACAACGATTTTTCCAGTAGCTTAGAAGAAAACGATGTTTTTTTTTCCTTGGTCGTTACAGTACGAAAGAAAAAAAAATGCTGTTAACTCCGTCATTATTAATTTTTGTTCCATTTAGATTTGCTTTTCATAGCTGTTTAAGACAATCTTGATGTATTTTGATACTTTGACAACGATTTTTCCAGTAGTTTAGAGAAAACGATGTTTTTTTTCTGTGGTCGTCACAGTATGAAAGACAAAAAAATTGCGTTAATATTAATTTTTTTTCGATTTAGATTTGCTTTTCATAGCTGTTTAAGACAATCTTGATGTATTTTGATACTTTGACAACGATTTTTCCAGTAGTTTAGAGAAAACGATGTTTTTTTTTTCTTTGGTCGTCACAGTATGAAAGACAAAAAAATTGCGTTAACATTAATTTTTTTTCGATTTAGATTTGCTTTTCATAGCTGTTTAAGACAATCTTGATGTATTTTGATACTTTGACAACGATTTTTCCAGTAGTTTAGAAGAAAACGATGTTTTTTTTTTCTTTGGTCGTTACAGTACGAAAGAAAAAAAAATGCTGTTAAGTCCGTCAATGTTAATTTTTGTTCGATTTAGATTTGCTTTTCATAGCTGTTTAAGACAATCTTGATGTATTTTGACACTTTGACAACGATTTTTCCAGTAGTTTAGAAGAAAACGATGTTTTTTTTTTCTTTAGTCGTTACAGTACGATAGAAAAAAAAAGCTGTCAACTCCGTCAATGTTAATTTTTGTTCGATTTAGATTGGCTTTTCATAGCTGTTTAAGACAATCTTGTTGTATTTTGATACTTTGACAACGATTTTTCCAGTAGTTTAGAGAAAACGATGTTTTTTTTTCTGTGGTCGTCACAGTACGATAGAAAAAAAAAGCTGTCAACTCCGTCAATGTTAATTTTTTTTCGATTTAGATTGGCTTTTCATAGCTGTTTAAGACAATCTTGATGTATTTTGATACTTTGACAACGATTTTTCCAGTAGTTTAGAGAAAACGATGTTTTTTTTTCTTTGGTCATTACAGTATGATTGGAAAAAAATGCTGTTAACTCCGTCATTATTAATTTTTGTTCCATTTAGATTTGCTTTTCATAGCTGTTTAAGACAATCTTGATGTATTTTGATACTTTGACAACGATTTTTCCAGTAGTTTAGAAGAAAACGATGTTTTTTTTTTCTTTGGTCGTTACAGTACGAAAGAAAAAAAAAATGCTGTTAAGTCCGTCAATGTTAATTTTTGTTCGATTTAGATTTGCTTTTCATAGCTGTTTAAGACAATCTTGATGTATTTTTACACTTTGACAACGATTTTTCCAGTAGTTTAGAGAAAACGATGTTTTTTTTTCTTTGGTCGTCACAGTATGAAAGAAAAAAAAATTGCGTTAATATTAATTTTTTTCGATTTAGATTTGCTTTTCATAGCTGTTTAAGACAATCTTGATGTATTTTGACACTTTGACAACGATTTTTCCAGTAGTTTAGAAGAAAACGATGTTTTTTTTTCTTTGGTCGTTACAGTACGAAAGAAAAAAAAAGCTGTCAACTCCGTCAATGCTAAATTTTTTTCGATTTAGATTGGCTTTTCATAGCTGTTTAAGACAATCTTGATGTATTTTGATACTTTGACAACGATTTTTCCAGCAGTTTAGAGAAAACGATGTTTTTTTTTCTTTGTTCGTCACAATATGAAAGACAAAAAAATTGCGTTAATATTAATTTTTTTTTGATTTAGATTTGCTTTTCATAGCTGTTTAAGACAATCTTGATGTATTTTGATACTTTGACAACGATTTTTCCAGTAGTTTAGAAGAAAACGATGTTTTTTTTTCTTTGGTCGTCACAGTATGAAAGACAAAAAAATTGCGATAATATTAATTTTTTTTTCGATTTAGATTTGCTTTTCATAGCTGTTTAAGACAATCTTGATGTATTTTGATACTTTGACAACGATTTTTCCAGTAGTTTAGAGAAAACGATGTTTTTTTTTCTGTGGTCGTCACAGTATGAAAGACAAAAAAATTGCGTTAATATTAATTTTTTTTCGATTTAGATTTGCTTTTCATAGCTGTTTAAGACAATCTTGATGTATTTTGATACTTTGACAACGATTTTTCCAGTAGTTTAGAGAAAACGATGTTTTTTTTTTCTTTGGTCGTTACAGTATGAAAGACAAAAAAATTGCGTTAACATTAATTTTTTTTCGATTTAGATTTGCTTTTCATAGCTGTTTAAGACAATCTTGATGTATTTTGATACTTTGACAACGATTTTTCCAGTAGTTTAGAAGAAAACGATGTTTTTTTTTTCTTTGGTCGTTACAGTACGAAAGAAAAAAAAATGCTGTTAAGTCCGTCAATGTTAATTTTTGTTCGATTTAGATTTGCTTTTCATAGCTGTTTAAGACAATCTTGATGTATTTTGACACTTTGACAACGATTTTTCCAGTAGTTTAGAAGAAAACGATGTTTTTTTTTTCTTTAGTCGTTACAGTACGATAGAAAAAAAAAGCTGTCAACTCCGTCAATGTTAATTTTTGTTCGATTTAGATTGGCTTTTCATAGCTGTTTAAGACAATCTTGATGTATTTTGATACTTTGACAACGATTTTTCCAGTAGTTTAGAGAAAACGATGTTTTTTTTTCTGTGGTCGTCACAGTACGATAGAAAAAAAAAGCTGTCAACTCCGTCAATGTTAATTTTTTTTCGATTTAGATTGGCTTTTCATAGCTGTTTAAGACAATCTTGATGTATTTTGATACTTTGACAACGATTTTTCCAGTAGTTTAGAGAAAACGATGTTTTTTTTTCTTTGGTCATTACAGTATGATTGGAAAAAAATGCTGTTAACTCCGTCATTATTAATTTTTGTTCCATTTAGATTTGCTTTTCATAGCTGTTTAAGACAATCTTGATGTATTTTGACACTTTGACAACGATTTTTCCAGTAGCTTAGAAGAAAACGATGTTTTTTTTTCCTTGGTCGTTACAGTACGAAAGAAAAAAAAATGCTGTTAACTCCGTCATTATTAATTTTTGTTCCATTTAGATTTGCTTTTCATAGCTGTTTAAGACAATCTTGATGTATTTTGATACTTTGACAACGATTTTTCCAGTAGTTTAGAGAAAACGATGTTTTTTTTCTGTGGTCGTCACAGTATGAAAGACAAAAAAATTGCGTTAATATTAATTTTTTTTCGATTTAGATTTGCTTTTCATAGCTGTTTAAGACAATCTTGATGTATTTTGATACTTTGACAACGATTTTTCCAGTAGTTTAGAGAAAACGATGTTTTTTTTTTCTTTGGTCGTCACAGTATGAAAGACAAAAAAATTGCGTTAACATTAATTTTTTTTCGATTTAGATTTGCTTTTCATAGCTGTTTAAGACAATCTTGATGTATTTTGATACTTTGACAACGATTTTTCCAGTAGTTTAGAAGAAAACGATGTTTTTTTTTTCTTTGGTTGTTACAGTACGAAAGAAAAAAAAATGCTGTTAAGTCCGTCAATGTTAATTTTTGTTCGATTTAGATTTGCTTTTCATAGCTGTTTAAGACAATCTTGATGTATTTTGACACTTTGACAACGATTTTTCCAGTAGTTTAGAAGAAAACGATGTTTTTTTTTTCTTTAGTCGTTACAGTACGATAGAAAAAAAAAGCTGTCAACTCCGTCAATGTTAATTTTTGTTCGATTTAGATTGGCTTTTCATAGCTGTTTAAGACAATCTTGTTGTATTTTGATACTTTGACAACGATTTTTCCAGTAGTTTAGAGAAAACGATGTTTTTTTTTCTGTGGTCGTCACAGTACGATAGAAAAAAAAAGCTGTCAACTCCGTCAATGTTAATTTTTTTTCGATTTAGATTGGCTTTTCATAGCTGTTTAAGACAATCTTGATGTATTTTGATACTTTGACAACGATTTTTCCAGTAGTTTAGAGAAAACGATGTTTTTTTTTCTTTGGTCATTACAGTATGATTGGAAAAAAATGCTGTTAACTCCGTCATTATTAATTTTTGTTCCATTTAGATTTGCTTTTCATAGCTGTTTAAGACAATCTTGATGTATTTTGATACTTTGACAACGATTTTTCCAGTAGTTTAGAAGAAAACGATGTTTTTTTTTTCTTTGGTCGTTACAGTACGAAAGAAAAAAAAAATGCTGTTAAGTCCGTCAATGTTAATTTTTGTTCGATTTAGATTTGCTTTTCATAGCTGTTTAAGACAATCTTGATGTATTTTTACACTTTGACAACGATTTTTCCAGTAGTTTAGAGAAAACGATGTTTTTTTTTCTTTGGTCGTCACAGTATGAAAGAAAAAAAAATTGCGTTAATATTAATTTTTTTCGATTTAGATTTGCTTTTCATAGCTGTTTAAGACAATCTTGATGTATTTTGACACTTTGACAACGATTTTTCCAGTAGTTTAGAAGAAAACGATGTTTTTTTTTCTTTGGTCGTTACAGTACGAAAGAAAAAAAAAGCTGTCAACTCCGTCAATGCTAAATTTTTTTCGATTTAGATTGGCTTTTCATAGCTGTTTAAGACAATCTTGATGTATTTTGATACTTTGACAACGATTTTTCCAGCAGTTTAGAGAAAACGATGTTTTTTTTTCTTTGTTCGTCACAATATGAAAGACAAAAAAATTGCGTTAATATTAATTTTTTTTTGATTTAGATTTGCTTTTCATAGCTGTTTAAGACAATCTTGATGTATTTTGATACTTTGACAACGATTTTTCCAGTAGTTTAGAGAAAACGATGTTTTTTTTCTCTTTGGTCGTTACAGTATGAAAGACAAAAAAATTGCGTTAATATTAATTTTTTTTCGATTTAGATTGGCTTTTCATAGCTGTTTAAGACAATCTTGATGTATTTTGATACTTTGACAACGATTTTTCCAGCAGTTTAGAGAAAACGATGTTTTTTTTCTCTTTGGTCGTTACAGTATGAAAGACAAAAAAATTGCGTTAATATTAATTTTTTTTCGATTTAGATTGGCTTTTCATAGCTGTTTAAGACAATCTTGATGTATTTTGATACTTTGACAACGATTTTTCCAATAGTTTAGAGAAAATGATGTTTTTTTTTCTGTGGTCGTCACAGTATGAAAGACAAAAAAAATGCGTTAATATTAATTTTTTTTCGATTTAGATTTGCTTTTCATAGCTGTTTAAGACAATCTTGATGTATTTTGATACTTTGACAACGATTTTTCCAGTAGTTTAGAGAAAACGATGTTTTTTTTTTCTTTGGTCGTCACAGTATGAAAGACAAAAAAATTGCGTTAATATTAATTTTTGTTCGATTTAGATTTGCTTTTCATAGCTGTTTAAGACAATCTTGATGTATTTTGACACTTTGACAACGATTTTTCGAGTAGTTTAGAAGAAAACGATGTTTTTTTTTCCTTGATTGTTACAGTACCATAGAAAAAAAAAGCTCTCAACTCCGTCAATGTTAATTTTTGTTCGATTTAGATTTGCTTTTCATAGCTGTTTAAGACAATCTTGATGTATTTTGACACTTTGACAACGATTTTTCCAGTAGCTTAGAAGAAAACGATGTTTTTTTTTTCCTTGGTCGTTACAGTACGAAAGAAAAAAAAATGCTGTTAACTCCGTCATTATTAATTTTTGTTCCATTTAGATTTGCTTTTCATAGCTGTTTAAGACAATCTTGATGTATTTTGATACTTTGACAACGATTTTTCCAGTAGTTTAGAGAAAACGATGTTTTTTTTTCTGTGGTCGTCACAGTATGAAAGACAAAAAAATTGCGTTAATATTAATTTTTTTTCGATTTAGATTTGCTTTTCATAGCTGTTTAAGACAATCTTGATATAATTTGATACTTTGACAACGATTTTTCCAGTAGTTTAGAGAAAACCATGTTTTTTTTTTCTTTGGTCGTCACAGTATGAAAGACAAAAAAATTGCGTTAATATTAATTTTTGTTCGATTTAGATTTGCTTTTCATAGCTGTTTAAGACAATCTTGATGTATTTTGACACTTTGACAACGATTTTTCGAGTAGCTTAGAAGAAAACGATGTTTTTTTTTCCTTGGTCGTTACAGTACGATAGAAAAAAAAATGCTGTTAACTCCGTCATTATTAATTTTTGTTCCATTTAGATTTGCTTTTCATAGCTGTTTAAGACAATCTTGATGTATTTTGATACTTTGACAACGATTTTTCCAGTAGTTTAGAGAAAACGATGTTTTTTTTTCTATGGTCGTCACAGTATGAAAGACAAAAAAATTGCGTTAATATTAATTTTTTTTCGATTTAGATTTGCTTTTCATAGCTGTTTAAGACAATCTTGATGTATTTTGATACTTTGACAACGATTTTTCCAGTAGTTTAGAGAAAACGATGTTTTTTTTTTCTTTGGTCGTCACAGTATGAAAGACAAAAAAATTGCGTTAACATTAATTTTTTTTCGATTTAGATTTGCTTTTCATAGCTGTTTAAGACAATCTTGATGTATTTTGATACTTTGACAACGATTTTTCCAGTAGTTTAGAAGAAAACGATGTTTTTTTTTTCTTTGGTCGTTACAGTACGAAAGAAAAAAAAATGCTGTTAAGTCCGTCAATGTTAATTTTTGTTCGATTTAGATTTGCTTTTCATAGCTGTTTAAGACAATCTTGATGTATTTTGACACTTTGACGACGATTTTTCCAGTAGTTTAGAAGAAAACGATGTTTTTTTTTTCTTTAGTCGTTACAGTACGATAGAAAAAAAAAGCTGTCAACTCCGTCAATGTTAATTTTTTTTCGATTTAGATTGGCTTTTCATAGCTGTTTAAGACAATCTTGATGTATTTTGATACTTTGACAACGATTTTTCCAGTAGTTTAGAGAAAACGATGTTTTTTTTTCTTTGGTCATTACAGTATGATTGGAAAAAAATGCTGTTAACTCCGTCATTATTAATTTTTGTTCCATTTAGATTTGCTTTTCATAGCTGTTTAAGACAATCTTGATGTATTTTGATACTTTGACAACGATTTTTCCAGTAGTTTAGAGAAAACGATGTTTTTTTTTCTTTGGTCGTCACAGTATGAAAGACAAAAAAATTGCGATAATATTAATTTTTTTTCGATTTAGATTTGCTTTTCATAGCTGTTTAAGACAATCTTGATGTATTTTGATACTTTGACAACGATTTTTCCAGTAGTTTAGAAGAATACGATGTTTTTTTTTTCTTTGGTCGTTACAGTACGAAAGAAAAAAAAAATGCTGTTAAGTCCGTCAATGTTAATTTTTGTTCGATTTAGATTTGCTTTTCATAGCTGTTTAAGACAATCTTGATGTATTTTGATACTTTGACAACGATTTTTCCAGTAGCTTAGAAGAAAACGATGTTTTTTTTTCTTTGGTCGTTACAGTAGGAAAGAAAAAAAAATTGCGTCAATATTAATTTTTTTTCGATTAAGATTCGCTGTTCATAACTGTTTAAGACAATCTTGATGAATTTGGTACTTTGTCAACGATTTTTCTAGTAGTTTAGAAGAAAACGATGTTTTTTTTCTTTGGTCGTTACAGTACGAAAGATAAAAAAATTTCGTTAATATTAATTTTTTTTAATAAGATTGGCTTTTTCATTTTTCCAGTAGTTTAGAAGAAAACGATGTTTTTTTTTCTTTGGTCGTTACAGTACGAAAGAAAAAAAAATGCTGTTATCTTCGTCAATGTTAATTTTTTTTCGATTTAGATTTGCTTTTCATAGCTGTTTTAGACAATCTTGATGTATTTTGACAACGATTTTTCCAGTAGTTTAGAAGAAAACGATGTTTTTTTCTTTGGTCGTTACAGTACGAAAGTTAAAAAATTTCGTTAATATTAATTTTTTTTTAATAAGATTGGCTTTTCAATTTTTCCAGTAGTTTAGAAGAAAACGATGTTTTTTTTTCTTTGGTCGTTACAGTACGATAGAAAAAAAAAGCTGTTATCTCCGTCAATTATAATTTGTTTTCGATTTAGATTTGCTGTTCATAGCTGTTTAAGACAGTCTTGATGTATTTTGACACTTTGACAACGATTTTTCCAGTAGTTTAGAAGAAAACGATGTTTTTTTTTCTTTGGTCGTTACAGTACGAAAGTTAAAAAATTTCGTTAATATTAATTTTTTTTTAATAAGATTGGCTTTTCAATTTTTCCAGTAGTTTAGAAGAAAACGATGTTTTTTTTTCTTTGGTCGTTACAGTACGATAGAAAAAAAAAGCTGTTATCTCCGTCAATTATAATTTGTTTTCGATTTAGATTTGCTGTTCATAGCTGTTTAAGACAATCTTGATGTATTTTTACACTTTGACAACGATTTTTCCAGTAGTTTAGAGAAAACGATGTTTTTTTTTCTTTGGTCGTCACAGTATGAAAGAAAAAAAAATTGCGTTAATATTAATTTTTTTTCGATTTAGATTTGCTTTTCATAGCTGTTTAAGACAATCTTGATGTATTTTGACACTTTGACAACGATTTTTCCAGTTGTTTAGAAGAAAACGATGTTTTTTTTCTTTGGTCGTTACAGTACGAAAGAAAAAAAAAAGCTGTCAACTCCGTCAATGCTAAATTTTTTTCGATTTAGATTGGCTTTTCATAGCTGTTTAAGACAATCTTGATGTATTTTGATACTTTGACAACGATTTTTCCAGCAGTTTAGAGAAAACGATGTTTTTTTTTCTTTGTTCGTCACAATATGAACGACAAAAAAATTGCGTTAATATTAATTTTTTTGATTTAGATTTGCTTTTCATAGCTGTTTAAGACAATCTTGATGTATTTTGATACTTTGACAACGATTTTTCCAGTAGTTTAGAAGAAAACGATGTTTTTTTTTTCTTTGGTCGTTACAGTACGAAAGTTAAAAAATTTCGTTAATATTAATTTTTTTTTAATAAGATTGGCTTTTCAATTTTTCCAGTAGTTTAGAAGAAAACGATGTTTTTTTTTCTTTGGTCGTTACAGTACGATAGAAAAAAAAAGCTGTTATCTCCGTCAATGCTAAATTTTTTTCGATTTAGATTGGCTTTTCATAGCTGTTTAAGACAATCTTGATGTATTTTGATACTTTGACAACGATTTTTCCAGCAGTTTAGAGAAAACGATGTTTTTTTTTCTTTGTTCGTCACAATATGAAAGACAAAAAAATTGCGTTAATATTAATTTTTTTTCGATTAAGATTTGCTGTTCATAACTGTTTAAGACAATCTTGATGAATTTGGTACTTTGTCAACGATTTTTCTAGTAGTTTAGAAGAAAACGATGTTTTTTTTCTTTGGTCGTTACAGTACGAAAGATAAACAAATTTCGTTAATATTAATTTTTTTTAATAAGATTGGCTTTTTCATTTTTCCAGTAGTTTAGAAGAAAACGATGTTTTTTTTTCTTTGGTCGTTACAGTACGAAAGAAAAAAAAATGCTGTTATCTTCGTCAATGTTAATTTTTTTTCGATTTAGATTTGCTTTTCATAGCTGTTTTAGACAATCTTGATGTATTTTGACAACGATTTTTCCAGTAGTTTAGAAGAAAACGATGTTTTTTTCTTTGGTCGTTACAGTACGAAAGTTAAAAAATTTCGTTAATATTAATTTTTTTTTAATAAGATTGGCTTTTCAATTTTTCCAGTAGTTTAGAAGAAAACGATGTTTTTTTTTCTTTGGTCGTTACAGTACGATAGAAAAAAAAAGCTGTTATCTCCGTCAATTATAATTTGTTTTCGATTTAGATTTGCTGTTCATAGCTGTTTAAGACAGTCTTGATGTATTTTGACACTTTGACAACGATTTTTCCAGTAGTTTAGAAGAAAACGATGTTTTTTTTTCTTTGGTCGTTACAGTACGAAAGTTAAAAAATTTCGTTAATATTAATTTTTTTTTAATAAGATTGGCTTTTCAATTTTTCCAGTAGTTTAGAAGAAAACGATGTTTTTTTTTCTTTGGTCGTTACAGTACGATAGAAAAAAAAAGCTGTTATCTCCGTCAATTATAATTTGTTTTCGATTTAGATTTGCTGTTCATAGCTGTTTAAGACAATCTTGATGTATTTTTACACTTTGACAACGATTTTTCCAGTAGTTTAGAGAAAACGATGTTTTTTTTTCTTTGGTCGTCACAGTATGAAAGAAAAAAAAATTGCGTTAATATTAATTTTTTTTCGATTTAGATTTGCTTTTCATAGCTGTTTAAGACAATCTTGATGTATTTTGACACTTTGACAACGATTTTTCCAGTTGTTTAGAAGAAAACGATGTTTTTTTTCTTTGGTCGTTACAGTACGAAAGAAAAAAAAAAGCTGTCAACTCCGTCAATGCTAAATTTTTTTCGATTTAGATTGGCTTTTCATAGCTGTTTAAGACAATCTTGATGTATTTTGATACTTTGACAACGATTTTTCCAGCAGTTTAGAGAAAACGATGTTTTTTTTTCTTTGTTCGTCACAATATGAAAGACAAAAAAATTGCGTTAATATAAATTTTTTTGATTTAGATTTGCTTTTCATAGCTGTTTAAGACAATCTTGATGTATTTTGATACTTTGACAACGATTTTTCCAGTAGTTTAGAAGAAAACGATGTTTTTTTTTTCTTTGGTCGTTACAGTACGAAAGATAAAAAAATTTCGTTAATATTGATTTTTTTTTAATAAGATTGGCTTTTCCATTTTTCCAGTAGTTTAGAAGAAAACGATGTTTTTTTTTCTTTGGTCGTTACAGTATGAAAGAAAACAAAATTTCGTTAATTTTAATTTTTTTCGATTTAGATTTGCTGTTCATAGCTGTTTAAGACATTCTTGATGTATTTTGATACTTTGACAACGATTTTTCCAGTAGCTTAGAATAAAACGATGTTTTTTTTTCTTTGGTCGTTACAGTAGGAAAGAAAAAAAAATTGCGTCAATATTAATTTTTTTTCGATTAAGATTCGCTGTTCATAACTGTTTAAGACAATCTTGATGAATTTGGTACTTTGTCAACGATTTTTCCAGTAGTTTAGAAGAAAACGATGTTTTTTTTCTTTGGTCGTTACAGCACGAAAGATAAAAAAATTTCGTTAATATTGATTTTTTTTTAATAAGATTGGCTTTTCCATTTTTCCAGTAGTTTAGAAGAAAACGATGTTTTTTTTTCTTTGGTCGTTACAGTATGAAAGAAAACAAAATTTCGTTAATTTTAATTTTTTTCAATTTAGATTTGCTGTTCATAGCTGTTTAAGACAATCTTGATGTATTTTGATACTTTGACAACGATTTTTCCAGTAGTTTAGAGAAAACGATGTTTTTTTTTTCTTTGGTCGTCACAGTATGAAAGACAAAAAAATTGCGTTAATATTAATTTTTGTTCGATTTAGATTTGCTTTTCATAGCTGTTTAAGACAATCTTGATGTATTTTGACACTTTGACAACGATTTTTCGAGTAGCTTAGAAGAAAACGATGTTTTTTTTTCCTTGGTCGTTACAGTACGATAGAAAAAAAAATGCTGTTAACTCCGTCATTATTAATTTTTGTTCCATTTAGATTTGCTTTTCATAGCTGTTTAAGACAATCTTGATGTATTTTGATACTTTGACAACGATTTTTCCAGTAGTTTAGAGAAAACGATGTTTTTTTTTCTATGGTCGTCACAGTATGAAAGACAAAAAAATTGCGTTAATATTAATTTTTTTTCGATTTAGATTTGCTTTTCATAGCTGTTTAAGACAATCTTGATGTATTTTGACACTTTGACAACGATTTTTCCAGTAGTTTAGAGAAAACGATGTTTTTTTTTTCTTTGGTCGTCACAGTATGAAAGACAAAAAAATTGCGTTAACATTAATTTTTTTTCGATTTAGATTTGCTTTTCATAGCTGTTTAAGACAATCTTGATATATTTTAATACTTTGACAACGATTTTTCCAGTAGTTTAGAAGAAAACGATGTTTTTTTTTTCTTTGGTCGTTACAGTACGAAAGAAAAAAATATGCTGTTAAGTCCGTCAATGTTAATTTTTGTTCGATTTAGATTTGCTTTTCATAGCTGTTTAAGACAATCTTGATGTATTTTGACACTTTGACAACGATTTTTCCAGTAGTTTAGAAGAAAACGATGTTTTTTTTTTCTTTAGTCGTTACAGTACGATAGAAAAAAAAAGCTGTCAACTCCGTCAATGTTAATTTTTTTTCGATTTAGATTGGCTTTTCATAGCTGTTTAAGACAATCTTGATGTATTTTGATACTTTGACAACGATTTTTCCAGTAGTTTAGAGAAAACGATGTTTTTTTTTCTTTGGTCATTACAGTATGATTGGAAAAAAATGCTGTTAACTACGTCATTATTAATTTTTGTTCCATTTAGATTTGCTTTTCATAGCTGTTTAAGACAATCTTGATGTATTTTGATACTTTGACAACGATTTTTCCAGTAGTTTAGAGAAAACGATGTTTTTTTTTTCTTTGGTCGTTACAGTACGAAAGAAAAAAAAAATGCTGTTAAGTCCGTCAATGTTAATTTTTGTTCGATTTAGATTTGCTTTTCATAGCTGTTTAAGACAATCTTGATGTATTTTTACACTTTGACAACGATTTTTCCAGTAGTTTAGAGAAAACGATGTTTTTTTTTCTTTGGTCATTACAGTATGATTGGAAAAAAATGCTGTTAACTACGTCATTATTAATTTTGGTCCATTTAGATTTGCTTTTCATAGCTGTTTAAGACAATCTTGATGTATTTTTACACTTTGACAACGATTTTTCCAGTAGTTTAGAGAAAACGATGTTTTTTTTTCTTTGGTCGTCACAGTATGAAAGAAAAAAAAATTGCGTTAATATTAATTTTTTTTCGATTTAGATTTGCTTTTCATAGCTGTTTAAGACAATCTTGATGTATTTTGACACTTTGACAACGATTTTTCCAGTAGTTTAGAAGAAAACGATGTTTTTTTTTCTTTGGTCGTTACAGTACGAAAGAAAAAAAAAAGCTGTCAACTCCGTCAATGCTAAATTTTTTTCGATTTAGATTTGCTTTTCATAGCTGTTTAAGACAATCTTGATGTATTTTGACACTTTGACAACGATTTTTCCAGTAGTTTAGAAGAAAACGATGTTTTTTTTTCTTTGGTCGTTACAGTACGAAAGAAAAAAAAAAGCTGTCAACTCCGTCAATGCTAAATTTTTTTCGATTTATATTGGCTTTTCATAGCTGTTTAAGACAATCTTGATGTATTTTGATACTTTGACAACGATTTTTCCAGCAGTTTAGAGAAAACGATGTTTTTTTTTCTTTGGTCGTCACAGTATGAAAGAAAAAAAAATTGCGTTAATATTAATTTTTTTTCGATTTAGATTTGCTTTTCATAGCTGTTTAAGACAATCTTGATGTATTTTGACACTTTGACAACGATTTTTCCAGTAGTTTAGAAGAAAACGATGTTTTTTTTTTCTTTGGTCGTTACAGTACGAAAGATAAAAAAATTTCGTTAAAGTTTTTTTTTTTTAATAAGATTGGCTTTTCCATTTTTCCAGTAGTTTAGAAGAAAACGATGTTTTTTTTTCTTTGGTCGTTACAGTATGAAAGAAAACAAAATTTCGTTAATTTTAATTTTTGTTCGATTTAGATTGGCTTTTCATAGCTGTTTAAGACAATCTTGATGTATTTTGATACTTTGACAACGATTTTTCCAGTAGTTTAGAGAAAACGATGTTTTTTTTTCTTTGGTCATTACAGTATGATTGGAAAAAAATGCTGTTAACTACGTCATTATTAATTTTGGTCCATTTAGATTTGCTTTTCATAGCTGTTTAAGACAATCTTGATGTATTTTTACACTTTGACAACGATTTTTCCAGTAGTTTAGAGAAAACGATGTTTTTTTTTCTTTGGTCGTCACAGTATGAAAGAAAAAAAAATTGCGTTAATATTAATTTTTTTTCGATTTAGATTTGCTTTTCATAGCTGTTTAAGACAATCTTGATGTATTTTGACACTTTGACAACGATTTTTCCAGTAGTTTAGAAGAAAACGATGTTTTTTTTTTCTTTGGTCGTTACAGTACGAAAGATAAAAAAATTTCGTTAAAGTTTTTTTTTTTTAATAAGATTGGCTTTTCCATTTTTCCAGTAGTTTAGAAGAAAACGATGTTTTTTTTTCTTTGGTCGTTACAGTATGAAAGAAAACAAAATTTCGTTAATTTTAATTTTTGTTCGATTTAGATTTGCTTTTCATAGCTGTTTAAGACAATCTTGATGTATTTTGACACTTTGACAACGATTTTTTCAGTACTTTAGAAGAAAACGATGTTTTTTTTTCTTTGGTCGTTACAGTATGAAAGAAAAAAAATTGCGTTAATATTAATTTTTTTTCGAATTAGATTTGCTGTTCATAGCTGCTTAAGACAATCTTGATGTATTTTGATACTTTGACAACGATTTTTCCAGAAGTTTAGAAGAAAACGATGTTTTTTTTCTTTTGTCGTTACAGTACGATAGATACAAAAATTTCGTTAATATTGATTTTTTTTTATAAGATTGGCTTTTCCATTTTTCCAGTAGTTTAGAAGAAAACGATGTTTTTTTTTCTTTGGTCGTTACAGTACGAAAGAAAAAAAAATGCTGTTAACTTCGTCAATGTTATTTTTTTTTCGATTTAGATTTGCTTTTCATAGCTGTTTTAGACAATCTTGATGTATTTTGACACTTTGACAACGATTTTTCCAGTAGTTTAGAAGAAAACGATGTTTTTTTTTTCTTTGGTCGTTACAGTACGATAGAAAAAAAAAAGCTGTTATCTCCGTCAATTATAATTTGTTTTCGATTTAGATTTGCTGTTCATAGCTGTTTAAGCCAATCTTGATGTATTTTGACACTTTGACAACGATTTTTCCAGTAGTTTAGAAGAAAACGATGTTTTTTTTTTCTTTGGTCGTTACATATAAAAGAAAAAAAAATGCTGTTAACTCCGTCAATGTTAATTTTTGTTCGATTTAGATTTGCTTTTCATAGCTGTTTAAGACAATCTTGATGTATTTTGACACTTTGACAACGATTTTTCCAGTAGTTTAGAAGAAATCGATGTTTTTTTTTTTCTTTGGTCGTTACAGTACGAAAGAAAAAAAAATGCTTTTAAGTCCGTCAATGTTAATTTTTGTTCGATTTAGATTTGCTTTTCATAGCTGTTTAAGACAATCTTGATGTATTTTGACACTTTGACAACGATTTTTTCAGTAGTTGAGAAGAAAACGATGTTTTTTTTCTTTGGTCGTTACAGTACGAAAGATAAAAAAATTTCGTTAATATTAATTTTTTTTAATAATATTGGCTTTTCAATTTTTCCAGTAGTTTAGAAGAAAACGATGTTTTTTTTTTCTTTGGTCGTTACAGTACGAAAAAAAAAAAAAAATGCTGTTAAATACGTCAATGTTAATTTTTTTTCGATTTAGATTTGCTTTTCATAGCTGTTTTAGACAATCTTGATGTATTTTGACACTTTGACAACGATTTTTTCAGTAGTTGAGAAGAAAACGATGTTTTTTTTCTTTGGTCGTTACAGTACGAAAGATAAAAAAATTTCGTTAATATTAATTTTTTTTTTATAAGATTGGCTTTTCAATTTTTCCAGTAGTTTAGAAGAAAACGATGTTTTTTTTTTCTTTGGTCGTTACAGTACGATAGAAAAAAAAAGCTGTTATCTCCGTCAATTATAATTTGTTTTCGATTTAGATTTGCTGTTCATAGCTGTTTAAGACAATCTTGATGTATTTTGACACTTTGACAACGATTTTTCCAGTAGTTTAGAAGAAAACGATGTTTTTTTTTCTTTGGTCGTCACAGTATGAAAGACAAAAAAATTGCGATAATATTAATTTTTTTTCAATTTAGATTTGCTTTTCATAGCTGTTTAAGACAATCTTGATGTATTTTGATACTTTGACAACGATTTTTCCAGTAGTTTAGAAGAAAACGATGTTTTTTTTTTTCTTTGGTCGTTACAGTACGAAAGAAAAAAAAAATGCTGTTAAGTCCGTCAATGTTAATTTTTGTTCCATTTAGATTTGCTTTTCATAGCTGTTTAAGACAATCTTGATGTATTTTTACACTTTGACAACGATTTTTCCAGTAGTTTAGAGAAAACGATGTTTTTTTTTCTTTGGTCGTCACAGTATGAAAGAAAAAAAAATTGCGTTAATATTAATTTTTTTTCGATTTAGATTTGCTTTTCATAGCTGTTTAAGACAATCTTGATGTATTTTGACACTTTGAAAACGATTTTTCCAGTAGTTTTGAAGAAAACGATGTTTTTTTTTCTTTGGTCGTTACAGTACGAAAGAAAAAAAAAAGCTGTCAACTCCGTCAATGCTAAATTTTTTTCGATTTAGATTGGCTTTTCATAGCTGTTTAAGACAATCTTGATGTATTTTGATACTTTGACAACGATTTTTCCAGCAGTTTAGAGAAAACGATGTTTTTTTTTCTTTGTTCGTCACAATATGAAAGACAAAAAAATTGCGTTAATATTAATTTTTTTTTGATTTAGATTTGCTTTTCATAGCTGTTTAAGACAATCTTGATGTATTTTGATACTTTGACAACGATTTTTCCAGTAGTTTAGAAGAAAACGATGTTTTTTTTTTCTTTGGTCGTTACAGTACGAAAGATAAAAAAATTTCGTTAATATTGATTTTTTTTTAATAAGATTGGCTTTTCCATTTTTCCAGTAGTTTAGAAGAAAACGATGTTTTTTTTTCTTTGGTCGTCACAGTATGAAAGAAAAAAAATTGCGTTAATATTAATTTTTTTTCGATTTAGATTTGCTTTTCATAGCTGTTTAAGACAATCTTGATGTATTTTGATACTTTGACAACGATTTTTCCAGTAGTTTAGAAGAAAACGATGTTTTTTTTTTCTTTGGTCGTTACAGTACGAAAGATAAAAAAATTTCGTTAATATTGATTTTTTTTAATAAGATTGGCTTTTCAATTTTTCCAGTAGTTTAGAAGAAAACGATGTTTTTTTTTTCTTTGGTCGTTACAGTACGATAGAAAAAAAAAAGCTGTTATCTCCGTCAATTATAATTTGTTTTCGATTTAGATTTGCTGTTCATAGCTGTTTAAGACAATCTTGATGTATTTTGACACTTTGACAACGATTTTTTCAGTAGTTTAGAAGAAAACGATGTTTTTTTTTTCTTTGGTCGTTACATATAAAAGAAAAAAAAATGCTGTTAACTCCGTCAATGTTAATTTTTGTTCGATTTAGATTTGCTTTTCATAGCTGTTTAAGACAATCTTGATGTATTTTGACACTTTGACAACGATTTTTCCAGTAGTTTAGAAGAAATCGATGTTTTTTTTTTCTTTGGTCGTTACAGTACGAAAGAAAAAAAAATGCTTTTAAGTCCGTCAATGTTAATTTTTGTTCGATTTAGATTTGCTTTTCATAGCTGTTTAAGACAATCTTGATGTATTTTGACACTTTGACAACGATTTTTTCAGTAGTTGAGAAGAAATCGATGTTTTTTTTCTTTGGTCGTTACAGTACGAAAGATAAAAAAATTTCGTTAATATTAATTTTTTTTAATAATATTGGCTTTTCAATTTTTCCAGTAGTTTAGAAGAAAACGATGTTTTTTTTTTCTTTGGTCGTTACAGTACGAAAAAAAAAAAAAAATGCTGTTAAATACGTCAATGTTAATTTTTTTTCGATTTAGATTTGCTTTTCATAGCTCTTTTAGACAATCTTGATGTATTTTGACACTTTGACAACGATTTTTTCAGTAGTTGAGAAGAAAACGATGTTTTTTTTCTTTGGTCGTTACAGTACGAAAGATAAAAAAATTTCGTTAATATTAATTTTTTTTTTATAAGATTGGCTTTTCAATTTTTCCAGTAGTTTAGAAGAAAACGATGTTTTTTTTTTCTTTGGTCGTTACAGTACGATAGAAAAAAAAAGCTGTTATCTCCGTCAATTATAATTTGTTTTCGATTTAGATTTGCTGTTCATAGCTGTTTAAGACAATCTTGATGTATTTTGACACTTTGACAACGATTTTTCCAGTAGTTTAGAAGAAAACGATGTTTTTTTTTCTTTGGTCGTCACAGTATGAAAGACAAAAAAATTGCGATAATATTAATTTTTTTTCAATTTAGATTTGCTTTTCATAGCTGTTTAAGACAATCTTGATGTATTTTGATACTTTGACAACGATTTTTCCAGTAGTTTAGAAGAAAACGATGTTTTTTTTTTTCTTGGGTCGTTACAGTACGAAAGAAAAAAAAAATGCTGTTAAGTCCGTCAATGTTAATTTTTGTTCGATTTAGATTTGCTTTTCATAGCTGTTTAAGACAATCTTGATGTATTTTTACACTTTGACAACGATTTTTCCAGTAGTTTAGAGAAAACGATGTTTTTTTTTTCTTTGGTCATTACAGTATGATTGGAAAAAAATGCTGTTAACTCCGTCATTATTAATTTTTGTTCCATTTAGATTTGCTTTTCATAGCTGTTTAAGACAATCTTGATGTATTTTGATACTTTGACAACGATTTTTCCAGTAGTTTAGAAGAAAACGATGTTTATTTTTTCTTTGGTCGTTACAGTACGAAAGAAAAAAAAAATGCTTTTAAGTCCGTCAATGTTAATTTTTGTTCGATTTAGATTTGCTTTTCATAGCTGTTTAGGACAATCTTGATGTATTTTTACACTTTGACAACGATTTTTCCAGTAGTTTAGAGAAAACGATGTTTTTTTTTCTTTGGTCGTCACAGTATGAAAGAAAAAAAAATTGCGTTAATATTAATTTTTTTTCGATTTAGATTTGCTTTTCATAGCTGTTTAAGACAATCTTGATGTATTTTGACACTTTGACAACGATTTTTCCAGTAGTTTAGAAGAAAACGATGTTTTTTTTTCTTTGGTCGTTACAGTACGAAAGAAAAAAAAAAGCTGTCAACTCCGTCAATGCTAAATTTTTTTCGATTTAGATTGGCTTTTCATAGCTGTTTAAGACAATCTTGATGTATTTTGATACTTTGACAACGTTTTTTCCAGCAGTTTAGAAGAAAACGATGTTTTTTTTTCTTTGTTCGTCACAATATGAAAGACAAAAAAATTGCGTTAATATTAATTTTTTTTTGATTTAGATTTGCTTTTCATAGCTGTTTAAGACAATCTTGATGTATTTTGATACTTTGACAACGATTTTTCCAGTAGTTTAGAAGAAAACGATGTTTTTTTTTTCTTTGGTCGTTACAGTACGAAAGATAAAAAAATTTCGTTAATATTGATTTTTTTTTTAATAAGATTGGCTTTTCCATTTTTCCAGTAGTTTAGAAGAAAACGATGTTTTTTTTTCTTTGGTCGTCACAGTATGAAAGAAAAAAAAATTGCGTTAATATTAATTTTTTTTCGATTTAGATTTGCTTTTCATAGCTGTTTAAGACAATCTTGATGTATTTTGACACTTTGACAACGATTTTTCTAGTAGTTTAGAAGAAAACGATGTTTTTTTTCTTTGGTCGTTACAGTACGAAAGAAAAAAAAAAGCTGTCAACTCCGTCAATGCTAAATTTTTTTCGATTTAGATTGGCTTTTCATAGCTGTTTAAGACAATCTTGATGTATTTTGATACATAAAAAACTTTTTTCCAGCAGTTTAGAGAAAACGATGTTTTTTTTTCTTTGTTCGTCACAATATGAAAGACAAAAAAATTGCGTTAATATTAATTTTTTTTTGATTTAGATTTGCTTTTCATAGCTGTTTAAGACAATCTTGATGTATTTTGATACTTTGACAACGATTTTTCCAGTAGTTTAGAAGAAAACGATGTTTTTTTTTTCTTTGGTCGTTACAGTACGAAAGATAAAAAAATTTCGTTAATATTGATTTTTTTTTAATAAGATTGGCTTTTCCATTTTTCTAGTAGTTTAGAAGAAAACGATGTTTTTTTTTCTTTGGTCGTTACAGTATGAAAGAAAACAAAATTTCGTTAATTTTAATTTTTTTCGATTTAGATTTGCTGTTCATAGCTGTTTAAGACAATCTTGATGTATTTTGATACTTTGACAACGATTTTTCCAGTAGCTTAGAAGAAAACGATGTTTTTTTTTCTTTGGTCGTTACAGTACGAAAGAAAAAAAAAATGCTGTTAACTTCGTCAATGTTAATTTTTTTTCGATTTAGATTTGCTTTTCATAGCTGTTTAAGACAATCTTGATGTATTTTGACACTTTGACAACGATTTTTCCAGTAGTTTAGAAGAAAACGATGTTTTTTTTTCTTTGGTCGTTACAGTACGAAAGAAAAAAAAAAGCTGTCAACTCCGTCAATGCTAAATTTTTTTCGATTTAGATTGGCTTTTCATAGCTGTTTAGGACAATCTTGATGTATTTTGATACTTTGACAACGTTTTCTCCAGCAGTTTAGAGAAAACGATGTTTTTTTTTCTTTGTTCGTCACAATATGAAAGACAAAAAAATTGCGTTAATATTAATTTTTTTTTGATTTAGATTTGCTTTTCATAGCTGTTTAAGACAATCTTGATGTATTTTGATACTTTGACAAGGATTTTTCCAGTAGTTTAGAAGAAAACGATGTTTTTTTTTTCTTTGGTCGTTACAGTACGAAAGATAAAAAAATTTCGTTAATATTGATTTTTTTTTAATAAGATTGGCTTTTCCATTTTTCTAGTAGTTTAGAAGAAAACGATGTTTTTTTTTCTTTGGTCGTTACAGTATGAAAGAAAACAAAATTTCGTTAATTTTAATTTTTTTCGATTTAGATTTGCTGTTCATAGCTGTTTAAGACAATCTTGATGTATTTTGATACTTTGACAACGATTTTTCCAGTAGCTTAGAAGAAAACGATGTTTTTTTTTCTTTGGTCGTTACAGTAGGAAAGAAAAAAAAATTGCGTCAATATTAATTTTTTTTCGATTAAGATTCGCTGTTCATAACTGTTTAAGACAATCTTGATGAATTTGGTACTTTGACAACAATTTTTCCAGTAGTTTAGAAGAAAACGATGTTTTTTTTCTTTGGTTGTTACAGTACGAAAGATAAAAAAATTTCGTTAATATTAATTTTTTTTAATAAGATTGGCTTTTTCATTTTTCCAGTAGTTTAGAAGAAAACGATGTTTTTTTTTCTTTGGTCGTTACAGTACGAAAGAAAAAAATGCTGTTAACTTCGTCAATGTTAATTTTTTTTCGATTTAGATTTGCTTTTCATAGCTGTTTTAGACCATCTTGATGTATTTTGACACTTTGACAACGATTTTTCCAGTAGTTTAGAAGAAAACGATGTTTTTTTCTTTGGTCGTTACAGTACGAAAGTTAAAAAATTTCGTTAATATTAATTTTTTTTTAATAAGATTGGCTTTTCAATTTTTCCAGTAGTTTAGAAGAAAACGATGTTTTTTTTTCTTTGGTCGTTACAGTACGATAGAAAAAAAAAGCTGTTATCTCCGTCAATTATAATTTGTTTTCGATTTAGATTTGCTGTTCATAGCTGTTTAAGACAATCTTGATGTATTTTGACACTTTGACAACGATTTTTCCAGTAGTTTAGAAGAAAACGATGTTTTTTTTTCTTTGGTCGTTACAGTACGAAAGAAAAAAAAAAGCTGTCAACTCCGTCAATGCTAAATTTTTTTCGATTTAGATTGGCTTTTCATAGCTGTTTAAGACAATCTTGATGTATTTTGATACTTTGACAACGTTTTTTCCAGCAGTTTAGAGAAAACGATGTTTTTTTTTCTTTGTTCGTCACAATATGAAAGACAAAAAAATTGCGTTAATATTAATTTTTTTTTGATTTAGATTTGCTTTTCATAGCTGTTTAAGACAATCTTGATGTATTTTGATACTTTGACAACGATTTTTCCAGTAGTTTAGAAGAAAACGATGTTTTTTTTTTCTTTGGTCGTTACAGTACGAAAGATAAAAAAATTTCGTTAATATTGATTTTTTTTTTAATAAGATTGGCTTTTCCATTTTTCCAGTAGTTTAGAAGAAAACGATGTTTTTTTTTCTTTGGTCGTCACAGTATGAAAGAAAAAAAAATTGCGTTAATATTAATTTTTTTTCGATTTAGATTTGCTTTTCATAGCTGTTTAAGACAATCTTGATGTATTTTGATACTTTGACAACGATTTTTCTAGTAGTTTAGAAGAAAACGATGTTTTTTTTCTTTGGTCGTTAAAGTACGAAAGAAAAAAAAAAGCTGTCAACTCCGTCAATGCTAAATTTTTTTCGATTTAGATTGGCTTTTCATAGCTGTTTAAGACAATCTTGATGTATTTTGATACATAAAAAACTTTTTTCCAGCAGTTTAGAGAAAACGATGTTTTTTTTTCTTTGTTCGTCACAATATGAAAGACAAAAAAATTGCGTTAATATTAATTTTTTTTTGATTTAGATTTGCTTTTCATAGCTGTTTAAGACAATCTTGATGTATTTTGATACTTTGACAACGATTTTTCCAGTAGTTTAGAAGAAAACGATGTTTTTTTTTTCTTTGGTCGTTACAGTACGAAAGATAAAAAAATTTCGTTAATATTGATTTTTTTTTAATAAGATTGGCTTTTCCATTTTTCTAGTAGTTTAGAAGAAAACGATGTTTTTTTTTCTTTGGTCGTTACAGTATGAAAGAAAACAAAATTTCGTTAATTTTAATTTTTTTCGATTTAGATTTGCTGTTCATAGCTGTTTAAGACAATCTTGATGTATTTTGATACTTTGACAACGATTTTTCCAGTAGCTTAGAAGAAAACGATGTTTTTTTTTCTTTGGTCGTTACAGTACGAAAGAAAAAAAAAATGCTGTTAACTTCGTCAATGTTAATTTTTTTTCGATTTAGATTTGCTTTTCATAGCTGTTTAAGACAATCTTGATGTATTTTGACACTTTGACAACGATTTTTCCAGTAGTTTAGAAGAAAACGATGTTTTTTTTTCTTTGGTCGTTACAGTACGAAAGAAAAAAAAAAGCTGTCAACTCCGTCAATGCTAAATTTTTTTCGATTTAGATTGGCTTTTCATAGCTGTTTAGGACAATCTTGATGTATTTTGATACTTTGACAACGTTTTCTCCAGCAGTTTAGAGAAAACGATGTTTTTTTTTCTTTGTTCGTCACAATATGAAAGACAAAAAAATTGCGTTAATATTAATTTTTTTTTGATTTAGATTTGCTTTTCATAGCTGTTTAAGACAATCTTGATGTATTTTGATACTTTGACAACGATTTTTCCAGTAGTTTAGAAGAAAACGATGTTTTTTTTTTCTTTGGTCGTTACAGTACGAAAGATAAAAAAATTTCGTTAATATTGATTTTTTTTTAATAAGATTGGCTTTTCCATTTTTCTAGTAGTTTAGAAGAAAACGATGTTTTTTTTTCTTTGGTCGTTACAGTATGAAAGAAAACAAAATTTCGTTAATTTTAATTTTTTTCGATTTAGATTTGCTGTTCATAGCTGTTTAAGACAATCTTGATGTATTTTGATACTTTGACAACGATTTTTCCAGTAGCTTAGAAGAAAACGATGTTTTTTTTTCTTTGGTCGTTACAGTAGGAAAGAAAAAAAAATTGCGTCAATATTAATTTTTTTTTCGATTAAGATTCGCTGTTCATAACTGTTTAAGACAATCTTGATGAATTTGGTACTTTGACAACAATTTTTCCAGTAGTTTAGAAGAAAACGATGTTTTTTTTCTTTGGTTGTTACAGTACGAAAGATAAAAAAATTTCGTTAATATTAATTTTTTATAATAAGATTGGCTTTTTCATTTTTCCAGTAGTTTAGAAGAAAACGATGTTTTTTTTTCTTTGGTCGTTACAGTACGAAAGAAAAAAAAATGCTGTTAACTTCGTCAATGTTAATTTTTTTTCGATTTAGATTTGCTTTTCATAGCTGTTTTAGACCATCTTGATGTATTTTGACACTTTGACAACGATTTTTCCAGTAGTTTAGAAGAAAACGATGTTTTTTTCTTTGGTCGTTACAGTACGAAAGTTAAAAAATTTCGTTAATATTAATTTTTTTTTAATAAGATTGGCTTTTCAATTTTTCCAGTAGTTTAGAAGAAAACGATGTTTTTTTTTCTTTGGTCGTTACAGTACGATAGAAAAAAAAAGCTGTTATCTCCGTCAATTATAATTTGTTTTCGATTTAGATTTGCTGTTCATAGCTGTTTAAGACAATCTTGATGTATTTTGACACTTTGAAAACGATTTTTCCAGTAGTTTAGAAGAAAACGATGTTTTTTTTTGGTCGTTACAGTACGAAAGATAAAAAAATTTCGTTAATATTAATTTTTTTTTAATAAGATTGGCTTTTTCATTTTTCCAGTAGTTTAGAAGAAAACGTTGTTTTTTTTTCTTTGGTCGTTACAGTACGATAGAAAAAAAAAGCTGTTATCTACGTCAATTATAATTTTTGTTCGATTTAGATTTGCTTTTCATAGCTGTTTAAGACAATCTTGATGTATTTTGACACTTTGACAACGATTTTTTCAGTACTTTAGAAGAAAACGATGTTTTTTTTTCTTTGGTCGTTACAGTATGAAAGAAAAAAAATTGCGTTAATATTAATTTTTTTTCGAATTAGATTTGCTTTTCATAGCTGTTTAAGACAATCTTGATGTATTTTGACACTTTGACAACGATTTTTTCAGTAGTTGAGAATAAAACGATGTTTTTTTTCTTTGGTCGTTACAGTACGAAAGATAAAAAAATTTCGTTAATATTAATTTTTTTTAATAAGATTGGCTTTTCAATTTTTCCAGTAGTTTAGAAGAAAACGATGTTTTTTTTTTCTTTGGTCGTTACAGTACGAAAAAAAAAAAAATGCTGTTAAGTCCGTCAATGTTAATTTTTTTTCGATTTAGATTTGCTTTTCATAGCTGTTTTAGACAATCTTGATGTATTTTGACACTTTGACAACGATTTTTCCAGTACTTTAGAAGAAAACGATGTTTTTTTTCTTTGGTCGTTACAGTACGAAAGATAAAAAAATTTCGTTAATATTAATTTTTTTTTAATAAGATTGGCTTTTCAATTTTTCCAGTAGTTTAGAAGAAAACGATGTTTTTTTTTTCTTTGGTCGTTACAGTACGATAGAAAAAAAAAAGCTGTTATCTCCGTCAATTTTAATTTTTTTCGATTTAGATTTGCTGTTCATAGCTGTTTAAGACAATCTTGATGTATTTTGACACTTTGACAACGATTTTTCCAGTAGTTTAGAAGAAAACGATGTTTTTTTTTCTTTGGTCGTTACAGTACGATAGAAAAAAAAGCTGTTATCTCCGTCAATTATAATTTTTGTTCGATTTAGATTTGCTTTTCATAGCTGTTTAAGACAATCTTGATGTATTTTGACACTTTGACAACGATTTTTTCAGTACTTTAGAAGAAAACGATGTTTTTTTTCTTTGGTCGTTACAGTATGACAGACAAAAAAATTGCGTTAATATTAATTTTTTTTCGATTTAGATTGGCTTTTCATAGCTGTTTAAGACAATCTTGATGTATTTTGATACTTTGACAACGATTTTTCTAGTAGTTTAGAAGAAAACGATGTTTTTTTTTCTTTGGTCGTTACAGTACGAAAGAAAAAAAAATGCTGTTAAGTCCGTCAATGTTAATTTTTGTTCGATTTAGATTTGCTTTTCATAGCTGTTTAAGACAATCTTGATGTATTTTGACACTTTGACAACGATTTTTACAGTAGTTTAGAAGAAAACGATGTTTTTTTTTTCTTTGGTCGTTATAGTACGATAGAAAAAAAAAGCTGTCAACTCCGTCAATGTTAATTTTTTTTCGATTTAGATTTGCTTTTCATAGCTGTTTAAGACAATCTTGATGTATTTTGATACTTTGACAACGATTTTTCCAGTAGTTTAGAAGAAAACGATGTTTTTTTTTTCTTTGGTCGTTACAGTACGAAAGATAAAAAAATTTCGTTAATATTGATTTTTTTTTAATAAGATTGGCTTTTCCATTTTTCTAGTAGTTTAGAAGAAAACGATGTTTTTTTTTCTTTGGTCGTTACAGTATGAAAGAAAACAAAATTTCGTTAATTTTAATTTTTTTCGATTTAGATTTGCTGTTCATAGCTGTTTAAGACAATCTTGATGTATTTTGATACTTTGACAACGATTTTTCCAGTAGCTTAGAAGAAAACGATGTTTTTTTTTCTTTGGTCGTTACAGTAGGAAAGAAAAAAAAATTGCGTCAATATTAATTTTTTTTTCGATTAAGATTCGCTGTTCATAACTGTTTAAGACAATCTTGATGAATTTGGTACTTTGACAACAATTTTTCCAGTAGTTTAGAAGAAAACGATGTTTTTTTTCTTTGGTTGTTACAGTACGAAAGATAAAAAAATTTCGTTAATATTAATTTTTTATAATAAGATTGGCTTTTTCATTTTTCCAGTAGTTTAGAAGAAAACGATGTTTTTTTTTCTTTGGTCGTTACAGTACGAAAGAAAAAAAAATGCTGTTAACTTCGTCAATGTTAATTTTTTTTCGATTTAGATTTGCTTTTCATAGCTGTTTTAGACCATCTTGATGTATTTTGACACTTTGACAACGATTTTTCCAGTAGTTTAGAAGAAAACGATGTTTTTTTCTTTGGTCGTTACAGTACGAAAGTTAAAAAATTTCGTTAATATTAATTTTTTTTTAATAAGATTGGCTTTTCAATTTTTCCAGTAGTTTAGAAGAAAACGATGTTTTTTTTTCTTTGGTCGTTACAGTACGATAGAAAAAAAAAGCTGTTATCTCCGTCAATTATAATTTGTTTTCGATTTAGATTTGCTGTTCATAGCTGTTTAAGACAATCTTGATGTATTTTGACACTTTGAAAACGATTTTTCCAGTAGTTTAGAAGAAAACGATGTTTTTTTTTGGTCGTTACAGTACGAAAGATAAAAAAATTTCGTTAATATTAATTTTTTTTTAATAAGATTGGCTTTTTCATTTTTCCAGTAGTTTAGAAGAAAACGTTGTTTTTTTTTCTTTGGTCGTTACAGTACGATAGAAAAAAAAAGCTGTTATCTACGTCAATTATAATTTTTGTTCGATTTAGATTTGCTTTTCATAGCTGTTTAAGACAATCTTGATGTATTTTGACACTTTGACAACGATTTTTTCAGTACTTTAGAAGAAAACGATGTTTTTTTTTCTTTGGTCGTTACAGTATGAAAGAAAAAAAATTGCGTTAATATTAATTTTTTTTCGAATTAGATTTGCTTTTCATAGCTGTTTAAGACAATCTTGATGTATTTTGACACTTTGACAACGATTTTTTCAGTAGTTGAGAATAAAACGATGTTTTTTTTCTTTGGTCGTTACAGTACGAAAGATAAAAAAATTTCGTTAATATTAATTTTTTTTAATAAGATTGGCTTTTCAATTTTTCCAGTAGTTTAGAAGAAAACGATGTTTTTTTTTTCTTTGGTCGTTACAGTACGAAAAAAAAAAAAATGCTGTTAAGTCCGTCAATGTTAATTTTTTTTCGATTTAGATTTGCTTTTCATAGCTGTTTTAGACAATCTTGATGTATTTTGACACTTTGACAACGATTTTTCCAGTACTTTAGAAGAAAACGATGTTTTTTTTCTTTGGTCGTTACAGTACGAAAGATAAAAAAATTTCGTTAATATTAATTTTTTTTTAATAAGATTGGCTTTTCAATTTTTCCAGTAGTTTAGAAGAAAACGATGTTTTTTTTTTCTTTGGTCGTTACAGTACGATAGAAAAAAAAAAGCTGTCAACTCCGTCAATGTTAATTTTTTTTCGATTTAGATTGGCTTTTCATAGCTGTTTAAGACAATCTTGATGTATTTTGATACTTTGACAACGATTTTTCCAGTAGTTTAGAGAAAACGATGTTTTTTTTTTCTTTGGTCGTTACAGTATGATTGGAAAAAAATGCTGTTTACTCCGTCATTATTAATTTTTGTTCCATTTAGATTTGCTTTTCATAGCTGTTTAGGACAATCTTGATGTATTTTGATACTTTGACAACGATTTTTCCAGTAGTTTAGAGAAAACGATGTTTTTTTTTCTTTGGTCGTTACAGTATGAATGGAAAAAAATGCTGTTAACTTCGTCATTATTAATTTTTGTTCCATTTAGATTTGCTTTTCATAGCTGTTTAGGACAATCTTGATGTATTTTGATACTTTGACAACGATTTTTCCAGTAGTTTAGAGAAAACGATGTTTTTTTTTCTTTGGTCGTTACAGTACGATAGAAAAAAAAGCTGTTATCTCCGTCAATTATAATTTTTGTTCGATTTAGATTTGCTTTTCATAGCTGTTTAAGACAATCTTGATGTATTTTGACACTTTGACAACGATTTTTTCAGTACTTTAGAAGAAAACGATGTTTTTTTTCTTTGGTCGTTACAGTATGACAGACAAAAAAATTGCGTTAATATTAATTTTTTTTCGATTTAGATTGGCTTTTCATAGCTGTTTAAGACAATCTTGATGTATTTTGATACTTTGACAACGATTTTTCCAGTAGTTTAGAGAAAACGATGTTTTTTTTTCTTTGGTCGTTACAGTATGAATGGAAAAAAATGCTGTTAACTTCGTCATTATTAATTTTTGTTCCATTTAGATTTGCTTTTCATAGCTGTTTAGGACAATCTTGATGTATTTTGATACTTTGACAACGATTTTTCCAGTAGTTTAGAAGAAAACGATGTTTTTTTTTCTTTGGTCGTTACAGTACGATAGAAAAAAAAAGCTGTTATCTCCGTCAATTATAATTTTTGTTCGATTTAGATTTGCTTTTCATAGCTGTTTAAGACAATCTTGATGTATTTTGACACTTTGACAACGATTTTTCCAGTAGTTTAGAGAAAACGATGTTTTTTTTCTTTGGTCGTTACAGTATGACAGACAAAAAAATTGCGTTAATATTAATTTTTTTTCGATTTAGATTGGCTTTTCATAGCTGTTTAAGACAATCTTGATGTATTTTGATACTTTGACAACGATTTTTCTAGTAGTTTAGAAGAAAACGATGTTTTTTTTTCTTTGGTCGTTACAGTACGAAAGAAAAAAAAATGCTGTTAAGTCCGTCAATGTTAATTTTTGTTCGATTTAGATTTGCTTTTCATAGCTGTTTAAGACAATCTTGATGTATTTTGACACTTTGACAACGATTTTTCCAGTAGTTTAGAAGAAAACGATGTTTTTTTTTTCTTTGGTCGTTATAGTACGATAGAAAAAAAAAGCTGTCAACTCCGTCAATGTTAATTTTTTTTCGATTTAGATTGGCTTTTCATAGCTGTTTAAGACAATCTTGATGTATTTTGATACTTTGACAACGATTTTTCCAGTAGTTTAGAGAAAACGATGTTTTTTTTTCTTTGGTCGTTACAGTATGAATGGAAAAAAATGCTGTTAACTTCGTCATTATTAATTTTTGTTCCATTTAGATTTGCTTTTCATAGCTGTTTAGGACAATCTTGATGTATTTTGATACTTTGACAACGATTTTTCCAGTAGTTTAGAGAAAATGATGTTTTTTTTTCTTTGGTCGTCACAGTATGAAAGACAAAAAAATTGCGTTAATATTAATTTTTTTTCGATTTAGATTGGCTTTTCATAGCTGTTTTAGACAATCTTGATGTATTTTGATACTTTGACAACGATTTTTCCAGTAGTTTAGAAGAAAACGATGTTTTTTTTTCTTTGGTCGTTACAGTACGATAGAAAAAAAAAGCTGTTATCTCCGTCAATTATAATTTTTGTTCGATTTAGATTTGCTTTTCATAGCTGTTTAAGACAATCTTGATGTATTTTGACACTTTGACAACGATTTTTCCAGTAGTTTAGAGAAAACGATGTTTTTTTTTCTTTGGTCGTTACAGTATGATTGGAAAAAAATGCTGTTTACTCCGTCATTATTAATTTTTGTTCCATTTAGAATTGGTTTTCATAGCTGTTTAAGACAATCTTGATGTATTTTGACACTTTGACAACGATTTTTTCAGTACTTTAGAAAACAACGATGTTTTTTTTTTCTTTGGTCGTTATAGTACGATAGAAAAAAAAAGCTGTCAACTCCGTCAATGTTAATTTTTTTTCGATTTAGATTGGCTTTTCATAGCTGTTTAAGACAATCTTGATGTATTTTGATACTTTGACAACGATTTTTCCAGTAGTTTAGAGAAAACGATGTTTTTTTTTCTTTGGTCGTTACAGTATGAATGGAAAAAAATGCTGTTAACTTCGTCATTATTAATTTTTGTTCCATTTAGATTTGCTTTTCATAGCTGTTTAAGACAATCTTGATGTATTTTGACACTTTGACAACGATTTTTCCAGTAGTTTAGAGAAAACGATGTTTTTTTTCTTTGGTCGTTACAGTATGACAGACAAAAAAATTGCGTTAATATTAATTTTTTTTCGATTTAGATTGGCTTTTCATAGCTGTTTAAGACAATCTTGATGTATTTTGATACTTTGACAACGATTTTTCTAGTAGTTTAGAAGAAAACGATGTTTTTTTTTCTTTGGTCGTCACAGTACGAAAGAAAAAAAAATGCTGTTAAGTCCGTCAATGTTAATTTTTGTTCGATTTAGATTTGCTTTTCATAGCTGTTTAAGACAATCTTGATGTATTTTGACACTTTGACAACGATTTTTCCAGTAGTTTAGAAGAAAACGATGTTTTTTTTTTCTTTGGTCGTTATAGTACGATAGAAAAAAAAAGCTGTCAACTCCGTCAATGTTAATTTTTGTTCGATTTAGATTTGCTTTTCATAGCTGTTTAAGACAATCTTGATGTATTTTGACACTTTGACAACGATTTTTCCAGTAGTTTAGAAGAAAACGATGTTTTTTTTTTCTTTGGTCGTTATAGTACGATAGAAAAAAAAAGCTGTCAACTCCGTCAATGTTAATTTTTTTTCGATTTAGATTGGCTTTTCATAGCTGTTTAAGACAATCTTGATGTATTTTGATACTTTGACAACGATTTTTCCAGTAGTTTAGAGAAAACGATGTTTTTTTTTTCTTTGGTCGTTACAGTATGATTGGAAAAAAATGCTGTTTACTCCGTCATTATTAATTTTTGTTCCATTTAGATTTGCTTTTCATAGCTGTTTAGGACAATCTTGATGTATTTTGATACTTTGACAACGATTTTTCCAGTAGTTTAGAGAAAATGATGTTTTTTTTTCTTTGGTCGTCACAGTATGAAAGACAAAAAAATTGCGTTAATATTAATTTTTTTTCGATTTAGATTGGCTTTTCATAGCTGTTTTAGACAATCTTGATGTATTTTGATACTTTGACAACGATTTTTCCAGTAGTTTAGAAGAAAACGATGTTTTTTTTTCTTTGGTCGTTACAGTACGATAGAAAAAAAAAGCTGTTATCTCCGTCAATTATAATTTTTGTTCGATTTAGATTTGCTTTTCATAGCTGTTTAAGACAATCTTGATGTATTTTGACACTTTGACAACGATTTTTCCAGTAGTTTAGAGAAAACGATGTTTTTTTTCTTTGGTCGTTACAGTATGACAGACAAAAAAATTGCGTTAATATTAATTTTTTTTCGATTTAGATTGGCTTTTCATAGCTGTTTAAGACAATCTTGATGTATTTTGATACTTTGACAACGATTTTTCTAGTAGTTTAGAAGAAAACGATGTTTTTTTTTCTTTGGTCGTTACAGTACGAAAGAAAAAAAAATGCTGTTAAGTCCGTCAATGTTAATTTTTGTTCGATTTAGATTTGCTTTTCATAGCTGTTTAAGACAATCTTGATGTATTTTGACACTTTGACAACGATTTTTCCAGTAGTTTAGAAGAAAACGATGTTTTTTTTTTCTTTGGTCGTTATAGTACGATAGAAAAAAAAAGCTGTCAACTCCGTCAATGTTAATTTTTTTTCGATTTAGATTGGCTTTTCATAGCTGTTTAAGACAATCTTGATGTATTTTGATACTTTGACAACGATTTTTCCAGTAGTTTAGAGAAAACGATGTTTTTTTTTCTTTGGTCGTTACAGTATGAATGGAAAAAAATGCTGTTAACTTCGTCATTATTAATTTTTGTTCCATTTAGATTTGCTTTTCATAGCTGTTTAGGACAATCTTGATGTATTTTGATACTTTGACAACGATTTTTCCAGTAGTTTAGAGAAAATGATGTTTTTTTTTCTTTGGTCGTCACAGTATGAAAGACAAAAAAATTGCGTTAATATTAATTTTTTTTCGATTTAGATTGGCTTTTCATAGCTGTTTTAGACAATCTTGATGTATTTTGATACTTTGACAACGATTTTTCCAGTAGTTTAGAAGAAAACGATGTTTTTTTTTCTTTGGTCGTTACAGTACGATAGAAAAAAAAAGCTGTTATCTCCGTCAATTATAATTTTTGTTCGATTTAGATTTGCTTTTCATAGCTGTTTAAGACAATCTTGATGTATTTTGACACTTTGACAACGATTTTTCCAGTAGTTTAGAGAAAACGATGTTTTTTTTTCTTTGGTCGTTACAGTATGATTGGAAAAAAATGCTGTTTACTCCGTCATTATTAATTTTTGTTCCATTTAGAATTGGTTTTCATAGCTGTTTAAGACAATCTTGATGTATTTTGACACTTTGACAACGATTTTTTCAGTACTTTAGAAAACAACGATGTTTTTTTTCTTTGGTCGTTACAGTATGAAAGAAAAAAAATTGCGTTAATATTAATTTTTTTTCGAATTAGATTTGCTGTTCATAGCTGCTTAAGACAATCTTGATGTATTTTGATACTTTGAAAACGATTTTTCCAGAAGTTTAGAAGAAAACGATGTTTTTTTTTCTTTGGTCGTTAAAGTATGAATGGAAAAAAATGCTGTTAACTTCGTCATTATTAATTTTTGTTCCATTTAGATTTGCTTCTCATAGCTGTTTAGGACAATCTTGATGTATTTTGATACTTTGACAACGATTTTTCCAGTAGTTTAGAGAAAATGATGTTTTTTTTTCTTTGGTCGTCACAGTATGAAAGCCAAAAAAATTGCGTTAATATTAATTTTTTTTCGATTTAGATTGGCTTTTCATAGCTGTTTAAGACAATCTTGATGTATTTTGATACTTTGACAACGATTTTTCCAGTAGTTTAGAAGAAAACGATGTTTTTTTTTTCTTTGGTCGTTATAGTACGAAAAAAAAAAAAAGCTGTTAACTCCGTCAATGTTAATTTTTTTTCGATTTAGATTGGCTTTTCATAGCTGTTTAAGACAATCTTGATGTATTTTGATACTTTGACAACGATTTTTCTAGTAGTTTAGAAGAAAACGATGTTTTTTTTTCTTTGGTAGTTACAGTACGAAAGAAAAAAAAATGCTGTTAAGTCCGTCAATGTTAATTTTTGTTCGATTTAGATTTGCTTTTCATAGCTGTTTAAGACAATCTTGATGTATTTTGACACTTTGACAACGATTTTTCTAGTAGTTTAGAAGAAAACGATGTTTTTTTTTTCTTTGGTCGTTATAGTACGATAGAAAAAAAAAGCTGTCAACTCCGTCAATTATAATTTTTGTTCGATTTAGATTTGCTTTTCATAGCTGTTTAAGACAATCTTGATGTATTTTGACACTTTGACAACGATTTTTTCAGTACTTTAGAAGAAAACGATGTTTTTTTTCTTTGGTCGTTACAGTATGACAGACAAAAAAATTGCGTTAATATTAATTTTTTTTCGATTTAGATTGGCTTTTCATAGCTGTTTAAGACAATCTTGATGTATTTTGATACTTTGACAACGATTTTTCCAGTAGTTTAGAAGAAAACGATGTTTTTTTTTCCTTGGTCGTTACAGTACGAAAGAAAAAAAAATGCTGTTAAGTCCGTCAATGTTAATTTTTGTTCGATTTAGATTTGCTTTTCATAGCTGTTTAAGACAATCTTGATGTATTTTGACACTTTGACAACGATTTTTCCAGTAGTTTAGAAGAAAACGATGTTTTTTTTTTCTTTGGTCGTTATAGTACGATAGAAAAAAAAAGCTGTCAACTCCGTCAATGTTAATTTTTTTTCGATTTAGATTGGCTTTTCATAGCTGTTTAAGACAATCTTGATGTATTTTGATACTTTGACAACGATTTTTCCAGTAGTTTAGAGAAAACGATGTTTTTTTTTTCTTTGGTCGTTACAGTATGATTGGAAAAAAATGCTGTTTACTCCGTCATTATTAATTTTTGTTCCATTTAGATTTGCTTTTCATAGCTGTTTAGGACAATCTTGATGTATTTTGATACTTTGACAACGATTTTTCCAGTAGTTTAGAGAAAATGATGTTTTTTTTTCTTTGGTCGTCACAGTATGAAAGAAAAAAAATTGCGTTAATATTAATTTTTTTTCGAATTAGATTTGCTGTTCATAGCTGCTTAAGACAATCTTGATGTATTTTGATACTTTGACAACGATTTTTCCAGAAGTTTAGAAGAAAACGATGTTTTTTTTTCCTTGGTCGTTACAGTACGATACAAAAAAAAAGCTGTCAACTCCGTCAATGTTAATTTTTTTTCGATTTAGATTGGCTTTTCATAGCTGTTTAAGACAATCTTGATGTATTTTGATACTTTGACAACGATTTTTCCAGTAGTTTAGAAGAAAACGATGTTTTTTTTTCTTTGGTCGTTACAGTATGAATGGAAAAAAATGCTGTTAACTTCGTCATTATTAATTTTTGTTCCATTTAGATTTGCTTTTCATAGCTGTTTAGGACAATCTTGATGTATTTTGATACTTTGACAACGATTTTTCCAGTAGTTTAGAGAAAATGATGTTTTTTTTTCTTTGGTCGTCACAGTATGAAAGACAAAAAAATTGCGTTAATATTAATTTTTTTTCGATTTAGATTGGCTTTTCATAGCTGTTTTAGACAATCTTGATGTATTTTGATACTTTGACAACGATTTTTCCAGTAGTTTAGAAGAAAACGATGTTTTTTTTTCTTTGGTCGTTACAGTACGATAGAAAAAAAAAGCTGTTATCTCCGTCAATTATAATTTTTGTTCGATTTAGATTTGCTTTTCATAGCTGTTTAAGACAATCTTGATGTATTTTGACACTTTGACAACGATTTTTCCAGTAGTTTAGAAGAAAACGATGTTTTTTTTTTCTTTGGTCGTTATAGTACGATAGAAAAAAAAAGCTGTCAACTCCGTCAATGTTAATTTTTTTTCGATTTAGATTGGCTTTTCATAGCTGTTTAAGACAATCTTGATGTATTTTGATACTTTGACAACGATTTTTCCGTTAGTTTAGAGAAAACGATGTTTTTTTTTTCTTTGGTCGTTACAGTATGATTGGAAAAAAAAGCTGTTTACTCCGTCATTATTAATTTTTGTTCCATTTAGATTTGCTTTTTATAGCTGTTTAAGACAATCTTGATGTATTTTGACACTTTGACAACGATTTTTTCAGTACTTTAGAAGACAACGATGTTTTTTTTCTTTGGTCGTTACAGTATGAAAGAAAAAAAATTGCGTTAATATTAATTTTTTTTCGAATTAGATTTGCTGTTCATAGCTGCTTAAGACAATCTTGATGTATTTTGATACTTTGACAACGATTTTTCCAGAAGTTTAGAAGAAAACGATGTTTTTTTTTCTTTGGTCGTTACAGTATGAATGGAAAAAAATGCTATTAACTTCGTCATTATTAATTTTTGTTCTATTTAGATTTGCTTCTCATAGCTGTTTAGGACAATCTTGATGTATTTTGATACTTTGACAACGATTTTTCCAGTAGTTTAGAGAAAATGATGTTTTTTTTTCTTTGGTCGTCACAGTATGAAAGACAAAAAATTGCGTTAATATTAATTTTTTTTCGATTTAGATTGGCTTTTCATAGCTGTTTAAGACAATCTTGATGTATTTTGATACTTTGACAACGATTTTTCCAGTAGTTTAGAAGAAAACGATGTTTTTTTTTTCTTTGGTCGTTATAGTACGATAGAAAAAAAAAGCTGTCAACTCCGTCAATGTTAATTTTTTTTCGATTTAGATTGGCTTTTCATAGCTGTTTAAGACAATCTTGATGTATTTTGATACTTTGACAACGATTTTTCTAGTAGTTTAGAAGAAAACGATGTTTTTTTTTCTTTGGTCGTTACAGTACGAAAGAAAAAAAAATGCTGTTAAGTCCGTCAATGTTAATTTTTGTTCGATTTAGATTTGCTTTTCATAGCTGTTTAAGACAATCTTGATGTATTTTGACACTTTGACAACGATTTTTCCAGTAGTTTAGAAGAAAACGATGTTTTTTTTTTCTTTGGTCGTTATAGTACGATAGAAAAAAAAAGCTGTCAACTCCTTCAATGTTAATTTTTTTTCGATTTAGATTGGCTTTTCATAGCTGTTTAAGACAATCTTGATGTATTTTGATACTTTGACAACGATTTTTCCTGTAGTTTAGAGAAAACGATGTTTTTTTTTTCTTTGGTCGTTACAGTATGATTGGAAAAAAATGCTGTTTACTCCGTCATTATTAATTTTTGTTCCATTTAGATTTGCTTTTCATAGCTGTTTAGGACAATCTTGATGTATTTTGATACTTTGACAACGATTTTTCCAGTAGTTTAGAGAAAATGATGTTTTTTTTTCTTTGGTCGTCACAGTATGAAAGAAAAAAAATTGCGTTAATATTAATTTTTTTTCGAATTAGATTTGCTGTTCATAGCTGCTTAAGACAATCTTGATGTATTTTGATACTTTGACAACGATTTTTCCAGAAGTTTAGAAGAAAACGATGTTTTTTTTTCCTTGGTCGTTACAGTACGATACAAAAAAAAAGCTGTCAACTCCGTCAATGTTTATTTTTTTTCGATTTAGATTGGCTTTTCATAGCTGTTTAAGACAATCTTGATGTATTTTGATACTTTGACAACGATTTTTCCAGTAGTTTAGAGAAAACGATGTTTTTTTTTCTTTGGTCGTTACAGTATGAATGGAAAAAAATGCTGTTTACTCCGTCATTATTAATTTTTGTTCCATTTAGATTTACTTTTCATAGCTGTTTAGGACAATCTTGATGTATTTTGATACTTTGACAACGATTTTTCCAGTAGTTTAGAGAAAATGATGTTTTTTTTTCTTTGGTCGTCACAGTATGAAAGAAAAAAAATTGCGTTAATATTAATTTTTTTTCGAATTAGATTTGCTGTTCATAGCTGCTTAAGACAATCTTGATGTATTTTGATACTTTGACAACGATTTTTCCAGAAGTTTAGAAGAAAACGATGTTTTTTTTTCATTGGTCGTTACAGTATGAATGGAAAAAAATGCTGTTAACTTCGTCATTATTAATTTTTGTTCCATTTAGATTTGCTTCTCATAGCTGTTTAGGACAATCTTGATGTATTTTGATACTTTGACAACGATTTTTCCAGTAGTTTAGAGAAAATGATGTTTTTTTTTCTTTGGTCGTCACAGTATGAAAGACAAAAAAATTGCGTTAATATTAATTTTTTTTCGATTTAGATTGGCTTTTCATAGCTGTTTAAGACAATCTTGATGTATTTTGATACTTTGACAACGATTTTTCCAGTAGTTTAGAGAAAACGATGTTTTTTTTTCTTTGGTCGTTACAGTATGAATGGAAAAAAATGCTGTTAACTTCGTCATTATTAATTTTTGTTCCATTTAGATTTGCTTTTCATAGCTGTTTAGGACAATCTTGATGTATTTTGATACTTTGACAACGATTTTTCCAGTAGTTTAGAGAAAATGATGTTTTTTTTTCTTTGGTCGTCACAGTATGAAAGACAAAAAAATTGCGTTAATATTAATTTTTTTTCGATTTAGATTGGCTTTTCATAGCTGTTTTAGACAATCTTGATGTATTTTGATACTTTGACAACGATTTTTCCAGTAGTTTAGAAGAAAACGATGTTTTTTTTTCTTTGGTCGTTACAGTACGATAGAAAAAAAAAGCTGTTATCTCCGTCAATTATAATTTTTGTTCGATTTAGATTTGCTTTTCATAGCTGTTTAAGACAATCTTGATGTATTTTGACACTTTGACAACGATTTTTCCAGTAGTTTAGAAGAAAACGATGTTTTTTTTTTCTTTGGTCGTTATAGTACGATAGAAAAAAAAAGCTGTCAACTCCGTCAATGTTAATTTTTTTTCGATTTAGATTGGCTTTTCATAGCTGTTTAAGACAATCTTGATGTATTTTGATACTTTGACAACGATTTTTCCAGTAGTTTAGAGAAAACGATGTTTTTTTTTCTTTGGTCGTTACAGTATGATTGGAAAAAAATGCTGTTTACTCCGTCATTATTAATTTTTGTTCCATTTAGATTTGCTTTTCATAGCTGTTTAGGACAATCTTGATGTATTTTGATACTTTGACAACGATTTTTCCAGTAGTTTAGAGAAAATGATGTTTTTTTTTCTTTGGTCGTCACAGTATGAAAGAAAAAAAATTGCGTTAATATTAATTTTTTTTCGAATTAGATTTGCTGTTCATAGCTGCTTAAGACAATCTTGATGTATTTTGATACTTTGACAACGATTTTTCCAGAAGTTTAGAAGAAAACGATGTTTTTTTTTCCTTGGTCGTTACAGTACGATACAAAAAAAAAGCTGTCAACTCCGTCAATGTTTATTTTTTTCGATTTAGATTGGCTTTTCATAGCTGTTTAAGACAATCTTGATGTATTTTGATACTTTGACAACGATTTTTCCAGTAGTTTAGAGAAAACGATGTTTTTTTTTCTTTGGTCGTTACAGTATGAATGGAAAAAAATGCTGTTTACTCCGTCATTATTAATTTTTGTTCCATTTAGATTTGCTTTTCATAGCTGTTTAGGACAATCTTGATGTATTTTGATACTTTGACAACGATTTTTCCAGTAGTTTAGAGAAAATGATGTTTTTTTTTCTTTGGTCGTCACAGTATGAAAGAAAAAAAATTGCGTTAATATTAATTTTTTTTCGAATTAGATTTGCTGTTCATAGCTGCTTAAGACAATCTTGATGTATTTTGATACTTTGACAACGATTTTTCCAGAAGTTTAGAAGAAAACGATGTTTTTTTTTCTTTGGTCGTTACAGTATGAATGGAAAAAAATGCTGTTAACTTCGTCATTATTAATTTTTGTTCCATTTAGATTTGCTTCTCATAGCTGTTTAGGACAATCTTGATGTATTTTGATACTTTGACAACGATTTTTCCAGTAGTTTAGAGAAAATGATGTTTTTTTTTCTTTGGTCGTCACAGTATGAAAGACAAAAAAATTGCGTTAATATTAATTTTTTTTCGATTTAGATTGGCTTTTCATAGCTGTTTAAGACAATCTTGATGTATTTTGATACTTTGACAACGATTTTTCCAGTAGTTTAGAGAAAACGATGTTTTTTTTTCTTTGGTCGTTACAGTATGAATGGAAAAAAATGCTGTTAACTTCGTCATTATTAATTTTTGTTCCATTTAGATTTGCTTTTCATAGCTGTTTAGGACAATCTTGATGTATTTTGATACTTTGACAACGATTTTTCCAGTAGTTTAGAGAAAATGATGTTTTTTTTTCTTTGGTCGTCACAGTATGAAAGACAAAAAAATTGCGTTAATATTAATTTTTTTTCGATTTAGATTGGCTTTTCATAGCTGTTTTAGACAATCTTGATGTATTTTGATACTTTGACAACGATTTTTCCAGTAGTTTAGAAGAAAACGATGTTTTTTTTTCTTTGGTCGTTAAAGTACGATAGAAAAAAAAAGCTGTTATCTCCGTCAATTATAATTTTTGTTCGATTTAGATTTGCTTTTCATAGCTGTTTAAGACAATCTTGATGTATTTTGACACTTTGACAACGATTTTTCCAGTAGTTTAGAAGAAAACGATGTTTTTTTTTTCTTTGGTCGTTATAGTACGATAGAAAAAAAAAGCTGTCAACTCCGTCAATGTTAATTTTTTTTCGATTTAGATTGGCTTTTCATAGCTGTTTAAGACAATCTTGATGTATTTTGATACTTTGACAACGATTTTTCCGTTAGTTTAGAGAAAACGATGTTTTTTTTTTCTTTGGTCGTTACAGTATGATTGGAAAAAAATGCTGTTTACTCCGTCATTATTAATTTTTGTTCCATTTAGATTTGCTTTTTATAGCTGTTTAAGACAATCTTGATGTATTTTGACACTTTGACAACGATTTTTTCAGTACTTTAGAAGACAACGATGTTTTTTTTCTTTGGTCGTTACAGTATGAAAGAAAAAAAATTGCGTTAATATTAATTTTTTTTCGAATTAGATTTGCTGTTCATAGCTGCTTAAGACAATCTTGATGTATTTTGATACTTTGACAACGATTTTTCCAGAAGTTTAGAAGAAAACGATGTTTTTTTTTCTTTGGTCGTTACAGTATGAATGGAAAAAAATGCTGTTAACTTCGTCATTATTAATTTTTGTTCTATTTAGATTTGCTTCTCATAGCTGTTTAGGACAATCTTGATGTATTTTGATACTTTGACAACGATTTTTCCAGTAGTTTAGAGAAAATGATGTTTTTTTTTCTTTGGTCGTCACAGTATGAAAGACAAAAAAATTGCGTTAATATTAATTTTTTTTCGATTTAGATTGGCTTTTCATAGCTGTTTAAGACAATCTTGATGTATTTTGATACTTTGACAACGATTTTTCCAGTAGTTTAGAAGAAAACGATGTTTTTTTTTTCTTTGGTCGTTATAGTACGATAGAAAAAAAAAGCTGTCAACTCCGTCAATGTTAATTTTTTTTCGATTTAGATTGGCTTTTCATAGCTGTTTAAGACAATCTTGATGTATTTTGATACTTTGACAACGATTTTTCTAGTAGTTTAGAAGAAAACGATGTTTTTTTTTCTTTGGTCGTTACAGTACGAAAGAAAAAAAAATGCTGTTAAGTCCGTCAATGTTAATTTTTGTTCGATTTAGATTTGCTTTTCATAGCTGTTTAAGACAATCTTGATGTATTTTGACACTTTGACAACGATTTTTCCAGTAGTTTAGAAGAAAACGATGTTTTTTTTTTCTTTGGTCGTTATAGTACGATAGAAAAAAAAAGCTGTCAACTCCTTCAATGTTAATTTTTTTTCGATTTAGATTGGCTTTTCATAGCTGTTTAAGACAATCTTGATGTATTTTGATACTTTGACAACGATTTTTCCAGTAGTTTAGAGAAAACGATGTTTTTTTTTTCTTTGGTCGTTACAGTATGATTGGAAAAAAATGCTGTTTACTCCGTCATTATTAATTTTTGTTCCATTTAGATTTGCTTTTCATAGCTGTTTAGGACAATCTTGATGTATTTTGATACTTTGACAACGATTTTTCCAGTAGTTTGGAGAAAATGATGTTTTTTTTTCTTTGGTCGTCACAGTATGAAAGAAAAAAAATTGCGTTAATATTAATTTTTTTTCGAATTAGATTTGCTGTTCATAGCTGCTTAAGACAATCTTGATGTATTTTGATACTTTGACAACGATTTTTCCAGAAGTTTAGAAGAAAACGATGTTTTTTTTTCCTTGGTCGTTACAGTACGATACAAAAAAAAAGCTGTCAACTCCGTCAATGTTTATTTTTTTTCGATTTAGATTGGCTTTTCATAGCTGTTTAAGACAATCTTGATGTATTTTGATACTTTGACAACGATTTTTCCAGTAGTTTAGAGAAAACGATGTTTTTTTTTCTTTGGTCGTTACAGTATGAATGGAAAAAAATGCTGTTTACTCCGTCATTATTAATTTTTGTTCCATTTAGATTTACTTTTCATAGCTGTTTAGGACAATCTTGATGTATTTTGATACTTTGACAACGATTTTTCCAGTAGTTTAGAGAAAATGATGTTTTTTTTTCTTTGGTCGTCACAGTATGAAAGAAAAAAAATTGCGTTAATATTAATTTTTTTTCGAATTAGATTTGCTGTTCATAGCTGCTTAAGACAATCTTGATGTATTTTGATACTTTGACAACGATTTTTCCAGAAGTTTAGAAGAAAACGATGTTTTTTTTTCATTGGTCGTTACAGTATGAATGGAAAAAAATGCTGTTAACTTCGTCATTATTAATTTTTGTTCCATTTAGATTTGCTTCTCATAGCTGTTTAGGACAATCTTGATGTATTTTGATACTTTGACAACGATTTTTCCAGTAGTTTAGAGAAAATGATGTTTTTTTTTCTTTGGTCGTCACAGTATGAAAGACAAAAAAATTGCGTTAATATTAATTTTTTTTCGATTTAGATTGGCTTTTCATAGCTGTTTAAGACAATCTTGATGTATTTTGATACTTTGACAACGATTTTTCCAGTAGTTTAGAGAAAACGATGTTTTTTTTTCTTTGGTCGTTACAGTATGAATGGAAAAAAATGCTGTTAACTTCGTCATTATTAATTTTTGTTCCATTTAGATTTGCTTTTCATAGCTGTTTAGGACAATCTTGATGTATTTTGATACTTTGACAACGATTTTTCCAGTAGTTTAGAGAAAATGATGTTTTTTTTTCTTTGGTCGTCACAGTATGAAAGACAAAAAAATTGCGTTAATATTAATTTTTTTTCGATTTAGATTGGCTTTTCATAGCTGTTTTAGACAATCTTGATGTATTTTGATACTTTGACAACGATTTTTCCAGTAGTTTAGAAGAAAACGATGTTTTTTTTTCTTTGGTCGTTACAGTACGATAGAAAAAAAAAGCTGTTATCTCCGTCAATTATAATTTTTGTTCGATTTAGATTTGCTTTTCATAGCTGTTTAAGACAATCTTGATGTATTTTGACACTTTGACAACGATTTTTCCAGTAGTTTAGAAGAAAACGATGTTTTTTTTTTCTTTGGTCGTTATAGTACGATAGAAAAAAAAAGCTGTCAACTCCGTCAATGTTAATTTTTTTTCGATTTAGATTGGCTTTTCATAGCTGTTTAAGACAATCTTGATGTATTTTGATACTTTGACAACGATTTTTCCAGTAGTTTAGAGAAAACGATGTTTTTTTTTCTTTGGTCGTTACAGTATGATTGGAAAAAAATGCTGTTTACTCCGTCATTATTAATTTTTGTTCCATTTAGATTTGCTTTTCATAGCTGTTTAGGACAATCTTGATGTATTTTGATACTTTGACAACGATTTTTCCAGTAGTTTAGAGAAAATGATGTTTTTTTTTTCTTTGGTCGTCACAGTATGAAAGAAAAAAAATTGCGTTAATATTAATTTTTTTTCGAATTAGATTTGCTGTTCATAGCTGCTTAAGACAATCTTGATGTATTTTGATACTTTGACAACGATTTTTCCAGAAGTTTAGAAGAAAACGATGTTTTTTTTTCCTTGGTCGTTACAGTACGATACAAAAAAAAAGCTGTCAACTCCGTCAATGTTTATTTTTTTCGATTTAGATTGGCTTTTCATAGCTGTTTAAGACAATCTTGATGTATTTTGATACTTTGACAACGATTTTTCCAGTAGTTTAGAGAAAACGATGTTTTTTTTTCTTTGGTCGTTACAGTATGAATGGAAAAAAATGCTGTTTACTCCGTCATTATTAATTTTTGTTCCATTTAGATTTGCTTTTCATAGCTGTTTAGGACAATCTTGATGTATTTTGATACTTTGACAACGATTTTTCCAGTAGTTTAGAGAAAATGATGTTTTTTTTTCTTTGGTCGTCACAGTATGAAAGAAAAAAAATTGCGTTAATATTAATTTTTTTTCGAATTAGATTTGCTGTTCATAGCTGCTTAAGACAATCTTGATGTATTTTGATACTTTGACAACGATTTTTCCAGAAGTTTAGAAGAAAACGATGTTTTTTTTTCTTTGGTCGTTACAGTATGAATGGAAAAAAATGCTGTTAACTTCGTCATTATTAATTTTTGTTCCATTTAGATTTGCTTCTCATAGCTGTTTAGGACAATCTTGATGTATTTTGATACTTTGACAACGATTTTTCCAGTAGTTTAGAGAAAATGATGTTTTTTTTTCTTTGGTCGTCACAGTATGAAAGACAAAAAAATTGCGTTAATATTAATTTTTTTTCGATTTAGATTGGCTTTTCATAGCTGTTTAAGACAATCTTGATGTATTTTGATACTTTGACAACGATTTTTCCAGTAGTTTAGAGAAAACGATGTTTTTTTTTTCTTTGGTCGTTACAGTATGATTGGAAAAAAATGCTGTTTACTCCGTCATTATTAATTTTTGTTCCATTTAGATTTGCTTTTCATAGCTGTTTAGGACAATCTTGATGTATTTTGATACTTTGACAACGATTTTTCCAGTAGTTTAGAGAAAATGATGTTTTTTTTTCTTTGGTCGTCACAGTATGAAAGAAAAAAAATTGCGTTAATATTAATTTTTTTTCGAATTAGATTTGCTGTTCATAGCTGCTTAAGACAATCTTGATGTATTTTGATACTTTGACAACGATTTTTCCAGAAGTTTAGAAGAAAACGATGTTTTTTTTTCCTTGGTCGTTACAGTACGATAGAAAAAAAAAGCTGTCAACTCCGTCAATGTTTATTTTTTTTCGATTTAGATTGGCTTTTCATAGCTGTTTAAGACAATCTTGATGTATTTTGATACTTTGACAACGATTTTTCCAGTAGTTTAGAGAAAACGATGTTTTTTTTTCTTTGGTCGTTACAGTATGAATGGAAAAAAATGCTGTTAACTTCGTCATTATTAATTTTTGTTCCATTTAGATTTGCTTTTCATAGCTGTTTAGGACAATCTTGATGTATTTTGATACTTTGACAACGATTTTTCCAGTAGTTTATAGAAAATGATGTTTTTTTTTCTTTGGTCGTCACAGTATGAAAGACAAAAAAATTGCGTTAATATTAATTTTTTTTCGATTTAGATTGGCTTTTCATAGCTGTTTTAGACAATCTTGATGTATTTTGATACTTTGACAACGATTTTTCCAGTAGTTTAGAGTAAACGATGTTTTTTTTTTCTTTGGTCGTTACAGTATGATTGGAAAAAAATGCTGTTTACTCCGTCATTATTAATTTTTGTTCCATTTAGATTTGCTTTTCATAGCTGTTTAGGACAATCTTGATGTATTTTGATACTTTGACAATGATTTTTCCAGTAGTTTAGAGAAAATGATGTTTTTTTTTCTTTGGTCGTCACAGTATGAAAGAAAAAAAATTGCGTTAATATTAATTTTTTTTCGAATTAGATTTGCTGTTCATAGCTGCTTAAGACAATCTTGATGTATTTTGATACTTTGACAACGATTTTTCCAGAAGTTTAGAAGAAAACGATGTTTTTTTTTCCTTGGTCGTTACAGTACGATACAAAAAAAAAGCTGTCAACTCCGTCAATGTTAATTTTTTTTCGATTTAGATTGGCTTTTCATAGCTGTTTAAGACAATCTTGATGTATTTTGATACTTTGACAACGATTTTTCCAGTAGTTTAGAGAAAACGATGTTTTTTTTTCTTTGGTCGTTACAGTATGAATGGAAAAAAATGCTGTTAACTTCGTCATTATTAATTTTTGTTCCATTTAGATTTGCTTTTCATAGCTGTTTAGGACAATCTTGATGTATTTTGATACTTTGACAACGATTTTTCCAGTAGTTTAGAGAAAATGATGTTTTTTTTTCTTTGGTCGTCACAGTATGAAAGACAAAAAAATTGCGTTAATATTAATTTTTTTTCGATTTAGATTGGCTTTTCATAGCTGTTTTAGACAATCTTGATGTATTTTGATACTTTGACAACGATTTTTCCAGTAGTTTAGAAGAAAACGATGTTTTTTTTTTCTTTGGTCGTTACAGTATGATTGGAAAAAAATGCTGTTTACTCCGTCATTATTAATTTTTGTTCCATTTAGATTTGCTTTTCATAGCTGTTTAAGACAATCTTGATGTATTTTGACACTTTGACAACGATTTTTTCAGTACTTTAGAAGACAACGATGTTTTTTTTCTTTGGTCGTTACAGTATGAAAGAAAAAAAATTGCGTTAATATTAATTTTTTTTCGAATTAGATTTGCTGTTCATAGCTGCTTAAGACAATCTTGATGTATTTTGATACTTTGACAACGATTTTTACAGAAGTTTAGAAGAAAACGATGTTTTTTTTTCTTTGGTCGTTACAGTATGAATGGAAAAAAATGCTGTTAACTTCGTCATTATTAATTTTTGTTCCATTTAGATTTGCTTCTCATAGCTGTTTAGGACAATCTTGATGTATTTTGATACTTTGACAACGATTTTTCCAGTAGTTTAGAGAAAATGATGTTTTTTTTTCTTTGGTCGTCACAGTATGAAAGACAAAAAAATTGCGTTAATATTAATTTTTTTTCGATTTAGATTGGCTTTTCATAGCTGTTTAAGACAATCTTGATGTATTTTGATACTTTGACAACGATTTTTCCAGTAGTTTAGAAGAAAACGATGTTTTTTTTTTCTTTGGTCGTTATAGTACGATAGAAAAAAAAATGCTGTTATGTCCGTCAATGTTAATTTTTGTTCGATTTAGATTTGCTTTTCATAGCTGTTTAAGACAATCTTGATGTATTTTGACACTTTGACAACGATTTTTCCAGTAGTTTAGAAGAAAACGATGTTTTTTTTTTCTTTGGTCGTTATAGTACGATAGAAAAAAAAAGCTGTCAACTCCGTCAATTATAATTTTTGTTCGATTTAGATTTGCTTTTCATAGCTGTTTAAGACAATCTTGATGTATTTTGACACTTTGACAACGATTTTTTCAGTACTTTAGAAGAAAACGATGTTTTTTTTCTTTGGTCGTTACAGTATGACAGACAAAAAAATTGCGTTAATATTAATTTTTTTTCGATTTAGATTGGCTTTTCATAGCTGTTTAAGACAATCTTGATGTATTTTGATACTTTGACAACGATTTTTCTAGTAGTTTAGAAGAAAACGATGTTTTTTTTTCTTTGGTCGTTACAGTACGAAAGAAAAAAAAATGCTGTTAAGTCCGTCAATGTTAATTTTTGTTCGATTTAGATTTGCTTTTCATAGCTGTTTAAGACAATCTTGATGTATTTTGACACTTTGACAACGATTTTTCCAGTAGTTTAGAAGAAAACGATGTTTTTTTTTTCTTTGGTCGTTATAGTACGATAGAAAAAAAAAGCTGTCAACTCCGTCAATTATAATTTTTGTTCGATTTAGATTTGCTTTTCATAGCTGTTTAAGACAATCTTGATGTATTTTGACACTTTGACAACGATTTTTTCAGTACTTTAGAAGAAAACGATGTTTTTTTTCTTTGGTCGTTACAGTATGACAGACAAAAAAATTGCGTTAATATTAATTTTTTTTCGATTTAGATTGGCTTTTCATAGCTGTTTAAGACAATCTTGATGTATTTTGATACTTTGACAACGATTTTTCTAGTAGTTTAGAAGAAAACGATGTTTTTTTTTCTTTGGTCGTTACAGTATGAATGGAAAAAAATGCTGTTAACTTCGTCATTATTAATTTTTGTTCCATTTAGATTTGCTTTTCATAGCTGTTTAGGACAATCTTGATGTATTTTGATACTTTGACAACGATTTTTCCAGTAGTTTAGAGAAAATGATGTTTTTTTTTCTTTGGTCGTCACAGTATGAAAGACAAAAAAATTGCGTTAATATTAATTTTTTTTCGATTTAGATTGGCTTTTCATAGCTGTTTTAGACAATCTTGATGTATTTTGATACTTTGACAACGATTTTTCCAGTAGTTTAGAAGAAAACGATGTTTTTTTTTTCTTTGGTCGTTACAGTATGATTGGAAAAAAATGCTGTTTACTCCGTCATTATTAATTTTTGTTCCATTTAGATTTGCTTTTCATAGCTGTTTAAGACAATCTTGATGTATTTTGACACTTTGACAACGATTTTTTCAGTACTTTAGAAGACAACGATGTTTTTTTTCTTTGGTCGTTACAGTATGAAAGAAAAAAAATTGCGTTAATATTAATTTTTTTTCGAATTAGATTTGCTGTTCATAGCTGCTTAAGACAATCTTGATGTATTTTGATACTTTGACAACGATTTTTCCAGAAGTTTAGAAGAAAACGATGTTTTTTTTTCTTTGGTCGTTACAGTATGAATGGAAAAAAATGCTGTTAACTTCGTCATTATTAATTTTTGTTCCATTTAGATTTGCTTCTCATAGCTGTTTAGGACAATCTTGATGTATTTTGATACTTTGACAACGATTTTTCCAGTAGTTTAGAGAAAATGATGTTTTTTTTTCTTTGGTCGTCACAGTATGAAAGACAAAAAAATTGCGTTAATATTAATTTTTTTTCGATTTAGATTGGCTTTTCATAGCTGTTTAAGACAATCTTGATGTATTTTGATACTTTGACAACGATTTTTCCAGTAGTTTAGAAGAAAACGATGTTTTTTTTTTCTTTGGTCGTTATAGTACGATAGAAAAAAAAATGCTGTTAAGTCCGTCAATGTTAATTTTTGTTCGATTTAGATTTGCTTTTCATAGCTGTTTAAGACAATCTTGATGTATTTTGACACTTTGACAACGATTTTTCCAGTAGTTTAGAAGAAAACGATGTTTTTTTTTTCTTTGGTCGTTATAGTACGATAGAAAAAAAAAGCTGTCAACTCCGTCAATTATAATTTTTGTTCGATTTAGATTTGCTTTTCATAGCTGTTTAAGACAATCTTGATGTATTTTGACACTTTGACAACGATTTTTTCAGTACTTTAGAAGAAAACGATGTTTTTTTTCTTTGGTCGTTACAGTATGACAGACAAAAAAATTGCGTTAATATTAATTTTTTTTCGATTTAGATTGGCTTTTCATAGCTGTTTAAGACAATCTTGATGTATTTTGATACTTTGACAACGATTTTTCTAGTAGTTTAGAAGAAAACGATGTTTTTTTTTCTTTGGTCGTTACAGTACGAAAGAAAAAAAAATGCTGTTAAGTCCGTCAATGTTAATTTTTGTTCGATTTAGATTTGCTTTTCATAGCTGTTTAAGACAATCTTGATGTATTTTGACACTTTGACAACGATTTTTCCAGTAGTTTAGAAGAAAACGATGTTTTTTTTTCCTTGGTCGTTACAGTACGATACAAAAAAAAAGCTGTCAACTCCGTCAATGTTAATTTTTTTTCGATTTAGATTGGCTTTTCATAGCTGTTTAAGACAATCTTGATGTATTTTGATACTTTGACAACGATTTTTCCAGTAGTTTAGAGAAAACGATGTTTTTTTTTCTTTGGTCGTTACAGTATGAATGGAAAAAAATGCTGTTAACTTCGTCATTATTAATTTTTGTTCCATTTAGATTTGCTTTTCATAGCTGTTTAGGACAATCTTGATGTATTTTGATACTTTGACAACGATTTTTCCAGTAGTTTAGAGAAAATGATGTTTTTTTTTCTTTGGTCGTCACAGTATGAAAGACAAAAAAATTGCGTTAATATTAATTTTTTTTCGATTTAGATTGGCTTTTCATAGCTGTTTTAGACAATCTTGATGTATTTTGATACTTTGACAACGATTTTTCCAGTAGTTTAGAAGAAAACGATGTTTTTTTTTCTTTGGTCGTTACAGTACGATAGAAAAAAAAAGCTGTTATCTCCGTCAATTATAATTTTTGTTCGATTTAGATTTGCTTTTCATAGCTGTTTAAGACAATCTTGATGTATTTTGACACTTTGACAACGATTTTTCCAGTAGTTTAGAAGAAAACGATGTTTTTTTTTTCTTTGGTCGTTATAGTACGATAGAAAAAAAAAGCTGTCAACTCCGTCAATGTTAATTTTTTTTCGATTTAGATTGGCTTTTCATAGCTGTTTAAGACAATCTTGATGTATTTTGATACTTTGACAACGATTTTTCCGTTAGTTTAGAGAAAACGATGTTTTTTTTTTCTTTGGTCGTTACAGTATGATTGGAAAAAAATGCTGTTTACTCCGTCATTCTTAATTTTTGTTCCATTTAGATTTGCTTTTCATAGCTGTTTAAGACAATCTTGATGTATTTTGACACTTTGACAACGATTTTTTCAGTACTTTAGAAGACAACGATGTTTTTTTTCTTTGGTCGTTACAGTATGAAAGAAAAAAAATTGCGTTAATATTAATTTTTTTTCGAATTAGATTTGCTGTTCATAGCTGCTTAAGACAATCTTGATGTATTTTGATACTTTGACAACGATTTTTCCAGAAGTTTAGAAGAAAACGATGTTTTTTTTTCTTTGGTCGTTACAGTATGAATGGAAAAAAATGCTGTTAACTTCGTCATTATTAATTTTTGTTCCATTTAGATTTGCTTCTCATAGCTGTTTAGGACAATCTTGATGTATTTTGATACTTTGACAACGATTTTTCCAGTAGTTTAGAGAAAATGATGTTTTTTTTTCTTTGGTCGTCACAGTATGAAAGACAAAAAAATTGCGTTAATATTAATTTTTTTTCGATTTAGATTGGCTTTTCATAGCTGTTTAAGACAATCTTGATGTATTTTGATACTTTGACAACGATTTTTCCAGTAGTTTAGAAGAAAACGATGTTTTTTTTTTCTTTGGTCGTTATAGTACGATAGAAAAAAAAATGCTGTTAAGTCCGTCAATGTTAATTTTTGTTCGATTTAGATTTGCTTTTCATAGCTGTTTAAGACAATCTTGATGTATTTTGACACTTTGACAACGATTTTTCCAGTAGTTTAGAAGAAAACGATGTTTTTTTTTTCTTTGGTCGTTATAGTACGATAGAAAAAAAAAGCTGTCAACTCCGTCAATTATAATTTTTGTTCGATTTAGATTTGCTTTTCATAGCTGTTTAAGACAATCTTGATGTATTTTGACACTTTGACAACGATTTTTTCAGTACTTTAGAAGAAAACGATGTTTTTTTTCTTTGGTCGTTACAGTATGACAGACAAAAAAATTGCGTTAATATTAATTTTTTTTCGATTTAGATTGGCTTTTCATAGCTGTTTAAGACAATCTTGATGTATTTTGATACTTTGACAACGATTTTTCTAGTAGTTTAGAAGAAAACGATGTTTTTTTTTCTTTGGTCGTTACAGTACGAAAGAAAAAAAAATGCTGTTAAGTCCGTCAATGTTAATTTTTGTTCGATTTAGATTTGCTTTTCATAGCTGTTTAAGACAATCTTGATGTATTTTGACACTTTGACAACGATTTTTCCAGTAGTTTAGAAGAAAACGATGTTTTTTTTTTCTTTGGTCGTTATAGTACGATAGAAAAAAAAAGCTGTCAACTCCGTCAATGTTAATTTTTTTTCGATTTAGATTGGCTTTTCATAGCTGTTTAAGACAATCTTGATGTATTTTGATACTTTGACAACGATTTTTCCAGTAGTTTAGAGAAAACGATGTTTTTTTTTTCTTTGGTCGTTACAGTATGATTGGAAAAAAATGCTGTTTACTCCGTCATTATTAATTTTTGTTCCATTTAGATTTGCTTTTCATAGCTGTTTAGGACAATCTTGATGTATTTTGATACTTTGACAACGATTTTTCCAGTAGTTTAGAAAAAATGATGTTTTTTTTTCTTTGGTCGTCACAGTATGAAAGAAAAAAAATTGCGTTAATATTAATTTTTTTTCGAATTAGATTTGCTGTTCATAGCTGCTTAAGACAATCTTGATGTATTTTGATACTTTGACAACGATTTTTCCAGAAGTTTAGAAGAAAACGATGTTTTTTTTTCCTTGGTCGTTACAGTACGATACAAAAAAAAAGCTGTCAACTCCGTCAATGTTAATTTTTTTTCGATTTAGATTGGCTTTTCATAGCTGTTTAAGACAATCTTGATGTATTTTGATACTTTGACAACGATTTTTCCAGTAGTTTAGAGAAAACGATGTTTTTTTTTCTTTGGTCGTTACAGTATGAATGGAAAAAAATGCTGTTAACTTCGTCATTATTAATTTTTGTTCCATTTAGATTTGCTTTTTATAGCTGTTTAGGACAATCTTGATGTATTTTGATACTTTGACAACGATTTTTCCAGTAGTTTAGAGAAAATGATGTTTTTTTTTCTTTGGTCGTCACAGTATGAAAGACAAAAAAATTGCGTTAATATTAATTTTTTTTCGATTTAGATTGGCTTTTCATAGCTGTTTTAGACAATCTTGATGTATTTTGATACTTTGACAACGATTTTTCCAGTAGTTTAGAAGAAAACGATGTTTTTTTTTCTTTGGTCGTTACAGTACGATAGAAAAAAAAAGCTGTTATCTCCGTCAATTATAATTTTTGTTCGATTTAGATTTGCTTTTCATAGCTGTTTAAGACAATCTTGATGTATTTTGACACTTTGACAACGATTTTTCCAGTAGTTTAGAAGAAAACGATGTTTTTTTTTTCTTTGGTCGTTATAGTACGATAGAAAAAAAAAGCTGTCAACTCCGTCAATGTTAATTTTTTTTCGATTTAGATTGGCTTTTCATAGCTGTTTAAGACAATCTTGATGTATTTTGATACTTTGACAACGATTTTTCCGTTAGTTTAGAGAAAACGATGTTTTTTTTTTCTTTGGTCGTTACAGTATGATTGGAAAAAAATGCTGTTTACTCCGTCATTATTAATTTTTGTTCCATTTAGATTTGCTTTTCATAGCTGTTTAAGACAATCTTGATGTATTTTGACACTTTGACAACGATTTTTTCAGTACTTTAGAAGACAACGATGTTTTTTTTCTTTGGTCGTTACAGTATGAAAGAAAAAAAATTGCGTTAATATTAATTTTTTTTCGAATTAGATTTGCTGTTCATAGCTGCTTAAGACAATCTTGATGTATTTTGATACTTTGACAACGATTTTTCCAGAAGTTTAGAAGAAAACGATGTTTTTTTTTCTTTGGTCGTTACAGTATGAATGGAAAAAAATGCTGTTAACTTCGTCATTATTAATTTTTGTTCCATTTAGATTTGCTTCTCATAGCTGTTTAGGACAATCTTGATGTATTTTGATACTTTGACAACGATTTTTCCAGTAGTTTAGAGAAAATGATGTTTTTTTTTCTTTGGTCGTCACAGTATGAAAGACAAAAAAATTGCGTTAATATTAATTTTTTTTCGATTTAGATTGGCTTTTCATAGCTGTTTAAGACAATCTTGATGTATTTTGATACTTTGACAACGATTTTTCCAGTAGTTTAGAAGAAAACGATGTTTTTTTTTTCTTTGGTCGTTATAGTACGATAGAAAAAAAAAGCTGTCAACTCCGTCAATGTTAATTTTTTTTCGATTTAGATTGGCTTTTCATAGCTGTTTAAGACAATCTTGATGTATTTTGATACTTTGACAACGATTTTTCTAGTAGTTTAGAAGAAAACGATGTTTTTTTTTCTTTGGTCGTTACAGTACGAAAGAAAAAAAAATGCTGTTAAGTCCGTCAATGTTAATTTTTGTTCGATTTAGATTTGCTTTTCATAGCTGTTTAAGACAATCTTGATGTATTTTGACACTTTGACAACGATTTTTCCAGTAGTTTAGAAGAAAACGATGTTTTTTTTTTCTTTGGTCGTTATAGTACGATAGAAAAAAAAAAGCTGTCAACTCCGTCAATGTTAATTTTTTTTCGATTTAGATTGGCTTTTCATAGCTGTTTAAGACAATCTTGATGTATTTTGATACTTTGACAACGATTTTTCCAGTAGTTTAGAGAAAACGATGTTTTTTTTTTCTTTGGTCGTTACAGTATGATTGGAAAAAAATGCTGTTTACTCCGTCATTATTAATTTTTGTTCCATTTAGATTTGCTTTTCATAGCTGTTTAGGACAATCTTGATGTATTTTGATACTTTGACAACGATTTTTCCAGTAGTTTAGAGAAAATGATGTTTTTTTTTCTTTGGTCGTCACAGTATGAAAGAAAAAAAATTGCGTTAATATTAATTTTTTTTCGAATTAGATTTGCTGTTCATAGCTGCTTAAGACAATCTTGATGTATTTTGATACTTTGACAACGATTTTTCCAGAAGTTTAGAAGAAAACGATGTTTTTTTTTCCTTGGTCGTTACAGTACGATAGAAAAAAAAAGCTGTCAACTCCGTCAATGTTAATTTTTTTTCGATTTAGATTGGCTTTTCATAGCTGTTTAAGACAATCTTGATGTATTTTGATACTTTGACAACGATTTTTCCAGTAGTTTAGAGAAAACGATGTTTTTTTTTCTTTGGTCGTTACAGTATGAATGGAAAAAAATGCTGTTAACTTCGTCATTATTAATTTTTGTTCCATTTAGATTTGCTTTTCATAGCTGTTTTGGACAATCTTGATGTATTTTGATACTTTGACAACGATTTTTCCAGTAGTTTAGAGAAAATGATGTTTTTTTTTCTTTGGTCGTCACAGTATGAAAGACAAAAAAATTGCGTTAATATTAATTTTTTTTCGATTTAGATTGGCTTTTCATAGCTGTTTAAGACAATCTTGATGTATTTTGATACTTTGACAACGATTTTTCCAGTAGTTTAGAAGAAAACGATGTTTTTTTTTCTTTGGTCGTTACAGTACGATAGAAAAAAAAAGCTGTCAACTCCGTCAATGTTAATTTTTTTTCGATTTAGATTGGCTTTTCATAGCTGTTTAAGACAATCTTGATGTATTTTGATACTTTGACAACTATTTTTTCAGTAGTTTAGAGAAAACGATGTTTTTTTTTTCTTTGGTCGTTACAGTATGATTGGAAAAAAATGCTGTTTAATCCGTCATTATTAATTTTTGTTCCATTTAGATTTGCTTTTCATAGCTGTTTAAGACAATCTTGATGTATTTTGACACTTTGACAACGATTTTTTCAGTACTTTAGAAGACAACGATGTTTTTTTTCTTTGGTCGTTACAGTATGAAAGAAAAAAAATTGCGTTAATATTAATTTTTTTCGAATTAGATTTGCTGTTCATAGCTGCTTAAGACAATCTTGATGTATTTTGATACTTTGACAACGATTTTTCCAGAAGTTTAGAAGAAAACGATGTTTTTTTTTCTTTGGTCGTTACAGTATGAATGGAAAAAAATGCTGTTAACTTCGTCATTATTAATTTTTGTTCCATTTAGATTTGCTTTTCATAGCTGTTTAGGACAATCTTGATGTATTTTGATACTTTGACAACGATTTTTCCAGTAGTTTAGAGAAAATGATGTTTTTTTTTCTTTGGTCGTCACAGTATGAAAGACAAAAAAATTGCGTTAATATTAATTTTTTTTCGATTTAGATTGGCTTTTCATAGCTGTTTAAGACAATCTTGATGTATTTTGATACTTTGACAACGATTTTTCCAGTAGTTTAGAAGAAAACGATGTTTTTTTTTCTTTGGTCGTTACAGTACGAAAGAAAAAAAAATGCTGTTAACTCCGTCATTATTAATTTTTGTTCCATTTAGATTTGCTTTTCATAGCTGTTTAAGACAATCTTGATGTATTTTGATACTTTGACAACGATTTTTCCAGTAGTTTAGAGAAAACGATGTTTTTTTTTCTGTGGTCGTCGCAGTATGAAAGAAAAAAAAATGCTGTTAAGTCCGTCAATGTTAATTTTTCTTCGATTTAGATTTGCTTTTCATAGCTGTTTAAGACAATCTTGATGTATTTTGACACTTTGACAACGATTTTTCCAGTAGTTTAGAAGAAAACGATGTTTTTTTTTCTTTGGTCGTTATAGTACGATAGAAAAAAAAAGCTGTCAACTCCGTCAATGTTAATTTTTTTCGATTTAGATTGGCTTTTCATAGCTGTTTAAGACAATCTTGATGTATTTTGATACTTTGACAACGATTTTTCCAGTAGTTTAGAGAAAACGATGTTTTTTTTTTCTTTGGTCGTTACAGTATGATTGGAAAAAAATGCTGTTTACTCCGTCATTATTAATTTTTGTTCCATTTAGATTTGCTTTTCATAGCTGTTTAAGACAATCTTGATGTATTTTGATACTTTGACAACGATTTTTCCAGTAGTTTAGAGAAAACGATGTTTTTTTTTTCTTTGGTCGTCACAGTATGAAAGACAAAAAAATTGCGTTAATATTAATTTTTTTTCGATTTAGATTAGCTTTTCATAGCTGTTTAAGACAATCTTGATGTATTTTGATACTTTGACAACGATTTTTCCAGTAGTTTAGTAGAAAACGATGTTTTTTTTTTCTTTGGTCGTTACAGTACGAAAGAAAAAAAAATGCTGTTAAGTCCGTCAATGTTAATTTTTGTTCGATTTAGATTTGCTTTTCATAGCTGTTTAAGACAATCTTGATGTATTTTGACACTTTGACAACGATTTTTCCAGTAGTTTAGAAGAAAACGATGTTTTTTTTTTCTTTGGTCGTTACAGTACGAAAGAAAAAAAAATGCTGTTAAGTCCGTCAATGTTAATTTTTGTTCGATTTAGATTTGCTTTTCATAGCTGTTTAAGACAATCTTGATGTATTTTGACACTTTGACAACGATTTTTCCAGTAGTTTAGAAGAAAACAATGTTTTTTTTTCTTTGGTCGTTACAGTACGAAAGTTAAAAAATTTCGTTAATATTAATTTTTTTTAATAAGATTGGCTTTTCAATTTTTCCAGTAGTTTAGAAGAAAACGATGTTTTTTTTTTCTTTGGTCGTTACAGTACGATAGAAAAAAAAAATCTGTTATCTCCGTCAATTATAATTTGTTTTCGATTTAGATTTGCTGTTCATAGCTGTTTAAGATAATCTTGATGTATTTTGACACTTTGACAACGATTTTTCCAGTAGTTTAGAAGAAAACGATGTTTTTTTTTTCTTTGGTCGTTACAGTACAAAAGAAAAAAAAATGCTGTTTACTCCGTCAATGTTAATTTTTGTTCGATTTAGATTGGCTTTTCATAGCTGTTTAAAACAATCTTGATGTATTTTGACACTTTGACAACGATTTTTCCAGTAGTTTAGAAGAAATCGATGTTTTTTTTTTCTTTGGTCGTTACAGTACGAAAGATAAAAAAATTTCGTTAATATTAATTTTTTTTTAATAAGATTTTCTTTTCAATTTTTCCAGTAGTTTAGAAGAAAACGATGTTTTTTTTTTCTTTGGTCGTTACAGTACGAAAGAAAAAAAAATGCTGTTAAGTCCGTCAATGTTAATTTTTGTTCGATTTAGATTTGCTTTTCATAGCTGTTTAAGACAATCTTGATGTATTTTGACACTTTGACAACGATTTTTCCAGTAGTTTAGAGAAAACGATGTTTTTTTTCTTTGGTCGTTACAGTACGAAAGATAAAAAAATTTCGTTAATATTAATTTTTTATTAATAATATTGGCTTTTCAATTTTTCCAGTAGTTTAGAAGAAAACGATGTTTTTTTTTTCTTTGGTCGTTACAGTACGATAGAAAAAAAAAGCTGTTATCTCCGTCAATTATAATTTGTTTTCGATTTAGATTTGCTTTTCATAGCTGTTTAAGACAATCTTGATGTTTTTTGACACTATGACAACGATTTTTCCAGTAGTTTAGAAAAAAACGATGTTTTTTTTTCTTTGGTCGTTACAGTACGAAAGATAAAAAAATTTCGTTAATATTTATTTTTTTTTAATAAGATTGGCTTTTCCATTTTTCCAGTAGTTTAGAAGAACACGATGTTTTTTTTTCTTTGGTCGTTACAGTACGAAAGAAAAAAAAATGCTGTTAACTTCGTCAATGTTAATTTTTTTTCGATTTAGATTGGCTTTTCATAGCTGTTTTAGACAATCTTGATGTATTTTGACACTTTGACAACGATTTTTCCAGTAGTTTAGAAGAAAACGATGTTTTTTTTCTTTGGTCGTTACAGTACGAAAGTTAAAAAATTTCGTTAATATTAATTTTTTTTTAATAATATTGGCTTTTCAATTTTTCCAGTAGTTTAGAAGAAAACGATGTTTTTTTTTTCTTTGGTCGTTACAGTACGATAGAAAAAAAAAAGCTGTTATCTCCGTTAATTATAATTTGTTTTCGATATAGATTTGCTGTTCATAGCTGTTTAAGACAATCTTGATGTATTTTGACACTTTGACAACGATTTTTCCAGTAGTTTAGAAGAAAACGATGTTTTTTTTCTTTGGTCGTTACAGTACGAAAGATAAAAAAATTTCGTTAATATTAATTTTTTATTAATAATATTGGCTTTTCAATTTTTCCAGTAGTTTAGAAGAAAACGATGTTTTTTTTTCTTTGGTCGTTACAGTACGAAAGAAAAAAAAAGCTGTTATCTCCGTTAATTATAATTTGTTTTCGATATAGATTTGCTGTTCATAGCTGTTTAAGACAATCTTGATGTATTTTGACACTTTGACAACGATTTTTCCAGTAGTTTAGAAGAAAACGATGTTTTTTTTTTCTTTGGTCGTTACAGTACAAAAGAAAAAAAAATGCTGTTTACTCCGTCAATGTTAATTTTTGTTCGATTTAGATTTGCTTTTCATAGCTGTTTAAAACAATCTTGATGTATTTTGACACTTTGACAACGATTTTTCCAGTAGTTTAGAAGAAAACGATGTTTTTTTTCTTTGGTCGTTACAGTACGAAAGATAAAAAAATTTCGTTAATATTAATTTTTTATTAATAATATTGGCTTTTCAATTTTTCCAGTAGTTTAGAAGAAAACGATGTTTTTTTTTCTTTGGTCGTTACAGTACGAAAGAAAAAAAAAGCTGTTATCTCCGTTAATTATAATTTGTTTTCGATATAGATTTGCTTTTCATAGCTGTTTAAGACAATCTTGATGTATTTTGACACTTTGACAACGATTTTTCCAGTAGTTTAGAAGAAAACGATGTTTTTTTTTTCTTTGGTCGTTATAGTACGATAGAAAAAAAAAAGCTGTCAACTCCGTCAATGTTAATTTTTTTTCGATTTAGATTGGCTTTTCATAGCTGTTTAAGACAATCTTGATGTATTTTGATACTTTGACAACGATTTTTCCAGTAGTTTAGAGAAAACGATGTTTTTTTTTTCTTTGGTCGTTACAGTATGATTGGAAAAAAATGCTGTTTACTCCGTCATTATTAATTTTTGTTCCATTTAGATTTGCTTTTCATAGCTGTTTAGGACAATCTTGATGTATTTTGATACTTTGACAACGATTTTTCCAGTAGTTTAGAGAAAATGATGTTTTTTTTTCTTTGGTCGTCACAGTATGAAAGAAAAAAAATTGCGTTAATATTAATTTTTTTTCGAATTAGATTTGCTGTTCATAGCTGCTTAAGACAATCTTGATGTATTTTGATACTTTGACAACGATTTTTCCAGAAGTTTAGAAGAAAACGATGTTTTTTTTTCCTTGGTCGTTACAGTACGATAGAAAAAAAAAGCTGTCAACTCCGTCAATGTTAATTTTTTTTCGATTTAGATTGGCTTTTCATAGCTGTTTAAGACAATCTTGATGTATTTTGATACTTTGACAACGATTTTTCCAGTAGTTTAGAGAAAACGATGTTTTTTTTTCTTTGGTCGTTACAGTATGAATGGAAAAAAATGCTGTTAACTTCGTCATTATTAATTTTTGTTCCATTTAGATTTGCTTTTCATAGCTGTTTTGGACAATCTTGATGTATTTTGATACTTTGACAACGATTTTTCCAGTAGTTTAGAGAAAATGATGTTTTTTTTTCTTTGGTCGTCACAGTATGAAAGACAAAAAAATTGCGTTAATATTAATTTTTTTTCGATTTAGATTGGCTTTTCATAGCTGTTTAAGACAATCTTGATGTATTTTGATACTTTGACAACGATTTTTCCAGTAGTTTAGAAGAAAACGATGTTTTTTTTTCTTTGGTCGTTACAGTACGATAGAAAAAAAAAGCTGTCAACTCCGTCAATGTTAATTTTTTTTCGATTTAGATTGGCTTTTCATAGCTGTTTAAGACAATCTTGATGTATTTTGATACTTTGACAACTATTTTTTCAGTAGTTTAGAGAAAACGATGTTTTTTTTTTCTTTGGTCGTTACAGTATGATTGGAAAAAAATGCTGTTTAATCCGTCATTATTAATTTTTGTTCCATTTAGATTTGCTTTTCATAGCTGTTTAAGACAATCTTGATGTATTTTGACACTTTGACAACGATTTTTTCAGTACTTTAGAAGACAACGATGTTTTTTTTCTTTGGTCGTTACAGTATGAAAGAAAAAAAATTGCGTTAATATTAATTTTTTTCGAATTAGATTTGCTGTTCATAGCTGCTTAAGACAATCTTGATGTATTTTGATACTTTGACAACGATTTTTCCAGAAGTTTAGAAGAAAACGATGTTTTTTTTTCTTTGGTCGTTACAGTATGAATGGAAAAAAATGCTGTTAACTTCGTCATTATTAATTTTTGTTCCATTTAGATTTGCTTCTCATAGCTGTTTAGGACAATCTTGATGTATTTTGATACTTTGACAACGATTTTTCCAGTAGTTTAGAGAAAATGATGTTTTTTTTTCTTTGGTCGTCACAGTATGAAAGACAAAAAAATTGCGTTAATATTAATTTTTTTTCGATTTAGATTGGCTTTTCATAGCTGTTTAAGACAATCTTGATGTATTTTGATACTTTGACAACGATTTTTCCAGTAGTTTAGAAGAAAACGATGTTTTTTTTTCTTTGGTCGTTACAGTACGAAAGAAAAAAAAATGCTGTTAACTCCGTCATTATTAATTTTTGTTCCATTTAGATTTGCTTTTCATAGCTGTTTAAGACAATCTTGATGTATTTTGATACTTTGACAACGATTTTTCCAGTAGTTTAGAGAAAACGATGTTTTTTTTTCTGTGGTCGTCGCAGTATGAAAGAAAAAAAAATGCTGTTAAGTCCGTCAATGTTAATTTTTCTTCGATTTAGATTTGCTTTTCATAGCTGTTTAAGACAATCTTGATGTATTTTGACACTTTGACAACGATTTTTCCAGTAGTTTAGAAGAAAACGATGTTTTTTTTTCTTTGGTCGTTATAGTACGATAGAAAAAAAAAGCTGTCAACTCCGTCAATGTTAATTTTTTTCGATTTAGATTGGCTTTTCATAGCTGTTTAAGACAATCTTGATGTATTTTGATACTTTGACAACGATTTTTCCAGTAGTTTAGAGAAAACGATGTTTTTTTTTTCTTTGGTCGTTACAGTATGATTGGAAAAAAATGCTGTTTACTCCGTCATTATTAATTTTTGTTCCATTTAGATTTGCTTTTCATAGCTGTTTAAGACAATCTTGATGTATTTTGATACTTTGACAACGATTTTTCCAGTAGTTTAGAGAAAACGATGTTTTTTTTTTCTTTGGTCGTCACAGTATGAAAGACAAAAAAATTGCGTTAATATTAATTTTTTTTCGATTTAGATTAGCTTTTCATAGCTGTTTAAGACAATCTTGATGTATTTTGATACTTTGACAACGATTTTTCCAGTAGTTTAGTAGAAAACGATGTTTTTTTTTTCTTTGGTCGTTACAGTACGAAAGAAAAAAAAATGCTGTTAAGTCCGTCAATGTTAATTTTTGTTCGATTTAGATTTGCTTTTCATAGCTGTTTAAGACAATCTTGATGTATTTTGACACTTTGACAACGATTTTTCCAGTAGTTTAGAAGAAAACGATGTTTTTTTTTTCTTTGGTCGTTACAGTACGAAAGAAAAAAAAATGCTGTTAAGTCCGTCAATGTTAATTTTTGTTCGATTTAGATTTGCTTTTCATAGCTGTTTAAGACAATCTTGATGTATTTTGACACTTTGACAACGATTTTTCCAGTAGTTTAGAAGAAAACAATGTTTTTTTTTCTTTGGTCGTTACAGTACGAAAGTTAAAAAATTTCGTTAATATTAATTTTTTTTAATAAGATTGGCTTTTCAATTTTTCCAGTAGTTTAGAAGAAAACGATGTTTTTTTTTTCTTTGGTCGTTACAGTACGATAGAAAAAAAAAATCTGTTATCTCCGTCAATTATAATTTGTTTTCGATTTAGATTTGCTGTTCATAGCTGTTTAAGATAATCTTGATGTATTTTGACACTTTGACAACGATTTTTCCAGTAGTTTAGAAGAAAACGATGTTTTTTTTTTCTTTGGTCGTTACAGTACAAAAGAAAAAAAAATGCTGTTTACTCCGTCAATGTTAATTTTTGTTCGATTTAGATTGGCTTTTCATAGCTGTTTAAAACAATCTTGATGTATTTTGACACTTTGACAACGATTTTTCCAGTAGTTTAGAAGAAATCGATGTTTTTTTTTTCTTTGGTCGTTACAGTACGAAAGATAAAAAAATTTCGTTAATATTAATTTTTTTTTAATAAGATTTTCTTTTCAATTTTTCCAGTAGTTTAGAAGAAAACGATGTTTTTTTTTTCTTTGGTCGTTACAGTACGAAAGAAAAAAAAATGCTGTTAAGTCCGTCAATGTTAATTTTTGTTCGATTTAGATTTGCTTTTCATAGCTGTTTAAGACAATCTTGATGTATTTTGACACTTTGACAACGATTTTTCCAGTAGTTTAGAGAAAACGATGTTTTTTTTCTTTGGTCGTTACAGTACGAAAGATAAAAAAATTTCGTTAATATTAATTTTTTATTAATAATATTGGCTTTTCAATTTTTCCAGTAGTTTAGAAGAAAACGATGTTTTTTTTTTCTTTGGTCGTTACAGTACGATAGAAAAAAAAAGCTGTTATCTCCGTCAATTATAATTTGTTTTCGATTTAGATTTGCTTTTCATAGCTGTTTAAGACAATCTTGATGTTTTTTGACACTATGACAACGATTTTTCCAGTAGTTTAGAAAAAAACGATGTTTTTTTTTCTTTGGTCGTTACAGTACGAAAGATAAAAAAATTTCGTTAATATTTATTTTTTTTTAATAAGATTGGCTTTTCCATTTTTCCAGTAGTTTAGAAGAACACGATGTTTTTTTTTCTTTGGTCGTTACAGTACGAAAGAAAAAAAAATGCTGTTAACTTCGTCAATGTTAATTTTTTTTCGATTTAGATTGGCTTTTCATAGCTGTTTTAGACAATCTTGATGTATTTTGACACTTTGACAACGATTTTTCCAGTAGTTTAGAAGAAAACGATGTTTTTTTTCTTTGGTCGTTACAGTACGAAAGTTAAAAAATTTCGTTAATATTAATTTTTTTTTAATAATATTGGCTTTTCAATTTTTCCAGTAGTTTAGAAGAAAACGATGTTTTTTTTTTCTTTGGTCGTTACAGTACGATAGAAAAAAAAAAGCTGTTATCTCCGTTAATTATAATTTGTTTTCGATATAGATTTGCTGTTCATAGCTGTTTAAGACAATCTTGATGTATTTTGACACTTTGACAACGATTTTTCCAGTAGTTTAGAAGAAAACGATGTTTTTTTTCTTTGGTCGTTACAGTACGAAAGATAAAAAAATTTCGTTAATATTAATTTTTTATTAATAATATTGGCTTTTCAATTTTTCCAGTAGTTTAGAAGAAAACGATGTTTTTTTTTCTTTGGTCGTTACAGTACGAAAGAAAAAAAAAGCTGTTATCTCCGTTAATTATAATTTGTTTTCGATATAGATTTGCTGTTCATAGCTGTTTAAGACAATCTTGATGTATTTTGACACTTTGACAACGATTTTTCCAGTAGTTTAGAAGAAAACGATGTTTTTTTTTTCTTTGGTCGTTACAGTACAAAAGAAAAAAAAATGCTGTTTACTCCGTCAATGTTAATTTTTGTTCGATTTAGATTTGCTTTTCATAGCTGTTTAAAACAATCTTGATGTATTTTGACACTTTGACAACGATTTTTCCAGTAGTTTAGAAGAAATCGATGTTTTTTTTTTCTTTGGTCGTTACAGTACGAAAGATAAAAAAATTTCGTTAATATTAATTTTTTTTTAATAAGATTTTCTTTTCAATTTTTCCAGTAGTTTAGAAGAAAACGATGTTTTTTTTTTCTTTGGTCGTTACAGTACGAAAGAAAAAAAAATGCTGTTAAGTCCGTCAATGTTAATTTTTGTTCGATTTAGATTTGCTTTTCATAGCTGTTTAAGACAATCTTGATGTATTTTGACACTTTGACAACGATTTTTCCAGTAGTTTAGAGAAAACGATGTTTTTTTTCTTTGGTCGTTACAGTACGAAAGATAAAAAAATTTCGTTAATATTAATTTTTTATTAATAATATTGGCTTTTCAATTTTTCCAGTAGTTTAGAAGAAAACGATGTTTTTTTTTTCTTTGGTCGTTACAGTACGATAGAAAAAAAAAGCTGTTATCTCCGTCAATTATAATTTGTTTTCGATTTAGATTTGCTTTTCATAGCTGTTTAAGACAATCTTGATGTTTTTTGACACTATGACAACGATTTTTCCAGTAGTTTAGAAAAAAACGATGTTTTTTTTTCTTTGGTCGTTACAGTACGAAAGATAAAAAAATTTCGTTAATATTTATTTTTTTTTAATAAGATTGGCTTTTCCATTTTTCCAGTAGTTTAGAAGAAAACGATGTTTTTTTTTCTTTGGTCGTTACAGTACGAAAGAAAAAAAAATGCTGTTAACTTCGTCAATGTTAATTTTTTTTCGATTTAGATTGGCTTTTCATAGCTGTTTTAGACAATCTTGATGTATTTTGACACTTTGACAACGATTTTTCCAGTAGTTTAGAAGAAAACGATGTTTTTTTTCTTTGGTCGTTACAGTACGAAAGTTAAAAAATTTCGTTAATATTAATTTTTTTTTAATAATATTGGCTTTTCAATTTTTCCAGTAGTTTAGAAGAAAACGATGTTTTTTTTTTCTTTGGTCGTTACAGTACGATAGAAAAAAAAAAGCTGTTATCTCCGTTAATTATAATTTGTTTTCGATATAGATTTGCTGTTCATAGCTGTTTAAGACAATCTTGATGTATTTTGACACTTCGACAACGATTTTTCCAGTAGTTTAGAAGAAAACGATGTTTTTTTTCTTTGGTCGTTATAGTATGAAAGAAAAAAAAAATGCTGTTAAGTCCGTCAATGTTAATTTTTGTTCGATTTAGATTTGCTTTTCATTGCTGTTTAAGACAATCTTGATGCATTTTGACACTTTGACAACGATTTTTCCAGTAGTTTAGAAGAAAACGATGTTTTTTTTTTTGGTCGTTACAGTAAGAAAGTTAAAAAATTTCGTTAATATAAATTTTTTTTTAATAAGATTGGCTTTTCAATTTTTCCAGTAGTTTAGAAGAAAACGATGTTTTTTTTTTCTTTGGTCGTTACAGTACGATAGAAAAAAAAAATCTGTTATCTCCGTTAATTATAATTTGTTTTCGATTTAGATTTGCTGTTCATAGCTGTTTAAGACAATCTTGATGTATTTTGACACTTTGACAACGATTTTTCCAGTAGTTTAGAAGAAAACGATGTTTTTTTTCTTTGGTCGTTACAGTACGGAAGATAAAAAAATTTCGTTAATATTAATTTTTTTTAATAAGATTGGCTTTTTCATTTTTCCAGTAGTTTAGAAGAAAACGATGTTTTTTTTTCTTTGGTCGTTACAGTACGATAGAAAAAAAAAGCTGTTATCTCCGTCAATTATAATTTGTTTTCGATTTAGATTTGCTTTTCATAGCTGTTTAAGACAATCTTGATGTATTTGGACACTTTGACAACGATTTTTCCAGTACTTTAGAAGAAAACGATGTTTTTTTTCTTTGGTCGTTACAGTATGAAAGAAAAAAAAATTGCGTTAATATTAATTTTTTTTCGATTTAGATTTGCTGTTCTTAGCTGCTTAAGACAAACTTGATGTATTTTGATACTTTGACAACGATTTTTCCAGTAGTTTAGAAGAAAACGATGTTTTTTTTCTTTGGTCGTTACAGTACGAAAGATAAAAAAATTTAGTTAATATTAATTTTTTTTTAATAAGATTGGCTTTTCAATTTTTCCAGTAGTTTAGAAGAAAACGATGTTTTTTTTTCTTTGGTCGTTACAGTACGAAAGATAAAAAAATTTCGTTAATATTGATTTTTTTTAATAAGATTGGCTTTTCCATTTTTCCAGTAGTTTAGAAGAAAACGATGTTTTTTTTTCTTTGGTCGTCACAGTACGAAAGAAAAAAAAATGCTGTTAACTTCGTCAATGTTAATTTTTTTTCGATTTAGATTGGCTTTTCATAGCTGTTTAAGACAATCTTGATGTATTTTGATACTTTGACAACGATTTTTCCAGTAGTTTAGAAGAAAACGATGTTTTTTTTTTCTTTGGTCGTTACAGTACGAAAGAAAAAAAAATGCTGTTAAGTCCGTCATTATTAATTTTTGTTCCATTTAGATTTGCTTTTCATAGCTGTTTAAGACAATCTTGATGTATTTTGACACTTTGACAACGATTTTTTCAGTACTTTAGAAGACAACGATGTTTTTTTTCTTTGGTCGTTACAGTATGAAAGAAAAAAAATTGCGTTAATATTAATTTTTTTTCGAATTAGATTTGCTGTTCATAGCTGCTTAAGACAATCTTGATGTATTTTGATACTTTGACAACGATTTTTCCAGAAGTTTAGAAGAAAACGATGTTTTTTTTTCTTTGGTCGTTACAGTATGAATGGAAAAAAATGCTGTTAACTTCGTCATTATTAATTTTTGTTCCATTTAGATTTGCTTCTCATAGCTGTTTAGGACAATCTTGATGTATTTTGATACTTTGACAACGATTTTTCCAGTAGTTTAGAGAAAATGATGTTTTTTTTTCTTTGGTCGTCACAGTATGAAAGACAAAAAAATTGCGTTAATATTAATTTTTTTTCGATTTAGATTGGCTTTTCATAGCTGTTTAAGACAATCTTGATGTATTTTGATACTTTGACAACGATTTTTCCAGTAGTTTAGAAGAAAACGATGTTTTTTTTTCTTTGGTCGTTACAGTACGAAAGAAAAAAAAATGCTGTTAACTCCGTCATTATTAATTTTTGTTCCATTTAGATTTGCTTTTCATAGCTGTTTAAGACAATCTTGATGTATTTTGATACTTTGACAACGATTTTTCCAGTAGTTTAGAGAAAACGATGTTTTTTTTTCTGTGGTCGTCGCAGTATGAAAGAAAAAAAAATGCTGTTAAGTCCGTCAATGTTAATTTTTCTTCGATTTAGATTTGCTTTTCATAGCTGTTTAAGACAATCTTGATGTATTTTGACACTTTGACAACGATTTTTCCAGTAGTTTAGAAGAAAACGATGTTTTTTTTTCTTTGGTCGTTATAGTACGATAGAAAAAAAAAGCTGTCAACTCCGTCAATGTTAATTTTTTTCGATTTAGATTGGCTTTTCATAGCTGTTTAAGACAATCTTGATGTATTTTGATACTTTGACAACGATTTTTCCAGTAGTTTAGAGAAAACGATGTTTTTTTTTTCTTTGGTCGTTACAGTATGATTGGAAAAAAATGCTGTTTACTCCGTCATTATTAATTTTTGTTCCATTTAGATTTGCTTTTCATAGCTGTTTAAGACAATCTTGATGTATTTTGATACTTTGACAACGATTTTTCCAGTAGTTTAGAGAAAACGATGTTTTTTTTTTCTTTGGTCGTCACAGTATGAAAGACAAAAAAATTGCGTTAATATTAATTTTTTTTCGATTTAGATTAGCTTTTCATAGCTGTTTAAGACAATCTTGATGTATCTTGATACTTTGACAACGATTTTTCCAGTAGTTTAGAAGAAAACGATGTTTTTTTTTTCTTTGGTCGTTACAGTACGAAAGAAAAAAAAATGCTGTTAAGTCCGTCAATGTTAATTTTTGTTCGATTTAGATTTGCTTTTCATAGCTGTTTAAGACAATCTTGATGTATTTTGACACTTTGACAACGATTTTTCCAGTAGTTTAGAAGAAAACGATGTTTTTTTTTTCTTTGGTCGTTACAGTACGAAAGAAAAAAAAATGCTGTTAAGTCCGTCAATGTTAATTTTTGTTCGATTTAGATTTGCTTTTCATAGCTGTTTAAGACAATCTTGATGTATTTTGACACTTTGACAACGATTTTTCCAGTAGTTTAGAAGAAAACAATGTTTTTTTTTCTTTGGTCGTTACAGTACGAAAGTTAAAAAATTTCGTTAATATTAATTTTTTTTTAATAAGATTGGCTTTTCAATTTTTCCAGTAGTTTAGAAGAAAACGATGTTTTTTTTTTCTTTGGTCGTTACAGTACGATAGAAAAAAAAAATCTGTTATCTCCGTCAATTATAATTTGTTTTCGATTTAGATTTGCTGTTCATAGCTGTTTAAGATAATCTTGATGTATTTTGACACTTTGACAACGATTTTTCCAGTAGTTTAGAAGAAAACGATGTTTTTTTTTTCTTTGGTCGTTACAGTACAAAAGAAAAAAAAATGCTGTTTACTCCGTCAATGTTAATTTTTGTTCGATTTAGATTTGCTTTTCATAGCTGTTTAAAACAATCTTGATGTATTTTGACACTTTGACAACGATTTTTCCAGTAGTTTAGAAGAAATCGATGTTTTTTTTTTCTTTGGTCGTTACAGTACGAAAGATAAAAAAATTTCGTTAATATTAATTTTTTTTTAATAAGATTTTCTTTTCAATTTTTCCAGTAGTTTAGAAGAAAACGATGTTTTTTTTTTCTTTGGTCGTTACAGTACGATAGAAAAAAAAAGCTGTTATCTCCGTCAATTATAATTTGTTTTCGATTTAGATTTGCTTTTCATAGCTGTTTAAGACAATCTTGATGTTTTTTGACACTATGACAACGATTTTTCCAGTAGTTTAGAAAAAAACGATGTTTTTTTTTCTTTGGTCGTTACAGTACGAAAGATAAAAAAATTTCGTTAATATTTATTTTTTTTTAATAAGATTGGCTTTTCCATTTTTCCAGTAGTTTAGAAGAAAACGATGTTTTTTTTTCTTTGGTCGTTACAGTACGAAAGAAAAAAAAATGCTGTTAACTTCGTCAATGTTAATTTTTTTTCGATTTAGATTTGCTTTTCATAGCTGTTTTAGACAATCTTGATGTATTTTGACACTTTGACAACGATTTTTCCAGTAGTTTAGAAGAAAACGATGTTTTTTTTCTTTGGTCGTTACAGTACGAAAGTTAAAAAATTTCGTTAATATTAATTTTTTTTTAATAATATTGGCTTTTCAATTTTTCCAGTAGTTTAGAAGAAAACGATGTTTTTTTTTTCTTTGGTCGTTACAGTACGATAGAAAAAAAAAGCTGTTATCTCCGTTAATTATAATTTGTTTTCGATATAGATTTGCTGTTCATAGCTGTTTAAGACAATCTTGATGTATTTGGACACTTTGACAACGATTTTTCCAGTAGTTTAGAAGAAAACGATGTTTTTTTTCTTTGGTCGTTACAGTACGAAAGATAAAAAAATTTCGTTAATATTAATTTTTTTTTAATAAGATTGGCTTTTTCATTTTTTCAGTAGTTTAGAAGAAAACGATGTTTTTTTTTCTTTGGTCGTTACAGTACGATAGAAAAAAAAAGCTGTTATCTCCGTCAATTATAATTTGTTTTCGATTTAGATTTGCTTTTCATAGCTGTTTAAGACAATCTTGATGTATTTTGACACTTTGACAACGATTTTTCCAGTAGTTTAGAAGAAAACGATGTTTTTTTTCTTTGGTCGTTACAGTACGAAAGATAAAAAAATTTCGTTAATATTAATTTTTTATTAATAATATTGGCTTTTCAATTTTTCCAGTAGTTTAGAAGAAAACGATGTTTTTTTTTCTTTGGTCGTTACAGTACGAAAGAAAAAAAAAATGCTGTTAAGTCCGTCAATGTTAATTTTTGTTCGATTTAGATTTGCTTTTCATTGCTGTTTAAGACAATCTTGATGCATTTTGACACTTTGACAACGATTTTTCCAGTAGTTTAGAAGAAAACGATGTTTTTTTTATTGGTCGTTACAGTACGAAAGTTAAAAAATTTCGTTAATATAAATTTTTTTTTAATAAGATTGGCTTTTCAATTTTTCCAGTAGTTTAGAAGAAAACGATGTTTTTTTTTTCTTTGGTCGTTACAGTACGATAGAAAAAAAAAATCTGTTATCTCCGTTAATTATAATTTGTTTTCGATTTAGATTTGCTGTTCATAGCTGTTTAAGACAATCTTGATGTATTTTGACACTTTGACAACGATTTTTCCAGTAGTTTAGAAGAAAACGATGTTTTTTTTCTTTGGTCGTTACAGTACGGAAGATAAAAAAATTTCGTTAATATTAATTTTTTTTAATAAGATTGGCTTTTTCATTTTTCCAGTAGTTTAGAAGAAAACGATGTTTTTTTTTTCTTTGGTCGTTACAGTACGATAGAAAAAAAAAGCTGTTATCTCCGTCAATTATAATTTGTTTTCGATTTAGATTTGCTTTTCATAGCTGTTTAAGACAATCTTGATGTATTTGGACACTTTGACAACGATTTTTCCAGTACTTTAGAAGAAAACGATGTTTTTTTTCTTTGGTCGTTACAGTATGAAAGAAAAAAAAATTGCGTTAATATTAATTTTTTTTCGATTTAGATTTGCTGTTCTTAGCTGCTTAAGACAAACTTGATGTATTTTGATACTTTGACAACGATTTTTCCAGTAGTTTAGAAGAAAACGATGTTTTTTTTCTTTGGTCGTTACAGTACGAAAGATAAAAAAATTTCGTTAATATTAATTTTTTTTAAATAAGATTGGCTTTTCCATTTTTCCAGTAGTTTAGAAGAAAACGATGTTTTTTTTTCTTTGGTCGTTACAGTACGAAAGAAAAAAAAATGCTGTAAACTTCGTCAATGTTAATTTTTTTTCGATTTAGATTTACTTTTCATAGCTGTTTTAGACAATCTTGATGTATTTTGACACTTTGACAACGATTTTTCCAGTAGTTTAGAAGAAAACGATGTTTTTTTTCTTTGGTCGTTATAGTACGAAAGTTAAAAAATTTCGTTAATATTAATTTTTTTTAAATAAGATTGGCTTTTCCATTTTTCCAGTAGTTAAGAAGAAAACGATGTTTTTTTTTCTTTGGTCGTTACAGTACGATAGAAAAAAAAAGCTGTTATCTCCGTCAATTATAATTTGTTTTCGATTTAGATTTGCTTTTTATAGCTGTTTAAGACAATCTTGATGTATTTTGACAACGATTTTTCCAGTAGCTTAGAAGAAAACGATGTTTTTTTTCTTTGGTCCTTACAGTACGAAAGATAAAAAAATTTCGTTAATATTAATTTTTTTTAATAAGATTGGCTTTTCAATTTTTCCAGTAGTTTAGAAGAAAACGATGTTTTTTTTTCTTTGGTCGTTACAGTACGAAAGAAAAAAAATGCTGTTATCTCCGTCAATATTAATTTTTTTTCTATTTAGATTTGCTGTTCATAGCTGCTTAAGGCAATCTAGATGTATTTTGATACTTTGACAACGATTTTTCCAGTAGCTTAGAAGAAAACGATGTTTTTTTTCTTTGGTCGTTACAGTACGAAAGAAAAAAAAATGCTGTTATCTCCGTCAATATTAATTTTTTTTCGATTTAGATTTGATTTTCATAGCTGTTTAAGACAATCTTGATGTATTTTGATACTTTGACAACGATTTTTCCAGTAGTTTAGAAGAAAATGATGTTTTTTTTCTTTGGTCGTTACAGTACGAAAGATGAAAAATTTCGTTAATATTAATTTTTTTTTAATAAGATTGGCTTTTTCATTTTTCCAGTAGTTTAGAAGAAAACGATGTTTTTTTTCTTTGGTCGTTACAGTACGATAGAAAAAAAAAGCTGTTATCTCCGTCAATTATAATTTGTTTTCGATTTAGATTTGCTTTTCATAGCTGTTTAAGACAATCTTGATGTATTTGGACACTTTGACAACGATTTTTCCAGTACTTTAGAAGAAAACGATGTTTTTTTTCTTTGGTTGTTACAGTATGAAAGAAAAAAAAATTGCGTTAATATTAATTTTTTTTCGATTTAGATTTGCTGTTCTTAGCTGCTTAATACAAACTTGATGTATTTTGATACTTTGACAACGATTTTTCCAGTAGTTTAGAAGAAAACGATGTTTTTTTTTTTGGTCGTTACAGTACGAAAGATAAAAAAATTTCGTTAATATTAATTTTTTTTAAATAAGATTGGCTTTTCCATTTTTCCAGTAGTTTAGAAGAAAACGATGTTTTTTTTTCTTTGGTCGTCACAGTACGAAAGAAAAAAAAATGCTGTTAACTTCGTCAATGTTGATTTTTTTTCGATTTATATTTACTTTTCATAGCTGTTTTAGACAATCTTGATGTATTTTGACACTTTGACAACGATTTTTCCAGTAGTTTAGAAGAAAACGATGTTTTTTTTCTTTGGTCGTTACAGTACGAAAGTTAAAAAATTTCGTTAATATTAATTTTTTTTTAATAAGATTGGCTTTTCCATTTTTCCAGTAGTTAAGAAGAAAACGATGTTTTTTTTTCTTTGGTCGTTACAGTACGATAGAAAAAAAAAGCTGTTATCTCCGTCAATTATAATTTGTTTTCGATTAAGATTTGCTTTTTATAGCTGTTTAAGACAATCTTGATGTATTTTGACACTTTGACAACGATTTTTCCAGTAGCTTAGAAGAAAACGATGTTTTTTTTTCTTTGGTCCTTACAGTACGAAAGATAAAAAAATTTCGTTAATATTAACTTTTTTTTAATAAGATTGGCTTTTCAATTTTTCCAGTAGTTTAGAAGAAAACGATGTTTTTTTTTCTTTGGTCGTTACAGTACGAAAGAAAAAAAAATGCTGTTATCTCCGTCAATATTAATTTTTTTTCGATTTAGATTTGCTGTTTATAGCTGCTTAAGGCAATCTTGATGTATTTTGATACTTTGACAACGATTTTTCCAGTAGCTTAGAAGAAAACGATGTTTTTTTTCTTTGGTCGTTACAGTACGAAAGAAAAAAAAATGCTGTTATCTCCATCAATATTAATTTTTTTTCGATTTAGATTTGATTTTCATAGCTGTTTAAGACAATCTTGATGTATTTTGATACTTTGACAACGATTTTTCCAGTAGTTTAGAAGAAAACGATGTTTTTTTTCTTTGGTCGTTACAGTACGAAAGATGAAAAATTTCGTTAATATTAATTTTTTTTTAATAAGATTGGCTTTTTCATTTTTCCAGTAGTTTAGAAGAAAACGATGTTTTTTTTTCTTTGGTCGTTACAGTACGATAGAAAAAAAAAGCTGTTATCTCCGTCAATTATAATTTGTTTTCGATTTAGATTTGCTTTTCATAGCTGTTTAAGACAATCTTGATGAATTTGGACACTTTGACAACGATTTTTCCAGTACTTTAGAAGAAAACGATGTTTTTTTCTTTGGTCGTTACAGTATGAAAGAAAAAAAAATTGCGTTAATATTAATTTTTTTTCGATTTAGATTTGCTGTTCTTAGCTGCTTAAGACAAACTTGATGTTTTTTGATACTTTGACAACGATTTTTCCAGTAGTTTAGAAGAAAACGATGTTTTTTTTTCTTTGGTCGTCACAGTACGAAAGAAAAAAAAATGCTGTTAACTTCGTCAATGTTAATTTTTTTTCGATTTAGATTTACTTTTCATAGCTGTTTTAGACAATCTTGATGTATTTTGACACTTTGACATCGATTTTTCCAGTAGTTTAGAAGAAAACGATGTTTTTTTTCTTTGATCGTTACAGTACGAAAGTTAAAAAATTTCGTTAATATTAATTTTTTTTTAATAAGATTGGCTTTTCCATTTTTCCAGTAGTTAAGAAGAAAACGATGTTTTTTTTTCTTTGGTCGTTACAGTACGAAAGAAAAAAAAATGCTGTTATCTCCGTCAATATTAATTTTTTTTCGATTTAGATTTGCTGTTTATAGCTGCTTAAGGCAATCTTGATGTATTTTGATACTTTGACAACGATTTTTCCAGTAGCTTAGAAGAAAACGATGTTTTTTTTCTTTGGTCGTTACAGTACGAAAGAAAAAAAAATGCTGTTATCTCCGTCAATATTAATTTTTTTTCGATTTAGATTTGATTATCATAGCTGTTTAAGACAATCTTGATGTATTTTGATACTTTGACAACGATTTTTCCAGTAGTTTAGAAGAAAACGATGTTTTTTTTCTTTGGTCGTTACAGTACGAAAGATGAAAAATTTCGTTAATATTAATTTTTTTTTAATAAGATTGGCTTTTTCATTTTTCCAGTAGTTTAGAAGAAAACGATTTTTTTTTCTTTGGTCGTTACAGTACGATAGAAAAAAAAAAGCTGTTATCTCCGTCAATTATAATTTGTTTTCGATTTAGATTTGCTTTTCATAGCTGTTTAAGACAATCTTGATGTATTTGGACACTTTGACAACGATTTTTCCAGTACTTTAGAAGAAAACGATGTTTTTTTTCTTTGGTCGTTACAGTACGAAAGTTAAAAAAATTTCGTTAATATTGATTTTTTTTAATAAGATTGGCTTTTCCATTTTTCCAGTAGTTAAGAAGAAAACGATGTTTTTTTTTCTTTGGTCGTTACAGTACGAAAGAAAAAAAAATGCTGTTATCTCCGTCAATATTAATTTTTTTTCGATTTAGATTTGCTGTTTATAGCTGCTTAAGGCAATCTTGATGTATTTGGACACTTTGACAACGATTTTTCCAGTAGTTTAGAAGAAAACGATGTTTTTTTTCTTTGGTCGTTACAGTACGAAAGATAAAAAAATTTAGTTAATATTAATTTTTTTTTAATAAGATTGGCTTTTCCATTTTTCCAGTAGTTAAGAAGAAAACGATGTTTTTTTTTCTTTGGTCGTTACAGTACGAAAGAAAAAAAAATGCTGTTATCTCCGTCAATATTAATTTTTTTTCGATTTAGATTTGCTGTTTATAGCTGCTTAAGGCAATCTTGATGTATTTTGATACTTTGACAACGATTTTTCCAGTAGCTTAGAAGAAAACGATGTTTTTTTTCTTTGGTCGTTACAGTACGAAAGAAAAAAAAATGCTGTTATCTCCGTCAATATTAATTTTTTTTCGATTTAGATTTGATTATCATAGCTGTTTAAGACAATCTTGATGTATTTTGATACTTTGACAACGATTTTTCCAGTAGTTTAGAAGAAAACGATGTTTTTTTTCTTTGGTCGTTACAGTACGAAAGATGAAAAATTTCGTTAATATTAATTTTTTTTTAATAAGATTGGCTTTTTCATTTTTCCAGTAGTTTAGAAGAAAACGATTTTTTTTTCTTTGGTCGTTACAGTACGATAGAAAAAAAAAAGCTGTTATCTCCGTCAATTATAATTTGTTTTCGATTTAGATTTGCTTTTCATAGCTGTTTAAGACAATCTTGATGTATTTGGACACTTTGACAACGATTTTTCCAGTACTTTAGAAGAAAACGATGTTTTTTTCTTTGGTCGTTACAGTATGAAAGAAAAAAAAATTGCGTTAATATTAATTTTTTTTCGATTTAGATTTGCTGTTCTTAGCTGCTTAAGACAAACTTGATGTATTTTGATACTTTGACAACGATTTTTCCAGTAGTTTAGAAGAAAACGATGTTTTTCTTTCTTTGGTCGTCACAGTACGAAAGAAAAAAAAATGCTGTTAACTTCGTCAATGTTAATTTTTTTTCGATTTAGATTTACTTTTCATAGCTGTTTTAGACAATCTTGATGTATTTTGACACTTTGACAACGATTTTTCCAGTAGTTTAGAAGAAAACGATGTTTTTTTTCTTTGATCGTTACAGTACGAAAGTTAAAAAATTTCGTTAATATTAATTTTTTTTTAATAAGATTGGCTTTTCCATTTTTCCAGTAGTTAAGAAGAAAACGATGTTTTTTTTTCTTTGGTCGTTACAGTACGAAAGAAAAAAAAATGCTGTTATCTCCGTCAATATTAATTTTTTTTCGATTTAGATTTGCTGTTTATAGCTGCTTAAGGCAATCTTGATGTATTTTGATACTTTGACAACGATTTTTCCAGTAGCTTAGAAGAAAACGATGTTTTTTTTCTTTGGTCGTTACAGTACGAAAGAAAAAAAAATGCTGTTATCTCCGTCAATATTAATTTTTTTTCGATTTAGATTTGATTATCATAGCTGTTTAAGACAATCTTGATGTATTTTGATACTTTGACAACGATTTTTCCAGTAGTTTAGAAGAAAACGATGTTTTTTTTCTTTGGTCGTTACAGTACGAAAGATGAAAAATTTCGTTAATATTAATTTTTTTTTAATAAGATTGGCTTTTTCATTTTTCCAGTAGTTTAGAAGAAAACGATTTTTTTTTCTTTGGTCGTTACAGTACGATAGAAAAAAAAAAGCTGTTATCTCCGTCAATTATAATTTGTTTTCGATTTAGATTTGCTTTTCATAGCTGTTTAAGACAATCTTGATGTATTTTGATACTTTGACAACGATTTTTCCAGTAGTTTAGAAGAAAACGATGTTTTTTTTCTTTGGTCGTTACAGTACGAAAGATGAAAAATTTCGTTAATATTAATTTTTTTTTAATAAGATTGGCTTTTTCATTTTTCCAGTAGTTTAGAAGAAAACGATTTTTTTTTCTTTGGTCGTTACAGTACGATAGAAAAAAAAAAGCTGTTATCTCCGTCAATTATAATTTGTTTTCGATTTAGATTTGCTTTTCATAGCTGTTTAAGACAATCTTGATGTATTTGGACACTTTGACAACGATTTTTCCAGTACTTTAGAAGAAAACGATGTTTTTTTCTTTGGTCGTTACAGTATGAAAGAAAAAAAAATTGCGTTAATATTAATTTTTTTTCGATTTAGATTTGCTGTTCTTAGCTGCTTAAGACAAACTTGATGTATTTTGATACTTTGACAACGATTTTTCCAGTAGTTTAGAAGAAAACGATGTTTTTCTTTCTTTGGTCGTCACAGTACGAAAGAAAAAAAAATGCTGTTAACTTCGTCAATGTTAATTTTTTTTCGATTTAGATTTACTTTTCATAGCTGTTTTAGACAATCTTGATGTATTTTGACACTTTGACAACGATTTTTCCAGTAGTTTAGAAGAAAACGATGTTTTTTTTCTTTGATCGTTACAGTACGAAAGTTAAAAAATTTCGTTAATATTAATTTTTTTTTAATAAGATTGGCTTTTCCATTTTTCCAGTAGTTAAGAAGAAAACGATGTTTTTTTTTCTTTGGTCGTTACAGTACGAAAGAAAAAAAAATGCTGTTATCTCCGTCAATATTAATTTTTTTTCGATTTAGATTTGCTGTTTATAGCTGCTTAAGGCAATCTTGATGTATTTTGATACTTTGACAACGATTTTTCCAGTAGCTTAGAAGAAAACGATGTTTTTTTTCTTTGGTCGTTACAGTACGAAAGAAAAAAAAATGCTGTTATCTCCGTCAATATTAATTTTTTTTCGATTTAGATTTGATTATCATAGCTGTTTAAGACAATCTTGATGTATTTTGATACTTTGACAACGATTTTTCCAGTAGTTTAGAAGAAAACGATGTTTTTTTTCTTTGGTCGTTACAGTACGAAAGATGAAAAATTTCGTTAATATTAATTTTTTTTTAATAAGATTGGCTTTTTCATTTTTCCAGTAGTTTAGAAGAAAACGATTTTTTTTTCTTTGGTCGTTACAGTACGATAGAAAAAAAAAAGCTGTTATCTCCGTCAATTATAATTTGTTTTCGATTTAGATTTGCTTTTCATAGCTGTTTAAGACAATCTTGATGTATTTGGACACTTTGACAACGATTTTTCCAGTAGTTTAGAAGAAAACGATGTTTTTTTTCTTTGGTCGTTACAGTACGAAAGTTAAAAAAATTTCGTTAATATTGATTTTTTTTAATAAGATTGGCTTTTCCATTTTTCCAGTAGTTTAGAAGAAAACGATGTTTTTTTTTCTTTGGTCGTTACAGTACGAAAGAAAAAAAAATGCTGTTAACTTCGTCAATGTTAATTTTTTTTCGATTTAGATTTACTTTTCATAGCTGTTTTAGACAATCTTGATGTATTTTGACACTTTGACAACGATTTTTCCAGTAGTTTAGAAGAAAACGATGTTTTTTTTCTTTGGTCGTTACAGTACGAAAGTTAAAAAATTTCGTTAATATTAATTTTTTTTTAATAAGATTGGCTTTTCCATTTTTCCAGTAGTTAAGAAGAAAACGATGTTTTTTTTTCTTTGGTCGTTACAGTACGATAGAAAAAAAAAGCTGTTATCTTCGTCAATTATAATTTGTTTTCGATTTAGATTTGCTTTTTATAGCTGTTTAAGACAATCTTGATGTATTTTGACACTTTGACAACGATTTTGCCAGTAGCTTAGAAGAAAACGATGTTTTTTTTCTTTGGTCCTTACAGTACGAAAGATAAAAAAATTTCGTTAATATTAACTTTTTTTTAATAAGATTGGCTTTTCAATTTTTCCAGTAGTTTAGAAGAAAACGATGTTTTTTTTTCTTTGGTCGTTACAGTACGAAAGAAAAAAAATGCTGTTATCTCCGTCAATATTAATTTTTTTTCTATTTAGATTTGCTGTTCATAGCTGCTTAAGGCAATCTTGATGTATTTTGATACTTTGACAACGATTTTTCCAGTAGCTTAGAAGAAAACGATGTTTTTTTTCTTTGGTCGTTACAGTACGAAAGAAAAAAAAATGCTGTTATCTCCGTCAATATTAATTTTTTTTCGATTTAGATTTGATTTTCATAGCTGTTTAAGACAATCTTGATATATTTTGATACTTTGACAACGATTTTTCCAGTAGTTTAGAAGAAAACGATGTTTTTTTTCTTTGGTCGTTACAGTACGAAAGATGAAAAATTTCGTAAATATTAATTTTTTTTTAATAAGATTGGCTTTTTCATTTTTCCAGTAGTTTAGAAGAAAACGATGTTTTTTTTCTTTGGTCGTTACAGTACGATAGAAAAAAAAAGCTGTTATCTCCGTCAATTATAATTTGTTTTCGATTTAGATTTGCTTTTCATAGCTGTTTAAGACAATCTTGATGTATTTGGACACTTTGACAACGATTTTTCCAGTACTTTAGAAGAAAACGATGTTTTTTTTCTTTGGTCGTTACAGTATGAAAGAAAAAAAAATTGCGTTAATATTAATTTTTTTTCGATTTAGATTTGCTGTTCTTAGCTGCTTAATACAAACTTGATGTATTTTGATACTTTGACAACGATTTTTCCAGTAGTTTAGAGAAAACGATGTTTTTTTTCTTTGGTCGTTACAGTACGAAAGATAAAAAAATTTAGTTAATATTAATTTTTTTTTAATAAGATTGGCTTTTTAATTTTTCCAGTAGTTTAGAAGAAAACGATGTTTTTTTTTCTTTGGTCGTTACAGTACGAAAGATAAAAAAATTTCGTTAATATTGATTTTTTTTAATAAGATTGGCTTTTCCATTTTTCCAGTAATTAAGAAGAAAACGATGTTTTTTTTTCTTTGGTCGTTACAGTACGATAGAAAAAAAAAGCTGTTATCTCCGTCAATTATAATTTGTTTTCGATTTCGATTTTCTTTTTATAGCTGTTTAAGACAATCTTGATGTATTTTGACACTTTGACAACGATTTTTCCAGTAGCTTAGAAGAAAACGATATTTTTTTTCTTTGGTCCTTACAGTACGAAAGATAAAAAAATTTCGTTAATATTAACTTTTTTTTAATAAGATTGGCTTTTCAATTTTTCCAGTAGTTTAGAAGAAAACGATGTTTTTTTTTCTTTGGTCGTTACAGTACGAAAGAAAAAAAAATGCTGTTATCTCCGTCAATATTAATTTTTTTCGATTTAGATTTGCTGTTCATAGCTGCTTAAGGCAATCTTGATGTATTTTGATACTTTGACAACGATTTTTCCAGTAGCTTAGAAGAAAACGATGTTTTTTTTCTTTCGTCGTTACAGTACGAAAGAAAAAAAAATGCTGTTATCTCCGTCAATATTAATTTTTTTTCGATTTAGATTTGATTTTCATAGCTGTTTAAGACAATCTTGATGTATTTTGATACTCTGACAACGTATTTTCCAGTAGTTTAGAAGAAAACGATGTTTTTTTTCTTTGGTCGTTACAGTATGAAAGATGAAAAATTTCGTTAATATTAATTTTTTTTTAATAAGATTGGCTTTTCCATTTTTCCAGTAGTTTAGAAGAAAACGATGTTTTTTTTTCTTTGGTCGTTACAGTACGAAAGAAAAAAAAATGCTGTTATCTCCGTCAATATTAATTTTTTTTCGATTTAGATTTGCTGTTCATAGCTGCTTAAGGCAATCTTGATGTATTTTGATACTTTGACAACGATTTTTCCAGTAGCTTAGAAGAAAACGATATTTTTTTTCTTTGGTCCTTACAGTACGAAAGATAAAAAAATTTCGTTAATATTAACTTTTTTTTAATAAGATTGGCTTTTCCATTTTTCCAGTAGTTTAGAAGAAAACGATGTTTTTTTTTCTTTGGTCGTTACAGTACGAAAGAAAAAAAAATGCTGTTAACTTCGTCAATGTTAATTTTTTTTCGATTTAGATTTGCTTTTCATAGCTGTTTAAGACAATCTTGATGTATTTGGACACTTTGACAACGATTTTTCCAGTACTTTAGAAGAAAACGATGTTTTTTTTCTTTGGTCGTTACAGTACGAAAGTTAAAAAAATTTCGTTAATATTGATTTTTTTTAATAAGATTGGCTTTTCCATTTTTCCAGTAGTTTAGAAGAAAACGATGTTTTTTTTTCTTTGGTCGTTACAGTACGAAAGAAAAAAAAATGCTGTTAACTTCGTCAATGTTAATTTTTTTTCGATTTAGATTTACTTTTCATAGCTGTTTTAGACAATCTTGATGTATTTTGACACTTTGACAACGATTTTTCCAGTAGTTTAGAAGAAAACGATGTTTTTTTTTCTTTGGTCGTCACAGTACGAAAGAAAAAAAAATGCTGTTAACTTCGTCAATGTTAATTTTTTTTCGATTTAGATTTACTTTTCATAGCTGTTTAGACAATCTTGATGTATTTTGACACTTTGACAACGATTTTTCCAGTAGCTTAGAAGAAAACGATGTTTTTTTTCTTAAGTCGTTACAGTACGAAAGTTAAAAAATTTCGTTAATATTAATTTTTTTTTAATAAGATTGGCTTTTCCATTTTTCCAGTAGTTAAGAAGAAAACGATGTTTTTTTTTCTTTGGTCGTTACAGTACGAAAGAAAAAAAAATGCTGTTATCTCCGTCAATATTAATTTTTTTTCGATTTAGATTTGCTGTTTATAGCTGCTTAAGGCAATCTTGATGTATTTTGATACTTTGACAACGATTTTTCCAGTAGCTTAGAAGAAAACGATGTTTTTTTTCTTTGGTCGTTACAGTACGAAAGAAAAAAAAATGCTGTTATCTCCGTCAATATTAATTTTTTTTCGATTTAGATTTGATTATCATAGCTGTTTAAGACAATCTTGATGTATTTTGATACTTTGACAACGATTTTTCCAGTAGTTTAGAAGAAAACGATGTTTTTTTTCTTTGGTCGTTACAGTACGAAAGATGAAAAATTTCGTTAATATTAATTTTTTTTTAATAAGATTGGCTTTTTCATTTTTCCAGTAGTTTAGAAGAAAACGATTTTTTTTTCTTTGGTCGTTACAGTACGATAGAAAAAAAAAAGCTGTTATCTCCGTCAATTATAATTTGTTTTCGATTTAGATTTGCTTTTCATAGCTGTTTAAGACAATCTTGATGTATTTGGACACTTTGACAACGATTTTTCCAGTACTTTAGAAGAAAACGATGTTTTTTTCTTTGGTCGTTACAGTATGAAAGAAAAAAAAATTGCGTTAATATTAATTTTTTTTCGATTTAGATTTGCTGTTCTTAGCTGCTTAAGACAAACTTGATGTATTTTGATACTTTGACAACGATTTTTCCAGTAGTTTAGAAGAAAACGATGTTTTTTTTTCTTTGGTCGTCACAGTACGAAAGAAAAAAAAATGCTGTTAACTTCGTCAATGTTAATTTTTTTTCGATTTAGATTTACTTTTCATAGCTGTTTTAGACAATCTTGATGTATTTTGACACTTTGACAACGATTTTTCCAGTAGTTTAGAAGAAAACGATGTTTTTTTTCTTTGATCGTTACAGTACGAAAGTTAAAAAATTTCGTTAATATTAATTTTTTTTTAATAAGATTGGCTTTTCCATTTTTCCAGTAGTTAAGAAGAAAACGATGTTTTTTTTTCTTTGGTCGTTACAGTACGAAAGAAAAAAAAATGCTGTTATCTCCGTCAATATTAATTTTTTTTCGATTTAGATTTGCTGTTTATAGCTGCTTAAGGCAATCTTGATGTATTTTGATACTTTGACAACGATTTTTCCAGTAGCTTAGAAGAAAACGATGTTTTTTTTCTTTGGTCGTTACAGTATGAAAGATGAAAAATTTCGTTAATATTAATTTTTTTTTAATAAGATTGGCTTTTCCATTTTTCCAGTAGTTTAGAAGAAAACGATGTTTTTTTTTCTTTGGTCGTTACAGTACGAAAGAAAAAAAAATGCTGTTATCTCCGTCAATATTAATTTTTTTTCGATTTAGATTTGCTGTTCATAGCTGCTTAAGGCAATCTTGATGTATTTTGATACTTTGACAACGATTTTTCCAGTAGCTTAGAAGAAAACGATGTTTTTTTTCTTTCGTCGTTACAGTACGAAAGAAAAAAAAATGCTGTTATCTCCGTCAATATTAATTTTTTTTCGATTTAGATTTGATTTTCATAGCTGTTTAAGACAATCTTGATGTATTTTGATACTCTGACAACGTATTTTCCAGTAGTTTAGAAGAAAACGATGTTTTTTTTCTTTGGTCGTTACAGTATGAAAGATGAAAAATTTCGTTAATATTAATTTTTTTTTAATAAGATTGGCTTTTCCATTTTTCCAGTAGTTTAGAAGAAAACGATGTTTTTTTTCTTTGGTCGTTACAGTACGAAAGAAAAAAAAATGCTGTTATCTCCGTCAATATTAATTTTTTTTCGATTTAGATTTGCTGTTCATAGCTGTTTAAGACAATCTTGATGTATTTTGATACTTTGACAACGATTTTTCCAGTAGCTTAGAAGAAAACGATGTTTTTTTTCTTTGGTCCTTACAGTACGAAAGAAAAAAAAATGCTGTTATCTCCGTCAATGTTAATTTTTGTTTGATTTAGATTTGATTTTCATAGCTGTTTAAAACAATCTTGATGTATTTTGATACTTTGACAACGATTTTTCCAGTAGTTTAGAAGAAAACGATGTTTTTTTTCTTTGGTCGTTACAGTACGAAAGATGAAAAATTTCGTTAATATTAATTTTTTTTTAATAAGATTGGCTTTTCCATTTTTCCAGTAGTTTAGAAGAAAACGATGTTTTTTTTTCTTTGGTCGTTACAGTACGATAGAAAAAAAAGCTGTTATCTCCGTCAATTATAATTTGTTTTCGATTTAGATTTGCTGTTCATAGCTGTTTAAGACAATCTTGATGTATTTTGATACTTTGACAACGATTTTTCCAGTAGCTTAGAAGAAAACGATGTGTTTGTTCTTTGGTCGTCACAGTACGAAAGAAAAATAAATGCTGTTATCTCCGTCAATATTATTTTTTTTTTCGATTTAGATTGGCTTTTCATAGCTGTTTAAGACAATCTTGATGTATTTTGATACTTTGACAACGATTTTTCCAGTAGTTTAGAAGAAAACGATGTTTTTTTTGCTTTGGTCGTTACAGTACGAAAGATGAAAAATTTCGTTAATATTAATTTTTTTTTAATAAGATTGGCTTTTCCATTTTTCCAGTAGTTTAGAAGAAAACGATGTTTTTTTTTCTTTGGTCGTTACAGTACGATAGAAAAAAAAGCTGTTATCTCCGTCCATTTTAAATTTGTTTTCGATTTAGATTTGCTGTTCATAGCTGTTTAAGACAATCTTGATGTATTTTGACACTTTGACAACGATTTTTCCAGTAGTTTAGAAGAAAACGATGTTTTTTTTCTTTGGTCATTACAGTACGAAAGATAAAAAAATTTCGTTAATATTAATTTTTTTTTAATAAGATTGGCTTTTTCATTTTTCCAGTAGTTTAGAAGAAAACGATGTTTTTTTTTCTTTGGTCGTTACAGTACGATAGAAAAAAAATGCTGTTATCCCCGTCAATTATAATTTGTTTTCGATTTAGATTTTCTTTTTATAGCTGTTTAAGACAATCTTGATGTATTTGGACACTTTGACAACGATTTTTCCAGTAGTTTAGAAGAAAACGATGTTTTTTTTCTTTGGTCGTTACAGTACGAAAGATAAAAAAATTTAGTTAATATTAATTTTTTTTTAATAAGATTGGCTTTTCAATTTTTCCAGTAGTTTAGAAGAAAACGATGTTTTTTTTTCTTTGGTCGTTACAGTACGAAAGATAAAAAAATTTCGTTAATATTAATTTTTTTTCGATTTAGATTTGCTGTTCTTAGCTGCTTAAGACAAACTTGATGTATTTTGATACTTTGACAACGATTTTTCCAGTAGTTTAGAAGAAAACGATGTTTTTTTTCTTTGGTCGTTACAGTACGAAAGATAAAAAAATTTAGTTAATATTAATTTTTTTTTAATAAGATTGGCTTTTCAATTTTTCCAGTAGTTTAGAAGAAAACGATGTTTTTTTTTCTTTGGTCGTTACAGTACGAAAGATAAAAAAATTTCGTTAATATTGATTTTTTTTAATAAGATTGGCTTTTCCATTTTTCCAGTAGTTTAGAAGAAAACGATGTTTTTTTTTCTTTGGTCGTTACAGTACGAAAGAAAAAAAAATGCTGTTAACTTCGTCAATGTTAATTTTTTTTCGATTTAGATTTACTTTTCATAGCTGTTTTAGACAATCTTGATGTATTTTGACACTTTGACAACGATTTTTCCAGTAGTTTAGAAGAAAACGATGTTTTTTTCTTTGGTCGTTACAGTACGAAAGTTAAAAAATTTCGTTATTATTAATTTTTTTTTAATAAGATTGGCTTTTCCATTTTTCCAGTAGTTTAGAAGAAAACGATGTTTTTTTTTCTTTGGTCGTTACAGTACGATAGAAAAAAAAGCTGTTATCTCCGTCAATTATAATTTGTTTTCGATTTAGATTTGCTGTTCATAGCTGTTTAAGACAATCTTGATGTATTTTGATACTTTGACAACGATTTTTCCAGTAGCTTAGAAGAAAACGATGTGTTTGTTCTTTGGTCGTCACAGTACGAAAGAAAAATAAATGCTGTTATCTCCGTCAATATTAATTTTTTTTTCGATTTAGATTTGCTGTTCATAGTTGTTTAAGACAATCTTGATGTATTTTGATACTTTGACAACGATTTTTCCAGTAATTTAGCAGAAAACGATGTTTTTTTTTTCTTTGGTCGTTACAGTACGATTGAAAAACAAATGCTGTTATCTACGTCAATATTAATTTTTTTTCGATTTAGATTTGCTTTTCATAGCTGTTTAAGACAATCTTGATGTATTTTGATACTTTGACAATGATTTTTCCAGTAGTTTAGAAGAAAACGATGTTTTTTTTTTATTTGGTCGTTACAGTACGATAGAAAAAAAAAAGCTGTCAACTCCTTCAATGTTAATTTTTTTTCGTTTTAGATTTGCTGTTCATAGATGTTTAAGACAATCTTGATGTATTTTGATACTTTGACAACGATTTTTCCAGTAGCTTAGAAGAAAACGATGTTTTTTTTCTTTGGTCGTTACAGTACGAAAGAAAAATAAATGCTGTTATCTCCGTCAATATTAATTTTTTTCGATTAAGATTTGCTTTTCATAGCTGTTTAAGACAATCTTGATGTATTTTGATACTTTGACAACGATTTTTCCAGTAGTTTAAAGGAAAACGAGGTTTTTTTTTTTTTTGGTCGTTACAGTACGAAAGAAAAAAAAATGCTGTTATCTCCGTCAATATTAATTTTTTTTCGATTTAGATTGGCTTTTCATAGCTGTTTAAGACAAACTTGATGTATTTTGATACTTTGACAACGATTTTTCCAGTAGTTTAGAAGAAAACGATGTTTTTTTTTTTTGGTCGTTACAGTACGATAGAAAAACAAATGCTGTTATCTCCGTCAATATTAATTTTGTTTCGATTTAGATTTGCTGTTCTTAGCTGCTTTAGACAAACTTGATGTATTTTGATACTTTGACAACGATTTTTCCAGTAGTTTAGAAGAAAACGATGTTTTTTTTCTTTGGTCGTTACAGTACGAAAGATAAAAAAATTTAGTTAATATTGATTTTTTTTAATAAGATTGGCTTTTCCATTTTTCCAGTAGTTTAGAAGAAAACGATGTTTTTTTTTCTTTGGTCGTTACAGTACGAAAGAAAAAAAAATGCTGTTAACTTCGTCAATGTTAATTTTTTTTCGATTTAGATTTACTTTTCATAGCTGTTTTAGACAATCTTGATGTATTTTGACACTTTGACAACGATTTTTCCAGTAGTTTAGAAGAAAACGATGTTTTTTTTCTTTGGTCGTTACAGTACGAAAGTTAAAAAATTTCGTTAATATTAATTTTTTTTTAATAAGATTGGCTTTTCCATTTTTCCAGTAGTATAGAAGAAAACGATGTTTTTTTTTCTTTGGTCGTTACAGTACGAAAGATAAAAAAATTTCGTTAATATTGATTTTTTTTAATAAGATTGGCTTTTCCATTTTTCCAGTAGTTTAGAAGAAAACGATGTTTTTTTTTCTTTGGTCGTTACAGTACGAAAGAAAAAAAAATGCTGTTAACTTCGTCAATGTTAATTTTTTTTCGATTTAGATTTACTTTTCATAGCTGTTTTAGACAATCTTGATGTATTTTGACACTTTGACAACGATTTTTCCAGTAGTTTAGAAGAAAACGATGTTTTTTTTCTTTGGTCGTTACAGTACGAAAGTTAAAAAATTTCGTTAATATTAATTTTTTTTTAATAAGATTGGCTTTTCCATTTTTCCAGTAGTTAAGAAGATAACGATGTTTTTTTTCTTTGGTCGTAACAGTACGATAGAAAAAAAAATCTGTTATCTCCGTCAATTATAATTTGTTTTCGATTTAGATTTGCTGTTCATAGCTGTTTAAGACAATCTTGATGTATTTTGATACTTTGACAATGATTTTTCCAGTAGTTTAGAAGAAAACGCTGTTTTTTTTTTATTTTGTCGTTACAGTACGATAGAAAAAAAAAAGCTGTCAACTCCTTCAATGTTAATTTTTTTTCTTTTTAGATTTGCTGTTCATAGATGTTTAAGACAATCTTGATGTATTTTGATACTTTGACAACGATTTTTCCAGTAGCTTAGAAGAAAACGATGTTTTTTTTCTTTGGTCGTTACAGTACGAAAGAAAAATAAATGCTGTTATCTCCGTCAATATTAATTTTTTTCGATTAAGATTTGCTTTTCATAGCTGTTTAAGACAATCTTGATGTATTTTGATACTTTGACAACGATTTTTCCAGTACTTTAAAGGAAAACGAGGTTTTTTTTTTTTAGGTCGTTACAGTACGAAAGAAAAAAAAATGCTGTTATCTCCGTCAATATTAATTTTTTTTCGAATAAGATTGGCTTTTCATAGCTGTTTAAGACAATCTTGATGTATTTTGATACTTTGACAACGATTTTTCCAGTAGTTTAGAAGAAAAAGATGTTTTTTTTTCTTTGGTCGTTACAGTACGATAGAAAAACAAATGCTGTTATCTCCGTCAATATTAATTTTTTTTCGATTTAGATTTGCTTTTCATAGCTGTTTAAGACAATCTTGATGTATTTTGACACTTTGACAACGATTTTTCCAGTAGTTTAGAAGAAAACACTGTTTTTTTTATTTGGTCGTTACAGTACGATAGAAAAAAAAAAGCTGTCAACTCCGTCAATGTTAATTTTTTTTCGATTTAGATTTGCTGTTGATAGCTGTTTAAGACAATCTTGATGTATTTTGATACTTTGACAACGATTTTTCCAGTAGTTTAGAAGAAAACGATGTTTTTTTTTTCTTTGGTCGTTACAGTACGAAAGATAAAAAAAATTTCGTTAATATTCATTTTTTTTTAATAAGATTGGCTTTTCCATTTTTCCAGTAGTTTATAAGAAAACGATGTTTTTTTTCTTTGGTCGTTACAGTACGATAGAAAAAAAAATGCTGTTATCTACGTCAAAATTAATTTTTTTTCGATTTAGATTGGCTTTTCATAGCTGTTTAAGACAATCTTGATGTATTTTGATACTTTGACAACGATTTTTCCAGTAGTTTAGAGAAAACGATGTTTTTTATTCTTTGGTCGTTACAGTATGATTGGAAAAAAATGCTGTTAACTCCGTCATTATTAATTTTTGTTCCATTTAGATTTGCTTTTCATAGCTGTTTAAGACAATCTTGATGTATTTTGATACTTTGACAACGATTTTTCCAGTAGTTTAGAGAAAACGATGTTTTTTTTTCTTTGGTCGTCACAGTATGAAAGAAAAAAAAATTGCGTTAATATTAATTTTTTTTCGATTTAGATTTGCTTTTCATAACTGTTTAAGACAATCTTGATGTATTTTGACACTTTGACAACGATTTTTCCAGTAGTTTAGAAGAAAACGATGTTTTTTTTTTCTTTGGTCGTTACAGTACGAAAGAAAAAAAAAAGCTGTCAACTCCGTCAATGTTAATTTTTTTTCGATTTAGATTGGCTTTTCATAGCTGTTTAAGACAATCTTGATGTATTTTGATACTTTGACAACGATTTTTCCAGCAGTTTAGAGAAAACGATGTTTTTTTTTCTTTGTTCGTCACAGTATGAAAGACAAAAAAATTGCGTTAATATTAATTTTTTTTCGATTTAGATTTGCTTTTCATAGCTGTTTAAGACAATCTTGATGTATTTTGATACTTTGACAACGATTTTTCCAGTAGTTTAGAAGAAAACACTGTTTTTTTTATTTGGTCGTTACAGTACGACAGAAAAAAAAAAGCTGTCAACTCCGTCAATGTTAATTTTTTTTCGATTTAGATTTACTTTTCATAGCTGTTTAAGACAATCTTGATGTATTTTGATACTTTGACAACGATTTTTCCAGTAGTTTAGAAGAAAACGATGTTTTTTTTTTCTTTGGTCGTTACAGTACGAAAGATAAAAAAAATTTCGTTAATATTCATTTTTTTTAATAAGATTGGCTTTTCCATTTTTCCAGTAGTTTATAAGAAAACGATGTTTTTTTTCTTTGGTCGTTACAGTACGATAGAAAAAAAAATCTGTTATCTCCGTCAATTATAATTTGTTTTCGATTTAGATTTGCTGTTCATAGCTGTTTAAGACAATCTTGATTTATTTTGATACTTTGACAACGATTTTTCCAGTAGCTTAGAAGAAAACGATGTGTTTGTTCTTTGGTCGTCACAGTACGAAAGAAAAATAAATGCTGTTATCTCCGTCAATATTAATTTTTTTTTCGATTTAGATTGGCTTTTCATAGCTGTTTAAGACAATCTTGATGTATTTTGATACTTTGACAACGATTTTTCCAGTAATTTAGCAGAAAACGATTTTTTTTTTCTTTGGTCGTTACAGTACGATAGAAAAACAAATGCTGTTATCTACGTCAAAATTAATTTTTTTTCGATTTAGATTGGCTTTTCATAGCTGTTTAAGACAATCTTGATGTATTTTGATACTTTGACAACGATTTTTCCAGTAGTTTAGAGAAAACGATGTTTTTTTTTCTTTGGTCGTCACAGTATGAAAGAAAAAAAAATTGCGTTAATATTAATTTTTTTTCGATTTAGATTTGCTTTTCATAGCTGTTTAAGACAATCTTGATGTATTTTGACACTTTGACAACGATTTTTCCAGTAGTTTAGAAGAAAACGATGTTTTTTTTTTCTTTGGTCGTTACAGTACGAAAGAAAAAAAAAAGCTGTCAACTCCGTCAATGTTAATTTTTTTTCGATTTAGATTGGCTTTTCATAGCTGTTTAAGACAATCTTGATGTATTTTGATACTTTGACAACGATTTTTCCAGCAGTTTAGAGAAAACGATGTTTTTTTTTCTTTGTTCGTCACAGTATGAAAGACAAAAAAATTGCGTTAATATTAATTTTTTTTCGATTTAGATTTGCTTTTCATAGCTGTTTAAGACAATCTTGATGTATTTTGATACTTTGACAACGATTTTTCCAGTAGTTTAGAAGAAAACACTGTTTTTTTTTTCTTTGGTCGTTACAGTACGAAAGATAAAAAAATTTCGTTAATAATAATTTTTTTTTAATAAGATTGTCTTTTCCATTTTTCCAGTAGTTTATAAGAAAACGATGTTTTTTTTTCTTTGGTCGTTACAGTACGATAGAAAAAAAAAAGCTGTCAACTCCGTCAATGTTAATTTTTTTTCGATTTAGATTTGCTGTTCATAGCTGTTTAAGACAATCTTGATGTATTTTGATACTTTGACAACGATTTTTCCAGTAGTTTAGAAGAAAACGATGTTTTTTTTTTCTTTGGTCGTTACAGTACGAAAGATAAAAAAATTTCGTTAATAATAATTTTTTTTTAATAAGATTGTCTTTTCCATTTTTCCAGTAGTTTATAAGAAAACGATGTTTTTTTTTCTTTGGTCGTTACAGTACGATAGAAAAAAAAATCTGTTATCTCCGTCAATTATAATTTGTTTTCGATTTAGATTTGCTGTTCATAGCTGTTTAAGACAATCTTGATTTATTTTGATACTTTGACAACGATTTTTCCAGTAGCTTAGAAGAAAACGATGTGTTTGTTCTTTGGTCGTCACAGTACGAAAGAAAAATAAATGCTGTTATCTCCGTCAATATTAATTTTTTTTTCGAATTAGGTTGGCTTTTCATAGCTGTTTAAGACAATCTTGATGTATTTTGATACTTTGACAACGATTTTTCCAGTAATTTAGCAGAAAACGATTTTTTTTTTCTTTGGTCGTTACAGTACGATAGAAAAACAAATGCTGTTATCTACGTCAATATTAATTTTTTTTCGATTTAGATTGGCTTTTCATAGCTGTTTAAGACAATCTTGATGTATTTTGATACTTTGACAACGATTTTTCCAGTAGTTTAGAGAAAACAATGTTTTTTTTTCTTTGGTCGTTACAGTATGATTGGAAAAAAATGCTGTTAACTCCGTCATTATTAATTTTTGTTCCATTTAGATTTGCTTTTCATAGCTGTTTAAGACAATCTTGATGTATTTTGATACTTTGACAACGATTTTTCCAGTAGTTTAGAGAAAACGATGTTTTTTTTTCTTTGGTCGTCACAGTATGAAAGAAAAAAAAATTGCGTTAATATTAATTTTTTTTCGATTTAGATTTGCTTTTCATAGCTGTTTAAGACAATCTTGATGTATTTTGACACTTTGACAACGATTTTTCCAGTAGTTTAGAAGAAAACGATGTTTTTTTTTTCTTTGGTCGTTACAGTACGAAAGAAAAAAAAAAGCTGTCAACTCCGTCAATGTTAATTTTTTTTCGATTTAGATTGGCTTTTCATAGCTGTTTAAGACAATCTTGATGTATTTTGATACTTTGACAACGATTTTTCCAGCAGTTTAGAGAAAACGATGTTTTTTTTTCTTTGTTCGTCACAGTATTAAAGACAAAAAAATTGCGTTAATATTAATTTTTTTTCGATTTAGATTTGCTTTTCATAGCTGTTTAAGACAATCTTGATGTATTTTGATACTTTGACAACGATTTTTCCAGTAGTTTAGAAGAAAACACTGTTTTTTTATTTGGTCGTTACAGTACGATAGAAAAAAAAAAGCTGTCAACTCCGTCAATGTTAATTTTTTTTCGATTTAGATTTGCTGTTCATAGCTGTTTAAGACAATCTTGATGTATTTTGATACTTTGACAACGATTTTTCCAGTAGTTTAGAAGAAAAAGATGTTTTTTTTTTTCTTTGGTCGTTACAGTACGAAAGATAAAAAAATTTCGTTAATATTAATTTTTTTTAATAAGATTGGCTTTTCCATTTTTCCAGTAGTTTATAAGAAAACGATGTTTTTTTTCTTTGGTCGTTACAGTACGATAGAAAAAAAAATCTGTTATCTCCGTCAATTATAATTTGTTTTCGATTTAGATTTGCTGTTCATAGCTGTTTAAGACAATCTTGATTTATTTTGATACTTTGACAACGATTTTTCCAGTAGCTTAGAAGAAAACGATGTGTTTGTTCTTTGGTCGTTACAGTACGATAGAAAAACAAATGCTGTTATCTACGTCAATATTAATTTTTTTTCGTTTTAGATTGGCTTTTCATAGCTGTTTAAGACAATCTTGATGTATTTTGATACTTTGACAACGATTTTTCCAGCAGTTTAGAGAAAACGATGTTTTTTTTTCTTTGTTCGTCACAGTATGAAAGACAAAAAAATTGCGTTAATATTAATTTTTTTTCGATTTAGATTTGCTTTTCATAGCTGTTTAAGACAATCTTGATGTATTTTGATACTTTGACAACGATTTTTCCAGTAGTTTAGAAGAAAACACTGTTTTTTTTATTTGGTCGTTACAGTACGATAGAAAAAAAAAAGCTGTCAACTCCGTCAATGTTAATTTTTTTTCGATTTAGATTTGCTGTTCATAGCTGTTTAAGACAATCTTGATGTATTTTGATACTTTGACAACGATTTTTCCAGTAGTTTAGAAGAAAACGATGTTTTTTTTTTCTTTGGTCGTTACAGTACGAAAGATAAAAAAAATTTCGTTAATATTCATTTTTTTTTAATAAGATTGGCTTTTCCATTTTTCCAGTAGTTTATAAGAAAACGATGTTTTTTTTCTTTGGTCGTTACAGTACGATAGAAAAAAAAATCTGTTATCTCCGTCAATTATAATTTGTTTTCGATTTAGATTTGCTGTTCATAGCTGTTTAAGACAATCTTGATTTATTTTGATACTTTGACAACGATTTTTCCAGTAGCTTAGAAGAAAACGATGTGTTTGTTCTTTGGTCGTCACAGTACGAAAGAAAAATAAATGCTGTTATCTCCGTCAATATTATTTTTTTTTTCGATTTAGATTGGCTTTTCATAGCTGTTTAAGACAATCTTGATGTATTTTGATACTTTGACAACGATTTTTCCAGTAATTTAGCAGAAAACGATTTTTTTTTTCTTTGGTCGTTACAGTACGATAGAAAAACAAATGCTGTTATCTACGTCAAAATTAATTTTTTTTCGATTTAGATTGGCTTTTCATAGCTGTTTAAGACAATCTTGATGTATTTTGATACTTTGACAACGATTTTTCCAGTAGTTTAGAGAAAACGATGTTTTTTTTTCTTTGGTCGTCACAGTATGAAAGAAAAAAAAATTGCGTTAATATTAATTTTTTTTCGATTTAGATTTGCTTTTCATAGCTGTTTAAGACAATCTTGATGTATTTTGACACTTTGACAACGATTTTTCCAGTAGTTTAGAAGAAAACGATGTTTTTTTTTTCTTTGGTCGTTACAGTACGAAAGAAAAAAAAAAGCTGTCAACTCCGTCAATGTTAATTTTTTTTCGATTTAGATTGGCTTTTCATAGCTGTTTAAGACAATCTTGATGTATTTTGATACTTTGACAACGATTTTTCCAGCAGTTTAGAGAAAACGATGTTTTTTTTTCTTTGTTCGTCACAGTATGAAAGACAAAAAAATTGCGTTAATATTAATTTTTTTTCGATTTAGATTTGCTTTTCATAGCTGTTTAAGACAATCTTGATGTATTTTGATACTTTGACAACGATTTTTCCAGTAGGTTAGAAGAAAACACTGTTTTTTTTTTCTTTGGTCGTTACAGTACGAAAGATAAAAAAATTTCGTTAATAATAATTTTTTTTTAATAAGATTGTCTTTTCCATTTTTCCAGTAGTTTATAAGAAAACGATGTTTTTTTTTCTTTGGTCGTTACAGTACGATAGAAAAAAAAAAGCTGTCAACTCCGTCAATGTTAATTTTTTTTCGATTTAGATTTGCTGTTCATAGCTGTTTAAGACAATCTTGATGTATTTTGATACTTTGACAACGATTTTTCCAGTAGTTTAGAAGAAAACGATGTTTTTTTTTTCTTTGGTCGTTACAGTACGAAAGATAAAAAAATTTCGTTAATAATAATTTTTTTTTAATAAGATTGTCTTTTCCATTTTTCCAGTAGTTTATAAGAAAACGATGTTTTTTTTTCTTTGATCGTTACAGTACGATAGAAAAAAAAATCTGTTATCTCCGTCAATTATAATTTGTTTTCGATTTAGATTTGCTGTTCATAGCTGTTTAAGACAATCTTGATTTATTTTGATACTTTGACAACGATTTTTCCAGTAGCTTAGAAGAAAACGATGTGTTTGTTCTTTGGTCGTCACAGTACGAAAGAAAAATAAATGCTGTTATCTCCGTCAATATTAATTTTTTTTTCGAATTAGGTTGGCTTTTCATAGCTGTTTAAGACAATCTTGATGTATTTTGATACTTTGACAACGATTTTTCCAGTAATTTAGCAGAAAACGATTTTTTTTTTCTTTGGTCGTTACAGTACGATAGAAAAACAAATGCTGTTATCTACGTCAATATTAATTTTTTTTCGATTTAGATTGGCTTTTCATAGCTGTTTAAGACAATCTTGATGTATTTTGATACTTTGACAACGATTTTTCCAGTAGTTTAGAGAAAACAATGTTTTTTTTTCTTTGGTCGTTACAGTATGATTGGAAAAAAATGCTGTTAACTCCGTCATTATTAATTTTTGTTCCATTTAGATTTGCTTTTCATAGCTGTTTAAGACAATCTTGATGTATTTTGATACTTTGACAACGATTTTTCCAGTAGTTTAGAGAAAACGATGTTTTTTTTTCTTTGGTCGTCACAGTATGAAAGAAAAAAAAATTGCGTTAATATTAATTTTTTTTCGATTTAGATTTGCTTTTCATAGCTGTTTAAGACAATCTTGATGTATTTTGACACTTTGACAACGATTTTTCCAGTAGTTTAGAAGAAAACGATGTTTTTTTTTTCTTTGGTCGTTACAGTACGAAAGAAAAAAAAAAGCTGTCAACTCCGTCAATGTTAATTTTTTTTCGATTTAGATTGGCTTTTCATAGCTGTTTAAGACAATCTTGATGTATTTTGATACTTTGACAACGATTTTTCCAGCAGTTTAGAGAAAACGATGTTTTTTTTTCTTTGTTCGTCACAGTATGAAAGACAAAAAAATTGCGTTAATATTAATTTTTTTTCGATTTAGATTTGCTTTTCATAGCTGTTTAAGACAATCTTGATGTATTTTGATACTTTGACAACGATTTTTCCAGTAGTTTAGAAGAAAACACTGTTTTTTTATTTGGTCGTTACAGTACGATAGAAAAAAAAAAGCTGTCAACTCCGTCAATGTTAATTTTTTTTCGATTTAGATTTGCTGTTCATAGCTGTTTAAGACAATCTTGATGTATTTTGATACTTTGACAACGATTTTTCCAGTAGTTTAGAAGAAAAAGATGTTTTTTTTTTTCTTTGGTCGTTACAGTACGAAAGATAAAAAAATTTCGTTAATATTAATTTTTTTTTAATAAGATTGGCTTTTCCATTTTTCCAGTAGTTTATAAGAAAACGATGTTTTTTTTCTTTGGTCGTTACAGTACGATAGAAAAAAAAATCTGTTATCTCCGTCAATTATAATTTGTTTTCGATTTAGATTTGCTGTTCATAGCTGTTTAAGACAATCTTGATTTATTTTGATACTTTGACAACGATTTTTCCAGTAGCTTAGAAGAAAACGATGTGTTTGTTCTTTGGTCGTTACAGTACGATAGAAAAACAAATGCTGTTATCTACGTCAATATTAATTTTTTTTCGTTTTAGATTGGCTTTTCATAGCTGTTTAAGACAATCTTGATGTATTTTGATACTTTGACAACGATTTTTCCAGCAGTTTAGAGAAAACGATGTTTTTTTTTCTTTGTTCGTCACAGTATGAAAGACAAAAAAATTGCGTTAATATTAATTTTTTTTCGATTTAGATTTGCTTTTCATAGCTGTTTAAGACAATCTTGATGTATTTTGATACTTTGACAACGATTTTTCCAGTAGTTTAGAAGAAAACACTGTTTTTTTTATTTGGTCGTTACAGTACGATAGAAAAAAAAAAGCTGTCAACTCCGTCAATGTTAATTTTTTTTCGATTTAGATTTGCTGTTCATAGCTGTTTAAGACAATCTTGATGTATTTTGATACTTTGACAACGATTTTTCCAGTAGTTTAGAAGAAAAAGATGTTTTTTTTTTTTCTTTGGTCGTTACAGTACGAAAGATAAAAAAATTTCGTTAATAATAATTTTTTTTTAATAAGATTGGCTTTTCCATTTTTCCAGTAGTTTATAAGAAAACGATGTTTTTTTTCTTTGGTCGTTACAGTACGATAGAAAAAAAAATCTGTTATCTCCGTCAATTATAATTTGTTTTCGATTTAGATTTGCTGTTCATAGCTGTTTAAGACAATCTTGATTTATTTTGATACTTTGACAACGATTTTTCCAGTAGCTTAGAAGAAAACGATGTGTTTGTTCTTTGGTCGTTACAGTACGATAGAAAAACAAATGCTGTTATCTACGTCAATATTAATTTTTTTTCGTTTTAGATTGGCTTTTCATAGCTGTTTAAGACAATCTTGATGTATTTTGATACTTTGACAACGATTTTTCCAGTAGTTTAGAGAAAACGATGTTTTTTTTTCTTTGGTCGTCACAGTATGAAAGAAAAAAAAATTGCGTTAATATTAATTTTTTTTCGATTTAGATTTGCTTTTCATAGCTGTTTTAGACAATCTTGATGTATTTTGACACTTTGACAACGATTTTTCCAGTAGTTTAGAAGAAAACGATGTTTTTTTTCTTTGGTCGTTACAGTACGAAAGTTAAAAAATTTTGTTAATATTAATTTTTTTTTAATAAGATTGGCTTTTCCATTTTTCCAGTAGTTTATAAGAAAACGATGTTTTTTTTCTTTGGTCGTTACAGTACGATAGAAAAAAAAATCTGTTATCTCCGTCAATTATAATTTGTTTTCGATTTAGATTTGCTGTTCATAGCTGTTTAAGACAATCTTGATTTATTTTGATACTTTGACAACGATTTTTCCAGTAGCTTAGAAGAAAACGATGTGTTTGTTCTTTGGTCGTTACAGTACGATAGAAAAACAAATGCTGTTATCTACGTCAATATTAATTTTTTTTCGTTTTAGATTGGCTTTTCATAGCTGTTTAAGACAATCTTGATGTATTTTGATACTTTGACAACGATTTTTCCAGCAGTTTAGAGAAAACGATGTTTTTTTTTCTTTGTTCGTCACAGTATGAAAGACAAAAAAATTGCGTTAATATTAATTTTTTTTCGATTTAGATTTGCTTTTCATAGCTGTTTAAGACAATCTTGATGTATTTTGATACTTTGACAACGATTTTTCCAGTAGTTTAGAAGAAAACACTGTTTTTTTTATTTGGTCGTTACAGTACGATAGAAAAAAAAAAGCTGTCAACTCCGTCAATGTTAATTTTTTTTCGATTTAGATTTGCTGTTCATAGCTGTTTAAGACAATCTTGATGTATTTTGATACTTTGACAACGATTTTTCCAGTAGTTTAGAAGAAAAAGATGTTTTTTTTTTTCTTTGGTCGTTACAGTACGAAAGATAAAAAAATTTCGTTAATATTAATTTTTTTTAATAAGATTGGCTTTTCCATTTTTCCAGTAGTTTATAAGAAAACGATGTTTTTTTTCTTTGGTCGTTACAGTACGATAGAAAAAAAAATCTGTTATCTCCGTCAATTATAATTTGTTTTCGATTTAGATTTGCTGTTCATAGCTGTTTAAGACAATCTTGATTTATTTTGATACTTTGACAACGATTTTTCCAGTAGCTTAGAAGAAAACGATGTGTTTGTTCTTTGGTCGTTACAGTACGATAGAAAAACAAATGCTGTTATCTACGTCAATATTAATTTTTTTTCGTTTTAGATTGGCTTTTCATAGCTGTTTAAGACAATCTTGATGTATTTTGATACTTTGACAACGATTTTTCCAGCAGTTTAGAGAAAACGATGTTTTTTTTTCTTTGTTCGTCACAGTATGAAAGACAAAAAAATTGCGTTAATATTAATTTTTTTTCGATTTAGATTTGCTTTTCATAGCTGTTTAAGACAATCTTGATGTATTTTGATACTTTGACAACGATTTTTCCAGTAGTTTAGAAGAAAACACTGTTTTTTTTATTTGGTCGTTACAGTACGATAGAAAAAAAAAAGCTGTCAACTCCGTCAATGTTAATTTTTTTTCGATTTAGATTTGCTGTTCATAGCTGTTTAAGACAATCTTGATGTATTTTGATACTTTGACAACGATTTTTCCAGTAGTTTAGAAGAAAACGATGTTTTTTTTTTCTTTGGTCGTTACAGTACGAAAGATAAAAAAAATTTCGTTAATATTCATTTTTTTTTAATAAGATTGGCTTTTCCATTTTTCCAGTAGTTTATAAGAAAACGATGTTTTTTTTCTTTGGTCGTTACAGTACGATAGAAAAAAAAATCTGTTATCTCCGTCAATTATAATTTGTTTTCGATTTAGATTTGCTTTTCATAGCTGTTTAAGACAATCTTGATTTATTTTGATACTTTGACAACGATTTTTCCAGTAGCTTAGAAGAAAACGATGTGTTTGTTCTTTGGTCGTCACAGTACGAAAGAAAAATAAATGCTGTTATCTCCGTCAATATTTTTTTTTTTTTCGATTTAGATTGGCTTTTCATAGCTGTTTAAGACAATCTTGATGTATTTTGATACTTTGACAACGATTTTTCCAGTAATTTAGCAGAAAACGATTTTTTTTTTCTTTGGTCGTTACAGTACGATAGAAAAACAAATGCTGTTATCTACGTCAAAATTAATTTTTTTTCGATTTAGATTGGCTTTTCATAGCTGTTTAAGACAATCTTGATGTATTTTGATACTTTGACAACGATTTTTCCAGTAGTTTAGAGAAAACGATGTTTTTTTTTCTTTGGTCGTTACAGTATGATTGGAAAAAAATGCTGTTAACTCCGTCATTATTAATTTTTGTTCCATTTAGATTTGCTTTTCATAGCTGTTTAAGACAATCTTGATGTATTTTGATACTTTGACAACGATTTTTCCAGTAGTTTAGAGAAAACGATGTTTTTTTTTCTTTGGTCGTCACAGTATGAAAGAAAAAAAAATTGCGTTAATATTAATTTTTTTTCGATTTAGATTTGCTTTTCATAGCTGTTTAAGACAATCTTGATGTATTTTGACACTTTGACAACGATTTTTCCAGTAGTTTAGAAGAAAACGATGTTTTTTTTTTCTTTGGTCGTTACAGTACGAAAGAAAAAAAAAAGCTGTCAACTCCGTCAATGTTAATTTTTTTTCGATTTAGATTGGCTTTTCATAGCTGTTTAAGACAATCTTGATGTATTTTGATACTTTGACAACGATTTTTCCAGTAGTTTAGAAGAAAAAGATGTTTTTTTTTTTCTTTGGTCGTTACAGTACGAAAGATAAAAAAATTTCGTTAATATTAATTTTTTTTTAATAAGATTGGCTTTTCCATTTTTCCAGTAGTTTATAAGAAAACGATGTTTTTTTTCTTTGGTCGTTACAGTACGATAGAAAAAAAAATCTGTTATCTCCGTCAATTATAATTTGTTTTCGATTTAGATTTGCTGTTCATAGCTGTTTAAGACAATCTTGATTTATTTTGATACTTTGACAACGATTTTTCCAGTAGCTTAGAAGAAAACGATGTGTTTGTTCTTTGGTCGTTACAGTACGATAGAAAAACAAATGCTGTTATCTACGTCAATATTAATTTTTTTTCGTTTTAGATTGGCTTTTCATAGCTGTTTAAGACAATCTTGATGTATTTTGATACTTTGACAACGATTTTTCCAGCAGTTTAGAGAAAACGATGTTTTTTTTTCTTTGTTCGTCACAGTATGAAAGACAAAAAAATTGCGTTAATATTAATTTTTTTTCGATTTAGATTTGCTTTTCATAGCTGTTTAAGACAATCTTGATGTATTTTGATACTTTGACAACGATTTTTCCAGTAGTTTAGAGAAAACGATGTTTTTTTTTCTTTGGTCGTCACAGTATGAAAGAAAAAAAAATTGCGTTAATATTAATTTTTTTTCGATTTAGATTTGCTTTTCATAGCTGTTTAAGACAATCTTGATGTATTTTGATACTTTGACAACGATTTTTCCAGCAGTTTAGAGAAAACGATGTTTTTTTTTCTTTGTTCGTCACAGTATGAAAGACAAAAAAATTGCGTTAATATTAATTTTTTTTCGATTTAGATTTGCTTTTCATAGCTGTTTAAGACAATCTTGATGTATTTTGATACTTTGACAACGATTTTTCCAGCAGTTTAGAGAAAACGATGTTTTTTTTTCTTTGTTCGTCACAGTATGAAAGACAAAAAAATTGCGTTAATATTAATTTTTTTTCGATTTAGATTTGCTTTTCATAGCTGTTTAAGACAATCTTGATGTATTTTGATACTTTGACAACGATTTTTCCAGTAGTTTAGAAGAAAACACTGTTTTTTTATTTGGTCGTTACAGTACGATAGAAAAAAAAAAGCTGTCAACTCCGTCAATGTTAATTTTTTTTCGATTTAGATTTGCTGTTCATAGCTGTTTAAGACAATCTTGATGTATTTTGATACTTTGACAACGATTTTTCCAGTAGTTTAGAAGAAAAAGATGTTTTTTTTTTTCTTTGGTCGTTACAGTACGAAAGATAAAAAAATTTCGTTAATATTAATTTTTTTTTAATAAGATTGGCTTTTCCATTTTTCCAGTAGTTTATAAGAAAACGATGTTTTTTTTCTTTGGTCGTTACAGTACGATAGAAAAAAAAATCTGTTATCTCCGTCAATTATAATTTGTTTTCGATTTAGATTTGCTGTTCATAGCTGTTTAAGACAATCTTGATTTATTTTGATACTTTGACAACGATTTTTCCAGTAGCTTAGAAGAAAACGATGTGTTTGTTCTTTGGTCGTTACAGTACGATAGAAAAACAAATGCTGTTATCTACGTCAATATTAATTTTTTTTCGTTTTAGATTGGCTTTTCATAGCTGTTTAAGACAATCTTGATGTATTTTGATACTTTGACAACGATTTTTCCAGCAGTTTAGAGAAAACGATGTTTTTTTTTCTTTGTTCGTCACAGTATGAAAGACAAAAAAATTGCGTTAATATTAATTTTTTTTCGATTTAGATTTGCTTTTCATAGCTGTTTAAGACAATCTTGATGTATTTTGATACTTTGACAACGATTTTTCCAGTAGTTTAGAAGAAAACACTGTTTTTTTTATTTGGTCGTTACAGTACGATAGAAAAAAAAAAGCTGTCAACTCCGTCAATGTTAATTTTTTTTCGATTTAGATTTGCTGTTCATAGCTGTTTAAGACAATCTTGATGTATTTTGATACTTTGACAACGATTTTTCCAGTAGTTTAGAAGAAAAAGATGTTTTTTTTTTTTCTTTGGTCGTTACAGTACGAAAGATAAAAAAATTTCGTTAATATTAATTTTTTTTTAATAAGATTGGCTTTTCCATTTTTCCAGTAGTTTATAAGAAAACGATGTTTTTTTTCTTTGGTCGTTACAGTACGATAGAAAAAAAAATCTGTTATCTCCGTCAATTATAATTTGTTTTCGATTTAGATTTGCTGTTCATAGCTGTTTAAGACAATCTTGATTTATTTTGATACTTTGACAACGATTTTTCCAGTAGCTTAGAAGAAAACGATGTGTTTGTTCTTTGGTCGTTACAGTACGATAGAAAAACAAATGCTGTTATCTACGTCAATATTATTTTTTTTTCGTTTTAGATTGGCTTTTCATAGCTGTTTAAGACAATCTTGATGTATTTTGATACTTTGACAACGATTTTTCCAGTAGTTTAGAGAAAACGATGTTTTTTTTTCTTTGGTCGTCACAGTATGAAAGAAAAAAAAATTGCGTTAATATTAATTTTTTTTCGATTTAGATTTGCTTTTCATAGCTGTTTTAGACAATCTTGATGTATTTTGACACTTTGACAACGATTTTTCCAGTAGTTTAGAAGAAAACGATGTTTTTTTTCTTTGGTCGTTACAGTACGAAAGTTAAAAAATTTTGTTAATATTAATTTTTTTTTAATAAGATTGGCTTTTCCATTTTTCCAGTAGTTTATAAGAAAACGATGTTTTTTTTCTTTGGTCGTTACAGTACGATAGAAAAAAAAATCTGTTATCTCCGTCAATTATAATTTGTTTTCGATTTAGATTTGCTGTTCATAGCTGTTTAAGACAATCTTGATTTATTTTGATACTTTGACAACGATTTTTCCAGTAGCTTAGAAGAAAACGATGTGTTTGTTCTTTGGTCGTTACAGTACGATAGAAAAACAAATGCTGTTATCTACGTCAATATTAATTTTTTTTTCGATTTAGATTGGCTTTTCATAGCTGTTTAAGACAATCTTGATGTATTTTGATACTTTGACAACGATTTTTCCAGTAGTTTAGAGAAAACGATGTGTTTGTTCTTTGGTCGTTACAGTACAATAGAAAAACAAATGCTGTTATCTACGTCAATATTAATTTTTTTTCGATTTAGATTTGCTTTTCATAGCAGTTTAAGACAATCTTGATGTATTTTGACACTTTGACAACGATTTTTCCAGTAGTTTAGAAGAAAACGATGTTTTTTTTTTCTTTGGTCGTTACAGTACGATAGAAAAAAAAAAGCTGTCAACTCCGTCAATGTTAATTTTTTTTCGATTTAGATTTGCTGTTCATAGCTGTTTAAGACAATCTTGATTTATTTTGATACTTTGACAACGATTTTTCCAGTAGCTTAGAAGAAAACGATGTGTTTGTTCTTTGGTCGTCACAGTACGAAAGAAAAATAAATGCTGTTATCTCCGTCAATATTAATTTTTTTTTCGAATTAGGTTGGCTTTTCATAGCTGTTTAAGACAATCTTGATGTATTTTGATACTTTGACAACGATTTTTCCAGTAATTTAGCAGAAAACGATTTTTTTTTTCTTTGGTCGTTACAGTACGATAGAAAAACAAATGCTGTTATCTACGTCAATATTAATTTTTTTTCGATTTAGATTGGCTTTTCATAGCTGTTTAAGACAATCTTGATGTATTTTGATACTTTGACAACGATTTTTCCAGTAGTTTAGAGAAAACAATGTTTTTTTTTCTTTGGTCGTTACAGTATGATTGGAAAAAAATGCTGTTAACTCCGTCATTATTAATTTTTGTTCCATTTAGATTTGCTTTTCATAGCTGTTTAAGACAATCTTGATGTATTTTGATACTTTGACAACGATTTTTCCAGTAGTTTAGAGAAAACGATGTTTTTTTTTCTTTGGTCGTCACAGTATGAAAGAAAAAAAAATTGCGTTAATATTAATTTTTTTTCGATTTAGATTTGCTTTTCATAGCTGTTTAAGACAATCTTGATGTATTTTGACACTTTGACAACGATTTTTCCAGTAGTTTAGAAGAAAACGATGTTTTTTTTTTCTTTGGTCGTTACAGTACGAAAGAAAAAAAAAAGCTGTCAACTCCGTCAATGTTAATTTTTTTTCGATTTAGATTGGCTTTTCATAGCTGTTTAAGACAATCTTGATGTATTTTGATACTTTGACAACGATTTTTCCAGCAGTTTAGAGAAAACGATGTTTTTTTTTCTTTGTTCGTCACAGTATGAAAGACAAAAAAATTGCGTTAATATTAATTTTTTTTCGATTTAGATTTGCTTTTCATAGCTGTTTAAGACAATCTTGATGTATTTTGATACTTTGACAACGATTTTTCCAGTAGTTTAGAAGAAAACACTGTTTTTTTTATTTGGTCGTTACAGTACGATAGAAAAAAAAAAGCTGTCAACTCCGTCAATGTTAATTTTTTTTCGATTTAGATTTGCTGTTCATAGCTGTTTAAGACAATCTTGATGTATTTTGATACTTTGACAACGATTTTTCCAGTAGTTTAGAAGAAAAAGATGTTTTTTTTTTCTTTGGTCGTTACAGTACGAAAGATAAAAAAATTTCGTTAATATTAATTTTTTTTTAATAAGATTGGCTTTTCCATTTTTCCAGTAGTTTATAAGAAAACGATGTTTTTTTTCTTTGGTCGTTACAGTACGATAGAAAAAAAAATCTGTTATCTCCGTCAATTATAATTTGTTTTCGATTTAGATTTGCTGTTCATAGCTGTTTAAGACAATCTTGATTTATTTTGATACTTTGACAACGATTTTTCCAGTAGCTTAGAAGAAAACGATGTGTTTGTTCTTTGGTCGTTACAGTACGATAGAAAAACAAATGCTGTTATCTACGTCAATATTAATTTTTTTTCGTTTTAGATTGGCTTTTCATAGCTGTTTAAGACAATCTTGATGTATTTTGATACTTTGACAACGATTTTTCCAGCAGTTTAGAGAAAACGATGTTTTTTTTTCTTTGTTCGTCACAGTATGAAAGACAAAAAAATTGCTTTAATATTAATTTTTTTTCGATTTAGATTTGCTTTTCATAGCTGTTTAAGACAATCTTGATGTATTTTGATACTTTGACAACGATTTTTCCAGTAGTTTAGACGAAAACACTGTTTTTTTTATTTGGTCGTTACAGTACGATAGAAAAAAAAAAGCTGTCAACTCCGTCAATGTTAATTTTTTTTCGATTTAGATTTGCTGTTCATAGCTGTTTAAGACAATCTTGATGTATTTTGATACTTTGACAACGATTTTTCCAGTAGTTTAGAAGAAAAAGATGTTTTTTTTTTTCTTTGGTCGTTACAGTACGAAAGATAAAAAAATTTCGTTAATATTAATTTTTTTTTAATAAGATTGGCTTTTCCATTTTTCCAGTAGTTTATAAGAAAACGATGTTTTTTTTCTTTGGTCGTTACAGTACGATAGAAAAAAAAATCTGTTATCTCCGTCAATTATAATTTGTTTTCGATTTAGATTTGCTGTTCATAGCTGTTTAAGACAATCTTGATTTATTTTGATACTTTGACAACGATTTTTCCAGTAGCTTAGAAGAAAACGATGTGTTTGTTCTTTGGTCGTTACAGTACGATAGAAAAACAAATGCTGTTATCTACGTCAATATTAATTTTTTTTCGTTTTAGATTGGCTTTTCATAGCTGTTTAAGACAATCTTGATGTATTTTGATACTTTGACAACGATTTTTCCAGTAGTTTAGAGAAAACGATGTTTTTTTTTCTTTGGTCGTCACAGTATGAAAGAAAAAAAAATTGCGTTAATATTAATTTTTTTTCGATTTAGATTTGCTTTTCATAGCTGTTTTAGACAATCTTGATGTATTTTGACACTTTGACAACGATTTTTCCAGTAGTTTAGAAGAAAACGATGTTTTTTTTCATAGGTCGTTACAGTACGAAAGTTAAAAAATTTTGTTAATATTAATTTTTTTTTAATAAGATTGGCTTTTCCATTTTTCCAGTAGTTTATAAGAAAACGATGTTTTTTTTCTTTGGTCGTTACAGTACGATAGAAAAAAAAATCTGTTATCTCCGTCAATTATAATTTGTTTTCGATTTAGATTTGCTGTTCATAGCTGTTTAAGACAATCTTGATTTATTTTGATACTTTGACAACGATTTTTCCAGTAGCTTAGAAGAAAACGATGTGTTTGTTCTTTGGTCGTTACAGTACGATAGAAAAACAAATGCTGTTATCTACGTCAATATTAATTTTTTTTCGATTTAGATTGGCTTTTCATAGCTGTTTAAGACAATCTTGATGTATTTTGATACTTTGACAACGATTTTTCCAGTAGTTTAGAGAAAACGATGTGTTTGTTCTTTGGTCGTTACAGTACGATAGAAAAACAAATGCTGTTATCTACGTCAATATTAATTTTTTTTCGATTTAGATTTGCTTTTCATAGCTGTTTAAGACAATCTTGATGTATTTTGACACTTTGACAACGATTTTTCCAGTAGTTTAGAAGAAAACGTTTTTTTTTTTTCTTTGGTCGTTACAGTACGATAGAAAAAAAAAAGCTGTCAACTCCGTCAATATTAATTTTTTTTCGATTTTGATTTGCTTTTCATAGCTGTTTAAGACAATCTTGATGTATTTTGATACTTTGACAACGATTTTTCCAGCAGTTTAGAGAAAACGATGTTTTTTTTTCTTTGTTCGTCACAGTATAAAAGACAAAAAAATTTCGTTAATATTAATTTTTTTTTAATAAGATTGGCTTTTTCATTTTTCCAGTAGTTTAGAAGAAAACGATGTTTTTTTTTCTTTGGTCGTTACAGTACGAAAGAAAAAAAAATGCTGTTAACTTCGTCAATGTTAATTTTTTTTCGATTTAGATTTGCTTTTCATAGCTGTTTTAGACAATCTTGATGTATTTTGACACTTTGACAACGATTTTTCCAGTAGTTTAGAAGAAAACGATGTTTTTTTTCTTTGGTCGTTACAGTACGAAAGTTAAAAAATTTTGTTAATATTAATTTTTTTTTAATAAGATTGGCTTTTCAATTTTTCCAGTAGTTTAGAAGAAAACGATGTTTTTTTTTTCTTTGGTCGTTACAGTACGAAAGATAAAAAAATTTCGTTAATATTAATTTTTTTTTAATAAGATTGGCTTTTTCATTTTTCCAGTAGTTTAGAAGAAAACGATGTTTTTTTTTCTTTGGTCGTTACAGTACGATAGAAAAAAAAAGCTGTTATCTCCGTCAATTATAATTTTTGTTCGATTTAGATTTGCTTTTCATAGCTGTTTTAGACAATCTTGATGTATTTTGACACTTTGACAACGATTTTTCCAGTAGTTTAGAAGAAAACGATGTTTTTTTTCTTTGGTCGTTACAGTACGAAAGTTAAAAAATTTTGTTAATATTAATTTTTTTTTAATAAGATTGGCTTTTCAATTTTTCCAGTAGTTTAGAAGAAAACGATGTTTTTTTTTTCTTTGGTCGTTACAGTACGAAAGATAAAAAAATTTCGTTAATATTAATTTTTTTTTAATAAGATTGGCTTTTTCATTTTTCCAGTAGTTTAGAAGAAAACGATGTTTTTTTTTCTTTGGTCGTTACAGTACGATGGAAAAAAAAAGCTGTTATCTCCGTCAATTATAATTTTTGTTCGATTTAGATTTGCTTTTCATAGCTGTTTTAGACAATCTTGATGTATTTTGACACTTTGACAACGATTTTTCCAGTAGTTTAGAAGAAAACGATGTTTTTTTTCTTTGGTCGTTACAGTACGAAAGTTAAAAAATTTTGTTAATATTAATTTTTTTTTAATAAGATTGGCTTTTCAATTTTTCCAGTAGTTTAGAAGAAAACGATGTTTTTTTTTTCTTTGGTCGTTACAGTACGAAAGATAAAAAAATTTCGTTAATATTAATTTTTTTTTAATAAGATTGGCTTTTCCATTTTTCCAGTAGTTTATAAGAAAACGATGTTTTTTTTCTTTGGTCGTTACAGTACGATAGAAAAAAAAATCTGTTATCTCCGTCAATTATAATTTGTTTTCGATTTAGATTTGCTGTTCATAGCTGTTTAAGACAATCTTGATTTATTTTGATACTTTGACAACGATTTTTCCAGTAGCTTAGAAGAAAACGATGTGTTTGTTCTTTGGTCGTTACAGTACGATAGAAAAACAAATGCTGTTATCTACGTCAATATTAATTTTTTTTCGATTTAGATTGGCTTTTCATAGCTGTTTAAGACAATCTTGATGTATTTTGATACTTTGACAACGATTTTTCCAGTAGTTTAGAGAAAACGATGTTTTTTTTTCTTTGGTCGTCACAGTATGAAAGAAAAAAAAATTGCGTTAATATTAATTTTTTTTCGATTTAGATTTGCTTTTCATAGCTGTTTAAGACAATCTTGATGTATTTTGACACTTTGACAACGATTTTTCCAGTAGTTTAGAAGAAAACGATGTTTTTTTTTTCTTTGGTCGTTAGAGTACGAAAGAAAAAAAAAAAGCTGTCAACTCCGTCAATGTTAATTTTTTTTCGATTTAGATTGGCTTTTCATAGCTGTTTAAGACAATCTTGATGTATTTTGATACTTTGACAACGATTTTTCCAGCAGTTTAGAGAAAACGATGTTTTTTTTTCTTTGTTCGTCACAGTATGAAAGACAAAAAAATTGCGTTAATATTAATTTTTTTTCGATTTAGATTTGCTTTTCATAGCTGTTTAAGACAATCTTGAAGTATTTTGATACTTTGACAACGATTTTTCCAGTAGTTTAGAAGAAAACACTGTTTTTTTTATTTGGTCGTTACAGTACGATAGAAAAAAAAAAGCTGTCAACTCCGTCAATGTTAATTTTTTTTCGATTTAGATTTGCTGTTCATAGCTGTTTAAGACAATCTTGATGTATTTTGATACTTTGACAACGATTTTTCCAGTAGTTTAGAAGAAAACGATGTTTTTTTTTTTCTTTGGTCGTTACAGTACGAAAGATAAAAAAATTTCGTTAATATTAATTTTTTTTCGATTTAGATTTGCTTTTCATAGCTGTTTAAGACAATCTTGATGTATTTTGATACTTTGACAACGATTTTTCCAGTAGTTTAGAAGTAAACGATGTTTTTTTTCTTTGGTCGTTACAGTACGATAGAAAAAAAAATCTGTTATCTCCGTCAATTATAATTTGTTTTCGATTTAGATTTGCTGTTCATAGCTGTTTAAGACAATCTTGATTTATTTTGATACTTTGACAACGATTTTTCCAGTAGCTTAGAAGAAAACGATGTGTTTGTTCTTTGGTCGTTACAGTACGATAGAAAAACAAATGCTGTTATCTACGTCAATATTAATTTTTTTTCGATTAAGATTGGCTTTTCATAGCTGTTTAAGACAATCTTGATGTATTTTGATACTTTGACAACGATTTTTCCAGTAGTTTAGAGAAAACGATGTTTTTTTTTCTTTGGTCGTCACAGTATGAAAGAAAAAAAAATTGCGTTAATATTAATTTTTTTTCGATTTAGATTGGCTTTTCATAGCTGTTTTAGACAATCTTGATGTATTTTGACACTTTGACAACGATTTTTCCAGTAGTTTAGAAGAAAACGATGTTTTTTTTCTTTGGTCGTTACAGTACGAAAGTTAAAAAATTTTGTTAATATTAATTTTTTTTTAATAAGATTGGCTTTTCCATTTTTCCAGTAGTTTATAAGAAAACGATGTTTTTTTTCTTTGGTCGTTACAGTACGATAGAAAAAAAAATCTGTTATCTCCGTCAATTATAATTTGTTTTCGATTTAGATTTGCTGTTCATAGCTGTTTAAGACAATCTTGATTTATTTTGATACTTTGACAACGATTTTTCCAGTAGCTTAGAAGAAAACGATGTGTTTGTTCTTTGGTCGTTACAGTACGATAGAAAAACAAATGCTGTTATCTACGTCAATATTAATTTTTTTTCGATTTAGATTGGCTTTTCATAGCTGTTTAAGACAATCTTGATGTATTTTGATACTTTGACAACGATTTTTCCAGTAGTTTAGAGAAAACGATGTTTTTTTTTCTTTGGTCGTCACAGTATGAAAGAAAAAAAAATTGCGTTAATATTAATTTTTTTTCGATTTAGATTTGCTTTTCATAGCTGTTTTAGACAATCTTGATGTATTTTGACACTTTGACAACGATTTTTCCAGTAGTTTAGAAGAAAACGATGTTTTTTTTCTTTGGTCGTTACAGTACGAAAGTTAAAAAATTTTGTTAATATTAATTTTTTTTTAATAAGATTGGCTTTTCCATTTTTCCAGTAGTTTATAAGAAAACGATGTTTTTTTTCTTTGGTCGTTAAAGTACGATAGAAAAAAAAATCTGTTATCTCCGTCAATTATAATTTGTTTTCGATTTAGATTTGCTGTTCATAGCTGTTTAAGACAATCTTGATTTATTTTGATACTTTGACAACGATTTTTCCAGTAGCTTAGAAGAAAACGATGTGTTTGTTCTTTGGTCGTTACAGTACGATAGAAAAACAAATGCTGTTATCTACGTCAATATTAATTTTTTTTCGATTTAGATTGGCTTTTCATAGCTGTTTAAGACAATCTTGATGTATTTTGATACTTTGACAACGATTTTTCCAGTAGTTTAGAGAAAACGATGTTTTTTTTTTCTTTGGTCGTCACAGTATGAAAGAAAAAAAAATTTCGTTAATATTAATTTGTTTTCGATTTAGATTTGCTGTTCATAGCTGTTTAAGACAATCTTGATTTATTTTGATACTTTGACAACGATTTTTCCAGTAGCTTAGAAGAAAACGATGTGTTTGTTCTTTGGTCGTTACAGTACGATAGAAAAACAAATGCTGTTATCTACGTCAATATTAATTTTTTTTCGATTTAGATTTGCTTTTCATAGCTGTTTAAGACAATCTTGATGTATTTTGACACTTTGACAACGATTTTTCCAGTAGTTTAGAAGAAAACGATGTTTTTTTTTTCTTTGGTCGTTACAGTACGAAAGAAAAAAAAAGCTGTCAACTCCGTCAATGTTAATTTTTTTTCGATTTAGATTGGCTTTTAATAGCTGTTTAAGACAATCTTGATGTATTTTGATACTTTGACAACGATTTTTCCAGCAGTTTAGAGAAAACGATGTTTTTTTTTCTTTGTTCGTCACAGTATAAAAGACAAAAAAATTGCGTTAATATTAATTTTTTTTTAATAAGATTGGCTTTTTCATTTTTCCAGTAGTTTAGAAGAAAACGATGTTTTTTTTTCTTTGGTCGTTACAGTACGAAAGAAAAAAAAATGCTGTTAACTTCGTCAATGTTAATTTTTTTTCGATTTAGATTTGCTTTTCATAGCTGTTTTAGACAATCTTGATGTATTTTGACACTTTGACAACGATTTTTCCAGTAGTTTAGAAGAAAACGATGTTTTTTTTCTTTGGTCGTTACAGTACGAAAGTTAAAAAATTTTGTTAATATTAATTTTTTTTTAATAAGATTGGCTTTTCAATTTTTCCAGTAGTTTAGAAGAAAACGATGTTTTTTTTTGTCTTTGGTCGTTACAGTACGAAAGATAAAAAAATTTCGTTAATATTAATTTTTTTTTAATAAGATTGGCTTTTTCATTTTTCCAGTAGTTTAGAAGAAAACGATGTTTTTTTTTCTTTGGTCGTTACAGTACGATAGAAAAAAAAAGCTGTTATCTCCGTCAATTATAATTTTTGTTCGATTTAGATTTGCTTTTCATAGCTGTTTTAGACAATCTTGATGTATTTTGACACTTTGACAACGATTTTTCCAGTAGTTTAGAAGAAAACGATGTTTTTTTTCTTTGGTCGTTACAGTACGAAAGTTAAAAAATTTTGTTAATATTAATTTTTTTTTAATAAGATTGGCTTTTCAATTTTTCCAGTAGTTTAGAAGAAAACGATGTTTTTTTTTCTTTGGTCGTTACAGTACGAAAGATAAAAAAATTTCGTTAATATTAATTTTTTTTTAATAAGATTGGCTTTTTCATTTTTCCAGTAGTTTAGAAGAAAACGATGTTTTTTTTTCTTTGTTCGTCACAGTATGAAAGACAAAAAAATTGGGTTAATATTAATTTTTTTTCGATTTAGATTTGCTTTTCATAGCTGTTTAAGACAATCTTGATGTATTTTGATACTTTGACAACGATTTTTCCAGTAGTTTAGAAGAAAATACTGTTTTTTTTATTTGGTCGTTACAGTACGATAGAAAAAAAAAAGCTGTCAACTCCGTCAATGTTAATTTTTTTTCGATTTAGATTTGCTGTTCATAGCTGTTTAAGACAATCTTGATGTATTTTGATACTTTGACAACGATTTTTCCAGTAGTTTAGAAGAAAACGATGTTTTTTTTTTCTTTGGTCGTTACAGTACGAAAGATAAAAAAATTTCGTTAATATTAATTTTTTTTTAATAAGATTGGCTTTTCCATTTTTCCAGTAGTTTATAAGAAAACGATGTTTTTTTTCTTTGGTCGTTACAGTACGATAGAAAAAAAAATCTGTTATCTCCGTCAATTATAATTTGTTTTCGATTTAGATTTGCTGTTCATAGCTGTTTAAGACAATCTTGATTTATTTTGATACTTTGACAACGATTTTTCCAGTAGCTTAGAAGAAAACGTTGTGTTTGTTCTTTGGTCGTTACAGTACGATAGAAAAACAAATGCTGTTATCTACGTCAATATTAATTTTTTTTCGATTTAGATTGGCTTTTCATAGCTGTTTAAGACAATTTGATGTATTTTGATACTTTGACAACGATTTTTCCAGTAGTTTAGAGAAAACGATGTTTTTTTTTCTTTGGTCGTCACAGTATGAAAGAAAAAAAAATTGCGTTAATATTAATTTTTTTTCGATTTAGATTTGCTTTTCATAGCTGTTTAAGACAATCTTGATGTATTTTGACACTTTGACAACGATTTTTCCAGTAGTTTAGAAGAAAACGATGTTTTTTTTTTCTTTGGTCGTTACAGTACGAAAGAAAAAAAAAAAGCTGTCAACTCCGTCAATGTTAATTTTTTTTCGATTTAGATTGGCTTTTCATAGCTGTTTAAGACAATCTTGATGTATTTTGATACTTTGACAACGATTTTTCCAGCAGTTTAGAGAAAACGATGTTTTTTTTTTCTTTGGTCGTTACAGTACGAAAGTTAAAAAAATTTCGTTAATATTAATTTTTTTTTAATAAGATTGGCTTTTTCATTTTTCCAGTAGTTTAGAAGAAAACGATGTTTTTTTTTCTTTGTTCGTCACAGTATGAAAGACAAAAAAATTGCGTTAATATTAATTTTTTTTCGATTTAGATTTGCTTTTCATAGCTGTTTAAGACAATCTTGATGTATTTTGATACTTTGACAACGATTTTTCCAGTAGTTTAGAAGAAAACACTGTTTTTTTTATTTGGTCGTTACAGTACGATAGAAAAAAAAAAGCTGTCAACTCCGTCAATGTTAATTTTTTTTCGATTTAGATTTGCTGTTCATAGCTGTTTAAGACAATCTTGATGTATTTTGATACTTTGACAACGATTTTTCCAGTAGTTTAGAAGAAAACGATGTTTTTTTTTTCTTTGGTCGTTACAGTACGAAAGATAAAAAAATTTCGTTAATATTAATTTTTTTTTAATAAGATTGGCTTTTCCATTTTTCCAGTAGTTTATAAGAAAACGATGTTTTTTTTCTTTGGTCGTTACAGTACGATAGAAAAAAAAATCTGTTATCTCCGTCAATTATAATTTGTTTTCGATTTAGATTTGCTGTTCATAGCTGTTTAAGACAATCTTGATTTATTTTGATACTTTGACAACGATTTTTCCAGTAGCTTAGAAGAAAACGATGTGTTTGTTCTTTGGTCGTTACAGTACGATAGAAAAAGAAATGCTGTTATCTACGTCAATATTAATTTTTTTTCGATTTAGATTGGCTTTTCATAGCTGTTTAAGACAATCTTGATGTATTTTGATACTTTGACAACGATTTTTCCAGTAGTTTAGAGAAAACGATGTTTTTTTTTCTTTGGTCGTCACAGTATGAAAGAAAAAAAAATTGCGTTAATATTAATTTTTTTTCGATTTAGATTTGCTTTTCATAGCTGTTTAAGACAATCTTGATGTATTTTGACACTTTGACAACGATTTTTCCAGTACTTTAGAAGAAAACGATGTTTTTTTTTTCTTTGGTCGTTACAGTACGAAAGAAAAAAAAAAGCTGAACTCCGTCAATGTTAATTTTTTTTCGATTTAGATTGGCTTTTCATAGCTGTTTAAGACAATCTTGATGTATTTTGATACTTTGACAACGATTTTTCCAGCAGTTTAGAGAAAACGATGTTTTTTTTTCTTTGTTCGTCACAGTATAAAAGACAAAAAAATTTCGTTAATATTAATTTTTTTTTAATAAGATTGGCTTTTTCATTTTTCCAGTAGTTTAGAAGAAAACGATGTTTTTTTTTCTTTGGTCGTTACAGTACGAAAGAAAAAAAAATGCTGTTAACTTCGTCAATGTTAATTTTTTTTCGATTTAGATTTGCTTTTCATAGCTGTTTTAGACAATCTTGATGTATTTTGACACTTTGACAACGATTTTTCCAGTAGTTTAGAAGAAAACGATGTTTTTTATCTTTGGTCGTTACAGTACGAAAGTTAAAAAATTTTGTTAATATTAATTTTTTTTAATAAGATTGGCTTTTCAATTTTTCCAGTAGTTTAGAAGAAAACGATGTTTTTTTTTTCTTTGGTCGTTACAGTACGAAAGATAAAAAAATTTCGTTAATATTAATTTTTTTTTAATAAGATTGGCTTTTTCATTTTTCCAGTAGTTTAGAAGAAAACGATGTTTTTTTTTCTTTGGTCGTTACAGTACGATAGAAAAAAAAAGCTGTTATCTCCGTCAATTATAATTTTTGTTCGATTTAGATTTGCTTTTCATAGCTGTTTAAGACAATCTTGATGTATTTTGACACTTTGACAACGATGTTTTCAGTAGTTTAGAAGAAAACGATGTTTTTTTTCTTTGGTCGTTACAGTATGAAAGAAAAAAAATTGCGTTAATATTAATTTTTTTTCGAATAAGATTTGCTGTTCATAGCTGTTTAAGACAATCTTGATGTATTTTGATACTTTGACAACGATTTTTCCAGAAGTTTAGAAGAAAACGATGTTTTTTTTCTTTGGTCGTTACAGTACGAAAGATAAAAAAATTTCGTTAATATTGATTTTTTTTTAATAAGATTGGCTTTTCCATTTTTTCAGTAGTTTAGAAGAAAACGATGTTTTTTTTTCTTTGGTCGTTACAGTACGAAAGAATAAAAAATGCTGTTAACTTCGTCAATGTTATTTTTTTTTCGATTTAGATTTGCTTTTCATGGCTGTTTAAGACAATCTTGATGTATTTTGACATTTTGACAACGATTTTTCCAGTAGTTTAGAAGAAAACGATGTTTTTTTTTCTTTGGTCGTTACAGTACGAAAGATAAAAAAATTGCGTTAATATTGATTTTTTTTTAATAAGATTGGCTTTTCAATTTTTCCAGTAGTTTAGAAGAAAATGATGTTTTTTTTTTCTTTGGTCGTAACAGTACGATAGAAAAAAAAATCTGTTATCTCCGTCAATTATAATTTGTTTTCGATTTAGATTTGCTGTTCATAGCTGTTTAAGACAATCTTGATGTATTTTGACACTTTGACAACGATTTTTCCAGTAGTTTAGAAGAAAACGATGTTTTTTTTTTCTTTGGTCGTTACAGTACAAAAGAAAAAAAAATGCTGTTAACTCCGTCAATGTTAATTTTTGTTTGATTTAGATTTGCTTTTCATAGCTGTTTAAGACAATCTTGATGTATTTTGACACTTTGACAACGATTTTTCCAGTAGTTTAGAAGAAATCGATGTTTTTTTTTCTTTGGACGTTACAGTACGAAAGAAAAAAAAATGCTGTTAAGTCCGTCAATGTTAATTTTTGTTCGATTTAGATTTGCTTTTCATAGCTGTTTAAGACAATCTTGATGTATTTTGACACTTTGACAACGATTTTTTCAGTAGTTTAGAAGAAAACGATGTTTTTTTTCTTTGGTCGTTACAGTACGAAAGATAAAAAAATTTCGTTAATATTAATTTTTTTTTAATAAGATTGGCTTTTCAATTTTTCCAGTAGTTTAGAAGAAAACGATGTTTTTTTTTTCTTTGGTCGTTACAGTACGAAAGAAAAAAAAAACTGTTATCTCCGTTAATTATAATTTGTTTTCGATTTAGATTTGCTGTTCATAGCTGTTTTAGACAATCTTGATGTATTTTGACACTTTGACAACGATTTTTCCAGTAGTTTAGAAGAAAACGATGTTTTTTATCTTTGGTCGTTACAGTACGAAAGTTAAAAAATTTTGTTAATATTAATTTTTTTTAATAAGATTGGCTTTTCAATTTTTCCAGTAGTTTAGAAGAAAACGATGTTTTTTTTTTCTTTGGTCGTTACAGTACGAAAGATAAAAAAATTTCGTTAATATTAATTTTTTTTTAATAAGATTGGCTTTTTCATTTTTCCAGTAGTTTAGAAGAAAACGATGTTTTTTTTTCTTTGGTCGTTACAGTACGATAGAAAAAAAAAGCTGTTATCTCCGTCAATTATAATTTTTGTTCGATTTAGATTTGCTTTTCATAGCTGTTTAAGACAATCTTGATGTATTTTGACACTTTGACAACGATGTTTTCAGTAGTTTAGAAGAAAACGATGTTTTTTTTCTTTGGTCGTTACAGTATGAAAGAAAAAAAATTGCGTTAATATTCATTTTTTTTCGAATAAGATTTGCTGTTCATAGCTGTTTAAGACAATCTTGATGTATTTTGATACTTTGACAACGATTTTTCCAGAAGTTTAGAAGAAAACGATGTTTTTTTTCTTTGGTCGTTACAGTACGAAAGATAAAAAAATTTCGTTAATATTGATTTTTTTTTAATAAGATTGGCTTTTCCATTTTTTCAGTAGTTTAGAAGAAAACGATGTTTTTTTTTCTTTGGTCGTTACAGTACGAAAGAATAAAAAATGCTGTTAACTTCGTCAATGTTATTTTTTTTTCGATTTAGATTTGCTTTTCATGGCTGTTTAAGACAATCTTGATGTATTTTGACATTTTGACAACGATTTTTCCAGTAGTTTAGAAGAAAACGATGTTTTTTTTTCTTTGGTCGTTACAGTACGAAAGATAAAAAAATTGCGTTAATATTGATTTTTTTTTAATAAGATTGGCTTTTCAATTTTTCCAGTAGTTTAGAAGAAAATGATGTTTTTTTTTCTTTGGTCGTAACAGTACGATAGAAAAAAAAAATCTGTTATCTCCGTCAATTATAATTTGTTTTCGATTTAGATTTGCTGTTCATAGCTGTTTAAGACAATCTTGATGTATTTTGACACTTTGACAACGATTTTTCCAGTAGTTTAGAAGAAAACGATGTTTTTTTTTTCTTTGGTCGTTACAGTACAAAAGAAAAAAAAATGCTGTTAACTCCGTCAATGTTAATTTTTGTTTGATTTAGATTTGCTTTTCATAGCTGTTTAAGACAATCTTGATGTATTTTGACACTTTGACAACGATTTTTCCAGTAGTTTAGAAGAAATCGATGTTTTTTTTTCTTTGGACGTTACAGTACGAAAGAAAAAAAAATGCTGTTAAGTCCGTCAATGTTAATTTTTGTTCGATTTAGATTTGCTTTTCATAGCTGTTTAAGACAATCTTGATGTATTTTGACACTTTGACAACGATTTTTTCAGTAGTTTAGAAGAAAACGATGTTTTTTTTCTTTGGTCGTTACAGTACGAAAGATAAAAAAATTTCGTTAATATTAATTTTTTTTTAATAAGATTGGCTTTTCAATTTTTCCAGTAGTTTAGAAGAAAACGATGTTTTTTTTTTCTTTGGTCGTTACAGTACGAAAGAAAAAAAAAACTGTTATCTCCGTTAATTATAATTTGTTTTCGATTTAGATTTGCTGTTCATAGCTGTTTAAGACAATCTTGATGTATTTTGACACTTTGACAACGATTTTTCCAGTAGTTTAGAAGAAAACGATGTTTTTTTTCTTTGGTCGTTACAGTACGAAAGATAAAAAAATTTCGTTAATATTAATTTTTTTTTTATAAGATTGGCTTTTTCATTTTTCCAGTAGTTTAGAAGAAAACGATGTTTTTTTTTCTTTGGTCGTTACAGTACGATAGAAAAAAAAAGCTGTTATCTCCGTCAATTATAATTTGTTTTCGATTTAGATTTGCTTTTCATAGCATTTTAAGACAATCTTGATGTATTTTGACACTTTGACAACGATTTTTTCAGTAGTTTAGAAGAAAACGATGTTTTTTTTCTTTAGTCGTTACAGTACGAAAGATAAAAAAATTTCGTTAATATTAATTTTTTTTTAATAAGATTGGCTTTTCAATTTTTCCAGTAGTTTAGAAGAAAACGATGTTTTTTTTTTCTTTAGTCGTTACAGTACGAAAGAAAAAAAAAAGCTGTTATCTCCGTTAATTATAATTTGTTTTCGATTTGGATTTGCTGTTCATAGCTGTTTAAGACAATCTTGATGTATTTTGACACTTTGACAACGATTTTTCCAGTAGTTTAGAAGAAAACGATGTTTTTTTTCTTTGGTCGTTACAGTACGAAAGAAAAAAAATGCTGTTAAGTCCGTCAATGTTAATTTTTGATCGATTTAGATTTGCTTTTCATAGCTGTTTTAGACAATCTTGATGTATTTTGATACTTTGACAACGATTTTTCCAGCAGTTTAGAGAAAACGATGTTTTTTTTGCTTTGTTCGTCACAGTATAAAAGACAAAAAAATTTCGTTAATATTAATTTTTTTTTAATAAGATTGGCTTTTTCATTTTTCCAGTAGTTTAGAAGAAAACGATGTTTTTTTTTCTTTGGTCGTTACAGTACGAAAGAAAAAAAAATGCTGTTAACTTCGTCAATGTTAATTTTTTTTCGATTTAGATTTGCTTTTCATAGCTGTTTTAGACAATCTTGATGTATTTTGACACTTTGACAACGATTTTTCCAGTAGTTTAGAAGAAAACGATGTTTTTTATCTTTGGTCGTTACAGTACGAAAGTTAAAAAATTTTGTTAATATTAATTTTTTTTAATAAGATTGGCTTTTCAATTTTTCCAGTAGTTTAGAAGAAAACGATGTTTTTTTTTTCTTTGGTCGTTACAGTACGAAAGATAAAAAAATTTCGTTAATATTAATTTTTTTTTAATAAGATTGGCTTTTTCATTTTTCCAGTAGTTTAGAAGAAAACGATGTTTTTTTTTCTTTGGTCGTTACAGTACGATAGAAAAAAAAAGCTGTTATCTCCGTCAATTATAATTTTTGTTCGATTTAGATTTGCTTTTCATAGCTGTTTAAGACAATCTTGATGTATTTTGACACTTTGACAACGATGTTTTCAGTAGTTTAGAAGAAAACGATGTTTTTTTTCTTTGGTCGTTACAGTATGAAAGAAAAAAAATTGCGTTAATATTAATTTTTTTTCGAATAAGATTTGCTGTTCATAGCTGTTTAAGACAATCTTGATGTATTTTGATACTTTGACAACGATTTTTCCAGAAGTTTAGAAGAAAACGATGTTTTTTTTCTTTGGTCGTTACAGTACGAAAGATAAAAAAATTTCGTTAATATTGATTTTTTTTTAATAAGATTGGCTTTTCCATTTTTTCAGTAGTTTAGAAGAAAACGATGTTTTTTTTTCTTTGGTCGTTACAGTACGAAAGAATAAAAAATGCTGTTAACTTCGTCAATGTTATTTTTTTTTCGATTTAGATTTGCTTTTCATGGCTGTTTAAGACAATCTTGATGTATTTTGACATTTTGACAACGATTTTTCCAGTAGTTTAGAAGAAAACGATGTTTTTTTTTCTTTGGTCGTTACAGTACGAAAGATAAAAAAATTGCGTTAATATTGATTTTTTTTTAATAAGATTGGCTTTTCAATTTTTCCAGTAGTTTAGAAGAAAATGATGTTTTTTTTTTCTTTGGTCGTAACAGTACGATAGAAAAAAAAAATCTGTTATCTCCGTCAATTATAATTTGTTTTCGATTTAGATTTGCTGTTCATAGCTGTTTAAGACAATCTTGATGTATTTTGACACTTTGACAACGATTTTTCCAGTAGTTTAGAAGAAAACGATGTTTTTTTTTTCTTTGGTCGTTACAGTACAAAAGAAAAAAAAATGCTGTTAACTCCGTCAATGTTAATTTTTGTTTGATTTAGATTTGCTTTTCATAGCTGTTTAAGACAATCTTGATGTATTTTGACACTTTGACAACGATTTTTCCAGTAGTTTAGAAGAAATCGATGTTTTTTTTTCTTTGGACGTTACAGTACGAAAGAAAAAAAAATGCTGTTAAGTCCGTCAATGTTAATTTTTGTTCGATTTAGATTTGCTTTTCATAGCTGTTTAAGACAATCTTGATGTATTTTGACACTTTGACAACGATTTTTTCAGTAGTTTAGAAGAAAACGATGTTTTTTTTCTTTGGTCGTTACAGTACGAAAGATAAAAAAATTTCGTTAATATTAATTTTTTTTTAATAAGATTGGCTTTTCAATTTTTCCAGTAGTTTAGAAGAAAACGATGTTTTTTTTTTCTTTGGTCGTTACAGTACGAAAGAAAAAAAAAACTGTTATCTCCGTTAATTATAATTTGTTTTCGATTTAGATTTGCTGTTCATAGCTGTTTAAGACAATCTTGATGTATTTTGACACTTTGACAACGATTTTTCCAGTAGTTTAGAAGAAAACGATGTTTTTTTTCTTTGGTCGTTACAGTACGAAAGATAAAAAAATTTCGTTAATATTAATTTTTTTTTTATAAGATTGGCTTTTTCATTTTTCCAGTAGTTTAGAAGAAAACGATGTTTTTTTTTCTTTGGTCGTTACAGTACGATAGAAAAAAAAAGCTGTTATCTCCGTCAATTATAATTTGTTTTCGATTTAGATTTGCTTTTCATAGCATTTTAAGACAATCTTGATGTATTTTGACACTTTGACAACGATTTTTTCAGTAGTTTAGAAGAAAACGATGTTTTTTTTCTTTAGTCGTTACAGTACGAAAGATAAAAAAATTTCGTTAATATTAATTTTTTTTTAATAAGATTGGCTTTTCAATTTTTCCAGTAGTTTAGAAGAAAACGATGTTTTTTTTTTCTTTAGTCGTTACAGTACGAAAGAAAAAAAAAAGCTGTTATCTCCGTTAATTATAATTTGTTTTCGATTTGGATTTGCTGTTCATAGCTGTTTAAGACAATCTTGATGTATTTTGACACTTTGACAACGATTTTTCCAGTAGTTTAGAAGAAAACGATGTTTTTTTTCTTTGGTCGTTACAGTACGAAAGAAAAAAAATGCTGTTAAGTCCGTCAATGTTAATTTTTGATCGATTTAGATTTGCTTTTCATAGCTGTTTTAGACAATCTTGATGTATTTTGACACTTTGACAACGATTTTTTCAGTAGTTTAGAAGAAAACGATGTTTTTTTTCTTTGGTCGTTACAGTACGAAAGATAAAAAAATTTCGTTAATATTAATTTTTTATTAATAAGATTGGCTTTTTAATTTTTCCAGTAGTTTAGAAGAAAACGATGTTTTTTTTTTCTTTAGTCGTTACAGTACGATAGAAAAAAAAAGCTGTTATCTCCGTTAATTATAATTTGTTTTCGATTTGGATTTGCTGTTCATAGCTGTTTAAGACAATCTTGATGTATTTTGACACTTTGACAACGATTTTTCCAGTAGTTTAGAAGAAAACGATGTTTTTTTTCTTTGGTCGTTACAGTACGAAAGATAAAAGAATTTCGTTAATATTAATTTTTTTTCGATTTAGATTTGCTTTTCATAGCTGTTTAAGACAATCTTGATGTATTTTGATACTTTGACAACGATTTTTCTAGTAGTTTAGAGAAAACGATGTTTTTTTTTTCTTTTGTCGTCACAGTATGAAAGAAAAAAAAATTGCGTTAATATTAATTTTTTTTTCGATTTAGATTTGCTTTTCATAGCTGTTTAAGACAATCTTGATGTATTTTGATACTTTGACAACGATTTTTCCAGTAGTTTAGAAGAAAACGATGTTTTTTTTTTCTTTGGTCGTTACAGTACGAAAGATAAAAAAATTTCGTTAATATTCATTTTTTTTTAATAAGATTGGCTTTTCCATTTTTCCAGTAGTTTATAAGAAAACGATGTTTTTTTTCTTTGGTCGTTACAGTACGATAGAAAAAAAAATCTGTTATCTCCGTCAATTATAATTTGTTTTCGATTTAGATTTGCTGTTCATAGCTGTTTAAGACAATCTTGATTTATTTTGATACTTTGACAACGATTTTTCCAGTAGCTTAGAAGAAAACGATGTGTTTGTTCTTTGGTCGTTACAGTACGATAGAAAAACAAATGCTGTTATCTACGTCAATATTAATTTTTTTTCGATTTAGATTGGCTTTTCATAGCTGTTTAAGACAATCTTGATGTATTTTGATACTTTGACAACGATTTTTCCAGTAGTTTAGAGAAAACGATGTTTTTTTTTCTTTGGTCGTCACAGTATGAAAGAAAAAAAAATTGCGTTAATATTAATTTTTTTTCGATTTAGATTTGCTTTTCATAGCTGTTTAAGAAAATCTTGATGTATTTTGACACTTTGACAACGATTTTTCCAGTAGTTTAGAAGAAAACGATGTTTTTTTTTTCTTTGGTCGTTACAGTACGAAAGAAAAAAAAAAGCTGTCAACTCCGTCAATGTTAATTTTTTTTCGATTTAGATTGGCTTTTAAATAGTTGTTTAAGACAATCTTGATGTATTTTGATACTTTGACAACGATTTTTCCAGCAGTTTAGAGAAAACGATGTTTTTTTTTCTTTGTTCGTCACAGTATAAAAGACAAAAAAATTTCGTTAATATTAATTTTTTTTTAATAAGATTGGCTTTTTCATTTTTCCAGTAGTTTAGAAGAAAACGATGTTTTTTTTTCTTTGGTCGTTACAGTACGAAAGAAAAAAAAATGCTGTTAACTTCGTCAATGTTAATTTTTTTTCGATTTAGATTTGCTTTTCATAGCTGTTTTAGACAATCTTGATGTATTTTGACACTTTGACAACGATTTTTCCAGTAGTTTAGAAGAAAACGATGTTTTTTTTCTTTGGTCGTTACAGTACGAAAGTTAAAAAATTTTGTTAATATTAATTTTTTTTTAATAAGATTGGCTTTTCAATTTTTCCAGTAGTTTAGAAGAAAACGATGTTTTTTTTTTCTTTTTTTCGTTACAGTACGAAAGATAAAAAAATTTCGTTAATATTAATTTTTTTTTAATAAGATTGGCTTTTTCATTTTTCCAGTAGTTTAGAAGAAAACGATGTTTTTTTTTCTTTGGTCGTTACAGTACGATAGAAAAAAAAAGCTGTTATCTCCGTCAATTATAATTTTTGTTCGATTTAGATTTGCTTTTCATAGCTGTTTAAGACAATCTTGATGTATTTTGACACTTTGACAACGATGTTTTCAGTACTTTAGAAGAAAACGATGTTTTTTTTCTTTGGTCGTTACAGTATGAAAGAAAAAAAATTGCGTTAATATTAATTTTTTTTCGAATAAGATTTGCTGTTCATAGCTGTTTAAGACAATCTTGATGTATTTTGATACTTTGACAACGATTTTTCCAGAAGTTTAGAATAAAACGATGTTTTTTTTCTTTGGTCGTTACAGTACGAAAGATAAAAAAATTTCGTTAATATTGATTTTTTTTTAATAAGATTGGCTTTTCCATTTTTTCTGTAGTTTAGAAGAAAACGATGTTTTTTTTTCTTTGGTCGTTACAGTACGAAAGAATAAAAAATGCTGTAAACTTCGTCAATGTTATTTTTTTTTCGATTTAGATTTGCTTTTCATGGCTGTTTAAGACAATCTTGATGTATTTTGACACTTTGACAACGATTTTTCCAGTAGTTTAGAAGAAAACGATGTTTTTTTTTCTTTGGTCGTTACAGTACGAAAGATAAAAAAATTTCGTTAATATTGATTTTTTTTTAATAAGATTGGCTTTTCAATTTTTCCAGTAGTTTAGAAGAAAATGATGTTTTTTTTTTCTTTGGTCGTAACAGTACGATAGAAAAAAAAAATCTGTTATCTCCGTCAATTATAATTTGTTTTCGATTTAGATTTGCTGTTCATAGCTGTTTAAGACAATCTTGATGTATTTTGACACTTTGGCAACGATTTTTCCAGTAGTTTAGAAGAAAACGATGTTTTTTTTTTCTTTGGTCGTTACAGTACAAAAGAAAAAAAAATGCTGTTAACTCCGTTAATGTTAATTTTTGTTTGATTTAGATTTGCTTTTCATAGCTGTTTAAGACAATCTTGATGTATTTTGACACTTTGACAACGATTTTTCCAGTAGTTTAGAAGAAATCGATGTTTTTTTTTCTTTGGTTGTTACAGTACGAAAGAAAAAAAAATGCTGTTAAGTCCGTCAATGTTCATTTTTGTTCGATTTAGATTTGCTTTTCATAGCTGTTTAAGACAATCTTGATGTATTTTGACACTTTGACAACGATTTTTTCAGTAGTTTAGAAGAAAACGATGTTTTTTTTCTTTGGTCGTTACAGTACGAAAGATAAAAAAATTTCGTTAATATTATTTTTTTTTTAATAAGATTGGCTTTTCAATTTTTCCAGTAGTTTAGAAGAAAACGATGTTTTTTTTTTCTTTGGTCGTTACAGTACGAAAGAAAAAAAAAAGCTGTTATCTCCGTTAATTACAATTTGTTTTCGATTTAGATTTGCTGTTCATAGCTGTTTAAGACAATCTTGATGTATTTTCACACTTTGACAACGATTTTTCCAGTAGTTTAGAAGAAAACGATGTTTTTTTTCTTTGGTCGTTACAGTACGAAAGATAAAAAAATTTCGTTAATATTAATTTTTTTTTAATAAGATTGGCTTTTTCAATTTTCCAGTAGTTTAGAAGAAAACGATGTTTTTTTTTCTTTGGTCGTTACAGGACGATAGAAAAAAAAAAGCTGTTATCTCCGTCAATTATAATTTGTTTTCGATTTAGATTTGCTTTTCATAGCTGTTTAAGACAATCTTGATGTATTTTGACACTTTGACAACGATTTTTCCAGTACTTTAGAAGAAAACGATGTTTTTTTTCTTTGGTCGTTACAGTACGAAAGATAAAAAAATTTCGTTAATATTAATTTTTTTTTTATAAGATTGGCTTTTTCATTTTTCCAGTAGTTTAGAAGAAAACGATGTTTTTTTTTCTTTGGTCGTTACAGTACGAAAGAAAAAAAAATGCTGTTAACTTCGTCAATGTTAATTTTTTTTCGATTTAGATTTGCTTTTCATAGCTGTTTTAGACAATCTTGATGTATTTTGACACTTTGACAACGATTTTTCCAGTAGTTTAGAAGAAAACGATGTTTTTTTTCTTTGGTCGTTACAGTACGAAAGTTAAAAAATTTTGTTAATATTAATTTTTTTTTAATAAGATTGGCTTTTCAATTTTTCCAGTAGTTTAGAAGAAAACGATGTTTTTTTTTTCTTTGGTCGTTACAGTACGAAAGATAACAAAATTTCGTTAATATTAATTTTTTTTTAATAAGATTGGCTTTTTCATTTTTCCAGTAGTTTAGAAGAAAACGATGTTTTTTTTTTCTGTGGTCGTTACAGTACGAAAGAAAAAAAAAGCTGTTATCTCCGTTAATTACAATTTGTTTTCGATTTAGATTTGCTGTTCATAGCTGTTTAAGACAATCTTGATGTATTTTCACACTTTGACAACGATTTTTCCAGTAGTTTAGAAGAAAACGATGTTTTTTTTCTTTGGTCGTTACAGTACGAAAGATAAAAAAATTTCGTTAATATTAATTTTTTTTTAATAAGATTGGCTTTTTCAATTTTCCAGTAGTTTAGAAGAAAACGATGTTTTTTTTTCTTTGGTTGTTACAGTACGAAAGAAAAAAAAATGCTGTTAAGTCCGTCAATGTTCATTTTTGTTCGATTTAGATTTGCTTTTCATAGCTGTTTAAGACAATCTTGATGTATTTTGACACTTTGACAACGATTTTTTCAGTAGTTTAGAAGAAAACGATGTTTTTTTTCTTTGGTCGTTACAGTACGAAAGATAAAAAAATTTCGTTAATATTAATTTTTTTTTAATAAGATTGGCTTTTCAATTTTTCCAGTAGTTTAGAAGAAAACGATGTTTTTTTTTTCTTTGGTCGTTACAGTACGAAAGAAAAAAAAAAGCTGTTATCTCCGTTAATTACAATTTGTTTTCGATTTAGATTTGCTGTTCATAGCTGTTTAAGACAATCTTGATGTATTTTCACACTTTGACAACGATTTTTCCAGTAGTTTAGAAGAAAACGATGTTTTTTTTCTTTGGTCGTTACAGTACGAAAGATAAAAAAATTTCGTTAATATTAATTTTTTTTTAATAAGATTGGCTTTTTCAATTTTCCAGTAGTTTAGAAGAAAACGATGTTTTTTTTTCTTTGGTCGTTACAGGACGATAGAAAAAAAAAAGCTGTTATCTCCGTCAATTATAATTTGTTTTCGATTTAGATTTGCTTTTCATAGCTGTTTAAGACAATCTTGATGTATTTTGACACTTTGACAACGATTTTTCCAGTACTTTAGAAGAAAACGATGTTTTTTTCTTTGGTCGTTACAGTACGAAAGATAAAAAAATTTCGTTAATATTAATTTTTTTTTTATAAGATTGGCTTTTTCATTTTTCCAGTAGTTTAGAAGAAAACGATGTTTTTTTTTCTTTGGTCGTTACAGTACGAAAGAAAAAAAAATGCTGTTAACTTCGTCAATGTTAATTTTTTTTCGATTTAGATTTGCTTTTCATAGCTGTTTTAGACAATCTTGATGTATTTTGACACTTTGACAACGATTTTTCCAGTAGTTTAGAAGAAAACGATGTTTTTTTTCTTTGGTCGTTACAGTACGAAAGTTAAAAAATTTTGTTAATATTAATTTTTTTTTAATAAGATTGGCTTTTCAATTTTTCCAGTAGTTTAGAAGAAAACGATGTTTTTTTTTTCTTTGGTCGTTACAGTACGAAAGATAAAAAAATTTCGTTAATATTAATTTTTTTTTAATAAGATTGGCTTTTTCATTTTTCCAGTAGTTTAGAAGAAAACGATGTTTTTTTTTCTTTGGTCGTTACAGTACGATAGAAAAAAAAAGCTGTTATCTCCGTCAATTATAATTTTTGTTCGATTTAGATTTGCTTTTCATAGCTGTTTAAGACAATCTTGATGTATTTTGACACTTTGACAACGATGTTTTCAGTACTTTAGAAGAAAACGATGTTTTTTTTCTTTGGTCGTTACAGTATGAAAGAAAAAAAATTGCGTTAATATTAATTTTTTTTCGAATAAGATTTGCTGTTCATAGCTGTTTAAGACAATCTTGATGTATTTTGATACTTTGACAACGATTTTTCCAGAAGTTTAGAATAAAACGATGTTTTTTTTCTTTGGTCGTTACAGTACGAAAGATAAAAAAATTTCGTTAATATTGATTTTTTTTTAATAAGATTGGCTTTTCCATTTTTTCTGTAGTTTAGAAGAAAACGATGTTTTTTTTTCTTTGGTCGTTACAGTACGAAAGAATAAAAAATGCTGTAAACTTCGTCAATGTTATTTTTTTTTCGATTTAGATTTGCTTTTCATGGCTGTTTAAGCAATCTTGATGTATTTTGACACTTTGACAACGATTTTTCCAGTAGTTTAGAAGAAAACGATGTTTTTTTTTTCTTTGGTCGTTACAGTACAAAAGAAAAAAAAATGCTGTTAACTCCGTTAATGTTAATTTTTGTTTGATTTAGATTTGCTTTTCATAGCTGTTTAAGACAATCTTGATGTATTTTGACACTTTGACAACGATTTTTCCAGTAGTTTAGAAGAAATCGATGTTTTTTTTTCTTTGGTTGTTACAGTACGAAAGAAAAAAAAATGCTGTTAAGTCCGTCAATGTTCATTTTTGATCGATTTAGATTTGCTTTTCATAGCTGTTTAAGACAATCTTGATGTATTTTGACACTTTGACAACGATTTTTTCAGTAGTTTAGAAGAAAACGATGTTTTTTTTCTTTGGTCGTTACAGTACGAAAGATAAAAAAATTTCGTTAATATTAATTTTTTTTTAATAAGATTGGCTTTTCAATTTTTCCAGTAGTTTAGAAGAAAACGATGTTTTTTTTTTCTTTGGTCGTTACAGTACGATAGAAAAAAAAAATCTGTTATCTCCGTCAATTATAATTTGTTTTCGATTTAGATTTGCTGTTCATAGCTGTTTAAGACAATCTTGATGTATTTTGACACTTTGGCAACGATTTTTCCAGTAGTTTAGAAGAAAACGATGTTTTTTTTTTCTTTGGTCGTTACAGTACAAAAGAAAAAAAAATGCTGTTAACTCCGTTAATGTTAATTTTTGTTTGATTTAGATTTGCTTTTCATAGCTGTTTAAGACAATCTTGATGTATTTTGACACTTTGACAACGATTTTTCCAGTAGTTTAGAAGAAATCGATGTTTTTTTTTCTTTGGTTGTTACAGTACGAAAGAAAAAAAAATGCTGTTAAGTCCGTCAATGTTCATTTTTGATCGATTTAGATTTGCTTTTCATAGCTGTTTAAGACAATCTTGATGTATTTTGACACTTTGACAACGATTTTTTCAGTAGTTTAGAAGAAAACGATGTTTTTTTTCTTTGGTCGTTACAGTACGAAAGATAAAAAAATTTCGTTAATATTAATTTTTTTTTAATAAGATTGGCTTTTCAATTTTTCCAGTAGTTTAGAAGAAAACGATGTTTTTTTTTTCTTTGGTCGTTACAGTACGAAAGAAAAAAAAAAGCTGTTATCTCCGTTAATTACAATTTGTTTTCGATTTAGATTTGCTGTTCATAGCTGTTTAAGACAATCTTGATGTATTTTCACACTTTGACAACGATTTTTCCAGTAGTTTAGAAGAAAACGATGTTTTTTTTCTTTGGTCGTTACAGTACGAAAGATAAAAAAATTTCGTTAATATTAATTTTTTTTTAATAAGATTGGCTTTTTCAATTTTCCAGTAGTTTAGAAGAAAACGATGTTTTTTTTTCTTTGGTCGTTACAGGACGATAGAAAAAAAAAAGCTGTTATCTCCGTCAATTATAATTTGTTTTCGATTTAGATTTGCTTTTCATAGCTGTTTAAGACAATCTTGATGTATTTTCACACTTTGACAACGATTTTTCCAGTAGTTTAGAAGAAAACGATGTTTTTTTTCTTTGGTCGTTACAGTACGAAAGATAAAAAAATTTCGTTAATATTAATTTTTTTTTAATAAGATTGGCTTTTTCATTTTTCCAGTAGTTTAGAAGAAAACGATGTTTTTTTTTCTTTGGTCGTTACAGTACGATAGAAAAAAAAAGCTGTTATCTCCGTCAATTATAATTTTTGTTCGATTTAGATTTGCTTTTCATAGCTGTTTAAGACAATCTTGATGTATTTTGACACTTTGACAACGATGTTTTCAGTACTTTAGAAGAAAACGATGTTTTTTTTCTTTGGTCGTTACAGTATGAAAGAAAAAAAATTGCGTTAATATTAATTTTTTTTCGAATAAGATTTGCTGTTCATAGCTGTTTAAGACAATCTTGATGTATTTTGATACTTTGACAACGATTTTTCCAGAAGTTTAGAATAAAACGATGTTTTTTTTCTTTGGTCGTTACAGTACGAAAGATAAAAAAATTTCGTTAATATTGATTTTTTTTTAATAAGATTGGCTTTTCCATTTTTTCTGTAGTTTAGAAGAAAACGATGTTTTTTTTTCTTTGGTCGTTACAGTACGAAAGAATAAAAAATGCTGTAAACTTCGTCAATGTTATTTTTTTTTCGATTTAGATTTGCTTTTCATGGCTGTTTAAGACAATCTTGATGTATTTTGACACTTTGACAACGATTTTTCCAGTAGTTTTGAAGAAAACGATGTTTTTTTTTCTTTGGTCGTTACAGTACGAAAGATAAAAAAATTTCGTTAATATTGATTTTTTTTTAATAAGATTGGCTTTTCAATTTTTCCAGTAGTTTAGAAGAAAATGATGTTTGTTTTTTCTTTGGTCGTAACAGTACGATAGAAAAAAAAAATCTGTTATCTCCGTCAATTATAATTTGTTTTCGATTTAGATTTGCTGTTCATAGCTGTTTAAGACAATCTTGATGTATTTTGACACTTTGGCAACGATTTTTCCAGTAGTTTAGAAGAAAACGATGTTTTTTTTTTCTTTGGTCGTTACAGTACAAAAGAAAAAAAAATGCTGTTAACTCCGTTAATGTTAATTTTTGTTTGATTTAGATTTGCTTTTCATAGCTGTTTAAGACAATCTTGATGTATTTTGACACTTTGACAACGATTTTTCCAGTAGTTTAGAAGAAATCGATGTTTTTTTTTCTTTGGTTGTTACAGTACGAAAGAAAAAAAAATGCTGTTAAGTCCGTCAATGTTCATTTTTGTTCGATTTAGATTTGCTTTTCATAGCTGTTTAAGACAATCTTGATGTATTTTGACACTTTGACAACGATTTTTTCAGTAGTTTAGAAGAAAACGATGTTTTTTTTCTTTGGTCGTTACAGTACGAAAGATAAAAAAATTTCGTTAATATTAATTTTTTTTTAATAAGATTGGCTTTTCAATTTTTCCAGTAGTTTAGAAGAAAACGATGTTTTTTTTTTCTTTGGTCGTTACAGTACGAAAGAAAAAAAAAAGCTGTTATCTCCGTTAATTACAATTTGTTTTCGATTTAGATTTGCTGTTCATAGCTGTTTAAGACAATCTTGATGTATTTTCACACTTTGACAACGATTTTTCCAGTAGTTTAGAAGAAAACGATGTTTTTTTTCTTTGGTCGTTACAGTACGAAAGATAAAAAAATTTCGTTAATATTAATTTTTTTTTAATAAGATTGGCTTTTTCAATTTTCCAGTAGTTTAGAAGAAAACGATGTTTTTTTTTCTTTGGTCGTTACAGGACGATAGAAAAAAAAAAGCTGTTATCTCCGTCAATTATAATTTGTTTTCGATTTAGATTTGCTTTTCATAGCTGTTTAAGACAATCTTGATGTATTTTGACACTTTGACAACGATTTTTCCAGTACTTTAGAAGAAAACGATGTTTTTTTTCTTTGGTCGTTACAGTACGAAAGATAAAAAAATTTCGTTAATATTAATTTTTTTTTTATAAGATTGGCTTTTTCATTTTTCCAGTAGTTTAGAAGAAAACGATGTTTTTTTTTCTTTGGTCGTTACAGTACGATAGAAAAAAAAAGCTGTTATCTCCGTCAATTATAATTTGTTTTCTATTTAGATTTGCTTTTCATAGCTGTTTAAAACAATCTTGATGTATTTTGACACTTTGACAACGATTTTTTCAGTAGTTTAGAAGAAAACGATGTTTTTTTTCTTTGGTCGTTACAGTACGAAAGATAAAAAAATTTCGTTAATATTAATTTTTTTTAATAAGATTGGCTTTTCAATTTTTCCAGTAGTTTAGAAGAAAACGATGTTTTTTTTTTCTTTGGTCGTTACAGTACGAAAGAAAAAAAAAGCTGTTATCTCCGTCAATTATAATTTATTTTCGATTTAGATTTGCTTTTCATAGCTGTTTAAGACAATCTTGATGTATTTTGACACTTTGACAACGATTTTTTCAGTAGTTTAGAAGAAAACGATGTTTTTTTTCTTTGGTCGTTACAGTACGAAAGATAAAAAAATTTCGTTAATATTAATTTTTTATTAATAAGATTGGCTTTTTAATTTTTCCAGTAGTTTAGAAGAAAACGATGTTTTTTTTTCTTTACTCGATACAGTACGATAGAAAAAAAAAAGCTGTTATCTCCGTTAATTATAATTTGTTTTCGATTTAGATTTGCTGTTCATAGCTGTTTAAGACAATCTTGATGTATTTTGACACTTTGACAACGATTTTTCCAGTAGTTTAGAAGAAAACGATGTTTTTTTTCTTTGGTCGTTACAGTACGAAAGAAAAAAAATGCTGTTAAGTCCGTCAATGTTAATTTTTGATCGATTTAGATTTGCTTTTCATAGCTGTTTTAGACAATCTTGATGTATTTTGACACTTTGACAACGATTTTTTCAGTAGTTTAGAAGAAAACGATGTTTTTTTTCTTTGGTCGTTACAGTACGAAAGATAAAAATATTTCGTTAATGTTAATTTTTTATTAATAAGATTGGCTTTTTAATTTTTCCAGTAGTTTAGAAGAAAACGATGTTTTTTTTTTCTTTAGTCGTTACAGTACGATAGAAAAAAAAAAGCTGTTACCTCCGTTAATTATAATTTGTTTTCGATTTAGATTTGCTGTTCATAGCTGTTTAAGACAATCTTGATGTATTTTGACACTTTGACAACGATTTTTCCAGTAGTTTAGAAGAAAACGATGTTTTTTTTCTTTGGTCGTTACAGTACGAAAGATAAAAGAATTTCGTTAATATTAATTTTTTTTCGATTTAGATTTGCTTTTTCATTTTTCCAGTAGTTTAGAAGAAAACGATGTTTTTTTTTCTTTGATCGTTACAGTACGAAAGAAAAAAAAAGCTGTTATCTCCGTCAATTATAATTTGTTTTTGATTTAGATTTGCTTTTCATAGCTGTTTAAGACAATCTTGATGTATTTTGACACTTTGACAACGATTTTTCCAGTACTTTAGAAGAAAACGATGTTTTTTTTCTTTGGTCGTTACAGTATGAAAGAAAAAAAAATTGCGTTAATATTAATTTTTTTTCGATTTAGATTTGCTGTTCATAGCTGCTTAAGACAATCTTGATGTATTTTGATACTTTGACAACGATTTTTCCAGTAGTTTAGAAGAAAACGATCTTTTTTTTCTTTGGTCGTTACAGTACGAAAGATAAAAAAATTTAGTTAATATTAATTTTTTTTTAATAAGATTGGCTTTTCAATTTTTCCAGTAGTTTGGAAGAAAACGATGTTTTTTTTTCTTTGGTCGTTACAGTACGAAAGATAAAAAAATTTCGTTAATATTGATTTTTTTTAATAAGATTGGCTTTTCCATTTTTCCAGTAGTTTAGAAGAAAACGATGTTTTTTTTTTCTTTGGTCGTTACAGTATAAAAGAAAACAAAATTTCGTTAATTTTAATTTTTTTCGATTTAGATTTGCTGTTCATAGCTGTTTAAGACAATCTTGATGTATTTTGATACTTTGACAACGATTTTTCCAGTAGCTTAGAAGAAAACGATGTTTTTTTTTCTTTGGTCGTTACAGTAGAAAAGAAAAAAAAATTGCGTCAATATTAATTTTTTTTCGATTAAGATTCGCTGTTCATAACTGTTTAAGACAATCTTGATGAATTTGGTACTTTGACAACGATTTTTCCAGTAGTTTAGAAGAAAACGATGTTTTTTTTCTTTGGTCGTTACAGTACGAAAGATAAAAAAATTTCGTTAATATTAATTTTTTTTTAATAAGATTGGCTTTTTCATTTTTCCAGTAGTTTAGAAGAAAATGATGTTTTTTTTTCTTTGGTCGTTACAGTACGAAAGAAAAAAAAATGTTGTTAACTTCGTCAATGTTAATTTTTTTTCGATTTAGATTTGCTTTTCATAGCTGTTTTAGACAATCTTGATGTATTTTGACACTTTGACAACGATTTTTCCAGTAGTTTAGAAGAAAGCGATGTTTTTTTTCTTTGGTCGTTACAGTACGAAAGTTAGAAAATTGCGTTAATATTAATTTTTTTTTAATAAGATTGGCTTTTCAATTTTTCCAGTAGTTTAGAAGAAAACGATGTTTTTTTTTTCTTTGGTCGTTACAGTACGATAGAAAAAAAAAAGCTGTTATCTCCGTCAATTATAATTTGTTTTCGATTTAGATTTGCTGTTCATAGCTGTTTAAGACAATCTTGATGTATTTTGACACTTTGACAACGATTTTACCAGTAGTTTAGAAGAAAACGATGTTTTTTTTTCTTTGGTCGTTACAGTACGAAAGAAAAAAAATGCTGTTAAGTCCGTCAATGTTAATTTTTTTTCGATTTAGATTTGCTTTTCATAGCTGTTTAAGACAATCTTGATGTATTTTGACACTTTGACAACGATTTTTCCAGTAGTTTAGAAGAAAACGATGTTTTTTTTTTCTTTGGTCATTACAGTACGAAAGAAAAAAAATGCTGTTAAGTCCGTCAATGTTAATTTTTGTTCGATTTAGATTTGCTTTTCATAGCTGTTTAAGACAATCTTGATGTATTTTGACACTTTGACAACGATTTTACCAGTAGTTTAGAAGAAAACGATGTTTTTTTTTCTTTGGTCGTTACAGTACGAAAGATTAAAAAATTTCGGTAATATTGATTTTTTTAAAATAAGATTGGCTTTTCCATTTTTCCAGTAGTTTAGAAGAAAACGATGTTTTTTTTCTTTGGTCGTTACACTACGAAAGAAAAAAAAATGCTGTTAACTTCGTCAATGTTAATTTTTTTTCGATTTAGATTTGCTTTTCATAGCTGTTTTAGACAATCTTGATGAATTTGGTACTTTGACAACGATTTTTCCAGTAGTTTAGAAGAAAACGATGTTTTTTTTCTTTGGTCGTTACAGTACGAAAGATAAAAAAATTTCGTTAATATTAATTTTTTTTTAATAAGATTGGCTTTTTCATTTTTCCAGTAGTTTAGAAGAAAACGATGTTTTTTTTTCTTTGGTCGTTACAGTACGAAAGAAAAAAAAATGTTGTTAACTTCGTCAATGTTAATTTTTTTCGATTTAGATTTGCTTTTCATAGCTGTTTTAGACAATCTTGATGTATTTTGACACTTTGACAACGATTTTTCCAGTAGTTTAGAAGAAAACGATGTTTTTTTTCTTTGGTCGTTACAGTATGAAAGACAAAAAAATTTCGTTAATATTAATTTTTTTTTAATAAGATTGGCTTTTCAATTTTTCCAGTAGTTTAGAAGAAAACGATGTTTTTTTTTTCTTTGGTCGTTACAGTACGATAGAAAAAAAAAAGCTGTTATCTCCGTCAATTATAATTTGTTTTCGATTTAGATTTGCTGTTCATAGCTGTTTAAGACAATCTTGATGTATTTTGACACTTTGACAACGATTTTTCCAGTAGTTTAGAAGAAAACGATGTTTTTTTTTTCTTTGGTCGTTACAGTACGAAAGAAAAAAAATGCTGTTAAGTCCGTCAATGTTAATTTTTTTTCGATTTAGATTTGCTTTTCATAGCTGTTTAAGACAATCTTGATGTATTTTGACACTTTGACAACGATTTTTCCAGTAGTTTAGAAGAAAACGATGTTTTTTTTTTCTTTGGTCGTTACAGTACGAAAGAAAAAAAATGCTGTTAAGTCCGTCAATGTTAATTTTTGTTCGATTTAGATTAGCTTTTCATAGCTGTTTAAGACAATCTTGATGTATTTTGACACTTTGACAACGATTTTTCCAGTAGTTTAGAAGAAAACGATGTTTTTTTTTCTTTGGTCGTTACAGTACGAAAGTTTATAAAATTTCGGTAATATTGATTTTTTTTTAATAAGATTGGCTTTTTCATTTTTCCAGTAGTTTAGAAGAAAACGATGTTTTTTTTCTTTGGTCGTTACAGTACAAAAGAAAAAAAAATGCTGTTAACTTCGTCAATGTTAATTTTTTTTCGATTTAGATTTGCTTTTCATAGCTGTTTTAGACAATCTTGATGTATTTTGACACTTTGACAACGATTTTTCCAGTAGTTTAGAAGAAAACGATGTTTTTTTTTTTTGGTCGTTACAGTACGAAAGATAAAAAAATTTCGTTAATATTAATTTTTTATTAATAAGATTGGCTTTTTAATTTTTCCAGTAGTTTAGAAGAAAACGATGTTTTTTTTTTCTTTAGTCGTTACAGTACGATAGAAAAAAAAGCTGTTATCTCCGTTAATTATAATTTGTTTTCGATTTAGATTTGCTTTTCATAGCTGTTTAAGACAATCTTGATGTATTTTGACACTTTGACAACGATTTTTCCAGTAGTTTAGAAGAAAACGATGTTTTTTTTTTTGGTCGTTACAGTACGAAAGATAAAAAAATTTCGTTAATATTAATTTTTTATTAATAAGATTGGCTTTTTAATTTTTCCAGTAGTTTAGAAGAAAACGATGTTTTTTTTTTCTTTGGTCGTTACAGTACGATAGAAAAAAAAAGCTGTTATCTCCGTTAATTATAATTTGTTTTCGATTTAGATTTGCTGTTCATAGCTGTTTAAGACAATCTTGATGTATTTTGACACTTTGACAACGATTTTTCCAGTAGTTTAGAAGAAAACGATGTTTTTTTCTTTGGTCGTTACAGTACGAAAGATAAAAAAATTTCGTTAATATTAATTTTTTTTAATAAGATTTGCTTTTTCATTTTTCCAGTAGTTTAGAAGAAAACGATGTTTTTTTTTCTTTGGTCGTTACAGTACGATAGAAAAAAAAGCTGTTATCTCCGTCAATTATAATTTGTTTTTGATTTAGATTTGCTTTTCATAGCTGTTTAAGACAATCTTGATGTATTTTGACACTTTGACAACGATTTTTCCAGTACTTTAGAAGAAAACGATGTTTTTTTTCTTTGGTCGTTACAGTATGAAAGAAAAAAAAATTGCGTTAATATTAATTTTTTTTCGATTTAGATTTGCTGTTCATAGCTGCTTAAGACAATCTTGATGTATTTTGATACTTTGACAACGATTTTTCCAGTAGTTTAGAAGAAAACGATGTTTTTTTTCTTTGGTCGTTACAGTACGAAAGATAAAAAAATTTAGTTAATATTAATTTTTTTTTAATAAGATTGGCTTTTCAATTTTTCCAGTAGTTTAGAAGAAAACGATGTTTTTTTTTCTTTGGTCGTTACAGTACGAAAGATAAAAAAATTTCGTTAATATTGATTTTTTTTTAATAAGATTGGCTTTTCCATTTTTCCAGTAGTTTAGAAGAAAACGATGTTTTTTTTTCTTTGGTCGTTACAGTACGATAGAAAAAAAAGCTGTTATCTCCGTCAATTATAATTTGTTTTTGATTTAGATTTGCTTTTCATAGCTGTTTAAGACAATCTTGATGTATTTTGACACTTTGACAACGATTTTTCCAGTACTTTAGAAGAAAACGATGTTTTTTTTCTTTGGTCGTTACAGTATGAAAGAAAAAAAAATTGCGTTAATATTAATTTTTTTTCGATTTAGATTTGGTGTTCATAGCTGCTTAAGACAATCTTGATGTATTTTGATACTTTGACAACGATTTTTCCAGTAGTTTAGAAGAAAACGATGTTTTTTTTCTTTGGTCGTTACAGTACGAAAGATAAAAAAATTTAGTTAATATTAATTTTTTTTTAATAAGATTGGCTTTTCAATTTTTCCAGTAGTTTAGAAGAAAACGATGTTTTTTTTTCTTTGGTCGTTACAGTACGAAAGATAAAAAAATTTCGTTAATATTGATTTTTTTAAAATAAGATTGGCTTTTCCATTTTTCCAGTAGTTTAGAAGAAAACGATGTTTTTTTTTCTTTGGTCGTTACAGTATGATTGGAAAAAAATGCTGTTAACTCCGTCATTATTAATTTTTGTTCCATTTAGATTTGCTTTTCATAGCTGTTTAAGACAATCTTGATGTATTTTGATACTTTGACAACGATTTTTCCAGTAGTTTAGAGAAAACGATGTTTTTTTTTTCTTTGGTCGTCACAGTATGAAAGAAAAAAAAATTGCGTTAATATTAATTTTTTTTCGATTTAGATTTGCTTTTCATAGCTGTTTAAGACAATCTTGATGTATTTTGACACTTTGACAACGATTTTTCCAGTAGTTTAGAAGAAAACGATGTTTTTTTTTTCTTTGGTCGTTACAGTACGAAAGAAAAAAAAAAGCTGTCAACTCCGTCAATGTTAATTTTTTTTCGATTTAGATTGGCTTTTCATAGCTGTTTAAGACAATCTTGATGTATTTTGATACTTTGACAACGATTTTTCCAGCAGTTTAGAGAAAACGATGTTTTTTTTTCTATGTTCGTCACAGTATGAAAGACAAAAAAATTGCGTTAATATTAATTTTTTTTCGATTTAGATTTGCTTTTCATAGCTGTTTAAGACAATCTTGATGTATTTTGATACTTTGACAACGATTTTTCTAGTAGTTTAGAAGAAAACACTGTTTTTTTTATTTGGTCGTTACAGTACGATAGAAAAAAAAAAGCTGTCAACTCCGTCAATGTTAATTTTTTTTCGATTTAGATTTGCTGTTCATAGCTGTTTAAGACAATCTTGATGTATTTTGATACTTTGACAACGATTTTTCCAGTAGTTTAGAAGAAAACTATGTTTTTTTTCTTTGGTCGTTACAGTACGAAAGATGAAAAATTTCGTTAATATTAATTTTTTTTTAATAAGATTGGCTTTTCCATTTTTCCAGTAGTTTAGAAGAAAACGATGTTTTTTTTTCTTTGGTCGTTACAGTGCGATAGAAAAAAAAGCTGTTATCTCCGTCCATTTTAAATTTGTTTTCGATTTAGATTTGCTGTTCATAGCTGTTTAAGACAATCTTGATGTATTTTGACACTTTGACAACGATTTTTCCAGTAGTTTAGAAGAAAACGATGTTTTTTTTTTCTTTTGTCGTTACAGTACGAAAGAAAAAAAATGCTGTTAAGTCCGTCAATGATAATTTTTGTTCGATTTAGATTTGCTTTTCATAGCTGTTTAAGACAATCTTGATGTATTTTGACACTTTGACAACGATTTTTCCAGTAGTTTAGAAGAAAACGATGTTTTTTTTTCTTTGGTCGTTACAGTACGAAAGATTAAAAAATTTCGGTAATATTGATTTTTTTAAAATAAGATTGGCTTTTCCATTTTTCCAGTAGTTTAGAAGAAAACGATGTTTTTTTTCTTTGGTCGTTACAGTACGAAAGAAAAAAAAATGCTGTTAACTTCGTCAATGTTAATTTTTTTTCGATTTAGATTTGCTTTTCATAGCTGTTTTAGACAATCTTGATGTATTTTGACACTTTGACAACGATTTTTCCAGTAGTTTAGAAGAAAACGATGTTTTTTTTTTCTTTGGTCGTTACAGTACGAAAGAAAAAAAAAAGCTGTCAACTCCGTCAATGTTAATTTTTTTTCGATTTAGATTTGCTTTTCATAGCTGTTTAAGACAATCTTGATGTATTTTGATACTTTGACAACGATTTTTCCAGCAGTTTAGAGAAAACGATGTTTTTTTTTCTATGTTCGTCACAGTATGAAAGACAAAAAAATTGCGTTAATATTAATTTTTTTTCGATTTAGATTTGCTTTTCATAGCTGTTTAAGACAATCTTGATGTATTTTGATACTTTGACAACGATTTTTCTAGTAGTTTAGAAGAAAACACTGTTTTTTTTATTTGGTCGTTACAGTACGATAGAAAAAAAAAAGCTGTCAACTCCGTCAATGTTAATTTTTTTTCGATTTAGATTTGCTGTTCATAGCTGTTTAAGACAATCTTGATGTATTTTGATACTTTGACAACGATTTTTCCAGTAGTTTAGAAGAAAACTATGTTTTTTTTCTTTGGTCGTTACAGTACGAAAGATGAAAAATTTCGTTAATATTAATTTTTTTTTAATAAGATTGGCTTTTCCATTTTTCCAGTAGTTTAGAAGAAAACGATGTTTTTTTTTCTTTGGTCGTTACAGTGCGATAGAAAAAAAAGCTGTTATCTCCGTTAATTATAATTTGTTTTCGATTTAGATTTGCTTTTCATAGCTGTTTAAGACAATCTTGATGTATTTTGACACTTTGACAACGATTTTTCCAGTAGTTTAGAAGAAAACGATGTTTTTTTTTTTGGTCGTTACAGTACGAAAGATAAAAAAATTTCGTTAATATTAATTTTTTATTAATAAGATTGGCTTTTTAATTTTTCCAGTAGTTTAGAAGAAAACGATGTTTTTTTTTTCTTTGGTCGTTACAGTACGATAGAAAAAAAAAGCTGTTATCTCCGTTAATTATAATTTGTTTTCGATTTAGATTTGCTGTTCATAGCTGTTTAAGACAATCTTGATGTATTTTGACACTTTGACAACGATTTTTCCAGTAGTTTAGAAGAAAACGATGTTTTTTTCTTTGGTCGTTACAGTACGAAAGATAAAAAAATTTCGTTAATATTAATTTTTTTTAATAAGATTTGCTTTTTCATTTTTCCAGTAGTTTAGAAGAAAACGATGTTTTTTTTTCTTTGGTCGTTACAGTACGATAGAAAAAAAAGCTGTTATCTCCGTCAATTATAATTTGTTTTTGATTTAGATTTGCTTTTCATAGCTGTTTAAGACAATCTTGATGTATTTTGACACTTTGACAACGATTTTTCCAGTACTTTAGAAGAAAACGATGTTTTTTTTCTTTGGTCGTTACAGTATGAAAGAAAAAAAAATTGCGTTAATATTAATTTTTTTTCGATTTAGATTTGCTGTTCATAGCTGCTTAAGACAATCTTGATGTATTTTGATACTTTGACAACGATTTTTCCAGTAGTTTAGAAGAAAACGATGTTTTTTTTCTTTGGTCGTTACAGTACGAAAGATAAAAAAATTTAGTTAATATTAATTTTTTTTTAATAAGATTGGCTTTTCAATTTTTCCAGTAGTTTAGAAGAAAACGATGTTTTTTTTTCTTTGGTCGTTACAGTACGAAAGATAAAAAAATTTCGTTAATATTGATTTTTTTTTAATAAGATTGGCTTTTCCATTTTTCCAGTAGTTTAGAAGAAAACGATGTTTTTTTTTCTTTGGTCGTTACAGTACGATAGAAAAAAAAGCTGTTATCTCCGTCAATTATAATTTGTTTTTGATTTAGATTTGCTTTTCATAGCTGTTTAAGACAATCTTGATGTATTTTGACACTTTGACAACGATTTTTCCAGTACTTTAGAAGAAAACGATGTTTTTTTTCTTTGGTCGTTACAGTATGAAAGAAAAAAAAATTGCGTTAATATTAATTTTTTTTCGATTTAGATTTGGTGTTCATAGCTGCTTAAGACAATCTTGATGTATTTTGATACTTTGACAACGATTTTTCCAGTAGTTTAGAAGAAAACGATGTTTTTTTTCTTTGGTCGTTACAGTACGAAAGATAAAAAAATTTAGTTAATATTAATTTTTTTTTAATAAGATTGGCTTTTCAATTTTTCCAGTAGTTTAGAAGAAAACGATGTTTTTTTTTCTTTGGTCGTTACAGTACGAAAGATAAAAAAATTTCGTTAATATTGATTTTTTTAAAATAAGATTGGCTTTTCCATTTTTCCAGTAGTTTAGAAGAAAACGATGTTTTTTTTTCTTTGGTCGTTACAGTATGATTGGAAAAAAATGCTGTTAACTCCGTCATTATTAATTTTTGTTCCATTTAGATTTGCTTTTCATAGCTGTTTAAGACAATCTTGATGTATTTTGATACTTTGACAACGATTTTTCCAGTAGTTTAGAGAAAACGATGTTTTTTTTTTCTTTGGTCGTCACAGTATGAAAGAAAAAAAAATTGCGTTAATATTAATTTTTTTTCGATTTAGATTTGCTTTTCATAGCTGTTTAAGACAATCTTGATGTATTTTGACACTTTGACAACGATTTTTCCAGTAGTTTAGAAGAAAACGATGTTTTTTTTTTCTTTGGTCGTTACAGTACGAAAGAAAAAAAAAAGCTGTCAACTCCGTCAATGTTAATTTTTTTTCGATTTAGATTGGCTTTTCATAGCTGTTTAAGACAATCTTGATGTATTTTGATACTTTGACAACGATTTTTCCAGCAGTTTAGAGAAAACGATGTTTTTTTTTCTATGTTCGTCACAGTATGAAAGACAAAAAAATTGCGTTAATATTAATTTTTTTTCGATTTAGATTTGCTTTTCATAGCTGTTTAAGACAATCTTGATGTATTTTGATACTTTGACAACGATTTTTCTAGTAGTTTAGAAGAAAACACTGTTTTTTTTATTTGGTCGTTACAGTACGATAGAAAAAAAAAAGCTGTCAACTCCGTCAATGTTAATTTTTTTTCGATTTAGATTTGCTGTTCATAGCTGTTTAAGACAATCTTGATGTATTTTGATACTTTGACAACGATTTTTCCAGTAGTTTAGAAGAAAACTATGTTTTTTTTCTTTGGTCGTTACAGTACGAAAGATGAAAAATTTCGTTAATATTAATTTTTTTTTAATAAGATTGGCTTTTCCATTTTTCCAGTAGTTTAGAAGAAAACGATGTTTTTTTTTCTTTGGTCGTTACAGTGCGATAGAAAAAAAAGCTGTTATCTCCGTCCATTTTAAATTTGTTTTCGATTTAGATTTGCTGTTCATAGCTGTTTAAGACAATCTTGATGTATTTTGACACTTTGACAACGATTTTTCCAGTAGTTTAGAAGAAAACGATGTTTTTTTTTTCTTTTGTCGTTACAGTACGAAAGAAAAAAAATGCTGTTAAGTCCGTCAATGATAATTTTTGTTCGATTTAGATTTGCTTTTCATAGCTGTTTAAGACAATCTTGATGTATTTTGACACTTTGACAACGATTTTTCCAGTAGTTTAGAAGAAAACGATGTTTTTTTTTCTTTGGTCGTTACAGTACGAAAGATTAAAAAATTTCGGTAATATTGATTTTTTTAAAATAAGATTGGCTTTTCCATTTTTCCAGTAGTTTAGAAGAAAACGATGTTTTTTTTCTTTGGTCGTTACAGTACGAAAGAAAAAAAAATGCTGTTAACTTCGTCAATGTTAATTTTTTTTCGATTTAGATTTGCTTTTCATAGCTGTTTTAGACAATCTTGATGTATTTTGACACTTTGACAACGATTTTTCCAGTAGTTTAGAAGAAAACGATGTTTTTTTTTTCTTTGGTCGTTACAGTACGAAAGAAAAAAAAAAGCTGTCAACTCCGTCAATGTTAATTTTTTTTCGATTTAGATTTGCTTTTCATAGCTGTTTAAGACAATCTTGATGTATTTTGATACTTTGACAACGATTTTTCCAGCAGTTTAGAGAAAACGATGTTTTTTTTTCTATGTTCGTCACAGTATGAAAGACAAAAAAATTGCGTTAATATTAATTTTTTTTCGATTTAGATTTGCTTTTCATAGCTGTTTAAGACAATCTTGATGTATTTTGATACTTTGACAACGATTTTTCTAGTAGTTTAGAAGAAAACACTGTTTTTTTTATTTGGTCGTTACAGTACGAAAGAAAAAAAATGCTGTTAAGTCCGTCAATGATAATTTTTGTTCGATTTAGATTTGCTTTTCATAGCTGTTTAAGACAATCTTGATGTATTTTGACACTTTGACAACGATTTTTCCAGTAGTTTAGAAGAAAACGATGTTTTTTTTTCTTTGGTCGTTACAGTACGAAAGATTAAAAAATTTCGGTAATATTGATGTTTTTAAAATAAGATTGGCTTTTCCATTTTTCCAGTAGTTTAGAAGAAAACGATGTTTTTTTTCTTTGGTCGTTACAGTACGAAAGAAAAAAAAATGCTGTTAACTTCGTCAATGTTAATTTTTTTTCGATTTAGATTTGCTGTTCATAGCTGTTTAAGACAATCTTGATGTATTTTGACACTTTGACAACGATTTTTCCAGTAGTTTAGAAGAAAACGATGTTTTTTTTTTCTTTTGTCGTTACAGTACGAAAGAAAAAAAATGCTGTTAAGTCCGTCAATGATAATTTTTGTTCGATTTAGATTTGCTTTTCATAGCTGTTTAAGACAATCTTGATGTATTTTGACACTTTGACAACGATTTTTCCAGTAGTTTAGAAGAAAACGATGTTTTTTTTTTCTTTGGTCGTCACAGTATGAAAGAAAAAAAAATTGCGTTAATATTAATTTTTTTTCGATTTAGATTTGCTTTTCATAGCTGTTTAAGACAATCTTGATGTATTTTGACACTTTGACAACGATTTTTCCAGTAGTTTAGAAGAAAACGATGTTTTTTTTTTCTTTGGTCGTTACAGTACGAAAGAAAAAAAAAAGCTGTCAACTCCGTCAATGTTAATTTTTTTTCGATTTAGATTGGCTTTTCATAGCTGTTTAAGACAATCTTGATGTATTTTGATACTTTGACAACGATTTTTCCAGCAGTTTAGAGAAAACGATGTTTTTTTTTCTATGTTCGTCACAGTATGAAAGACAAAAAAATTGCGTTAATATTAATTTTTTTTCGATTTAGATTTGCTTTTCATAGCTGTTTAAGACAATCTTGATGTATTTTGATACTTTGACAACGATTTTTCTAGTAGTTTAGAAGAAAACACTGTTTTTTTTATTTGGTCGTTACAGTACGATAGAAAAAAAAAAGCTGTCAACTCCGTCAATGTTAATTTTTTTTCGATTTAGATTTGCTGTTCATAGCTGTTTAAGACAATCTTGATGTATTTTGATACTTTGACAACGATTTTTCCAGTAGTTTAGAAGAAAACTATGTTTTTTTTCTTTGGTCGTTACAGTACGAAAGATGAAAAATTTCGTTAATATTAATTTTTTTTTAATAAGATTGGCTTTTCCATTTTTCCAGTAGTTTAGAAGAAAACGATGTTTTTTTTTCTTTGGTCGTTACAGTGCGATAGAAAAAAAAGCTGTTATCTCCGTCCATTTTAAATTTGTTTTCGATTTAGATTTGCTGTTCATAGCTGTTTAAGACAATCTTGATGTATTTTGACACTTTGACAACGATTTTTCCAGTAGTTTAGAAGAAAACGATGTTTTTTTTTTCTTTTGTCGTTACAGTACGAAAGAAAAAAAATGCTGTTAAGTCCGTCAATGATAATTTTTGTTCGATTTAGATTTGCTTTTCATAGCTGTTTAAGACAATCTTGATGTATTTTGACACTTTGACAACGATTTTTCCAGTAGTTTAGAAGAAAACGATGTTTTTTTTTCTTTGGTCGTTACAGTACGAAAGATTAAAAAATTTCGGTAATATTGATTTTTTTAAAATAAGATTGGCTTTTCCATTTTTCCAGTAGTTTAGAAGAAAACGATGTTTTTTTTCTTTGGTCGTTACAGTACGAAAGAAAAAAAAATGCTGTTAACTTCGTCAATGTTAATTTTTTTTCGATTTAGATTTGCTTTTCATAGCTGTTTTAGACAATCTTGATGTATTTTGACACTTTGACAACGATTTTTCCAGTAGTTTAGAAGAAAGCGATGTTTTTTTTCTTTGGTCGTTACAGTACGAAAGTTAGAAAATTGCGTTAATATTAATTTTTTTTTAATAAGATTGGCTTTTCAATTTTTCCAGTAGTTTAGAAGAAAACGATGTTTTTTTTTTCTTTGGTCGTTACAGTACGATAGAAAAAAAAAAGCTGTTATCTCCGTCAATTATAATTTGTTTTCGATTTAGATTTGCTGTTCATAGCTGTTTAAGACAATCTTGATGTATTTTGACACTTTGACAACGATTTTTCCAGTAGTTTAGAAGAAAACGATGTTTTTTTTTTCTTTGGTCGTTACAGTACGAAAGAAAAAAAATGCTGTTAAGTCCGTCAATGTTAATTTTTTTTCGATTTAGATTTGCTTTTCATAGCTGTTTAAGACAATCTTGATGTATTTTGACACTTTGACAACGATTTTTCCAGTAGTTTAGAAGAAAACGATGTTTTTTTTTTCTTTGGTCATTACAGTACGAAAGAAAAAAAATGCTGTTAAGTCCGTCAATGTTAATTTTTGTTCGATTTAGATTTGCTTTTCATAGCTGTTTAAGACAATCTTGATGTATTTTGACACTTTGACAACGATTTTACCAGTAGTTTAGAAGAAAACGATGTTTTTTTTTCTTTGGTCGTTACAGTACGAAAGATTAAAAAATTTCGGTAATATTGATTTTTTTAAAATAAGATTGGCTTTTCCATTTTTCCAGTAGTTTAGAAGAAAACGATGTTTTTTTTCTTTGGTCGTTACACTACGAAAGAAAAAAAAATGCTGTTAACTTCGTCAATGTTAATTTTTTTTCGATTTAGATTTGCTTTTCATAGCTGTTTTAGACAATCTTGATGAATTTGGTACTTTGACAACGATTTTTCCAGTAGTTTAGAAGAAAACGATGTTTTTTTTCTTTGGTCGTTACAGTACGAAAGATAAAAAAATTTCGTTAATATTAATTTTTTTTTAATAAGATTGGCTTTTTCATTTTTCCAGTAGTTTAGAAGAAAACGATGTTTTTTTTTCTTTGGTCGTTACAGTACGAAAGAAAAAAAAATGTTGTTAACTTCGTCAATGTTAATTTTTTTTCGATTTAGATTTGCTTTTCATAGCTGTTTTAGACAATCTTGATGTATTTTGACACTTTGACAACGATTTTTCCAGTAGTTTAGAAGAAAACGATGTTTTTTTTCTTTGGTCGTTACAGTATGAAAGACAAAAAAATTTCGTTAATATTAATTTTTTTTTAATAAGATTGGCTTTTCAATTTTTCCAGTAGTTTAGAAGAAAACGATGTTTTTTTTTTCTTTGGTCGTTACAGTACGATAGAAAAAAAAAAGCTGTTATCTCCGTCAATTATAATTTGTTTTCGATTTAGATTTGCTGTTCATAGCTGTTTAAGACAATCTTGATGTATTTTGACACTTTGACAACGATTTTTCCAGTAGTTTAGAAGAAAACGATGTTTTTTTTTTCTTTGGTCGTTACAGTACGAAAGAAAAAAAATGCTGTTAAGTCCGTCAATGTTAATTTTTTTTCGATTTAGATTTGCTTTTCATAGCTGTTTAAGACAATCTTGATGTATTTTGACACTTTGACAACGATTTTTCCAGTAGTTTAGAAGAAAACGATGTTTTTTTTTTCTTTGGTCGTTACAGTACGAAAGAAAAAAAATGCTGTTAAGTCCGTCAATGTTAATTTTTGTTCGATTTAGATTAGCTTTTCATAGCTGTTTAAGACAATCTTGATGTATTTTGACACTTTGACAACGATTTTTCCAGTAGTTTAGAAGAAAACGATGTTTTTTTTTCTTTGGTCGTTACAGTACGAAAGTTTATAAAATTTCGGTAATATTGATTTTTTTAAAATAAGATTGGCTTTTCCATTTTTCCAGTAGTTTAGAAGAAAACGATGTTTTTTTTCTTTGGTCGTTACAGTACGAAAGAAAAAAAAATGCTGTTAACTTCGTCAATGTTAATTTTTTTTCGATTTAGATTTGCTTTTCATAGCTGTTTTAGACAATCTTGATGTATTTTGACACTTTGACAACGATTTTTCCAGTAGTTTAGAAGAAAACGATGTTTTTTTCTTTGGTCGTTACAGTACGAAAGATAAAAAAATTTCGTTAATATTAATTTTTTTTAATAAGATTTGCTTTTTCATTTTTCCAGTAGTTTAGAAGAAAACGATGTTTTTTTTTCTTTGGTCGTTACAGTACGATAGAAAAAAAAGCTGTTATCTCCGTCAATTATAATTTGTTTTTGATTTAGATTTGCTTTTCATAGCTGTTTAAGACAATCTTGATGTATTTTGACACTTTGACAACGATTTTTCCAGTACTTTAGAAGAAAACGATGTTTTTTTTCTTTGGTCGTTACAGTATGAAAGAAAAAAAAATTGCGTTAATATTAATTTTTTTTCGATTTAGATTTGCTGTTCATAGCTGCTTAAGACAATCTTGATGTATTTTGATACTTTGACAACGATTTTTCCAGTAGTTTAGAAGAAAACGATGTTTTTTTTCTTTGGTCGTTACAGTACGAAAGATAAAAAAATTTAGTTAATATTAATTTTTTTTTAATGAGATTGGCTTTTCAATTTTTCCAGTAGTTTAGAAGAAAACGATGTTTTTTTTTCTTTGGTCGTTACAGTACGAAAGATAAAAAAATTTCGTTAATATTGATTTTTTTTTAATAAGATTGGCTTTTCCATTTTTCCAGTAGTTTAGAAGAAAACGATGTTTTTTTTTCTTTGGTCGTTACAGTACGATAGAAAAAAAAAGCTGTTATCTCCGTCAATTATAATTTGTTTTTGATTTAGATTTGCTTTTCATAGCTGTTTAAGACAATCTTGATGTATTTTGACACTTTGACAACGATTTTTCCAGTACTTTAGAAGAAAACGATGTTTTTTTTCTTTGGTCGTTACAGTATGAAAGAAAAAAAAATTGCGTTAATATTAATTTTTTTTCGATTTAGATTTGGTGTTCATAGCTGCTTAAGACAATCTTGATGTATTTTGATACTTTGACAACGATTTTTCCAGTAGTTTAGAAGAAAACGATGTTTTTTTTTCTTTGGTCGTTACAGTACGAAAGATTAAAAAATTTCGGTAATATTGATTTTTTTAAAATAAGATTGGCTTTTCCATTTTTCCAGTAGTTTAGAAGAAAACGATGTTTTTTTTCTTTGGTCGTTACAGTACGAAAGAAAAAAAAATGCTGTTAACTTCGTCAATGTTAATTTTTTTTCGTTTTAGATTTGCTTTTCATAGCTGTTTTAGACAATCTTGATGTATTTTGACATTTTGACAACGATTTTTCCAGTAGTTTAGAAGAAAACGATGTTTTTTTTCTTTGGTCGTTACAGTACGAAAGATAAAAAAATTTCGTTAATATTAATTTTTTATTAATAAGATTGGCTTTTTAATTTTTCCAGTAGTTTAGAAGAAAACGATGTTTTTTTTTTCTTTAGTCGTTACAGTACGATAGAAAAAAAAAAGCTGTTATCTCCGTTAATTATAATTTGTTTTCGATTTAGATTTGCTGTTCATAGCTGTTTAAGACAATCTTGATGTATTTTGACACTTTGACAACGATTTTTCCAGTAGTTTAGAAGAAAACGATGTTTTTTTTTCTTTGGTCGTTACAGTATGATTGGAAAAAAATGCTGTTAACTCCGTCATTATTAATTTTTGTTCCATTTAGATTTGCTTTTCATAGCTGTTTAAGACAATCTTGATGTATTTTGATACTTTGACAACGATTTTTCCAGTAGTTTAGAGAAAACGATGTTTTTTTTTTCTTTGGTCGTCACAGTATGAAAGAAAAAAAAATTGCGTTAATATTAATTTTTTTTCGATTTAGATTTGCTTTTCATAGCTGTTTAAGACAATCTTGATGTATTTTGACACTTTGACAACGATTTTTCCAGTAGTTTAGAAGAAAAAGATGTTTTTTTTTTTCTTTGGTCGTTACAGTACGAAAGAAAAAAAAAAGCTGTCAACTCCGTCAATGTTAATTTTTTTTCGATTTAGATTGGCTTTTCATAGCTGTTTAAGACAATCTTGATGTATTTTGATACTTTGACAACGATTTTTCCAGCAGTTTAGAGAAAACGATGTTTTTTTTTCTATGTTCGTCACAGTATGAAAGACAAAAAAATTGCGTTAATATTAATTTTTTTTCGATTTAGATTTGCTTTTCATAGCTGTTTAAGACAATCTTGATGTATTTTGATACTTTGACAACGATTTTTCTAGTAGTTTAGAAGAAAACACTGTTTTTTTTATTTGGTCGTTACAGTACGATAGAAAAAAAAAAGCTGTCAACTCCGTCAATGTTAATTTTTTTTCGATTTAGATTTGCTGTTCATAGCTGTTTAAGACAATCTTGATGTATTTTGATACTTTGACAACGATTTTTCCAGTAGTTTAGAAGAAAACTATGTTTTTTTTCTTTGGTCGTTACAGTACGAAAGATGAAAAATTTCGTTAATATTAATTTTTTTTTAATAAGATTGGCTTTTCCATTTTTCCAGTAGTTTAGAAGAAAACGATGTTTTTTTTTCTTTGGTCGTTACAGTGCGATAGAAAAAAAAGCTGTTATCTCCGTCCATTTTAAATTTGTTTTCGATTTAGATTTGCTGTTCATAGCTGTTTAAGACAATCTTGATGTATTTTGACACTTTGACAACGATTTTTCCAGTACTTTAGAAGAAAACGATGTTTTTTTTCTTTGGTCGTTACAGTATGAAAGAAAAAAAAATTGCGTTAATATTAATTTTTTTTCGATTTAGATTTGCTGTTCATAGCTGCTTAAGACAATCTTGATGTATTTTGATACTTTGACAACGATTTTTCCAGTAGTTTAGAAGAAAACGATGTTTTTTTTCTTTGGTCGTTACAGTACGAAAGATAAAAAAATTTAGTTAATATTAATTTTTTTTTAATAAGATTGGCTTTTCAATTTTTCCAGTAGTTTAGAAGAAAACGATGTTTTTTTTTCTTTGGTCGTTACAGTACGAAAGATAAAAAAATTTCGTTAATATTGATTTTTTTTTAATAAGATTGGCTTTTCCATTTTTCCAGTAGTTTAGAAGAAAACGATGTTTTTTTTTCTTTGGTCGTTACAGTACGATAGAAAAAAAAAGCTGTTATCTCCGTCAATTATAATTTGTTTTTGATTTAGATTTGCTTTTCATAGCTGTTTAAGACAATCTTGATGTATTTTGACACTTTGACAACGATTTTTCCAGTACTTTAGAAGAAAACGATGTTTTTTTTCTTTGGTCGTTACAGTATGAAAGAAAAAAAAATTGCGTTAATATTAATTTTTTTTCGATTTAGATTTGGTGTTCATAGCTGCTTAAGACAATCTTGATGTATTTTGATACTTTGACAACGATTTTTCCAGTAGTTTAGAAGAAAACGATGTTTTTTTTTCTTTGGTCGTTACAGTACGAAAGATTAAAAAATTTCGGTAATATTGATTTTTTTAAAATAAGATTGGCTTTTCCATTTTTCCAGTAGTTTAGAAGAAAACGATGTTTTTTTTCTTTGGTCGTTACAGTACGAAAGAAAAAAAAATGCTGTTAACTTCGTCAATGTTAATTTTTTTTCGTTTTAGATTTGCTTTTCATAGCTGTTTTAGACAATCTTGATGTATTTTGACATTTTGACAACGATTTTTCCAGTAGTTTAGAAGAAAACGATGTTTTTTTTCTTTGGTCGTTACAGTACGAAAGATAAAAAAATTTCGTTAATATTAATTTTTTATTAATAAGATTGGCTTTTTAATTTTTCCAGTAGTTTAGAAGAAAACGATGTTTTTTTTTTCTTTAGTCGTTACAGTACGATAGAAAAAAAAAAGCTGTTATCTCCGTTAATTATAATTTGTTTTCGATTTAGATTTGCTGTTCATAGCTGTTTAAGACAATCTTGATGTATTTTGACACTTTGACAACGATTTTTCCAGTAGTTTAGAAGAAAACGATGTTTTTTTTTCTTTGGTCGTTACAGTATGTTTGGAAAAAAATGCTGTTAACTCCGTCATTATTAATTTTTGTTCCATTTAGATTTGCTTTTCATAGCTGTTTAAGACAATCTTGATGTATTTTGATACTTTGACAACGATTTTTCCAGTAGTTTAGAGAAAACGATGTTTTTTTTTTCTTTGGTCGTCACAGTATGAAAGAAAAAAAAATTGCGTTAATATTAATTTTTTTTCGATTTAGATTTGCTTTTCATAGCTGTTTAAGACAATCTTGATGTATTTTGACACTTTGACAACGATTTTTCCAGTAGTTTAGAAGAAAAAGATGTTTTTTTTTTTCTTTGGTCGTTACAGTACGAAAGAAAAAAAAAAGCTGTCAACTCCGTCAATGTTAATTTTTTTTCGATTTAGATTGGCTTTTCATAGCTGTTTAAGACAATCTTGATGTATTTTGATACTTTGACAACGATTTTTCCAGCAGTTTGGAGAAAACGATGTTTTTTTTTCTATGTTCGTCACAGTATGAAAGACAAAAAAATTGCGTTAATATTAATTTTTTTTCGATTTAGATTTGCTTTTCATAGCTGTTTAAGACAATCTTGATGTATTTTGATACTTTGACAACGATTTTTCTAGTAGTTTAGAAGAAAACACTGTTTTTTTTATTTGGTCGTTACAGTACGATAGAAAAAAAAAAGCTGTCAACTCCGTCAATGTTAATTTTTTTTCGATTTAGATTTGCTGTTCATAGCTGTTTAAGACAATCTTGATGTATTTTGATACTTTGACAACGATTTTTCCAGTAGTTTAGAAGAAAACTATGTTTTTTTTCTTTGGTCGTTACAGTACGAAAGATGAAAAATTTCGTTAATATTAATTTTTTTTTAATAAGATTGGCTTTTCCATTTTTCCAGTAGTTTAGAAGAAAACGATGTTTTTTTTCTTTGGTCGTTACAGTGCGATAGAAAAAAAAGCTGTTATCTCCGTCCATTTTAAATTTGTTTTCGATTTAGATTTGCTGTTCATAGCTGTTTAAGACAATCTTGATGTATTTTGACACTTTGACAACGATTTTTCCAGTAGTTTAGAAGAAAACGATGTTTTTTTTTTCTTTTGTCGTTACAGTACGAAAGAAAAAAAATGCTGTTAAGTCCGTCAATGATAATTTTTGTTCGATTTAGATTTGCTTTTCATAGCTGTTTAAGACAATCTTGATGTATTTTGACACTTTGACAACGATTTTTCCAGTAGTTTAGAAGAAAACGATGTTTTTTTTTCTTTGGTCGTTACAGTAAGAAAGATTAAAAAATTTCAGTAATATTGATTTTTTTAAAATAAGATTGGCTTTTCCATTTTTCCAGTAGTTTAGAAGAAAACGATGTTTTTTTTCTTTGGTCGTTACAGTACGAAAGAAAAAAAAATGCTGTTAACTTCGTCAATGTTAATTTTTTTCGATTTAGATTTGCTTTTCATAGCTGTTTTAGACAATCTTGATGTATTTTGACACTTTGACAACGATTTTTCCAGTAGTTTAGAAGAAAACGATGTTTTTTTTCTTTGGTCGTTACAGTACGAAAGATAAAAAAATTTCGTTAATATTAATTTTTTATTAATAAGATTGGCTTTTTAATTTTTCCAGTAGTTTAGAAGAAAACGATGTTTTTTTTTTCTTTAGTCGTTACAGTACGATAGAAAAAAAAAGCTGTTATCTCCGTTAATTATAATTTGTTTTCGATTTAGATTTGCTGTTCATAGCTGTTTAAGACAATCTTGATGTATTTTGACACTTTGACAACGATTTTTCCAGTAGTTTAGAAGAAAACGATGTTTTTTTCTTTGGTCGTTACAGTACGAAAGATAAAAAAATTTCGTTAATATTAATTTTTTTTTAATAAGATTTGCTTTTTCATTTTTCCAGTAGTTTAGAAGAAAACGATGTTTTTTTTTCTTTGGTCGTTACAGTACGATAGAAAAAAAAGCTGTTATCTCCGTCAATTATAATTTGTTTTTTATTTAGATTTGCTTTTCATAGCTGTTTAAGACAATCTTGATGTATTTTGACACTTTGACAACGATTTTTCCAGTACTTTAGAAGAAAACGATGTTTTTTTTCTTTGGTCGTTACAGTATGAAAGAAAAAAAAATTTCGTTAATATTAATTTTTTTTCTATTTAGATTTGCTGTTCATAGCTGCTTAAGACAATCTTGATGTATTTTGATACTTTGACAACGATTTTTCCAGTAGTTTAGAAGAAAACGATGTTTTTTTTCTTTGGTCGTTACAGTACGAAAGATAAAAAAATTTAGTTAATATTAATTTTTTTTTAATAAGATTGGCTTTTCAATTTTTCCAGTAGTTTAGAAGAAAACGATGTTTTTTTTTCTTTGGTCGTTACAGTACGAAAGATAAAAAAATTTCGTTAATATTGATTTTTTTTTAATAAGATTGGCTTTTCCATTTTTCCAGTAGTTTAGAAGAAAACGATGTTTTTTTTTCTTTGGTCGTTACAGTACGATAGAAAAAAAAGCTGTTATCTTCGTCAATTATAATTTGTTTTTGATTTAGATTTGCTTTTCATAGCTGTTTAAGACAATCTTGATGTATTTTGACACTTTGACAACGATTTTTCCAGTACTTTAGAAGAAAACGATGTTTTTTTTCTTTGGTCGTTACAGTATGAAAGAAAAAAAAATTGCGTTAATATTAATTTTTTTTCGATTTAGATTTGCTGTTCATAGCTGCTTAAGACAATCTTGATGTATTTTGACATTTTGACAACGATTTTTCCAGTAGTTTAGAAGAAAACGATGTTTTTTTTATTTGGTCGTTACAGTACGAAAGATAAAAAAATTTCGTTAATATTAATTTTTTATTAATAAGATTGGCTTTTTAATTTTTCCAGTAGTTTAGAAGAAAACGATGTTTTTTTTTTCTTTAGTCGTTACAGTACGATAGAAAAAAAAAAGCTGTTATCTCCGTTAATTATAATTTTTTTTCGATTTAGATTTGCTGTTCATAGCTGTTTAAGACAATCTTGATGTATTTTGACACTTTGACAACGATTTTTCCAGTAGTTTAGAAGAAAACGATGTTTTTTTTTCTTTGGTCGTTACAGTATGATTGGAAAAAAATGCTGTTAACTCAGTCATTATTAATTTTTGTTCCATTTAGATTTGCTTATCATAGCTGTTTAAGACAATCTTGATGTATTTTGATACTTTGACAACGATTTTTCCAGTAGTTTAGAGAAAACGATGTTTTTTTTTCTTTGGTCGTCACAGTATGAAAGAAAAAAAAATTGCGTTAATATTAATTTTTTTTCGATTTAGATTTGCTTTTCATAGCTGTTTAAGACAATCTTGATGTATTTTGACACTTTGACAACGATTTTTCCAGTAGTTTAGAAGAAAACGATGTTTTTTTTTTCTTTGGTCGTTACAGTACGAAAGAAAAAAAAAAGCTGTCAACTCCGTCAATGTTAATTTTTTTTCGATTTAGATTGGCTTTTCATAGCTGTTTAAGACAATCTTGATGTATTTTGATACTTTGACAACGATTTTTCCAGCAGTTTAGAGAAAACGATGTTTTTTTTTCTTTGTTCGTCACAGTATGAAAGATAAAAAAATTTCGTTAATATTGATTTTTTTTTAATAAGATTGGCTTTTCCATTTTTCCAGTAGTTTAGAAGAAAACGATGTTTTTTTTTCTTTGGTCGTTACAGTATGAAAGAAAACAAAATTTCGTTAATTTTAATTTTTTTCGATTTAGATTTGCTGTTCATAGCTGTTTAAGACAATCTTGATGTATTTTGATACTTTGACAACGATTTTTCCAGTAGCTTAGAAGAAAACGATGTTTTTTTTTCTTTGGTCGTTACAGTAGGAAAGAAAAAAAAATTGCGTCAATATTAAGTTTTTTTCGATTAAGATTCGCTGTTCATAACTGTTTAAGACAATCTTGATGAATTTGGTAATTTGACAACGATTTTTCCAGTAGTTTAGAAGAAAACGATGTTTTTTTTCTGTGGTCGTTACAGTACGAAAGATAAAAAAATTTCGTTAATATTAATTTTTTTTTTAATAAGATTGGCTTTTACATTTTTCCAGTAGTTTAGAAGAAAACGATGTTTTTTTTTCTTTGGTCGTTACAGTACGAAAGAAAAAAAAATGCTGTTAACTTCGTCAATGTTAATTTTTTTTCGATTTAGATTTGCTTTTCATAGCTGTTTTAGACAATCTTGATGTATTTTGACACTTTGACAACGATTTTTCCAGTAGTTTAGAAGAAAACGATGTTTTTTTTCTTTGGTCGTTACAGTACGAAAGTTAAAAAATTTCGTTAATATTAATTTTTTTTTAATAAGATTGGCTTTTCAATTTTTCCAGTAGTTTAGAAGAAAACGATGTTTTTTTTTTCTTTAGTCGTTACAGTACGATAGAAAAAAAATGCTGTTATCTCCGTTAATTATAATTTGTTTTCGATTTAGATTTGCTGTTCATAGCTGTTTAAGACAATCTGGATGTATTTTGACACTTTGACAACGATTTTTCCAGTAGTTTAGAAGAAAACGATGTTTTTTTTTCTTTGGTCGTTACAGTATGATTGGAAAAAAATGCTGTTAACTCCGTCATTATTAATTTTTGTTCCATTTAGATTTGCTTATCATAGCTGTTTAAGACAATCTTGATGTATTTTGATACTTTGACAACGATTTTTCCAGTAGTTTAGAGAAAACGATGTTTTTTTTTCTTTGGTCGTCACAGTATGAAAGAAAAAAAAATTGCGTTAATATTAATTTTTTTTCGATTTAGATTTGCTTTTCATAGCTGTTTAAGACAATCTTGATGTATTTTGACACTTTGACAACGATTTTTCCAGTAGTTTAGAAGAAGACGATGTTTTTTTTTTCTTTGGTCGTTACAGTACGAAAGAAAAAAAAAAGCTGTCAACTCCGTCAATGTTAATTTTTTTTCGATTTAGATTGGCTTTTCATAGCTGTTTAAGACAATCTTGATGTATTTTGATACTTTGACAACGATTTTTCCAGCAGTTTAGAGAAAACGATGTTTTTTTTTCTTTGTTCGTCACAGTATGAAAGATAAAAAAATTTCGTTAATATTGATTTTTTTTTAATAAGATTGGCTTTTCCATTTTTCCAGTAGTTTAGAAGAAAACGATGTTTTTTTTTCTTTGGTCGTTACAGTATGAAAGAAAACAAAATTTCGTTAATTTTAATTTTTTTCGATTTAGATTTGCTGTTCATAGCTGTTTAAGACAATCTTGATGTATTTTGATACTTTGACAACGATTTTTCCAGTAGCTTAGAAGAAAACGATGTTTTTTTTTCTTTGGTCGTTACAGTAGGAAAGAAAAAAAAATTGCGTCAATATTAAGTTTTTTTCGATTAAGATTCGCTGTTCATAACTGTTTAAGACAATCTTGATGAATTTGGTAATTTGACAACGATTTTTCCAGTAGTTTAGAAGAAAACGATGTTTTTTTTCTGTGGTCGTTACAGTACGAAAGATAAAAAAATTTCGTTAATATTAATTTTTTTTTTAATAAGATTGGCTTTTACATTTTTCCAGTAGTTTAGAAGAAAACGATGTTTTTTTTTTCTTTGGTCGTTACAGTACGAAAGAAAAAAAAATGCTGTTAACTTCGTCAATGTTAATTTTTTTTCGATTTAGATTTGCTTTTCATAGCTGTTTTAGACAATCTTGATGTATTTTGACACTTTGACAACGATTTTTCCAGTAGTTTAGAAGAAAACGATGTTTTTTTTCTGTGGTCGTTACAGTACGAAAGATAAAAAAATTGCGTTAATATTAATTTTTTTTCGATTTAGATTTGCTTTTCATAGCTGTTTAAGACAATCTTGATGTATTTTGACACTTTGACAACGATTTTTCCAGCAGTTTAGAGAAAACGATGTTTTTTTTTCTTTGTTCGTCACAGTATGAAAGATAAAAAAATTTCGTTAATATTGATTTTTTTTTAATAAGATTGGCTTTTCCATTTTTCCAGTAGTTTAGAAGAAAACGATGTTTTTTTTTTCTTTGGTCGTTACAGTATGAAAGAAAACAAAATTTCGTTAATTTTAATTTTTTTCGATTTAGATTTGCTGTTCATAACTGTTTAAGACAATCTTGATGAATTTGGTAATTTGACAACGATTTTTCCAGTAGTTTAGAAGAAAACGATGTTTTTTTTCTGTGGTCGTTACAGTACGAAAGATAAAAAAATTTCGTTAATATTAATTTTTTTTTTAATAAGATTGGCTTTTACATTTTTCCAGTAGTTTAGAAGAAAACGATGTTTTTTTTTCTTTGGTCGTTACAGTACGAAAGAAAAAAAAATGCTGTTAACTTCGTCAATGTTAATTTTTTTTCGATTTAGATTTGCTTTTCATAGCTGTTTAAGACAATCTTGATGTATTTTGATACTTTGACAACGATTTTTCCAGTAGTTTAGAAGAAAACACTGTTTTTTTCTTTGGTCGTTACAGTACGATAGAATAAAAAAAGCTGTCAACTCCGTCAATGTTAATTTTTTTTCGATTTAGATTTGCTGTTCATAGCTGTTTAAGACAATCTTGATGTATTTTGATACTTTGACAACGATTTTTCCAGTAGTTTAGAAGAAAACGATGTTTTTTTTTTCTTTGGTCGTTACAGTACGATAGATAAAAAAATTTCGTTAATATTAATTTTTTTTTAATAAGATTGGCTTTTCCATTTTTCCAGTAGTTTATAAGAAAACGATGTTTTTTTTTCTTTGGTCGTTACAGTACGATAGAAAAAAAAATCTGTTATCTCCGTCAATTATAATTTGTTTTCGATTTAGATTTGCTGTTCATAGCTGTTTAAGACAATCTTGATTTATTTTGATACTTTGACAACGATTTTTCCAGTAGTTTAGAAGAAAACACTGTTTTTTTTATTTGGTCGTTACAGTACGATAGAAAAAAAAAAGCTGTCAACTCCGTCAATGTTAATTTTTTTTCGATTTAGATTTGCTGTTCATAGCTGTTTAAGACAATCTTGATGTATTTTGATACTTTGACAACGATTTTTCCAGTAGTTTAGAAGAAAACGATGATTTTTTTTTTTTTGGTCGTTACAGTACGAAAGATAAAAAAATTTCGTTAATATTAATTTTTTTTTAATCAGATTGGCTTTTCCATTTTTCCAGTAGTTTATAAGAAAACGATGTTTTTTTTCTTTGGTCGTTACAGTACGATAGAAAAAAAAATCTGTTATCTCCGTCAATTATAATTTGTTTTCGATTTAGATTTGCTGTTCATAGCTGTTTAAGACAATCTTGATTTATTTTGATACTTTGACAACGATTTTTCCAGTTGCTTAGAAGAAAACGATGTGTTTGTTCTTTGGTCGTCACAGTACGAAAGAAAAATAAATGCTGTTATCTCCGTCAATATTAATTTTTTTTTCGATTTAGATTGGCTTTTCATAGCTGTTTAAGACAATCTTGATGTATTTTGATACTTTGACAACGATTTTTCCAGTAATTAAGCAGAAAACGATTTTTTTTTTCTTTGGTCGTTACAGTACGTTAGAAAAACAAATGCTGTTATCTACGTCAATATTAATTTTTTTTCGATTTAGATTGGCTTTTCATAGCTGTTTAAGACAATCTTGATGTATTTTGATACTTTGACAACGATTTTTCCAGTAGTTTAGAGAAAACAATGTTTTTTTTTCTTTGGTCGTTACAGTATGATTGGAAAAAAATGCTGTTAACTCCGTCATTATTAATTTTTGTTCCATTTAGATTTGCTTTTCATAGCTGTTTGAGACAATCTTGATGTATTTTGATACTTTGACAACGATTTTTCCAGTAGTTTAGAGAAAACGATGTTTTTTTTTCTTTGGTCGTCACAGTATGAAAGAAAAAAAAATGGCGTTAATATTAATTTTTTTTCGATTTAGATTTGCTTTTCATAGCTGTTTAAGACAATCTTGATGTATTTTGACACTTTGACAACGATTTTTCCAGTAATTTAGCAGAAAACGATTTTTTTTTTTCTTTGGTCGTTACAGTACGATAGAAAAACAAATGCTGTTATCTACGTCAATATTAATTTTTTTTCGATTTAGATTGGCTTTTCATAGCTGTTTAAGACAATCTTGATGTATTTTGATACTTTGACAACGATTTTTCCAGTAGTTTAGAGAAAACGATGTTTTTTTTTCTTTGGTCGTCACAGTATGAAAGAAAAAAAAATTGCGTTAATATTAATTTTTTTTCGATTTAGATTTGCTTTTCATAGCTGTTTAAGACAATCTTGATGTATTTTGATACTTTGACAACGATTTTTCCAGCAGTTTAGAGAAAACGATGTTTTTTTTTCTTTGTTCGTCACAGTATGAAAGACAAAAAACTGCGTTAATATTAATTTTTTTTCGATTTAGATTTGCTTTTCATAGCTGTTTAAGACAATCTTGATGTATTTTTACACTTTGACAACGATTTTTCCAGTAGTTTAGAGAAAACGATGTTTTTTTTTCTTTGGTCGTCACAGTATGAAAGAAAAAAAAATTGCGTTAATATTAATTTTTTTTCGATTTAGATTTGCTTTTCATAGCTGTTTAAGACAATCTTGATGTATTTTGACACTTTGACAACGATTTTTCCAGTAGTTTAGAAGAAAACGATGTTTTTTTTTTCTTTGGTCGTTACAGTACGAAAGAAAAAAAAAGCTGTCAACTCCGTCAATGTTAATTTTTTTTCGATTTAGATTGGCTTTTAATAGCTGTTTAAGACAATCTTGATGTATTTTGATACTTTGACAACGATTTTTCCAGCAGTTTAGAGAAAACGATGTTTTTTTTTCTTTGTTCGTCACAGTATGAAAGACAAAAAACTGCGTTAATATTAATTTTTTTTCGATTTAGATTTGCTTTTCATAGCTGTTTAAGACAATCTTGATGTATTTTTACACTTTGACAACGATTTTTCCAGTAATTTAGCAGAAAACGATTTTTTTTTTTCTTTGGTCGTTACAGTACGATAGAAAAACAAATGCTGTTATCTACGTCAATATTAATTTTTTTTCGATTTAGATTGGCTTTTCATAGCTGTTTAAGACAATCTTGATGTATTTTGATACTTTGACAACGATTTTTCCAGTAGTTTAGAGAAAACGATGTTTTTTTTTCTTTGGTCGTCACAGTATGAAAGAAAAAAAAATTGCGTTAATATTAATTTTTTTTCGATTTAGATTTGCTTTTCATAGCTGTTTAAGACAATCTTGATGTATTTTGACACTTTGACAACGATTTTTCCAGTAGTTTAGAAGAAAACGATGTTTTTTTTTTCTTTGGTCGTTACAGTACGAAAGAAAAAAAAAAGCTGTCAACTCCGTCAATGTTAATTTTTTTTCGATTTAGATTGGCTTTTAATAGCTGTTTAAGACAATCTTGATGTATTTTGATACTTTGACAACGATTTTTCCAGCAGTTTAGAGAAAACGATGTTTTTTTTTCTTTGTTCGTCACAGTATGAAAGACAAAAAACTGCGTTAATATTAATTTTTTTTCGATTTAGATTTGCTTTTCATAGCTGTTTAAGACAATCTTGATGTATTTTTACACTTTGACAACGATTTTTCCAGTAATTTAGCAGAAAACGATTTTTTTTTTTCTTTGGTCGTTACAGTACGATAGAAAAACAAATGCTGTTATCTACGTCAATATTAATTTTTTTTCGATTTAGATTGGCTTTTCATAGCTGTTTAAGACAATCTTGATGTATTTTGATACTTTGACAACGATTTTTCCAGTAGTTTAGAGAAAACGATGTTTTTTTTTCTTTGGTCGTCACAGTATGAAAGAAAAAAAAATTGCGTTAATATTAATTTTTTTTCGATTTAGATTTGCTTTTCATAGCTGTTTAAGACAATCTTGATGTATTTTGACACTTTGACAACGATTTTTCCAGTAGTTTAGAAGAAAACGATGTTTTTTTTTTCTTTGGTCGTTACAGTACGAAAGAAAAAAAAAAAGCTGTCAACTCCGTCAATGTTAATTTTTTTTCGATTTAGATTGGCTTTTAATAGCTGTTTAAGACAATCTTGATGTATTTTGATACTTTGACAACGATTTTTCCAGCAGTTTAGAGAAAACGATGTTTTTTTTTCTTTGTTCGTCACAGTATGAAAGACAAAAAACTGCGTTAATATTAATTTTTTTTCGATTTAGATTTGCTTTTCATAGCTGTTTAAGACAATCTTGATGTATTTTTACACTTTGACAACGATTTTTCCAGTAGTTTAGAGAAAACGATGTTTTTTTTTCTTTGGTCGTCACAGTATGAAAGAAAAAAAAATTGCGTTAATATTAATTTTTTTTCGATTTAGATTTGCTTTTCATAGCTGTTTAAGACAATCTTGATGTATTTTGACACTTTGACAACGATTTTTCCAGTAGTTTAGAAGAAAACGATGTTTTTTTTTTCTTTGGTCGTTACAGTACGAAAGAAAAAAAAAAGCTGTCAACTCCGTCAATGTTAATTTTTTTTCGATTTAGATTGGCTTTTAATAGCTGTTTAAGACAATCTTGATGTATTTTGATACTTTGACAACGATTTTTCCAGCAGTTTAGAGAAAACGATGTTTTTTTTTCTTTGTTCGTCACAGTATGAAAGACAAAAAACTGCGTTAATATTAATTTTTTTTCGATTTAGATTTGCTTTTCATAGCTGTTTAAGACAATCTTGATGTATTTTTACACTTTGACAACGATTTTTCCAGTAATTTAGCAGAAAACGATTTTTTTTTTTCTTTGGTCGTTACAGTACGATAGAAAAACAAATGCTGTTATCTACGTCAATATTAATTTTTTTTCGATTTAGATTGGCTTTTCATAGCTGTTTAAGACAATCTTGATGTATTTTGATACTTTGACAACGATTTTTCCAGTAGTTTAGAGAAAACGATGTTTTTTTTTCTTTGGTCGTCACAGTATGAAAGAAAAAAAAATTGCGTTAATATTAATTTTTTTTCGATTTAGATTTGCTTTTCATAGCTGTTTAAGACAATCTTGATGTATTTTGACACTTTGACAACGATTTTTCCAGTAGTTTAGAAGAAAACGATGTTTTTTTTTTCTTTGGTCGTTACAGTACGAAAGAAAAAAAAAAGCTGTCAACTCCGTCAATGTTAATTTTTTTTCGATTTAGATTGGCTTTTAATAGCTGTTTAAGACAATCTTGATGTATTTTGATACTTTGACAACGATTTTTCCAGTAATTAAGCAGAAAACGATTTTTTTTTTCTTTGGTCGTTACAGTACGTTAGAAAAACAAATGCTGTTATCTACGTCAATATTAATTTTTTTTCGATTTAGATTGGCTTTTCATAGCTGTTTAAGACAATCTTGATGTATTTTGATACTTTGACAACGATTTTTCCAGTAGTTTAGAGAAAACAATGTTTTTTTTTCTTTGGTCGTTACAGTATGATTGGAAAAAAATGCTGTTAACTCCGTCATTATTAATTTTTGTTCCATTTAGATTTGCTTTTCATAGCTGTTTGAGACAATCTTGATGTATTTTGATACTTTGACAACGATTTTTCCAGTAGTTTAGAGAAAACGATGTTTTTTTTTCTTTGGTCGTCACAGTATGAAAGAAAAAAAAATGGCGTTAATATTAATTTTTTTTCGATTTAGATTTGCTTTTCATAGCTGTTTAAGACAATCTTGATGTATTTTGACACTTTGACAACGATTTTTCCAGTAATTTAGCAGAAAACGATTTTTTTTTTTCTTTGGTCGTTACAGTACGATAGAAAAACAAATGCTGTTATCTACGTCAATATTAATTTTTTTTCGATTTAGATTGGCTTTTCATAGCTGTTTAAGACAATCTTGATGTATTTTGATACTTTGACAACGATTTTTCCAGTAGTTTAGAGAAAACGATGTTTTTTTTTCTTTGGTCGTCACAGTATGAAAGAAAAAAAAATTGCGTTAATATTAATTTTTTTTCGATTTAGATTTGCTTTTCATAGCTGTTTAAGACAATCTTGATGTATTTTGACACTTTGACAACGATTTTTCCAGTAGTTTAGAAGAAAACGATGTTTTTTTTTTCTTTGGTCGTTACAGTACGAAAGAAAAAAAAAAGCTGTCAACTCCGTCAATGTTAATTTTTTTTCGATTTAGATTGGCTTTTAATAGCTGTTTAAGACAATCTTGATGTATTTTGATACTTTGACAACGATTTTTCCAGCAGTTTAGAGAAAACGATGTTTTTTTTTCTTTGTTCGTCACAGTATGAAAGACAAAAAACTGCGTTAATATTAATTTTTTTTCGATTTAGATTTGCTTTTCATAGCTGTTTAAGACAATCTTGATGTATTTTTACACTTTGACAACGATTTTTCCAGTAGTTTAGAAGAAAACGATGTTTTTTTTTTCTTTGGTCGTTACAGTACGAAAGAAAAAAAAAAGCTGTCAACTCCGTCAATGTTAATTTTTTTTCGATTTAGATTTGCTGTTCATAGCTGTTTAAGACAATCTTGATGTATTTTGATACTTTGACAACGATTTTTCCAGTAGCTTAGAAGAAAACGATGTTTTTTTTTCTTTGGTCGTTACAGTAGGAAAGAAAAAAAAATTGCGTCAATATTAAGTTTTTTTCGATTAAGATTCGCTGTTCATAACTGTTTAAGACAATCTTGATGAATTTGGTAATTTGACAACGATTTTTCCAGTAGTTTAGAAGAAAACGATGTTTTTTTTCTGTGGTCGTTACAGTACGAAAGATAAAAAAATTTCGTTAATATTAATTTTTTTTTTAATAAGATTGGCTTTTACATTTTTCCAGTAGTTTAGAAGAAAACGATGTTTTTTTTTCTTTGGTCGTTACAGTACGAAAGAAAAAAAAATGCTGTTAACTTCGTCAATGTTAATTTTTTTTCGATTTAGATTTGCTTTTCATAGCTGTTTTAGACAATCTTGATGTATTTTGACACTTTGACAACGATTTTTCCAGTAGTTTAGAAGAAAACGATGTTTTTTTTCTTTGGTCGTTACAGTACAAAAGTTAAAAAATTTCGTTAATATTAATTTTTTTTTAATAAGATTGGCTTTTCAATTTTTCCAGTAGTTTAGAAGAAAACGATGTTTTTTTTTTCTTTGGTCGTTACAGTACGAAAGATAAAAAAATTTCGTTAATATTGATTTTTTTTTAATAAGATTGGCTTTTTCATTTTTCCAGTAGTTTAGAAGAAAACGATGTTTTTTTTCTTTGGTCGTTACAGTACGATAGAAAAAAAAAGCTGTTATCTCCGTCAATTATAATTTTTGTTCGATTTAGATTTGCTTTTCATAGCTGTTTAAGACAATCTTGATGTATTTTGACACTTTGACAACGATGTTTTCAGTACTTTAGAAGAAAACGATATTTTTTTTCTTTGGTCGTTACAGTATGAAAGAAAAAAAATTGCGTTAATATTAATTTTTTTTCGAATAAGATTTGCTGTTCATAGCTGTTTAAGACAATCTTGATGTATTTTGATACTTTGACAACGATTTTTCCAGAAGTTTAGAAGAAAACGATGTTTTTTTTCTTTGGTCGTTACAGTACGAAAGATAAAAAAATTTCGTTAATATTGATTTTTTTTTAATAAGATTGGCTTTTCCATTTTTCCAGTAGTTTAGAAGAAAACGATGTTTTTTTTTCTTTGGTCGTTACAGTACGAAAGAATAAAAAATGCTGTTAACTTCGTCAATGTTATTTTTTTTTCGATTTAGATTTGCTTTTCATGGCTGTTTAAGACAATCTTGATGTATTTTGACACTTTGACAACGATGTTTTCAGTACTTTAGAAGAAAACGATGTTTTTTTTCTTTGGTCGTTACAGTATGAAAGAAAAAAAATTGCGTTAATATTAATTTTTTTTCGAATAAGATTTGCTGTTCATAGCTGTTTAAGACAATCTTGATGTATTTTGATACTTTGACAACGATTTTTCCAGTAGTTTAGAAGAAAACACTGTTTTTTTTATTTGGTCGTTACAGTACGATAGAAAAAAAAAAGCTGTCAACTCCGTCAATGTTAATTTTTTTTCGATTTAGATTTGCTGTTCATAGCTGTTTAAGACAATCTTGATGTATTTCGATACTTTGACAACGATTTTTCCAGTAGTTTAGAAGAAAACGATGTTTTTTTTTTTTTTGGTCGTTACAGTACGAAAGATAAAAAAATTTCGTTAATAGTAATTTTTTTTTAATAAGATTGGCTTTTCCATTTTTCCAGTAGTTTATAAGAAAACGATGTTTTTTTTCTTTGGTCGTTACAGTACGATAGAAAAAAAAATCTGTTATCTCCGTCAATTATAATTTGTTTTCGATTTAGATTTGATGTTCATAGCTGTTTAAGACAATCTTGATTTATTTTGATACTTTGACAACGATTTTTCCAGTAGCTTAGAAGAAAACGATGTGTTTGTTCTTTGGTCGTCACAGTACGAAAGAAAAATAAATGCTGTTATCTCCGTCAATATTAATTTTTTTTTCGATTTAGATTGGCTTTTCATAGCTGTTTAAGACAATCTTGATGTATTTTGATACTTTGACAACGATTTTTCCAGTAATTTAGCAGAAAACGATTTTTTTTTTCTTTGGTCGTTACAGTACGATAGAAAAACAAATGCTGTTATCTACGTCAATATTAATTTTTTTTCGATTTAGATTGGCTTTTCATAGCTGTTTAAGACAATCTTGATGTATTTTGATACTTTGACAACGATTTTTGCAGTAGTTTAGAGAAAACGATGTTTTTTTTTCTTTGGTCGTCACAGTATGAAAGAAAAAAAAATTGCGTTAATATTAATTTTTTTTCGATTTAGATTTGCTTTTCATAGCTGTTTAAGACAATCTTGATGTATTTTGACACTTTGACAACGATTTTTCCAGTTGTTAAGAAGAAAACGATGTTTTTTTTTTCTTTGGTCGTTACAGTACGAAAGAAAAAAAAAAGCTGTCAACTCCGTCAATGTTAATTTTTTTTCGATTTAGATTGGCTTTTCATAGCTGTTTAAGACAATCTTGATGTATTTTGATACTTTGACAACGATTTTTCCAGCAGTTTAGAAAAAACGATGTTTTTTTTTTTTGTTCGTCACAGTATGAAAGACAAAAAAATTGCGTTAATATTAATTTTTTTTCGATTTAGATTTGCTTTTCATAGCTGTTTAAGACAATCTTGATGTATTTTGATACTTTGACAACGATTTTTCCAGTAGTTTAGAAGAAAACGTTGTTTTTTTTTCTTTGGTCGTTACAGTACGAAAGATAAAAAAATTTCGTTAATATTGATTTTTTTTTAATAAGATTGGCTTTTCCATTTTTCCAGTAGTTTAGAAGAAAACGATGTTTTTTTTTCTTTGGTCGTTACAGTACGAAAGAATAAAAAATGCTGTTAACTTCGTCAATGTTATTTTTTTTTCGATTTAGATTTGCTTTTCATGGCTGTTTAAGACAATCTTGATGTATTTTGACACTTTGACAACGATGTTTTCAGTACTTTAGAAGAAAACGATGTTTTTTTTCTTTGGTCGTTACAGTATGAAAGAAAAAAAATTGCGTTAATATTAATTTTTTTTCGATTTAGATTTGCTGTTCATAGCTGTTTAAGACAATCTTGATGTATTTTGATACTTTGACAACGATTTTTCCAGTAGTTTAGAAGAAAACACTGTTTTTTTTATTTGGTCGTTACAGTACGATAGAAAAAAAAAAGCTGTCAACTCCGTCAATGTTAATTTTTTTTCGATTTAGATTTGCTGTTCATAGCTGTTTAAGACAATCTTGACGTATTTTGATACTTTGACAACGATTTTTCCAGTAGTTTAGAAGAAAACGTTGTTTTTTTTTCTTTGGTCGTTACAGTACGAAAGATAAAAAAATTTCGTTAATATTGATTTTTTTTTAATAAGATTGGCTTTTCCATTTTTCCAGTAGTTTAGAAGAAAACGATGTTTTTTTTTCTTTGGTCGTTACAGTATGAAAGAAAACAAAATTTCGTTAATTTAAATTTTTTTCGATTTAGATTTGCTGTTCATAGCTGTTTAAGACAATCTTGATGTATTTTGATACTTTGACAACGATTTTTCCAGTAGCTTAGAAGAAAACGATGTTTTTTTTTCTTTGGTCGTTACAGTAGGAAAGAAAAAAAAATTGCGTCAATATTAAGTTTTTTTCGATTAAGATTCGCTGTTCATAACTGTTTAAGACAATTTTGATGAATTTGGTACTTTGACAACGATTTTTCCAGTAGTTTAGAAGAAAACGATGTTTTTTTTCTGTGGTCGTTACAGTGCGAAAGATAAAAAAATTTCGTTTAAATTAATTTTTTTTTTAATAAGATTGGCTTTTACATTTTTCCAGTAGTTTAGAAGAAAACGATGTTTTTTTTTCTTTGGTCGTTACAGTACGAAAGAAAAAAAAATGCTGTTAACTTCGTCAATGTTAATTTTTTTTCGATTTAGATTTGCTTTTCATAGCTGTTTTAGACAATCTTGATGTATTTTGACACTTTGACAACGATTTTTCCAGTAGTTTAGAAGAAAACGATGTTTTTTTTCTTTGGTCGTTACAGTACGAAAGTTAAAAAATTTCGTTAATATTAATTTTTTTTTAATAAGATTGGCTTTTCAATTTTTCCAGTAGTTTAGAAGAAAACGATGTTTTTTTTTTCTTTGGTCGACACAGTACGAAAGATAAAAAAATTTCGTTAATATTAATTTTTTTTTAATAAGATTGGCTTTTTCATTTTTCCAGTAGTTTAGAAGAAAACGATGTTTTTTTTCTTTGGTCGTTACAGTACGATAGAAAAAAAAAGCTGTTATCTCCGTCAATTATAATTTTTGTTCGATTTAGATTTGCTTTTCATAGCTGTTTAAGACAATCTTGATGTATTTTGACACTTTGACAACGATGTTTTCAGTACTTTAGAAGAAAACGATGTTTTTTTTCTTTGGTCGTTACAGTATGAAAGAAAAAAAATTGCGTTAATATTAATTTTTTTTCGAATAAGATTTGCTGTTCATAGCTGTTTAAGACAATCTTGATGTATTTTGATACTTTGACAACGATTTTTCCAGAAGTTTAGAAGAAAACGATGTTTTTTTTCTTTGGTCGTTACAGTACGAAAGATAAAAAAATTTCGTTAATATTGATTTTTTTTTAATAAGATTGGCTTTTCCATTTTTCCAGTAGTTTAGAAGAAAACGATGTTTTTTTTTCTTTGGTCGTTACAGTACGAAAGAATAAAAAATGCTGTTAACTTCGTCAATGTTATTTTTTTTCGATTTAGATTTGCTTTTCATGGCTGTTTAAGACAATCTTGATGTATTTTGACACTTTGACAACGATTTTTCCAGTAGTTTAGAAGAAAACGATGTTTTTTTTCTTTGGTCGTTACAGTACAAAAGTTAAAAAATTTCGTTAATATTAATTTTTTTTTAATAAGATTGGCTTTTCAATTTTTCCAGTAGTTTAGAAGAAAACGATGTTTTTTTTTTCTTTGGTCGTTACAGTACGAAAGATAAAAAAATTTCGTTAATATTGATTTTTTTTTAATAAGATTGGCTTTTTCATTTTTCCAGTAGTTTAGAAGAAAACGATGTTTTTTTTCTTTGGTCGTTACAGTACGATAGAAAAAAAAAGCTGTTATCTCCGTCAATTATAATTTTTGTTCGATTTAGATTTGCTTTTCATAGCTGTTTAAGACAATCTTGATGTATTTTGACACTTTGACAACGATGTTTTCAGTACTTTAGAAGAAAACGATATTTTTTTTCTTTGGTCGTTACAGTATGAAAGAAAAAAAATTGCGTTAATATTAATTTTTTTTCGAATAAGATTTGCTGTTCATAGCTGTTTAAGACAATCTTGATGTATTTTGATACTTTGACAACGATTTTTCCAGAAGTTTAGAAGAAAACGATGTTTTTTTTTTTGGTCGTTACAGTACGAAAGATAAAAAAATTTCGTTAATATTGATTTTTTTTTAATAAGATTGGCTTTTCCATTTTTCCAGTAGTTTAGAAGAAAACGATGATTTTTTTCTTTGGTCGTTACAGTACGAAAGAATAAAAAATGCTGTTAACTTCGTCAATGTTATTTTTTTTTCGATTTAGATTTGCTTTTCATGGCTGTTTAAGACAATCTTGATGTATTTTGACACTTTGACAACGATGTTTTCAGTACTTTAGAAGAAAACGATGTTTTTTTTCTTTGGTCGTTACAGTATGAAAGAAAAAAAATTGCGTTAATATTAATTTTTTTTCGAATAAGATTTGCTGTTCATAGCTGTTTAAGACAATCTTGATGTATTTTGATACTTTGACAACGATTTTTCCAGTAGTTTAGAAGAAAACACTGTTTTTTTTATTTGGTCGTTACAGTACGATAGAAAAAAAAAAGCTGTCAACTCCGTCAATGTTAATTTTTTTTCGATTTAGATTTGCTGTTCATAGCTGTTTAAGACAATCTTGATGTATTTTGATACTTTGACAACGATTTTTCCAGTAGTTTAGAAGAAAACGATGTTTTTTTTTTTTTTGGTCGTTACAGTACGAAAGATAAAAAAATTTCGTTAATAGTAATTTTTTTTTAATAAGATTGGCTTTTCCATTTTTCCAGTAGTTTATAAGAAAACGATGTTTTTTTTCTTTGGTCGTTACAGTACGATAGAAAAAAAAATCTGTTATCTCCGTCAATTATAATTTGTTTTCGATTTAGATTTGCTGTTCATAGCTGTTTAAGACAATCTTGATTTATTTTGATACTTTGACAACGATTTTTCCAGTAGCTTAGAAGAAAACGATGTGTTTGTTCTTTGGTCGTCACAGTACGAAAGAAAAATAAATGCTGTTATCTCCGTCAATATTAATTTTTTTTTCGATTTAGATTGGCTTTTCATAGCTGTTTAAGACAATCTTGATGTATTTTGATACTTTGACAACGATTTTTCCAGTAATTTAGCAGAAAACGATTTTTTTTTTCTTTGATCGTTACAGTACGATAGAAAAACAAATGCTGTTATCTACGTCAATATTAATTTTTTTTCGATTTAGATTGGCTTTTCATAGCTGTTTAAGACAATCTTGATGTATTTTGATACTTTGACAACGATTTTTGCAGTAGTTTAGAGAAAACGATGTTTTTTTTTCTTTGGTCGTCACAGTATGAAAGAAAAAAAAATTGCGTTAATATTAATTTTTTTTCGATTTAGATTTGCTTTTCATAGCTGTTTAAGACAATCTTGATTTATTTTGATACTTTGACAACGATTTTTCCAGTAGCTTAGAAGAAAACGATGTGTTTGTTCTTTGGTCGTCACAGTACGAAAGAAAAATAAATGCTGTTATCTCCGTCAATATTAATTTTTTTTTCGATTTAGATTGGCTTTTCATAGCTGTTTAAGACAATCTTGATGTATTTTGATACTTTGACAACGATTTTTCCAGTAATTTAGCAGAAAACGATTTTTTTTTTCTTTGGTCGTTACAGTACGATAGAAAAACAAATGCTGTTATCTACGTCAATATTAATTTTTTTTCGATTTAGATTGGCTTTTCATAGCTGTTTAAGACAATCTTGATGTATTTTGATACTTTGACAACGATTTTTGCAGTAGTTTAGAGAAAACGATGTTTTTTTTTCTTTGGTCGTCACAGTATGAAAGAAAAAAAAATTGCGTTAATATTAATTTTTTTTCGATTTAGATTTGCTTTTCATAGCTGTTTAAGACAATCTTGATGTATTTTGACACTTTGACAACGATTTTTCCAGTTGTTAAGAAGAAAACGATGTTTTTTTTTTCTTTGGTCGTTACAGTACGAAAGAAAAAAAAAAGCTGTCAACTCCGTCAATGTTAATTTTTTTTCGATTTAGATTGGCTTTTCATAGCTGTTTAAGACAATCTTGATGTATTTTGACACTTTGACAACGATGTTTTCAGTACTTTAGAAGAAAACGATGTTTTTTTTCTTTGGTCGTTACAGTATGAAAGAAAAAAAATTGCGTTAATATTAATTTTTTTTCGAATAAGATTTGCTGTTCATAGCTGTTTAAGACAATCTTGATGTATTTTGATACTTTGACAACGATTTTTCCAGTAGTTTAGAAGAAAACACTGTTTTTTTTATTTGGTCGTTACAGTACGATAGAAAAAAAAAAGCTGTCAACTCCGTCAATGTTAATTTTTTTTCGATTTAGATTTGCTGTTCATAGCTGTTTAAGACAATCTTGATGTATTTTGATACTTTGACAACGATTTTTCCAGTAGTTTAGAAGAAAACGATGTTTTTTTTTTTTTTGGTCGTTACAGTACGAAAGATAAAAAAATTTCGTTAATAGTAATTTTTTTTTAATAAGATTGGCTTTTCCATTTTTCCAGTAGTTTATAAGAAAACGATGTTTTTTTTCTTTGGTCGTTACAGTACGATAGAAAAAAAAATCTGTTATCTCCGTCAATTATAATTTGTTTTCGATTTAGATTTGCTGTTCATAGCTGTTTAAGACAATCTTGATTTATTTTGATACTTTGACAACGATTTTTCCAGTAGCTTAGAAGAAAACGATGTGTTTGTTCTTTGGTCGTCACAGTACGAAAGAAAAATAAATGCTGTTATCTCCGTCAATATTAATTTTTTTTTCGATTTAGATTGGCTTTTCATAGCTGTTTAAGACAATCTTGATGTATTTTGATACTTTGACAACGATTTTTCCAGTAATTTAGCAGAAAACGATTTTTTTTTTCTTTGGTCGTTACAGTACGATAGAAAAACAAATGCTGTTATCTACGTCAATATTAATTTTTTTTCGATTTAGATTGGCTTTTCATAGCTGTTTAAGACAATCTTGATGTATTTTGATACTTTGACAACGATTTTTGCAGTAGTTTAGAGAAAACGATGTTTTTTTTTCTTTGGTCGTCACAGTATGAAAGAAAAAAAAATTGCGTTAATATTAATTTTTTTTCGATTTAGATTTGCTTTTCATAGCTGTTTAAGACAATCTTGATGTATTTTGACACTTTGACAACGATTTTTCCAGTTGTTAAGAAGAAAACGATGTTTTTTTTTTCTTTGGTCGTTACAGTACGAAAGAAAAAAAAAAGCTGTCAACTCCGTCAATGTTAATTTTTTTTCGATTTAGATTGGCTTTTCATAGCTGTTTAAGACAATCTTGATGTATTTTGATACTTTGACAACGATTTTTCCAGCAGTTTAGAAAAAACGATGTTTTTTTTTTTTTGTTCGTCACAGTATGAAAGACAAAAAAATTGCGTTAATATTAATTTTTTTTCGATTTAGATTTGCTTTTCATAGCTGTTTAAGACAATCTTGATGTATTTTGATACTTTGACAACGATTTTTCCAGTAGCTTAGAAGAAAACGATGTTTTTTTTTCTTTGGTCGTTACAGTAGGAAAGAAAAAAAAATTGCGTCAATATTAAGTTTTTTTTCTATTTAGATTTGCTTTTTATAACTGTTTAAGACAATCTTGATGAATTTGGTACTTTGACAACGATTTTTCCAGTAGTTTAGAAGAAAACGATGTTTTTTTTCTGTGGTCGTTACAGTACGAAAGATAAAAAAATTTCGTTAAAATTAATTTTTTTTTTAATAAGATTGGCTTTTACATTTTTCCAGTAGTTTAGAAGAAAACGATGTTTTTTTTTCTTTGGTCGTTACAGTACGAAAGAAAAAAAAATGCTGTTAACTTCGTCAATGTTAATTTTTTTTCGATTTAGATTTGCTTTTCATAGCTGTTTTAGACAATCTTGATGTATTTTGACACTTTGACAACGATTTTTCCAGTAGTTTAGAAGAAAACGATGTTTTTTTTCTTTGGTCGTTACAGTACGAAAGTTAAAAAATTTCGTTAATATTAATTTTTTTTTAATAAGATTGGCTTTTCAATTTTTCCAGTAGTTTAGAAGAAAACGATGTTTTTTTTTTCTTTGGTCGACACAGTACGAAAGATAAAAAAATTTCGTTAATATTAATTTTTTTTTAATAAGATTGGCTTTTTCATTTTTCCAGTAGTTTAGAAGAAAACGATGTTTTTTTTCTTTGGTCGTTACAGTACGATAGAAAAAAAAAGCTGTTATCTCCGTCAATTATAATTTTTGTTCGATTTAGATTTGCTTTTCATAGCTGTTTAAGACAATCTTGATGTATTTTGACACTTTGACAACGATGTTTTCAGTACTTTAGAAGAAAACGATGTTTTTTTTCTTTGGTCGTTACAGTATGAAAGAAAAAAAATTGCGTTAATATTAATTTTTTTTCGAATAAGATTTGCTGTTCATAGCTGTTTAAGACAATCTTGATGTATTTTGATACTTTGACAACGATTTTTCCAGAAGTTTAGAAGAAAACGATGTTTTTTTTCTTTGGTCGTTACAGTACGAAAGATAAAAAAATTTCGTTAATATTGATTTTTTTTTAATAAGATTGGCTTTTCCATTTTTCCAGTAGTTTAGAAGAAAACGATGTTTTTTTTTCTTTGGTCGTTACAGTACGAAAGAATAAAAAATGCTGTTAACTTCGTCAATGTTATTTTTTTTTCGATTTAGATTTGCTTTTCATGGCTGTTTAAGACAATCTTGATGTATTTTGACACTTTGACAACGATTTTTCCAGTAGTTTAGAAGAAAACGATGTTTTTTTTTCCTTGGTCGTTACAGTATGAAAGAAAACAAAATTTCGTTAATTTTAATTTTTTTCGATTTAGATTTGCTGTTCATAGCTGTTTAAGACAATCTTGATGTATTTTGATACTTTGACAACGATTTTTCCAGTAGCTTAGAAGAAAACGATGTTTTTTTTTCTTTGGTCGTTACAGTACGAAAGTTAAAAAATTTCGTTAATATTAATTTTTTTTTAATAAGATTGGCTTTTCAATTTTTCCAGTAGTTTAGAAGAAAACGATGTTTTTTTTTTCTTTGGTCGACACAGTACGAAAGATAAAAAAATTTCGTTAATATTAATTTTTTTTTAATAAGATTGGCTTTTTCATTTTTCCAGTAGTTTAGAAGAAAACGATGTTTTTTTTCTTTGGTCGTTACAGTACGATAGAAAAAAAAAGCTGTTATCTCCGTCAATTATAATTTTTGTTCGATTTAGATTTGCTTTTCATAGCTGTTTAAGACAATCTTGATGTATTTTGACACTTTGACAACGATGTTTTCAGTACTTTAGAAGAAAACGATGTTTTTTTTCTTTGGTCGTTACAGTATGAAAGAAAAAAAATTGCGTTAATATTAATTTTTTTTCGAATAAGATTTGCTGTTCATAGCTGTTTAAGACAATCTTGATGTATTTTGATACTTTGACAACGATTTTTCCAGAAGTTTAGAAGAAAACGATGTTTTTTTTCTTTGGTCGTTACAGTACGAAAGATAAAAAAATTTCGTTAATATTGATTTTTTTTTAATAAGATTGGCTTTTCCATTTTTCCAGTAGTTTAGAAGAAAACGATGTTTTTTTTTCTTTGGTCGTTACAGTACGAAAGAATAAAAAATGCTGTTAACTTCGTCAATGTTATTTTTTTTTCGATTTAGATTTGCTTTTCATGGCTGTTTAAGACAATCTTGATGTATTTTGACACTTTGACAACGATTTTTCCAGTAGTTTAGAAGAAAACGATGTTTTTTTTTCTTTGGTCGTTACAGTATGAAAGAAAACAAAATTTCGTTAATTTTAATTTTTTTCGATTTAGATTTGCTGTTCATAGCTGTTTAAGACAATCTTGATGTATTTTGATACTTTGACAACGATTTTTCCAGTAGCTTAGAAGAAAACGATGTTTTTTTTTCTTTGGTCGTTACAGTAGGAAAAAAAAAAAAATTGCGTCAATATTAAGTTTTTTTCGATTAAGATTCGCTGTTCATAACTGTTTAAGACAATCTTGATGAATTTGGTACTTTGACAACGATTTTTCCAGTAGTTTAGAAGAAAACGATGTTTTTTTTCTGTGGTCGTTACAGTACGAAAGATAAAAAAATTTCGTTAAAATTAATTTTTTTTTTAATAAGATTGGCTTTTACATTTTTCCAGTAGTTTAGAAGAAAACGATGTTTTTTTTTCTTTGGTCGTTACAGTACGAAAGAAAAAAAAATGCTGTTAACTTCGTCAATGTTAATTTTTTTTCGATTTAGATTTGCTTTTCATAGCTGTTTTAGACAATCTTGATGTATTTTGACACTTTGACAACGATTTTTCCAGTAGTTTAGAAGAAAACGATGTTTTTTTTCTTTGGTCGTTACAGTACGAAAGTTAAAAAATTTCGTTAATATTAATTTTTTTTTAATAAGATTGGCTTTTCAATTTTTCCAGTAGTTTAGAAGAAAACGATGTTTTTTTTTTCTTTGGTCGACACAGTACGAAAGATAAAAAAATTTCGTTAATATTAATTTTTTTTTAATAAGATTGGCTTTTTCATTTTTCCAGTAGTTTAGAAGAAAACGATGTTTTTTTTCTTTGGTCGTTACAGTACGATAGAAAAAAAAAGCTGTTATCTCCGTCAATTATAATTTTTGTTCGATTTAGATTTGCTTTTCATAGCTGTTTAAGACAATCTTGATGTATTTTGACACTTTGACAACGATGTTTTCAGTACTTTAGAAGAAAACGATGTTTTTTTTCTTTGGTCGTTACAGTATGAAAGAAAAAAAATTGCGTTAATATTAATTTTTTTTCGAATAAGATTTGCTGTTCATAGCTGTTTAAGACAATCTTGATGTATTTTGATACTTTGACAACGATTTTTCCAGAAGTTTAGAAGAAAACGATGTTTTTTTTCTTTGGTCGTTACAGTACGAAAGATAAAAAAATTTCGTTAATATTGATTTTTTTTTAATAAGATTGGCTTTTCCATTTTTCCAGTAGTTTAGAAGAAAACGATGTTTTTTTTTCTTTGGTCGTTACAGTACGAAAGAATAAAAAATGCTGTTAACTTCGTCAATGTTATTTTTTTTTCGATTTAGATTTGCTTTTCATGGCTGTTTAAGACAATCTTGATGTATTTTGACACTTTGACAACGATTTTTCCAGTAGTTTAGAAGAAAACGATGTTTTTTTTTCTTTGGTCGTTACAGTACGAAAGATAAAAAAATTTCGTTAATATTGATTTTTTTTTAATAAGATTGGCTTTTCAATTTTTCCAGTAGTTTAGAAGAAAATGATGTTTTTTTTTTCTTTGGTCGTAACAGTACGATAGAAAAAAAAAATCTGTTATCTCCGTCAATTATAATTTGTTTTCGATTTAGATTTGCTGTTCATAGCTGTTTTAGACAATCTTGATGTATTTTGACACTTTGACAACGATTTTTCCAGTAGTTTAGAAGAAAACGATGTTTTTTTTCTTTGGTCGTTACAGTACGAAAGATAAAAAAATTTCGTTAATATTAATTTTTTTTCGATTTAGATTTGCTTTTTCATTTTTCCAGTAGTTTAGAAGAAAATGATGTTTTTTTTTTCTTTGGTCGTAACAGTACGATAGAAAAAAAAAATCTGTTATCTCCGTCAATTATAATTTGTTTTCGATTTAGATTTGCTGTTCATAGCTGTTTTAGACAATCTTGATGTATTTTGACACTTTGACAACGATTTTTCCAGTAGTTTAGAAGAAAATGATGTTTTTTTTTTCTTTGGTCGTAACAGTACGATAGAAAAAAAAAATCTGTTATCTCCGTCAATTATAATTTGTTTTCGATTTAGATTTGCTGTTCATAGCTGTTTTAGACAATCTTGATGTATTTTGACACTTTGACAACGATTTTTCCAGTAGTTTAGAAGAAAACGATGTTTTTTTTCTTTGGTCGTTACAGTACAAAAGAAAAAAAAATGCTGTTAACTCCGTCAATGTTAATTTTTGTTTGATTTAGATTTGCTTTTCATAGCTGTTTAAGACAATCTTGATGTATTTTGACACTTTGACAACGATTTTTCCAGTAGTTTAGAAGAAAACGATGTTTTTTTTTCTTTGGTCGTTACAGTACGAAAGATAAAAAAATTTCGTTAATATTGATTTTTTTTTAATAAGATTGGCTTTTCAATTTTTCCAGTAGTTTAGAAGAAAATGATGTTTTTTTTTTCTTTGGTCGTAACAGTACGATAGAAAAAAAAAATCTGTTATCTCCGTCAATTATAATTTGTTTTCGATTTAGATTTGCTGTTCATAGCTGTTTAAGACAATCTTGATGTATTTTGACACTTTGACAACGATTTTTCCAGTAGTTTAGAAGAAAACGATGTTTTTTTTTTCTTAGGTCGTTACAGTACAAAAGAAAAAAAAATGCTGTTAACTCCGTCAATGTTAATTTTTGTTTGATTTAGATTTGCTTTTCATAGCTGTTTAAGACAATCTTGATGTATTTTGACACTTTGACAACGATTTTTCCAGTAGTTTAGAAGAAATCGATGTTTTTTTTTCTTTGGTCGTTACAGTACGAAAGAAAAAAAAATGCTGTTAAGTCCGTCAATGTTAATTTTTGTTCGATTTAGATTTGCTTTTCATAGCTGTTTAAGACAATCTTGATGTATTTTGACACTTTGACAACGATTTTTTCAGTAGTTTAGAAGAAAACGATGTTTTTTTTCTTTGGTCGTTACAGTACGAAAGATAAAAAAATTTCGTTAATATTAATTTTTTTTTAATAAGATTGGCTTTTCAATTTTTCCAGTAGTTTAGTAGAAAACGATGTTTTTTTTTTCTTTGGTCGTTACAGTACGAAAGAAAAAAAAATGCTGTTATCTCCGTTAATTATAATTTGTTTTCGATTTAGATTTGCTGTTCATAGCTGTTTAAGACAATCTTGATGTATTTTGACACTTTGACAACGATTTTTCCAGTAGTTTAGAAGAAAACGATGTTTTTTTTCTTTGGTCGTTACAGTACGAAAGATAAAAAAATTTCGATAATATTAATTTTTTTTTAATAAGATTGGCTTTTTCATTTTTCCAGTAGCTTAGAAGAAAACGATGTTTTTTTTTCTTTGGTCGTTACAGGACGATAGAAAAAAAAAAGCTGTTATCTCCGTCAATTATAATTTGTTTTCGATTTAGATTTGCTTTTCATAGCTGTTTAAGACAATCTTGATGTATTTTGACACTTTGACAACGATTTTTCCAGTACTTTAGAAGAAAACGATGTTTTTTTTCTTTGGTCGTTACAGTACGAAAGATAAAAAAATTTCGTTAATATTAATTTTTTTTTTATAAGATTGGCTTTTTCATTTTTCCAGTAGTTTAGAAGAAAACGATGTTTTTTTTTCTTTGGTCGTTACAGTACGATAGAAAAAAAAAGCTGTTATCTCCGTCAATTATAATTTGTTTTCGATTTAGATTTGCTTTTCATAGCTGTTTAAGATAATCTTGATGTATTTTGACACTTTGACAACGATTTTTTCAGTAGTTTAGAAGAAAACGATGTTTTTTTTCTTTGGTCGTTACAGTACGAAAGATAAAAAAATTTCATTAATATTAACGATGTTTTTTTTTTCTTTGGTCGTTACAGTACGAAAGAAAAAAAAAATGCTGTTATCTCCGTTAATAATAATTTGTTTTCGATTTAGATTTGCTGTTCATAGCTGTTTAAGACAATCTTGATGTATTTTGACACTTTGACAACGATGTTTTCAGTACTTTAGAAGAAAACGATGTTTTTTTTCTTTGGTCGTTACAGTATGAAAGAAAAAAAATTGCGTTAATATTAATTTTTTTTCGAATAAGATTTGCTGTTCATAGCTGTTTAAGACAATCTTGATGTATTTTGATACTTTGACAACGATTTTTCCAGAAGTTTAGAAGAAAACGATGTTTTTTTTCTTTGGTCGTTACAGCACGAAAGATAAAAAAATTTCGTTAATATTAATTTTTTATTAATAAGATTGGCTTTTTAATTTTTCCAGTAGTTTAGAAGAAAACGATGTTTTTTTTTTCTTTAGTCGTTACAGTACGATAGAAAAAAAAGCTGTTATCTCCGTTAATTATAATTTGTTTTCGATTTAGATTTGCTGTTCATAGCTGTTTTAGACAATCTTGATGTATTTTGACACTTTGACAACGATTTTTCCAGTAGTTTAGAAGAAAACGATGTTTTTTTTCTTTGGTCGTTACAGTACGAAAGATAAAAAAATTTCGTTAATATTAATTTTTTTTTAATAAGATTGGCTTTTCAATTTTTCCAGTAGTTTAGTAGAAAACGATGTTTTTTTTTTCTTTGGTCGTTACAGTACGAAAGAAAAAAAAATGCTGTTATCTCCGTTAATTATAATTTGTTTTCTATTTAGATTTGCTGTTCATAGCTGTTTTAGACAATCTTGATGTATTTTGACACTTTGACAACGATTTTTCCAGTAGTTTAGAAGAAAACGATGTTTTTTTTCTTTGGTCGTTACAGTACGAAAGATAAAAAAATTTCGATAATATTAATTTTTTTTTAATAAGATTGGCTTTTTCATTTTTCCAGTAGCTTAGAAGAAAACGATGTTTTTTTTTCTTTGGTCGTTACAGGACGATAGAAAAAAAAAAGCTGTTATCTCCGTCAATTATAATTTGTTTTCGATTTAGATTTGCTTTTCATAGCTGTTTAAGACAATCTTGATGTATTTTGACACTTTGACAACGATTTTTCCAGTAGTTTAGAAGAAAACGATGTTTTTTTTCTTTGGTCGTTACAGTACGAAAGATAAAAAAATTTCGTTAATATTAATTTTTTTTTAATAAGATTGGCTTTTCAATTTTTCCAGTAGTTTAGTAGAAAACGATGTTTTTTTTTTCTTTGGTCGTTACAGTACGAAAGAAAAAAAAAATGCTGTTATCTCCGTTAATAATAATTTGTTTTCGATTTAGATTTGCTGTTCATAGCTGTTTAAGACAATCTTGATGTATTTTGACACTTTGACAACGATGTTTTCAGTACTTTAGAAGAAAACGATGTTTTTTTTCTTTGGTCGTTACAGTATGAAAGAAAAAAAATTGCGTTAATATTAATTTTTTTTCGAATAAGATTTGCTGTTCATAGCTGTTTAAGACAATCTTGATGTATTTTGATACTTTGACAACGATTTTTCCAGAAGTTTAGAAGAAAACGATGTTTTTTTTCTTTGGTCGTTACAGCACGAAAGATAAAAAAATTTCGTTAATATTAATTTTTTATTAATAAGATTGGCTTTTTAATTTTTCCAGTAGTTTAGAAGAAAACGATGTTTTTTTTTTCTTTAGTCGTTACAGTACGATAGAAAAAAAATGCTGTTAAGTCCGTCAATGTTAATTTTTGTTCGATTTAGATTTGCTTTTCATAGCTGTTTAAGACAATCTTGATGTATTTTGACACTTTGACAACGATTTTTTCAGTAGTTTAGAAGAAAACGATGTTTTTTTTCTTTGGTCGTTACAGTACGAAAGATAAAAAAATTTCGTTAATATTAATTTTTTTTTAATAAGATTGGCTTTTCAATTTTTCCAGTAGTTTAGTAGAAAACGATGTTTTTTTTTTCTTTGGTCGTTACAGTACGAAAGAAAAAAAAATGCTGTTATCTCCGTTAATTATAATTTGTTTTCGATTTAGATTTGCTGTTCATAGCTGTTTAAGACAATCTTGATGTATTTTGACACTTTGACAACGATTTTTCCAGTAGTTTAGAAGAAAACGATGTTTTTTTTCTTTGGTCGTTACAGTACGAAAGATAAAAAAATTTCGATAATATTAATTTTTTTTTAATAAGATTGGCTTTTTCATTTTTCCAGTAGCTTAGAAGAAAACGATGTTTTTTTTTCTTTGGTCGTTACAGGACGATAGAAAAAAAAAAGCTGTTATCTCCGTCAATTATAATTTGTTTTCGATTTAGATTTGCTTTTCATAGCTGTTTAAGACAATCTTGATGTATTTTGACACTTTGACAACGATTTTTCCAGTACTTTAGAAGAAAACGATGTTTTTTTTCTTTGGTCGTTACAGTACGAAAGATAAAAAAATTTCGTTAATATTAATTTTTTTTTTATAAGATTGGCTTTTTCATTTTTCCAGTAGTTTAGAAGAAAACGATGTTTTTTTTTCTTTGGTCGTTACAGTACGATAGAAAAAAAAAGCTGTTATCTCCGTCAATTATAATTTGTTTTCGATTTAGATTTGCTTTTCATAGCTGTTTAAGATAATCTTGATGTATTTTGACACTTTGACAACGATTTTTTCAGTAGTTTAGAAGAAAACGATGTTTTTTTTCTTTGGTCGTTACAGTACGAAAGATAAAAAAATTTCATTAATATTAACGATGTTTTTTTTTTCTTTGGTCGTTACAGTACGAAAGAAAAAAAAAATGCTGTTATCTCCGTTAATAATAATTTGTTTTCGATTTAGATTTGCTGTTCATAGCTGTTTAAGACAATCTTGATGTATTTTGACACTTTGACAACGATGTTTTCAGTACTTTAGAAGAAAACGATGTTTTTTTTCTTTGGTCGTTACAGTATGAAAGAAAAAAAATTGCGTTAATATTAATTTTTTTTCGAATAAGATTTGCTGTTCATAGCTGTTTAAGACAATCTTGATGTATTTTGATACTTTGACAACGATTTTTCCAGAAGTTTAGAAGAAAACGATGTTTTTTTTCTTTGGTCGTTACAGCACGAAAGATAAAAAAATTTCGTTAATATTAATTTTTTATTAATAAGATTGGCTTTTTAATTTTTCCAGTAGTTTAGAAGAAAACGATGTTTTTTTTTTCTTTAGTCGTTACAGTACGATAGAAAAAAAAGCTGTTATCTCCGTTAATTATAATTTGTTTTCGATTTAGATTTGCTGTTCATAGCTGTTTTAGACAATCTTGATGTATTTTGACACTTTGACAACGATTTTTCCAGTAGTTTAGAAGAAAACGATGTTTTTTTTCTTTGGTCGTTACAGTACGAAAGATAAAAAAATTTCGTTAATATTAATTTTTTTTCGATTTAGATTTGCTTTTTCATTTTTCCAGTAGTTTAGAAGAAAACGATGTTTTTTTTTCTTTGGTCGTTACAGTACGATAGAAAAAAAAAGCTGTTATCTCCGTCAATTATAATTTGTTTTTGATTTAGATTTGCTTTTCATAGCTGTTTAAGACAATCTTGATGTATTTTGACACTTTGACAACGATTTTTCCAGTACTTTAGAAGAAAACGATGTTTTTTTTTCTTTGGTCGTTACAGTACGATAGAAAAAAAAAGCTGTTATCTCCGTCAATTATAATTTATTTTCGATTTAGATTTGCTTTTCATAGCTGTTTAAGACAATCTTGATGTATTTTGACACTTTGACAACGATTTTTCCAGTAGTTTAGAAGAAAACGATGTTTTTTTTCTTTGGTCGTTACAGTACGAAAGATAAAAAATGCTGTTAAGTCCGTCAATGTTAATTTTTGTTCGATTTAGATTTGTTTTTCATAGCTGTTTTAGACAATCTTGATGTATTTTGACACTTTGACAACGATTTTTCCAGTAGTTTAGAAGAAAACGATGTTTTTTTTCTTTGGTCGTTACAGTACGAAAGATAAAAAAATTTCGTTAATATTAATTTTTTATTAATAAGATTGGCTTTTTAATTTTTCCAGTAGTTTAGAAGAAAACGATGTTTTTTTTTCTTTAGTCGTTACAGTACGATAGAAAAAAAAAGCTGTTATCTCCGTTAATTATAATTTGTTTTCGATTTAGATTTGCTGTTCATAGCTGTTTTAGACAATCTTGATGTATTTTGACACTTTGACAACGATTTTTCCAGTAGTTTAGAAGAAAACGATGTTTTTTTTCTTTGGTCGTTACAGTACGAAAGATAAAAAAATTTCGTTAATATTAATTTTTTTTCGATTTAGATTTGCTTTTTCATTTTTCCAGTAGTTTAGAAGAAAACGATGTTTTTTTTTCTTTGGTCGTTACAGTACGATAGAAAAAAAAAGCTGTTATCTCCGTCAATTATAATTTGTTTTTGATTTAGATTTGCTTTTCATAGCTGTTTAAGACAATCTTGATGTATTTTGACACTTTGACAACGATTTTTCCAGTACTTTAGAAGAAAACGATGTTTTTTTTTCTTTGGTCGTTACAGTACGATAGAAAAAAAAAGCTGTTATCTCCGTCAATTATAATTTGTTTTCGATTTAGATTTGCTTTTCATAGCTGTTTAAGATAATCTTGATGTATTTTGACACTTTGACAACGATTTTTTCAGTAGTTTAGAAGAAAACGATGTTTTTTTTCTTTGGTCGTTACAGTACGAAAGATAAAAAAATTTCATTAATATTAACGATGTTTTTTTTTTCTTTGGTCGTTACAGTACGAAAGAAAAAAAAAATGCTGTTATCTCCGTTAATAATAATTTGTTTTCGATTTAGATTTGCTGTTCATAGCTGTTTAAGACAATCTTGATGTATTTTGACACTTTGACAACGATGTTTTCAGTACTTTAGAAGAAAACGATGTTTTTTTTCTTTGGTCGTTACAGTATGAAAGAAAAAAAATTGCGTTAATATTAATTTTTTTTCGAATAAGATTTGCTGTTCATAGCTGTTTAAGACAATCTTGATGTATTTTGATACTTTGACAACGATTTTTCCAGAAGTTTAGAAGAAAACGATGTTTTTTTTCTTTGGTCGTTACAGCACGAAAGATAAAAAAATTTCGTTAATATTAATTTTTTATTAATAAGATTGGCTTTTTAATTTTTCCAGTAGTTTAGAAGAAAACGATGTTTTTTTTTTCTTTAGTCGTTACAGTACGATAGAAAAAAAAGCTGTTATCTCCGTTAATTATAATTTGTTTTCGATTTAGATTTGCTGTTCATAGCTGTTTTAGACAATCTTGATGTATTTTGACACTTTGACAACGATTTTTCCAGTAGTTTAGAAGAAAACGATGTTTTTTTTCTTTGGTCGTTACAGTACGAAAGATAAAAAAATTTCGTTAATATTAATTTTTTTTCGATTTAGATTTGCTTTTTCATTTTTCCAGTAGTTTAGAAGAAAACGATGTTTTTTTTTCTTTGGTCGTTACAGTACGATAGAAAAAAAAAGCTGTTATCTCCGTCAATTATAATTTGTTTTTGATTTAGATTTGCTTTTCATAGCTGTTTAAGACAATCTTGATGTATTTTGACACTTTGACAACGATTTTTCCAGTACTTTAGAAGAAAACGATGTTTTTTTTTCTTTGGTCGTTACAGTACGATAGAAAAAAAAAGCTGTTATCTCCGTCAATTATAATTTATTTTCGATTTAGATTTGCTTTTCATAGCTGTTTAAGACAATCTTGATGTATTTTGACACTTTGACAACGATTTTTCCAGTAGTTTAGAAGAAAACGATGTTTTTTTTCTTTGGTCGTTACAGTACGAAAGAAAAAAAATGCTGTTAAGTCCGTCAATGTTAATTTTTGTTCGATTTAGATTTGTTTTTCATAGCTGTTTTAGACAATCTTGATGTATTTTGACACTTTGACAACGATTTTTCCAGTAGTTTAGAAGAAAACGATGTTTTTTTTCTTTGGTCGTTACAGTACGAAAGATAAAAAAATTTCGTTAATATTAATTTTTTATTAATAAGATTGGCTTTTTAATTTTTCCAGTAGTTTAGAAGAAAACGATGTTTTTTTTTCTTTAGTCGTTACAGTACGATAGAAAAAAAAAGCTGTTATCTCCGTTAATTATAATTTGTTTTCGATTTAGATTTGCTGTTCATAGCTGTTTTAGACAATCTTGATGTATTTTGACACTTTGACAACGATTTTTCCAGTAGTTTAGAAGAAAACGATGTTTTTTTTCTTTGGTCGTTACAGTACGAAAGATAAAAAAATTTCGTTAATATTAATTTTTTTTCGATTTAGATTTGCTTTTTCATTTTTCCAGTAGTTTAGAAGAAAACGATGTTTTTTTTTCTTTGGTCGTTACAGTACGATAGAAAAAAAAAGCTGTTATCTCCGTCAATTATAATTTGTTTTTGATTTAGATTTGCTTTTCATAGCTGTTTAAGACAATCTTGATGTATTTTGACACTTTGACAACGATTTTTCCAGTACTTTAGAAGAAAACGATGTTTTTTTTCTTTGGTCGTTACAGTACGAAAGATAAAAAAATTTAGTTAATATTAATTTTTTTTTAATAAGATTTGCTTTTTCATTTTTCCAGTAGTTTAGAAGAAAACGATGTTTTTTTTTCTTTGGTCGTTACAGTACGATAGAAAAAAAAGCTGTTATCTCCGTCAATTATAATTTGTTTTTGATTTAGATTTGCTTTTCATAGCTGTTTAAGACAATCTTGATGTATTTTGACACTTTGACAACGATTTTTCCAGTACTTTAGAAGAAAACGATGTTTTTTTTCTTTGGTCGTTACAGTACGATAGAAAAAAAAAGCTGTTATCTCCGTCAATTATAATTTATTTTGAATAAAATTGGCTTTTCATAGCTGTTTAAGACAATCTTGCTGTATTTTGATACTTTGACAACGATTTTTCCAGTAGCTTAGAAGAAAACGATGTTTTTTTTCTTTGGTCGTTACAGTACGAAAGAAAAAAAAATGCTGTTATCTCCGTCAATATTAATTTTTTTTTCGATTTAGATTGGCTTTTCATAGCTGTTTAAGACATGCTTGATGTATTTTGATACTTTGACAACGATTTTTCCAGTAGTTTGGAAGAAAACGCTGTTTTTTTTTATTTGGTCGTTACAGTACGATAGAAAAAAAAAGCTGTCAACTCCGTCAATGTTAATTTTTTTTCGATTTAGATTTGCTTTTCATAGTTGTTTAAGACAATCTTGATGTATTTTGGTACTTTGACAACGATTTTTCCAGTAGTTTAGAAGAAAACGATGTTTTTTTTCTTTGGTCGTTACAGTACGAAAGAAAAATAAATGCTGTTATCTCCGTCAATATGAATTTTTTTTCGATTTAGATTTGCTTTGCATAGCTGTTTAAGACAATCTTGATGTATTTTGATACTTTGACAACGATTTTTCCAGTAGTTTAAAGGAAAACGATGTTTTTTTTTATTTGGTCGTTACAGTACGAAAGAAAAAAAAATGCTGTTATCTCCGTCAATATTAATTTTTTTTCGATTTAGATTTGCTGTTCATAGCTGTTTAAGACAATCTTGATGTATTTTGATACTTTGACAACGATTTTTCCAGTAGTTTAGAAGAAAACGCTGTTTTTTTTTATTTGGTCGTTACAGTACGATAGAAAAAAAAAGCTGTCAACTCCGTCAATGTTAATTTTTTTTCGTTTTAGATTTGCTGTTCATAGCTGTTTAAGACAATCTTGATGTATTTTGATACTTTGAAAACGATTTTTCCAGTAGCTTAGAAGAAAACGATGTTTTTTTTCTTTGGTCGTTACAGTACGAAAGAAAAATAAATGCTGTTATCTCCATCAATATTAATTTTTTTTCGATTTAGATTTGCTTTTCATAGCTGTTTAAGACAATCTTGATGTATTTTGATACTTTGACAACGATTTTTCCAGTACTTTAGAAGAAAACGATGTTTTTTTTTCTTTGGTCGTTACAGTACGATAGAAAAAAAAAGCTGTTATCTCCGTCAATTATAATTTATTTTCGATTTAGATTTGCTTTTCATAGCTGTTTAAGACAATCTTGATGTATTTTGACACTTTGACAACGATTTTTCCAGTAGTTTAGAAGAAAACGATGTTTTTTTTCTTTGGTCGTTACAGTACGAAAGAAAAAAAATGCTGTTAAGTCCGTCAATGTTAATTTTTGTTCGATTTAGATTTGCTTTTCATAGCTGTTTTAGACAATCTTGATGTATTTTGACACTTTGACAACGATTTTTCCAGTAGTTTAGAAGAAAACGATGTTTTTTTTCTTTGGTCGTTACAGTACGAAAGATAAAAAAATTTCGTTAATATTAATTTTTTATTAATAAGATTGGCTTTTTAATTTTTCCAGTAGTTTAGAAGAAAACGATGTTTTTTTTTCTTTGGTCGTTACAGTACGATAGAAAAAAAAAGCTGTTATCTCCGTCAATTATAATTTGTTTTTGATTTAGATTTGCTTTTCATAGCTGTTTAAGACAATCTTGATGTATTTTGACACTTTGACAACGATTTTTCCAGTACTTTAGAAGAAAACGATGTTTTTTTTCTTTGGTCGTTACAGTATGAAAGAAAAAAAAATTGCGTTAATATTAATTTTTTTTCGATTTAGATTTGCTGTTCATAGCTGCTTAAGACAATCTTGATGTATTTTGATACTTTGACAACGATTTTTCCAGTAGTTTAGAAGAAAACGATCTTTTTTTTCTTTGGTCGTTACAGTACGAAAGATAAAAAAATTTAGTTAATATTAATTTTTTTTTAATAAGATTTGCTTTTTCATTTTTCCAGTAGTTTAGAAGAAAACGATGTTTTTTTTTCTTTGGTCGTTACAGTACGATAGAAAAAAAAAGCTGTTATCTCCGTCAATTATAATTTGTTTTTGATTTAGATTTGCTTTTCATAGCTGTTTAAGACAATCTTGATGTATTTTGACACTTTGACAACGATTTTTCCAGTACTTTAGAAGAAAACGATGTTTTTTTTCTTTGGTCGTTACAGTACGATAGAAAAAAAAAGCTGTTATCTCCGTCAATTATAATTTATTTTGAATAAAATTGGCTTTTCATAGCTGTTTAAGACAATCTTGATGTATTTTGATACTTTGACAACGATTTTTCCAGTAGCTTAGAAGAAAACGATGTTTTTTTTCTTTGGTCGTTACAGTACGAAAGAAAAAAAAATGCTGTTATCTCCGTCAATATTAATTTTTTTTTCGATTTAGATTTGCTGTTCATAGCTGTTTAAGACAATCTTGATGTATTTTGATACTTTGACAACGATTTTTCCAGTAGCTTAGAAGAAAACGATTTTTTTTTTTTTTGGTCGTTACAGCACGAAAGATAAAAAAATTTCGTTAATATTAATTTTTTATTAATAAGATTGGCTTTTTAATTTTTCCAGTAGTTTAGAAGAAAACGATGTTTTTTTTTTCTTTAGTCGTTACAGTACGATAGAAAAAAAAAGCTGTTATCTCCGTTAATTATAATTTGTTTTCGATTTAGATTTGCTGTTCATAGCTGTTTTAGACAATCTTGATGTATTTTGACACTTTGACAACGATTTTTCCAGTAGTTTAGAAGAAAACGATGTTTTTTTTTCTTTGGTCGTTACAGTACGATAGAAAAAAAAAGCTGTTATCTCCGTCAATTATAATTTATTTTCGATTTAGATTTGCTTTTCATAGCTGTTTAAGACAATCTTGATGTATTTTGACACTTTGACAACGATTTTTCCAGTAGTTTAGAAGAAAACGATGTTTTTTTTCTTTGGTCGTTACAGTACGAAAGAAAAAAAATGCTGTTAAGTCCGTCAATGTTAATTTTTGTTCGATTTAGATTTGCTTTTCATAGCTGTTTTAGACAATCTTGATGTATTTTGACACTTTGACAACGATTTTTCCAGTAGTTTAGAAGAAAACGATGTTTTTTTTCTTTGGTCGTTACAGTACGAAAGATAAAAAAATTTCGTTAATATTAATTTTTTATTAATAAGATTGGCTTTTTAATTTTTCCAGTAGTTTAGAAGAAAACGATGTTTTTTTTTCTTTAGTCGCTACAGTACGATAGAAAAAAAAAGCTGTTATCTCCGTTAATTATAATTTGTTTTCGATTTAGATTTGCTGTTCATAGCTGTTTTAGACAATCTTGATGTATTTTGACACTTTGACAACGATTTTTCCAGTAGTTTAGAAGAAAACGATGTTTTTTTTCTTTGGTCGTTACAGTACGAAAGATAAAAAAATTTCGTTAATATTAATTTTTTTTCGATTTAGATTTGCTTTTTCATTTTTCCAGTAGTTTAGAAGAAAACGATGTTTTTTTTTCTTTGGTCGTTACAGTACGATAGAAAAAAAAAGCTGTTATCTCCGTCAATTATAATTTGTTTTTGATTTAGATTTGCTTTTCATAGCTGTTTAAGACAATCTTGATGTATTTTGACACTTTGACAACGATTTTTCCAGTACTTTAGAAGAAAACGATGTTTTTTTTCTTTGGTCGTTACAGTATGAAAGAAAAAAAAATTGCGTTAATATTAATTTTTTTTCGATTTAGATTTGCTGTTCATAGCTGCTTAAGACAATCTTGATGTATTTTGATACTTTGACAACGATTTTTCCAGTAGTTTAGAAGAAAACGATCTTTTTTTTCTTTGGTCGTTACAGTACGAAAGATAAAAAAATTTAGTTAATATTAATTTTTTTTTAATAAGATTTGCTTTTTCATTTTTCCAGTAGTTTAGAAGAAAACGATGTTTTTTTTTCTTTGGTCGTTACAGTACGATAGAAAAAAAAAGCTGTTATCTCCGTCAATTATAATTTATTTTGAATAAAATTGGCTTTTCATAGCTGTTTAAGACAATCTTGATGTATTTTGATACTTTGACAACGATTTTTCCAGTAGCTTAGAAGAAAACGATGTTTTTTTTCTTTGGTCGTTACAGTACGAAAGAAAAAAAAATGCTGTTATCTCCGTCAATATTAATTTTTTTTTCGATTTAGATTGGCTTTTCATAGCTGTTTAAGACATGCTTGATGTATTTTGATACTTTGACAACGATTTTTCCAGTAGTTTGGAAGAAAACGCTGTTTTTTTTTATTTGGTCGTTACAGTACGATAGAAAAAAAAAGCTGTCAACTCCGTCAATGTTAATTTTTTTTCGATTTAGATTTGCTTTTCATAGCTGTTTAAGACAATCTTGATGTATTTTGGTACTTTGACAACGATTTTTCCAGTAGTTTAGAAGAAAACGATGTTTTTTTTCTTTGGTCGTTACAGTACGAAAGAAAAATAAATGCTGTTATCTCCGTCAATATTAATTTTTTTTCGATTTAGATTTGCTTTGCATAGCTGTTTAAGACAATCTTGATATATTTTGATACTTTGACAACGATTTTTCCAGTAGTTTAAAGGAAAACGATGTTTTTTTTTATTTGGTCGTTACAGTACGAAAGAAAAAAAAATGCTGTTATCTCCGTCAATATTAATTTTTTTTCGATTTAGATTTGCTTTGCATAGCTGTTTAAGACAATCTTGATATATTTTGATACTTTGACAACGATTTTTCCAGTAGTTTAAAGGAAAACGATGTTTTTTTTTATTTGGTCGTTACAGTACGAAAGAAAAAAAAATGCTGTTATCTCCGTCAATATTAATTTTTTTTCGATTTAGATTTGCTTTTCATAGCTGTTTAAGACAATCTTGATGTATTTTGATACTTTGACAACGATTTTTCCAGTAGCTTAGAAGAAAACGATGTTTTTTTTCTTTGGTCGTTACAGTACGAAAGAAAAATAAATGCTGTTATCTCCGTCAATATTAATTTTTTTCGATTTAGATTTGCTTTTCATAGCTGTTTAAGACAATCTTGATGTATTTTGATACTTTGACAACGATTTTTCCAGTAGTTTAGAAGAAAACACTTTTTTTTTTTTATTTGGTCGTTACAGTACGAAAGAAAAAAAAAAGCTGTCAACTCCGTCAATGTTAATTTTTTTTCGATTTAGATTTGCTGTTCATAGCTGTTTAAGACAATCTTGATGTATTTTGATACTTTGACAACGATTTTTCCAGTAGCTTAGAAGAAAACGATGTTTTTTTTCTTTGGTTGTTACAGTACGAAAGAAAAATAAATGCTGTTATCTCCGTCAATATTTTTTTTTTTTCGATTTAGATTTGCTTTGCATAGCTGTTTAAGACAATCTTGATGTATTTTGATACTTTGACAACGATTTTTCCAGTAGTTTAAAGGAAAACGATGTTTTTTTTTATTTGGTCGTTACAGTACGAAAGAAAAAAAAATGATGTTATCTCCGTCAATATTAATCTTTTTTCGTTTTAGATTTGCTGTTCATAGCTGTTTAAGACAATCTTGATGTATTTTGATACTTTGAAAACGATATTTCCAGTAGCTTAGAAGAAAACGATGTTTTTTTTCTTTGGTCGTTATAGTACGAAAGAAAAATAAATGCTGTTATCTCCGTCAATATTAATTTTTTTTCGATTTAGATTTGCTTTTCATAGCTGTTTAAGACAATCTTGATGTATTTTGATACTTTGACAACGATTTTTCCAGTAGTTTAGAAGAAAACGATGTTTTTTTTCTTTGGTCGTTACAGTACTATAGAAAAACAAATGCTGTTATCTCAGTCAATATTATTTTTTTTCGATTTAGATATGCTTTTCATAGCTGTTTAAGACAATCTTGATGTATTTTGATACTTTGACAACGATTTTTCCAGTAGTTTAGAAGAAAACACTGTTTTTTTTTATTTGGTCGTTACAGTACGATAGAAAAAAAAAAGCTGTCAACTCCGTCAATGTTAATTTTTTTTCGATTTAGATTTGCTGTTCATAGCTGTTTAAGACAATCTTGATGTATTTTGATACTTTGAAAACGATTTTTCCAGTAGCTTAGAAGAAAACGATGTTTTTTTTCTTTGGTCGTTACAGTACGAAAGAAAAATAAATGCTGTTATCTCCATCAATATTAATTTTTTTTCGATTTAGATTTGCTTTTCATAGCTGTTTAAGACAATCTTGATGTATTTTGATACTTTGACAACGATTTTTCCAGTAGTTTAAAGGAAAACGATGTTTTTTTTTATTTGGTCGTTACAGTACGAAAGAAAAAAAAATGCTGTTATCTCCGTCAATATTAATTTTTTTTGAATTAGATTGGCTTTTCATAGCTGTTTAAGACAATCTTGATGTATTTTGGTACTTTGACAACGATTTTTCCAGTAGTTTAGAAGAAAACGATGTTTTTTTTCTTTGGTCGTTACAGTACGATAGAAAAACAAATGCTGTTATCTCCTTCAATATTATTTTTTTTCGATTAAGATTTGCTTTGCATAGCTGTTTAAGACAATCTTGATGTATTTTGATACTTTGACAACGATTTTTCTAGTAGTTTAGAGGAAAACGATGTTTTTTTTTATTTGGTCGTTACAGTACGAAAGAAAAAAAAATGCTGTTATCTCCGTCAATATTAATTTTTTTTCGAATTAGATTTGCTTTTCATAGCTGTTTAAGACAATACTGATGTATTTTGATACTTTGACAACGATTTTTCCAGTAATTTAGCAGAAAACGATGTTTTTTTTTTCTTTGGTCGTTACAGTACGATAGAAAAACAAATGCTGTTATCTACGTCAATATTAATTTTTTTTCGATTTAGATTTGCTTTTCATAGCTGTTTAAGACAATCTTGATGTATTTTGATACTTTGACAACGATTTTTCCAGTAGTTTAGAAGAGAACGCTGTTTTTTTTTATTTGGTCGTTACAGTACGATAGAAAAAAAAAGCTGTCAACTCAATCAATGTTAATTTTTTTTCGTTTTAGATTTGCTGTTCATAGCTGTTTAAGACAATCTTGATGTATTTTGATACTTTGAAAACGATTTTTCCAGTAGCTTAGAAGAAAACGATGTTTTTTTTCTTTGGTCGTTACAGTACGAAAGAAAAATAAATGCTGTTATCTCCGTCAATATTAATTTTTTTTCGATTTAGATTTGCTTTTCATAGCTGTTTAAGACAATCTTGATGTATTTTGATACTTTGACAACGATTTTTCCAGTAGTTTAAAGGAAAACGATGTTTTTTTTATTTGGTCGTTACAGTACGAAAGAAAAAAAAATGCTGTTATCTCCGTCAATGTTAATTTTTTTTTTTAATTAGATTGGCTTTTCATAGCTGTTTAAGACAATCTTGATGTATTTTGATACTTTGACAACGATTTTTCCAGTAGTTTAGAAGAAAACGATGTTTTTTTTCTTTGGTCGTTACAGTACGATAGAAAAACAAATGCTGTTATCTCAGTCAATATTAATTTTTTTTCGATTTAGATTTGCTTTTCATAGCTGTTTAAGACAATCTTGATGTATTTTGATACTTTGACAACGATTTTTCCAGTAGTTTAGAAGAAAACACTGTTTTTTTTTATTTGGTCGTTACAGTACGATAGAAAAAAAAAAGCTGTCAACTCCGTCAATGTTAACTTTTTTTCGATTTAGATTTGCTGTTCATAGCTGTTTAAGACAATCTTGATGTATTTTGATACTTTGAAAACGATTTTTCCAGTAGCTTAGAAGAAAACGATGTTTTTTTTCTTTGGTCGTTACAGTACGAAAGAAAAATAAATGCTGTTATCTCCATCAATATTAATTTTTTTTCGATTTAGATTTGCTTTTCATAGCTGTTTAAGACAATCTTGATGTATTTTGATACTTTGACAACGATTTTTCCAGTAGTTTAAAGGAAAACGATGTTTTTTTTTATTTGGTCGTTACAGTACGAAAGAAAAAAAAATGCTGTTATCTCCGTCAATATTAATTTTTTTTTGAATTAGATTGGCTTTTCATAGCTGTTTAAGACAATCTTGATGTATTTTGGTACTTTGACAACGATTTTTCCAGTAGCTTAGAAGAAAACGATGTTTTTTTTCTTTGGTCGTTACAGTACGAAAGAAAAATAAATGCTGTTATCTCCATCAATATTAATTTTTTTTCGATTTAGATTTGCTTTTCATAGCTGTTTAAGACAATCTTGATGTATTTTGATACTTTGACAACGATTTTTCCAGTAGTTTAAAGGAAAACGATGTTTTTTTTTATTTGGTCGTTACAGTACGAAAGAAAAATAAATGCTGTTATCTCCGTCAATATTAATTTTTTTTCGATTTAGATTTGCTTTTCATAGCTGTTTAAGACAATCTTGATGTATTTTGATACTTTGACAACGATTTTTCCAGTAGGTTAAAGGAAAACGATGTTTTTTTTTATTTGGTCGTTACAGTACGAAAGAAAAAAAAATGATGTTATCTCCGTCAATATTAATCTTTTTTCGTTTTAGATTTGCTGTTCATAGCTGTTTAAGACAATCTTGATGTATTTTGATACTTTGAAAACGATTTTTCCAGTAGCTTAGAAGAAAACGATGTTTTTTTTCTTTGGTCGTTACAGTACGAAAGAAAAATAAATGCTGTTATCTCCGTCAATATTAATTTTTTTTCGATTTAGATTTGCTTTTCATAGCTGTTTAAGACAATCTTGATGTATTTTGATACTTTGACAACGATTTTTCCAGTAGTTTAAAGGAAAACGATGTTTTTTTTTATTTGGTCGTTACAGTACGAAAGAAAAAAAAATGATGTTATCTCCGTCAATATTAATCTTTTTTCGTTTTAGATTTGCTGTTCATAGCTGTTTAAGACAATCTTGATGTATTTTGATACTTTGAAAACGATTTTTCCAGTAGCTTAGAAGAAAACGATGTTTTTTTTCTTTGGTCGTTATAGTACGAAAGAAAAATAAATGCTGTTATCTCCGTCAATATTAATTTTTTTTCGATTTAGATTTGCTTTTCATAGCTGTTTAAGACAATCTTGATGTATTTTGATACTTTGACAACGATTTTTCCAGTAGTTTAGAAGAAAACGATGTTTTTTTTCTTTGGTCGTTACAGTACGATAGAAAAACAAATGCTGTTATCTCAGTCAATATTTTTTTTTTTTCTATTTAGATTTGCTTTTCATAGCTGTTTAAGACAATCTTGATGTATTTTGATACTTTGACAACGATTTTTCCAGTAGTTTAGAAGAAAACGATGTTTTTTTTCTTTGGTCGTTACAGTACGATAGAAAAACAAATGCTGTTATCTCAGTCAATATTAATTTTTTTTCGATTTAGATTTGCTTTTCATAGCTGTTTAAGACAATCTTGATGTATTTTGATACTTTGACAACGATTTTTCCAGTAGTTTAGAAGAAAACACTTTTTTTTTTTATTTGGTCGTTACAGTACGATAGAAAAAAAAGCTGTCAACTCCGTCAATGTTAATTTTTTTTCGATTTAGATTTGCTGTTCATAGCTGTTTAAGACAATCTTGATGTATTTTGATACTTTGACAACGATTTTTCCAGTAGCTTAGAAGAAAACGATGTTTTTTTTCTTTGGTTGTTACAGTACGAAAGAAAAAAAAATGCTGTTATCTCCGTCAATATTATTTTTTTTCGATTTAGATTTTCTTTGCATAGCTGTTTAAGACAATCTTGATGTATTTTGATACTTTGACAACGATTTTTCTAGTAGTTTAGAGGAAAACGATGTTTTTTTTTATTTGGTCGTCACAGTACGATAGAAAAAAAAATGATGTTATCTCCGTCAATATTAATTTTTTTTCGATTTAGATTGGCTTTTCATAGCTGTTTAAGACAATCTTGATGTATTTTGATACTTTGACAACGATTTTTTTAGTATCTTAGAAGAAAACGATATTTTTTTCTTAGGTCGTTACAGTATGATAGAAAAAAAAATGTCGTTAATTTTAATTTTTTTAAAATTAGATTTGCTGTTCATAGCTGTTTAAGACAATCTTGATGTATTTTGATACTTTGACAACGATTTTTCCAGTAGCTTAGAAGAAAACGATGTTTTTTTTCTTTGGTCGTTACAGTATGACAGAAAAACAAATGCTGTTATCTCAGTCAATATTAATTTTTTTTCGATTTAGATTTGCTTTTCATAGCTGTTTAAGACAATCTTGATGTATTTTGATACTTTGACAACGATTTTTCCAGTAGTTTAGAAGAAAACGCTGTTTTTTTTATTTGGTCGTTACAGTACGATAGAAAAAAAAAGCTGTCAACTCCGTCAATGTTAATTTTTTTTCGTTTTAGATTTGCTGTTCATAGCTGTTTAAGACAATCTTGATGTATTTTGATACTTTGACAACGATTTTTCCAGTAGTTTAAAGGAAAACGATGTTTTTTTTTTTTTTTGGTCGTTACAGTACGAAAGAAAAAAAAATGCTGTTATCTCCGTCAATATTAATTTTTTTTCGAATTAGATTGGCTTTTCATAGCTGTTTAAGACAAACTTGAGGTATTTTGATACTTTGACAACGATTTTTCCAGTAGTTTAGAAGAAAACGCTGTTTTTTTTTCTTTGGTCGTTACAGTACGATAGAAAAACAAATGCTGTTATCTCAGTCAATATTAATTTTTTTTCGATTTAGATTTGCTTTTCATAGCTGTTTAAGACAATCTTGATGTATTTTGATACTTTGACAACGATTTTTCCAGTAGTTTAGAAGAAAACACTTTTTTTTTTTATTTGGTCGTTACAGTACGAAAGAAAAAAAAAAGCTGTCAACTCCGTCAATGTTAATTTTTTTTCGATTTAGATTTGCTGTTCATAGCTGTTTAAGACAATCTTGATGTATTTTGATACTTTGACAACGATTTTTCCAGTAGCTTAGAAGAAAACGATGTTTTTTTTCTTTGGACGTCACAGTACGAAAGAAAAATAAATGCTGTTATCTCCGTCAATATTATTTTTTTTTTCGATTTAGATTTGCTTTGCATATCTGTTTAAGACAATCTTGATGTATTTTGATACTTTGACAACGATTTTTCTAGCAGTTTTGAGAAAAACGATGTTTTTTTTCTTTGGTCGTTACAGTACGATAGAAAAACAAATGCTGTCAACTCCGTCAATGTTAATTTTTTTTCGATTTAGCTTTGCTTTTCATAGCTGTTTAAGACAATCTTGATATATTTTGATACTTTGACAACGATTTTTCCAGTAGTTTAAAGGAAAACGATGTTTTTTTTTATGTGGTCGTTACAATTCGAAAGAAAAAAAAATGCTGTTATCTCCGTCAATATTAATTTTTTTTTCGAATTAGATTGGCTTTTCATAGCTGTTTAAGACAATCTTGATGTATTTTGATACTTTGACAACGATTTTTCCAGTAATTTAGCAGAAAACTATGTTTTTTTTCTTTGGTCGTTACAGTACGATAGAAAAACAAATGCTGTTATCTACGTCAATATTAATTTTTTTTCGATTTAGATTTGCTTTTCATAGCTGTTTAAGACAATCTTGATGTATTTTCGATGTATTGACAACGATTTTTCCAGTAGGAAAGAAGAAAACACTTTTTTTTTTTATTTGGTCGTTACAGTACGAAAGAAAAAAAAAAGCTGTCAACTCCGTCAATGTTAATTTTTTTTCGATTTAGATTTGCTGTTCATAGCTGTTTAAGACAATCTTGATGTATTTTGATACTTTGACAACGATTTTTCCAGTAGCTTAGAAGAAAACGATGTTTTTTTTCTTTGGTCGTTACAGTACGAAAGAAAAATAAATGCTGTTATCTCCGTCAATATTTTTTTTTTTTCGATTTAGATTTGCTTTGCATAGCTGTTTAAGACAATCTTGATGTATTTTGATACTTTGACAACGATTTTTCCAGTAGTTTAAAGGAAAACGATGTTTTTTTTTTATTTGGTCGTTACAGTACGAAAGAAAAAAAAATGTTGTTATCTCCGTCAATATTAATTTTTTTTCGATTTAGATATGCTTTTCATAGCTGTTTAAGACAATCTTGATGTATTTTGATACTTTGACAACGATTTTTCCAGTAGTTTAGAAGAAAACACTGTTTTTTTTTATTTGGTCGTTACAGTACGATAGAAAAAAAAAAGCTGTCAACTCCGTCAATGTTAATTTTTTTTCGATTTAGATTTGCTTTTCATAGCTGTTTAAGACAATCTTGATGTATTTTGATACTTTGACAACGATTTTTCCAGTAGCTTAGAAGAAAACGATGTGTTTGTTCTTTGGTCGTCACAGTACGAAAGGAAAATAAATGCTGTTGTCTCCGTCAATATTAATTTTTTTTTCGATTTAGATTGGCTTTTCATAGCTGTTTAAGACAATCTTGATGTATTTTGATACTTTGACAACGATTTTTCCAGTAATTTAGCAGAAAACGATGTTTTTTTTTCTTTGGTCGTTACAGTACGATAGAAAAACAAATGCTGTTATCTACGTCAATATTAATTTTTTTTCGATTTAGATTTGCTGTTCATAGCTGTTTAAGACAATCTTGATGTATTTTGATACTTTGACAACGATTTTTCCAGTAGCTTAGAAGAAAACGATGTGTTTGTTCTATGGTCGTCACAGTACGAAAGAAAAATAAATGCTGTTATCTCCGTCAATATTAATTTTTTTTTCGATTTAGATTGGCTTTTCATAGCTGTTTAAGACAATCTTGATGTATTTTGATACTTTGACAACGATTTTTCCAGTAGCTTAGAAGAAAACGATGTGTTTGTTCTTTGGTCGTCACAGTACGAAAGAAAAATAAATGCTGTTATCTCCGTCAATATTAATTTTTTTTTCGATTTAGATTGGCTTTTCATAGCTGTTTAAGACAATCTTGATGTATTTTGATACTTTGACAACGATTTTTCCAGTAGTTTAGAAGAAAACACTATTTTTTTTTATTTGGTCGTTACAGTACGATAGAAAAAAAAGCTGTCAACTCCGTCAATGTTAATTTTTTTTCGATTTAGATTTGCTGTTCATAGACAATCTTGATGTATTTTGATACTTTGACAACGATTTTTCCAGTAGCTTAGAAGAAAACGATGTTTTTTTTCTTTGGTTGTTACAGTACGAAAGAAAAAAAAATGCTGTTATCTCCGTCAATATTATTTTTTTTCGATTTAGATTTTCTTTGCATAGCTGTTTAAGACAATCTTGATGTATTTTGATACTTTGACAACGATTTTTCTAGTAGTTTAGAGGAAAACGATGTTTTTTTTTATTTGGTCGTCACAGTACGATAGAAAAAAAAATGATGTTATCTCCGTCAATATTAATTTTTTTTCGATTTAGATTGGCTTTTCATAGCTGTTTAAGACAATCTTGATGTATTTTGATACTTTGACAACGATTTTTTTAGTAACTTAGAAGAAAACGATATTTTTTTCTTAGGTCGTTACAGTATGATAGAAAAAAAAATGTCGTTAATTTTAATTTTTTTAAAATTAGATTTGCTGTTCATAGCTGTTTAAGACAATCTTGATGTATTTTGATACTTTGACAACGATTTTTCCAGTAGCTTAGAAGAAAACGATGTTTTTTTTCTTTGGTCGTTACAGTATGACAGAAAAACAAATGCTGTTATCTCAGTCAATATTAATTTTTTTTCGATTTAGATTTGCTTTTCATAGCTGTTTAAGACAATCTTGATGTATTTTGATACTTTGACAACGATTTTTCCAGTAGTTTAGAAGAAAACACTTTTTTTTTTTATTTGGTCGTTACAGTACGAAAGAAAAAAAAAAGCTGTCAACTCCGTCAATGTTAATTTTTTTTCGATTTAGATTTGCTGTTCATAGCTGTTTAAGACAATCTTGATGTATTTTGATACTTTGACAACGATTTTTCCAGTAGTTTAAAGGAAAACGATGTTTTTTTTTTTTTTGGTCGTTACAGTACGATAGAAAAAAAAGCTGTCAACTCCGTCAATGTTAATTTTTTTTCGATTTAGATTTGCTGTTCATAGACAATCTTGATGTATTTTGATACTTTGACAACGATTTTTCCAGTAGCTTAGAAGAAAACGATGTTTTTTTTCTTTGGTTGTTACAGTACGAAAGAAAAAAAAATGCTGTTATCTCCGTCAATATTATTTTTTTTCGATTTAGATTTTCTTTGCATAGCTGTTTAAGACAATCTTGATGTATTTTGATACTTTGACAACGATTTTTCTAGTAGTTTAGAGGAAAACGATGTTTTTTTTTATTTGGTCGTCACAGTACGATAGAAAAAAAAATGATGTTATCTCCGTCAATATTAATTTTTTTTCGATTTAGATTGGCTTTTCATAGCTGTTTAAGACAATCTTGATGTATTTTGATACTTTGACAACGATTTTTTTAGTAACTTAGAAGAAAACGATATTTTTTTCTTAGGTCGTTACAGTATGATAGAAAAAAAAATGTCGTTAATTTTAATTTTTTTAAAATTAGATTTGCTGTTCATAGCTGTTTAAGACAATCTTGATGTATTTTGATACTTTGACAACGATTTTTCCAGTAGCTTAGAAGAAAACGATGTTTTTTTTCTTTGGTCGTTACAGTATGACAGAAAAACAAATGCTGTTATCTCAGTCAATATTAATTTTTTTTCGATTTAGATTTGCTTTTCATAGCTGTTTAAGACAATCTTGATGTATTTTGATACTTTGACAACGATTTTTCCAGTAGTTTAGAAGAAAACGCTGTTTTTTTTATTTGGTCGTTACAGTACGATAGAAAAAAAAAGCTGTCAACTCCGTCAATGTTAATTTTTTTTCGTTTTAGATTTGCTGTTCATAGCTGTTTAAGACAATCTTGATGTATTTTGATACTTTGACAACGATTTTTCCAGTAGTTTAAAGGAAAACGATGTTTTTTTTTTTTTTGGTCGTTACAGTACGAAAGAAAAAAAAATGCTGTTATCTCCGTCAATATTAATTTTTTTTCGAATTAGATTGGCTTTTCATAGCTGTTTAAGACAAACTTGAGGTATTTTGATACTTTGACAACGATTTTTCCAGTAGTTTAGAAGAAAACGCTGTTTTTTTTTCTTTGGTCGTTACAGTACGATAGAAAAACAAATGCTGTTATCTCAGTCAATATTAATTTTTTTTCGATTTAGATTTGCTTTTCATAGCTGTTTAAGACAATCTTGATGTATTTTGATACTTTGACAACGATTTTTCCAGTAGTTTAGAAGAAAACACTTTTTTTTTTTATTTGGTCGTTACAGTACGAAAGAAAAAAAAAAGCTGTCAACTCCGTCAATGTTAATTTTTTTTCGATTTAGATTTGCTGTTCATAGCTGTTTAAGACAATCTTGATGTATTTTGATACTTTGACAACGATTTTTCCAGTAGCTTAGAAGAAAACGATGTTTTTTTTCTTTGGTCGTCACAGTACGAAAGGAAAATAAATGCTGTTGTCTCCGTCAATATTAATTTTTTTTTCGATTTAGATTGGCTTTTCATAGCTGTTTAAGACAATCTTGATGTATTTTGATACTTTGACAACGATTTTTCCAGTAATTTAGCAGAAAACGATGTTTTTTTTTCTTTGGTCGTTACAGTACGATAGAAAAACAAATGCTGTTATCTACGTCAATATTAATTTTTTTTCGATTTAGATTTGCTGTTCATAGCTGTTTAAGACAATCTTGATGTATTTTGATACTTTGACAACGATTTTTCCAGTAGCTTAGAAGAAAACGATGTGTTTGTTCTATGGTCGTCACAGTACGAAAGAAAAATAAATGCTGTTATCTCCGTCAATATTAATTTTTTTTTCGATTTAGATTGGCTTTTCATAGCTGTTTAAGACAATCTTGATGTATTTTGATACTTTGACAACGATTTTTCCAGTAGCTTAGAAGAAAACGATGTGTTTGTTCTTTGGTCGTCACAGTACGAAAGAAAAATAAATGCTGTTATCTCCGTCAATATTAATTTTTTTTTCGATTTAGATTGGCTTTTCATAGCTGTTTAAGACAATCTTGATGTATTTTGATACTTTGACAACGATTTTTCCAGTAGTTTAGAAGAAAACACTATTTTTTTTTATTTGGTCGTTACAGTACGATAGAAAAAAAAGCTGTCAACTCCGTCAATGTTAATTTTTTTTCGATTTAGATTTGCTGTTCATAGACAATCCTGATGTATTTTGATACTTTGACAACGATTTTTCCAGTAGCTTAGAAGAAAACGATGTTTTTTTTCTTTGGTTGTTACAGTACGAAAGAAAAAAAAATGCTGTTATCTCCGTCAATATTATTTTTTTTCGATTTAGATTTTCTTTGCATAGCTGTTTAAGACAATCTTGATGTATTTTGATACTTTGACAACGATTTTTCTAGTAGTTTAGAGGAAAACGATGTTTTTTTTTATTTGGTCGTCACAGTACGATAGAAAAAAAAAAGATGTTATCTCCGTCAATATTAATTTTTTTTCGATTTAGATTGGCTTTTCATAGCTGTTTAAGACAATCTTGATGTATTTTGATACTTTGACAACGATTTTTTTAGTAACTTAGAAGAAAACGATATTTTTTTCTTAGGTCGTTACAGTATGATAGAAAAAAAAATGTCGTTAATTTTAATTTTTTTAAAATTAGATTTGCTGTTCATAGCTGTTTAAGACAATCTTGATGTATTTTGATACTTTGACAACGATTTTTCCAGTAGCTTAGAAGAAAACGATGTTTTTTTTCTTTGGTCGTTACAGTATGACAGAAAAACAAATGCTGTTATCTCAGTCAATATTAATTTTTTTTCGATTTAGATTTGCTTTTCATAGCTGTTTAAGACAATCTTGATGTATTTTGATACTTTGACAACGATTTTTCCAGTAGTTTAGAAGAAAACGCTGTTTTTTTTATTTGGTCGTTACAGTACGATAGAAAAAAAAAGCTGTCAACTCCGTCAATGTTAATTTTTTTTCGTTTTAGATTTGCTGTTCATAGCTGTTTAAGACAATCTTGATGTATTTTGATACTTTGACAACGATTTTTCCAGTAGTTTAAAGGAAAACGATGTTTTTTTTTTTTTTGGTCGTTACAGTACAAAAGAAAAAAAAATGCTGTTATCTCCGTCAATATTAATTTTTTTTCGAATTAGATTGGCTTTTCATAGCTGTTTAAGACAAACTTGAGGTATTTTGATACTTTGACAACGATTTTTCCAGTAGTTTAGAAGAAAACGCTGTTTTTTTTTCTTTGGTCGTTACAGTACGATAGAAAAACAAATGCTGTTATCTCAGTCAATATTAATTTTTTTTCGATTTAGATTTGCTTTTCATAGCTGTTTAAGACAATCTTGATGTATTTTGATACTTTGACAACGATTTTTCCAGTAGTTTAGAAGAAAACACTTTTTTTTTTTATTTGGTCGTTACAGTACGAAAGAAAAAAAAAAGCTGTCAACTCCGTCAATGTTAATTTTTTTTCGATTTAGATTTGCTGTTCATAGCTGTTTAAGACAATCTTGATGTATTTTGATACTTTGACAACGATTTTTCCAGTAGCTTAGAAGAAAACGATGTTTTTTTTCTTTGGTCGTTACAGTACGATAGAAAAACAAATGCTGTCAACTCCGTCAATGTTAATTTTTTTTCGATTTAGCTTTGCTTTTCATAGCTGTTTAAGACAATCTTGATATATTTTGATACTTTGACAACGATTTTTCCAGTAGTTTAAAGGAAAACGATGTTTTTTTTTATGTGGTCGTTACAGTACGAAAGAAAAAAAAATGCTGTTATCTCCGTCAATATTAATTTTTTTTTCGAATTAGATTGGCTTTTCATAGCTGTTTAAGACAATCTTGATGTATTTTGATACTTTGACAACGATTTTTCCAGTAATTTAGCAGAAAACTATGTTTTTTTTCTATGGTCGTTACAGTACGATAGAAAAACAAATGCTGTTATCTACGTCAATATTAATTTTTTTTCGATTTAGATTTGCTTTTCATAGCTGTTTAAGACAATCTTGATGTATTTTCGATGTATTGACAACGATTTTTCCAGTAGGAAAGAAGAAAACACTTTTTTTTTTTATTTGGTCGTTACAGTACGAAAGAAAAAAAAAAGCTGTCAACTCCGTCAATGTTAATTTTTTTTCGATTTAGATTTGCTGTTCATAGCTGTTTAAGACAATCTTGATGTATTTTGATACTTTGACAACGATTTTTCCAGTAGTTTAGAAGAAAACGCTGTTTTTTTTTCTTTGGTCGTTACAGTACGATAGAAAAACAAATGCTGTTATCTCAGTCAATATTAATTTTTTTTCGATTTAGATTTGCTTTTCATAGCTGTTTAAGACAATCTTGATGTATTTTGATACTTTGACAACGATTTTTCCAGTAGTTTAGAAGAAAACACTTTTTTTTTTTATTTGGTCGTTACAGTACGAAAGAAAAAAAAAAGCTGTCAACTCCGTCAATGTTAATTTTTTTTCGATTTAGATTTGCTGTTCATAGCTGTTTAAGACAATCTTGATGTATTTTGATACTTTGACAACGATTTTTCCAGTAGCTTAGAAGAAAACGATGTTTTTTTTCTTTGGTCGTTACAGTACGATAGAAAAACAAATGCTGTCAACTCCGTCAATGTTAATTTTTTTTCGATTTAGCTTTGCTTTTCATAGCTGTTTAAGACAATCTTGATATATTTTGATACTTTGACAACGATTTTTCCAGTAGTTTAAAGGAAAACGATGTTTTTTTTTATGTGGTCGTTACAGTACGAAAGAAAAAAAAATGCTGTTATCTCCGTCAATATTAATTTTTTTTTCGAATTAGATTGGCTTTTCATAGCTGTTTAAGACAATCTTGATGTATTTTGATACTTTGACAACGATTTTTCCAGTAATTTAGCAGAAAACTATGTTTTTTTTCTATGGTCGTTACAGTACGATAGAAAAACAAATGCTGTTATCTACGTCAATATTAATTTTTTTTCGATTTAGATTTGCTTTTCATAGCTGTTTAAGACAATCTTGATGTATTTTCGATGTATTGACAACGATTTTTCCAGTAGGAAAGAAGAAAACACTTTTTTTTTTTATTTGGTCGTTACAGTACGAAAGAAAAAAAAAAGCTGTCAACTCCGTCAATGTTAATTTTTTTTCGATTTAGATTTGCTGTTCATAGCTGTTTAAGACAATCTTGATGTATTTTGATACTTTGACAACGATTTTTCCAGTAGCTTAGAAGAAAACGATGTTTTTTTTCTTTGGTCGTTACAGTACGAAAGAAAAATAAATGCTGTTATCTCCGTCAATATTTTTTTTTTTTTCGATTTAGATTTGCTTTGCATAGCTGTTTAAGACAATCTTGATGTATTTTGATACTTTGACAACGATTTTTCCAGTAGTTTAAAGGAAAACGATGTTTTTTTTTTATTTGGTCGTTACAGTACGAAAGAAAAAAAAATGTTGTTATCTCCGTCAATATTAATTTTTTTTCGATTTAGATATGCTTTTCATAGCTGTTTAAGACAATCTTGATGTATTTTGATACTTTGACAACGATTTTTCCAGTAGTTTAGAAGAAAACACTGTTTTTTTTTATTTGGTCGTTACAGTACGATAGAAAAAAAAAAGCTGTCAACTCCGTCAATGTTAATTTTTTTTCGATTTAGATTTGCTTTTCATAGCTGTTTAAGACAATCTTGATGTATTTTGATACTTTGACAACGATTTTTCCAGTAGCTTAGAAGAAAACGATGTGTTTGTTCTTTGGTCGTCACAGTACGAAAGAAAAATAAATGCTGTTATCTCCGTCAATATTAATTTTTTTTTCGATTTAGATTGGCTTTTCATAGCTGTTTAAGACAATCTTGATGTATTTTGATACTTTGACAACGATTTTTCCAGTAATTTAGCAGAAAACGATGTTTTTTTTTCTTTGGTCGTTACAGTACGATAGAAAAACAAATGCTGTTATCTACGTCAATATTAATTTTTTTTCGATTTAGATTTGCTGTTCATAGCTGTTTAAGACAATCTTGATGTATTTTGATACTTTGACAACGATTTTTCCAGTAGCTTAGAAGAAAACGATGTGTTTGTTCTATGGTCGTCACAGTACGAAAGAAAAATAAATGCTGTTATCTCCGTCAATATTAATTTTTTTTTCGATTTAGATTGGCTTTTCATAGCTGTTTAAGACAATCTTGATGTATTTTGATACTTTGACAACGATTTTTCCAGTAATTTAGCAGAAAACGATGTTTTTTTTTTCTTTGGTCGTTACAGTACGATAGAAAAAAAAAAGCTGTCAACTCCGTCAATGTTAATTTTTTTTCGTTTTAGATTTGCTGTTCGTAGCTGTTTAAGACAATCTTGATGTATTTTGATACTTTGACAACGATTTTTCCAGTAGTTTAGAAGAAAACGCTGTTTTTTTTTCTTTGGTCGTTACAGTACGATAGAAAAAAAAAAGCTGTCAACTCCGTCAATGTTAATTTTTTTTCGTTTTAGATTTGCTGTTCATAGCTGTTTAAGACAATCTTGATGTATTTTGATACTTTGAAAACGATTTTTCCAGTAGCTTAGAAGAAAACGATGTTTTTTTTCTTTGGTCGTTACAGTACGAAAGAAAAATAAATGCTGTTATCTCCGTCAATATTAATTTTTTTTCGATTTAGCTTTGCTTTTCATAGCTGTTTAAGACAATCTTGATGTATTTTGATACTTTGACAACGATTTTTCCAGTAGTTTAAAGGAAAACGATGTTTTTTTTTTATGTGGTCGTTACAGTACGAAAGAAAAACAAATGCTGTTATCTCCGTCAATATTAATTTTTTTTTCGAATTACATTGGCTTTTCATAGCTGTTTAAGACAATCTTGATGTATTTTGATACTTTGACAACGATTTTTCCAGTAGTTTAGAAGAAAACGATGTTTTTTTTTATTTGGTCGTTACAGTACGATAGAAAAAAAAAGCTGTCAACTCCGTCAATGTTAATTTTTTTTCGATTTAGATTTGCTGTTCATAGCTGTTTAAGACAATCTTGATGTATTTTGAAACTTTGACAACGATTTTTCCAGTAGTTTAGAAGAAAACGATCTGTTTGTTCTTTGGTCGTCACAGTACGAAAGAAAAATAAATGCTGTTATCTCCGTCAATATTATTTTTTTTTTCGATTTAAATTGGCTTTTCATAGCTGTTTAAGACAATCTTGATGTATTTTGATACTTTGACAACGATTTTTCCAGTAATTTAGCAGAAAACGATGTTTTTTTTTTCTTTGGTCGTTACAGTACGATAGAAAAACAAATGCTGTTATCTCCATCAATATTAATTTTTTTTCGATTTAGATTTGCTTTTCATAGCTGTTTAAGACAATCTTGATGTATTTTGATACTTTGACAACGATTTTTCCAGTAGCTTAGAAGAAAACGATGTGTTTGTTCTATGGTCGTCACAGTACGAAAGAAAAATAAATGCTGTTATCTCCGTCAATATTAATTTTTTTTTCGATTTAGATTGGCTTTTCATAGCTGTTTAAGACAATCTTGATGTATTTTGATACTTTGACAACGATTTTTCCAGTAATTTAGCAGAAAACGATGTTTTTTTTTCTTTGGTCGTTACAGTACGATAGAAAAAAAAAAGCTGTCAACTTCGTCAATGTTAATTTTTTTTCGTTTTAGATTTGCTGTTCATAGCTGTTTAAGACAATCTTGATGTATTTTGATACTTTGACAACGATTTTTCCAGTAGTTTAAAGGAAAACGATCTTTTTTTTTTTGGTCGTTACAGTACGAAAGAAAAAAAAAATGCTGTTATCTCCGTCAATATTAATTTTTTTTCGAATTAGATTGGCTTTTCATAGCTGTTTAAGACAAACTTGATGTATTTTGATACTTTGACAACGATTTTTCCAGTAGTTTAGAAGAAAACGATGTTTTTTTTTCTTTGGTCGTTACAGTACGATAGAAAAACAAATGCTGTTATCTCCGTCACTATTAATTTTTTTTCGAATTAGATTGGCTTTTCATTGCTGTTTAAGACAAACTTGATGTATTTTGATACTTTGACAACGATTTTTCCAGTAGTTTAGAAGAAAACGCTGTTTTTTTTTCTTTGGTCGTTACAGTACGATAGAAAAACAAATGCTGTTATCTTAGTCAATATTAATTTTTTTTCGATTTAGATTTGCTTTTCATAGCTGTTTAAGACAATCTTGATGTATTTTGATACTTTGACAACGATTTTTCCAGTAGTTTAGAAGAAAACACTTTTTTTTTTTATTTGGTCGTTACAGTACGAAAGAAAAAAAAAAGCTGTCAACTCCGTCAATGTTAATTTTTTTTCGATTTAGATTTGCTGTTCATAGCTGTTTAAGACAATCTTGATGTATTTTGATACTTTGACAACGATTTTTCCAGTAGCTTAGAAGAAAACGATGTTTTTTTTCTTTGGTCGTTACAGTACGAAAGAAAAATAAATGCTGTTATCTCCTTCAATATTATCTTTTTTTCGATTTAGATTTGCTTTGCATAGCTGTTTAAGACAATCTTGATGTATTTTGATACTTTGACAACGATTTTTCTAGCAGTTTTGAGGAAAACGATGTTTTTTTTATTTGGTCGTTACAGTACGAAAGAAAAAAAAAAGCTGTCAACTTCGTCAATGTTAATTTTTTTTCGATTTAGATTTGCTGTTCATAGCTGTTTAAGACAATCTTGATGTATTTTGATACTTTGACAACGATTTTTCCAGTAGCTTAGAAGAAAACGATGTTTTTTTTCTTTGGTCGTTACAGTACGATAGAAAAACAAATGCTGTTATCAATGTCAATATTAATTTTTTTTCGATTTAGATTTGCTTTTCATAGCTGTTTAAGACAATCTTGATGTATTTTGATACTTTGAAAACGATTTTTCCAGTAGTTTAGAAGAAAACGCTGTTTTTTTTTCTTTGGTCGTTACAGTACGATAGAAAAAAAAAAGCTGTCAACTCCGTCAATGTTAATTTTTTTTCGTTTTAGATTTGCTGTTCATAGCTGTTTAAGACAATCTTGATGTATTTTGATACTTTGACAACGATTTTTCCAGTAGGAAAGAAGAAAACGCTGTTTTTTTTATTTGGTCGTTACAGTACGATAGAAAAAAAAAAGCTGTCAACTCCGTCAATGTTAATTTTTTTTCGTTTTAGATTTGCTGTTCATAGCTGTTTAAGACAATCTTGATGTATTTTGATACCTTGAAAACGATTTTTCCAGTAGCTTAGAAGAAAACGATGTTTTTTTTCTTTGGTCGTATAAGAAAGGTCGAAAGAAAAATAAATGCTGTTATCTCCGTCAATATTAATTTTTTTTCGATTTAGCTTTGCTTTTCATAGCTGTTTAAGACAATCTTGATGTATTTTGATACTTTGACAACGATTTTTCCAGTAGTTTAAAGGAAAACGATGTTTTTTTTTATGTGGTCGTTACAGTACGAAAGAAAAAAAAATGCTGTTATCTCCGTCAATATTAATTTTTTTTTCGAATTAGATTGGCTTTTCATAGCTGTTTAAGACAATCTTGATGTATTTTGATACTTTGACAACGATTTTTCCAGTAATTTAGCAGAAAACGATGTTTTTTTTTTCTTTGGTCGTTACAGTACGATAGAAAAACAAATGCTGTTATCTCCATCAATATTAATTTTTTTTCGATTTAGATTGGCTTTTCATAGCTGTTTAAGACAATCTTGATGTATTTTGATACTTTGACAACGATTTTTCCAGTAGCTTAGAAGAAAACGATGTGTTTGTTCTATGGTCGTCACAGTACGAAAGAAAAATAAATGCTGTTATCTCCGTCAATATTAATTTTTTTTTCGATTTAGATTGGCTTTTCATAGCTGTTTAAGACAATCTTGATGTATTTTGATACTTTGACAACGATTTTTCCAGTAATTTAGCAGAAAACGATGTTTTTTTTTCTTTGGTCGTTACAGTACGATAGAAAAAAAAAAGCTGTCAACTCCGTCAATGTTAATTTTTTTTCGTTTTAGATTTGCTGTTCATAGCTGTTTAAGACAATCTTGATGTATTTTGATACTTTGACAACGATTTTTCCAGTAGTTTAAAGGAAAACGATCTTTTTTTTTTTGGTCGTTACAGGACGAAAGAAAAAAAAAATGCTGTTATCTCCATCAATATTAATTTTTTTTCGAATTAGATTGGCTTTTCATAGCTGTTTAAGACAAACTTGATGTATTTTGATACTTTGACAACGATTTTTCCAGTAGTTTAGAAGAAAACGATGTTTTTTTTTCTTTGGTCGTTACAGTACGATAGAAAAACAAATGCTGTTATCTCCGTCAATATTAATTTTTTTTCGAATTAGATTGGCTTTTCATTGCTGTTTAAGACAAACTTGATGTATTTTGATACTTTGACAACGATTTTTCCAGTAGTTTAGAAGAAAACGCTGTTTTTTTTTCTTTGGTCGTTACAGTACGATAGAAAAACAAATGCTGTTATCTCAGTCAATATTAATTTTTTTTCGATTTAGATTTGCTTTTCATAGCTGTTTAAGACAATCTTGATGTATTTTGATACTTTGACAACGATTTTTCCAGTAGTTTAGAAGAAAACACTTTTTTTTTTTTATTTGGTCGTTACAGTACGAAAGAAAAAAAAAAGCTGTCAACTCCGTCAATGTTAATTTTTTTTCGATTTAGATTTGCTGTTCATAGCTGTTTAAGACAATCTTGATGTATTTTGATACTTTGACAACGATTTTTCCAGTAGCTTAGAAGAAAACGATGTTTTTTTTCTTTGGTTGTTACAGTACGAAAGAAAAATAAATGCTGTTATCTCCGTCAATATTTTTTTTTTTTCGATTTAGATTTGCTTTGCATAGCTGTTTAAGACAATCTTGATGTATTTTGATACTTTGACAACGATTTTTCTAGCAGTTTTGAGGAAAACGATGTTTTTTTTATTTGGTCGTTACAGTACGAAAGAAAAAAAAAAGCTGTCAACTCCGTCAATGTTAATTTTTTTTCGATTTAGATTTGCTGTTCATAGCTGTTTAAGACAATCTTGATGTATTTTGATACTTTGACAACGATTTTTCCAGTAGCTTAGAAGAAAACGATGTTTTTTTTCTTTGGTCGTTACAGTACGATAGAAAAACAAATGCTGTTATCAATGTCAATATTAATTTTTTTTCGATTTAGATTTGCTTTTCATAGCTGTTTAAGACAATCTTGATGTATTTTGATACTTTGAAAACGATTTTTCCAGTAGTTTAGAAGAAAACGCTGTTTTTTTTTCTTTGGTCGTTACAGTACGATAGAAAAAAAAAAGCTGTCAACTCCGTCAATGTTAATTTTTTTTCGTTTTAGATTTGCTGTTCATAGCTGTTTAAGACAATCTTGATGTATTTTGATACTTTGACAACGATTTTTCCAGTAGGAAAGAAGAAAACGCTGTTTTTTTTATTTGGTCGTTACAGTACGATAGAAAAAAAAAAGCTGTCAACTCCGTCAATGTTAATTTTTTTTCGTTTTAGATTTGCTGTTCATAGCTGTTTAAGACAATCTTGATGTATTTTGATACTTTGAAAACGATTTTTCCAGTAGCTTAGAAGAAAACGATGTTTTTTTTCTTTGGTCGTATAAGAAAGGTCGAAAGAAAAATAAATGCTGTTATCTCCGTCAATATTAATTTTTTTTCGATTTAGCTTTGCTTTTCATAGCTGTTTAAGACAATCTTGATGTATTTTGATACTTTGACAACGATTTTTCCAGTAGTTTAAAGGAAAACGATGTTTTTTTTTATGTGGTCGTTACAGTACGAAAGAAAAAAAAATGCTGTTATCTCCGTCAATATTAATTTTTTTTTCGAATTAGATTGGCTTTTCATAGCTGTTTAAGACAATCTTGATGTATTTTGATACTTTGACAACGATTTTTCCAGTAATTTAGCAGAAAACTATGTTTTTTTTTTCTTTGGTCGTTACAGTACGATAGAAAAACAAATGCTGTTATCTACGTCAATATTAATTTTTTTTCGATTTAGATTTGCTTTTCATAGCTGTTTAAGACAATCTTGATGTATTTTGATACTTTGACAACGATTTTTCCAGTAGGAAAGAAGAAAACGCTGTTTTTTTTATTTGGTCGTTACAGTACGATAGAAAAAAAAAAGCTGTCAACTCCGTCAATGTTAATTTTTTTTCGTTTTAGATTTGCTGTTCATAGCTGTTTAAGACAATCTTGATGTATTTTGATACTTTGAAAACGATTTTTCCAGTAGCTTAGAAGAAAACGATGTTTTTTTTCTTTGGTCGTTACAGTACGAAAGAAAAATAAATGCTGTTATCTCCGTCAATATTAATTTTTTTTCGATTTAGATTTGCTTTTCATAGCTGTTTAAGACAATCTTGATGTCTTTTGATACTTTGACAACTATTTTTCCAGTAGTTTAGAAGAAAACGATGTTTTTTTTTCCTTTGGTCGTTACAGTACGATAGAAAAACAAATGCTGTTATCTCAGTCAATATTAATTTTTTTTCTATTTAGATTTGCTTTTCATAGCTGTTTAAGACAATCTTGATGTATTTTGATACTTTGACAACGATTTTTCCAGTAGTTTAGAAGAAAACACTGGTTTTTTTTTATTTGGTCGTTACAGTACGATAGAAAAAAAAAAAGCTGTCAACTCCGTGAATGTTAATTTTTTTTCGATTTAGATTTGCTGTTCATAGCTGTTTAAGACAATCTTGATGTGTTTTGATACTTTGACAACGATTTTTCCAGTAGTTTAAAGGAAAACGATGTTTTTTTTCTTTGGTTGTTACAGTACGAAAGAAAAATAAATGCTGTTATCTCCTTCAATATTATTTTTTTTCGATTAAGATTTGCTTTGCATAGCTGTTTAAGACAATCTTGATGTATTTTGATACTTTGACAACGATTTTTCTAGTAGTTTAGAGGAAAACGATGTTTTTTTTTATTTGGTCGTTACAGTACGAAAGAAAAAAAAAATGCTGTTATCTCCGTCAATATTAATTTTTTTTCGATTTAGATTTGCTGTTCATAGCTGTTTAAGACAATCTTGATGTATTTTGATACTTTGAAAACGATTTTTCCAGTAGCTTAGAAGAAAACGATGTTTTTTTTCTTTGGTCGTTACAGTACGAAAGAAAAATAAATGCTGTTATCTCCGTCAATATTAATTTTTTTTCGATTTAGATTTGCTTTTCATAGCTGTTTAAGACAATCTTGATGTATTTTGATACTTTGACAACGATTTTTCCAGTAGTTTAAAGGAAAACGCTGTTTTTTTTATTTGGTCGTTACAGTACGAAAGAAAAATAAATGCTGTTATCTCCGTCAATATTAATTTTTTTTCGATTTAGATTTGCTGTTCATAGCTGTTTAAGACAATCTTGATGTATTTTGATACTTTGACAACGATTTTTCCAGTAGCTTAGAAGAAAACGATGTTTTTTTTCTTTGGTCGTTACAGTACGATAGAAAAACAAATGCTGTTATCTCAGTCAATATTAATTTTTTTTCGATTTAGATTTGCTTTTCATAGCTGTTTAAGACAATCTTGATGTATTTTGATACTTTGACAACGATTTTTCCAGTAGTTTAGAAGAAAACACTTTTTTTTTTTTATTTGGTCGTTACAGTACGAAAGAAAAAAAAAAGCTGTCAACTCCGTCAATGTTAATTTTTTTTCGATTTAGATTTGCTGTTCATAGCTGTTTAAGACAATCTTGATGTATTTTGATACTTTGACAACGATTTTTCCAGTAGCTTAGAAGAAAACGATGTTTTTTTTCTTTGGTTGTTACAGTACGAAAGAAAAATAAATGCTGTTATCTCCGTCAATATTTTTTTTTTTTCGATTTAGATTTGCTTTGCATAGCTGTTTAAGACAATCTTGATGTATTTTGATACTTTGACAACGATTTTTCTAGCAGTTTTGAGGAAAACGATGTTTTTTTTATTTGGTCGTTACAGTACGAAAGAAAAAAAAAAGCTGTCAACTCCGTCAATGTTAATTTTTTTTCGATTTAGATTTGCTGTTCATAGCTGTTTAAGACAATCTTGATGTATTTTGATACTTTGACAACGATTTTTCCAGTAGCTTAGAAGAAAACGATGTTTTTTTTCTTTGGTCGTTACAGTACGATAGAAAAACAAATGCTGTTATCAATGTCAATATTAATTTTTTTTCGATTTAGATTTGCTTTTCATAGCTGTTTAAGACAATCTTGATGTATTTTGATACTTTGAAAACGATTTTTCCAGTAGTTTAGAAGAAAACGCTGTTTTTTTTTCTTTGGTCGTTACAGTACGATAGAAAAAAAAAAGCTGTCAACTCCGTCAATGTTAATTTTTTTTCGTTTTAGATTTGCTGTTCATAGCTGTTTAAGACAATCTTGATGTATTTTGATACTTTGACAACGATTTTTCCAGTAGGAAAGAAGAAAACGCTGTTTTTTTTATTTGGTCGTTACAGTACGATAGAAAAAAAAAAGCTGTCAACTCCGTCAATGTTAATTTTTTTTCGTTTTAGATTTGCTGTTCATAGCTGTTTAAGACAATCTTGATGTATTTTGATACTTTGAAAACGATTTTTCCAGTAGCTTAGAAGAAAACGATGTTTTTTTTCTTTGGTCGTATAAGAAAGGTCGAAAGAAAAATAAATGCTGTTATCTCCGTCAATATTAATTTTTTTTCGATTTAGCTTTGCTTTTCATAGCTGTTTAAGACAATCTTGATGTATTTTGATACTTTGACAACGATTTTTCCAGTAGTTTAAAGGAAAACGATGTTTTTTTTTATGTGGTCGTTACAGTACGAAAGAAAAAAAAATGCTGTTATCTCCGTCAATATTAATTTTTTTTTCGAATTAGATTGGCTTTTCATAGCTGTTTAAGACAATCTTGATGTATTTTGATACTTTGACAACGATTTTTCCAGTAATTTAGCAGAAAACTATGTTTTTTTTTTCTTTGGTCGTTACAGTACGATAGAAAAACAAATGCTGTTATCTACGTCAATATTAATTTTTTTTCGATTTAGATTTGCTTTTCATAGCTGTTTAAGACAATCTTGATGTATTTTGATACTTTGACAACGATTTTTCCAGTAGGAAAGAAGAAAACGCTGTTTTTTTTATTTGGTCGTTACAGTACGATAGAAAAAAAAAAGCTGTCAACTCCGTCAATGTTAATTTTTTTTCGTTTTAGATTTGCTGTTCATAGCTGTTTAAGACAATCTTGATGTATTTTGATACTTTGAAAACGATTTTTCCAGTAGCTTAGAAGAAAACGATGTTTTTTTTCTTTGGTCGTTACAGTACGAAAGAAAAATAAATGCTGTTATCTCCGTCAATATTAATTTTTTTTCGATTTAGATTTGCTTTTCATAGCTGTTTAAGACAATCTTGATGTCTTTTGATACTTTGACAACTATTTTTCCAGTAGTTTAGAAGAAAACGATGTTTTTTTTTCCTTTGGTCGTTACAGTACGATAGAAAAACAAATGCTGTTATCTCAGTCAATATTAATTTTTTTTCTATTTAGATTTGCTTTTCATAGCTGTTTAAGACAATCTTGATGTATTTTGATACTTTGACAACGATTTTTCCAGTAGTTTAGAAGAAAACACTGGTTTTTTTTTATTTGGTCGTTACAGTACGAAAGAAAAATAAATGCTGTTATCTCCGTCAATATTAATTTTTTTTCGATTTAGATTTGCTTTTCATAGCTGTTTAAGACAATCTTGATGTATTTTGATACTTTGACAACGATTTTTCCAGTAGTTTAAAGGAAAACGCTGTTTTTTTTATTTGGTCGTTACAGTACGAAAGAAAAATAAATGCTGTTATCTCCGTCAATATTAATTTTTTTTCGATTTAGATTTGCTTTTCATAGCTGTTTAAGACAATCTTGATGTATTTTGATACTTTGACAACGATTTTTCCAGTAGTTTAGAAGAAAACACTGGTTTTTTTTTATTTGGTCGTTACAGTACGAAAGAAAAAAAAAAGCTGTCAACTCCGTCAATGTTAATTTTTTTTCGATTTAGATTTGCTGTTCATAGCTGTTTAAGACAATCTTGATGTGTTTTGATACTTTGAAAACGATTTTTCCAGTAGCTTAGAAGAAAACGATGTTTTTTTTCTTTGGTCGTTACAGTACGAAAGAAAAATAAATGCTGTTATCTCCGTCAATATTAATTTTTTTTCGATTTAGATTTGCTTTTCATAGCTGTTTAAGACAATCTTGATGTATTTTGATACTTTGACAACGATTTTTCCAGTAGTTTAAAGGAAAACGCTGTTTTTTTTATTTGGTCGTTACAGTACGAAAGAAAAATAAATGCTGTTATCTCCGTCAATATTAATTTTTTTTCGATTTAGATTTGCTGTTCATAGCTGTTTAAGACAATCTTGATGTATTTTGATACTTTGACAACTATTTTTCCAGTAGTTTAGAAGAAAACGATGTTTTTTTTTCCTTTGGTCGTTACAGTACGATAGAAAAACAAATGCTGTTATCTCAGTCAATATTAATTTTTTTTCTATTTAGATTTGCTTTTCATAGCTGTTTAAGACAATCTTGATGTATTTTGATACTTTGACAACGATTTTTCCAGTAGTTTAGAAGAAAACACTGGTTTTTTTTTATTTGGTCGTTACAGTACGAAAGAAAAAAAAAAGCTGTCAACTCCGTCAATGTTAATTTTTTTTCGATTTAGATTTGCTGTTCATAGCTGTTTAAGACAATCTTGATGTGTTTTGATACTTTGAAAACGATTTTTCCAGTAGCTTAGAAGAAAACGATGTTTTTTTTCTTTGGTCGTTACAGTACGAAAGAAAAATAAATGCTGTTATCTCCGTCAATATTAATTTTTTTTCGATTTAGATTTGCTTTTCATAGCTGTTTAAGACAATCTTGATGTATTTTGATACTTTGACAACGATTTTTCCAGTAGTTTAAAGGAAAACGCTGTTTTTTTTATTTGGTCGTTACAGTACGAAAGAAAAATAAATGCTGTTATCTCCGTCAATATTAATTTTTTTTCGATTTAGATTTGCTGTTCATAGCTGTTTAAGACAATCTTGATGTATTTTGATACTTTGACAACGATTTTTCCAGTAGCTTAGAAGAAAACGATGTTTTTTTTCTTTGGTCGTTACAGTACGATAGAAAAACAAATGCTGTTATCTACGTCAATATTAATTTTTTTTCGATTAAGATTTGCTTTTCATAGCTGTTTAAGACAATCTTGATGTATTTTGATACTTTGACAACGATTTTTTCAGTAGTTTAGAAGAAAACGCTGTTTTTTTTTATTTGGTCGTTACAGTACGATAGAAAAAAAAAGCTGTCAACTCCGTCAATGTTAATTTTTTTTCGTTTTAGATTTGCTGTTCATAGCTGTTTAAGACAATCTTGATGTATTTTGATACTTTGAAAACGATTTTTCCAGTAGCTTAGAAGAAAACGATGTTTTTTTTATTTGGTCGTTACAGTACGAAAGAAAAATAAATGCTGTTATCTCCATCAATATTAATTTTTTTTCGATTTAGATTTGCTTTTCATAGCTGTTTAAGACAATCTTGATGTATTTTGATACTTTGACAACGATTTTTCCAGTAGTTTAAAGGAAAACGATGTTTTTTTTTATTTGGTCGTTACAGTACGAAAGAAAAAAAAATGCTGTTATCTCCGTCAATATTAATTTTTTTTTGAATTAGATTGGCTTTTCATAGCTGTTTAAGACAATCTTGATGTATTTTGATACTTTGACAACGATTTTCCAGTAGTTTAGAAGAAAACAATGTTTTTTTTTATTTGGTCGTTACAGTACGATAGAAAAAAAAAGCTGTCAACTCCGTCAATGTTAATTTTTTTTCGTTTTAGATTTGCTGTTCATAGCTGTTTAAGACAATCTTGATGTATTTTGATACTTTGAAAACGATTTTTCCAGTAGCTTAGAAGAAAACGATGTTTTTTTTCTTTGGTCGTTACAGTACGAAAGAAAAATAAATGCTGTTATCTCCATCAATATTAATTTTTTTTCGATTTAGATTTGCTTTTCATAGCTGTTTAAGACAATCTTGATGTATTTTGATACTTTGACAACGATTTTTCCAGTAGTTTAAAGGAAAACGATGTTTTTTTTATTTGGTCGTTACAGTACGATAGAAAAACAAATGCTGTTATCTACGTCAATATTAATTTTTTTTCGATTAAGATTTGCTTTTCATAGCTGTTTAAGACAATCTTGATGTATTTTGATACTTTGACAACGATTTTTCCAGTAGTTTAGAAGAAAACGCTGTTTTTTTTTATTTGGTTGTTACAGTACGATAGAAAAAAAAAGCTGTCAACTCCGTCAATGTTAATTTTTTTTCGTTTTAGATTTGCTGTTCATAGCTGTTTAAGACAATCTTGATGTATTTTGATACTTTGAAAACGATTTTTCCAGTAGCTTAGAAGAAAACGATGTTTTTTTTCTTTGGTCGTTACAGTACGAAAGAAAAATAAATGCTGTTATCTCCATCAATATTAATTTTTTTTCGATTTAGATTTGCTTTTCGTAGCTGTTTAAGACAATCTTGATGTATTTTGATACTTTGACAACGATTTTTCCAGTAGTTTAAAGGAAAACGATGTTTTTTTTTATTTGGTCGTTACAGTACGAAAGAAAAAAAAATGCTGTTATCTCCGTCAATATTAATTTTTTTTTGAATTAGATTGGCTTTTCATAGCTGTTTAAGACAATCTTGATGTATTTTGGTACTTTGACAACGATTTTTCCAGTAGTTTAGAAGAAAACGATGTTTTTTTTCTTTGGTCGTTACAGTACGATAGAAAAACAAATGCTGTTATCTCAGTCAATATTAATTTTTTTTCGATTTAGATTTGCTTTTCATAGCTGTTTAAGACAATCTTGATGTATTTTGATACTTTGACAACGATTTTTCCAGTAGTTTAGAAGAAAACACTGTTTTTTTTTATTTGGTCGTTACAGTACGATAGAAAAAAAAAGCTGTCAACTCCGTCAATGTTAATTTTTTTTCGATTTAGATTTGCTGTTTATAGCTGTTTAAGACAATCTTGATGTATTTTGATACTTTGACAACGATTTTTCCAGTAGCTTAGAAGAAAACGATGTTTTTTTTCTTTGGTCGTTACAGTACGAAAGAAAAAAAAATGCTGTTATCTCCGTCAATATTATTTTTTTTCGATTTAGATTTGCTTTGCATAGCTGTTTAAGACAATCTTGATGTATTTTGATACTTTGACAACGATTTTTCTAGTAGTTTAGAGGAAAACGATATTTTTTTTTATTTGGTCGTTACAGTACGAAAGAAAACAAATGATGTTATCTCCGTCAATATTAATTTTTTTTCGATTTAGATTGGCTTTTCATAGCTGTTTAAGACAATCTTGATGTATTTTGATACTTTGACAACGATTTTTCCAGTAACTTAGAAGAAAACGATGTTTTTTTTCTTTGGTCGTTACAGTACGAAAGAAAAATAAATGCTGTTATCTCCGTCAATATTAATTTTTTTTCGATTAAGATTTGCTGTTCATAGCTCATTAAGACAATCTTGATGTATTTTGATACTTTGACAACGATTTTTCCAGTAGTTTAGAAGAAAACGCTGTTTTTTTTTATTTGGTCGTTACAGTACGATAGAAAAAAAAAGCTGTCAACTCCGTCAATGTTAATTTTTTTTCGTTTTAGATTTGCTGTTCATAGCTGTTTAAGACAATCTTGATGTATTTTGATACTTTGAAAACGATTTTTCCAGTAGCTTAGAAGAAAACGATGTTTTTTTTCTTTGGTCGTTACAGTACGAAAGAAAAATAAATGCTGTTATCTCCGTCAATATTAATTTTTTTTCGATTTAGATTTGCTTTTCATAGCTGTTTAAGACAATCTTGATGTATTTTGATACTTTGACAACGATTTTTCCAGTAGTTTAAAGGAAAACGATGTTTTTTTTATTTGGTCGTTACAGTACGAAAGAAAAAAAAATGATGTTATCTCCGTCAATATTAATCTTTTTTCGTTTTAGATTTGCTGTTCATAGCTGTTTAAGACAATCTTGATGTATTTTGATACTTTGAAAACGATTTTTCCAGTAGCTTAGAAGAAAACGATGTTTTTTTTCTTTGGTCGTTATAGTACGAAAGAAAATAAATGCTGTTATCTCCGTCAATATTAATTTTTTTTCGATTTAGATTTGCTTTTCATAGCTGTTTAAGACAATCTTGATGTATTTTGATACTTTGACAACGATTTTTCCAGTAGTTTAGAAGAAAACGATGTTTTTTTTCTTTGGTCGTTACAGTACGATAGAAAAACAAATGCTGTTATCTCAGTCAATATTTTTTTTTTCTATTTAGATTTGCTTTTCATAGCTGTTTAAGACAATCTTGATGTATTTTGATTCTTTGACAACGATTTTTCCAGTAGTTTAGAAGAAAACGATGTTTTTTTTTATTTGGTCGTTACAGTACGATAGAAAAAAAAAAAGCTGTCAACTCCGTCAATGTTAATTTTTTTTCGATTTAGATTTGCTGTTCATAGCTGTTTAAGACAATCTTGATGTATTTTGATACTTTGAAAACGATTTTTCCAGTAGCTTAGAAGAAAACGATGTTTTTTTTCTTTGGTCGTCACAGTACGAAAGAAAAATAAATGCTGTTATCTCCGTCAATATTATGTTTTTTTCGATTTAGATTTGCTTTGCATAGCTGTTTAAGACAATCTTGATGTATTTTGATACTTTGACAACGATTTTTCTAGTAGTTTAGAAGAAAACGATGTTTTTTTTTATTTGGTCGTTACAGTACGAAAGAAAAAAAATGCTGTTATCTCAGTCAATATTAATTTTTTTTCGAATTAGATTGGCTTTTCATAGCTGTTTAAGACAATCTTGATGTATTTTGATACTTTGACAACGATTTTTCCAGTAATTTAGAAGAAAACGTTTTTTTTTTTTCTTTGGTCGTTACAGTACGAAAGAAAAATAAATGCTGTTATCTCCGTCAATATTAATTTTTTTTCGATTAAGATTTGCTTTTCATAGCTGTTTAAGACAATCTTGATGTCTTTTGATACTTTGACAACTATTTTTCCAGTAGTTTAGAAGAAAACGATGTTTTTTTTTCCTTTGGTCGTTACAGTACGATAGAAAAACAAATGCTGTTATCTCAGTCAATATTAATTTTTTTTCTATTTAGATTTGCTTTTCATAGCTGTTTAAGACAATCTTGATGTATTTTGATACTTTGACAACGATTTTTCCAGTAGTTTAGAAGAAAACACTGGTTTTTTTTTATTTGGTCGTTACAGTACGATAGAAAAAAAAAAAGCTGTCAACTCCGTCAATGTTAATTTTTTTTCGATTTAGATTTGCTGTTCATAGCTGTTTAAGACAATCTTGATGTATTTTGATACTTTGACAACGATTTTTTCAGTAGTTTAAAGGAAAACGATGTTTTTTTTCTTTGGTCGTTACAGTACGAAAGAAAAATAAATGCTGTTATCTCCTTCAATATTATTTTTTTTCGATTAAGATTTGCTTTGCATAGCTGTTTAAGACAATCTTGATGTATTTTGATACTTTGACAACGATTTTTCCAGTAGTTTAAAGGAAAACGATGTTTTTTTTTATTTGGTCGTTACAGTACGAAAGAAAAAAAAATGCTGTTATCTCCGTCAATATTAATTTTTTTTCGATTTAGATTTGCTTTTCATAGCTGTTTAAGACAATCTTGATGTATTTTGATACTTTGACAACGATTTTTCCAGTAGTTTAGAAGAAAACACTATTTTTTTTTATTTGGTCGTTACAGTACGATAGAAAAAAAAAGCTGTCAACTCCTTCAATGTTAATTTTTTTTCGATTTAGATTTGCTGTTCATAGCTGTTTAAGACAATCTTGATGTATTTTGATACTTTGACAACGATTTTTCCAGTAGCTTAGAAGAAAACGATGTTTTTTTTCTTTTGTCGTTACAGTACGAAAGAAAAAAAAATGCTGTTATCTCCGTCAATATTATTTTTTTTCGATTTAGATTTGCTTTGCATAGCTGTTTAAGACAATCTTGATGTATTTTGATACTTTGACAACGATTTTTCTAGTAGTTTAGAGGAAAACGATGTTTTTTTTTATTTGGTCGTCACAGTACGATAGAAAAAAAAATGATGTTATCTCCGTCAATATTAATTTTTTTTCGATTTAGATTGGCTTTTCATAGCTGTTTAAGACAATCTTGATGTATTTTGATACTTTGACAACGATTTTTCCAGTAGCTTAGAAGAAAACGATGTTTTTTTTCTTTGGTCGTTACAGTATGACAGAAAAAAAAATTTCGTTAATTTTAATTTTTTTTAAAATAAGATTGGCTTTTCATAGCTGTTTTAGACAATCTTGATGTATTTTGATACTTTGACAACGATTTTTTCAGTAGTTTAAAAGAAAACAATGTTTTTTTTCTTTGGTCGTTACAGTACGAAAGAAAAAAAAATGCTGTTATCTCCGTCAATATTAATTTTTTTCGATTTAGATTGGCTTTTCATAGCTGTTTAAGACAATCTTGATGTATTTTGATACTTTGACAACGATTTTTTTAGTAGCTTAGAAGAAAACGATGTTTTTTTTCTTTGGTCGTTACAGTATTAAAGAAAAAAAAATTGCGTTAATATTAATTTTTTTTTCGATTTAGATTTGCTGCTCAAAGCTGTTTAAGACAATCTTGATGAATTTTGATACTTTGACAACGATTTTTCCAGTAGCTTAGAAGAAAACGATGTTTTTTTTCTTCGGTCGTTACAGTACGAAAGTAAAAAAAATGCTGTTATCTCCGTCAATATTAATTTTTTTTCGATTTAGATTGGCTTTTCATAGCTGTTTAAGACAATCTTGATATATTTTGATACTTTGACAACGATTTTTCCAGTAGCTTAGAAGAAAACGATGTTTTTTTTCTTTGGTCGTTACAGTACGAAAGAATAAAAAATGCTGTTAACTCCGTCAACTATAATTTGTTTTCGATTTAGATTTGCTTTTCATAGCTGTTTAAGACAATCTTGATGTATTTTGATACTTTGACAACGATTTTTCCAGTAGTTTAGAAGAAAACGATGTTTTTTTTTTCCTTGGTCGTCACAGTATGAAAGACAAAAAATTGCGTTAATATTAATTTTTTTTCGATTTAGATTTGCTGTTCATAGCTCATTAAGATAATCTTGATGTATTTTGATACTTTGACAACGATTTTTCCAGTAGCTTAAAAGAAAACGGTGTTTTTTTTCTTTGGTCGTTACAGTACGAAAGAAAAAAAAATGCTGTTATCTCCATCAATATTAATTTTTTTTCGATTTAGATTTGCTTTTCATAGCTGTTTAAGACAATCTTGATGTATTTTGATACTTTGACAACGATGTTTCCAGCAGTTTAGAAAAAAACGATGTTTTTTTTTTCTTTGGTCGTTACAGTATGATAAAAAAAAAAGCTGTTATCTCCGTCAATATTAATTTTTTTTCGATTTAGATTGGCTTGTCATAGCTGTTTAAGCCAATACAGATGTATTTTGATACTTTGACAACGATTTTTCCAATAGTTTAGAAGAAAACGATGTTTTTTTTTTCTTTGGTCGTTACAGTACGAAAGAAAAAAAAATGCTGTTAACTCCGTCAATGTTAAATGTTGTTCGATTTAGATTTGCTGGTCATAGCTGTTTAAGATAATCTTGATGTATTTTGACACTTTGACAACGATTTTTCCAGTAGTTTAGAAGAAAACGCTGTTTTTTTTTGTTTGGTCGTTACAGTACGATACAAAAAAAAAAGCTGTCAACTCCGTCAATATTAATTTTTTTTTCGATTTAGATTTGCTTTTCATAGCTGTTTAAGGCAATCTTGATGTATTTTGATACTTTGACAACGATTTTTCCAGTAGCTTAGAAGAAAACGATGTTTTTTTTTTCTTTGGTCGTTACAGTATGATAAAAAAAAAAGCTGTTATCTCCGTCAATATTAATTTTTTTTCGATTTAGATTGGCTTGTCATAGCTGTTTAAGACAATACAGATGTATTTTGATACTTTGACAACGATTTTTCCAATAGTTTAGAAGAAAACGATGTTTTTTTTTTCTTTGGTCGTTACAGTACGAAAGAAAAAAAAATGCTGTTAACTCCGTCAATGTTAAATGTTGTTCGATTTAGATTTGCTGGTCATAGCTGTTTAAGATAATCTTGATGTATTTTGACACTTTGACAACGATTTTTCCAGTAGTTTAGAAGAAAACGCTGTTTTTTTTTGTTTGGTCGTTACAGTACGATACAAAAAAAAAAGCTGTCAACTCCGTCAATATTAATTTTTTTTAGATTTAGATTTGCTTTTCATAGCTGTTTAAGGCAATCTTGATGTATTTTGATACTTTGACAACGATTTTTCCAGTAGCTTAGAAGGAAACGATGTTTTTTTTCTTTGGTCGTTACAGTACGAAAGAAAAAAAAATGCTGTTATCTCCGTCAATATTAATTTTTTTCGATTTAGATTGGCTTTTCATAGCTGTTTAAGACAATCTTGATGTATTTTGATACTTTGACAACGATTTTTCCAGTAGTTTAGAAGAAAACGATGTTATTTTTTTCTTTGGTCGTTACAGTACGAAAGAAAAAAAAAATGCTGTTATCTCCGTCAATATTTTTTTTTTTTCGATTTAGATTGGCTTTTCATAGCTGTTTAAGACAATCTTGATGTATTTTGTTACTTTTACAACGAGTTTTCCAGTATCTTAGAAGAAAACGATGTTTTTTTTCTTTGGTCGTTACAGTACGAAAGAAAAAAAAATGCTGTTATCTCCGTCAATATTATTTTTTTTTCAATTTAGATTGGCTTTTCATAGCTGTTTTAGACAATCTTGATGTATTTTGATACTTTGACAACGATTTTTCCAGTAGTTTAAAGGAAAACGATGTTATTTTTTTCTTTGGTCGTTACAGTACGAAAGAAAAAAAAAATGATGTTATCTCCGTCAATATTAATTTTTTTCGATTTAGATTGGGTTTTCATAGCTGTTTAAGACAATCTTGATGTATTTTGATACTTTGACAACGATTTTTCCAGTAGCTTAGAAGAAAACGATGTTTTTTTTCTTTGGTCGTTACAGTACGAAAGAAAAACAAATGCTGTTATTTCCGTCAATATTAATTTTTTTTCAATTTAGATTGGCTTTTCATAGCTGTTTAAGACAATCTTGATGTATTTTGATACTTTTACAACGAGTTTTCTAGTAGCTTAGAAGAAAACGATGTTTTTTTTCTTTGGTCGTTACAGTACGAAAGAAAAAAAAAATGATGTTATCTCCGTCAATATTAATTTTTTTCGATTTAGATTGGCTTTTCATAGCTGTTTAAGACAATCTTGATGTATTTTGATACTTTTACAACGAGTTTTCCAGTAGCTTAGAAGAAAACGATGTTTTTTTTTCTTTGGTCGTTACAGTACGAAAGAAAAAAAAATGCTGTTATCTCCGTCAATATTAATTTTTTTTCAATTTAGATTGGCTTTTCATAGCTGTTTAAGACAATCTTGATGTATTTTGATACTTTGACAACGATTTTTCTAGTAGTTTAGAAGAAAACGATGTTATTTTTTTCTTTGGTCGTTACAGTACGAAAGAAAAAAAAAATGATGTTATCTCCGTTAATATTAGTTTTTTTTTCGATTTTGATTGGCTTTTCATAGCTGTTTAAGACAATCTTGATGTATTTTGATACTTTGACAACGATTTTTCCAGTAGCTTAGAAGAAAACGATGTTTTTTTTCTTTGGTCGTTACAGTACAACAGAAAAAAAAATGCAGTTAACTCCGTCAATGTTAATTTTTTTTCGATTCAGATTTGCTTTTCATAGCTGTTTAAGACAATCTTGATGTATTTTGATACTTTGACAACGATTTTTCCAGTAGTTTAGAAGAAAACGATGTTTTTTTGTTTGGTCGTTACAGTATGATAAAAAAAAAAAGCTGTTATCTCCGTCAATTATAATTTGTTTTCGATTTAGATTTGCTTTTCATAGCTGTTTAAGACAATCTTGATGTATTTTGATACTTTGACAACGATTTTTCCAGTAGTTTAGAAGAAAACGATGTTTTTTTTCTTTGGTCGTTACAGTATGAAAGACAAAAAAATTGCGTTAATATTAATTTTTTTCGATTTAGATTTGCTTTTCATAGCTGTTTAAGACAATCTTGATGTATTTTGATACTTTGACAACGATTTTTCCAGTAGCTTAGAAGAAAACGATGTTTTTTTTCTTTGGTCGTTACAGTATGATAAAAAAAAAAAAGCTGTTATCTCCGTCAATTATAATTTGTTTTCGATTTAGATTTGCTTTTCATAGCTGTTTAAGACAATCTTGATGTATTTTGATACTTTCACAACGATTTTTCCAGTAGTTTAGAAGAAAACGATGTTTTTTTTTCTTTGGTCGTTACAGTATGAAAGAAAAAAAAATGATGTTATCTCCGTCAATATTAATTTTTTTTCGATTTAGATTGGCTTTTAATAGCTGTTCAGGACAATCTTGATGTATTTTGGTACTTTGACAACGATTTTTCCAGTAGTTTAGAAGAAAACGCTGTTTTTTTTTCTTTGGTCGTTACAGTACGAAAGAAAAAAAAAATGATGTTATCTCCGTCAATATTAGTTTTTTTTTCGATTTTGATTGGCTTTTCATAGCTGTTTAAGACAATCTTGATGTATTTTGATACTTTGACAACGATTTTTCCAGTAGCTTAGAAGAAAACGATGTTTTTTTTATTTGGTCGTTACAGTACAAAAGAAAAAAAAAATGCTGTTATCTCCGTCAATATTATTTTTTTTCGATTTAGATTTGCTTTGCATAGCTGTTTAAGACAATACTAATGTATTTTGATACTTTGACAACGATTTTTCCAGTAGTTTAAAGGAAAACGATGTTATTTTTTTCTTTGGTCGTTACAGTACGAAAGAAAAAAAAAATGATGTTATCTCCGTCAATATTAATTTTTTTCGATTTAGATTGGGTTTTCATAGCTGTTTAAGACAATCTTGATGTATTTTGATACTTTGACAACGATTTTTCCAGTAGCTTAGAAGAAAACGATGTTTTTTTTTTCTTTGGTCGTTACAGTATGATAAAAAAAAAAGCTGTTATCTCCGTCAATATTAATTTTTTTTCGATTTAGATTGGCTTGTCATAGCTGTTTAAGACAATACAGATGTATTTTGATACTTTGACAACGATTTTTCCAATAGTTTAGAAGAAAACGATGTTTTTTTTTTCTTTGGTCGTTACAGTACGAAAGAAAAAAAAATGCTGTTAACTCCGTCAATGTTAAATGTTGTTCGATTTAGATTTGCTGGTCATAGCTGTTTAAGATAATCTTGATGTATTTTGACACTTTGACAACGATTTTTCCAGTAGTTTAGAAGAAAACGCTGTTTTTTTTTGTTTGGTCGTTACAGTACGATACAAAAAAAAAAAGCTGTCAACTCCGTCAATATTAATTTTTTTTCGATTTAGATTTGCTTTTCATAGCTGTTTAAGGCAATCTTGATGTATTTTGATACTTTGACAACGATTTTTCCAGTAGCTTAGAAGGAAACGATGTTTTTTTTCTTTGGTCGTTACAGTACGAAAGAAAAAAAAATGCTGTTATCTCCGTCAATATTAATTTTTTTCGATTTAGATTGGCTTTTCATAGCTGTTTAAGACAATCTTGATGTATTTTGATACTTTGACAACGATTTTTCCAGTAGTTTAGAAGAAAACGATGTTATTTTTTTCTTTGGTCGTTACAGTACGAAAGAAAAAAAAAATGCTGTTATCTCCGTCAATATTTTTTTTTTTTCGATTTAGATTGGCTTTTCATAGCTGTTTAAGACAATCTTGATGTATTTTGTTACTTTTACAACGAGTTTTCCAGTATCTTAGAAGAAAACGATGTTTTTTTTCTTTGGTCGTTACAGTACGAAAGAAAAAAAAATGCTGTTATCTCCGTCAATATTATTTTTTTTTCAATTTAGATTGGCTTTTCATAGCTGTTTTAGACAATCTTGATGTATTTTGATACTTTGACAACGATTTTTCCAGTAGTTTAAAGGAAAACGATGTTATTTTTTTCTTTGGTCGTTACAGTACGAAAGAAAAAAAAAATGATGTTATCTCCGTCAATATTAATTTTTTTCGATTTAGATTGGGTTTTCATAGCTGTTTAAGACAATCTTGATGTATTTTGATACTTTGACAACGATTTTTCCAGTAGCTTAGAAGAAAACGATGTTTTTTTTCTTTGGTCGTTACAGTACGAAAGAAAAACAAATGCTGTTATTTCCGTCAATATTAATTTTTTTTCAATTTAGATTGGCTTTTCATAGCTGTTTAAGACAATCTTGATGTATTTTGATACTTTTACAACGAGTTTTCCAGTAGCTTAGAAGAAAACGATGTTTTTTTTCTTTGGTCGTTACAGTACGAAAGAAAAAAAAAATGATGTTATCTCCGTCAATATTAATTTTTTTCGATTTAGATTGGCTTTTCATAGCTGTTTAAGACAATCTTGATGTATTTTGATACTTTTACAACGAGTTTTCCAGTAGCTTAGAAGAAAACGATGTTTTTTTTTCTTTGGTCGTTACAGTACGAAAGAAAAAAAAATGCTGTTATCTCCGTCAATATTAATTTTTTTTCAATTTAGATTGGCTTTTCATAGCTGTTTAAGACAATCTTGATGTATTTTGATACTTTGACAACGATTTTTCTAGTAGTTTAGAAGAAAACGATGTTATTTTTTTCTTTGGTCGTTACAGTACGAAAGAAAAAAAAAATGATGTTATCTCCGTTAATATTAGTTTTTTTTTCGATTTTGATTGGCTTTTCATAGCTGTTTAAGACAATCTTGATGTATTTTGATACTTTGACAACGATTTTTCCAGTAGCTTAGAAGAAAACGATGTTTTTTTTCTTTGGTCGTTACAGTACAACAGAAAAAAAAATGCAGTTAACTCCGTCAATGTTAATTTTTTTTCGATTCAGATTTGCTTTTCATAGCTGTTTAAGACAATCTTGATGTATTTTGATACTTTGACAACGATTTTTCCAGTAGTTTAGAAGAAAACGATGTTTTTTTGTTTGGTCGTTACAGTATGATTAAAAAAAAAAAGCTGTTATCTCCGTCAATTATAATTTGTTTTCGATTTAGATTTGCTTTTCATAGCTGTTTAAGACAATCTTGATGTATTTTGATACTTTGACAACGATTTTTCCAGTAGTTTAGAAGAAAACGATGTTTTTTTTCTTTGGTCGTTACAGTATGAAAGACAAAAAAATTGCGTTAATATTAATTTTTTTCGATTTAGATTTGCTTTTCATAGCTGTTTAAGACAATCTTGATGTATTTTGATACTTTGACAACGATTTTTCCAGTAGCTTAGAAGAAAACGATGTTTTTTTTCTTTGGTCGTTACAGTATGATAAAAAAAAAAAAGCTGTTATCTCCGTCAATTATAATTTGTTTTCGATTTAGATTTGCTTTTCATAGCTGTTTAAGACAATCTTGATGTATTTTGATACTTTCACAACGATTTTTCCAGTAGTTTAGAAGAAAACGATGTTTTTTTTTCTTTGGTCGTTACAGTATGAAAGAAAAAAAAATGATGTTATCTCCGTCAATATTAATTTTTTTTCGATTTAGATTGGCTTTTAATAGCTGTTCAGGACAATCTTGATGTATTTTGGTACTTTGACAACGATTTTTCCAGTAGTTTAGAAGAAAACGCTGTTTTTTTTTCTTTGGTCGTTACAGTACGAAAGAAAAAAAAAATGATGTTATCTCCGTCAATATTAGTTTTTTTTTCGATTTTGATTGGCTTTTCATAGCTGTTTAAGACAATCTTGATGTATTTTGATACTTTGACAACGATTTTTCCAGTAGCTTAGAAGAAAACGATGTTTTTTTTATTTGGTCGTTACAGTACAAAAGAAAAAAAAAATGCTGTTATCTCCGTCAATATTATTTTTTTTCGATTTAGATTTGCTTTGCATAGCTGTTTAAGACAATACTAATGTATTTTGATACTTTGACAACGATTTTTCCAGTAGTTTAGAAGAAAACGATGTTTTTTTTCTTTGGTCGTTACAGTATGAAAGACAAAAAAATTGCGTTAATATTAATTTTTTTCGATTTAGATTTGCTTTTCATAGCTGTTTAAGACAATCTTGATGTATTTTGATACTTTGACAACGATTTTTCCAGTAGCTTAGAAGAAAACGATGTTTTTTTTCTTTGGTCGTTACAGTATGAAAGAAAAAAAAATGCTGTTATCTCCGTCAATATTATTTTTTTTTCGATTTAGATTTGCTTTTCATAGCTGTTTAAGACAATCTTGATGTATTTTGATACTTTGACAACGATTTTTCCAGTAGCTTAGAAGAAAACGATGTTTTTTTTCTTTGGTCGTTACAGTATGAAAGAAAAAAAAATGCTGTTATCTCCGTCAATATTATTTTTTTTTCGATTTAGATTTGCTTTTCATAGCTGTTTAAAACAATCTTGATGTATTTTGATACTTTGACAACGATTTTTCCAGTAGCTTAGAAGAAAACGATGTTTTTTTTCTTTGCTCGTTACAGTAGGAAAGAAAAAAAAATTGTGTTAATATTAATTTTTTTTCGATTTAGATTTGCTGTTCATAGCTGTTTAAGACAATCTTGATGTATTTTGATACTTTGACAACGATTTTTCCAGTAGCTTAGAAGAAAACGATGTTTTTTTTCTTTGGTCGTTACAGTATGAAAGAAAAAAAAATGATGTTATCTCCGTCAATATTAATTTTTTTTCGATTTAGATTGGCTTTTAATAGCTGTTCAGGACAATCTTGATGTATTTTGGTACTTTGACAACGATTTTTCCAGTAGTTTAGAAGAAAACGCTGTTTTTTTTTCTTTGGTCGTTACAGTACGATACAAAAAAAAAAGCTGTCAACTCCGTCAATATTAATTTTTTTTCGATTTAGATTTGCTTTTCATAGCTGTTTAAGACAATCTTGATGTATTTTGACACTTTGACAACGATTTTTCCAGTAGTTTAGAAGAAAACGATGTTTTTTTTCTTTACAGTATGATAGAAAAAAAAATTGCGTTAATATTAATTTTTTTTCGATTAAGATTCGCTGTTCATAGCTGTTTAAGACAATCTTGATGTATTTTGGTACTTTGACAACGATTTTTCCAGTAGCTTAGAAGAAAACGATGTTTTTTTTATTTGGTCGTTACAGTACAAAAGAAAAAAAAAATGCTGTTTATCCGTCAATATTATTTTTTTTCGATTTAGATTTGCTTTTCATAGCTGTTTTAGACAATCTTGATGTATTTTGACACTTTGACAACGATTTTTCCAGTAGTTTAGAAGAAAACGATGTTTTTTTTCTTTACAGTATGATAGAAAAAAAAATTGCGTTAATATTAATTTTTTTTCGATTAAGATTCGCTGTTCATAGCTGTTTAAGACAATCTTGATGTATTTTGGTACTTTGACAACGATTTTTCCAGTAGTTTAGAAGTAAACGATGTTTTTTTTTATTTGGTCGTTACAGTACGATCGAAAAAAAAATTGCGTTAATATTAATTTTTTTCGAATTAGATTTGCTGTTCATAGCTGTTTAAGACAATCTTGATGTATTTTGATACTTTGACAACGATTTTTCCAGTAGCTTAGAAGAAAACGATGTTTTTTTTCTTTGGTCGTTACAGTATGAAAGAAAAAAAAATGATGTTATCTCCGTCAATATTAATTTTTTTTCGATTTAGATTGGCTTTACATAGCTGTTCAGGACAATCTTGATGTATTTTGGTACTTTGACAACGATTTTTCCAGTAGTTTAGAAGAAAACGCTGTTTTTTTTTTCTTTGGTCGTTACAGTACGAAAGAAAAAAAAAATGATGTTATCTCCGTCAATATTAGTTTTTTTTTCGATTTTGATTGGCTTTTCATAGCTGTTTAAGACAATCTTGATGTATTTTGATACTTTGACAACGATTTTTCCAGTAGCTTAGAAGAAAACGATGTTTTTTTTATTTGGTCGTTACAGTACAAAAGAAAAAAAAAATGCTGTTATCTCCGTCAATATTATTTTTTTTCGATTTAGATTTGCTTTGCATAGCTGTTTAAGACAATCTTGATGTATTTTGATACTTTGACAACGATTTTTCCAGTAGCTTAGAAGAAAACGATGTTTTTTTTCTTTGGTCGTTACAGTATGAAAGACAAAAAAATTGCGTTAATATTAATTTTTTTCGATTTAGATTTGCTGTTCATAGCTGTTTAAGACAATCTTGATGTATTTTGATACTTTGACAACGATTTTTCCAGTAGCGTAGAAGAAAACGATGTTTTTTTTCTTTGGTCGTTACAGTACGAAAGAAAAAAAAATGCTGTTATCTCCGTCAATATTAATTTTTTCGATTTAGATTGGCTTTTCATAGCTGTTTAAGACAATACTGATGTATTTTGATACTTTGACAACGATTTTTCCAGTAGTTTAGAAGAAAAGGATGTTTTTTTTTTCTTTGGTCGTTACAGTACGAAAGAAAAAAAAATGCAGTTAACTCGGTCAATGTTAATTTTTTTTCGATTCAGATTTGCTTTTCATAGCTGTTTAAGACAATGTTGATGTATTTTGATACTTTGACAACGATTTTTCCAGTAGTTTAGAAGAAAACGATGTTTTTTTTTCTTTGTTCGTTACAGTATAATAAAAAAAAAAGCTGTTATCTCCGTCAATTATAATTTGTTTTCGATTTAGATTTGCTTTTCATAGCTGTTTAAGACAATCTTGATGTATTTTGATACTTTCACAACGATTTTTCCAGTAGTTTAGAAGAAAACGATGTTTTTTTTTCTTTGGTCGTCACAGTATGAAAGACAAAAAAATTGCGTTAATATTAATTTTTTTTCGATTTAGATTTACTGTTCATAGCTGTTTAAGACAATCTTGATGTATTTTGATACTTTGACAACGATTTTTCCAGTAGCTTAGAAGAAAACGATGTTTTTTTTCTTTGCTCGTTACAGTAGGAAAGAAAAAAAAATTGCGTTAATATTAGTTTTTTTTCGATTTAGATTTGCTGTTCATAGCTGTTTAAGACAATCTTGATGTATTTTGATACTTTGACAACGATTTTTCCAGTAGCTTAGAAGAAAACGATGTTTTTTTTCTTTGGTCGTTACAGTATGAAAGAAAAAAAAATGATGTTATCTCCGTCAATATTAATTTTTTTTCGATTTAGATTGGCTTTTAATAGCTGTTCAGGACAATCTTGATGTATTTTGGTACTTTGACAACGATTTTTCCAGAAGTTTAGAAGAAAACGCTGTTTTTTTTTCTTTGGTCGTTACAGTACGATACAAAAAAAAAGCTGTCAACTCCGTCAATATTAATTTTTTTTCGATTTAGATTTGCTTTTCATAGCTGTTTAAGACAATCTTGATGTATTTTGACACTTTGACAACGATTTTTCCAGTAGTTTAGAAGAAAACGATGTTTTTTTCTTTACAGTATGATAGAAAAAAAAATTGCGTTAATATTAATTTTTTTTCGATTAAGATTCGCTGTTCATAGCTGTTTAAGACAATCTTGATATATTTTGGTACTTTGACAACGATTTTTCCAGTAGCTTAGAAGAAAACGATGTTTTTTTTATTTGGTCGTTACAGTACAAAAGAAAAAAAAAATGCTGTTATCTCCGTCAATATTATTTTTTTTCGATTTAGATTTGCTTTTCATAGCTGTTTAAGACAATCTTGATGTATTTTGACACTTTGACAACGATTTTTCCAGTAGTTTAGAAGAAAACGATGTTTTTTTTCTTTACAGTATGATAGAAAAAAAAAATTGCGTTAATATTAATTTTTTTTCGATTAAGATTCGCTGTTCATAGCTGTTTAAGACAATCTTGATGTATTTTGGTACTTTGACAACGATTTTTCCAGTAGTTTAGAAGTAAACGATGTTTTTTTTTATTTGGTCGTTACAGTACGATCGAAAAAAAAATTGCGTTAATATTAATTTTTTTTCGAATTAGATTTGCTTTTCATAGCTGTTTAAGACAATCTTGATGTATTTTGATACTTTGACAACGATTTTTCCAGTAGCTTAGAAGAAAACGATGTTTTTTTTCTTTGGTCGTTACAGTAGGAAAGAAAAAAAAATTGCGTCAATATTAATTTTTTTTCGATTTAGATTTGCTGTTCATAGCTGTTTAAGACAATCTTGATGTATTTTGATACTTTGACAACGATTTTTCCAGTAGCTTAGAAGAAAACGCTGTTTTTTTTCTTTGGTCGTTACAGTACGATACAAAAAAAAAAGCTGTCAACTCCGTCAATATTAATTTTTTTTCGATTCAGATTTGCTTTTCATAGCTGTTTAAGACAATGTTGATGTATTTTGATACTTTGACAACGATTTTTCCAGTAGTTTAGAGGAAAACGATGTTTTTTTTTCTTTGTTCGTTACAGTATGATAAAAAAAAAAGCTGTTATCTCCGTCAATTATAATTTGTTTTCGATTTAGATTTGCTTTTCATAGCTGTTTAAGACAATCTTGATGTATTTTGATACTTTCAAAACGATTTTTCCAGTAGTTTAGAAGAAAACGATGTTTTTTTTTCTTTGGTCGTCACAGTATGAAAGACAAAAAAATTGCGTTAATATTAATTTTTTTTCGATTTAGATTTACTGTTCATAGCTGTTTAAGACAATCTTGATGTATTTTGATACTTTGACAACGATTTTTCCAGTAGCTTAGAAGAAAACGATGTTTTTTTTCTTTAGAGTATGAAAGAAAAAAAAATTGCGTTAATATTAATTTTTTTTCGATTTAGATTTGCTGTTCATAGCTGTTTAAGACAATCTTGATGTATTTTGATACTTTGACAACGATTTTTCCAGTAGCTTAGAAGGAAACGATGTTTTTTTTCTTTGGTCGTTACAGTACGATACAAAAAAAAAAGCTGTCAACTCCGTCAATATTAATTTTTTTTCGATCTAGATTTGCTTTTCATAGCTGTTTAAGACAATCTTGATGTATTTTGATACTTTTACAACGATTTTTCCAGTAGTTTAGAAGAAAACGATGTTTTTTTTCTTTGGTCGTTACAGTAAGAAAGAAAAAAAAATGCTGTTATCTCCGTCAATATTAATTTTTTTTTCAATTTAGATTGGCTTTTCATAGCTGTTTAAGACAATCTTGATGTATTTTGATACTTTGACAACGATTTTTCTAGTAGTTTAGAAGAAAACGATGTTATTTTTTTCTTTGGTCGTTACAGTACGAAAGAAAAAAAAAATGTGTTATCTCCGTCAATATTAGTTTTTTTTTCGATTTTGATTGGCTTTTCATAGCTGTTTAAGACAATCTTGATGTATTTTGATACTTTGACAACGATTTTTCCAGTAGCTTAGAAGAAAACGATGTTTTTTTTCTTTGGTCGTTACAGTACAAAAGAAAAAAAAATGCTGTTATCTCCGTCAATATTATTTTTTTTTCGATTTAGATTGGCTTTTCATAGCTGTTTAAGACAATCTTGATGTATTTTGATACTTTGACAACGATTTTTCCAGTAGTTTAGAAGAAAACGATGTTTTTTTTTCTTTGGTCGTTACAGTATGAAAGACAAAAAAATTGCGTTAATATTAATTTTTTTCGATTTAGATTTGCTGTTCATAGCTGTTTAAGACAATCTTGATGTATTTTGATACTTTGACAACGATTTTTCCAGTAGCTTAGAAGAAAACGATGTTTTTTTTCTTTGGTCGTTACAGTATGAAAGAAAAAAAAATTGCGTTAATATTAAATTTTTTTCGATTTAGATTTGCTGTTCATAGCTGTTTAAGACAATCTTGATGAATTCTGATACTTTGACAACGATTTTTCCAGTAGCTTAGAAGAAAACGATGTTTTTTTTCTTAGGTCGTTACAGTACGAAAGAAAAAAAAATGCTGTTATCTCCGTCAATATTAATTTTTTTTCGATTTAGATTGGCTTTTCATAGCTGTTTAAGACAATACTGATGTATTTTGATACTTTGACAACGATTTTTCCAGTAGTTTAGAAGAAAAGGATGTTTTTTTTTTCTTTGGTCGTTACAGTACGAAAGAAAAAAAAATGCAGTTAACTCCGTCAATGTTAATTTTTTTTCTATTCAGATTTGCTTTTCATAGCTGTTTAAGACAATCTTGATGTATTTTGACACTTTGACAACGATTTTTCCAGTAGTTTAGAAGAAAACGATGTTTTTTTTTTCTTTGTTCGTTACAGTATGATAAAAAAAAAAGCTGTTATCTCCGTCAATTATAATTTGTTTTCGATTTAGATTTGCTTTTCATAGCTGTTTAAGACAATCTTGATGTATTTTGATACTTTCACAACGATTTTTCCAGTAGTTTAGAAGAAAACGATGTTTTTTTTTCTTTGGTCGTCACAGTATGAAAGACAAAAAAATTGCGTTAATATTAATTTTTTTTCGATTTAGATTTACTGTTCATAGCTGTTTAAGACAATCTTGATGTATTTTGATACTTTGACAACGATTTTTCCAGTAGCTTAGAAGAAAACGATGTTTTTTTTCCTTGCTCGTTACAGTAGGAAAGAAAAAAAAATTGCGTTAATATTAATTTTTTTTCGATTTAGATTTGCTGTTCATAGCTGTTTAAGACAATCTTGATGTATTTTGATACTTTGACAACGATTTTTTTAGTAGCTTAGAAGAAAACAATGTTTTTTTTCTTTGGTCGTTACAGTATGAAAGAAAAAAAAAATGATGTTATCTCCGTCCATATTAATTTATTTCGATTTAGATTGGCTTTTAATAGCTGTTTAGGACAATCTTGATGTATTTTGATACTTTCACAACGATTTTTCCAGTAGTTTAGAAGAAAACGATGTTTTTTTTTCTTTGGTCGTCACAGTATGAAAGACAAAAAAATTGCGTTAATATTAATTTTTTTTCGATTTAGATTTACTGTTCATAGCTGTTTAAGACAATCTTGATGTATTTTGATACTTTGACAACGATTTTTCCAGTAGCTTAGAAGAAAACGATGTTTTTGTTCTTTGCTCGTTACAGTAGGAAAGAAAAAAAATTGCGTTAATATTAATTTTTTTTCGATTTAGATTTGCTGTTCATAGCTGTTTAAGACAATCTTGATGTATTTTGATACTTTGACAACGATTTTTCCAGTAGCTTAGAAGAAAACGATGTTTTTTTTTTCTTTGTTCGTTACAGTATGATAAAAAAAAAAGCTGTTATCTCCGTCAATTATAATTTGTTTTCGATTTAGATTTGCTTTTCATAGCTGTTTAAGACAATCTTGATGTATTTTGATACTTTCACAACGATTTTTCCAGTAGTTTAGAAGAAAACGATGTTTTTTTTTCTTTGGTCGTCACAGTATGAAAGACAAAAAAATTGCGTTAATATTAATTTTTTTTCGATTTAGATTTACTGTTCATAGCTGTTTAAGACAATCTTGATGTATTTTGATACTTTGACAACGATTTTTCCAGTAGCTTAGAAGAAAACGATGTTTTTTTTCTTTGCTCGTTACAGTAGGAAAGAAAAAAAAATTGCGTTAATATTAATTTTTTTTCGATTTAGATTTGCTGTTCATAGCTGTTTAAGACAATCTTGATGTATTTTGATACTTTCACAACGATTTTTCCAGTAGTTTAGAAGAAAACGATGTTTTTTTTTCTTTGGTCGTCACAGTATGAAAGACAAAAAAATTGCGTTAATATTAATTTTTTTTCGATTTAGATTTACTGTTCATAGCTGTTTAAGACAATCTTGATGTATTTTGATACTTTGACAACGATTTTTCCAGTAGCTTAGAAGAAAACGATGTTTTTTTTCTTTGCTCGTTACAGTAGGAAAGAAAAAAAAATTGCGTTAATATTAATTTTTTTTCGATTTAGATTTGCTGTTCATAGCTGTTTAAGACAATCTTGATGTATTTTGATACTTTGACAACGATTTTTCCAGTAGCTTAGAAGAAAACGATGTTTTTTTTATTTGGTCGTTACAGTACAAAAGAAAAAAAAAATGCTGTTATCTCCGTCAATATTATTTTTTTTCGATTTAGATTTGCTTTTCATAGCTGTTTAAGACAATCTTGATGTATTTTGACACTTTGACAACGATTTTTCCAGTAGTTTAGAAGAAAACGATGTTTTTTTTTCTTTGGTCGTCACAGTATGAAAGACAAAAAAATTGCGTTAATATTAATTTTTTTTCGATTTAGATTTACTGTTCATAGCTGTTTAAGACAATCTTGATGTATTTTGATACTTTGACAACGATTTTTCCAGTAGCTTAGAAGAAAACGATGTTTTTGTTCTTTGCTCGTTACAGTATGATAAAAAAAAAAGCTGTTATCTCCGTCAATTATAATTTGTTTTCGATTTAGATTTGCTTTTCATAGCTGTTTAAGACAATCTTGATGTATTTTGATACTTTCACAACGATTTTTCCAGTAGTTTAGAAGAAAACGATGTTTTTTTTTCTTTGGTCGTCACAGTATGAAAGACAAAAAAATTGCGTTAATATTAATTTTTTTTCGATTTAGATTTACTGTTCATAGCTGTTTAAGACAATCTTGATGTATTTTGATACTTTGACAACGATTTTTCCAGTAGCTTAGAAGAAAACGATGTTTTTTTTCTTTGCTCGTTACAGTAGGAAAGAAAAAAAAATTGCGTTAATATTAATTTTTTTTCGATTTAGATTTGCTGTTCATAGCTGTTTAAGACAATCTTGATGTATTTTGATACTTTGACAACGATTTTTCCAGTAGCTTAGAAGAAAACGATGTTTTTTTTATTTGGTCGTTACAGTACAAAAGAAAAAAAAAATGCTGTTATCTCCGTCAATATTATTTTTTTTCGATTTAGATTTGCTTTTCATAGCTGTTTAAGACAATCTTGATGTATTTTGACACTTTGACAACGATTTTTCCAGTAGTTTAGAAGAAAACGATGTTTTTTTTTCTTTGGTCGTCACAGTATGAAAGACAAAAAAATTGCGTTAATATTAATTTTTTTTCGATTTAGATTTGCTGTTCATAGCTGTTTAAGACAATCTTGATGTATTTTGATACTTTGACAACGATTTTTCCAGTAGCTTAGAAGAAAACGATGTTTTTTTTTTCTTTGTTCGTTACAGTATGATAAAAAAAAAAGCTGTTATCTCCGTCAATTATAATTTGTTTTCGATTTAGATTTGCTTTTCATAGCTGTTTAAGACAATCTTGATGTATTTTGATACTTTCACAACGATTTTTCCAGTAGTTTAGAAGAAAACGATGTTTTTTTTTCTTTGGTCGTCACAGTATGAAAGACAAAAAAATTGCGTTAATATTAATTTTTTTTCGATTTAGATTTACTGTTCATAGCTGTTTAAGACAATCTTGATGTATTTTGATACTTTCACAACGATTTTTCCAGTAGCTTAGAAGAAAACGATGTTTTTTTTCTTTGCTCGTTACAGTAGGAAAGAAAAAAAAATTGCGTTAATATTAATTTTTTTTCGATTTAGATTTGCTGTTCATAGCTGTTTAAGACAATCTTGATGTATTTTGATACTTTCACAACGATTTTTCCAGTAGTTTAGAAGAAAACGATGTTTTTTTTTCTTTGGTCGTCACAGTATGAAAGACAAAAAAATTGCGTTAATATTAATTTTTTTTCGATTTAGATTTACTGTTCATAGCTGTTTAAGACAATCTTGATGTATTTTGATACTTTGACAACGATTTTTCCAGTAGCTTAGAAGAAAACGATGTTTTTTTTCTTTGCTCGTTACAGTAGGAAAGAAAAAAAAATTGCGTTAATATTAATTTTTTTTCGATTTAGATTTGCTGTTCATAGCTGTTTAAGACAATCTTGATGTATTTTGATACTTTGACAACGATTTTTCCAGTAGTTTAGAAGAAAACGATGTTTTTTTTTCTTTGGTCGTCACAGTATGAAAGACAAAAAAATTGCGTTAATATTAATTTTTTTTCGATTTAGATTTACTGTTCATAGCTGTTTAAGACAATCTTGATGTATTTTGATACTTTGACAACGATTTTTCCAGTAGCTTAGAAGAAAACGATGTTTTTTTTCCTTGCTCGTTACAGTAGGAAAGAAAAAAAAATTGCGTTAATATTAATTTTTTTTCGATTTAGATTTGCTGTTCATAGCTGTTTAAGACAATCTTGATGTATTTTGATACTTTGACAACGATTTTTTTAGTAGCTTAGAAGAAAACAATGTTTTTTTTCTTTGGTCGTTACAGTATGAAAGAAAAAAAAAATGATGTTATCTCCGTCCATATTAATTTATTTCGATTTAGATTGGCTTTTAATAGCTGTTTAGGACAATCTTGATGTATTTTGATACTTTCACAACGATTTTTCCAGTAGTTTAGAAGAAAACGATGTTTTTTTTTCTTTGGTCGTCACAGTATGAAAGACAAAAAAATTGCGTTAATATTAATTTTTTTTCGATTTAGATTTACTGTTCATAGCTGTTTAAGACAATCTTGATGTATTTTGATACTTTGACAACGATTTTTCCAGTAGCTTAGAAGAAAACGATGTTTTTGTTCTTTGCTCGTTACAGTAGGAAAGAAAAAAAAATTGCGTTAATATTAATTTTTTTTCGATTTAGATTTGCTGTTCATAGCTGTTTAAGACAATCTTGATGTATTTTGATACTTTGACAACGATTTTTCCAGTAGCTTAGAAGAAAACGATGTTTTTTTTTTCTTTGTTCGTTACAGTATGATAAAAAAAAAAGCTGTTATCTCCGTCAATTATAATTTGTTTTCGATTTAGATTTGCTTTTCATAGCTGTTTAAGACAATCTTGATGTATTTTGATACTTTCACAACGATTTTTCCAGTAGTTTAGAAGAAAACGATGTTTTTTTTTCTTTGGTCGTCACAGTATGAAAGACAAAAAAATTGCGTTAATATTAATTTTTTTTCGATTTAGATTTACTGTTCATAGCTGTTTAAGACAATCTTGATGTATTTTGATACTTTGACAACGATTTTTCCAGTAGCTTAGAAGAAAACGATGTTTTTTTTCTTTGCTCGTTACAGTAGGAAAGAAAAAAAAATTGCGTTAATATTAATTTTTTTTCGATTTAGATTTGCTGTTCATAGCTGTTTAAGACAATCTTGATGTATTTTGATACTTTCACAACGATTTTTCCAGTAGTTTAGAAGAAAACGATGTTTTTTTTTCTTTGGTCGTCACAGTATGAAAGACAAAAAAATTGCGTTAATATTAATTTTTTTTCGATTTAGATTTACTGTTCATAGCTGTTTAAGACAATCTTGATGTATTTTGATACTTTGACAACGATTTTTCCAGTAGCTTAGAAGAAAACGATGTTTTTTTTCTTTGCTCGTTACAGTAGGAAAGAAAAAAAAATTGCGTTAATATTAATTTTTTTTCGATTTAGATTTGCTGTTCATAGCTGTTTAAGACAATCTTGATGTATTTTGATACTTTGACAACGATTTTTCCAGTAGCTTAGAAGAAAACGATGTTTTTTTTATTTGGTCGTTACAGTACAAAAGAAAAAAAAAATGCTGTTATCTCCGTCAATATTATTTTTTTTCGATTTAGATTTGCTTTTCATAGCTGTTTAAGACAATCTTGATGTATTTTGACACTTTGACAACGATTTTTCCAGTAGTTTAGAAGAAAACGATGTTTTTTTTCTTTACAGTATGATAGAAAAAAAAAATTGCGTTAATATTAATTTTTTTTCGATTAAGATTCGCTGTTCATAGCTGTTTAAGACAATCTTGATGTATTTTGGTACTTTGACAACGATTTTTCCAGTAGTTTAGAAGTAAACGATGTTTTTTTTTATTTGGTCGTTACAGTACGATCGAAAAAAAAATTGCGTTAATATTAATTTTTTTTCGAATTAGATTTGCTTTTCATAGCTGTTTAAGACAATCTTGATGTATTTTGATACTTTGACAACGATTTTTCCAGTAGCTTAGAAGAAAACGATGTTTTTTTTCTTTGGTCGTTACAGTAGGAAAGAAAAAAAAATTGCGTCAATATTAATTTTTTTTCGATTTAGATTTGCTGTTCATAGCTGTTTAAGACAATCTTGATGTATTTTGATACTTTGACAACGATTTTTCCAGTAGCTTAGAAGAAAACGCTGTTTTTTTTCTTTGGTCGTTACAGTACGATACAAAAAAAAAAGCTGTCAACTCCGTCAATATTAATTTTTTTTCGATTCAGATTTGCTTTTCATAGCTGTTTAAGACAATGTTGATGTATTTTGATACTTTGACAACGATTTTTCCAGTAGTTTAGAGGAAAACGATGTTTTTTTTTCTTTGTTCGTTACAGTATGATAAAAAAAAAAGCTGTTATCTCCGTCAATTATAATTTGTTTTCGATTTAGATTTGCTTTTCATAGCTGTTTAAGACAATCTTGATGTATTTTGATACTTTCAAAACGATTTTTCCAGTAGTTTAGAAGAAAACGATGTTTTTTTTTCTTTGGTCGTCACAGTATGAAAGACAAAAAAATTGCGTTAATATTAATTTTTTTTCGATTTAGATTTACTGTTCATAGCTGTTTAAGACAATCTTGATGTATTTTGATACTTTGACAACGATTTTTCCAGTAGCTTAGAAGAAAACGATGTTTTTTTTCTTTAGAGTATGAAAGAAAAAAAAATTGCGTTAATATTAATTTTTTTTCGATTTAGATTTGCTGTTCATAGCTGTTTAAGACAATCTTGATGTATTTTGATACTTTGACAACGATTTTTCCAGTAGCTTAGAAGGAAACGATGTTTTTTTTCTTTGGTCGTTACAGTACGATACAAAAAAAAAAGCTGTCAACTCCGTCAATATTAATTTTTTTTCGATCTAGATTTGCTTTTCATAGCTGTTTAAGGCAATCTTGATGTATTTTGATACTTTTACAACGATTTTTCCAGTAGTTTAGAAGAAAACGATGTTTTTTTTCTTTGGTCGTTACAGTAAGAAAGAAAAAAAAATGCTGTTATCTCCGTCAATATTAATTTTTTTTTCAATTTAGATTGGCTTTTCATAGCTGTTTAAGACAATCTTGATGTATTTTGATACTTTGACAACGATTTTTCTAGTAGTTTAGAAGAAAACGATGTTATTTTTTTCTTTGGTCGTTACAGTACGAAAGAAAAAAAAATGTGTTATCTCCGTCAATATTAGTTTTTTTTTCGATTTTGATTGGCTTTTCATAGCTGTTTAAGACAATCTTGATGTATTTTGATACTTTGACAACGATTTTTCCAGTAGCTTAGAAGAAAACGATGTTTTTTTTCTTTGGTCGTTACAGTACAAAAGAAAAAAAAATGCTGTTATCTCCGTCAATATTTTTTTTTTTTCGATTTAGATTGGCTTTTCATAGCTGTTTAAGACAATCTTGATGTATTTTGATACTTTGACAACGATTTTTCCAGTAGTTTAGAAGAAAACGATGTTTTTTTTTCTTTGGTCGTTACAGTATGAAAGACAAAAAAATTGCGTTAATATTAATTTTTTTCGATTTAGATTTGCTGTTCATAGCTGTTTAAGACAATCTTGATGTATTTTGATACTTTGACAACGATTTTTCCAGTAGCTTAGAAGAAAACGATGTTTTTTTTCTTTGGTCGTTACAGTATGAAAGAAAAAAAAATTGCGTTAATATTAAATTTTTTTCGATTTAGATTTGCTGTTCATAGCTGTTTAAGACAATCTTGATGAATTCTGATACTTTGACAACGATTTTTCCAGTAGCTTAGAAGAAAACGATGTTTTTTTTCTTAGGTCGTTACAGTACGAAAGAAAAAAAAATGCTGTTATCTCCGTCAATATTAATTTTTTTTCGATTTAGATTGGCTTTTCATAGCTGTTTAAGACAATACTGATGTATTTTGATACTTTGACAACGATTTTTCCAGTAGTTTAGAAGAAAACGCTGTTTTTTTTTTCTTTGGTCGTTACAGTACGAAAGAAAAAAAAATGCAGTTAACTCCGTCAATGTTAATTTTTTTTCTATTCAGATTTGCTTTTCATAGCTGTTTAAGACAATCTTGATGTATTTTGACACTTTGACAACGATTTTTCCAGTAGTTTAGAAGAAAACGATGTTTTTTTTTTCTTTGTTCGTTACAGTATGATAAAAAAAAAAGCTGTTATCTCCGTCAATTATAATTTGTTTTCGATTTAGATTTGCTTTTCATAGCTGTTTAAGACAATCTTGATGTATTTTGATACTTTCACAACGATTTTTCCAGTAGTTTAGAAGAAAACGATGTTTTTTTTTCTTTGGTCGTCACAGTATGAAAGACAAAAAAATTGCGTTAATATTAATTTTTTTTCGATTTAGATTTACTGTTCATAGCTGTTTAAGACAATCTTGATGTATTTTGATACTTTGACAACGATTTTTCCAGTAGCTTAGAAGAAAACGATGTTTTTTTTCCTTGCTCGTTACAGTAGGAAAGAAAAAAAAATTGCGTTAATATTAATTTTTTTTCGATTTAGATTTGCTGTTCATAGCTGTTTAAGACAATCTTGATGTATTTTGATACTTTGACAACGATTTTTTTAGTAGCTTAGAAGAAAACAATGTTTTTTTTCTTTGGTCGTTACAGTATGAAAGAAAAAAAAAATGATGTTATCTCCGTCCATATTAATTTATTTCGATTTAGATTGGCTTTTAATAGCTGTTTAGGACAATCTTGATGTATTTTGATACTTTCACAACGATTTTTCCAGTAGTTTAGAAGAAAACGATGTTTTTTTTTCTTTGGTCGTCACAGTATGAAAGACAAAAAAATTGCGTTAATATTAATTTTTTTTCGATTTAGATTTACTGTTCATAGCTGTTTAAGACAATCTTGATGTATTTTGATACTTTGACAACGATTTTTCCAGTAGCTTAGAAGAAAACGATGTTTTTGTTCTTTGCTCGTTACAGTAGGAAAGAAAAAAAAATTGCGTTAATATTAATTTTTTTTCGATTTAGATTTGCTGTTCATAGCTGTTTAAGACAATCTTGATGTATTTTGATACTTTGACAACGATTTTTCCAGTAGCTTAGAAGAAAACGATGTTTTTTTTTTCTTTGTTCGTTACAGTATGATAAAAAAAAAAGCTGTTATCTCCGTCAATTATAATTTGTTTTCGATTTAGATTTGCTTTTCATAGCTGTTTAAGACAATCTTGATGTATTTTGATACTTTCACAACGATTTTTCCAGTAGTTTAGAAGAAAACGATGTTTTTTTTTCTTTGGTCGTCACAGTATGAAAGACAAAAAAATTGCGTTAATATTAATTTTTTTTCGATTTAGATTTACTGTTCATAGCTGTTTAAGACAATCTTGATGTATTTTGATACTTTGACAACGATTTTTCCAGTAGCTTAGAAGAAAACGATGTTTTTTTTCTTTGCTCGTTACAGTAGGAAAGAAAAAAAAATTGCGTTAATATTAATTTTTTTTCGATTTAGATTTGCTGTTCATAGCTGTTTAAGACAATCTTGATGTATTTTGATACTTTGACAACGATTTTTCCAGTAGCTTAGAAGAAAACGATGTTTTTTTTCTTTGGTCGTTACAGTATGAAAGAAAAAAAAATGATGTTATCTCCGTCAATATTAATTTTTTTTCGATTTAGATTGGCTTTTAATAGCTGTTCAGGACAATCTTGATGTATTTTGGTACTTTGACAACGATTTTTCCAGTAGTTTAGAAGAAAACGCTGTTTTTTTTTCTTTGGTCGTTACAGTACGATACAAAAAAAAAAGCTGTCAACTCCGTCAATATTAATTTTTTTTCGATTTAGATTTGCTTTTCATAGCTGTTTAAGACAATCTTGATGTATTTTGATACTTTGACAATGATTTTTCCAGTAGTTTAGAAGAAAACGATGTTTTTTTCTTTACAGTATGATAGAAAAAAAAATTGCGTTAATATTAATTTTTTTTCGATTAAGATTCGCTGTTCATAGCTGTTTAAGACAATCTTGATGTATTTTGGTACTTTGACAACGATTTTTCCAGTAGCTTAGAAGAAAACGATGTTTTTTTTATTTGGTCGTTACAGTACAAAAGAAAAAAAAAATGCTGTTATCTCCGTCAATATTAATTTTTTTCGATTTAGATTTGCTTTTCATAGCTGTTTAAGACAATCTTGATGTATTTTGACACTTTGACAACGATTTTTCAAGTAGTTTAGAAGAAAACGATGTTTTTTTTCTTTACAGTATGATAGAAAAAAAAAATTGCGTTAATATTAATTTTTTTTCGATTAAGATTCGCTGTTCATAGCTGTTTAAGACAATCTTGATGTATTTTGGTACTTTGACAACGATTTTTCCAGTAGTTTAGAAGTAAACGATGTTTTTTTTTATTTGGTCGTTACAGTACGATCGAAAAAAAAATTGCGTTAATATTAATTTTTTTTCGAATTAGATTTGCTTTTCATAGCTGTTTAAGACAATCTTGATGTATTTTGATACTTTGACAACGATTTTTCCAGTAGCTTAGAAGAAAACGATGTTTTTTTTCTTTGGTCGTTACAGTAGGAAAGAAAAAAAAATTGCGTCAATATTAATTTTTTTTCGATTTAGATTTGCTGTTCATAGCTGTTTAAGACAATCTTGATGTATTTTGATACTTTGACAACGATTTTTCCAGTAGCTTAGAAGAAAACGCTGTTTTTTTTCTTTGGTCGTTACAGTACGATACAAAAAAAAAAGCTGTCAACTCCGTCAATATTAATTTTTTTTCGATTCAGATTTGCTTTTCATAGCTGTTTAAGACAATGTTGATGTATTTTGATACTTTGACAACGATTTTTCCAGTAGTTTAGAGGAAAACGATGTTTTTTTTTCTTTGTTCGTTACAGTATGATAAAAAAAAAAGCTGTTATCTCCGTCAATTATAATTTGTTTTCGATTTAGATTTGCTTTTCATAGCTGTTTAAGACAATCTTGATGTATTTTGATACTTTCAAAACGATTTTTCCAGTAGTTTAGAAGAAAACGATGTTTTTTTTTCTTTGGTCGTCACAGTATGAAAGACAAAAAAATTGCGTTAATATTAATTTTTTTTCGATTTAGATTTACTGTTCATAGCTGTTTAAGACAATCTTGATGTATTTTGATACTTTGACAACGATTTTTCCAGTAGCTTAGAAGAAAACGATGTTTTTTTTCTTTGCTCGTTACAGTAGGAAAGAAAAAAAAATTGCGTTAATATTAATTTTTTTTCGATTAAGATTCGCTGTTCATAGCTGTTTAAGACAATCTTGATGTATTTTGGTACTTTGACAACGATTTTTCCAGTAGTTTAGAAGTAAACGATGTTTTTTTTTATTTGGTCGTTACAGTACGATCGAAAAAAAAATTGCGTTAATATTAATTTTTTTTCGAATTAGATTTGCTTTTCATAGCTGTTTAAGACAATCTTGATGTATTTTGATACTTTGACAACGATTTTTCCAGTAGCTTAGAAGAAAACGATGTTTTTTTTCTTTGGTCGTTACAGTAGGAAAGAAAAAAAAATTGCGTCAATATTAATTTTTTTTCGATTTAGATTTGCTGTTCATAGCTGTTTAAGACAATCTTGATGTATTTTGATACTTTGACAACGATTTTTCCAGTAGCTTAGAAGAAAACGCTGTTTTTTTTCTTTGGTCGTTACAGTACGATACAAAAAAAAAAGCTGTCAACTCCGTCAATATTAATTTTTTTTCGATTCAGATTTGCTTTTCATAGCTGTTTAAGACAATGTTGATGTATTTTGATACTTTGACAACGATTTTTCCAGTAGTTTAGAGGAAAACGATGTTTTTTTTTCTTTGTTCGTTACAGTATGATAAAAAAAAAAGCTGTTATCTCCGTCAATTATAATTTGTTTTCGATTTAGATTTGCTTTTCATAGCTGTTTAAGACAATCTTGATGTATTTTGATACTTTCAAAACGATTTTTCCAGTAGTTTAGAAGAAAACGATGTTTTTTTTTCTTTGGTCGTCACAGTATGAAAGACAAAAAAATTGCGTTAATATTAATTTTTTTTCGATTTAGATTTACTGTTCATAGCTGTTTAAGACAATCTTGATGTATTTTGATACTTTCAAAACGATTTTTCCAGTAGTTTAGAAGAAAACGATGTTTTTTTTTCTTTGGTCGTCACAGTATGAAAGACAAAAAAATTGCGTTAATATTAATTTTTTTTCGATTTAGATTTACTGTTCATAGCTGTTTAAGACAATCTTGATGTATTTTGATACTTTGACAACGATTTTTCCAGTAGCTTAGAAGAAAACGATGTTTTTTTTCTTTGCTCGTTACAGTACGATCGAAAAAAAAATTGCGTTAATATTAATTTTTTTTCGATTTAGATTTGCTGTTCATAGCTGTTTAAGACAATCTTGATGTATTTTGATACTTTCACAACGATTTTTCCAGTAGTTTAGAAGAAAACGATGTTTTTTTTCTTTGGTCGTCACAGTATGAAAGACAAAAAAATTGCGTTAATATTAATTTTTTTTCGATTTAGATTTACTGTTCATAGCTGTTTAAGACAATCTTGATGTATTTTGATACTTTGACAACGATTTTTCCAGTAGCTTAGAAGAAAACGATGTTTTTTTTCTTTGCTCGTTACAGTACGATCGAAAAAAAAATTGCGTTAATATTAAGTTTTTTTCGATTTAGATTTGCTGTTCATAGCTGTTTAAGACAATCTTGATGTATTTTGACACTTTGACAACGATTTTTCCAGTAGTTTAGAAGAAAACGATGTTTTTTTTCTTTACAGTATGATAGAAAAAAAAATTGCGTTAATATTAATTTTTTTTCGATTAAGATTCGCTGTTCATAGCTGTTTAAGACAATCTTGATGTATTTTGGTACTTTGACAACGATTTTTCCAGAAGTTTAGAAGTAAACGATGTTTTTTTTTATTTGGTCGTTACAGTACGATCGAAAAAAAAATTGCGTTAATATTAATTTTTTTTCGAATTAGATTTGCTTTTCATAGCTGTTTAAGACAATCTTGATGTATTTTGATACTTTGACAACGATTTTTCCAGTAGCTTAGAAGAAAACGGTGTTTTTTTTCTTTGGTCGTTACAGTATGAAAGATAAAAAAATTGCGTTATAATTAATTTTTTTTTAATTAGATTGGCTTTTCATAGCTGTTTAAGACAATCTTGATGTATTTTGACACTTTGACAACGATTTTTCCAGTAGTTTAGAAGAAAACGATATTTTTTTTCTTAGGTCGTTACAGTATGAAAGAAAAAAAAATTGCGTTAATATTAAATTTTTTTCGATTAAGATTCGCTTTTCATAGCTGTTTAAGACAATCTTGATGTATTTTGGTACTTTGACAACGATTTTTCCAGTAGTTTAGAAGTAAACGATGTTTTTTTTTATTTGGTCGTTACAGTACGATCGAAAAAAAAATTGCGTTAATATTAATTTTTTTTCGAATTAGATTTGCTTTTCATAGCTGTTTAAGACAATCTTGATGTATTTTGATACTTTGACAACGATTTTTCCAGTAGCTTAGAAGAAAACGATGTTTTTTTTCTTTGGTCGTTACAGTAGGAAAGAAAAAAAAATTGCGTCAATATTAATTTTTTTTCGATTTAGATTTGCTGTTCATAGCTGTTTAAGACAATCTTGATGTATTTTGATACTTTGACAACGATTTTTCCAGTAGCTTAGAAGAAAACGCTGTTTTTTTTCTTTGGTCGTTACAGTACGATACAAAAAAAAAAGCTGTCAACTCCGTCAATATTAATTTTTTTTCGATTCAGATTTGCTTTTCATAGCTGTTTAAGACAATGTTGATGTATTTTGATACTTTGACAACGATTTTTCCAGTAGTTTAGAGGAAAACGATGTTTTTTTTTCTTTGTTCGTTACAGTATGATAAAAAAAAAAGCTGTTATCTCCGTCAATTATAATTTGTTTTCGATTTAGATTTGCTTTTCATAGCTGTTTAAGACAATCTTGATGTATTTTGATACTTTCAAAACGATTTTTCCAGTAGTTTAGAAGAAAACGATGTTTTTTTTTCTTTGGTCGTCACAGTATGAAAGACAAAAAAATTGCGTTAATATTAATTTTTTTTCGATTTAGATTTACTGTTCATAGCTGTTTAAGACAATCTTGATGTATTTTGATACTTTGACAACGATTTTTCCAGTAGCTTAGAAGAAAACGATGTTTTTTTTCTTTGCTCGTTACAGTAGGAAAGAAAAAAAAATTGCGTTAATATTAATTTTTTTTCGATTTAGATTTGCTGTTCATAGCTGTTTAAGACAATCTTGATGTATTTTGATACTTTGACAACGATTTTTCCAGTAGCTTAGAAGAAAACGATGTTTTTTTTCTTTGGTCGTTACAGTATGAAAGAAAAAAAAATGATGTTATCTCCGTCAATATTAATTTTTTTTCGATTTAGATTGGCTTTTAATAGCTGTTCAGGACAATCTTGATGTATTTTGGTACTTTGACAACGATTTTTCCAGTAGTTTAGAAGAAAACGATGTTTTTTTTTCTTTGGTCGTCACAGTATGAAAGACAAAAAAATTGCGTTAATATTAATTTTTTTTCGATTTAGATTTACTGTTCATAGCTGTTTAAGACAATCTTGATGTATTTTGATACTTTGACAACGATTTTTCCAGTAGCTTAGAAGAAAACGATGTTTTTTTTCTTTGCTCGTTACAGTACGATCGAAAAAAAAATTGCGTTAATATTAATTTTTTTTCGATTTAGATTTGCTGTTCATAGCTGTTTAAGACAATCTTGATGTATTTTGATACTTTCACAACGATTTTTCCAGTAGTTTAGAAGAAAACGATGTTTTTTTTCTTTGGTCGTCACAGTATGAAAGACAAAAAAATTGCGTTAATATTAATTTTTTTTCGATTTAGATTTACTGTTCATAGCTGTTTAAGACAATCTTGATGTATTTTGATACTTTGACAACGATTTTTCCAGTAGCTTAGAAGAAAACGATGTTTTTTTTCTTTGCTCGTTACAGTACGATCGAAAAAAAAATTGCGTTAATATTAAGTTTTTTTCGATTTAGATTTGCTGTTCATAGCTGTTTAAGACAATCTTGATGTATTTTGACACTTTGACAACGATTTTTCCAGTAGTTTAGAAGAAAACGATGTTTTTTTTCTTTACAGTATGATAGAAAAAAAAATTGCGTTAATATTAATTTTTTTTCGATTAAGATTCGCTGTTCATAGCTGTTTAAGACAATCTTGATGTATTTTGGTACTTTGACAACGATTTTTCCAGAAGTTTAGAAGTAAACGATGTTTTTTTTTATTTGGTCGTTACAGTACGATCGAAAAAAAAATTGCGTTAATATTAATTTTTTTTCGAATTAGATTTGCTTTTCATAGCTGTTTAAGACAATCTTGATGTATTTTGATACTTTGACAACGATTTTTCCAGTAGCTTAGAAGAAAACGGTGTTTTTTTTCTTTGGTCGTTACAGTATGAAAGATAAAAAAATTGCGTTATAATTAATTTTTTTTTAATTAGATTGGCTTTTCATAGCTGTTTAAGACAATCTTGATGTATTTTGACACTTTGACAACGATTTTTCCAGTAGTTTAGAAGAAAACGATATTTTTTTTCTTAGGTCGTTACAGTATGAAAGAAAAAAAAATTGCGTTAATATTAAATTTTTTTCGATTAAGATTCGCTTTTCATAGCTGTTTAAGACAATTTTGATGTATTTTGACACTTTGACAACGATTTTTTCAGAAGTTTAGAAGAAAACGATGTTTTTTTTCTTTAGAGTATGAAAGAAAAAAAAATTGCGTTAATATTAATTTTTTTTCGATTTAGATTTGCTGTTCATAGCTGTTTAAGACAATCTTGATGTATTTTGATACTTTGACAACGATTTTTCCAGTAGCTTAGAAGGAAACGATGTTTTTTTTCTTTGGTCGTTACAGTACGATACAAAAAAAAAAGCTGTCAACTCCGTCAATATTAATTTTTTTTCGATCTAGATTTGCTTTTCATAGCTGTTTAAGGCAATCTTGATGTATTTTGATACTTTTACAACGATTTTTCCAGTAGTTTAGAAGAAAACGATGTTTTTTTTCTTTGGTCGTTACAGTAAGAAAGAAAAAAAAATGCTGTTATCTCCGTCAATATTAATTTTTTTTTCAATTTAGATTGGCTTTTCATAGCTGTTTAAGACAATCTTGATGTATTTTGATACTTTGACAACGATTTTTCTAGTAGTTTAGAAGAAAACGATGTTATTTTTTTCTTTGGTCGTTACAGTACGAAAGAAAAAAAAAATGTGTTATCTCCGTCAATATTAGTTTTTTTTTCGATTTTGATTGGCTTTTCATAGCTGTTTAAGACAATCTTGATGTATTTTGATACTTTGACAACGATTTTTCCAGTAGCTTAGAAGAAAACGATGTTTTTTTTCTTTGGTCGTTACAGTACAAAAGAAAAAAAAATGCTGTTATCTCCGTCAATATTATTTTTTTTTCGATTTAGATTGGCTTTTCATAGCTGTTTAAGACAATCTTGATGTATTTTGATACTTTGACAACGATTTTTCCAGTAGTTTAGAAGAAAACGATGTTTTTTTTTCTTTGGTCGTTACAGTATGAAAGACAAAAAAATTGCGTTAATATTAATTTTTTTCGATTTAGATTTGCTGTTCATAGCTGTTTAAGACAATCTTGATGTATTTTGATACTTTGACAACGATTTTTCCAGTAGCTTAGAAGAAAACGATGTTTTTTTTCTTTGGTCGTTACAGTATGAAAGAAAAAAAAATTGCGTTAATATTAAATTTTTTTCGATTTAGATTTGCTGTTCATAGCTGTTTAAGACAATCTTGATGAATTCTGATACTTTGACAACGATTTTTCCAGTAGCTTAGAAGAAAACGATGTTTTTTTTCTTAGGTCGTTACAGTACGAAAGAAAAAAAAATGCTGTTATCTCCGTCAATATTAATTTTTTTTCGATTTAGATTGGCTTTTCATAGCTGTTTAAGACAATACTGATGTATTTTGATACTTTGACAACGATTTTTCCAGTAGTTTAGAAGAAAAGGATGTTTTTTTTTTCTTTGGTCGTTACAGTACGAAAGAAAAAAAAATGCAGTTAACTCCGTCAATGTTAATTTTTTTTCTATTCAGATTTGCTTTTCATAGCTGTTTAAGACAATCTTGATGTATTTTGACACTTTGACAACGATTTTTCCAGTAGTTTAGAAGAAAACGATGTTTTTTTTTTCTTTGTTCGTTACAGTATGATAAAAAAAAAGCTGTTATCTCCGTCAATTATAATTTGTTTTCGATTTAGATTTGCTTTTCATAGCTGTTTAAGACAATCTTGATGTATTTTGATACTTTCACAACGATTTTTCCAGTAGTTTAGAAGAAAACGATGTTTTTTTTTCTTTGGTCGTCACAGTATGAAAGACAAAAAAATTGCGTTAATATTATTTTTTTTTCGATTTAGATTTACTGTTCATAGCTGTTTAAGACAATCTTGATGTATTTTGATACTTTGACAACGATTTTTCCAGTAGCTTAGAAGAAAACGATGTTTTTTTTCCTTGCTCGTTACAGTAGGAAAGAAAAAAAAATTGCGTTAATATTAATTTTTTTTCGATTTAGATTTGCTGTTCATAGCTGTTTAAGACAATCTTGATGTATTTTGATACTTTGACAACGATTTTTTTAGTAGCTTAGAAGAAAACAATGTTTTTTTTCTTTGGTCGTTACAGTATGAAAGAAAAAAAAAATGATGTTATCTCCGTCCATATTAATTTATTTCGATTTAGATTGGCTTTTAATAGCTGTTTAGGACAATCTTGATGTATTTTGGTACTTTGACAACGATTTTTCCAGTAGTTTAGAAGAAAACGATGTTTTTTTTTCTTTGGTCGTTACAGTACGATACAAAAGAAAGCTGTCAACTACGTCAATATTAATTTTTTTTCGATTTAGATTTGCTTTTCATAGCTGTTTAAGACAATCTTGATGTATTTTGACACTTTGACAACGATTTTTCCAGTAGTTTAGAAGAAAACGATTTTTTTTTCTTTGGTCGTTACAGTATGAAAGAAAAAAAAATTGCGTTAATATTAATTTTTTTTCGATTTAGATTTACTGCTCATAGCTGTTTAAGACAATCTTGATGTATTTTGACATTTTGACAACGATTTTTCTAGTAGTTTAGAAGAAAACGATGTTTTTTTTTTCTTTGGTCGTTTCAGTATGATAGAAAAAAAAATATCCTTAATTTTAATTTTTTTTTATTTAGATTGGCTTTTCATAGCTGTTTAAGACAATCTTGATGTATTTTGACACTTTGACAACGATTTTTCCAGTAGTTTAGAAGAAAACGATGTTTTTTTTCTTTGGTCGTTACAGTACGAAAGAAAAAAAAATGCTGTTATCTCCGTCAATATTAATTTTTTTTCGATTTAGATTGGCTTTTCATATTTGTTTAAGACAATCTTGATGTATTTTGACACTTTGACAACGATTTTTCCAGTAGTTTAGAAGAAAACGATGTTTTTTTGTCTTTACAGTATGATAGAAAAAAAAATTGCGTTAATATTAATTTTTTTTCGATTAAGATTCGCTGTTCATAGTTGTTTATGACAATCTTGATGTATTTTGGTACTTTGACAACGATTTTTCCAGTAGTTTAGAAGTAAACGATGTTTTTTTTTATTTGGTCGTTACAGTACGATCGAAAAAAAAATTGCGTTAATATTAATTTTTTTTCGAATTAGATTTGCTTTTTATAGCTGTTTAAGACAATCTTGATGTATTTTGACACTTTGACAACGATTTTTCCAGTAGTTTAGAAGAAAACGATGTTTTTTTTCTTTACAGTATGAAAGAAAAAAAAATTGCGTTAATATTAATTTTTTTTCGATTTAGATTTGCTGTTCATAGCTGTTTAAGACAATCTTGATGTATTTTGATACTTTGACAACGATTTTTCCAGTAGTTTAGAAGAAAACGATGTTTTTTTTTCTTTGGTCGTTACAGTATGAAAGACAAAAAAATTGCGTTAATATTAATTTTTTTCGATTTAGATTTGCTGTTCATAGCTGTTTAAGACAATCTTGATGTATTTTGATACTTTGACAACGATTTTTCCAGTAGCTTAGAAGAAAACGATGTTTTTTTTCTTTGGTCGTTACAGTATGAAAGAAAAAAAAATTGCGTTAATATTAAATTTTTTTCGATTTAGATTTGCTGTTCATAGCTGTTTAAGACAATCTTGATGAATTCTGATACTTTGACAACGATTTTTCCAGTAGCTTAGAAGAAAACGATGTTTTTTTTCTTAGGTCGTTACAGTACGAAAGAAAAAAAAATGCTGTTATCTCCGTCAATATTAATTTTTTTTCGATTTAGATTGGCTTTTCATAGCTGTTTAAGACAATACTGATGTATTTTGATACTTTGACAACGATTTTTCCAGTAGTTAAGAAGAAAAGGATGTTTTTTTTTTCTTTGGTCGTTACAGTACGAAAGAAAAAAAAATGCAGTTAACTCCGTCAATGTTAATTTTTTTTCTATTCAGATTTGCTTTTCATAGCTGTTTAAGACAATCTTGATGTATTTTGACACTTTGACAACGATTTTTCCAGTAGTTTAGAAGAAAACGATGTTTTTTTTTTCTTTGTTCGTTACAGTATGATAAAAAAAAAAGCTGTTATCTCCGTCAATTATAATTTGTTTTCGATTTAGATTTGCTTTTCATAGCTGTTTAAGACAATCTTGATGTATTTTGATACTTTCACAACGATTTTTCCAGTAGTTTAGAAGAAAACGATGTTTTTTTTTCTTTGGTCGTCACAGTATGAAAGACAAAAAAATTGCGTTAATATTAATTTTTTTTCGATTTAGATTTACTGTTCATAGCTGTTTAAGACAATCTTGATGTATTTTGATACTTTGACAACGATTTTTCCAGTAGCTTAGAAGAAAACGATGTTTTTTTTCCTTGCTCGTTACAGTAGGAAAGAAAAAAAAATTGCGTTAATATTAATTTTTTTTCGATTTAGATTTGCTGTTCATAGCTGTTTAAGACAATCTTGATGTATTTTGATACTTTGACAACGATTTTTTTAGTAGCTTAGAAGAAAACAATGTTTTTTTTCTTTGGTCGTTACAGTATGAAAGAAAAAAAAAATGATGTTATCTCCGTCCATATTAATTTATTTCGATTTAGATTGGCTTTTAATAGCTGTTTAGGACAATCTTGATGTATTTTGGTACTTTGACAACGATTTTTCCAGTAGTTTAGAAGAAAACGATGTTTTTTTTTCTTTGGTCGTTACAGTACGATACAAAAGAAAGCTGTCAACTACGTCAATATTAATTTTTTTTCGATTTAGATTTGCTTTTCATAGCTGTTTAAGACAATCTTGATGTATTTTGACACTTTGACAACGATTTTTCCAGTAGTTTAGAAGAAAACGATTTTTTTTTCTTTGGTCGTTACAGTATGAAAGAAAAAAAAATTGCGTTAATATTAATTTTTTTTCGATTTAGATTTACTGCTCATAGCTGTTTAAGACAATCTTGATGTATTTTGACATTTTGACAACGATTTTTCTAGTAGTTTAGAAGAAAACGCTGTTTTTTTTTTCTTTGGTCGTTTCAGTATGATAGAAAAAAAAATATCCTTAATTTTAATTTTTTTTTATTTAGATTGGCTTTTCATAGCTGTTTAAGACAATCTTGATGTATTTTGACACTTTGACAACGATTTTTCCAGTAGTTTAGAAGAAAACGATGTTTTTTTTCTTTGGTCGTTACAGTACGAAAGAAAAAAAAATGCTGTTATCTCCGTCAATATTAATTTTTTTTCGATTTAGATTGGCTTTTCATAGCTGTTTAAGACAATCTTGATGTATTTTGACACTTTGACAACGATTTTTCCAGTAGTTTAGAAGAAAACGATGTTTTTTTGTCTTTACAGTATGATAGAAAAAAAAATTGCGTTAATATTAATTTTTTTTCGATTAAGATTCGCTGTTCATAGTTGTTTATGACAATCTTGATGTATTTTGGTACTTTGACAACGATTTTTCCAGTAGTTTAGAAGTAAACGATGTTTTTTTTTATTTGGTCGTTACAGTACGATCGAAAAAAAAATTGCGTTAATATTAATTTTTTTTCGAATTAGATTTGCTTTTCATAGCTGTTTAAGACAATCTTGATGTATTTTGACACTTTGACAACGATTTTTCCAGTAGTTTAGAAGAAAACGATGTTTTTTTTCTTTACAGTATGAAAGAAAAAAAAATTGCGTTAATATTAATTTTTTTTCGATTTAGATTTGCTGTTCATAGCTGTTTAAGACAATCTTGATGTATTTTGATACTTTGACAACGATTTTTCCAGTAGCTTAGAAGAAAACGATGTTTTTTTTCTTTGGTCGTTATAGTATGAAAGAAAAAAAAAATTGCGTTAATATTAATTTATTTTCGATTAACATTGGCTTTATATAGCTGATTTAGACAATCTTGATGTATTTTGATACTTTGACAACGATTTTTCCAGTAGTTTAGATGAAAACGATGTTTTTTTTATTTGGTTGTTACAGTACGAAAGAAAAAAAAATGCTATTATCTCCTTCAATATTTTTTTTTTTTCGATTTAGATTTGCTGTTCATAGCTGTTTAAGACAATCTTGATGTATTTTGATACTTTGACAACGATTTTTCCAGTAGCTTAGAAGAAAACGATGTTTTTTTTCTTTGGTCGTTATAGTATGAAAGAAAAAAAAATTGCGTTAATATTAATTTATTTTCGATTAACATTGGCTTTATATAGCTGATTAAGACAATCTTGATGTATTTTGATACTTTGACAACGATTTTTCCAGTAGTTTAGATGAAAACGATGTTGTTTTTATTTGATTGTTACAGTACGAATGAGAAAAAAATGCTGTTATCTCCGTCAATATTAAATTTTTTCGATTTAGATTGTCTTTTCATAGTTGTTTAAGACAATCTTGATGAATTTTGATACTTTGACTACGATTTTTCCAGTAGTTTAGAAGAAAACGATGTTTTTTTTCTTGGGTTTTTACAGTATGAAAGAAAAAAAAATTGCGTTAATATTAATTTTTTTGAATAAACTTGGCTTTACATAGCTGTTTAAGACAATCTTGATGTATTTTGTCACTTTGACAACGATTTTTCCAGTAGCTTAGAAGAAAACGATGTTTTTTTTTCTTTGGTCGTTACAGTATGAAAGAAAAAAAAATTGCGTTAATATTAATTTATTTTCGATTAAAATTGGCTTTACATAGCTGATTAAGACAATCTTGATGTATTTTGATACTTTGACAACGATTTTTCCAGTAGTTTAGAAGAAAACGATGTTTTTTTTTCTTTGGTCGTTACAGTATGAAAGAAAAAAAAATTGCGTTAATATTAAATTTTTCGATTAAGATTCGCTGTTCATAGCTGTTTAAGACAATCTTGATGTATTTTGACACTTTGACAACGATTTTTCCAGTAGCTTAGAAGAAAACGATGTTTTTTTTTCTTTGGTCGTTACAGTATGAAAGAAAAAAAAATTGCGTTAATATTAATTTATTTTCGATTAACATTGGCTTTACATAGCTGATTAAGACAATCTTGATGTATTTTGATACTTTGACAACGATTTTTCCAGTAGTTTAGAAGAAAACGATGTTTTTTTTTCTTTGGTCGTTACAGTATGAAAGAAAAAAAAATTGCGTTAATATTAAATTTTTCGATTAAGATTCGCTGTTCATAGCTGTTTAAGACAATCTTGATGTATTTTGACACTTTGACAACGATTTTTCCAGTAGTTTAGAAGAAAACGATGTTTTTTTTCTTGGGTCTTTACAGTATGAAAGAAAAAAAAATTGCGTTAATTTTAATTTTTTTTCGATTAAGATTCGCTTTTCATAGCTATTTAAGACAATCTTGATGTATTTTGACACTTTGACAACGATTTTTCCAGTAGTTTAGAAGAAAACGATGTTTTTTTTTTTACAGTATGAAAGAAAACAAAATTGCGTTAATATTAATTTTTTTTCGATTTAGATTTGCTGTTCATAGCTGTTTAAGACAATCTTGATGTATTTTGATACTTTGACAACGATTTTTCCAGTAGTTTAGAAGAAAACGATGTTTTTTTTTATTTGGTCGTTACAGTACGAAAGAAAAAAAAATGCTGTTATCTCCGTCAATATTAATTTTTTTCGATTTAGATTGTCTTTTCATAGTTGTTTAAGACAATCTTGATGAATTTTGATACTTTGACTACGAATTTTCCAGTAGTTTAGAAGAAAACGATGTTTTTTTTCTTGGGTCTTTACTGTATGATAGAAAAAAAAATTGCGTTAATATTAATTTTTTTGAATAAGATTGGCTTTACATAGCTGATTAAGACAATCTTGATGTATTTTGTCACTTTGACAACGATTTTTCCAGTAGTTTAGAAGAAAACGATGTTTTTTTTCTTGGGTCTTTACAGTATGAAAGAAAAAAAAATTGCGTTAATATTAATTTTTTTTGAATAAGATTGGCTTTACATAGCTGTTTAAGACAATCTTGATGTATTTTGTCACTTTGACAACGATTTTTCCAGTAGCTTAGAAGAAAACGATGTTTTTTTTTCTTTGGTCGTTACAGTATGAAAGAAAAAAAAATTGCGTTAATATTAATTTATTTTCGGTTAACAGTGGCTTTACATAGCTGATTAAGACAATCTTGATGTATTTTGATACTTTGACAACGATTTTTCCAGTAGTTTAGAAGAAAACGATGTTTTTTTTTTATTTGGTTGTTACAGTACGAAAAAAAAAAAAAATGCTGTTATCTCCTTTAATATTAATTTTTTTTCGATTTAGATTTGCTTTTCATAGCTGTTTAAGACAATCTTGATGTATTTTGACACTTTGACAACGATTTTTCCAGTAGTTTAGAAGAAAACGATGTTTTTTTTCTTTGGTCGTTTTAGTATGAAAGAAAAAAAAATTGCGTTAATATTAATTTATTTTCGATTAACATTGGCTTTATATAGCTGTTTAAAACAATCTTGATGTATTTTGATACTTTGACAACGATTTTTCCAGTAGTTTAGATGAAAACGATGTTTTTTTTATTTGGTTGTTACAGTACGAAAGAAAAAAAAAGCTGTTATCTCCGTCAATATTAATTTTTTTTCGATTTTGATTTGCTTTTCATAGCTGTTTAAGACAATCTTGATGTATTTTGACACTTTGACAACGATTTTTCCAGTAGTTTAGAAGAAAACGATTTTTTTTTTCTTTGGTCGTTACAGTATGAAAGAAAAAAAAATTGCGTTAATATTAATTTTTTTTCGATTTAGATTTGCTGTTCATAGCTGTTTAAGACAATCTTGATGTATTTTGACACTTTGACAACGATTTTTCCAGTAGTTTAGAAGAAAACGATGTTTTTTTTCTTTGGTCGTTTCAGTATGATAGAAAAAAAATTTCCTTAATTTTAATTTTTTTCGATTTAGATTGGCTTTTCATAGCTGTTTAAGACAATCTTGATGTATTTTGACACTTTGACAACGATTTTTCCAGTAGTTTAGAAGAAAACGATGTTTTTTTTTCTTTGGTCGTTACAGTACGAAAGAAAAAAAAATGCAGTTAACTCCGTCAATGTTAATTTTTTTTCGATTCAGATTTGCTTTTCATAGCTGTTTAAGACAATCTTGATGTGTTTTGATACTTTGACAATGATTTTTCCAGTAGTTTAGAAGAAAACGATGTTTTTTTTTTCTTTGTTCGTTACAGTATGATAAAAAAAAGCTGTTATCTCCGTCAATTATAATTTGTTTTCGATTTAGATTTGCTTTTCATAGCTGTTTAAGACAATCTTGATGTATTTTGATACTTTGACAACGATTTTTCCAGTAGTTTAGAAAAAAACGATGTTTTTTTTCTTTGGTCGTCACAGTATGAAAGACAAAAAAATTGCGTTAATATTAATTTTTTTTCGATTTAGATTTGCTGTTCATAGCTGATTAAGACAATCTTGATGTATTGTGACACTTTGACAACGATTTTTCCAGTAGTTTAGAAGAAAACGATTTTTTTTTTCTTTGGTCGTTACAGTATGAAAGAAAAAAAAATTGCGTTAATATTAAATTTTTTTCGATTTAGATTTGCTGTTCATAGCTGTTTAATACAATCTTGATGTATTTTGACACTTTGACAACGATTTTTCCAGTAGTTTAGAAGAAAACGATGTTTTTTTTCTTTGGTCGTCACAGTATGAAAGACAAAAAAATTGCGTTAATATTAATTTTTTTTCGATTTAGATTTGCTGTTCATAGCTGATTAAGACAATCTTGATGTATTGTGACACTTTGACAACGATTTTTCCAGTAGTTTAGAAGAAAACGATTTTTTTTTCCTTTGGTCGTTACAGTATGAAAGAAAAAAAAATTGCGTTAATATTAAATTTTTTTCGATTTAGATTTGCTGTTCATAGCTGTTTAATACAATCTTGATGTATTTTGACACTTTGACAACGATTTTTCCAGTAGTTTAGAAGAAAACGATGTTTTTTTTTTCTTTGTTCGTTACAGTATGATAAAAAAAAAAGCTGTTATCTCCGTCAATTTTTTTTTTTTTTTTTTTTTTTTTTTTTTTTGTTATTGAAGTGACATGTTTAGGCTTTATAACTTAAAGTAGACCTATGAATAGCCTAAGCTACCATGTCAATTCGCATTGGAATTTAAAGGATTGTTTTTCAGGTATTTGTGGACATTAGTTTTAAAGGATTGTATGTTAAATTTGGAGGGAAACACGACCGATGGTAAGGCGTTCCATTTTATCGCGGTTCTATTGAAAAAGTCGTTTTGATATTTAGCGGTTCTAATTTTATCAATAGTCACAGTTCGGCTGTGAGCAGCTGTTCCAGCCCTTGTAGCGCGTAACCGCTTTTCACGAGGAGGCATGATTTCCGCAACCTCCTTTGAGCAGTGTCCTGAGCTATATTTATAAAAAATAGTAAGATCAGCCACGTCTCGTCGATGTTTTAGCGAATCTAATTTGTTTGTAATTTCAGTATCGTTTATCAACCGCACGGCACGTTTCTGAACTCTATCTAATAAATCTAATGAGCTTTTTGACGCAGCTCCCCATACATGACAACAGTATTCCATACACGGGCGTATGAAAGATTTATAAATAAGCCCGAGTTGGTATGGGTTGAAAAATGTCTTGCACCGGTACAAGAAACCTAATTTTTTAGATGCCTGTTTAGCTTTACTTAATATATGTTCATGCCATAACAAATTTGACGCAATATTTACTCCGAGAAGGCGGACCGACGGTTTTTTTTCGAGTTTTGTTTGGTTGAACATAATTTCCGTTTCTGAATTGAAGTTCTTAAGTCGCGTTATGTTGCAAAGTTGCGTTTTTGCCGCGTTAAATGTTACAGAATTACAATCACCCCATTTAATGATTCTATTCAAATCCTCATTCAATGACTTCAAAACTGCGTTTCTTTCCTCTTCCCTTTCTTTGAAGTTTAAGGACGAGTAACAGTGTGAAGTATGAAGAGTGCTATCATCAATTATAATTTGTTTTCGATTTAGATTTGCTTTTCATAGCTGTTTAAGACAATCTTGATGTATTTTGATACTTTGACAACGATTTTTCCAGTAGTTTAGAAGAAAACGATGTTTTTTTTCTTTGGTCGTCACAGTATGAAAGACAAAAAAATTGCGTTAATATTAATTTTTTTTCGATTCAGATTTGCTTTTCATAGCTGTTTAAGACAATCTTGATGTATTTTGCTACTTTGACAACGATTTTTCCAGTAGCTTAGAAGAAAACGATGTTTTTTTTCTTTGGTCGTTACAGTAGGAAAGAAAAAAAAATTGCGTTAATATTAATTTTTTTTCGATTTAGATTTGCTTTTCATAGCTGTTTAAGACAATCTTGATGTATTTTGATACTTTGACAACGATTTTTCCACTAGTTTAGAAGAAAACGATGTTTTTTTTCTTTACAGTATGATAGAAAAAAAAATTGCGTTAATATTAATTTTTTTTCGATAAGGATTGGCTGTTCATAGCTGTTTAAGACAATCTTGATGTATTTTGGTACTTTGACAACGATTTTTCCAGTAGTTTAGAAGAAAACGATGTTTTTTTTTCTTTGGAAGTTACAGTATGAAAGACAAAAAAATTGCGTTATAATTAATTTTTTTTTAATTAGATTGGCTTTTCATAGCTGTTTAAGACAATCTTGATGTATTTTGACAATTTGGCAACGATTTTTTCAGTAGTTTAGAAGAAAACGATGTTTTTTTCTTAGGTCGTTACAGTATGAAAGAAAAAAAAATTGCGTTAATATTAATTTTTTTTCGATTAAGATTCGCTTTTCATACCTGTTTAAGACAATCTTGATGTATTTTGACACTTTGACAACGATTTTTCCAGTAGTTTAGAAGAAAACGATGTTTTTTTTCTTGACAGTATGAAGGAAAAAAAAATTGCGTTAATATTAATTTTTTTTTGATTTAGATTTGCTGTTCACAGCTGTTTAAGACAATCTTGATGTATTTTGATACTTTGACAACGATTTTTCCAGAAGTTTACAAGAAAACGATGTTTTTTTTTATTTGGTCGTTACAGTACGAAAGAAAAAAAAATGCTGTTATCTCCGTCAATATTAATTTTTTTCGATTTAGATTGTCTTTTCATAGCTGTTTAAGACAATCTTGATGAATTTTGATCCTTTGACTACGATTTTTCCAGTAGCTTAGAAAAAAACGATGCTTCTTTTCTTGGGTCGTTACAGTACGAAAGAAAAAAAAATTGCGTTAATATTAATTTTTTTTCGATTAAGATTCGCTTTTCATACCTGTTTAAGACAATCTTGATGTATTTTGACACTTTGACAACGATTTTTCCAGTAGTTTAGAAGAAAACGATGTTTTTTTTCTTGACAGTATCAAGGAAAAAAAAATTGCGTTAATATTAATTTTTTTTTGATTTAGATTTGCTGTTCACAGCTGTTTAAGACAATCTTGATGTATTTTGATACTTTGACAACGATTTTTCCAGAAGTTTACAAGAAAACGATGTTTTTTTTTATTTGGTCGTTACAGTACGAAAGAAAAAAAAATGCTGTTATCTCCGTCAATATTAATTTTTTTCGATTTAGATTGTCTTTTCATAGCTGTTTAAGACAATCTTGATGTATTTTGACACTTTGACAACGATTTTTCCAGTAGCTTAGAAGAAAACGATGTTTTTTTTTCTTTGGTCGTTACAGTATGAAAGAAAAAAAAATTGCGTTAATATTAATTTTTTTGAATAAGATTGGCTTTACATAGCTGTTTAAGACAATCTTGATGTATTTTGACACTTTGACAACGATTTTTCCAGTAGCTTAGAAGAAAACGATGTTTTTTTTTCTTTGGTCGTTACAGTATGAAAGAAAAAAAAATTGCGTTAATATTAATTTATTTTCGATTAACATTGGCTTTACATAGCTGATTAAGACAATCTTGATGTATTGTGACACTTTGACAACGATTTTTCCAGTAGTTTAGAAGAAAACGATGTTTTTTTTTTCTTTGGTCGTTTCAGTATGATAGAAAAAAAATTTCCTTAATTTTAATTTTTTTTTAATTGGATTTGCTTTTCATAGCAATTTAAGACAATCTTGATGTATTTTGATACTTTGACAACGATTTTTCCAGTAGTTTAGAAGAAAACGATGTTTTTTTTTTCTTTGTTCGTTACAGTATGATAAAAAAAAAGCTGTTATATCCGTCAATTATAATTTGTTTTCGATTTAGATTTGCTTTTCATAGCTGTTTAAGACAATCTTGATGTATTTTGATACTTTGACAACGATTTTTCCAGTAGTTTAGAAGAAAACGATGTTTTTTTTTCTTTGGTCGTCATAGTATGAAAGACAAAAAAATTGCGTTAATATTAATTTTTTTCGATTCAGATTTGCTTTTCATAGCTGTTTAAGACAATCTTGATGTATTTTGATACTTTGACAACGATTTTTCCAGTAGTTTAGAAGAAAACGATGTTTTTTTTTTCTTTGTTCGTTACAGTATGATAAAAAAAAAGCTGTTATATCCGTCAATTATAATTTGTTTTCGATTTAGATTTGCTTTTCATAGCTGTTTAAGACAATCTTGATGTATTTTGATACTTTGACAACGATTTTTCCAGTAGTTTAGAAGAAAACGATGTTTTTTTTTCTTTGGTCGTCACAGTATGAAAGACAAAAAAATTGCGTTAATATTAATTTTTTTTCAATTCAGATTTGCTTTTCATAGCAATTTAAGACAATCTTGATGTATTTTGATACTTTGACAACGATTTTTCCAGTAGTTTAGAAGAAAACGATGTTTTTTTTTTCTTTGTTCGTTACAGTATGATAAAAAAAAAGCTGTTATATCCGTCAATTATAATTTGTTTTCGATTTAGATTTGCTTTTCATAGCTGTTTAAGACAATCTTGATGTATTTTGATACTTTGACAACGATTTTTCCAGTAGTTTAGAAGAAAACGATGTTTTTTTTTCTTTGGTCGTCACAGTATGAAAGACAAAAAAATTGCGTTAATATTAATTTTTTTTCAATTCAGATTTGCTTTTCATAGCAATTTAAGACAATCTTGATGTATTTTGATACTTTGACAACGATTTTTCCAGTAGTTTAGAAGAAAACGATGTTTTTTTTCTTGACAGTATGAAGGAAAAAAAAATTGCGTTAATATTAATTTTTTTTTGATTTAGATTTGCTGTTCACAGCTGTTTAAGACAATCTTGATGTATTTTGATACTTTGACAACGATTTTTCCAGAAGTTTACAAGAAAACGATGTTTTTTTTTATTTGGTCGTTACAGTACGAAAGAAAAAAAAATGCTGTTATCTCCGTCAATATTAATTTTTTTCGATTTAGATTGTCTTTTCATAGCTGTTTAAGACAATCTTGATGAATTTTGATCCTTTGACTACGATTTTTCCAGTAGCTTAGAAAAAAACGATGCTTCTTTTCTTGGGTCGTTACAGTACGAAAGAAAAAAAAATTGCGTTAATATTAATTTTTTTTCGATTAAGATTCGCTTTTCATACCTGTTTAAGACAATCTTGATGTATTTTGACACTTTGACAACGATTTTTCCAGTAGTTTAGAAGAAAACGATGTTTTTTTTCTTGACAGTATCAAGGAAAAAAAAATTGCGTTAATATTAATTTTTTTTTGATTTAGATTTGCTGTTCACAGCTGTTTAAGACAATCTTGATGTATTTTGATACTTTGACAACGATTTTTCCAGAAGTTTACAAGAAAACGATGTTTTTTTTTATTTGGTCGTTACAGTACGAAAGAAAAAAAAATGCTGTTATCTCCGTCAATATTAATTTTTTTCGATTTAGATTGTCTTTTCATAGCTGTTTAAGACAATCTTGATGTATTTTGACACTTTGACAACGATTTTTCCAGTAGCTTAGAAGAAAACGATGTTTTTTTTTCTTTGGTCGTTACAGTATGAAAGAAAAAAAAATTGCGTTAATATTAATTTTTTTGAATAAGATTGGCTTTACATAGCTGTTTAAGACAATCTTGATGTATTTTGACACTTTGACAACGATTTTTCCAGTAGCTTAGAAGAAAACGATGTTTTTTTTTCTTTGGTCGTTACAGTATGAAAGAAAAAAAAATTGCGTTAATATTAATTTATTTTCGATTAACATTGGCTTTACATAGCTGATTAAGACAATCTTGATGTATTGTGACACTTTGACAACGATTTTTCCAGTAGTTTAGAAGAAAACGATGTTTTTTTTTTCTTTGGTCGTTTCAGTATGATAGAAAAAAAATTTCCTTAATTTTAATTTTTTTTTAATTGGATTTGCTTTTCATAGCAATTTAAGACAATCTTGATGTATTTTGATACTTTGACAACGATTTTTCCAGTAGTTTAGAAGAAAACGATGTTTTTTTTTTCTTTGTTCGTTACAGTATGATAAAAAAAAAGCTGTTATATCCGTCAATTATAATTTGTTTTCGATTTAGATTTGCTTTTCATAGCTGTTTAAGACAATCTTGATGTATTTTGATACTTTGACAACGATTTTTCCAGTAGTTTAGAAGAAAACGATGTTTTTTTTTCTTTGGTCGTCATAGTATGAAAGACAAAAAAATTGCGTTAATATTAATTTTTTTCGATTCAGATTTGCTTTTCATAGCTGTTTAAGACAATCTTGATGTATTTTGATACTTTGACAACGATTTTTCCAGTAGTTTAGAAGAAAACGATGTTTTTTTTTTCTTTGTTCGTTACAGTATGATAAAAAAAAAGCTGTTATATCCGTCAATTATAATTTGTTTTCGATTTAGATTTGCTTTTCATAGCTGTTTAAGACAATCTTGATGTATTTTGATACTTTGACAACGATTTTTCCAGTAGTTTAGAAGAAAACGATGTTTTTTTTTCTTTGGTCGTCACAGTATGAAAGACAAAAAAATTGCGTTAATATTAATTTTTTTTCAATTCAGATTTGCTTTTCATAGCAATTTAAGACAATCTTGATGTATTTTGATACTTTGACAACGATTTTTCCAGTAGTTTAGAAGAAAACGATGTTTTTTTTTTCTTTGTTCGTTACAGTATGATAAAAAAAAAGCTGTTATATCCGTCAATTATAATTTGTTTTCGATTTAGATTTGCTTTTCATAGCTGTTTAAGACAATCTTGATGTATTTTGATACTTTGACAACGATTTTTCCAGTAGTTTAGAAGAAAACGATGTTTTTTTTTCTTTGGTCGTCACAGTATGAAAGACAAAAAAATTGCGTTAATATTAATTTTTTTTCAATTCAGATTTGCTTTTCATAGCAATTTAAGACAATCTTGATGTATTTTGATACTTTGACAACGATTTTTCCAGTAGTTTAGAAGAAAACGATGTTTTTTTTTTCTTTGTTCGTTACAGTATGATAAAAAAAAAGCTGTTATATCCGTCAATTATAATTTGTTTTCGATTTAGATTCGCTTTTCATACCTGTTTAAGACAATCTTGATGTATTTTGACACTTTGACAACGATTTTTCCAGTAGTTTAGAAGAAAACGATGTTTTTTTTCTTGACAGTATGAAGGAAAAAAAAATTGCGTTAATATTAATTTTTTTTTTATTTAGATTTGCTGTTCACAGCTGTTTAAGACAATCTTGATGTATTTTGATACTTTGACAACGATTTTTCCAGACGTTTACAAGAAAACGATGTTTTTTTTTATTTGGTCGTTACAGTACGAAAGAAAAAAAAATGCTGTTATCTCCGTCAATATTAATTTTTTTCGATTTAGATTGTCTTTTCATAGCTGTTTAAGACAATCTTGATGAATTTTGATCCTTTGACTACGATTTTTCCAGTAGCTTAGAAGAAAACGATGCTTTTTTTCTTGGGTCGTTACAGTACGAAAGAAAAAAAAATTGCGTTAATATTAATTTTTTTTCGATTAAGATTCGCTTTTCATACCTGTTTAAGACAATCTTGATGTATTTTGACACTTTGACAACGATTTTTCCAGTAGTTTAGAAGAAAACGATGTTTTTTTTCTTGACAGTATGAAGGAAAAAAAAATTGCGTTAATATTAATTTTTTTTTGATTTAGATTTGCTGTTCACAGCTGTTTAAGACAATCTTGATGTATTTTGATACTTTGACAACGATTTTTCCAGACGTTTACAAGAAAACGATGTTTTTTTTTATTTGGTCGTTACAGTACGAAAGAAAAAAAAATGCTGTTATCTCCGTCAATATTAATTTTTTTCGATTTAGATTGTCTTTTCATAGCTGTTTAAGACAATCTTGATGTATTTTGACACTTTGACAACGATTTTTCCAGTAGCTTAGAAGAAAACGATGTTTTTTTTTCTTTGGTCGTTACAGTATGAAAGAAAAAAAAATTGCGTTAATATTAATTTATTTTCGATTTAGATTTGCTTTTCATAGCTGATTAAGACAATCTTGATGTATTTTGATACTTTGACAACGATTTTTCCAGTAGTTTAGAAGAAAACGATGTTTTTTTTCTTGGGTCTTTACAGTATGAAAGAAAAAAAAATTGCGTTAATATTAATTTTTTTGAATAAGATTGGCTTTACATAGCTGTTTAAGACAATCTTGATGTATTTTGACACTTTGACAACGATTTTTCCAGTAGCTTAGAAGAAAACGATGTTTTTTTTTCTTTGGTCGTTACAGTATGAAAGAAAAAAAAATTGCGTTAATATTAATTTATTTTCGATTAACATTGGCTTTACATAGCTGATTAAGACAATCTTGATGTATTGTGACACTTTGACAACGATTTTTCCAGTAGTTTAGAAGAAAACGATGTTTTTTTTTTCTTTGGTCGTTTCAGTATGATAGAAAAAAAATTTCCTTAATTTTAATTTTTTTTTAATTAGATTGGCTTTTCATAGCTGTTTAAGACAATCTTGATGTATTTTGACACTTTGACAACGATTTTTCCAGTAGTTTAGAAGAAAACGATGTTTTTTTTTTCTTTGTTCGTTACAGTATGATAAAAAAAAAGCTGTTATCTCCGTCAATTATAATTTGTTTTCGATTTAGATTTGCTTTTCATAGCTGTTTAAGACAATCTTGATGTATTTTGATACTTTGACAACGATTTTTCCAGTAGTTTAGAAGAAAACGATGTTTTTTTTTCTTTGGTCGTCATAGTATGAAAGACAAAAAAATTGCGTTAATATTAATTTTTTTCGATTCAGATTTGCTTTTCATAGCTGTTTAAGACAATCTTGATGTATTTTGATACTTTGACAACGATTTTTCCAGTAGTTTAGAAGAAAACGATGTTTTTTTTTTCTTTGTTCGTTACAGTATGATAAAAAAAAAGCTGTTATATCCGTCAATTATAATTTGTTTTCGATTTAGATTTGCTTTTCATAGCTGTTTAAGACAATCTTGATGTATTTTGATACTTTGACAACGATTTTTCCAGTAGTTTAGAAGAAAACGATGTTTTTTTTTCTTTGGTCGTCACAGTATGAAAGACAAAAAAATTGCGTTAATATTAATTTTTTTCAATTCAGATTTGCTTTTCATAGCAATTTAAGACAATCTTGATGTATTTTGATACTTTGACAACGATTTTTCCAGTAGTTTAGAAGAAAACGATGTTTTTTTTTTCTTTGTTCGTTACAGTATGATAAAAAAAAAGCTGTTATATCCGTCAATTATAATTTGTTTTCGATTTAGATTTGCTTTTCATAGCTGTTTAAGACAATCTTGATGTATTTTGATACTTTGACAATGATTTTTCCAGTAGTTTAGAAGAAAACGATGTTTTTTTTTCTTTGGTCGTCACAGTATGAAAGACAAAAAAATTGCGTTAATATTAATTTTTTTTCAATTCAGATTTGCTTTTCATAGCAATTTAAGACAATCTTGATGTATTTTGATACTTTGACAACGATTTTTCCAGTAGTTTAGAAGAAAACGATGTTTTTTTTTTCTTTGTTCGTTACAGTATGATAAAAAAAAAGCTGTTATATCCGTCAATTATAATTTGTTTTCGATTTAGATTCGCTTTTCATACCTGTTTAAGACAATCTTGATGTATTTTGATACTTTGACAACGATTTTTCCAGTAGTTTAGAAGAAAACGATGTTTTTTTTCTTGACAGTATGAAGGAAAAAAAAATTGCGTTAATATTAATTTTTTTTTTATTTAGATTTGCTGTTCACAGCTGTTTAAGACAATCTTGATGTATTTTGATACTTTGACAACGATTTTTCCAGACGTTTACAAGAAAACGATGTTTTTTTTTATTTGGTCGTTACAGTACGAAAGAAAAAAAAATGCTGTTATCTCCGTCAATATTAATTTTTTTCGATTTAGATTGTCTTTTCATAGCTGTTTAAGACAATCTTGATGAATTTTGATCCTTTGACTACGATTTTTCCAGTAGCTTAGAAGAAAACGATGCTTTTTTTCTTGGGTCGTTACAGTACGAAAGAAAAAAAAATTGCGTTAATATTAATTTTTTTTCGATTAAGATTCGCTTTTCATACCTGTTTAAGACAATCTTGATGTATTTTGACACTTTGACAACGATTTTTCCAGTAGTTTAGAAGAAAACGATGTTTTTTTTCTTGACAGTATGAAGGAAAAAAAAATTGCGTTAATATTAATTTTTTTTTGATTTAGATTTGCTGTTCACAGCTGTTTAAGACAATCTTGATGTATTTTGATACTTTGACAACGATTTTTCCAGAAGTTTACAAGAAAACGATGTTTTTTTTTATTTGGTCGTTACAGTACGAAAGAAAAAAAAATGCTGTTATCTCCGTCAATATTAATTTTTTTCGATTTAGATTGCTTTTCATAGCTGTTTAAGACAATCTTGATGTATTTTGACACTTTGACAACGATTTTTCCAGTAGTTTAGAAGAAAACGATGTTTTTTTTCTTGACAGTATGAAGGAAAAAAAAATTGCGTTAATATTAATTTTTTTTTTATTTAGATTTGCTGTTCACAGCTGTTTAAGACAATCTTGATGTATTTTGATACTTTGACAACGATTTTTCCAGTAGCTTAGAAGAAAACGATGTTTTTTTTTCTTTGGTCGTTACAGTATGAAAGAAAAAAAAATTGCGTTAATATTAATTTATTTTCGATTTAGATTTGCTTTTCATAGCTGATTAAGACAATCTTGATGTATTTTGATACTTTGACAACGATTTTTCCAGTAGTTTAGAAGAAAACGATGTTTTTTTTCTTGGGTCTTTACAGTATGAAAGAAAAAAAAATTGCGTTAATATTAATTTTTTTGAATAAGATTGGCTTTACATAGCTGTTTAAGACAATCTTGATGTATTTTGACACTTTGACAACGATTTTTCCAGTAGCTTAGAAGAAAACGATGTTTTTTTTTCTTTGTTCGTTACAGTATGATAAAAAAAAAGCTGTTATATCCGTCAATTATAATTTGTTTTCGATTTAGATTCGCTTTTCATACCTGTTTAAGACAATCTTGATGTATTTTGATACTTTGACAACGATTTTTCCAGTAGTTTAGAAGAAAACGATGTTTTTTTTCTTGACAGTATGAAGGAAAAAAAAATTGCGTTAATATTAATTTTTTTTTTATTTAGATTTGCTGTTCACAGCTGTTTAAGACAATCTTGATGTATTTTGATACTTTGACAACGATTTTTCCAGTAGCTTAGAAGAAAACGATGTTTTTTTTTCTTTGGTCGTTACAGTATGAAAGAAAAAAAAATTGCGTTAATATTAATTTATTTTCGATTTAGATTTGCTTTTCATAGCTGATTAAGACAATCTTGATGTATTTTGATACTTTGACAACGATTTTTCCAGTAGTTTAGAAGAAAACGATGTTTTTTTTCTTGGGTCTTTACAGTATGAAAGAAAAAAAAATTGCGTTAATATTAATTTTTTTGAATAAGATTGGCTTTACATAGCTGTTTAAGACAATCTTGATGTATTTTGACACTTTGACAACGATTTTTCCAGTAGCTTAGAAGAAAACGATGTTTTTTTTTCTTTGGTCGTTACAGTATGAAAGAAAAAAAAATTGCGTTAATATTAATTTATTTTCGATTAACATTGGCTTTACATAGCTGATTAAGACAATCTTGATGTATTGTGACACTTTGACAACGATTTTTCCAGTAGTTTAGAAGAAAACGATGTTTTTTTTTTCTTTGGTCGTTTCAGTATGATAGAAAAAAAATTTCCTTAATTTTAATTTTTTTTTAATTAGATTGGCTTTTCATAGCTGTTTAAGACAATCTTGATGTATTTTGACACTTTGACAACGATTTTTCCAGTAGTTTAGAAGAAAACGATGTTTTTTTTTCTTTGTTCGTTACAGTATGATAAAAAAAAAGCTGTTATCTCCGTCAATTATAATTTGTTTTCGATTTAAATTTGCTTTTCATAGCTGTTTAAGACAATCTTGATGTATTTTGATACTTTGACAACGATTTTTCCAGTAGTTTAGAAGAAAACGATGTTTTTTTTTCTTTGGTCGTCACAGTATGAAAGACAAAAAAATTGCGTTAATATTAATTTTTTTCGATTCAGATTTGCTTTTCATAGCTGATTAAGACAATCTTGATGTATTTTGATACTTTGACAACGATTTTTCCATTAGTTTAGAAGAAAACGATGTTTTTTTTCTTGGGTCTTTACAGTATGAAAGAAAAAAAAATTGCGTTAATATTAATTTTTTTGAATAAGATTGGCTTTACATAGCTGTTTAATACAATCTTGGTGTATTTTGATACTTTGACAACGATTTTTCCAGTAGTTTAGAAGAAAACGATGTTTTTTTTTTCTTTGGTCGTTTCAGTATGAAAGAAAAAAAATTTCCTTAATTTTAATTTTTTTTTAATTAGATTGGCTTTTCATAGCTGTTTAAGACAATCTTGATGTATTTTGACACTTTGACAACGATTTTTCCAGTAGTTTAGAAGAAAACGATGTTTTTTTTTCTTTGTTCGTTACAGTATGATAAAAAAAAAGCTGTTATCTCCGTCAATTATAATTTGTTTTCGATTTAGATTTGCTTTTCATAGCTGTTTAAGACAATCTTGATGTATTTTGATACTTTGACAACGATTTTTCCAGTAGTTTAGAAGAAAACGATGTTTTTTTTTCTTTGGTCGTCACAGTATGAAAGACAAAAAAATTGCGTTAATATTAATTTTTTTCGATTCAGATTTGCTTTTCATAGCTGTTTAAGACAATCTTGATGTATTTTGATACTTTGACAACGATTTTTCCAGTAGTTTAGAAGAAAACGATGTTTTTTTTTTCTTTGTTCGTTACAGTATGATAAAAAAAAAGCTGTTATCTCCGTCAATTATAATTTGTTTTCGATTTAGATTTACTTTTCATAGCTGTTTAAGACAATCTTGATGTATTTTGATACTTTGACAACGATTTTTCCAGTAGTTTAGAAGAAAACGATGTTTTTTTTTCTTTGGTCGTCACAGTATGAAAGACAAAAAAATTGCGTTAATATTAATTTTTTTTCAATTCAGATTTGCTTTTCATAGCAATTTAAGACAATCTTGATGTATTTTGATACTTTGACAACGATTTTTCCAGTAGTTTAGAAGAAAACGATGTTTTTTTTTTCTTTGTCGTTACAGTATGATAAAAAAAAAGCTGTTATCTCCGTCAATTATAATTTGTTTTCGATTTAGATTTGCTTTTCATAGCTGTTTAAGACAATCTTGATGTATTTTGATACTTTGACAACGATTTTTCCAGTAGTTTAGAAGAAATCGATTTTTTTTTTCTTTGGTCGTTTCAGTATGATAGAAAAAAAATTTCCTTAATTTTAATTTTTTTTTAATTAGATTGGCTTTACATAGCTGTTTAAGACAATCTTGATGTATTTTGACACTTTGACAACGATTTTTCCAGTAGTTTAGAAGAAAACGATGTTTTTTTCTTTGGTCGTTACAGTACGAAAGAAAAAAAAATGCTGTTATCTCCGTCAATATTAATTTTTTTTGATTAAGATTGGCTTTTCATAGCTGTTTAAGACAATTTTGATGTATTTTGACACTTTGACAACGATTTTTCCAGTAGTTTAGAAGAAAACGATGTTTTTTTTTCTTTGGTCGTTTCAGTATGATAGAAAAAAAATTTCCTTAATTTTAATTTTTTTTTAATTAGATTGGCTTTTCATAGCTGTTTAAGACAATCTTGATGTGTTTTGACACTTTGACAACGATTTTTCCAGTAGTTTAGAAGAAAACGATGTTTTTTTTTCTTTGGTCGTTTCAGTATGATAGAAAAAAAATTTCCTTAATTTGAATTTTTTTTTAATTAGATTGGCTTTTCATAGCTGTTTAAGACAATCTTGATGTATTTTGACACTTTGACAACGATTTTTCCAGTAGTTTAGAAGAAAACGATGTTTTTTTCTTTGGTCGTTACAGTATGAAAGGAAAAAAAATTGCGTTAATATTAATTTATTTTCGATTAACATTGGCTTTACATAGCTGATTAAGACAATCTTGATGTATTGTGACACTTTGACAACGATTTTTCCAGTAGTTTAGAAGAAAACGATTTTTTTTTTCTTTGGTCGTTACAGTATGAAAGAAAAAAAAATTGCGTTAATATTAAATTTTTTTCGATTTAGATTTGCTGTTCATAGCTGTTTAATACAATCTTGGTGTATTTTGATACTTTGACAACGATTTTTCCAGTAGTTTAGAAGAAAACGATGTTTTTTTTTTCTTTGGTCGTCACAGTATGAAAGACAAAAAAATTGCGTTAATATTAATTTTTTTTCGATTTAGATTCGCTGTTCATAGCTGTTTAAGACAATCTTGATGTATTTTGATACTTTGACAACGATTTTTCCAGTAGTTTAGAAGAAAACGATGTTTTTTTTTTCTTTGGTCGTTTCAGTATGATAGAAAAAAAATTTCCTTAATTTTAATTTTTTTTTAATTAGATTGGCTTTTTATAGCTGTTTAAGACAATCTTGATGTATTTTGATACTTTGACAACGATTTTTCCAGTAGTTTAGAAGAAATCGATTTTTTTTTTCTTTGGTCGTTTCAGTATGATAGAAAAAAAATTTCCTTAATTTTAATTTTTTTTTAATTAGATTGGCTTTACATAGCTGTTTAAGACAATCTTGATGTATTTTGACACTTTGACAACGATTTTTCCAGTAGTTTAGAAGAAAACGATGTTTTTTTTCTTTGGTCGTTTCAGTATGATAGAAAAAAAATTTCCTTAATTTTAATTTTTTTTTAATTAGATTGGCTTTTCATAGTTGTTTAAGACAATCTTGATGTATTTTGATACTTTGACAACGATTTTTCCAGTAGTTTAGAAGAAAACGATGTTTTTTTTTCTTTGGTCGTCACAGTATGAAAGACAAAAAAATTGCGTTAATATTAATTTTTTTTCGATTAAGATTTGCTGTTCTTAGCTGTTTAAGACAATCTTGATGTATTTTGATACTTTGACAACGATTTTTCCAGTAGTTTAGAAGAAAACGATGTTTTTTTTTTCTTTGTTCGTTACAGTATGATAAAAAAAAAGCTGTTATCTCCGTCAATTATAATTTGTTTTCGATTTAGATTTGCTGTTCATAGCTGTTTAAGACAATCTTGATGTATTTTGATACTTTGACAACGATTTTTCCAGTAGTTTAGAAGAAAACGATGTTTTTTTTTTCTTTGTTCGTTACAGTATGATAAAAAAAAAGCTGTTATCTCCGTCAATTATAATTTATTTTCGATTTAGATTTGCTGTTCATAGCTGTTTAAGACAATCTTGATGTATTTTGATACTTTGACAACGATTTTTCCAGTAGTTTAGAAGAAAACGATGTTTTTTTCTTTGGTCGTTACAGTACGAAAGAAAAAAAAATGCTGTTATCTCCGTCAATATTAATTTTTTTTGATTAAGATTGGCTTTTCATAGCTGTTTAAGACAATTTTGATGTATTTTGACACTTTGACAACGATTTTTCCAGTAGTTTAGAAGAAAACGATGTTTTTTTTCTTTGGTCGTTTCAGTATGATAGAAAAAAAATTTCCTTAATTTTAATTTTTTTTAAATTAGATTGGCTTTTCATAGCTGTTTAAGACAATCTTGATGTATTTTGATACTTTGACAACGATTTTTCCAGTAGTTTAGAAGAAAACGATGTTTTTTTTTCTTTGGTCGTCACAGTATGAAAGACAAAAAAATTGCGTTAATATTAATTTTTTTTCGATTAAGATTTGCTGTTCTTAGCTGTTTAAGACAATCTTGATGTATTTTGATACTTTGACAACGATTTTTCCAGTAGTTTAGAAGAAAACGATGTTTTTTTTTTCTTTGTTCGTTACAGTATGATAAAAAAAAAGCTGTTATCTCCGTCAATTATAATTTGTTTTCGATTTAGATTTGCTGTTCATAGCTGTTTAAGACAATCTTGATGTATTTTGATACTTTGACAACGATTTTTCCAGTAGTTTAGAAGAAAACGATGTTTTTTTTTTCTTTGGTCGTTTCAGTATGATAGAAAAAAAATTTCCTTAATTTTAATTTTTTTTTAATTAGATTGGCTTTTCATAGCTGTTTAAGACAATCTTGATGTATTTTGATACTTTGACAACGATTTTTCCAGTAGTTTAGAAGAAAACGATGTTTTTTTTTCTTTGGTCGTCACAGTATGAAAGACAAAAAAATTGCGTTAATATTAATTTTTTTTCGATTTAGATTTGCTGTTCATAGCTGTTTAAGACAATCTTGATGTATTTTGATACTTTGACAACGATTTTTCCAGTAGTTTAGAAGAAAACGATGTTTTTTTTTTCTTTGTTCGTTACAGTATGATAAAAAAAAAGCTGTTATCTCCGTCAATTATAATTTGTTTTCGATTTAGATTTGCTTTTCATAGCTGTTTAAGACAATCTTGATGTATTTTGACACTTTGACAACGATTTTTCCAGTAGTTTAGAAGAAAACGATGTTTTTTTCTTTGGTCGTTACAGTACGAAAGAAAAAAAAATGCTGTTATCTCCGTCAATATTAATTTTTTTTTGATTTAGATTGGCTTTTCATAGCTGTTTAAGACAATTTTGATGTATTTTGACACTTTGACAACGATTTTTCCAGTAGTTTAGAAGAAAACGATGTTTTTTTCTTTGGTCGTTTCAGTATGATAGAAAAAAAATTTCCTTAATTTTAATTTTTTTTTATTAGATTGGCTTTTCATAGCTGTTTAAGACAATCTTGATGTGTTTTGACACTTTGACAACGATTTTTCCAGTAGTTTAAAAGAAAACGATTTTTTTTTTCTTTGGTCGTTTCAGTATGATAGAAAAAAAATTTCCTTAATTTGAATTTTTTTAATTAGATTGGCTTTTCATAGCTGTTTAAGACAATCTTGATGAATTTTGATACTTTGACAACGATTTTTCCAGTAGTTTAGAAGAAAACGATGTTTTTTTCTTTGGTCGTCACAGTATGAAAGACAAAAAAATTGCGTTAATATTAATTTTTTTTTGATTCAGATTTGCTTTTCATAACTGCTTGAGACAATCTTGATGTATTTTGATACTTTGACAACGATTTTTCCAGTAGTTTAGAAGAAAACGATGTTTTTTTTTTCTTTGTTCGTTACAGTATGATAAAAAAAAGCTGTTATATCCGTCAATTATAATTTGTTTTCGATTTAGATTTGCTTTTCATAGCTGTTTAAGACAATCTTGATGTATTTTGATACTTTGACAACGATTTTTCCAGTAGTTTAGAAGAAATCGATTTTTTTTTTCTTTGGTCGTTTCAGTATGATAGAAAAAAAATTTCCTTAATTTTAATTTTTTTTTAATTAGATTGGCTTTACATAGCTGTTTAAGACAATCTTGATGTATTTTGACACTTTGACAACGATTTTTCCAGTAGTTTAGAAGAAAACGATGTTTTTTTCTTTGGTCGTTACAGTACGAAAGAAAAAAAAATGCTGTTATCTCCGTCAATATAAATTTTTTTTGATTTAGATTGGCTTTTCATAGCTGTTTAAGACAATTTTGATGTATTTTGACACTTTGACAACGATTTTTCCAGTAGTTTAGAAGAAAACGATGTTTTTTTTCTTTGGTCGTTTCAGTATGATAGAAAAAAAATTTCCTTAATTTTAATTTTTTTTAAATTAGATTGGCTTTTCATAGCTGTTTAAGACAATCTTGATGTATTTTGACACTTTGACAACGATTTTTCCAGTAGTTTAGAAGAAAACGATGTTTTTTTTTCTTTGGTCGTTTCAGTATGATAGAAAAAAAATTTCCTTAATTTGAATTTTTTTTTAATTAGATTGGCTTTTCATAGCTGTTTAAGACAATCTTGATGTATTTTGACACTTTTACAACGATTTTTCCAGTAGTTTAGAAGAAAACGATTTTTTTTTACTTTGGTCGTTACAGTATGATAAAAAAAAACTGTTATCTCCGTCAATTATAATTTGTTTTCGATTAAGATTTGCTTTTCATAGCTGTTTAAGACAATCTTGATGTATTTTGATACTTTGACAACGATTTTTCCAGTAGTTTAGAGGAAAACGATGTTTTTTTTCTTAGGTCGTTACAGTATAAAAGAAAAAAAAATTGCGTTAATATAAATTTATTTTCGATTAACATTGGCTTTACATAGCTGATTAAGACAATCTTGATGTAGTGTGACACTTTGACAACGATTTTTCCAGTAGTTTAGAAGAAAACAATTTTTTTTTCAATGGTCGTTACAGTATGAAAGAAAAAAAAATTGCGTTAATATTAAATTTTTTTCGATTTAGATTTGCTGTTCATAGCTGTTTAATACAATCTTGGTGTATTTTGATACTTTGACAACGATTTTTCCAGTAGTTTAGAAGAAAACGATTTTTTTTTTCTTTGTTCGTTACAGTATGATAAAAAAAAAAGCTGGTATCTCCGTCAATTATAATTTGTTTTCGATTTAGATTTGCTTTTCATAGCTGTTTAAGACAATCTTGATGTATTTTGATACTTTGACAACGATTTTTCCAGTAGTTTAGAAGAAAACGATGTTTTTTTTTTCTTTGTTCGTTACAGTATGATAAAAAAAAAGCTGTTATATCCGTCAATTATAATTTGTTTTCGATTAAGATTTGCTTTTCATAGCTGTTTAAGACAATCTTGATGTATTTTGATACTTTGACAACGATTTTTCCAGTAGTTTAGAGGAAAACGATGTTTTTTTTCTTAGGTCGTTACAGTATGAAAGAAAAAAAAATTGCGTTAATATAAATTTATTTTCGATTAACATTGGCTTTACATAGCTGATTAAGACAATCTTGATGTATTGTGACACTTTGACAACGATTTTTTCAGTAGTTTAGAAGAAAACGATTTTTTTTTTCTTTGGTCGTTACAGTATGAAAGAAAAAAAAATTGCGTTAATATTAAATTTTTTTCGATTTAGATTTGCTGTTCATAGCTGTTTAATACAATCTTGGTGTATTTTGATACTTTGACAACGATTTTTCCAGTAGTTTAGAAGAAAACGATGTTTTTTTTTTCTTTGTTCGTTACAGTATGATAAAAAAAAAGCTGTTATATCCGTCAATTATAATTTGTTTTCGATTTAGATTTGCTTTTCATAGCTGTTTAAGACAATCTTGATGTATTTTGATACTTTGACAACGATTTTTCCAGTAGTTTAGAAGAAAACGATGTTTTTTTTTTCTTTGGTCGTCACAGTATGAAAGACAAAAAAATTGCGTTAATATTAATTTTTTTTCGATTTAGATTTGCTGTTCATAGCTGTTTAAGACAATCTTGATGTATTTTGATACTTTGACAACGATTTTTCCAGTAGTTTAGAAGAAAACGATGTTTTTTTTTTCTTTGTTCGTTACAGTATGATAAAAAAAAAAGCTGTTATCTCTGTCAATTATATTTGTTTTCGATTTAGATTTGCTTTTCATAGCTGTTTAAGACAATCTTGATGTATTTTGATACTTTGACAACGATTTTTTCAGTAGTTTAGAAGAAATCGATATTGTTTTTCTTTGGTCGTTTCAGTATGATAGAACAAAAAATTTCCTTAATTTTAATTTTTTTTTAATTAGATTGGCTTTACATAGCTGTTTAAGACAATCTTGATGTATTTTGACACTTTGACAACGATTTTTCCAGTAGTTTAGAAAAAAAACGATGTTTTTTTCTTTGGTCGTTACAGTACGAAAGAAAAAAAAAGCTGTTATCTCCGTCAATATTAATTTTTTTTGATTTAGATTGGCTTTTCATAGCTGTTTAAGACAATCTTGATGTATTTTGACACTTTGACAACGATTTTTCCAGTAGTTTAGAAGAAAACGATGTTTTTTTTTATTTGGTCGTTACAGTATGATAGAAAAAAAATTTCCTTAATTTGAATTTTTTTTTAATTAGATTGGCTTTTCATAGCTGTTTAAGACAATCTTGATGTATTTTGACACTTTAACAACGATTTTTCCAGTAGTTTAGAAGAAAACGATGTTTTTTTCTTGGGTCGTTACAGTACGAAAGAAAAAAAAATGCTGTTATCTCCGTCAATATTAATTTTTTTTGATTTAGATTGGCTTTTCATAGCTGTTTAAGACAATCTTGATGTATTTTGACACTTTGACAACGATTTTTCCAGTAGTTTAGAAGAAAACGATGTTTTTTTTTCTTTGGTCGTTACAGTATGATAAAAAAAAAAGCTGTTATCTCCGTCAATTATAATTTGTTTTCGATTTAGATTTGCTTTTTATAGCTGTTTAAGACAATCTTGATGTATTTTGACACTTTGACAACGATTTTTCCAGTAGTTTAGAAGAAAACGATTTTTTTTTCTTTGGTCGTTACAGTATGATAAAAAAAAAGCTGTTATCTCCGTCAATTATAATTTGTTTTCGATTAAGATTTGCTTTTCATAGCTGTTTAAGACAATCTTGATGTATTTTGATACTTTGACAACGATTTTTCCAGTAGTTTAGAAGAAAACGATGTTTTTTTTTCTTTGGTCGTCACAGTATGAAAGACAAAAAAATTGCGTTAATATTAATTTATTTTCGATTAACATTGGCTTTATATAGCTGATTAAGGCAATCTTGATGTATTTTGATACTTTGACAACGATTTTTCCAGTAGTTTAGAAGAAAACGATGTTTTTTTTATTTGGTTGTTACAGTACGAAAGAAAAAAAAATGCTGTTATCTCCGTCAATATTAATTTTTTTTCGATTTAGATTGGCTTTTCATAGCTGTTTAAGACAATCTTGATGTATTTTGACACTTTGACAACGATTTTTCCAGTAGTTTAGAAGAAAACGATGTTTTTTTTTTCTTTGGTCGTTTCAGTATGATAGAAAAAAAATTTCCTTAATTTTAATTTTTTTTAAATTAGATTGGCTTTTCATAGCTGTTTAAGACAATCTTGATGTATTTTGACACTTTGACAACGATTTTTCCAGTAGTTTAGAAGAAAACGATGTTTTTTTTCTTTGGTCGTTACAGTACGAAAGAAAAAAAAAATGCTGTTGATTTAGATTGGCTTTTCATAGCTGTTTAAGGCAATCTTGATGTATTTTGATACTTTGACAACGATTTTTCCAGTAGTTTAGAAGAAAACGATGTTTTTTTTATTTGGTTGTTACAGTATGAAAGAAAAAAAAAATTCGTTAATATTAATTTTTTTTCGATTTAGATTTGCTGTTCATAGCTGTTTAATACAATCTTGATGTATTTTGACACTTTGACAACGATTTTTCCAGTAGTTTAGAAGAAAACGATGTTTTTTTTTTCTTTGGTCGTTTCAGTATGATAGAAAAAAAATTGCGTTAATATTAATTTTTTTTAAATTAGATTGGCTTTTCATAGCTGTTTAAGACAATCTTGATGTATTTTGACACTTTGACAACGATTTTTCCAGTAGTTTAGAAGAAAACGATGTTTTTTTTCTTTGGTCGTTACAGTACGAAAGAAAAAAAAATGCTGTTGATTTAGATTGGCTTTTCATAGCTGTTTAAGACAATCTTGATGTATTTTGACACTTTGACAACGATTTTTCCAGTAGTTTAGAAGAAGACGATTTTTTTTTCTTTGGTCGTTACAGTATGAAAGAAAAAAAAAATTGCGTTAATATTAATTTTCTTTCGCTTTACATTGGCTGTTCATAGCTGTTTAAGACAATCTTGATGTATTTTGACACTTTGACAACGATTTTTCCAGTAGTTTAGAAGAAAACGATGTTTTTTTTCTTTGGTCGTTACAGTATGAAAGAAAAAAAAATTGCGTTAATATTAATTTTTTTTGAATAAGATTGGCTTTACATAGCTGTTTAAGACAATCTTGATGTAATTTGACACTTTGACAACGATTTTTCCAGTAGCTTAGAAGAAAACGATGTTTTTTTTTCTTTGGTCGTTACAGTATGAAAGAAAAAAAAATTGCGTTAATATTATTTTATTTTCGATTAACATTGGCTTTACATAGCTGATTAAGACAATCTTGATGTATTTTGATACTTTGACAACGATTTTTCCAGTAGTTTAGAAGAAAACGATGTTTTTTTTTATTTGGTCGTTACAGTACGAAAGAAAAAAAAATGCTGTTATCTCCGTCAATATTAATTTTTTTTCGATTTAGATTGGCTTTTCATAGCTGTTTAAGACAATCTTGATGTATTTTGACACTTTGACAACGATTTTTCCAGTAGTTTAGAAGAAAACGATTTTTTTTTCTTTGGTCGTTACAGTATGATAAAAAAAAAAAGCTGTTATCTCCGTCAATATTAATTTGTTTTCGATTTAGATTGGCTTTTCATAGCTGTTTAAGACAATCTTGATGTATTTTGATACTTTGACAACGATTTTTCCAGTAGTTTAGAAGAAAACGATGTTTTTTTTTCTTTGGTCGTCACAGTACGAAAGAAAAAAAATGCAGTTAACTCCGTCAATGTTAATTTTCTTTCGCTTTACATTTGCTGTTCATAGCTGTTTAAGACAATCTTGATGTATTTTGACACTTTGACAACGATTTTTAGAGTAGTTTAGAAGAAAACGATGTTTTTTTTCTTTGGTCGTTACAGTATGAAAGAAAAAAAAATTGCGTTAATATTAATTTTTTTGAATAAGATTGGCTTTACATAGCTGTTTAAGACAATCTTGATGTATTTTGACACTTTGACAACGATTTTTCCAGTAGCTTAGAAGAAAACGATGTTTTTTTTTCTTTGGTCGTTACAGTACGAAAGAAAAAAAAATGCAGTTGATTTAGATTGGCTTTTCATAGGTGTTTAAGACAATCTTGATGTATTTTGACACTTTGACAACGATTTTTCCAGTAGTTTAGAAGAAGACGATTTTTTTTTCTTTGGTCGTTACAGTATGAAAGAAAAAAAAAATTGCGTTAATATTAATTTTCTTTCGCTTTACATTGGCTTTACATAGCTGATTAAGACAATCTTGATGTATTTTGATACTTTGACAACGATTTTTCCAGTAGTTTAGAAGAAAACGATGTTTTTTTTTATTTGGTCGTTACAGTACGAAAGAAAAAAAAATGCTGTTATCTCCGTCAATATTAATTTTTTTTCGATTTAGATTGGCTTTTCATAGCTGTTTAAGACAATCTTGATGTATTTTGACACTTTGACAACGATTTTTCCAGTAGCTTAGAAGAAAACGATGTTTTTTTTTCTTTGGTCGTTACAGTATGAAAGAAAAAAAAATTGCGTTAATATTAATTTATTTTCGATTAACATTGGCTTTACATAGCTGATTAAGACAATCTTGATGTATTTTGATACTTTGACAACGATTTTTCCAGTAGTTTAGAAGAAAACGATGTTTTTTTTTATTTGGTCGTTACAGTACGAAAGAAAAAAAAATGCTGTTATCTCCGTCAATATTAATTTTTTTTCGATTTAGATTGGCTTTTCATAGCTGTTTAAGACAATCTTGATGTATTTTGACACTTTGACAACGATTTTTCCAGTAGTTTAGAAGAAAACGATTTTTTTTTCTTTGGTCGTTACAGTATGATAAAAAAAAAAAGCTGTTATCTCCGTCAATTATAATTTGTTTTCGATTTAGATTTGCTTTTCATAGCTGTTTAAGACAATCTTGATGTATTTTGATACTTTGACAACGATTTTTCCAGTAGTTTAGAAGAAAACGATGTTTTTTTTTCTTTGGTCGTCACAGTACGAAAGAAAAAAAATGCAGTTAACTCCGTCAATGTTAATTTTTTTTCAATTTAGATTTGCTTTTCATAGCTGTTTAAGACAATCTTGATGTATTTTGACACTTTGACAACGATTTTTCCAGTAGTTTAGAAGAAAAAGATGTTTTTTTTTTCTTTGGTCGTCACAGTATGAAAGACAAAAAAATTGCGTTAATATTAATTTTTTTTCGATTTAGATTTGCTTTTCATAGCTGTTTAAGACAATCTTGATGTATTTTGATACTTTGACAACGATTTTTCCAGTAGTTTAGAAGAAAACGATGTTTTTTTTTCTTTGGTCGTCACAGTACGAAAGAAAAAAAATGCAGTTAACTCCGTCAATGTTAATTTTCTTTCGCTTTACATTTGCTGTTCATAGCTGTTTAAGACAATCTTGATGTATTTTGACACTTTGACAACGATTTTTCCAGTAGTTTAGAAGAAAACGATGTTTTTTTTCTTTGGTCGTTACAGTATGAAAGAAAAAAAAATTGCGTTAATATTAATTTATTTTCGATTAACATTGGCTTTACATAGCTGATTAAGACAATCTTGATGTATTTTGATACTTTGACAACGATTTTTCCAGTAGTTTAGAAGAAAACGATGTTTTTTTTTATTTGGTCGTTACAGTACGAAAGAAAAAAAAATGCTGTTATCTCCGTCAATATTAATTTTTTTTCGATTTAGATTGGCTTTTCATAGCTGTTTAAGACAATCTTGATGTATTTTGACACTTTGACAACGATTTTTCCAGTAGTTTAGAAGAAAACGATTTTTTTTTCTTTGGTCGTTACAGTATGATAAAAAAAAAAAGCTGTTATCTCCGTCAATTATAATTTGTTTTCGATTTAGATTTGCTTTTCATAGCTGTTTAAGACAATCTTGATGTATTTTGATACTTTGACAACGATTTTTCCAGTAGTTTAGAAGAAAACGATGTTTTTTTTTCTTTGGTCGTTACAGTATGAAAGAAAAAAAAATTGCGTTAATATTAATTTATTTTCGATTAACATTGGCTTTACATAGCTGATTAAGACAATCTTGATGTATTTTGATACTTTGACAACGATTTTTCCAGTAGTTTAGAAGAAAACGATGTTTTTTTTTATTTGGTCGTTACAGTACGAAAGAAAAAAAAATGCTGTTATCTCCGTCAATTATAATTTGTTTTCGATTAACATTGGCTTTACATAGCTGATTAAGACAATCTTGATGTATTTTGATACTTTGACAACGATTTTTCCAGTAGTTTAGAAGAAAACGATGTTTTTTTTTATTTGGTCGTTACAGTACGAAAGAAAAAAAAATGCTGTTATCTCCGTCAATATTAATTTTTTTTCGATTTAGATTGGCTTTTCATAGCTGTTTAAGACAATCTTGATGTATTTTGACACTTTGACAACGATTTTTCCAGTAGTTTAGAAGAAAACGATTTTTTTTTCTTTGGTCGTTACAGTATGATAAAAAAAAAAAGCTGTTATCTCCGTCAATTATAATTTGTTTTCGATTTAGATTTGCTTTTCATAGCTGTTTAAGACAATCTTGATGTATTTTGATACTTTGACAACGATTTTTCCAGTAGTTTAGAAGAAAACGATGTTTTTTTTTCTTTGGTCGTCACAGTACGAAAGAAAAAAAATGCAGTTAACTCCGTCAATGTTAATTTTCTTTCGCTTTACATTTGCTGTTCATAGCTGTTTAAGACAATCTTGATGTATTTTGACACTTTGACAACGATTTTTCCAGTAGTTTAGAAGAAAACGATGTTTTTTTTCTTTGGTCGTTACAGTATGAAAGAAAAAAAAATTGCGTTAATATTAATTTATTTTCGATTAACATTGGCTTTACATAGCTGATTAAGACAATCTTGATGTATTTTGATACTTTGACAACGATTTTTCCAGTAGTTTAGAAGAAAACGATGTTTTTTTTTATTTGGTCGTTACAGTACGAAAGAAAAAAAAATGCTGTTATCTCCGTCAATATTAATTTTTTTTCGATTTAGATTGGCTTTTCATAGCTGTTTAAGACAATCTTGATGTATTTTGACACTTTGACAACGATTTTTCCAGTAGTTTAGAAGAAAACGATTTTTTTTTCTTTGGTCGTTACAGTATGATAAAAAAAAAAAGCTGTTATCTCCGTCAATTATAATTTGTTTTCGATTTAGATTTGCTTTTCATAGCTGTTTAAGACAATCTTGATGTATTTTGATACTTTGACAACGATTTTTCCAGTAGTTTAGAAGAAAACGATGTTTTTTTTTCTTTGGTCGTCACAGTACGAAAGAAAAAAAATGCAGTTAACTCCGTCAATGTTAATTTTTTTTCAATTTAGTTTTGCTTTTCATAGCTGTTTAAGACAATCTTGATGTATTTTGACACTTTGACAACGATTTTTCCAGTAGTTTAGAAGAAAAAGATGTTTTTTTTTTCTTTGGTCGTCACAGTATGAAAGACAAAAAAATTGCGTTAATATTAATTTTTTTTCGATTTAGATTTGCTTTTCATAGCTGTTTAAGACAATCTTGATGTATTTTGATACTTTGACAACGATTTTTCCAGTAGTTTAGAAGAAAACGATGTTTTTTTTTCTTTGGTCGTCACAGTACGAAAGAAAAAAAATGCAGTTAACTCCGTCAATGTTAATTTTCTTTCGCTTTACATTTGCTGTTCATAGCTGTTTAAGACAATCTTGATGTATTTTGACACTTTGACAACGATTTTTCCAGTAGTTTAGAAGAAAACGATTTTTTTTTCTTTGGTCGTTACAGTATGATAAAAAAAAAAAGCTGTTATCTCCGTCAATTATAATTTGTTTTCGATTTAGATTTGCTTTTCATAGCTGTTTAAGACAATCTTGATGTATTTTGATACTTTGACAACGATTTTTCCAGTAGTTTAGAAGAAAACGATGTTTTTTTTTCTTTGGTCGTTACAGTACGAAAGAAAAAAAATGCAGTTAACTCCGTCAATGTTAATTTTTTTTCGATTTAGATTTGCTTTTCATAGCTGTTTAAGACAATCTTGATGTATTTTGACACTTTGACAACGATTTTTCCAGTAGTTTAGAAGAAAACGATGTTTTTTTTTTCTTTGGTCGTCACAGTATGAAAGACAAAAAAATTGCGTTAATATTAATTTTTTTTCGATTCAGATTTGCTTTTCATAGCTGTTTAAGACAATCTTGATGTATTTTGATACTTTGACAACGATTTTTCCAGTAGTTTAGAAGAAAACGATGTTTTTTTTTCTTTGGTCGTCACAGTACGAAAGAAAAAAAATGCAGTTAACTCCGTCAATGTTAATTTTCTTTCGCTTTACATTTGCTGTTCATAGCTGTTTAAGACAATCTTGATGTATTTTGACACTTTGACAACGATTTTTCCAGTAGTTTAGAAGAAAACGATGTTTTTTTTCTTTGGTCGTTACAGTATGAAAGAAAAAAAAATTGCGTTAATATTAATTTATTTTCGATTAACATTGTCTTTACATAGCTGATTAAGACAATCTTGATGTATTGTGACACTTTGACAACGATTTTTCCAGTAGCTTAGAAGAAAACGATGTTTTTTTTTCTTTGGTCGTTACAGTATGAAAGAAAAAAAAATTGCGTTAATATTAATTTATTTTCGATTAACATTGGCTTTACATAGCTGATTAAGACAATCTTGATGTATTTTGACACTTTGACAACGATTTTTCCAGTAGTTTTGAAGAAAACGATGTTTTTTTTTCTTTGGTCGTTTCAGTATGATAGAAAAAAAAATATCCTTAATTTTAATTTTTTTTTAATTAGATTGGCTTTTCATAGCTGTTTAAGACAATCTTGATGTATTTTGACACTTTGACAACGATTTTTCCAGTAGTTTAGAAGAAAACGATTTTTTTTTCTTTGGTCGTTACAGTATGATAAAAAAAAAAGCTGTTATCTCCGTCAATTATAATTTGTTTTCGATTTAGATTTGCTTTTCATAGCTGTTTAAGACAATCTTGATGTATTTTGATACTTTGACAACGATTTTTCCAGTAGTTTAGAAGAAAACGATGTTTTTTTTTCTTTGGTCGTCACAGTACGAAAGAAAAAAAATGCAGTTAACTCCGTCAATGTTAATTTTTTTTCGATTTAGATTTGCTTTTCATAGCTGTTTAAGACAATCTTGATGTATTTTGACACTTTGACAACGATTTTTCCAGTAGTTTAGAAGAAAACGATGTTTTTTTTTTCTTTGGTCGTCACAGTATGAAAGACAAAAAAATTGCGTTAATATTAATTTTTTTTCGATTCAGATTTGCTTTTCATAGCTGTTTAAGACAATCTTGATGTATTTTGATACTTTGACAACGATTTTTCCAGTAGTTTAGAAGAAAACGATGTTTTTTTTTCTTTGGTCGTCACAGTACGAAAGAAAAAAAATGCAGTTAACTCCGTCAATGTTAATTTTCTTTCGCTTTACATTTGCTGTTCATAGCTGTTTAAGACAATCTTGATGTATTTTGACACTTTGACAACGATTTTTCCAGTAGTTTAGAAGAAAACGATGTTTTTTTTCTTTGGTCGTTACAGTATGAAAGAAAAAAAAATTGCGTTAATATTAATTTTTTTGAATAAGATTGGCTTTACATAGCTGTTTAAGACAATCTTGATGTATTTTGACACTTTGACAACGATTTTTCCAGTAGCTTAGAAGAAAACGATGTTTTTTTTTCTTTGGTCGTTACAGTATGAAAGAAAAAAAAATTGCGTTAATATTAATTTATTTTTGATTAACATTGGCTTTACATAGCTGATTAAGACAATCTTGATGTATTTTGATACTTTGACAACGATTTTTCCAGTAGTTTAGAAGAAAACGATGTTTTTTTTTATTTGGTCGTTACAGTACGAAAGAAAAAAAAATGCTGTTATCTCCGTCAATATTAATTTTTTTTCGATTTAGATTTGCTTTTCATAGCTGTTTAAGACAATCTTGATGTATTTTGACACTTTGACAACGATTTTTCCAGTAGTTTAGAAGAAAACGATGTTTTTTTTTTCTTTGTTCGTTACAGTATGATAAAAAAAAAGCTGTTATATCCGTCAATTATAATTTGTTTTCGATTAAGATTTGCTTTTCATAGCTGTTTAAGACAATCTTGATGTATTTTGATACTTTGACAACGATTTTTCCAGTAGTTTAGAGGAAAACGATGTTTTTTTTCTTAGGTCGTTACAGTATGAAAGAAAAATAAATTGCGTTAATATAAATTTATTTTCGATTAACATTTGCTTTACATAGCTGATTAAGACAATCTTGATGTATTGTGACACTTTGACAACGATTTTTCCAGTAGTTTAGAAGAAAACGATGTTTTTTTTTTCTTTGTTCGTTACAGTATGATAAAAAAAAAAGCTGTTATCTCCGTCAATTATAATTTGTTTTCGATTTAGATTTGCTTTTCATAGCTGTTTAAGACAATCTTGATGTATTTTGATACTTTGACAACGATTTTTCTAGTAGTTTAGAAGAAAACGATGTTTTTTTTTTCTTTGTTCGTTACAGTATGATAAAAAAAAGCTGTTATCTCCGTCAATTATAATTTGTTTTCGATTTAGATTTGCTTTTCATAGCTGTTTAAGACAATCTTGATGTATTTTGATACTTTGACAACGATTTTTCTAGTAGTTTAGAAGAAAACGATGTTTTTTTTTTCTTTGTTCGTTACAGTATGATAAAAAAAAAGCTGTTATATCCGTCAATTATAATTTGTTTTCGATTAAGTTTTGCTTTTCATAGCTGTTTAAGACAATCTTGATGTATTTTGATACTTTGACAACGATTTTTCCAGTAGTTTAGAGGAAAACGATGTTTTTTTTCTTAGGTCGTTACAGTATGAAAGAAAAAAAAATTGCGTTAATATTAAATTTTTTTCGATTTAGATTTGCTGTTCATAGCTGTTTAATACAATCTTGGTGTATTTTGATACTTTGACAACGATTTTTCCAGTAGTTTAGAAGAAAACGATGTTTTTTTTTTCTTTGGTCGTCACAGTATGAAAGACAAAAAAATTTCGTTAATATTAATTTTTTTTCGATTCAGATTTGCTTTTCATAGCTGTTTAAGACAATCTTGATGTATTTTGACACTTTGACAACGATTTTTCCAGTAGTTTAGAAGAAAACGATGTTTTTTTTCTTTGGTCGTTACAGTATGAAAGAAAAAAAAATTGCGTTAATATTAATTTATTTTCGATTAACATTGGCTTTACATAGCTGATTAAGACAATCTTGATGTATTTTGACACTTTGACAACGATTTTTCCAGTAGTTTTGAAGAAAACGATGTTTTTTTTTCTTTGGTCGTTTCAGTATGATAGAAAAAAAAATATCCTTAATTTTAATTTTTTTTTAATTAGATTGGCTTTTCATAGCTGTTTAAGACAATCTTGATGTATTTTGACACTTTGACAACGATTTTTCCAGTAGTTTAGAAGAAAACGATTTATTTTTCTTTGGTCGTTACAGTATGATAAAAAAAAAAGCTGTTATCTCCGTCAATTATAATTTGTTTTCGATTTAGATTTGCTTTTCATAGCTGTTTAAGACAATCTTGATGTATTTTGATACTTTGACAACGATTTTTCCAGTAGTTTAGAAGAAAACGATGTTTTTTTTTCTTTGGTCGTCACAGTACGAAAGAAAAAAAATGCAGTTAACTCCGTCAATGTTAATTTTTTTTCGATTTAGATTTGCTTTTCATAGCTGTTTAAGATAATCTTGATGTATTTTGACACTTTGACAACGATTTTTCCAGTAGTTTAGAAGAAAACGATGTTTTTTTTTTCTTTGGTCGTCACAGTATGAAAGACAAAAAAATTGCGTTAATATTAATTTTTTTTCGATTCAGATTTGCTTTTCATAGCTGTTTAAGACAATCTTAATGTATTTTGATACTTTGACAACGATTTTTCCAGTAGTTTAGAAGAAAACGATGTTTTTTTTTCTTTGGTCGTTACAGTACGATCGAAAAAAAAATTGCGTTAATATTAATTTTTTTTCGAATTAGATTTGCTTTTCATAGCTGTTTAAGACAATCTTGATGTATTTTGACACTTTGACAACGATTTTTCCAGTAGTTTAGAAGAAAACGATGTTTTTTTTTCTTTGGTCGTTTCAGTATGATAGAAAAAAAAATATCCTTAATTTTAATTTTTTTTTAATTAGATTGGCTTTTCATAGCTGTTTAAGACAATCTTGATGTATTTTGACACTTTGACAACGATTTTTCCAGTAGTTTAGAAGAAAACGATTTATTTTTCTTTGGTCGTTACAGTATGATAAAAAAAAAAGCTGTTATCTCCGTCAATTATAATTTGTTTTCGATTAAGATTTGCTTTTCATAGCTGTTTAAGACAATCTTGATGTATTTTGATACTTTGACAACGATTTTTCCAGTAGTTTAGAAGAAAACGATGTTTTTTTTTCTTTGGTCGTCACAGTACGAAAGAAAAAAAATGCAGTTAACTCCGTCAATGTTAATTTTTTTTCGATTTAGATTTGCTTTTCATAGCTGTTTAAGACAATCTTGATGTATTTTGACACTTTGACAACGATTTTTCCAGTAGCTTAGAAGAAAACGATGTTTTTTTTTCTTTGGTCGTTACAGTATGAAAGAAAAAAAAATTGCGTTAATATTAATTTATTTTTGATTAACATTGGCTTTACATAGCTGATTAAGACAATCTTGATGTATTTTGATACTTTGACAACGATTTTTCCAGTAGTTTAGAAGAAAACGATGTTTTTTTTTCTTTGGTCGTCACAGTACGAAAGAAAAAAAATGCAGTTAACTCCGTCAATGTTAATTTTTTTTCGATTTAGATTTGCTTTTCATAGCTGTTTAAGACAATCTTGATGTATTTTGACACTTTGACAACGATTTTTCCAGTAGTTTAGAAGAAAACGATGTTTTTTTTTTCTTTGGTCGTCACAGTATGAAAGACAAAAAAATTGCGTTAATATTAATTTTTTTGAATAAGATTGGCTTTACATAGCTGTTTAAGACAATCTTGATGTATTTTGACACTTTGACAACGATTTTTCCAGTAGCTTAGAAGAAAACGATGTTTTTTTTTCTTTGGTCGTTACAGTATGAAAGAAAAAAAAATTGCGTTAATATTAATTTATTTTTGATTAACATTGGCTTTACATAGCTGATTAAGACAATCTTGATGTATTTTGATACTTTGACAACGATTTTTCCAGTAGTTTAGAAGAAAACGATGTTTTTTTTTATTTGGTCGTTACAGTACGAAAGAAAAAAAAATGCTGTTATCTCCGTCAATATTAATTTTTTTTCGATTTAGATTTGCTTTTCATAGCTGTTTAAGACAATCTTGATGTATTTTGACACTTTGACAACGATTTTTCCAGTAGTTTAGAAGAAAACGATGTTTTTTTTTTCTTTGTTCGTTACAGTATGATAAAAAAAAAGCTGTTATATCCGTCAATTATAATTTGTTTTCGATTAAGATTTGCTTTTCATAGCTGTTTAAGACAATCTTGATGTATTTTGATACTTTGACAACGATTTTTCCAGTAGTTTAGAGGAAAACGATGTTTTTTTTCTTAGGTCGTTACAGTATGAAAGAAAAATAAATTGCGTTAATATAAATTTATTTTCGATTAACATTTGCTTTACATAGCTGATTAAGACAATCTTGATGTATTGTGACACTTTGACAACGATTTTTCCAGTAGTTTAGAAGAAAACGTTGTTTTTTTTTTCTTTGTTCGTTACAGTATGATAAAAAAAAAAGCTGTTATCTCCGTCAATTATAATTTGTTTTCGATTTAGATTTGCTTTTCATAGCTGTTTAAGACAATCTTGATGTATTTTGATACTTTGACAACGATTTTTCTAGTAGTTTAGAAGAAAACGATGTTTTTTTTTTCTTTGTTCGTTACAGTATGATAAAAAAAAGCTGTTATCTCCGTCAATTATAATTTGTTTTCGATTTAGATTTGCTTTTCATAGCTGTTTAAGACAATCTTGATGTATTTTGATACTTTGACAACGATTTTTCTAGTAGTTTAGAAGAAAACGATGTTTTTTTTTTCTTTGTTCGTTACAGTATGATAAAAAAAAAGCTGTTATATCCGTCAATTATAATTTGTTTTCGATTAAGTTTTGCTTTTCATAGCTGTTTAAGACAATCTTGATGTATTTTGATACTTTGACAACGATTTTTCCAGTAGTTTAGAGGAAAACGATGTTTTTTTTCTTAGGTCGTTACAGTATGAAAGAAAAAAAAATTGCGTTAATATTAAATTTTTTTCGATTTAGATTTGCTGTTCATAGCTGTTTAATACAATCTTGGTGTATTTTGATACTTTGACAACGATTTTTCCAGTAGTTTAGAAGAAAACGATGTTTTTTTTTTCTTTGGTCGTCACAGTATGAAAGACAAAAAAATTTCGTTAATATTAATTTTTTTTCGATTCAGATTTGCTTTTCATAGCTGTTTAAGACAATCTTGATGTATTTTGACACTTTGACAACGATTTTTCCAGTAGTTTAGAAGAAAACGATGTTTTTTTTCTTTGGTCGTTACAGTATGAAAGAAAAAAAAATTGCGTTAATATTAATTTATTTTCGATTAACATTGGCTTTACATAGCTGATTAAGACAATCTTGATGTATTTTGACACTTTGACAACGATTTTTCCAGTAGTTTTGAAGAAAACGATGTTTTTTTTTCTTTGGTCGTTTCAGTATGATAGAAAAAAAAATATCCTTAATTTTAATTTTTGTTTAATTAGATTGGCTTTTCATAGCTGTTTAAGACAATCTTGATGTATTTTGACACTTTGACAACGATTTTTCCAGTAGTTTAGAAGAAAACGATTTATTTTTCTTTGGTCGTTACAGTATGATAAAAAAAAAAGCTGTTATCTCCGTCAATTATAATTTGTTTTCGATTTAGATTTGCTTTTCATAGCTGATTAAGACAATCTTGATGTATTTTGATACTTTGACAACGATTTTTCCAGTAGTTTAGAAGAAAACGTTGTTTTTTTTTCTTTGGTCGTCACAGTACGAAAGAAAAAAAATGCAGTTAACTCCGTCAATGTTAATTTTTTTTCGATTTAGATTTGCTTTTCATAGCTGTTTAAGACAATCTTGATGTATTTTGACACTTTGACAACGATTTTTCCAGTAGTTTAGAAGAAAACGATGTTTTTTTTTTCTTTGTTCGTTACAGTATGATAAAAAAAAAGCTGTTATATCCGTCAATTATAATTTGTTTTCGATTAAGATTTGCTTTTCATAGCTGTTTAAGACAATCTTGATGTATTTTGATACTTTGACAACGATTTTTCCAGTAGTTTAGAGGAAAACGATGTTTTTTTTCTTAGGTCGTTACAGTATGAAAGAAAAATAAATTGCGTTAATATAAATTTATTTTCGATTAACATTTGCTTTACATAGCTGATTAAGACAATCTTGATGTATTGTGACACTTTGACAACGATTTTTCCAGTAGTTTAGAAGAAAACGATGTTTTTTTTTTCTTTGTTCGTTACAGTATGATAAAAAAAAAAGCTGTTATCTCCGTCAATTATAATTTGTTTTCGATTTAGATTTGCTTTTCATAGCTGTTTAAGACAATCTTGATGTATTTTGATACTTTGACAACGATTTTTCTAGTAGTTTAGAAGAAAACGATGTTTTTTTTTTCTTTGTTCGTTACAGTATGATAAAAAAAAGCTGTTATCTCCGTCAATTATAATTTGTTTTCGATTTAGATTTGCTTTTCATAGCTGTTTAAGACAATCTTGATGTATTTTGATACTTTGACAACGATTTTTCTAGTAGTTTAGAAGAAAACGATGTTTTTTTTTTCTTTGTTCGTTACAGTATGATAAAAAAAAAGCTGTTATATCCGTCAATTATAATTTGTTTTCGATTAAGTTTTGCTTTTCATAGCTGTTTAAGACAATCTTGATGTATTTTGATACTTTGACAACGATTTTTCCAGTAGTTTAGAGGAAAACGATGTTTTTTTTCTTAGGTCGTTACAGTATGAAAGAAAAAAAAATTGCGTTAATATTAAATTTTTTTCGATTTAGATTTGCTGTTCATAGCTGTTTAATACAATCTTGGTGTATTTTGATACTTTGACAACGATTTTTCCAGTAGTTTAGAAGAAAACGATGTTTTTTTTTTCTTTGGTCGTCACAGTATGAAAGACAAAAAAATTTCGTTAATATTAATTTTTTTTCGATTCAGATTTGCTTTTCATAGCTGTTTAAGACAATCTTGATGTATTTTGACACTTTGACAACGATTTTTCCAGTAGTTTAGAAGAAAACGATGTTTTTTTTCTTTGGTCGTTACAGTATGAAAGAAAAAAAAATTGCGTTAATATTAATTTATTTTCGATTAACATTGGCTTTACATAGCTGATTAAGACAATCTTGATGTATTTTGACACTTTGACAACGATTTTTCCAGTAGTTTTGAAGAAAACGATGTTTTTTTTTCTTTGGTCGTTTCAGTATGATAGAAAAAAAAATATCCTTAATTTTAATTTTTTTTTAATTAGATTGGCTTTTCATAGCTGTTTAAGACAATCTTGATGTATTTTGACACTTTGACAACGATTTTTCCAGTAGTTTAGAAGAAAACGATTTATTTTTCTTTGGTCGTTACAGTATGATAAAAAAAAAAGCTGTTATCTCCGTCAATTATAATTTGTTTTCGATTTAGATTTGCTTTTCATAGCTGTTTAAGACAATCTTGATGTATTTTGATACTTTGACAACGATTTTTCCAGTAGTTTAGAAGAAAACGATGTTTTTTTTTCTTTGGTCGTCACAGTACGAAAGAAAAAAAATGCAGTTAACTCCGTCAATGTTAATTTTTTTTCGATTTAGATTTGCTTTTCATAGCTGTTTAAGATAATCTTGATGTATTTTGACACTTTGACAACGATTTTTCCAGTAGTTTAGAAGAAAACGATGTTTTTTTTTTCTTTGGTCGTCACAGTATGAAAGACAAAAAAATTGCGTTAATATTAATTTTTTTTCGATTCAGATTTGCTTTTCATAGCTGTTTAAGACAATCTTAATGTATTTTGATACTTTGACAACGATTTTTCCAGTAGTTTAGAAGAAAACGATGTTTTTTTTTCTTTGGTCGTTACAGTACGATCGAAAAAAAAATTGCGTTAATATTAATTTTTTTTCGAATTAGATTTGCTTTTCATAGCTGTTTAAGACAATCTTGATGTATTTTGACACTTTGACAACGATTTTTCCAGTAGTTTAGAAGAAAACGATGTTTTTTTTTCTTTGGTCGTTTCAGTATGATAGAAAAAAAAATATCCTTAATTTTAATTTTTTTTTAATTAGATTGGCTTTTCATAGCTGTTTAAGACAATCTTGATGTATTTTGACACTTTGACAACGATTTTTCCAGTAGTTTAGAAGAAAACGATTTATTTTTCTTTGGTCGTTACAGTATGATAAAAAAAAAAGCTGTTATCTCCGTCAATTATAATTTGTTTTCGATTAAGATTTGCTTTTCATAGCTGTTTAAGACAATCTTGATGTATTTTGATACTTTGACAACGATTTTTCCAGTAGTTTAGAAGAAAACGATGTTTTTTTTTCTTTGGTCGTCACAGTACGAAAGAAAAAAAATGCAGTTAACTCCGTCAATGTTAATTTTTTTTCGATTTAGATTTGCTTTTCATAGCTGTTTAAGACAATCTTGATGTATTTTGACACTTTGACAACGATTTTTCCAGTAGCTTAGAAGAAAACGATGTTTTTTTTTCTTTGGTCGTTACAGTATGAAAGAAAAAAAAATTGCGTTAATATTAATTTATTTTTGATTAACATTGGCTTTACATAGCTGATTAAGACAATCTTGATGTATTTTGATACTTTGACAACGATTTTTCCAGTAGTTTAGAAGAAAACGATGTTTTTTTTTCTTTGGTCGTCACAGTACGAAAGAAAAAAAATGCAGTTAACTCCGTCAATGTTAATTTTTTTTCGATTTAGATTTGCTTTTCATAGCTGTTTAAGACAATCTTGATGTATTTTGACACTTTGACAACGATTTTTCCAGTAGTTTAGAAGAAAACGATGTTTTTTTTTTCTTTGGTCGTCACAGTATGAAAGACAAAAAAATTGCGTTAATATTAATTTTTTTGAATAAGATTGGCTTTACATAGCTGTTTAAGACAATCTTGATGTATTTTGACACTTTGACAACGATTTTTCCAGTAGCTTAGAAGAAAACGATGTTTTTTTTTCTTTGGTCGTTACAGTATGAAAGAAAAAAAAATTGCGTTAATATTAATTTATTTTTGATTAACATTGGCTTTACATAGCTGATTAAGACAATCTTGATGTATTTTGATACTTTGACAACGATTTTTCCAGTAGTTTAGAAGAAAACGATGTTTTTTTTTATTTGGTCGTTACAGTACGAAAGAAAAAAAAATGCTGTTATCTCCGTCAATATTAATTTTTTTTCGATTTAGATTTGCTTTTCATAGCTGTTTAAGACAATCTTGATGTATTTTGACACTTTGACAACGATTTTTCCAGTAGTTTAGAAGAAAACGATGTTTTTTTTTTCTTTGTTCGTTACAGTATGATAAAAAAAAAGCTGTTATATCCGTCAATTATAATTTGTTTTCGATTAAGATTTGCTTTTCATAGCTGTTTAAGACAATCTTGATGTATTTTGATACTTTGACAACGATTTTTCCAGTAGTTTAGAGGAAAACGATGTTTTTTTTCTTAGGTCGTTACAGTATGAAAGAAAAATAAATTGCGTTAATATAAATTTATTTTCGATTAACATTTGCTTTACATAGCTGATTAAGACAATCTTGATGTATTGTGACACTTTGACAACGATTTTTCCAGTAGTTTAGAAGAAAACGTTGTTTTTTTTTTCTTTGTTCGTTACAGTATGATAAAAAAAAAAGCTGTTATCTCCGTCAATTATAATTTGTTTTCGATTTAGATTTGCTTTTCATAGCTGTTTAAGACAATCTTGATGTATTTTGATACTTTGACAACGATTTTTCTAGTAGTTTAGAAGAAAACGATGTTTTTTTTTTCTTTGTTCGTTACAGTATGATAAAAAAAAGCTGTTATCTCCGTCAATTATAATTTGTTTTCGATTTAGATTTGCTTTTCATAGCTGTTTAAGACAATCTTGATGTATTTTGATACTTTGACAACGATTTTTCTAGTAGTTTAGAAGAAAACGATGTTTTTTTTTTCTTTGTTCGTTACAGTATGATAAAAAAAAAGCTGTTATATCCGTCAATTATAATTTGTTTTCGATTAAGTTTTGCTTTTCATAGCTGTTTAAGACAATCTTGATGTATTTTGATACTTTGACAACGATTTTTCCAGTAGTTTAGAGGAAAACGATGTTTTTTTTCTTAGGTCGTTACAGTATGAAAGAAAAAAAAATTGCGTTAATATTAAATTTTTTTCGATTTAGATTTGCTGTTCATAGCTGTTTAATACAATCTTGGTGTATTTTGATACTTTGACAACGATTTTTCCAGTAGTTTAGAAGAAAACGATGTTTTTTTTTTCTTTGGTCGTCACAGTATGAAAGACAAAAAAATTTCGTTAATATTAATTTTTTTTCGATTCAGATTTGCTTTTCATAGCTGTTTAAGACAATCTTGATGTATTTTGACACTTTGACAACGATTTTTCCAGTAGTTTAGAAGAAAACGATGTTTTTTTTCTTTGGTCGTTACAGTATGAAAGAAAAAAAAATTGCGTTAATATTAATTTATTTTCGATTAACATTGGCTTTACATAGCTGATTAAGACAATCTTGATGTATTTTGACACTTTGACAACGATTTTTCCAGTAGTTTTGAAGAAAACGATGTTTTTTTTTCTTTGGTCGTTTCAGTATGATAGAAAAAAAAATATCCTTAATTTTAATTTTTGTTTAATTAGATTGGCTTTTCATAGCTGTTTAAGACAATCTTGATGTATTTTGACACTTTGACAACGATTTTTCCAGTAGTTTAGAAGAAAACGATTTATTTTTCTTTGGTCGTTACAGTATGATAAAAAAAAAAGCTGTTATCTCCGTCAATTATAATTTGTTTTCGATTTAGATTTGCTTTTCATAGCTGTTTAAGACAATCTTGATGTATTTTGATACTTTGACAACGATTTTTCCAGTAGTTTAGAAGAAAACGTTGTTTTTTTTTCTTTGGTCGTCACAGTACGAAAGAAAAAAAATGCAGTTAACTCCGTCAATGTTAATTTTTTTTCGATTTAGATTTGCTTTTCATAGCTGTTTAAGACAATCTTGATGTATTTTGACACTTTGACAACGATTTTTCCAGTAGTTTAGAAGAAAACGATGTTTTTTTTTTCTTTGGTCGTCACAGTATGAAAGACAAAAAAATTGCGTTAATATTAATTTTTTTTCGATTCAGATTTGCTTTTCATAGCTGTTTAAGACAATCTTAATGTATTTTGATACTTTGACAACGATTTTTCCAGTAGTTTAGAAGAAAACGATGTTTTTTTTTCTTTGGTCGTCACAGTACGAAAGAAAAAAAATGCAGTTAACTCCGTCAATGTTAATTTTCTTTCGCTTTACATTTGCTGTTCATAGCTGTTTAAGACAATCTTGATGTATTTTGACACTTTGACAACGATTTTTCCAGTAGTTTAGAAGAAAACGATGTTTTTTTTCTTTGGTCGTTACAGTATGAAAGAAAAAAAAATTGCGTTAATATTAATTTTTTTGAATAAGATTGGCTTTACATAGCTGTTTAAGACAATCTTGATGTATTTTGACACTTTGACAACGATTTTTCCAGTAGCTTAGAAGAAAACGATGTTTTTTTTTCTTTGGTCGTTTCAGTATGATAGAAAAAAAAATATCCTTAATTTTAATTTTTTTTTAATTAGATTGGCTTTTCATAGCTGTTTAAGACAATCTTGATGTATTTTGACACTTTGACAACGATTTTTCCAGTAGTTTAGAAGAAAACGATTTTTTTTTCTTTGGTCGTTACAGTATGATAAAAAAAAAAAGCTGTTATCTCCGTCAATTATAATTTGTTTTCGATTTAGATTTGCTTTTCATAGCTGTTTAAGACAATCTTGATGTATTTTGACACTTTGACAACGATTTTTCCAGTAGTTTAGAAGAAAACGATGTTTTTTTTTTCTTTGGTCGTCACAGTATGAAAGACAAAAAAATTGCGTTAATATTAATTTTTTTTCGATTCAGATTTGCTTTTCATAGCTGTTTAAGACAATCTTGATGTATTTTGATACTTTGACAACGATTTTTCCAGTAGTTTAGAAGAAAACGATGTTTTTTTTTCTTTGGTCGTCACAGTACGAAAGAAAAAAAATGCAGTTAACTCCGTCAATGTTAATTTTTTTTCGATTTAGATTTGCTGTTCATAGCTGTTTAAGACAATCTTGATGTATTTTGACACTTTGACAACGATTTTTCCAGTAGTTTAGAAGAAAACGATGTTTTTTTTTTCTTTGTTCGTTACAGTATGATAAAAAAAAGCTGTTATCTCCGTCAATTATAATTTGTTTTCGATTTAGATTTGCTTTTCATAGCTGTTTAAGACAATCTTGATGTATTTTGATACTTTGACAACGATTTTTCTAGTAGTTTAGAAGAAAACGATGGTTTTTTTTTCTTTGTTCGTTACAGTATGATAAAAAAAAAGCTGTTATATCCGTCAATTATAATTTGTTTTCGATTAAGATTTGCTTTTCATAGCTGTTTAAGACAATCTTGATGTATTTTGATACTTTGACAACGATTTTTCCAGTAGTTTAGAAGAAAACGATGTTTTTTTTTTCTTTGTTCGTTACAGTATGATAAAAAAAAGCTGTTATCTCCGTCAATTATAATTTGTTTTCGATTTAGATTTGCTTTTCATAGCTGTTTAAGACAATCTTGATGTATTTTGACACTTTGACAACGATTTTTCTAGTAGTTTAGAAGAAAACGATGTTTTTTTTTTCTTTGGTCGTTTCAGTATGAAAGAAAAAAAAATTGCGTTAATATTTTTTTTTTTCTATTTAGATTTGCTTTTCATAGCTGTTTAAGACAATCTTGATGTATTTTGACACTTTGACAACGATTTTTCCAGTAGTTTAGAAGAAAACGATGTTTTTTTTTCTTTGGTCGTCACAGTATGAAAGACAAAAAAATTGCGTTAATATTAATTTTTTTTCGATTCAGATTTGCTTTTCATAGCTGTTTAAGACAATCTTGATGTATTTGGTACTTTGACAACGATTTTTCCAGTAGTTTAGAAGAAAACGATGTTTTTTTTTTCTTTGTTCGTTACAGTATGATAAAAAAAAGCTGTTATCTCCGTCAATTATAATTTGTTTTCGATTTAGATTTGGTTTTCATAGCTGTTTAAGACAATCTTGATGTATTTTGATACTTTGACAACGATTTTTCCAGTAGTTTAGAAGAAAACGATGTTTTTTTTTTCTTTGTTCGTTACAGTATTAAAAAAAAAAGCTGTTATCTCCGTCAATTATAATTTGTTTTCGATTTAGATTTGCTTTTCATAGCTGTTTAAGACAATCTTGATGTATTTTGATACTTTGACAACGATTTTTCCAGTAGTTTAGAAGAAAACGATGTTTTTTTTTCTTTGGTCGTCACAGTACGAAAGAAAAAAAATGCAGTTAACTCCGTCAATGTTAATTTTTTTTCGATTTAGATTTGCTGTTCATAGCTGTTTAAGACAATCTTGATGTATTTTGACACTTTGACAACGATTTTTCCAGTAGTTTAGAAGAAAACGATGTTTTTTTTTTCTTTGTTCGTTACAGTATGATAAAAAAAAGCTGTTATCTCCGTCAATTATAATTTGTTTTCGATTTAGATTTGCTTTTCATAGCTGTTTAAGACAATCTTGATGTATTTTGATACTTTGACAACGATTTTTCCAGTAGTTTAGAAGAAAACGATGTTTTTTTTTCTTTGGTCGTCACAGTACGAAAGAAAAAAAATGCAGTTAACTCCGTCAATGTTAATTTTTTTTCGATTTAGATTTGCTGTTCATAGCTGTTTAAGACAATCTTGATGTATTTTGACACTTTGACAACGATTTTTCCAGTAGTTTAGAAGAAAACGATGTTTTTTTTTTCTTTGTTCGTTACAGTATGATAAAAAAAAGCTGTTATCTCCGTCAATTATAATTTGTTTTCGATTTAGATTTGCTTTTCATAGCTGTTTAAGACAATCTTGATGTATTTTGATACTTTGACAACGATTTTTCTAGTAGTTTAGAAGAAAACGATGTTTTTTTTTTCTTTGGTCGTTTCAGTATGAAAGAAAAAAAAATTGCGTTAATATTTTTTTTTTTCTATTTAGATTTGCTTTTCATAGCTGTTTAAGACAATCTTGATGTATTTTGACACTTTGACAACGATTTTTCCAGTAGTTTAGAAGAAAACGATGTTTTTTTTTCTTTGGTCGTCACAGTATGAAAGACAAAAAAATTGCGTTAATATTAATTTTTTTTCGATTCAGATTTGCTTTTCATAGCTGTTTAAGACAATCTTGATGTATTTGTTACTTTGACAACGATTTTTCCAGTAGTTTAGAAGAAAACGATGTTTTTTTTTTCTTTGTTCGTTACAGTATGATAAAAAAAAGCTGTTATCTCCGTCAATTATAATTTGTTTTCGATTTAGATTTGCTTTTCATAGCTGTTTAAGACAATCTTGATGTATTTTGATACTTTGACAACGATTTTTCTAGTAGTTTAGAAGAAAACGATGTTTTTTTTTTCTTTGTTCGTTACAGTATGATAAAAAAAAAGCTGTTATATCCGTCAATTATAATTTGTTTTCGATTAAGATTTGCTTTTCATAGCTGTTTAAGACAATCTTGATGTATTTTGATACTTTGACAACGATTTTTCCAGTAGTTTAGAGGAAAACGATGTTTTTTTTCTTAGGTCGTTACAGTATGAAAGAAAAATAAATTGCGTTAATATAAATTTATTTTCGATTACCATTTGCTTTACATAGCTGATTAAGACAATCTTGATGTATTGTGACACTTTGACAACGATTTTTCCAGTAGTTTAGAAGAAAACGATGTTTTTTTTTTCTTTGTTCGTTACAGTATGATAAAAAAAAAAGCTGTTATCTCCGTCAATTATAATTTGTTTTCGATTTAGATTTGCTTTTCATAGCTGTTTAAGACAATCTTGATGTATTTTGATACTTTGACAACGATTTTTCTAGTAGTTTAGAAGAAAACGATGTTTTTTTTTCTTTGTTCGTTACAGTATGATAAAAAAAAGCTGTTATCTCCGTCAATTATAATTTGTTTTCGATTTAGATTTGCTTTTCATAGCTGTTTAAGACAATCTTGATGTATTTTGATACTTTGACAACGATTTTTCTAGTAGTTTAGAAGAAAACGATGTTTTTTTTTTCTTTGTTCGTTACAGTATGATAAAAAAAAAGCTGTTATATCCGTCAATTATAATTTGTTTTCGATTAAGTTTTGCTTTTCATAGCTGTTTAAGACAATCTTGATGTATTTTGATACTTTGACAACGATTTTTCCAGTAGTTTAGAGGAAAACGATGTTTTTTTTCTTAGGTCGTTACAGTATGAAAGAAAAAAAAATTGCGTTAATATTAAATTTTTTTCGATTTAGATTTGCTGTTCATAGCTGTTTAATACAATCTTGGTGTATTTTGATACTTTGACAACGATTTTTCCAGTAGCTTAGAAGAAAACGATGTTTTTTTTCTTAGGTCGTTACAGTATGATAGAAAAAAAAATTTCGTTAATTTTAATTTTTTTTTTTAATTAGATTGGCTTTTCATAGCTGTTTAAGACAATCTTGATGTATTTTGATACTTTGACAACGATTTTTCCAGTAGCTTAGAAGAAAACGATGTTTTTTTTTATTTGGTCGTTACAGTACGAAAGAAAAAAAAATGCTGTTATCTCCGTCAATATTTATTTTTTTCGATTTAGATTGGCTTTTCATAGCTGTTTAAGACAATCTTGATGAATTTTGATACTTTGACTACGATTTTTCCAGTAGCTTAGAAGAAAACGATTTTTTTTTCTTTGGTCGTTACAGTACGATCGAAAAAAAAAAGTTGTTTACTCCGTCAATGTTAAGTTTTTTTCGATTGAGATTTGCTTTTCATAGCTGTTTAAGACAATCTTGATGTATTTTGATACTTTGACAACGATTTTTCCAGTAGTTTAGAAGAAAACGATGTTTTTTTTTTCTTTGTTCGTTACAGTATGATAAAAAAAAAAGCTGTTATCTCCGTCAATTATAATTTGTTTTCGATTTAGATTTGCTTTTCATAGCTGTTTAAGACAATCTTGATGTATTGTGACACTTTGACAACGATTTTTTCAGTAGTTTAGAAGAAAACGATTTTTTTTTTCTTTGGTCGTTACAGTATGAAAGAAAAAAAAATTGCGTTAATATTAAATTTTTTTCGATTTAGATTTGCTGTTCATAGCTGTTTAATACAATCTTGGTGTATTTTGATACTTTGACAACGATTTTTCCAGTAGTTTAGAAGAAAACGATGTTTTTTTTTTCTTTTTTCGTTACAGTATGATAAAAAAAAAGCTGTTATATCCGTCAATTATAATTTGTTTTCGATTTAGATTTGCTTTTCATAGCTGTTTAAGACAATCTTGATGTATTTTGATACTTTGACAACGATTTTTCCAGTAGTTTAGAAGAAAACGATGTTTTTTTTTCTTTGGTCGTCACAGTATGAAAGACAAAAAAATTGCGTTAATATTAATTTTTTTTCGATTTAGATTTGCTGTTCATAGCTGTTTAAGACAATCTTGATGTATTTTGATACTTTGACAACGATTTTTCCAGTAGTTTAGAAGAAAACGATGTTTTTTTTTTCTTTGTTCGTTACAGTATGATAAAAAAAAAAGATGTTATCTCCGTCAATTATAATTTGTTTTCGATTTAGATTTGCTTTTCATAGCTGTTTAAGACAATCTTGATGTATTTTGATACTTTGACAACGATTTTTCCAGTAGTTTAGAAGAAATCGATTTTTTTTTCTTTGGTCGTTTCAGTATGATAGAAAAAAAATTTCCTTAATTTTAATTTTTTTTTAATTAGATTGGCTTTACATAGCTGTTTAAGACAATCTTGATGTATTTTGACACTTTGACAACGATTTTTCCAGTAGTTTAGAAGAAAACGATGTTTTTTTTTTCTTTGTTCGTTACAGTATGATAAAAAAAAAAGATGTTATCTCCGTCAATTATAATTTGTTTTCGATTTAGATTTGCTTTTCATAGCTGTTTAAGACAATCTTGATGTATTTTGATACTTTGACAACGATTTTTCCAGTAGTTTAGAAGAAAACGATGTTTTTTTCTTTGGTCGTTACATTACGAAAGAAAAAAAAATGCTGTTATCTCTGTCAATATTAATTTTTTTTGATTTAGATTGGCTTTTCATAGCTGTTTAAGACAATTTTGATGTATTTGACACTTTGACAACGATTTTTCCAGTAGTTTAGAAGAAAACGATGTTTTTTTTCTTTGGTCGTTTCAGTATGATAGAAAAAAAATTTCCTTAATTTTAATTTTTTTTAATTAGATTGGCTTTTCATAGCTGTTTAAGACAATCTTGATGTATTTTGACACTTTGACAACGATTTTTCCAGTAGTTTAGAAGAAAACGATGTTTTTTTTTCTTTGGTCGTTTCAGTATGATAGAAAAAAAATTTCCTTAATTTGAATTTTTTTTTAATTAGATTGGCTTTTCATAGCTGTTTAAGACAATCTTGATGTATTTTGACACTTTGACAACGATTTTTCCAGTAGTTTAGAAGAAAACGATGTTTTTTTCTTTGGTCGTTACAGTACGAAAGAAAAAAAAATGCTGTTATCTCCGTCAATATTAATTTTTTTTGATTTAGATTGGCTTTTCATAGCTGTTTAAGACAATCTTGATGTATTTTGACACTTTGACAACGATTTTTCCAGTAGTTTAGAAGAAAACGATGTTTTTTTTTATTTGGTTGTTACAGTACGAAAGAAAAAAAAATGCTGTTATCTCCGTCAATATTAATTTTTTTTCGATTTAGATTTGCTTTTCATAGCTGTTTAAGACAATCTTGATGTATTTTGACACTTTGACAACGATTTTTCCAGTATTTTAGAAGAAAGCGATTTTTTTTTCTTTGGTCGTTACAGTATGATAAAAAAAAATTTCGTTAATATTAATTTTTTTTCGATTTAGATTTGCTGTTCATAGCTGTTTAATACAATCTTGATGTATTTTGACACTTTGACAACGATTTTTCCAGTAGTTTAGAAGAAAACGATGTTTTTTTTTTTCTTTGGTCGTTTCATTATGATAAAAAAAAAGCTGTTATCTCCGTCAAATATAATTTGTTTTCGATTAAGATTTGCTTTTCATAGCTGTTTAAGACAATCTTGATGTATTTTGATACTTTGACAACGATTTTTCCAGTAGTTTAGAAGAAAACGATGTTTTTTTTTCTTTGGTCGTCACAGTATGAAAGACAAAAAAATTGCGTTAATATTAATTTATTTTCGATTAACATTGGCTTTATATAGCTGATTAAGACAATCTTGATGTATTTTGATACTTTGACAACGATTTTTCCAGTAGTTTAGAAGAAAACGATGTTTTTTTTATTTGGTTGTTACAGAACGAAAGAAAAAAAAATGCTGTTATCTCCGTCAATATTAATTTTTTTTCGATTTAGATTTGCTTTTCATAGCTGTTTAAGACAATCTTGATGTATTTTGACACTTTGACAACGATTTTTCCAGTAGTTTAGAAGAAAGCGATTTTTTTTTCTTTGGTCGTTACAGTATGAAAGAAAAAAAAATTTCGTTAATATTAATTTTTTTTCGATTTAGATTTGCTGTTCATAGCTGTTTAATACAATCTTGATGTATTTTGACACTTTGACAACGATTTTTCCAGTAGTTTAGAAGAAAACGATGTTTTTTTTTTTCTTTGGTCGTTTCAGTATGATAAAAAAAAAGCTGTTATCTCCGTCAATTATAATTTGTTTTCGATTAAGATTTGCTTTTCATAGCTGTTTAAGACAATCTTGATGTATTTTGATACTTTGACAACGATTTTTCCAGTAGTTTAGAAGAAAACGATGTTTTTTTTCTTTGGTCGTCACAGTATGAAAGACAAAAAAATTGCGTTAATATTAATTTATTTTCGATTAACATTGGCTTTATATAGCTGATTAAGACAATCTTGATGTATTTTGATACTTTGACAACGATTTTTCCAGTAGTTTAGAAGAAAACGATGTTTTTTTTATTTGGTTGTTACAGTACGAAAGAAAAAAAAATGCTGTTATCTCCGTCAATATTAATTTTTTTTCGATTTAGATTTGCTTTTCATAGCTGTTTAAGACAATCTTGATGTATTTTGACACTTTGACAACGATTTTTCCAGTAGTTTAGAAGAAAGCGATTTTTTTTTCTTTGGTCGTTACAGTATGAAAGAAAAAAAAATTTCGTTAATATTAATTTTTTTTCGATTTAGATTTGCTGTTCATAGCTGTTTAATACAATCTTGATGTATTTTGACACTTTGACAACGATTTTTCCAGTAGTTTAGAAGAAAACGATGTTTTTTTTTTTCTTTGGTCGTTTCAGTATGATAAAAAAAAAGCTGTTATCTCCGTCAATTATAATTTGTTTTCGATTAAGATTTGCTTTTCATAGCTGTTTAAGACAATCTTGATGTATTTTGATACTTTGACAACGATTTTTCCAGTAGTTTAGAAGAAAACGATGTTTTTTTTCTTTGGTCGTCACAGTATGAAAGACAAAAAAATTGCGTTAATATTAATTTATTTTCGATTAACATTGGCTTTATATAGCTGATTAAGACAATCTTGATGTATTTTGATACTTTGACAACGATTTTTCCAGTAGTTTAGAAGAAAACGATGTTTTTTTTTATTTGGTTGTTACAGTACGAAAGAAAAAAAAATGCTGTTATCTCCGTCAATATTAATTTTTTTTCGATTTAGATTTGCTTTTCATAGCTGTTTAAGACAATCTTGATGTATTTTGACACTTTGACAACGATTTTTCCAGTATTTTAGAAGAAAGCGATTTTTTTTTCTTTGGTCGTTACAGTATGATAAAAAAAAATTTCGTTAATATTAATTTTTTTTCGATTTAGATTTGCTGTTCATAGCTGTTTAATACAATCTTGATGTATTTTGACACTTTGACAACGATTTTTCCAGTAGTTTAGAAGAAAACGATGTTTTTTTTTTTCTTTGGTCGTTTCATTATGATAAAAAAAAAGCTGTTATCTCCGTCAAATATAATTTGTTTTCGATTAAGATTTGCTTTTCATAGCTGTTTAAGACAATCTTGATGTATTTTGATACTTTGACAACGATTTTTCCAGTAGTTTAGAAGAAAACGATGTTTTTTTTTCTTTGGTCGTCACAGTATGAAAGACAAAAAAATTGCGTTAATATTAATTTATTTTCGATTAACATTGGCTTTATATAGCTGATTAAGACAATCTTGATGTATTTTGATACTTTGACAACGATTTTTCCAGTAGTTTAGAAGAAAACGATGTTTTTTTTATTTGGTTGTTACAGAACGAAAGAAAAAAAAATGCTGTTATCTCCGTCAATATTAATTTTTTTTCGATTTAGATTTGCTTTTCATAGCTGTTTAAGACAATCTTGATGTATTTTGACACTTTGACAACGATTTTTCCAGTAGTTTAGAAGAAAGCGATTTTTTTTTCTTTGGTCGTTACAGAATGAAAGAAAAAAAAATTGCGTTAATATTAATTTTTTTTTCGATTTAGATTTGCTGTTCATAGCTGTTTAATACAATCTTGATGTATTTTGACACTTTGACAACGATTTTTCCAGTAGTTTAGAAGAAAACGATGTTTTTTTCTTTGGTCGTTACAGTACGAAAGAAAAAAAAATGCTGTTATCTCCGTCAATATTAATTTTTTTTCGATTTAGATTTGCTTTTCATAGCTGTTTAAGACAATCTTGATGTATTTTGACACTTTGACAACGATTTTTCCAGTAGTTTAGAAGAAAACGATTTTTTTTTTCTTTGGTCGTTACAGTATGATAAAAAAAAAGCTGTTATCTCCGTCAATTATAATTTGTTTTCGATTAAGATTGGCTTTTCATAGCTGTTTAAGACAATCTTGATGTATTTTGATACTTTGACAACGATTTTTCCAGTAGTTTAGAAGAAAACGATGTTTTTTTTTCTTTGGTCGTCACAGTATGAAAGACAAAAAAATTGCGTTAATATTAATTTATTTTCGATTAACATTGGCTTTATATAGCTGATTAAGACAATCTTGATGTATTTTGATACTTTGACAACGATTTTTCCAGTAGTTTAGAAGAAAACGATGTTTTTTTTTTATTTGGTTGTTACAGTACGAAAGAAAAAAAAATGCTGTTATCTCCGTCAATATTAATTTTTTTTCGATTTAGATTTGCTTTTCATAGCTGTTTAAGACAATCTTGATGTATTTTGACACTTTGACAACGATTTTTCCAGTAGTTTAGAAGAAAGCGATTTTTTTTTCTTTGGTCGTTACAGTATGAAAGAAAAAAAAATTTCGTTAATATTAATTTTTTTTCGATTTAGATTTGCTGTTCATAGCTGTTTAATACAATCTTGATGTATTTTGACACTTTGACAACGATTTTTCCAGTAGTTTAGAAGAAAACGATGTTTTTTTTTTCTTTGGTCGTTTCAGTATGATAGAAAAAAAATTTCCTTAATTTTAATTTTTTTGAATTAGATTGGCTTTTCATAGCTGTTTAAGACAATCTTGATGTATTTTGACACTTTGACAACGATTTTTCCAGTAGTTTAGAAGAAAACGATGTTTTTTTTCTTTGGTCGTTACAGTATGAAAGAAAAAAAAATTGCGTTAATATTAATTTTTTTGAATAAGATTGGCTTTACATAGCTGTTTAAGACAATCTTGATGTATTTTGACACTTTGACAACGATTTTTCCAGTAGTTTAGAAGAAAACGATGTTTTTTTTCTTTGGTCGTTACAGTATGAAAGAAAAAAAAATTGCGTTAATATTAATTTTTTTGAATAAGATTGGCTTTACATAGCTGTTTAAGACAATCTTGATGTATTTTGACACTTTGACAACGATTTTTCCAGTAGCTTAGAAGAAAACGATGTTTTTTTTTCTTTGGTCGTTACAGTATGAAAGAAAAAAAAATTGCGTTAATATTAATTTATTTTCGATTAACATTGGCTTTACATAGCTGATTAAGACAATCTTGATGTATTTTGATACTTTGACAACGATTTTTCCAGTAGTTTAGAAGAAAACGATGTTTTTTTTTATTTGGTCGTTACAGTACGAAAGAAAAAAAAATGCTGTTATCTCCGTGAATATTAATTTTTTTTCGATTTAGATTGGCTTTTCATAGCTGTTTAAGACAATCTTGATGTATTTTGACACTTTGACAACGATTTTTCCAGTAGTTTTGAAGAAAACGATGTTTTTTTTTCTTTGGTCGTTTCAGTATGATAAAAAAAAAGCTGTTATCTCCGTCAATTATAATTTGTTTTCGATTTAGATTTGCTTTTCATAGCTGTTTAAGACAATCTTGATGTATTTTGATACTTTGACAACGATTTTTCCAGTAGTTTAGAAGAAAACGATGTTTTTTTTCTTTGGTCGTTACAGTATGAAAGAAAAAAAAATTGCGTTAATATTAATTTTTTTGAATAAGATTGGCTTTACATAGCTGTTTAAGACAATCTTGATGTATTTTGACACTTTGACAACCATTTTTTACATTAGCTTAGAAGAAAACGATGTTTTTTTTTCTTTGGTCGTTACAGTATGAAAGAAAAAAAAATTGCGTTAATATTAATTTATTTTTGATTAAAATTGGCTTTACATAGCTGATTAAGACAATCTTGATGTATTTTGATACTTTGACAACGATTTTTCCAGTAGTTTAGAAGAAAACGATGTTTTTTTTTATTTGGTTGTTACAGTACGAAAGAAAAAAAATGCTGTTATCTCCTTCAATATTAATTTTTTTTCGATTTAGATTTGCTTTTCATAGCTGTTTAAGACAATCTTGATGTATTTTGACACTTTGACAACGATTTTTCCAGTAGTTTAGAAGAAAACGATTTTTTTTTTCTTTGGTCGTTACAGTATGAAAGAAAAAAAAATTGCGTTAATATTAATTTTTTTCGATTTAGATTTGCTGTTCATAGCTGTTTAAGACAATCTTGATGTATTTTGACACTTTGACAACGATTTTTCCAGTAGTTTTGAAGAAAACGATGTTTTTTTTTTCTTTGGTCGTTTCAGTATGATAGAAAAAAAAATATCCTTAATTTTAATTTTTTTTTAATTAGATTGGCTTTTCATAGCTGTTTAAGACAATCTTGATGTATTTTGACACTTTGACAACGATTTTTCCAGTAGTTTAGAAGAAAACGATGTTTTTTTTCTTTGGTCGTTACAGTACGAAAGAAAAAAAAATGCTGTTATCTCCGTCAATATTAATTTTTTTTTTCGATTTAGTTTGGCTTTTCATAGCTGTTTAAGACAATCTTGATGTATTTTGACACTTTGACAACGATTTTTCGAGTAGTTTAGAAGAAAATAATGTTTTTTTTTATTTGGTCGTTACAGTACGAAAGAAAAAAAAATGCTGTTATCTCCGTCAATATTAATTTTTTTTCGATTTAGATTTGCTTTTCATAGCTGTTTAAGACAATCTTGATGTATTTTGATACTTTGACAACGATTTTTCCAGTAGTTTAGAAGAAAACGATGTTTTTTTTTTCTTTGTTCGTTACAGTATGATAAAAAAAAAAGCTGTTATCTCCGTCAATTATAATTTGTTTTCGATTTAGATTTGCTTTTCATAGCTGTTTAAGACATCTTGATGTATTTTGACACTTTGACAACGATTTTTCCAGTAGTTTAGAAGAAAACGATTTTTTTTTTCTTTGGTCGTTACAGTATGAAAGAAAAAAAAATTGCGTTAATATTAATTTTTTTTTCGATTTAGATTTGCTTTTCATAGCTGTTTAATACAATCTTGATGTATTTTGACACTTTGACAACGATTTTTCCAGTAGTTTAGAAGAAAACGATGTTTTTTTTTTCTTTGGTCGTTACAGTATGATAGAAAAAAAATTTCCTTAATATTAATTTTTTTTAATTAGATTGGCTTTTCATAGCTGTTTAAGACAATCTTGATGTATTTTGACACTTTGACAACGATTTTTCCAGTAGTTTAGAAGAAAACGATGTTTTTTTTTTCTTTGTTCGTTACAGTATGATAAAAAAAAAAGCTGTTATCTCCGTCAATTATAATTTGTTTTCGATTTAGATTTGCTTTTCATAGCTGTTTAAGACAATCTTGATGTATTTTGATACTTTGACAACGATTTTTCCAGTAGTTTAGAAGAAAACGATGTTTTTTTTTCTTTGGTCGTCACAGTACGAAAGAAAAAAAATGCAGTTAACTCCGTCAATGTTAATTTTTTTTCGATTTAGATTTGCTTTTCATAGCTGTTTAAGACAATCTTGATGTATTTTGATACTTTGACAACGATTTTTCCAGTAGTTTAGAAGAAAACGATGTTTTTTTTTTCTTTGTTCGTTACAGTATGATAAAAAAAAAAGCTGTTATCTCCGTCAATTATAATTTGTTTTCGATTTAGATTTGCTTTTCATAGCTGTTTAAGACATTTTGATGTATTTTGACACTTTGACAACGATTTTTCCAGTAGTTTAGAAGAAAACGATTTTTTTTTTCTTTGGTCGTTACAGTATGAAAGAAAAAAAAATTGCGTTAATATTAATTTTTTTTTTGATTTAGATTTGCTTTTCATAGCTGTTTAATACAATCTTGATGTATTTTGACACTTTGACAACGATTTTTCCAGTAGTTTAGAAGAAAACGATGTTTTTTTTTTCTTTGTTCGTTACAGTATGATAAAAAAAAAAGCTGTTATCTCCGTCAATTATAATTTGTTTTCGATTTAGATTTGCTTTTCATAGCTGTTTAAGACAATCTTGATGTATTTTGATACTTTGACAACGATTTTTCCAGTAGTTTAGAAGAAAACGATGTTTTTTTTTCTTTGGTCGTCACAGTACGAAAGAAAAAAAATGCAGTTAACTCCGTCAATGTTAATTTTTTTTCGATTTAGATTTGCTTTTCATAGCTGTTTAAGACAATCTTGATGTATTTTGACACTTTGACAACGATTTTTCCAGTAGTTTAGAAGAAAACGATGTTTTTTTCCTTTGGTCGTTACAGTATGAAAGAAAAAAAAATTGCGTTAATATTAATTTTTTTGAATAAGATTGGCTTTACATAGCTGTTTAAGACAATCTTGATGTATTTTGACACTTTGACAACGATTTTTCCAGTAGCTTAGAAGAAAACGATGTTTTTTTTTCTTTGGTCGTTACAGTATGAAAGAAAAAAAAATTGCGTTAATATTAATTTATTTTCGATTAACATTGGCTTTACATAGCTGATTAAGACAATCTTGATGTATTTTGATACTTTGACAACGATTTTTCCAGTAGTTTAGAAGAAAACGATGTTTTTTTTTATTTGGTTGTTACAGTACGAAAGAAAAAAAATGCTGTTATCTCCTTCAATATTAATTTTTTTTCGATTAAGATTTGCTTTTCATAGCTGTTTAAGACAATCTTGATGTATTTTGACACTTTGACAACGATTTTTCCAGTAGTTTAGAAGAAAACGATTTTTTTTTTTCTTTGGTCGTTACAGTATGAAAGAAAAAAAAATTGCGTTAATATTAATTTTTTTTCGATTTAGATTTGCTGTTCATAGCTGTTTAAGACAATCTTGATGTATTTTGACACTTTGACAACGATTTTTCCAGTAGTTTAGAAGAAAACGATGTTTTTTTTTTCTTTGGTCGTTTCAGTATGATAGAAAAAAAAATATCCTTAATTTTAATTTTTTTTTAATTAGATTGGCTTTTCATAGCTGTTTAATACAATCTTGATGTATTTTGACACTTTGACAACGATTTTTCCAGTAGTTTAGAAGAAAACGATGTTTTTTTTCTTTGGTCGTTACAGTACGAAAGAAAAAAAAATGGTGTTATCTCCGTCAATATTAATTTTTTTTCGATTTAGATTGGCTTTTCATAGCTGTTTAAGACAATCTTGATGTATTTTGACACTTTGACAACGATTTTTCGAGTAGTTTAGAAGAAAACGATGTTTTTTTTTATTTGGTCGTTACAGTACGAAAGAAAAAAAAATGCTGTTATCTTCGTCAATATTAATTTTTTTTCGATTTAGATTTGCTTTTCATAGCTGTTTAAGACAATCTTGATGTATTTTGACACTTTGACAACGATTTTTCCAGTAGTTTAGAAGAAAACGATTTTTTTTTTCTTTGGTCGTTACAGTATGAAAGAAAAAAAAATTGCGTTAATATTAATTTTTTTTCGATTTAGATTGGCTTTTCATAGCTGTTTAAGACAATCTTGATGTATTTTGACACTTTGACAACGATTTTTCGAGTAGTTTAGAAGAAAACGATGTTTTTTTTCTTTGGTCGTTTCAGTATGATAGAAAAAAAATTTCCTTAATTTTAATTTTTTTTAATTAGATTGGCTTTTCATAGCTGTTTAAGACAATCTTGATGTATTTTGACACTTTGACAACGATTTTTCCAGTAGTTTAGAAGAAAACGATTTTTTTTTTCTTTGGTCGTTACAGTATGATAAAAAAAAAGCTGTTAGCTCCGTCAATTATAATTTGTTTTCGATTTAGATTTGCTTTTCATAGCTGTTTAAGACAATCTTGATGTATTTTGATACTTTGACAACGATTTTTCCAGTAGTTTAGAAGAAAACGATGTTTTTTTTCTTTGGTCGTTACAGTATGAAAGAAAAAAAAATTGCGTTAATATTAATTTTTTTGAATAAGATTGGCTTTACATAGCTGTTTAAGACAATCTTGATGTATTTTGACACTTTGACAACGATTTTTCCAGTAGCTTAGAAGAAAACGATGTTTTTTTTTCTTTGGTCGTTACAGTATGAAAGAAAAAAAAATTGCGTTAATATTAATTTATTTTTGATTAAAATTGGCTTTACATAGCTGATTAAGACAATCTTGATGTATTTTGATACTTTGACAACGATTTTTCCAGTAGTTTAGAAGAAAACGATGTTTTTTTTTATTTGGTTGTTACAGTACGAAAGAAAAAAAATGCTGTTATCTCCTTCAATATTAATTTTTTTTCGATTTAGATTTGCTTTTCATAGCTGTTTAAGACAATCTTGATGTATTTTGACACTTTGACAACGATTTTTCCAGTAGTTTAGAAGAAAACGATTTTTTTTTTCTTTGGTCGTTACAGTATGAAAGAAAAAAAAATTGCGTTAATATTAATTTTTTTCGATTTAGATTTGCTGTTCATAGCTGTTTAAGACAATCTTGATGTATTTTGACACTTTGACAACGATTTTTCCAGTAGTTTTGAAGAAAACGATGTTTTTTTTTCTTTGGTCGTTTCAGTATGATAGAAAAAAAAATATCCTTAATTTTAATTTTTTTTTAATTAGATTGGCTTTTCATAGCTGTTTAAGACAATCTTGATGTATTTTGACACTTTGACAACGATTTTTCCAGTAGTTTAGAAGAAAACGATGTTTTTTTTCTTTGGTCGTTACAGTACGAAAGAAAAAAAAATGCTGTTATCTCCGTCAATATTAATTTTTTTTTTCGATTTAGTTTGGCTTTTCATAGCTGTTTAAGACAATCTTGATGTATTTTGACACTTTGACAACGATTTTTCGAGTAGTTTAGAAGAAAACGATGTTTTTTTTTATTTGGTCGTTACAGTACGAAAGAAAAAAAAATGCTGTTATCTCCGTCAATATTAATTTTTTTTCGATTTAGATTTGCTTTTCATAGCTGTTTAAGACAATCTTGATGTATTTTGATACTTTGACAACGATTTTTCCAGTAGTTTAGAAGAAAACGATGTTTTTTTTTTCTTTGTTCGTTACAGTATGATAAAAAAAAAAGCTGTTATCTCCGTCAATTATAATTTGTTTTCGATTTAGATTTGCTTTTCATAGCTGTTTAAGACATCTTGATGTATTTTGACACTTTGACAACGATTTTTCCAGTAGTTTAGAAGAAAACGATTTTTTTTTTCTTTGGTCGTTACAGTATGAAAGAAAAAAAAATTGCGTTAATATTAATTTTTTTTTCGATTTAGATTTGCTTTTCATAGCTGTTTAATACAATCTTGATGTATTTTGACACTTTGACAACGATTTTTCCAGTAGTTTAGAAGAAAACGATGTTTTTTTTTTCTTTGGTCGTTACAGTATGATAGAAAAAAAATTTCCTTAATATTAATTTTTTTTAATTAGATTGGCTTTTCATAGCTGTTTAAGACAATCTTGATGTATTTTGACACTTTGACAACGATTTTTCCAGTAGTTTAGAAGAAAATTTTTTTTTTTTCTTTGGTCGTTACAGTATGATAAAAAAAAAGCTGTTATCTCCGTCAATTATAATTTGTTTTCGATTTAGATTTGCTTTTCATAGCTGTTTAAGACAATCTTGATGTATTTTGATACTTTGACAACGATTTTTCCAGTAGTTTAGAAGAAAACGATGTTTTTTTTTCTTTGGTCGTCACAGTACGAAAGAAAAAAAATGCAGTTAACTCCGTCAATGTTAATTTTTTTTCGATTTAGATTTGCTTTTCATAGCTGTTTAAGACAATCTTGATGTATTTTGACACTTTGACAACGATTTTTCCAGTAGTTTAGAAGAAAACGATGTTTTTTTTCTTTGGTCGTTACAGTATGAAAGAAAAAAAAATTGCGTTAATATTAATTTTTTTGAATAAGATTGGCTTTACATAGCTGTTTAAGACAATCTTGATGTATTTTGACACTTTGACAACGATTTTTCCAGTAGCTTAGAAGAAAACGATGTTTTTTTTTCTTTGGTCGTTACAGTATGAAAGAAAAAAAAATTGCGTTAATATTAATTTATTTTCGATTAACATTGGCTTTACATAGCTGATTAAGACAATCTTGATGTATTTTGATACTTTGACAACGATTTTTCCAGTAGTTTAGAAGAAAACGATGTTTTTTTTTATTTGGTTGTTACAGTACGAAAGAAAAAAAATGCTGTTATCTCCTTCAATATTAATTTTTTTTCGATTTAGATTTGCTTTTCATAGCTGTTTAAGACAATCTTGATGTATTTTGACACTTTGACAACGATTTTTCCAGTAGTTTAGAAGAAAATTTTTTTTTTTTCTTTGGTCGTTACAGTATGATAAAAAAAAAGCTGTTATCTCCGTCAATTATAATTTGTTTTCGATTTAGATTTGCTTTTCATAGCTGTTTAAGACAATCTTGATGTATTTTGATACTTTGACAACGATTTTTCCAGTAGTTTAGAAGAAAACGATGTTTTTTTTTCTTTGGTCGTCACAGTACGAAAGAAAAAAAATGCAGTTAACTCCGTCAATGTTAATTTTTTTTCGATTTAGATTTGCTTTTCATAGCTGTTTAAGACAATCTTGATGTATTTTGACACTTTGACAACGATTTTTCCAGTAGTTTAGAAGAAAACGATGTTTTTTTTCTTTGGTCGTTACAGTATGAAAGAAAAAAAAATTGCGTTAATATTAATTTTTTTGAATAAGATTGGCTTTACATAGCTGTTTAAGACAATCTTGATGTATTTTGACACTTTGACAACGATTTTTCCAGTAGCTTAGAAGAAAACGATGTTTTTTTTTCTTTGGTCGTTACAGTATGAAAGAAAAAAAAATTGCGTTAATATTAATTTATTTTCGATTAACATTGGCTTTACATAGCTGATTAAGACAATCTTGATGTATTTTGATACTTTGACAACGATTTTTCCAGTAGTTTAGAAGAAAACGATGTTTTTTTTTATTTGGTTGTTACAGTACGAAAGAAAAAAAATGCTGTTATCTCCTTCAATATTAATTTTTTTTCGATTTAGATTTGCTTTTCATAGCTGTTTAAGACAATCTTGATGTATTTTGACACTTTGACAACGATTTTTCCAGTAGTTTAGAAGAAAACGATTTTTTTTTTCTTTGGTCGTTACAGTATGAAAGAAAAAAAAATTGCGTTAATATTAATTTTTTTTCGATTTAGATTTGCTGTTCATAGCTGTTTAAGACAATCTTGATGTATTTTGACACTTTGACAACGATTTTTCCAGTAGTTTAGAAGAAAACGATGTTTTTTTTTTCTTTGGTCGTTTCAGTATGATAGAAAAAAAAATATCCTTAATTTTAATTTTTTTTTAATTAGATTGGCTTTTCATAGCTGTTTAATACAATCTTGATGTATTTTGACACTTTGACAACGATTTTTCCAGTAGTTTAGAAGAAAACGATGTTTTTTTTCTTTGGTCGTTACAGTACGAAAGAAAAAAAAATGGTGTTATCTCCGTCAATATTAATTTTTTTTCGATTTAGATTGGCTTTTCATAGCTGTTTAAGACAATCTTGATGTATTTTGACACTTTGACAACGATTTTTCGAGTAGTTTAGAAGAAAACGATGTTTTTTTTTATTTGGTCGTTACAGTACGAAAGAAAAAAAAATGCTGTTATCTCCGTCAATATTAATTTTTTTTCGATTTAGATTTGCTTTTCATAGCTGTTTAAGACAATCTTGATGTATTTTGACACTTTGACAACGATTTTTCCAGTAGTTTAGAAGAAAACGATTTTTTTTTTCTTTGGTCGTTACAGTATGAAAGAAAAAAAAATTGCGTTAATATTAATTTTTTTTCGATTTAGATTTGCTTTTCATAGCTGTTTAAGACAATCTTGATGTATTTTGATACTTTGACAACGATTTTTCCAGTAGTTTAGAAGAAAACGATGTTATTTTTTCTTTGGTCGTCACAGTACGAAAGAAAAAAAATGCAGTTAACTCCGTCAATGTTAATTTTTTTTCGATTCAGATTTGCTTTTCATAGCTGTTTAAGACAATCTTGATGTATTTTGATACTTTGACAACGATTTTTCCAGTAGTTTAGAAGAAAACGATGTTTTTTTTCTTTGGTCGTTACAGTATGAAAGAAAAAAAAATTGCGTTAATATTAAATTTTTTTCGATTTAGATTTGCTGTTCATAGCTGTTTAAGACAATCTTGATGTATTTTGACACTTTGACAACAATTTTTCCAGTAGCTTAGAAGAAAACGATGTTTTTTTTTCTTTGGTCGTTACAGTATGAAAGAAAAAAAAATTGCGTTAATATTAATTTATTTTCGATTAACATTGGCTTTACATAGCTGATTAAGACAATCTTGATGTATTTTGATACTTTGACAACGATTTTTCCAGTAGTTTTGAAGAAAACGATGTTTTTTTTTCTTTGGTCGTTACAGTACGATAGAAAAAAAAAAAGCTGTTATCTCCGTCAATGTTAATTTTTTTCGATTTAGATTTGCTTTTCATAGCTGTTTTAGACAATCTTGATGTATTTTGACACTTTGACAACGATTTTTCTAGTAGTTTAGAAGAAAACGATGTTTTTTTTTTGTCGTTACAGTACGAAAGATATAAAAATTTCGTTAATATTAATTTTTTTTTAATAAGGTTGGCTTTTCAATTTTTCCAGTAGTTTAGAAGAAAACGATGTTTTTTTTTATTTGGTTGTTACAGTACGAAAGAAAAAAAAATGCTGTTATCTCCGTCAATGTTAATTTTTTTCTATTTAGATTTGCTTTTCATAGCTGTTTAAGACAATCTTGATGTATTTTGACACTTTGACAACGATTTTTCCAGTAGTTTAGAAGAAAACGATGTTTTTTTTCTTTGGTCGTTACAGTACGAAAGAAAAAAAAATGCTGTTATCTCCGTCAATATTAATTTTTTTTCGATTTAGATTGGCTTTTCATAGCTGTTTAAGACAATCTTGATGTATTTTGACACTTTGACAACGATTTTTCGAGTAGTTTAGAAGAAAACGATGTTTTTTTTTATTTGGTCGTTACAGTACGAAAGAAAAAAAAATGCTGTTATCTCCGTCAATATTAATTTTTTTTCGATTTAGATTTGCTTTTCATAGCTGTTTAAGACAATCTTGATGTATTTTGATACTTTGACAACGATTTTTCCAGTAGTTTAGAAGAAAACGATGTTTTTTTTTCTTTGTTCGTTACAGTATGATAAAAAAAAAGCTGTTATCTCCATCAATTATAATTTGTTTTCGATTTAGATTTGCTTTTCATAGCTGTTTAAGACAATCTTGATGAATTTTGATACTTTGACAACGATTTTTCCAGTAGTTTAGAAGAAAACGATGTTTTTTTTCTTTGGTCGTTACAGTATGAAAGAAAAAAAATTGCGTTAATATTAATTTATTTTCGATTAACATTGGCTTTACATAGCTGATTAAGACAATCTTGATGTATTTTGATACTTTGACAACGATTTTTCCAGTAGTTTAGAAGAAAACGATGTTTTTTTTTCTTTGGTCGTTATAGTACGATAGAAAAAAAAAAAGCTGTTATCTCCGTCAATGTTAATTTTTTTCTATTTAGATTTGCTTTTCATAGCTGTTTAAGACAATCTTGATGTATTTTGACACTTTGACAACGATTTTTCCAGTAGTTTAGAAGAAAACGATGTTTTTTTTCTTTGGTCGTTACAGTACGAAAGAAAAAAAAATGCTGTTATCTCCGTCAATATTAATTTTTTTTCGATTTAGATTGGCTTTTCATAGCTGTTTAAGACAATCTTGATGTATTTTGACACTTTGACAACGATTTTTCGAGTAGTTTAGAAGAAAACGATGTTTTTTTTTATTTGGTCGTTACAGTACGAAAGAAAAAAAAATGCTGTTATCTCCGTCAATATTAATTTTTTTTCGATTTAGATTTGCTTTTCATAGCTGTTTAAGACAATCTTGATGTATTTTGATACTTTGACAACGATTTTTCCAGTAGTTTAGAAGAAAACGATGTTTTTTTTTTCTTTGTTCGTTACAGTATGATAAAAAAAAAGCTGTTATCTCCGTCAATTATAATTTGTTTTCGATTTAGATTTGCTTTTCATAGCTGTTTAAGACAATCTTGATGAATTTTGATACTTTGACAACGATTTTTCCAGTAGTTTAGAAGAAAACGATGTTTTTTTTCTTTGGTCGTTACAGTATGAAAGAAAAAAAAATGCGTTAATATTAATTTATTTTCGATTAACATTGGCTTTACATAGCTGATTAAGACAATCTTGATGCATTTTGATACTTTGACAACGATTTTTCCAGTAGTTTAGAAGAAAACGATGTTTTTTTTTATTTGGTTGTTGCAGTACGAAAGAAAAAAAAATGCTGTTATCTCCTTCAATATTAATTTTTTTTCGATTTAGATTTGCTTTTCATAGCTGTTTAAGACAATCTTGATGTATTTTGACACTTTGACAACGATTTTTCCAGTAGTTTAGAAGAAAACGATTTTTTTTTCTTTGGTCGTTACAGTATGATAAAAAAAAAAGCTGTTATCTCCGTCAATTATAATTTGTTTTCGATTTAGATTTGCTTTTCATAGCTGTTTAAGACAATCTTGATGTATTTTGATACTTTGACAACGATTTTTCCAGTAGTTTAGAAGAAAACGATGTTTTTTTTTTCTTTGGTCGTCACAGTACGAAAGAAAAAAAATGCAGTTAACTCCGTCAATGTTAATTTTTTTTCGATTCAGATTTGCTTTTCATAGCTGTTTAAGACAATCTTGATGTATTTTGATACTTTGACAACGATTTTTCGAGTAGTTTAGAAGAAAACGATGTTTTTTTTTCTTTGGTCGTTACAGTATGAAAGAAAAAAAAATTGCGTTAATATTAATTTTTTTTCGATTTAGATTTGCTGTTCATAGCTGTTTAAGACAATCTTGATGTATTTTGACACTTTGACAACGATTTTTACAGTAGTTTAGAAGAAAACGATGTTTTTTTTTTCTTTGGTCGTTTCAGTATGATAGAAAAAAAATTTCCTTAATTGTAATTTTTTTTAATTAGATTGTCTTTTCATAGCTGTTTAAGACAATCTTGATGTATTTTGACACTTTGACAACGATTTTTCCAGTAGTTTAGAAGAAAACGATGTTTTTTTTTTCTTTGGTCGTTTCAGTATGATAGAAAAAAAAATATCCTTAATTTTAATTTTTTTTTAATTAGATTGGCTTTTCATAGCTGTTTAAGACAATCTTGATGTATTTTGACACTTTGACAACGATTTTTCCAGTAGTTTAGAAGAAAACGATGTTTTTTTTCTTTGGTCGTTACAGTACGAAAGAAAAAAAAATGCTGTTATCTCCGTCAATATTAATTTTTTTTCGATTTAGATTGGCTTTTCATAGCTGCTTAAGACAATCTTGATGTATTTTGACACTTTGACAACGATTTTTCGAGTAGTTTAGAAGAAAACGATGTTTTTTTTTATTTGGTCGTTACAGTACGAAAGAAAAAAAAATGCTGTTATCTCCGTCAATATTAATTTTTTTTTCGATTTAGATTTGCTTTTCATAGCTGTTTAAGACAATCTTGATTTATTTTGATACTTTGACAACGATTTTTCCAGTAGTTTAGAAGAAAACGATGTTTTTTTTTTTTTTGGTCGTTTCAGTATGATAGAAAAAAAAATATCCTTAATTTTAATTTTTTTTTAATTAGATTGGCTTTTCATAGCTGTTTAAGACAATCTTGATGTATTTTGACACTTTGACAACGATTTTTCCAGTAGTTTAGAAGAAAACGATGTTTTTTTTCTTTGGTCGTTACAGTATGAAAGAAAAAAAAATGCGTTAATATTAATTTATTTTCGATTAACATTGGCTTTACATAGCTGATTAAGACAATCTTGATGTATTTTGATACTTTGACAACGATTTTTCCAGTAGTTTAGAAGAAAACGATGTTTTTTTTTATTTGGTTGTTACAGTACGAAAGAAAAAAAAATGCTGTTATCTCCTTCAATATTAATTTTTTTTCGATTTAGATTTGCTTTTCATAGCTGTTTAAGACAATCTTGATGTATTTTGACACTTTGACAACGATTTTTCCAGTAGTTTAGAAGAAAACGATTTTTTTTTTCTTTGGTCGTTACAGTATGATAAAAAAAAAAGCTGTTATCTCCGTCAATTATAATTTGTTTTCGATTTAGATTTGCTTTTCATAGCTGTTTAAGACAATCTTGATGTATTTTGATACTTTGACAACGATTTTTTCAGTAGTTTAGAAGAAAACGATGTTTTTTTTTTCTTTGGTCGTCACAGTACGAAAGAAAAAAAATGCAGTTAACTCCGTAAATGTTAATTTTTTTTCGATTCAGATTTGCTTTTCATAGCTGTTTAAGACAATCTTGATGTATTTTGATACTTTGACAACGATTTTTCGAGTAGTTTAGAAGAAAACGATTTTTTTTTTCTTTGGTCGTTACAGTATGAAAGAAAAAAAAATTGCGTTAATATTAATTTTTTTTTCTATTTAGATTTGCTTTTCATAGCTGTTTAATACAATCTTGATGTATTTTGACACTTTGACAACGATTTTTCCAGTAGTTTAGAAGAAAACGATGTTTTTTTTTTCTTTGGTCGTTTCAGTATGATAGAAAAAAAATTTCCTTAATTTTAATTTTTTTTAATTAGATTGGCTTTTCATAGCTGTTTAAGACAATCTTGATGTATTTTGACACTTTGACAACGATTTTTCCAGTAGTTTAGAAGAAAACGATGTTTTTTTTCTTTGGTCGTTACAGTACGAAAGAAAAAAAAATGCTGTTATCTCCGTCAATATTAATTTTTTTTCGATTTAGATTGGCTTTTCATAGCTGTTTAAGACAATCTTGATGTATTTTGACACTTTGACAACGATTTTTCCAGTAGTTTAGAAGAAAACGATTTTTCTTTTCTTTGGTCGTTACAGTATGATAAAAAAAAAAGCTGTTATCTCCGTCAATTATAATTTGTTTTCGATTTAGATTTGCTTTTCATAGCTGTTTAAGACAATCTTGATGTATTTTGATACTTTGACAACTATTTTTTCAGTAGTTTAGAAGAAAACGATGTTTTTTTTTCTTTGGTCGTCACAGTACGAAAGAAAAAAAATGCAGTTAACTCCGTCAATGTTAATTTTTTTTCGATTCAGATTTGCTTTTCATAGCTGTTTAAGACAATCTTGATGTATTTTGATACTTTGACAACGATTTTTCCAGTAGCTTAGAAGAAAACGATGTTTTTTTTTCTTTGGTCGTTACAGTATGAAAGAAAAAAAAATTGCGTTAATATTAATTTATTTTCGATTAACATTGGCTTTACATAGCTGTTTAAGACAATCTTGATGTATTTTGACACTTTGACAACGATTTTTCCAGTAGCTTAGAAGAAAACGATGTTTTTTTTTCTTTGGTCGTTACAGTATGAAAGAAAAAAAAATTGCGTTAATATTAATTTATTTTCGATTAACATTGGCTTTACATAGCTGATTAAGACAATCTTGATGTATTTTGATACTTTGACAACGATTTTTCCAGTAGTTTAGAAGAAAACGATGTTTTTTTTTATTTGGTTGTTACAGTACGAAAGAAAAAAAATGCTGTTATCTCCTTCAATATTAATTTTTTTTCGATTTAGATTTGCTTTTCATAGCTGTTTAAGACAATCTTGATGTATTTTGACACTTTGACAACGATTTTTCCAGTAGTTTAGAAGAAAACGATTTTTTTTTTCTTTGGTCGTTACAGTATGAAAGAAAAAAAAATTGCGTTAATATTAATTTTTTTTCGATTTAGATTTGCTGTTCATAGCTGTTTAAGACAATCTTGATATATTTTGACACTTTGACAACGATTTTTCCAGTAGTTTAGAAGAAAACGATGTTTTTTTTTCTTTGGTCGTTTCAGTATGATAGAAAAAAAAATATCCTTAATTTAAATTTTTTTTTAATTAGATTGGCTTTTCATAGCTGTTTAAGACAATCGTGATGTATTTTGACACTTTGACAACGATTTTTCCAGTAGTTTAGAAGAAAACGATGTTTTTTTTCTTTGGTCGTTACAGTACGAAAGAAAAAAAAATGCTGTTATCTCCGTCAATATTAATTTTTTTTCGATTTAGATTGGCTTTTCATAGCTGTTTAAGACAATCTTGATGCATTTTGACACTTTGACAACGATTTTTTCAGTAGTTTAGAAGAAAACGATTTTTTTTTTCTTTGGTCGTTACAGTATGAAAGAAAAAAAAATTGCGTTAATATTAATTTTTTTTTCGATTTAGATTTGCTGTTCATAGCTGTTTAAGACAATCTTGATGTATTTTGACACTTTGACAACGATTTTTCCAGTAGTTTAGAAGAAAACGATGTTTTTTTTTTTTGGTCGTTACAGTACGAAAGAAAAAAAAATGCTGTTATCTCCGTCAATATTAATTTTTTTCCGATTTAGATTGGCTTTTCATAGCTGTTTAAGACAATCTTGATGTATTTTGACACTTTGACAACGATTTTTCCAGTAGCTTAGAAGAAAACGATGTTTTTTTTTATTTGGTCGTTACAGTACGAAAGAAAAAAAAATGCTGTTATCTCCGTCAATATTAATTTTTTTTCGATTTAGATTTGCTTTTCATAGCTGTTTAAGACAATCTTGATGTATTTTGATACTTTGACAACGATTTTTCCAGTAGTTTAGAAGAAAACGATGTTTTTTTTTTCTTTGTTCGTTACAGTATGATAAAAAAAAAGCTGTTATCTCCGTCAATTATAATTTGTTTTCGATTTAGATTTGCTTTTCATAGCTGTTTAAGACAATCTTGATGTATTTTGATACTTTGACAACGATTTTTCCAGTAGTTTAGAAGAAAACGATTTTTTTTTTCTTTGGTCGTTACAGTATGAAAGAAAAAAAAATTGCGTTAATATTAATTTTTTTTTCGATTTAGATTTGCTTTTCATAGCTGTTTAATACAATCTTGATGTATTTTGACACTTTGACAACGATTTTTCCAGTAGTTTAGAAGAAAACGATGTTTTTTTTTTCTTTGGTCGTTACAGTATGATAGAAAAAAAATTTCCTTAATTTTAATTTTTTTTAATTAGATTGGCTTTTCATAGCTGTTTAAGACAATCTTGATGTATTTTGATACTTTATCAACGATTTTTCCAGTAGTTTAGAAGAAAACGATGTTTTTTTTTTCTTTGGTCGTTACAGTATGATAGAAAAAAAATTTCCTTAATTTTAATTTTTTTTAATTAGATTGGCTTTTCATAGCTGTTTAAGACAATCTTGATGTATTTTGATACTTTATCAACGATTTTTCCAGTAGTTTAGAAGAAAACGATGTTTTTTTTCTTTGGTCGTTACAGTACGAAAGAAAAAAAAATGCTGTTATCTCCGTCAATATTAATTTTTTTTCGATTTAGATTGGCTTTTCATAGCTGTTTAAGACAATCTTGATGTATTTTGACACTTTGACAACGATTTTTCCAGTAGTTTAGAAGAAAACGATTTTTTTTTTCTTTGGTCGTTACAGTATGAAAGAAAAAAAAATTGCGTTAATATTAATTTTTTTTCGATTTAGATTTGCTGTTCATAGCTGTTTAAGACAATCTTGATGTATTTTGACACTTTGACAACGATTTTTCCAGTAGTTTAGAAGAAAACGATGTTTTTTTTTTCTTTGGTCGTTTCAGTATGATAGAAAATAAAATATCCTTAATTTTAATTTTTTTTTAATTAGATTGGCTTTTCATAGCTGTTTAAGACAATCTTGATGTATTTTGACACTTTGACAACGATTTTTCCAGTAGCTTAGAAGAAAACGATGTTTTTTTTTATTTGGTCGTTACAGTACGAAAGAAAAAAAAATGCTGTTATCTCCGTCAATATTAATTTTTTTTCGATTTAGATTTGCTTTTCATAGCTGTTTAAGACAATCTTGATGTATTTTGATACTTTGACAACGATTTTTCCAGTAGTTTAGAAGAAAACGATGTTTTTTTTTTCTTTGTTCGTTACAGTATGATAAAAAAAAAGCTGTTATCTCCGTCAATTATAATTTGTTTTCGATTTAGATTTGCTTTTCATAGCTGTTTAAGACAATCTTGATGTATTTTGATACTTTGACAACGATTTTTCCAGTAGTTTAGAAGAAAACGATTTTTTTTTTCTTTGGTCGTTACAGTATGAAAGAAAAAAAAATTGCGTTAATATTAATTTTTTTTTCGATTTAGATTTGCTTTTCATAGCTGTTTAATACAATCTTGATGTATTTTGACACTTTGACAACGATTTTTCCAGTAGTTTAGAAGAAAACGATGTTTTTATTTTCTTTGGTCGTTACAGTATGATAGAAAAAAAATTTCCTTAATTTTAATTTTTTTTAATTAGATTGGCTTTTCATAGCTGTTTAAGACAATCTTGATGTATTTTGATACTTTATCAACGATTTTTCCAGTAGTTTAGAAGAAAACGATGTTTTTTTTCTTTGGTCGTTACAGTACGAAAGAAAAAAAAATGCTGTTATCTCCGTCAATATTAATTTTTTTTCGATTTAGATTTGCTTTTCATAGCTGTTTAAGACAATCTTGATGTATTTTGACACTTTGACAACGATTTTTCCAGTAGTTTAGAAGAAAACGATGTTTTTTTTTTCTTTGTTCGTTACAGTATGATAAAAAAAAAGCTGTTATCTCCGTCAATTATAATTTGTTTTCGATTTAGATTTGCTTTTCATAGCTGTTTAAGACAATCTTGATGTATTTTGATACTTTGACAACGATTTTTCCAGTAGTTTAGAAGAAAACGATTTTTTTTTTCTTTGGTCGTTACAGTATGAAAGAAAAAAAAATTGCGTTAATATTAATTTTTTTTTCGATTTAGATTTGCTTTTCATAGCTGTTTAATACAATCTTGATGTATTTTGACACTTTGACAACGATTTTTCCAGTAGTTTAGAAGAAAACGATGTTTTTTTTTTCTTTGGTCGTTTCAGTATGATAGAAAAAAAAATTTCCTTAATTTTAATTTTTTTTTTATTTAGATTGGCTTTTCATAGCTGTTTAATACAATCTTGATGTATTTTGACACTTTGACAACGATTTTTCCAGTAGCTTAGAAGAAAACGATGTTTTTTTTTATTTGGTCGTTACAGTACGAAAGAAAAAAAAATGCTGTTATCTCCGTCAATATTAATTTTTTTTCGATTTAGATTTGCTTTTCATAGCTGTTTAAGACAATCTTGATGTATTTTGATACTTTGACAACGATTTTTCCAGTAGTTTAGAAGAAAACGATTTTTTTTTTCTTTGGTCGTTACAGTATGAAAGAAAAAAAAATTGCGTTAATATTAATTTTTTTTTCGATTTAGATTTGCTTTTCATAGCTGTTTAATACAATCTTGATGTATTTTGACACTTTGACAACGATTTTTCCAGTAGTTTAGAAGAAAACGATGTTTTTTTTTTCTTTGGTCGTTTCAGTATGATAGAAAAAAAAATTTCCTTAATTTTAATTTTTTTTTGATTTAGATTGGCTTTTCATAGCTGTTTAAGACAATCTTGATGTATTTTGACACTTTGACAACGATTTTTCCAGTAGCTTAGAAGAAAACGATGTTTTTTTTTATTTGGTCGTTACAGTACGAAAGAAAAAAAAATGCTGTTATCTCCGTCAATTATAATTTTTTTTCGATTTAGATTTGCTTTTCATAGCTGTTTAAGACAATCTTGATGTATTTTGATACTTTGACAACGATTTTTCCAGTAGTTTAGAAGAAAACGATTTTTTTTTTCTTTGGTCGTTACAGTATGAAAGAAAAAAAAATTGCGTTAATATTAATTTTTTTTTCGATTTAGATTTGCTTTTCATAGCTGTTTAATACAATCTTGATGTATTTTGACACTTTGACAACGATTTTTCCAGTAGTTTAGAAGAAAACGATGTTTTTTTTTTCTTTGGTCGTTTCAGTATGATAGAAAATAAAATATCCTTAATTTTAATTTTTTTTAAATTAGATTGGCTTTTCATAGCTGTTTAAGACAATCTTGATGTATTTTGACACTTTGACAACGATTTTTCCAGTAGTTTAGAAGAAAACGATGTTTTTTTTCTTTGGTCGTTACAGTACGAAAAAAAAAAAATGCTGTTATCTCCGTCAATATTAATTTTTTTTCGATTTAGATTTGCTTTTCATAGCTGTTTAAGACAATCTTGATGTATTTTGACACTTTGACAACGATTTTTCCAGTAGCTTAGAAGAAAACGATGTTTTTTTTCTTTGGTCGTTACAGTATGAAAGAAAAAAAAATTGCGTTAATATTAATTTTTTTTCGATTTCGATTTGCTGTTCATAGCTGTTTAAGACAATCTTGATATATTTTGACACTTTGAGAACGATTTTTCCAGTAGTTTAGAAGAAAACGATGTTTTTTTTTTCTTTGGTCGTTTCAGTATGATAGAAAAAAAAATATCCTTAATTTAAATTTTTTTTAATTAGATTGGCTTTTCATAGCTGTTTAAGACAATCGTGATGTATTTTGACACTTTGACAACGATTTTTCCAGTAGTTTAGAAAAAAACGATGTTTTTTTTCTTTGGTCGTTACAGTACGAAAGAAAAAAAAATGCTGTTATCTCCGTCAATATTAATTTTTTTTCGATTTAGATTGGCTTTTCATAGCTGTTTAAGACAATCTTGATGTATTTTGACACTTTGACAACGATTTTTTCAGTAGTTTAGAAGAAAACGATTTTTTTTCTTTGGTCGTTACAGTATGAAAGAAAAAAAAATTGCGTTAATATTAATTTTTTTTCGATTTAGATTTGCTGTTCATAGCTGTTTAAGACAATCTTGATGTATTTTGACACTTTGACAACGATTTTTCCAGTAGTTTAGAAGAAAACGATGTTTTTTTTTTTTGGTCGTTACAGTACGAAAGAAAAAAAATGCTGTTATCTCCGTCAATATTAATTTTTTTTCGATTTAGATTGGCTTTTCATAGCTGTTTAAGACAATCTTGATGTATTTTGACACTTTGACAACGATTTTTCCAGTAGCTTAGAAGAAAACGATGTTTTTTTTTCTTTATTCGTTAGAGTATGATAAAAAAAAGCTGTTATCTCCGTCAATTATAATTTGTTTTCGATTTAAATTTGCTTTTCATAGCTGTTTAAGACAATTTTGATGTATTTTGATACTTTGACAACGATTTTTCCAGTAGTTTAGAAGAAAACGATGTTTTTTTTTTCTTTGGTCGTTACAGTATGATAGAAAAAAAATTTCCTTAATTTTAATTTTTTTTAATTAGATTGGCTTTTCATAGCTGTTTAAGACAATCTTGATGTATTTTGACACTTTGACAACGATTTTTTCAGTAGTTTAGAAGAAAACGATTTTTTTTCTTTGGTCGTTACAGTATGAAAGAAAAAAAAATTGCGTTAATATTAATTTTTTTTCGATTTAGATTTGCTGTTCATAGCTGTTTAAGACAATCTTGATGTATTTTGACACTTTGACAACGATTTTTCCAGTAGTTTAGAAGAAAACGATGTTTTTTTTTTTTGGTCGTTACAGTACGAAAGAAAAAAAATGCTGTTATCTCCGTCAATATTAATTTTTTTTCGATTTAGATTGGCTTTTCATAGCTGTTTAAGACAATCTTGATGTATTTTGACACTTTGACAACGATTTTTCCAGTAGCTTAGAAGAAAACGATGTTTTTTTTTCTTTATTCGTTAGAGTATGATAAAAAAAAGCTGTTATCTCCGTCAATTATAATTTGTTTTCGATTTAAATTTGCTTTTCATAGCTGTTTAAGACAATTTTGATGTATTTTGATACTTTGACAACGATTTTTCCAGTAGTTTAGAAGAAAACGATGTTTTTTTTTTCTTTGGTCGTTACAGTATGATAGAAAAAAAATTTCCTTAATTTTAATTTTTTTTAATTAGATTGGCTTTTCATAGCTGTTTAATACAATCTTGATGTATTTTGACACTTTGACAACGATTTTTCCAGTAGTTTAGAAGAAAACGATGTTTTTTTTTTCTTTGGTCGTTTCAGTATGATAGAAAATAAAATATCCTTAATTTTAATTTTTTTTAAATTAGATTGGCTTTTCATAGCTGTTTAAGACAATCTTGATGTATTTTGACACTTTGACAACGATTTTTCCAGTAGTTTAGAAGAAAACGATGTTTTTTTTCTTTGGTCGTTACAGTACGAAAAAAAAAAAATGCTGTTATCTCCGTCAATATTAATTTTTTTTCGATTTAGATTTGCTTTTCATAGCTGTTTAAGACAATCTTGATGTATTTTGACACTTTGACAACGATTTTTCCAGTAGCTTAGAAGAAAACGATGTTTTTTTTCTTTGGTCGTTACAGTATGAAAGAAAAAAAAATTGCGTTAATATTAATTTTTTTTTCGATTTAGATTTGCTTTTCATAGCTGTTTAATACAATCTTGATGTATTTTGACACTTTGACAACGATTTTTCCAGTAGTTTAGAAGAAAACGATGTTTTTTTTTTCTTTGGTCGTTACAGTATGATAGAAAAAAAATTTCCTTAATTTTAATTTTTTTTAATTAGATTGGCTTTTCATAGCTGTTTAAGACAATCTTGATGTATTTTGATACTTTGACAACGATTTTTCCAGTAGTTTAGAAGAAAACGATGTTTTTTTTCTTTGGTCGTTACAGTACGAAAGAAAAAAAAATGCTGTTATCTCCGTCAATATTAATTTTTTTTCGATTTAGATTGGCTTTTCATAGCTGTTTAAGACAATCTTGATGTATTTTGACACTTTGACAACGATTTTTCCAGTAGTTTAGAAGAAAACGATTTTTTTTTTCTTTGGTCGTTACAGTATGAAAGAAAAAAAAAATTGCGTTAATATTATTTTTTTTTCGATTTAGATTTGCTGTTCATAGCTGTTTAAGACAATCTTGATGTATTTTGACACTTTGACAACGATTTTTCCAGTAGTTTAGAAGAAAACGATGTTTTTTTTTTTCTTTGGTCGTTTCAGTATGATAGAAAATAAAATATCCTTAATTTTAATTTTTTTTTAATTAGATTGGCTTTTCATAGCTGTTTAAGACAATCTTGATGTATTTTGACACTTTGACAACGATTTTTCCAGTAGCTTGGAAGAAAACGATGTTTTTTTTTATTTGGTCGTTACAGTACGAAAGAAAAAAAAATGCTGTTATCTCCGTCAATATTAATTTTTTTTCGATTTAGATTTGCTTTTCATAGCTGTTTAAGACAATCTTGATGTATTTTGATACTTTGACAACGATTTTTCCAGTAGTTTAGAAGAAAACGATGTTTTTTTTTTCTTTGTTCGTTACAGTATGATAAAAAAAAAGCTGTTATCTCCGTCAATTATAATTTGTTTTCGATTTAGATTTGCTTTTCATAGCTGTTTAAGACAATCTTGATGTATTTTGATACTTTGACAACGATTTTTCCAGTAGTTTAGAAGAAAACGATTTTTTTTTTTCTTTGGTCGTTACAGTATGAAAGAAAAAAAAATTGCGTTAATATTAATTTTTTTTTCGATTTAGATTTGCTTTTCATAGCTGTTTAATACAATCTTGATGTATTTTGACACTTTGACAACGATTTTTCCAGTAGTTTAGAAGAAAACGATGTTTTTTTTTTCTTTGGTCGTTACAGTATGATAGAAAAAAAATTTCCTTAATTTTAATTTTTTTTAATTAGATTGGCTTTTCATAGCTGTTTAAGACAATCTTGATGTATTTTGATACTTTATCAACGATTTTTCCAGTAGTTTAGAAGAAAACGATGTTTTTTTTCTTTGGTCGTTACAGTACGAAAGAAAAAAAAATGCTGTTATCTCCGTCAATATTAATTTTTTTTCGATTTAGATTGGCTTTTCATAGCTGTTTAAGACAATCTTGATGTATTTTGACACTTTGACAACGATTTTTCCAGTAGTTTAGAAGAAAACGATTTTTTTTTTCTTTGGTCGTTACAGTATGAAAGAAAAAAAAATTGCGTTAATATTAATTTTTTTTCGATTTAGATTTGCTGTTCATAGCTGTTTAAGACAATCTTGATGTATTTTGACACTTTGACAACGATTTTTCCAGTAGTTTAGAAAAAAACGATGTTTTTCTTTTCTTTGTTCGTTACAGTATGATAAAAAAAAAGCTGTTATCTCCGTCAATTATAATTTGTCTTCGATTTAAATTTGCTTTTCATAGCTGTTTAAGACAATCTTGATGTATTTTGATACTTTGACAACGATTTTTCCAGTAGTTTAGAAGAAAACGATTTTTTTTTTCTTTGGTCGTTACAGTATGAAAGAAAAAAAAATTGCGTTAATATTAATTTTTTTTTCGATTTAGATTTGCTTTTCATAGCTGTTTAATACAATCTTGATGTATTTTGACACTTTGACAACGATTTTTCCAGTAGTTTAGAAGAAAACGATGTTTTTTTTTTCTTTGGTCGTTTCAGTATGATAGAAAAAAATTTTCCTTAATTTTAAATTTTTTTAATTAGATTGGCTTTTCATAGCTGTTTAAGACAATCTTGATGTATTTTGACACTTTGACAACGATTTTTCCAGTAGTTTAGAAGAAAACGATGTTTTTTTTCTTTGGTCGTTACAGTACGAAAAAAAAAAAATGCTGTTATCTCCGTCAATATTAATTTTTTTTCGATTTAGATTTGCTTTTCATAGCTGTTTAAGACAATCTTGATGTATTTTGACACTTTGACAACGATTTTTCCAGTAGCTTAGAAGAAAACGATGTTTTTTTTTCTTTGGTCGTTACAGTATGAAAGAAAAAAAAATTGCGTTAATATTAATTTATTTTCGATTAACATTGGCTTTACATAGCTGATTAAGACAATCTTGATGTATTTTGATACTTTGACAACGATTTTTCCAGTAGTTTAGAAGAAAACGATGTTTTTTTTTATTTGGTTGTTACAGTACGAAAGAAAAAAAAATGCTGTTATCTCCTTCAATATTAATTTTTTTTCGATTTAGATTTGCTTTTCATAGCTGTTTAAGACAATCTTGATGTATTTTGACACTTTGACAACGATTTTTCCAGTAGTTTAGAAGAAAACGATTTTTTTTTTCTTTGGTCGTTACAGTATGAAAGAAAAAAAAATTGCGTTAATATTAATTTTTTTTCGATTTCGATTTGCTGTTCATAGCTGTTTAAGACAATCTTGATATATTTTGACACTTTGACAACGATTTTTCCAGTAGTTTAGAAGAAAACGATGTTTTTTTTTTCTTTGGTCGTTTCAGTATGATAGAAAAAAAAATATCCTTAATTTAAATTTTTTTTTAATTAGATTGGCTTTTCATAGCTGTTTAAGACAATCGTGATGTATTTTGACACTTTGACAACGATTTTTCCAGTAGTTTAGAAAAAAACGATGTTTTTTTTCTTTGGTCGTTACAGTACGAAAGAAAAAAAAATGCTGTTATCTCCGTCAATATTAATTTTTTTTCGATTTAGATTTGCTTTTCATAGCTGTTTAAGACAATCTTGATGTATTTTGACACTTTGACAACGATTTTTCCAGTAGCTTAGAAGAAAACGATGTTTTTTTTTCTTTGGTCGTTACAGTATGAAAGAAAAAAAAATTGCGTTAATATTAATTTATTTTCGATTAACATTGGCTTTACATAGCTGATTAAGACAATCTTGATGTATTTTGATACTTTGACAACGATTTTTCCAGTAGTTTAGAAGAAAACGATGTTTTTTTTTATTTGGTTGTTACAGTACGAAAGAAAAAAAAATGCTGTTATCTCCTTCAATATTAATTTTTTTTCGATTTAGATTTGCTTTTCATAGCTGTTTAAGACAATCTTGATGTATTTTGACACTTTGACAACGATTTTTCCAGTAGTTTAGAAGAAAACGATTTTTTTTTTCTTTGGTCGTTACAGTATGAAAGAAAAAAAAATTGCGTTAATATTAATTTTTTTTTCGATTTAGATTTGCTTTTCATAGCTGTTTAATACAATCTTGATGTATTTTGACACTTTGACAACGATTTTTCCAGTAGTTTAGAAGAAAACGATGTTTTTTTTTTCTTTGGTCGTTTCAGTATGATAGAAAAAAATTTTCCTTAATTTTAAATTTTTTTAATTAGATTGGCTTTTCATAGCTGTTTAAGACAATCTTGATGTATTTTGACACTTTATCAACGATTTTTCCAGTAGTTTAGAAGAAAACGATGTTTTTTTTCTTTGGTCGTTACAGTACGAAAAAAAAAAAATGCTGTTATCTCCGTCAATATTAATTTTTTTTCGATTTAGATTTGCTTTTCATAGCTGTTTAAGACAATCTTGATGTATTTTGACACTTTGACAACGATTTTTCCAGTAGCTTAGAAGAAAACGATGTTTTTTTTTCTTTGGTCGTTACAGTATGAAAGAAAAAAAAATTGCGTTAATATTAATTTATTTTCGATTAACATTGGCTTTACATAGCTGATTAAGACAATCTTGATGTATTTTGATACTTTGACAACGATTTTTCCAGTAGTTTAGAAGAAAACGATGTTTTTTTTTATTTGGTTGTTACAGTACGAAAGAAAAAAAAATGCTGTTATCTCCTTCAATATTAATTTTTTTTCGATTTAGATTTGCTTTTCATAGCTGTTTAAGACAATCTTGATGTATTTTGACACTTTGACAACGATTTTTCCAGTAGTTTAGAAGAAAACGATTTTTTTTTTCTTTGGTCGTTACAGTATGAAAGAAAAAAAAATTGCGTTAATATTAATTTTTTTTCGATTTCGATTTGCTGTTCATAGCTGTTTAAGACAATCTTGATATATTTTGACACTTTGACAACGATTTTTCCAGTAGTTTAGAAGAAAACGATGTTTTTTTTTTCTTTGGTCGTTTCAGTATGATAGAAAAAAAAATATCCTTAATTTAAATTTTTTTTTAATTAGATTGGCTTTTCATAGCTGTTTAAGACAATCGTGATGTATTTTGACACTTTGACAACGATTTTTCCAGTAGTTTAGAAAAAAACGATGTTTGTTTTCTTTGGTCGTTACAGTACGAAAGAAAAAAAAATGCTGTTATCTCCGTCAATATTAATTTTTTTTCGATTTAGATTGGCTTTTCATAGCTGTTTAAGACAATCTTGATGTATTTTGACACTTTGACAACGATTTTTTCAGTAGTTTAGAAGAAAACGATTTTTTTTTCTTTGGTCGTTACAGTATGAAAGAAAAAAAAATTGCGTTAATATTAATTTTTTTTCGATTTAGATTTGCTGTTCATAGCTGTTTAAGACAATCTTGATGTATTTTGACACTTTGACAACGATTTTTCCAGTAGCTTAGAAGAAAACGATGATTTTTTTTCTTTGTTCGTTACAGTATGATAAAAAAAAAGCTGTTATCTCCGTCAATTATAATTTGTTTTCGATTTAAATTTGCTTTTCATAGCTGTTTAAGACAATCTTGATGTATTTTGATACTTTGACAACGATTTTTCCAGTAGTTTAGAAGAAAACGATTTTTTTTTTCTTTGGTCGTTACAGTATGAAAGAAGAAAAAATTGCGTTAATATTAATTTTTTTTTCGATTTAGATTTGCTTTTCATAGCTGTTTAAGACAATCTTGATGTATTTTGACACTTTGACAACGATTTTTCCAGTAGTTTAGAAGAAAACGATGTTTTTTTTCTTTGGTCGTTACAGTACGAAAGAAAAAAAAATGCTGTTATCTCCGTCAATATTAATTTTTTTTCGATTTAGATTTGCTTTTCATAGCTGTTTAAGACAATCTTGATGTATTTTGACACTTTGACAACGATTTTTCCAGTAGCTTAGAAGAAAACGATGTTTTTTTTTCTTTGGTCGTTACAGTATGAAAGAAAAAAAAATTGCGTTAATATTAATTTATTTTCGATTAACATTGGCTTTACATAGCTGATTAAGACAATCTTGATGTATTTTGACACTTTGACAACGATTTTTCCAGTAGTTTAGAAGAAAACGATGTTTTTTTTCTTTGGTCGTTACAGTACGAAAGAAAAAAAAATGCTGTTATCTCCGTCAATATTAATTTTTTTTCGATTTAGATTTGCTTTTCATAGCTGTTTAAGACAATCTTGATGTATTTTGACACTTTGACAACGATTTTTCCAGTAGTTTAGAAGAAAACGATGTTTTTTTTCTTTGGTCGTTACAGTACGAAAGAAAAAAAAATGCTGTTATCTCCTTCAATATTAATTTTTTTTCGATTTAGATTTGCTTTTCATAGCTGTTTAAGACAATCTTGATGTATTTTGACACTTTGACAACGATTTTTCCAGTAGTTTAGAAGAAAACGATTTTTTTTTTCTTTGGTCGTTACAGTATGAAAGAAAAAAAAATTGCGTTAATATTAATTTTTTTTCGATTTCGATTTGCTGTTCATAGCTGTTTAAGACAATCTTGATATATTTTGACACTTTGACAACGATTTTTCCAGTAGTTTAGAAGAAAACGATTTTTTTTTCTTTGGTCGTTTCAGTATGATAGAAAAAAAAATATCCTTAATTTAAATTTTTTTTTAATTAGATTGGCTTTTCATAGCTGTTTAAGACAATCGTGATGTATTTTGACACTTTGACAACGATTTTTCTAGTAGTTTAGAAGAAAACGATGTTTTTTTTCTTTGGTCGTTACAGTACGAAAGAAAAAAAAATGCTGTTATCTCCGTCAATATTAATTTTTTTTCGATTTAGATTGGCTTTTCATAGCTGTTTAAGACAATCTTGATGTATTTTGACACTTTGACAACGATTTTTTCAATAGTTTAGAAGAAAACGATTTTTTTTTCTTTGGTCGTTACAGTATGAAAGAAAAAAAAATTGCGTTAATATTAATTTTTTTTCGATTTAGATTTGCTGTTCATAGCTGTTTAAGACAATCTTGATGTATTTTGACACTTTGACAACGATTTTTCCAGTAGTTTAGAAGAAAACGATGTTTTTTTTCTTTGGTCGTTACAGTACGAAAGAAAAAAAAATGCTGTTATCTCCGTCAATATTAATTTTTTTTCGATTTAGATTTGCTTTTCATAGCTGTTTAAGACAATCTTGATGTATTTTGACACTTTGACAACGATTTTTCCAGTAGTTTAGAAGAAAACGATGTTTTTTTTCTTTGGTCGTTACAGTACGAAAGAAAAAAAAATGCTGTTATCTCCTTCAATATTAATTTTTTTTCGATTTAGATTTGCTTTTCATAGCTGTTTAAGACAATCTTGATGTATTTTGACACTTTGACAACGATTTTTCCAGTAGTTTAGAAGAAAACGATTTTTTTTTTCTTTGGTCGTTACAGTATGAAAGAAAAAAAAATTGCGTTAAGATTAATTTTTTTTCGATTTCGATTTGCTGTTCATAGCTGTTTAAGACAATCTTGATATATTTTGACACTTTGACAACGATTTTTCCAGTAGTTTAGAAGAAAACGATTTTTTTTTTCTTTGGTCGTTTCAGTATGATAGAAAAAAAAATATCCTTAATTTAAATTTTTTTTTAATTAGATTGGCTTTTCATAGCTGTTTAAGACAATCGTGATGTATTTTGACACTTTGACAACGATTTTTCCAGTAGTTTAGAAGAAAACGATGTTTTTTTTCTTTGGTCGTTACAGTACGAAAGAAAAAAAAATGCTGTTATCTCCGTCAATATTAATTTTTTTTCGATTTAGATTGGCTTTTCATAGCTGTTTAAGACAATCTTGATGTATTTTGACACTTTGACAACGATTTTTTCAATAGTTTAGAAGAAAACGATTTTTTTTTCTTTGGTCGTTACAGTATGAAAGAAAAAAAAATTGCGTTAATATTAATTTTTTTTCGATTTAGATTTGCTGTTCATAGCTGTTTAAGACAATCTTGATGTATTTTGACACTTTGACAACGATTTTTCCAGTAGTTTAGAAGAAAACGATGTTTTTTTTTTTTGGTCGTTACAGTACGAAAGAAAAAAAAATGCTGTTATCTCCGTCAATATTAATCTTTTTTCGATTTAGATTGGCTTTTCATAGCTGTTTAAGACAATCTTGATGTATTTTGACACTTTGACAACGATTTTTTCAGTAGTTTAGAAGAAAACGATTTTTTTTTCTTTGGTCGTTACAGTATGAAAGAAAAAAAAATTGCGTTATTATTAATTTTTTTTCGATTTAGATTTGCTGTTCATAGCTGTTTAAGACAATCTTGATGTATTTTGACACTTTGACAACGATTTTTCCAGTAGTTTAGAAGAAAACGATGTTTTTTTTTTTTGGTCGTTACAGTACGAAAGAAAAAAAAATGCTGTTATCTCCGTCAATATTAATCTTTTTTCGATTTAGATTGGCTTTTCATAGCTGTTTAAGACAATCTTGATGTATTTTGACACTTTGACAACGATTTTTCCAGTAGTTTAGAAGAAAACGATTTTTTTTTTCTTTGGTCGTTACAGTATGAAAGAAAAAAAAATTGCGTTAATATTAATTTTTTTTCGATTTCGATTTGCTGTTCATAGCTGTTTAAGACAATCTTGATATATTTTGACACTTTGACAACGATTTTTCCAGTAGTTTAGAAGAAAACGATGTTTTTTTTTTCTTTGGTCGTTTCAGTATGATAGAAAAAAAAATATCCTTAATTTAAATTTTTTTTTAATTAGATTGGCTTTTCATAGCTGTTTAAGACAATCGTGATGTATTTTGACACTTTGACAACGATTTTTCCAGTAGTTTAGAAGAAAACGATGTTTTTTTTCTTTGGTCGTTATAGTATGAAAGAAAAACAAATTGCGTTAATATTAATTTATTTTCGATTTAGATTGGCTTTTCATAGCTGTTTAAGACAATCTTGATGTATTTTGACACTTTGACAACGATTTTTTCAGTAGTTTAGAAGAAAACGATTTTTTTTTCTTTGGTCGTTACAGTATGAAAGAAAAAAAAATTGCGTTAATATTAATTTTTTTTCGATTTAGATTTGCTGTTCATAGCTGTTTAAGACAATCTTGATGTATTTTGACACTTTGACAACGATTTTTCCAGTAGTTTAGAAGAAAACGATGTTTTTTTTCTTTGGTCGTTACAGTACGAAAGAAAAAAAAATGCTGTTATCTCCGTCAATATTAATTTTTTTTCGATTTAGATTTGCTTTTCATAGCTGTTTAAGACAATCTTGATGTATTTTGACACTTTGACAACGATTTTTCCAGTAGCTTAGAAGAAAACGATGTTTTTTTTTCTTTGGTCGTTACAGTATGAAAGAAAAAAAAATTGCGTTAATATTAATTTATTTTCGATTAACATTGGCTTTACATAGCTGATTAAGACAATCTTGATGTATTTTGACACTTTGACAACGATTTTTCCAGTAGTTTAGAAGAAAACGATGTTTTTTTTCTTTGGTCGTTACAGTACGATAGAAAAAAAAATGCTGTTATCTCCGTCAATATTAATTTTTTTTCGATTTAGATTTGCTTTTCATAGCTGTTTAAGACAATCTTGATGTATTTTGACACTTTGACAACGATTTTTCCAGTAGTTTAGAAGAAAACGATGTTTTTTTTCTTTGGTCGTTACAGTACGAAAGAAAAAAAAATGCTGTTATCTCCTTCAATATTAATTTTTTTTCGATTTAGATTTGCTTTTCATAGCTGTTTAAGACAATCTTGATGTATTTTGACACTTTGACAACGATTTTTCCAGTAGTTTAGAAGAAAACGATTTTTTTTTTCTTTGGTCGTTACAGTATGAAAGAAAAAAAAATTGCGTTAATATTAATTTTTTTTCGATTTCGATTTGCTGTTCATAGCTGTTTAAGACAATCTTGATATATTTTGACACTTTGACAACGATTTTTCCAGTAGTTTAGAAGAAAACGATTTTTTTTTTCTTTGGTCGTTTCAGTATGATAGAAAAAAAAATATCCTTAATTTAAATTTTTTTTTAATTAGATTGGCTTTTCATAGCTGTTTAAGACAATCGTGATGTATTTTGACACTTTGACAACGATTTTTCCAGTAGTTTAGAAGAAAACGATGTTTTTTTTCTTTGGTCGTTACAGTACGAAAGAAAAAAAAATGCTGTTATCTCCGTCAATATTAATTTTTTTTCGATTTAGATTGGCTTTTCATAGCTGTTTAAGACAATCTTGATGTATTTTGACACTTTGACAACGATTTTTTCAATAGTTTAGAAGAAAACGATTTTTTTTTCTTTGGTCGTTACAGTATGAAAGAAAAAAAAATTGCGTTAATATTAATTTTTTTTCGATTTAGATTTGCTGTTCATAGCTGTTTAAGACAATCTTGATGTATTTTGACACTTTGACAACGATTTTTCCAGTAGTTTAGAAGAAAACGATGTTTTTTTTTTCTTTGGTCGTTTCAGTATGATAGAAAATAAAATATCCTTAATTTTAATTTTTTTTTAATTAGATTGGCTTTTCATAGCTGTTTAAGACAATCTTGATGTATTTTGACACTTTGACAACGATTTTTCCAGTAGCTTAGAAGAAAACGATGTTTTTTTTTATTTGGTCGTTACAGTACGAAAGAAAAAAAAATGCTGTTATCTCCGTCAATATTAATTTTTTTTCGATTTAGATTTGCTTTTCATAGCTGTTTAAGACAATCTTGATGTATTTTGATACTTTGACAACGATTTTTCCAGTAGTTTAGAAGAAAACGATGTTTTTTTTTTCTTTGTTCGTTACAGTATGATAAAAAAAAAGCTGTTATCTCCGTCAATTATAATTTGTTTTCGATTTAGATTTGCTTTTCATAGCTGTTTAAGACAATCTTGATGTATTTTGATACTTTGACAACGATTTTTCCAGTAGTTTAGAAGAAAACGATTTTTTTTTTCTTTGGTCGTTACAGTATGAAAGAAAAAAAAATTGCGTTAATATTAATTTTTTTTTCGATTTAGATTTGCTTTTCATAGCTGTTTAATACAATCTTGATGTATTTTGACACTTTGACAACGATTTTTCCAGTAGTTTAGAAGAAAACTATGTTTTTTTTTCTTTGGTCGTTACAGTATGATAGAAAAAAAATTTCATTAATTTTAATTTTTTTTAATTAGATTGGCTTTTCATAGCTGTTTAAGACAATCTTGATGTATTTTGATACTTTATCAACGATTTTTCCAGTAGTTTAGAAGAAAACGATGTTTTTTTTCTTTGGTCGTTACAGTACGAAAGAAAAAAAAATGCTGTTATCTCCGTCAATATTAATTTTTTTTCGATTTAGATTGGCTTTTCATAGCTGTTTAAGACAATCTTGATGTATTTTGACACTTTGACAACGATTTTTCCAGTAGTTTAGAAGAAAACGATTTTTTTTTTCTTTGGTCGTTACAGTATGAAAGAAAAAAAAATTGCGTTAATATTAATTTTTTTTCGATTTAGATTTGCTGTTCATAGCTGTTTAAGACAATCTTGATGTATTTTGACACTTTGACAACGATTTTTCCAGTAGTTTAGAAGAAAACGATGTTTTTTTTTTCTTTGGTCGTTTCAGTATGATAGAAAATAAAATATCCTTAATTTTAATTTTTTTTTAATTAGATTGGCTTTTCATAGCTGTTTAAGACAATCTTGATGTATTTTGACACTTTGACAACGATTTTTCCAGTAGCTTAGAAGAAAACGATGTTTTTTTTTATTTGGTCGTTACAGTACGAAAGAAAAAAAAATGCTGTTATCTCCGTCAATATTAATTTTTTTTCGATTTAGATTTGCTTTTCATAGCTGTTTAAGACAATCTTGATGTATTTTGATACTTTGACAACGATTTTTCCAGTAGTTTAGAAGAAAACGATGTTTTTTTTTTCTTTGTTCGTTACAGTATGATAAAAAAAAAGCTGTTATCTCCGTCAATTATAATTTGTTTTCGATTTAGATTTGCTTTTCATAGCTGTTTAAGACAATCTTGATGTATTTTGATACTTTGACAACGATTTTTCCAGTAGTTTAGAAGAAAACGATTTTTTTTTTTCTTTGGTCGTTACAGTACGAAAGAAAAAAAAATTGCGTTAATATTAATTTTTTTTTCGATTTAGATTTGCTTTTCATAGCAGTTTAATACAATCTTGATGTATTTTGACACTTTGACAACGATTTTTCCAGTAGTTTAGAAGAAAACGATGTTTTTTTTTTCTTTGGTCGTTACAGTATGATAGAAAAAAAATTTCCTTAATTTTAATTTTTTTTAATTAGATTGGCTTTTCATAGCTGTTTAAGACAATCTTGATGTATTTTGATACTTTATCAACGATTTGTCCAGTAGTTTAGAAGAAAACGATGTTTTTTTTCTTTGGTCGTTACAGTACGAAAGAAAAAAAAATGCTGTTATCTCCGTCAATATTAATTTTTTTTCGATTTAGATTGGCTTTTCATAGCTGTTTAAGACAATCTTGATGTATTTTGACACTTTGACAACGATTTTTCCAGTAGTTTAGAAGAAAACGATTTTTTTTTTCTTTGGTCGTTACAGTATGAAAGAAAAAAAAATTGCGTTAATATTAATTTTTTTTCGATTTAGATTTGCTGTTCATAGCTGTTTAAGACAATCTTGATGTATTTTGACACTTTGACAACGATTTTTCCAGTAGCTTAGAAGAAAACGATGTTTTTTTTTATTTGGTCGTTACAGTACGAAAGAAAAAAAAATGCTGTTATCTCCGTCAATATTAATTTTTTTTCGATTTAGATTTGCTTTTCATAGCTGTTTAAGACAATCTTGATGTATTTTGATACTTTGACAACGATTTTTCCAGTAGTTTAGAAAAAAACGATGTTTTTCTTTTCTTTGTTCGTTACAGTATGATAAAAAAAAAGCTGTTATCTCCGTCAATTATAATTTGTTTTCGATTTAGATTTGCTTTTCATAGCTGTTTAATACAATCTTGATGTATTTTGACACTTTGACAACGATTTTTCCAGTAGTTTAGAAGAAAACGATGTTTTTTTTTTCTTTGGTCGTTTCAGTATGATAGAAAAAAATTTTCCTTAATTTTAAATTTTTTTAATTAGATTGGCTTTTCATAGCTGTTTAAGACAATCTTGATGTATTTTGACACTTTGACAACGATTTTTCCAGTAGTTTAGAAGAAAACGATGTTTTTTTTCTTTGGTCGTTACAGTACGAAAAAAAAAAAATGCTGTTATCTCCGTCAATATTAATTTTTTTTCGATTTAGATTTGCTTTTCATAGCTGTTTAAGACAATCTTGATGTATTTTGACACTTTGACAACGATTTTTCCAGTAGCTTAGAAGAAAACGATGTTTTTTTTTCTTTGGTCGTTACAGTATGAAAGAAAAAAAAATTGCGTTAATATTAATTTATTTTCGATTAACATTGGCTTTACATAGCTGATTAATACAATCTTGATGTATTTTGACACTTTGACAACGATTTTTCCAGTAGTTTAGAAGAAAACGATGTTTTTTTTCTTTGGTCGTTTCAGTATGATAGAAAAAAAAATATCCTTAATTTAAATTTTTTTTTAATTAGATTGGCTTTTCATAGCTGTTTAAGACAATCGTGATGTATTTTGACACTTTGACAACGATTTTTCCAGTAGTTTAGAAGAAAACGATGTTTTTCTTTTCTTTGTTCGTTACAGTATGATAAAAAAAAAGCTGTTATCTCCGTCAATTATAATTTGTTTTCGATTTAAATTTGCTTTTCATAGCTGTTTAAGACAATCTTGATGTATTTTGATACTTTGACAACGATTTTTCCAGTAGTTTAGAAGAAAACGATTTTTTTTTTCTTTGGTCGTTACAGTATGAAAGAAAAAAAAATTGCGTTAATATTAATTTATTTTTAGATTAACATTGGCTTTACATAGCTGATTAATACAATCTTGATGTATTTTGACACTTTGACAACGATTTTTCCAGTAGTTTAGAAGAAAACGATGTTTTTTTTCTTTGGTCGTTACAGTACGAAAGAAAAAAAAATGCTGTTATCTCCGTCAATATTAATTTTTTTTCGATTTAGATTTGCTTTTCATAGCTGTTTAAGACAATCTTGATGTATTTTGACACTTTGACAACGATTTTTCCAGTAGTTTAGAAGAAAACGATGTTTTTTTTCTTTGGTCGTTACAGTACGAAAGAAAAAAAAATGCTGTTATCTCCTTCAATATTAATTTTTTTTCGATTTAGATTTGCTTTTCATAGCTGTTTAAGACAATCGTGATGTATTTTGACACTTTGACAACGATTTTTCCAGTAGTTTAGAAGAAAACGATGTTTTTTTTCTTTGGTCGTTACAGTACGAAAGAAAAAAAAATGCTGTTATCTCCGTCAATATTAATTTTTTTTCGATTTAGATTGGCTTTTCATAGCTGTTTAAGACAATCTTGATGTATTTTGACACTTTGACAACGATTTTTTCAATAGTTTAGAAGAAAACGATTTTTTTTTCTTTGGTCGTTACAGTATGAAAGAAAAAAAAATTGCGTTAATATTAATTTTTTTTCGATTTAGATTTGCTGTTCATAGCTGTTTAAGACAATCTTGATGTATTTTGACACTTTGACAACGATTTTTCCAGTAGTTTAGAAGAAAACGATGTTTTTTTTTTTTGGTCGTTACAGTACGAAAGAAAAAAAAATGCTGTTATCTCCGTCAATATTAATCTTTTTTCGATTTAGATTGGCTTTTCATAGCTGTTTAAGACAATCTTGATGTATTTTGACACTTTGACAACGATTTTTCCAGTAGCTTAGAAGAAAACGATGTTTTTTTTTATTTGGTCGTTACAGTACGAAAGAAAAAAAAATGCTGTTATCTCCGTCAATATTAATTTTTTTTCGATTTAGATTTGCTTTTCATAGCTGTTTAAGACAATCTTGATGTATTTTGATACTTTGACAACGATTTTTCCAGTAGTTTAGAAGAAAACGATGTTTTTTTTTCTTTGTTCGTTACAGTATGATAAAAAAAAAGCTGTTATCTCCGTCAATTATAATTTGTTTTCGATTTAGATTTGCTTTTCATAGCTGTTTAAGACAATCTTGATGTATTTTGATACTTTGACAACGATTTTTCCAGTAGTTTAGAAGAAAACGATTTTTTTTTTCTTTGGTCGTTACAGTATGAAAGAAAAAAAAATTGCGTTAATATTAATTTTTTTTTCGATTTAGATTTGCTTTTCATAGCTGTTTAATACAATCTTGATGTATTTTGACACTTTGACAACGATTTTTCCAGTAGTTTAGAAGAAAACGATGTTTTTTTTTTCTTTGGTCGTTTCAGTATGATAGAAAAAAATTTTCCTTAATTTTAAATTTTTTTAATTAGATTGGCTTTTCATAGCTGTTTAAGACAATCTTGATGTATTTTGACACTTTGACAACGATTTTTCCAGTAGTTTAGAAGAAAACGATGTTTTTTTTCTTTGGTCGTTACAGTACGAAAAAAAAAAAATGCTGTTATCTCCGTCAATATTAATTTTTTTTCGATTTAGATTTGCTTTTCATAGCTGTTTAAGACAATCTTGATGTATTTTGACACTTTGACAACGATTTTTCCAGTAGCTTAGAAGAAAACGATGTTTTTTTTTCTTTGGTCGTTACAGTATGAAAGAAAAAAAAATTGCGTTAATATTAATTTATTTTCGATTAACATTGGCTTTACATAGCTGATTAATACAATCTTGATGTATTTTGACACTTTGACAACGATTTTTCCAGTAGTTTAGAAGAAAACGATGTTTTTTTTCTTTGGTCGTTTCAGTATGATAGAAAAAAAAATATCCTTAATTTAAATTTTTTTTTAATTAGATTGGCTTTTCATAGCTGTTTAAGACAATCGTGATGTATTTTGACACTTTGACAACGATTTTTCCAGTAGTTTAGAAGAAAACGATGTTTTTCTTTTCTTTGTTCGTTACAGTATGATAAAAAAAAAGCTGTTATCTCCGTCAATTATAATTTGTTTTCGATTTAAATTTGCTTTTCATAGCTGTTTAAGACAATCTTGATGTATTTTGATACTTTGACAACGATTTTTCCAGTAGTTTAGAAGAAAACGATTTTTTTTTTCTTTGGTCGTTACAGTATGAAAGAAAAAAAAATTGCGTTAATATTAATTTATTTTTAGATTAACATTGGCTTTACATAGCTGATTAATACAATCTTGATGTATTTTGACACTTTGACAACGATTTTTCCAGTAGTTTAGAAGAAAACGATGTTTTTTTTCTTTGGTCGTTACAGTACGAAAGAAAAAAAAATGCTGTTATCTCCGTCAATATTAATTTTTTTTCGATTTAGATTTGCTTTTCATAGCTGTTTAAGACAATCTTGATGTATTTTGACACTTTGACAACGATTTTTCCAGTAGTTTAGAAGAAAACGATGTTTTTTTTCTTTGGTCGTTACAGTACGAAAGAAAAAAAAATGCTGTTATCTCCTTCAATATTAATTTTTTTTCGATTTAGATTTGCTTTTCATAGCTGTTTAAGACAATCGTGATGTATTTTGACACTTTGACAACGATTTTTCCAGTAGTTTAGAAGAAAACGATGTTTTTTTTCTTTGGTCGTTACAGTACGAAAGAAAAAAAAATGCTGTTATCTCCGTCAATATTAATTTTTTTTCGATTTAGATTGGCTTTTCATAGCTGTTTAAGACAATCTTGATGTATTTTGACACTTTGACAACGATTTTTTCAATAGTTTAGAAGAAAACGATTTTTTTTTCTTTGGTCGTTACAGTATGAAAGAAAAAAAAATTGCGTTAATATTAATTTTTTTTCGATTTAGATTTGCTGTTCATAGCTGTTTAAGACAATCTTGATGTATTTTGACACTTTGACAACGATTTTTCCAGTAGTTTAGAAGAAAACGATGTTTTTTTTTTTTGGTCGTTACAGTACGAAAGAAAAAAAAATGCTGTTATCTCCGTCAATATTAATCTTTTTTCGATTTAGATTGGCTTTTCATAGCTGTTTAAGACAATCTTGATGTATTTTGACACTTTGACAACGATTTTTCCAGTAGCTTAGAAGAAAACGATGTTTTTTTTTATTTGGTCGTTACAGTACGAAAGAAAAAAAAATGCTGTTATCTCCGTCAATATTAATTTTTTTTCGATTTAGATTTGCTTTTCATAGCTGTTTAAGACAATCTTGATGTATTTTGATACTTTGACAACGATTTTTCCAGTAGTTTAGAAGAAAACGATGTTTTTTTTTCTTTGTTCGTTACAGTATGATAAAAAAAAAGCTGTTATCTCCGTCAATTATAATTTGTTTTCGATTTAGATTTGCTTTTCATAGCTGTTTAAGACAATCTTGATGTATTTTGATACTTTGACAACGATTTTTCCAGTAGTTTAGAAGAAAACGATTTTTTTTTTCTTTGGTCGTTACAGTATGAAAGAAAAAAAAATTGCGTTAATATTAATTTTTTTTTCGATTTAGATTTGCTTTTCATAGCTGTTTAATACAATCTTGATGTATTTTGACACTTTGACAACGATTTTTCCAGTAGTTTAGAAGAAAACGATGTTTTTTTTTTCTTTGGTCGTTACAGTATGATAGAAAAAAAATTTCATTAATTTTAATTTTTTTTAATTAGATTGGCTTTTCATAGCTGTTTAAGACAATCTTGATGTATTTTGATACTTTATCAACGATTTTTCCAGTAGTTTAGAAGAAAACGATGTTTTTTTTCTTTGGTCGTTACAGTACGAAAGAAAAAAAAATGCTGTTATCTCCGTCAATATTAATTTTTTTTCGATTTAGATTGGCTTTTCATAGCTGTTTAAGACAATCTTGATGTATTTTGACACTTTGACAACGATTTTTCCAGTAGTTTAGAAGAAAACGATTTTTTTTTTCTTTGGTCGTTACAGTATGAAAGAAAAAAAAATTGCGTTAATATTAATTTTTTTTTCGATTTAGATTTGCTTTTCATAGCTGTTTAATACAATCTTGATGTATTTTGACACTTTGACAACGATTTTTCCAGTAGTTTAGAAGAAAACGATGTTTTTTTTTTCTTTGGTCGTTACAGTATGATAGAAAAAAAATTTCATTAATTTTAATTTTTTTTAATTAGATTGGCTTTTCATAGCTGTTTAAGACAATCTTGATGTATTTTGATACTTTATCAACGATTTTTCCAGTAGTTTAGAAGAAAACGATGTTTTTTTTCTTTGGTCGTTACAGTACGAAAGAAAAAAAAATGCTGTTATCTCCGTCAATATTAATTTTTTTTCGATTTAGATTGGCTTTTCATAGCTGTTTAAGACAATCTTGATGTATTTTGATACTTTATCAACGATTTTTCCAGTAGTTTAGAAGAAAACGATGTTTTTTTTCTTTGGTCGTTACAGTACGAAACAAAAAAAAATGCTGTTATCTCCGTCAATATTAATTTTTTTTCGATTTAGATTGGCTTTTCATAGCTGTTTAAGACAATCTTGATGTATTTTGACACTTTGACAACGATTTTTCCAGTAGTTTAGAAGAAAACGATGTTTTTTTTTTCTTTGGTCGTTACAGTATGATAGAAAAAAAATTTCATTAATTTTAATTTTTTTTAATTAGATTGGCTTTTCATAGCTGTTTAAGACAATCTTGATGTATTTTGATACTTTATCAACGATTTTTCCAGTAGTTTAGAAGAAAACGATGTTTTTTTTCTTTGGTCGTTACAGTACGAAAGAAAAAAAAATGCTGTTATCTCCGTCAATATTAATTTTTTTTCGATTTAGATTGGCTTTTCATAGCTGTTTAAGACAATCTTGATGTATTTTGACACTTTGACAACGATTTTTCCAGTAGTTTAGAAGAAAACGATGTTTTTTTTTATTTGGTTGTTACAGTACGAAAGAAAAAAAATGCTGTTATCTCCTTCAATATTAATTTTTTTTCGATTTAGATTTGCTGTTCATAGCTGATTAAGACAATCTTGATGTATTTTGACACTTTGACAACGATTTTTCCAGTAGTTTAGAAGAAAACGATTTTTTTTTCTTTGGTCGTTACAGTATGATAGAAAATAAAATTTCCTTAATTTAAATTTTTTTTTAATTAGATTGGCTTTTCATAGCTGTTTAAGACAATCTTGATGTATTTTGACACTTTGACAACGATTTTTCCATTAGTTTAGAAGAAAACGATGTTTTTTTTTTCTTTGGTCGTTTCAGTATGATAGAAAATAAAATATCCTTAATTTTAATATTTTTTTAATTAGATTGGCTTTTCATAGCTGTTTTAGACAATCTTGATGTATTTTGACACTTTGACAACGATTTTTCCAGTAGTTTAGAAGAAAACGATGTTTTTTTTCTTTGGTCGTTACAGTACGAAAGAAAAAAAAATGCTGTTATCTCCGTCAATATTAATTTTTTTTCGATTTAGATTGGCTTTTCATAGCTGATTAAGACAATCTTGATGTATTTTGACACTTTGACAACGATTTTTCCAGTAGTTTAGAAGAAAACGATGTTTTTTTTTATTTGGTTGTTACAGTACGAAAGAAAAAAAATGCTGTTATCTCCTTCAATATTAATTTTTTTTCGATTTAGATTTGCTGTTCATAGCTGTTTAAGACAATCTTGATGTATTTTGACACTTTGACAACGATATTTCCAGTAGTTTAGAAGAAAACGATTTTTTTTTCTTTGGTCGTTACAGTATGAAAGAAAAAAAAATTGCGTTAATATTAATTTTTTTTCGATTTAGATTTGCTGTTCATAGCTGTTTAAGACAATCTTGATGTATTTTGATACTTTGACAACGATTTTTCCAGTAGTTTAGAAGAAAACGATTTTTTTTTTCTTTGGTCGTTACAGTATGAAACAATAAAAAAATGCTTTAATATTAATTTTTTTTTCGATTTAGATTTGCTTTTCATAGCTGTTTAAGACAATCTTGATGTATTTTGATACTTTATCAACGATTTTTCCAGTAGTTTAGAAGAAAACGATGTTTTTTTTCTTTGGTCGTTACAGTACGAAACAAAAAAAAATGCTGTTATCTCCGTCAATATTAATTTTTTTTCGATTTAGATTGGCTTTTCATAGCTGTTTAAGACAATCTTGATGTATTTTGACACTTTGACAACGATTTTTCCAGTAGTTTAGAAGAAAACGATGTTTTTTTTTTCTTTGGTCGTTACAGTATGATAGAAAAAAAATTTCATTAATTTTAATTTTTTTTAATTAGATTGGCTTTTCATAGCTGTTTAAGACAATCTTGATGTATTTTGATACTTTATCAACGATTTTTCCAGTAGTTTAGAAGAAAACGATGTTTTTTTTCTTTGGTCGTTACAGTACGAAAGAAAAAAAAATGCTGTTATCTCCGTCAATATTAATTTTTTTTCGATTTAGATTGGCTTTTCATAGCTGTTTAAGACAATCTTGATGTATTTTGACACTTTGACAACGATTTTTCCAGTAGTTTAGAAGAAAACGATGTTTTTTTTTATTTGGTTGTTACAGTACGAAAGAAAAAAAATGCTGTTATCTCCTTCAATATTAATTTTTTTTCGATTTAGATTTGCTGTTCATAGCTGATTAAGACAATCTTGATGTATTTTGACACTTTGACAACGATTTTTCCAGTAGTTTAGAAGAAAACGATTTTTTTTTCTTTGGTCGTTACAGTATGATAGAAAATAAAATTTCCTTAATTTAAATTTTTTTTTAATAAGATTGGCTTTTCATAGCTGTTTAAGACAATCTTGATGTATTTTGACACTTTGACAACGATTTTTCCATTAGTTTAGAAGAAAACGATGTTTTTTTTTTCTTTGGTCGTTTCAGTATGATAGAAAATAAAATATCCTTAATTTTAATATTTTTTTAATTAGATTGGCTTTTCATAGCTGTTTTAGACAATCTTGATGTATTTTGACACTTTGACAACGATTTTTCCAGTAGTTTAGAAGAAAACGATGTTTTTTTTCTTTGGTCGTTACAGTACGAAAGAAAAAAAAATGCTGTTATCTCCGTCAATATTAATTTTTTTTCGATTTAGATTGGCTTTTCATAGCTGATTAAGACAATCTTGATGTATTTTGACACTTTGACAACGATTTTTCCAGTAGTTTAGAAGAAAACGATGTTTTTTTTTATTTGGTTGTTACAGTACGAAAGAAAAAAAATGCTGTTATCTCCTTCAATATTAATTTTTTTTCGATTTAGATTTGCTGTTCATAGCTGTTTAAGACAATCTTGATGTATTTTGACACTTTGACAACGATATTTCCAGTAGTTTAGAAGAAAACGATTTTTTTTTCTTTGGTCGTTACAGTATGAAAGAAAAAAAAATTGCGTTAATATTAATTTTTTTTCGATTTAGATTTGCTGTTCATAGCTGTTTAAGACAATCTTGATGTATTTTGATACTTTGACAACGATTTTTCCAGTAGTTTAGAAGAAAACGATTTTTTTTTTCTTTGGTCGTTACAGTATGAAACAATAAAAAAATGCTTTAATATTAATTTTTTTTTCGATTTAGATTTGCTTTTCATAGCTGTTTAATACAATCTTGATGTATTTTGACACTTTGACAACGATTTTTCCAGTAGTTTAGAAGAAAACGATGTTTTTTTTTCTTTGGTCGTTACAGTATGAAAGAAAAAAAAATTGCGTTAATATTAATTTTTTTGAATAAGATTGGCTTTACATAGCTGTTTAAGACAATCTTGATGTATTTTGACACTTTGACAACGATTTTTCCAGTGGTTTAGAAGAAAACGATGTTTTTTTTCTTTGGTCGTTACAGTACGAAAGAAAAAAAAATGCTGTTATCTCCATCAATATTAATTTTTTTTCGATTCAGATTTGCTTTTCATAGCTGTTTAAGACAATCTTGATGTATTTTGATACTTTGACAACGATTTTTCCAGTAGTTTAGAAGAAAACGATGTTTTTTTTTTCTTTTTTTGTTACAGTATGATAAAAAAAAAAGCTGTTATCTCCGTCAATTATAATTTTTTTTCGATTAAGATTTGCTTTTCATAGCTTTTTAAGACAATCTTGATGTATTTTGATACTTTGACAACGATTTTTCCAGTAGTTTAGAAGAAAACGATGTTTTTTTTCTTTGGTCGTTATAGTATGAAAGAAAAAAAAATTGCGGTAATATTAATTTTCTTTCGCTTTAGATTTGCTGTTCATAGCTGTTTAAGACAATCTTGATGTATTTTGACACTTTGACAACGATTTTTCCAGTAGTTTAGAAGAAAACGATGTTTTTTTTTTTTGGTCGTTACAGTATGAAAGAAAAAAAAATTGCGGTAAGATTAATTTTTTTGAATAAGATTGGCTTTACATAGCTGTTTAAGACAATCTTGATGTATTTTGACACTTTGACAACGATTTTTCCAGTAGCTTAGAAGAAAACGATGTTTTTTTTTCTTTGGTCGTTTCAGTATGAAAGAAAAAAAAATTGCGTTAATATTAATTTATTTTCGATTAACATTGTCTTTACATAGCTGATTAAGACAATCTTGATGTATTTTGATACTTTGACAACGATTTTTCCAGTAGTTTAGAAGAAAACGATGTTTTTTTTTATTTGGTTGTTACAGTACGAAAGAAAAAAAATGGTGTTATCTCCTTCAATATTAATTTTTTTTCGATTTAGATTTGCTTTTCATAGCTGTTTAAGACACTCTTGATGTATTTTGACACTTTGACAACGATATTTCCAGTAGTTTAGAAGAAAACGATTTTTTTTTCTTTGGTCGTTACAGTATGAAAGAAAAAAAAATTGCGTTAATATTAATTTTTTTTCGATTTAGATTTGCTGTTCATAGCTGTTTAAGACAATCTTGATGTATTTTGACATTTTGACAACGATTTTTCCAGTAGTTTAGAAGAAAACGATGTTTTTTTTTTTCTTTGGTCGTTTCAGTATGATAGAAAAAAAAATTTCCTTAATTTTAATTTTTTTTTAATTAGATTGGCTTTTCATAGCTGTTTAAGACAATCTTGATGTATTTTGACACTTTTACAACGATTTTTCCAGTAGTTTAGAAGAAAACGATGTTTTTTTTCTTAGGTCGTTACAGTATGATAGAAAAAAAAGCTGTTATCTCCGTCAATTATAATTTGTTTTCGATTTAGATTTGCTTTTCATAGCTGTTTAAGACAATCTTGATGTATTTTGACACTTTGACAACGATTTTTTCAGTAGCTTAGAAGAAAACGATGTTTTTTTTTCTTTGGTCGTTACAGTATGAAAGAAAAAAAAATTGCGTTAATATTAATTTATTTTCGATTAACATTGGCTTTACATAGCTGATTAAGACAATCTTGATGTATTTTGATACTTTGACAACGATTTTTCCAGTAGTCTAGAAGAAAACGATGTTTTTTTTTATTTGGTTGTTACAGTACGAAAGAAAAAAAAATGCTGTTATCTCCTTCAATATTAATTTTTTTTCGATTTAGATTTGCTTTTCATAGCTGTTTAAGACAATCTTGATGTATTTTGACACTTTGACAACGATTTTTCCAGTAGTTTAGAAGAAAACGATTTTTTTTTTCTTTGGTCGTTACAGTATGAAAGAAAAAAAAATTGCGATAATATTCATTTTTTTTCGATTTAGATTTGCTGTTCATAGCTGTTTAAGACAATCTTGATGTATTTTGACACTTTGACAACGATTTTTCCAGTAGTTTAGAAGAAAACGATGATTTTTTTCTTTGGTCGTTATAGTATTAAAGAAAAAAAAATTGCGGTAATATTAATTTTCTTTCGCTTTAGATTTGCTGTTCATAGCTGTTTAAGACAATCTTGATGTATTTTGACACTTTGACAACGATTTTTCCAGTAGTTTAGAAGAAAACGATGTTTTTTTTTTTTGGTCGTTACAGTATGAAAGAAAAAAAAATTGCGTTAATATTAATTTATTTTCGATTAACATTGGCTTTACATAGCTGATTAAGACAATCTTGATGTATTTTGATACTTTGACAACGATTTTTCCAGTAGTTTAGAAGAAAACGATGTTTTTTTTTATTTGGCTGTTACAGTACGAAAGAAAAAAAAATGCTGTTATCTCCTTCAATATTAATTTTTTTTATTTAGATTTGCTTTTCATAGCTGTTTAAGACAATCTTGATGTATTTTGACACTTTGACAACGATTTTTCCAGTAGTTTAGAAGAAAACGATTTTTTTTTCTTTGGTCGTTACAGTATGAAAGAAAAAAAAATTGCGTTAATATTAATTTTTTTTCGATTTAGATTTGCTGTTCATAGCTGTTTAAGACAATCTTGATGTATTTTGACACTTTGACAACGATTTTTCCAGTAGTTTAGAAGAAAACGATGTTTTTTTTCTTTGGTCGTTATAGTATGAAAGAAAAAAAAATTGCGGTAATATTAATTTTCTTTCGCTTTAGATTTGCTGTTCATAGCTGTTTAAGACAATCTTGATGTATTTTGACACTTTGACAACGATTTTTCCAGTAGTTTAGAAGAAAACGATGTTTTTTTTTGGTCGTTACAGTATGAAAGAAAAAAAAATTGCGTTAATATTATTTTTTTGAATAAGATTGGCTTTACATAGCTGTTTAAGACAATCTTGATGTATTTTGACACTTTGACAACGATTTTTCCAGTAGCTTAGAAGAAAACGATGTTTTTTTTTCTTTGGTCGTTACAGTATGAAAGAAAAAAAAATTGCGTTAATATTAATTTATTTTCGATTAACATTGTCTTTACATAGCTGATTAAGACAATCTTGATGTATTTTGACACTTTGACAACGATTTTTCCAGTAGTTTAGAAGAAAACGATTTTTTTTTTCTTTGGTCGTTACAGTATGAAAGAAAAAAAAATTGCGTTAATATTAATTTTTTTTCGATTTAGATTTGCTGTTCATAGCTGTTTAAGACAATCTTGATGTATTTTGACACTTTGACAACGATTTTTCCAGTAGTTTAGAAGAAAACGATGTTTTTTTTTTCTTTGGTCGTTTCAGTATGATAGAAAAAAAAATTTCCTTAATTTTAATTTTTTTTAAATTAGATTGGCTTTTCATAGCTGTTTAAGACAATCTTGATGTATTTTGACACTTTGACAACGATTTTTCCAGTAGTTTAGAAGAAAACGATGTTTTTATTCTTTGGTTGTTACAGTACGAAAGAAAAATAATGCTGTTATCTCCGTCAATATTAATTTTTTTTCGATTTAGATTTGCTTTTCATAGCTGTTTAAGACAATCTTGATGTATTTTGATACTTTGACAACGATTTTTCCAGTAGCATAGAAGAAAATGATTTTTTTTTCTTTGGTCGTTACAGTATGAAAGAAAAAAAAATTGCGTTAATATTAATTTTTTTTTCGATTTAGATTTGCTTTTCATAGCTGTTTAATACAATCTTGATGTATTTTGACACTTTGACAACGATTTTTCCAGTAGTTTAGAAGAAAACGATGTTTTTTTTTCTTCGGTCGTTTCAGTATGATAGAAAAAAATTTTCCTTAATTTTAAATTTTTTTAATTAGATTGGCTTTTCATAGCTGTTTAAGACAATCTTGATGTATTTTGACACTTTGACAACGATTTTTCCAGTAGTTTAGAAGAAAACGATGTTTTTTTTCTTTGGTCGTTACAGTACGAAAGAAAAAAAAATGCTGTTATCTCCATCAATATTAATTTTTTTTCGATTTAGATTTGCTTTTCATAGCTGTTTAAGACAATCTTAATGTATTTTGATACTTTGACAACGATTTTTCCAGTAGTTTAGAAGAAAACGATGTTTTTTTTTCTTTGGTCGTCACAGTACGAAAGAAAAAAAAATTGCGGTAATATTAATTTTCTTTCGCTTTAGATTTGCTGTTCATAGCTGTTTAAGACAATCTTGATGTATTTTGACACTTTGACAACGATTTTTCCAGTAGTTTAGAAGAAAACGATGTTTTTTTTCTTTGGTCGTTACAGTACGAAAGAAAAAAAAAAGCTGTTATCTCAGTCAATTATAATTTTTTTTCGATTAAGATTTGCTTTTCATAGCTTTTTAAGACAATCTTGATGTATTTTGATACTTTGACAACGATTTTTCCAGTAGTTTAGAAGAAAACGATGTTTTTTTTCGTTGGTCGTTATAGTATGAAAGAAAAAAAAATTGCGGTAATATTAATTTTCTTTCGCTTTAGATTTGCTGTTCATAGCTGTTTAAGACAATCTTGATGTATTTTGACACTTTGACAACGATTTTTCCAGTAGTTTAGAAGAAAACGATGTTTTTTTTTTTTGGTCGTTACAGTATAAAAGAAAAAAAAATTGCGTTAATATTAATTTTTTTGAATAAGATTGGCTTTACATAGCTGTTTAAGACAATCTTGATGTATTTTGACACTTTGACAACGATTTTTCCAGTAGCTTAGAAGAAAACGATGTTTTTTTTTCTTTGGTCGTTACAGTATGAAAGAAAAAAAAATTGCGTTAATATTAATTTATTTTCGATTAACATTGTCTTTACATAGCTGATTAAGACAATCTTGATGTATTTTGATACTTTGACAACGATTTTTCCAGTAGTTTAGAAGAAAACGATGTTTTTTTTATTTGGTTGTTACAGTACGAAAGAAAAAAAATGCTGTTATCTCCTTCAATATTAATTTTTTTTCGATTTAGATTTGCTTTTCATAGCTGTTTAAGACAATCTTGATGTATTTTGACACTTTGACAACGATATTTCCAGTAGTTTAGAAGAAAACGATTTTTTTTTTCTTTGGTCGTTACAGTATGAAAGAAAAAAAAATTGCGTTAATATTAATTTTTTTTCGATTTAGATTTGCTGTTCATAGCTGTTTAAGACAATCTTGATGTATTTTGACACTTTGACAACGATTTTTCCAGTAGTTTAGAAGAAAACGATGTTTTTTTTTTCTTTGGTCGTTTCAGTATGATAGAAAAAAAAATTTCCTTAATTTTAATTTTTTTTTAATTAGATTGGCTTTTCATAGCTGTTTAAGACAATCTTGATGTATTTTGACACTTTTACAACGATTTTTCCAGTAGTTTAGAAGAAAACGATGTTTTTTTTCTTAGGTCGTTACAGTATGATAGAAAAAAAAGCTGTTATCTCCGTTAATTATAATTTGTTTTCGATTTAGATTTGCTTTTCATAGCTGTTGAAGACAATCTTGATGTATTTTGATACTTTGACAACGATTTTTCCAGTAGTTTAGAAGAAAACGATGTTTTTTTTTCTTTGGTCGTCACAGTACGAAAGAAAAAAAATGCAGTTAACTCCGTCAAAGTTAATTTTTTTTCGATTCAGATTTGCTTTTCATAGCTGTTTAAGACAATCTTGATGTATTTTGACACTTTGACAACGATTTTTCCAGTAGCTTAGAAGAAAACGATGTTTTTTTTTCTTTGGTCGTTACAGTATGAAAGAAAAAAAAATTGCGTTAATATTAATTTATTTTCGATTAACATTGTCTTTACATAGCTGATTAAGACAATCTTGATGTATTTTGATACTTTGACAACGATTTTTCCAGTAGTTTAGAAGAAAACGATGTTTTTTTTTATTTGGTTGATACAGTACGAAAGAAAAAAAATGCTGTTATCTCCTTCAATATTTTTTTTTTTTCGATTTAGATTTGCTTTTCATAGCTGTTTAAGACAATCTTGATGTATTTTGACACTTTGACAACGCTATTTCCAGTAGTTTAGAAGAAAACGATTTTTTTTTTCTTTGGTCGTTACAGTATGAAAGAAAAAAAAATTGCGTTAATATTAATTCTTTTACGATTTAGATTTGCTGTTCATAGCTGTTTAAGACAATCTTGATGTATTTTGACACTTTGACAACGATTTTTCCAGTAGTTTAGAAGAAAACGATGTTTTTTTTTTCTTTGGTCGTTTCAGTATGATAGAAAAAAAAATTTCCTTAATTTTAATTTTTTTTTGATTTAGATTGGCTTTTCATAGCTGTTTAAGACAATCTTGATGTATTTTGACACTTTGACAACGATTTTTCCAGTAGTTTAGAAGAAAACGATGTTTTTTTTCTTTGGTCGTTACAGTACGAAAGAAAAAAAAATGCTGTTATCTCCGTCAATATTAATTTTTTTTCGATTTAGATTTGCTTTTCATAGCTGTTTAAGACAATCTTGATGTATTTTGATACTTTGACAACGATTTTTCCAGTAGTTTAGAAGAAAATGATTTTTTTTTCTTTGGTCGTTACAGTATGAAAGAAAAAAAAATTGCGTTAATATTAATTTTTTTTTCGATTTAGATTTGCTTTTCATAGCTGTTTAATACAATCTTGATGTATTTTGACACTTTGACAACGATTTTTCCAGTAGTTTAGAAGAAAACGATGTTTTTTTTTCTTCGGTCGTTTCAGTATGATAGAAAAAAATTTTCCTTAATTTTAAATGAGTTTAGAAGAAAACGATTTTTTTTTCTTTGGTCGTTACAGTATGAAAGAAAAAAAAATTGCGTTAATATTAATTTTTTTTGATTTAGATTTGCTGTTCATAGCTGTTTAAGACAATCTTGATGTATTTTGACACTTTGACAACGATTTTTTCAGTAGTTTAGAAGAAAACGATGTTTTTTTTTTCTTTGGTCGTTTCAGTATGATAGAAAATAAAATATCCTTAATTTTAATTTTTTTTTAATTAGATTGGCTTTTCATAGCTGTTTAAGACAATCTTGATGTATTTTGACACTTTGACAACGATTTTTCCAGTAGTTTAGAAGAAAACGATGTTTTTTTTCTTTGGTCGTTACAGTACGAAAGAAAAAAAAATGCTGTTATCTCCGTCAATATTAATTTTTTTTCGATTTAGATTGGCTTTTCATAGCTGTTTAAGACAATCTTGATGTATTTTGACACTTTGACAACGATTTTTCCAGTAGCTTAGAAGAAAACGATGTTTTTTTTTATTTGGTCGTTACAGTACGAAAGAAAAAAAAATGCTGTTATCTCCGTCAATATTAATTTTTTTTCGATTTAGATTTGCTTTTCATAGCTGTTTAAGACAATCTTGATGTATTTTGATACTTTGACAACGATTTTTCCAGTAGTTTAGAAGAAAACGATGTTTTTTTTTTCTTTGTTCGTTACAGTATGATAAAAAAAAGCTGTTATCTTCGTCAATTATAATTTGTTTTCGATTTAGATTTACTTTTCATAGCTGTTTAAGACAATCTTGATGTATTTTGATACTTTGACAACGATTTCTCCAGTAGTTTAGAAGAAAACGATATTTTTTTCTTTGGTCGTTACAGTATGAAAGAAAAAAAAATTGCGTTAATATTAATTTTTTTTTCGATTTAGATTTGCTTTTCATAGCTGTTTAATACAATCTTGATGTATTTTGACACTTTGACAACGATTTTTCCAGTAGTTTAGAAGAAAACGATGTTTTTTTTTATTTAGTCGTTACAGTACGAAAGAAAAAAAAATGCTGTTATCTCCGTCAATATTAATTTTTTTTCGATTTAGATTTGCTTTTCATAGCTGTTTAAGACAATCTTGATGTATTTTGATACTTTGACAACGATTTTTCCAGTAGTTTAGAAGAAAACGATGTTTTTTTTCTTTGGTCGTTACAGTATGAAAGAAAAAACAATTGCGTTAATATTAATTTTTTTGAATAAGATTGGCTTTATATAGCTGTTTAATACAATCTTGATGTATTTTGACACTTTGGCAACGATTTTTTAAGTAGCTTAGAAGAAAACGATGATTTTTTTTCTTTGGTCGTTACAGTATGAAAGAAAAAAAAATTGCGTTAATATTAATTTATTTTCGATTAACATTGGCTTTACATAGCTGATTAAGACAATCTTGATGTATTTTGATACTTTGACAACGATTTTTCCAGTAGTTTAGAAGAAAACGATGTTTTTTTTTATTTGGTTGTTACAGTACGAAAGAAAAAAAGATGCTGTTATCTCCTTCAATATTAATTTTTTTTCGATTTAGATTTGCTTTTCATAGCTGTTTAAGACAATCTTGATGTATTTTGACACTTTGACAACGATTTTTCCAGTAGTTTAGAAGAAAACGATGTTTTTTTTTTCTTTGGTCGTTGCAGTATGATAGAAAAAAAAATATCCTTAATTTTAATTTTTTTTTAATTAGATTGGCTTTTCATAGCTGTTTAAGACAATCTTGATGTATTTTGACACTTTGACAACGATTTTTCCAGTAGTTTAGAAGAAAACGATGTTTTTTTTCTTTGGTCGTTACAGTATGAAAGAAAAAAAAATGCTGTTATCTCCGTCAATATTAATTTTTTTTCGATTTAGATTGGCTTTTCATAGCTGTTTAAGACAATCTTGATGTATTTTGACACTTTGACAACGATTTTTCCAGTAGTTTAGAAGAAAACGATTTTTTTTTCTTTGGTCGTTACAGTATGAAAGAAAAAAAAATTGCGTTAATATTAATTTTTTTTCGATTTAGATTTGCTGTTCATAGCTGTTTAAGACAATCTTGATGTATTTTGACACTTTGACAACGATTTTTTCAGTAGTTTAGAAGAAAACGATTTTTTTTTTTTCTTTGGTCGTTTCAGAATGATAGAAAATAAAATATCCTTAATTTTAATTTTTTTTTAATTAGATTGGCTTTTCATAGCTGTTTAAGACAATCTTGATGTATTTTGACACTTTGACAACGATTTTTCCAGTAGTTTAGAAGAAAACGATGTTTTTTTTCTTTGGTCGTTACAGTACGAAAGAAAAAAAAATGCTGTTATCTCCGTCAATATTAATTTTTTTTCGATTTAGATTGGCTTTTCATAGCTGTTTAAGACAATCTTGATGTATTTTGACACTTTGACAACGATTTTTCCAGTAGCTTAGAAGAAAACGATGTTTTTTTTTATTTGGTCGTTACAGTACGAAAGAAAAAAAAATGCTGTTATCTCCGTCAATATTAATTTTTTTTCGATTTAGATTTGCTTTTCATAGCTGTTTAAAACAATCTTGATGTATTTTGATACTTTGACAACGATTTTTCCAGTAGTTTAGAAGAAAACGATGTTTTTTTTTTCTTTGTTCGTTACAGTATGATAAAAAAAAGCTGTTATCTTCGTCAATTATAATTTGTTTTCGATTTAGATTTACTTTTCATAGCTGTTTAAGACAATCTTGATGTATTTTGATACTTTGACAACGATTTCTCCAGTAGTTTAGAAGAAAACGATATTTTTTTCTTTGGTCGTTACAGTATGAAAGAAAAAAAAATTGCGTTAATATTAATTTTTTTTTCGATTTAGATTTGCTTTTCATAGCTGTTTAATACAATCTTGATGTATTTTGACACTTTGACAACGATTTTTCCAGTAGTTTAGAAGAAAACGATGTTTTTTTTTATTTGGTCGTTACAGTACGAAAGAAAAAAAAATGCTGTTATCTCCGTCAATATTAATTTTTTTTCGATTTAGATTTGCTTTTCATAGCTGTTTAAGACAATCTTGATGTATTTTGATACTTTGACAACGATTTTTCCAGTAGTTTAGAAGAAAACGATGTTTTTTTTTTCTTTGTTCGTTACAGTATGATAAAAAAAAAGCTGTTATCTCCGTCAATTATAATTTGTTTTCGATTTAGATTTACTTTTCATAGCTGTTTAAGACAATCTTGATGTATTTTGATACTTTGACAACGATTTCTCCAGTAGTTTAGAAGAAAACGATTTTTTTTTTCTTTGGTCGTTACAGTATGAAAGAAAAAAAAATTGCGTTAATATTAATTTTTTTTCGATTTAGATTTGCTGTTCATAGCTGTTTAAGACAATCTTGATGTATTTTGACACTTTGACAACGATTTTTCCAGTAGTTTAGAAGAAAACGATGTTTTTTTTTTTCTTTGGTCGTTTCAGTATGATAGAAAAAAAAATTTCCTTAATTTTAATTTTTTTTTAATTAGATTGGCTTTTCATAGCTGTTTAAGACAATCTTGATGTATTTTGACACTTTTACAACGATTTTTCCAGTAGTTTAGAAAAAAACGATGTTTTTTTTCTTAGGTCGTTACAGTATGATAGAAAAAAAAGCTGTAATCTCCGTTAATTATAATTTGTTTTCGATTTAGATTTGCTTTTCATAGCTGTTGAAAACAATCTTGATGTATTTTGATACTTTGACAACGATTTTTCCAGTAGTTTAGAAGAAAACGATGTTTTTTTTCTTTGGTCGTTACAGTATGAAAGAAAAAAAAATTGCGTTAATATTAATTTTTTTGAATAAGATTGGCTTTATATAGCTGTTTAATACAATCTTGATGTATTTTGACACTTTGACAACGATTTTTCCAGTAGCTTAGAAGAAAACGATGATTTTTTTTCTTTGGTCGTTACAGTATGAAAGAAAAAAAAATTGCGTTAATATTAATTTATTTTCGATTAACATTGGCTTTACATAGCTGATTAAGACAATCTTGATGTATTTTGATACTTTGACAACGATTTTTCCAGTAGTTTAGAAGAAAACGATGTTTTTTTTTATTTGGTTGTTACAGTACGAAAGAAAAAAAAATGCTGTTATCTCCTTCAATATTAATTTTTTTTCGATTTAGATTTGCTTTTCATAGCTGTTTAAGACAATCTTGATGTATTTTGACACTTTGACAACGATTTTTCCAGTAGTTTAGAAGAAAACGATGTTTTTTTTTTCTTTGGTCGTTTCAGTATGATAGAAAAAAAAATATCCTTAATTTTAATTTTTTTTAAATTAGATTGGCTTTTCATAGCTGTTTAAGACAATCTTGATGTATTTTGATACTTTGACAACGATTTTTCCAGTAGTTTAGAAGAAAACGATGTTTTTTTTCTTTGGTCGTCAAAGTACGAAAGAAAAAAAATGCAGTTAACTCCGTCAATGTTAATTTTTTTTCGATTCAGATTTGCTTTTCATAGCTGTTTAATACAATCTTGATGTATTTTGATACTTTGACAACGATTTTTCCAGTAGTTTAGAAGAAAACGATGTTTTTTTTCTTTGGTCGTTACAGTATGAAAGAAAAAAAAATTGCGTTAATATTAATTTTTTTGAATAAGATTGGCTTTATATAGCTGTTTAATACAATCTTGATGTATTTTGACACTTTGACAACGATTTTTCCAGTAGCTTAGAAGAAAACGATGATTTTTTTTCTTTGGTCGTTACAGTATGAAAGAAAAAAAAATTGCGTTAATATTAATTTATTTTCGATTAACATTGGCTTTACATAGCTGATTAAGACAATCTTGATGTATTTTGATACTTTGACAACGATTTTTCCAGTAGTTTAGAAGAAAACGATGTTTTTTTTTATTTGGTTGTTACAGTACGAAAGAAAAAAAAATGCTGTTATCTCCTTCAATATTAATTTTTTTTCGATTTAGATTTGCTTTTCATAGCTGTTTAAGACAATCTTGATGTATTTTGACACTTTGACAACGATTTTTCCAGTAGTTTAGAAGAAAACGATGTTTTTTTTTTCTTTGGTCGTTTCAGTATGATAGAAAAAAAAATATCCTTAATTTTAATTTTTTTTAAATTAGATTGGCTTTTCATAGCTGTTTAAGACAATCTTGATGTATTTTGACACTTTGACAACGATTTTTCCAGTAGTTTAGAAGAAAACGATGTTTTTTTTCTTTGGTCGTTACAGTATGAAAGAAAAAAAAATGCTGTTATCTCCGTCAATATTAATTTTTTTTCGATTTAGATTGGCTTTTCATAGCTGTTTAAGACAATCTTGATGTATTTTGATACTTTGACAACGATTTTTCCAGTAGTTTAGAAGAAAACGATTTTTTTTTCTTTGGTCGTTACAGTATGAAAGAAAAAAAAATTGCGTTAATATTAATTTTTTTTCGATTTAGATTTGCTGTTCATAGCTGTTTAAGACAATCTTGATGTATTTTGACACTTTGACAACGATTTTTCCAGTAGTTTAGAAGAAAACGATGTTTTTTTTTTCTTTGGTCGTTTCAGTATGATAGAAAATAAAATATCCTTAATTTTAATTTTTTTTTAATTAGATTGGCTTTTCATTAGAAAGAAAAAAAAATGCTGTTATCTCCGTCAATATTAATATTTTTTCGATTTAGATTTGCTTTTCATAGCTGTTTAAGACAATCTTGATGTATTTTGATACTTTGACAACGATTTTTCCAGTAGTTTAGAAGAAAACGATGTTTTTTTTTTCTTTGTTCGTTACAGTATGATAAAAAAAAAGCTGTTATCTCCGTCAATTATAATTTGTTTTCGATTTAGATTTACTTTTCATAGCTGTTTAAGACAATCTTGATGTATTTTGATACTTTGACAACGATTTCTCCAGTAGTTTAGAAGAAAACGATATTTTTTTCTTTGGTCGTTACAGTATGAAAGAAAAAAAATTGCGTTAATATTAATTTTTTTTTCGATTTAGATTTGCTTTTCATAGCTGTTTAATACAATCTTGATGTATTTTGACACTTTGACAACGATATTTCCAGTAGTTTAGAAGAAAACGATTTTTTTTCTTTGGTCGTTACAGTATGAAAGAAAAAAAAATTGCGTTAATATTAATTTTTTTTCGATTTAGATTTGCTGTTCATAGCTGTTTAAGACAATCTTGATGTATTTTGATACTTTGACAACGATTTTTCCAGTAGTTTAGAAGAAAACGATTTTTTTTTCTTTGGTCGTTACAGTATGAAAGAAAAAAAAATTGCGTTAATATTAATTTTTTTTCGATTTAGATTTGCTGTTCATAGCTGTTTAAGACAATCTTGATGTATTTTGACACTTTGACAACGATTTTTCCAGTAGTTTAGAAGAAAACGATGTTTTTTTTTTCTTTGGTCGTTTCAGTATGATAGAAAATAAAATATCCTTAATTTTAATTTTTTTTAAATTAGATTGGCTTTTCATTAGAAAGAAAAAAAAATGCTGTTATCTCCGTCAATATTAATATTTTTTCGATTTAGATTTGCTTTTCATAGCTGTTTAAGACAATCTTGATGTATTTTGATACTTTGACAACGATTTTTCCAGTAGTTTAGAAGAAAACGATGTTTTTTTTTTCTTTGTTCGTTACAGTATGATAAAAAAAAAGCTGTTATCTCCGTCAATTATAATTTGTTTTCGATTTAGATTTACTTTTCATAGCTGTTTAAGACAATCTTGATGTATTTTGATACTTTGACAACGATTTCTCCAGTAGTTTAGAAGAAAACGATATTTTTTTCTTTCGTCGTTACAGTATGAAAGAAAAAAAATTGCGTTAATATTAATTTTTTTTTCGATTTAGATTTGCTTTTCATAGCTGTTTAATACAATCTTGATGTATTTTGACACTTTGACAACGATATTTCCAGTAGTTTAGAAGAAAACGATTTTTTTTTTCTTTGGTCGTTACAGTATGAAAGAAAAAAAAATTGCGTTAATATTAATTTTTTTTCGATTTAGATTTGCTGTTCATAGCTGTTTAAGACAATCTTGATGTATTTTGACACTTTGACAACGATATTTCCAGTAGTTTAGAAGAAAACGATTTTTTTTTTCTTTGGTCGTTACAGTATGAAAGAAAAAAAAATTGCGTTAATATTAATTTATTTTCGATTAACATTGGCTTTACATAGCTGATTAAGACAATCTTGATGTATTTTGATACTTTGACAACGATTTTTCCAGTAGTTTAGAAGAAAACGATGTTTTTTTTTATTTGGTTGTTACAGTACGAAAGAAAAAAAAATGCTGTTATCTCCTTCAATATTAATTTTTTTTCGATTTAGATTTGCTTTTCATAGCTGTTTAAGACAATCTTGATGTATTTTGACACTTTGACAACGATTTTTCCAGTAGTTTAGAAGAAAACGATGTTTTTTTTTCTTTGGTCGTTTCAGTATGATAGAAAAAAAAATATCCTTAATTTTAATTTTTTTTAAATTAGATTGGCTTTTCATAGCTGTTTAAGACAATCTTGATGTATTTTGACACTTTGACAACGATTTTTCCAGTAGTTTAGAAGAAAACGATGTTTTTTTTCTTTGGTCGTTACAGTATGAAAGAAAAAAAAATGCTGTTATCTCCGTCAATATTAATTTTTTTTCGATTTAGATTGGCTTTTCATAGCTGTTTAAGACAATCTTGATGTATTTTGATACTTTGACAACGATTTTTCCAGTAGTTTAGAAGAAAACGATTTTTTTTTCTTTGGTCGTTACAGTATGAAAGAAAAAAAAATTGCGTTAATATTAATTTTTTTTCGATTTAGATTTGCTGTTCATAGCTGTTTAAGACAATCTTGATGTATTTTGACACTTTGACAACGATTTTTCCAGTAGTTTAGAAGAAAACGATGTGTTTTTTTCTTTGGTCGTTTCAGTATGATAGAAAATAAAATATCCTTAATTTTAATTTTTTTTTAATTAGATTGGCTTTTCATTAGAAAGAAAAAAAAATGCTGTTATCTCCGTCAATATTAATATTTTTTCGATTTAGATTTGCTTTTCATAGCTGTTTAAGACAATCTTGATGTATTTTGATACTTTGACAACGATTTTTCCAGTAGTTTAGAAGAAAACGATGTTTTTTTTTTCTTTGTTCGTTACAGTATGATAAAAAAAAAGCTGTTATCTCCGTCAATTATAATTTGTTTTCGATTTAGATTTACTTTTCATAGCTGTTTAAGACAATCTTGATGTATTTTGATACTTTGACAACGATTTCTCCAGTAGTTTAGAAGAAAACGATATTTTTTTCTTTGGTCGTTACAGTATGAAAGAAAAAAAATTGCGTTAATATTAATTTTTTTTTCGATTTAGATTTGCTTTTCATAGCTGTTTAATACAATCTTGATGTATTTTGACACTTTGACAACGATATTTCCAGTAGTTTAGAAGAAAACGATTTTTTTTTTCTTTGGTCGTTACAGTATGAAAGAAAAAAAAATTGCGTTAATATTAATTTTTTTTCGATTTAGATTTGCTGTTCATAGCTGTTTAAGACAATCTTGATGTATTTTGACACTTTGACAACGATTTTTCCAGTAGTTTAGAAGAAAACGATGTTTTTTTTTTTCTTTGGTCGTTTCAGTATGATAGAAAAAAAAATTTCCTTAATTTTAATTTTTTTTTAATTAGATTGGCTTTTCATAGCTGTTTAATACAATCTTGATGTATTTTGACACTTTGACAACGATATTTCCAGTAGTTTAGAAGAAAACGATTTTTTTTTTCTTTGGTCGTTACAGTATGAAAGAAAAAAAAATTGCGTTAATATTAATTTATTTTCGATTAACATTGGCTTTACATAGCTGATTAAGACAATCTTGATGTATTTTGATACTTTGACAACGATTTTTCCAGTAGTTTAGAAGAAAACGATGTTTTTTTTTATTTGGTTGTTACAGTACGAAAGAAAAAAAAATGCTGTTAACTCCTTCAATATTAATTTTTTTTCGATTTAGATTTGCTTTTCATAGCTGTTTAAGACAATCTTGATGTATTTTGACACTTTGACAACGATTTTTCCAGTAGTTTAGAAGAAAACGATGTTTTTTTTTTCTTTGGTCGTTTCAGTATGATAGAAAAAAAAATATCCTTAATTTTAATTTTTTTTTAATTAGATTGGCTTTTCATAGCTGTTTAAGACAATCTTGATGTATTTTGACACTTTGACAACGATTTTTCCAGTAGTTTAGAAGAAAACGATGTGTTTTTTCTTTGGTCGTTACAGTATGAAAGAAAAAAAAATGCTGTTATCTCCGTCAATATTAATTTTTTTTCGATTTAGATTGGCTTTTCATAGCTGTTTAAGACAATCTTGATGTATTTTGACACTTTGACAACGATTTTTCCAGTAGTTTAGAAGAAAACGATTTTTTTTTCTTTGGTCGTTACAGTATGAAAGAAAAAAAAATTGCGTTAATATTAATTTTTTTTCGATTTAGATTTGCTGTTCATAGCTGTTTAAGACAATCTTGATGTATTTTGACACTTTGACAACGATTTTTCCAGTAGTTTAGAAGAAAACGATGTTTTTTTTTTCTTTGGTCGTTTCAGTATGATAGAAAATAAAATATCCTTAATTTTAATTTTTTTTAAATTAGATTGGCTTTTCATAGCTGTTTAAGACAATCTTGATGTATTTTGACACTTTGACAACGATTTTTCCAGTAGTTTAGAAGAAAACGATGTTTTTTTTCTTTGGTCGTTACAGTACGAAAGAAAAAAAAATGCTGTTATCTCCGTCAATATTAATTTTTTTTCGATTTAGATTGGCTTTTCATAGCTGTTTAAGACAATCTTGATGTATTTTGACACTTTGACAACGATTTTTCCAGTAGCTTAGAAGAAAACGATGTTTTTTTTTATTTGGTCGTTACAGTATGAAAGAAAAAAAAATTGCGTTAATATTAATTTTTTTCGATTTAGATTTGCTGTTCATAGCTGTTTAAGACAATCTTGATGTATTTTGACACTTTGACAACGATTTTTCCAGTAGTTTAGAAGAAAACGATGTTTTTTTTTTCTTTGGTCGTTTCAGTATGATAGAAAATAAAATATCCTTAATTTTAATTTTTTTTTAATTAGATTGGCTTTTCATAGCTGTTTAAGACAATCTTGATGTATTTTGACACTTTGACAACGATTTTTCCAGTAGTTTAGAAGAAAACGATGTTTTTTTTCTTTGGTCGTTACAGTACGAAAGAAAAAAAAATGCTGTTATCTCCGTCAATATTAATTTTTTTTCGATTTAGATTGGCTTTTCATAGCTGTTTAAGACAATCTTGATGTATTTTGACACTTTGACAACGATTTTTCCAGTAGCTTAGAAGAAAACGATGTTTTTTTTTATTTGGTCGTTACAGTACGAAAGAAAAAAAAATGCTGTTATCTCCGTCAATATTAATTTTTTTTCGATTTAGATTTGCTTTTCATAGCTGTTTAAGACAATCTTGATGTATTTTGATACTTTGACAACGATTTTTCCAGTTTTTAGAAGAAAACGATGTTTTTCTTTTCTTTGTTCGTTACAGTATGATAAAAAAAAAGCTGTTATCTCCGTCAATTATAATTTGTTTTCGATTTAGATTTGCTTTTCATAGCTGTTTAAGACAATCTTGATGTATTTTGATACTTTGACAACGATTTTTCCAGTAGTTTAGAAGAAAACGATTTTTTTTTCTTTGGTCGTTACAGTATGAAAGAAAAAAAAATTGCGGTAATATTAATTTTTTTTTCGATTTAGATTTGCTTTTCATAGCTGTTTAATACAATCTTGATGTATTTTGACACTTTGACAACGATTTTTCCAGTAGTTTAGAAGAAAACGATGTTTTTTTTTCTTTGGTCGTTTCAGTTTGATAGAAAAAAATTTTCCTTAATTTTAAATTTTTTTAATTAGATTGGCTTTTCATAGCTGTTTAAGACAATCTTGATGTATTTTGACACTTTGACAACGATTTTTCCAGTAGTTTAGAAGAAAACGATGTTTTTTTTTTTTGGTCGTTACAGTATGAAAGAAAAAAAAATTGCGTTAATATTAATTTTTTTGAATAAGATTGGCTTTACATAGCTGTTTAAGACAATCTTGATGTATTTTGACACTTTGACAACGATTTTTCCAGTAGCTTAGAAGAAAACGATGTTTTTTTTTCTTTGTTTGTTACTGTATGATAAAAAAAAAAGCTGTTATCTCCGTCAATTATAATTTTTTTTCGATTCAGATTTGCTTTTCATAGCTGTTTAAGACAATCTTGATGTATTTTGATACTTTGACAACGATTTTTCCAGTAGTTTAGAAGAAAACGATGTTTTTTTTCTTTGGTCGTTATAGTATGAAAGAAAAAAAAATTGCGGTAATATTAATTTTCTTTCGCTTTAGATTTGCTGTTCATAGCTGTTTAAGACAATCTTGATGTATTTTGACACTTTGACAACGATTTTCCATTAGTTTAGAAGAAAACGATGTTTTTTTTCTTTGGTCGTTACAGTATGAAAGAAAAAAAAATTGCGTTAATATTAATTTTTTTGAATAAGATTGGCTTTACATAGCTGTTTAAGACAATCTTGATGTATTTTGACACTTTGACAACGATTTTTCCAGTAGCTTAGAAGAAAACGATGTTTTTTTTTCTTTGGTCGTTACAGTATGAAAGAAAAAAAAATTGCGTTAATATTAATTTATTTGCGATTAACATTGTCTTTACATAGCTGATTAAGACAATCTTGATGTATTCTGATACTTTGACAACGATTTTTTCAGTAGTTTAGAAGAAAACGATGTTTTTTTTTCTTTGGTCGTCACAGTACGACAGAAAAAAAATGCAGTTAACTCCGTCAATGTTAATTTTTTTTCGATTCAGATTTGCTTTTCATAGCTGTTTAAGACAATCTTGATGTATTTTGATACTTTGACAACGATTTTTCCAGTAGTCTAGAAGAAAACGATGTTTTTTTTCTTTGTTTGTTACAGTATGATTAAAAAAAAAGCTGTTATCTCCGTCAATTATAATTTTTTTTCGATTTAGATTTGCTTTTCATAGCTGTTTAAGACAATCTTGATGTATTTTGATACTTTGACAACGATTTTTCCAGTAGTTTAGAAGAAAACGATGTTTTTTTTCTTTGTTTGTTACAGTATGATTAAAAAAAAAGCTGTTATCTCCGTCAATTATAATTTTTTTTCGATTTAGATTTGCTTTTCATAGCTGTTTAAGACAATCTTGATGTATTTTGATACTTTGACAACGATTTTTCCAGTAGCTTAGAAGAAAACGATGTTTTTTTTTCTTTGGTCGTTACAGTATGAAAGAAAAAAAAATTGCGTTAATATTAATTTATTTTCGATTAACATTGTCTTTACATAGCTGATTAAGACAATCTTGATGTATTTTGATACTTTGACAACGATTTTTTCAGTAGTTTAGAAGAAAACGATGTTTTTTTTTCTTTGGTCGTCACAGTACGAAAGAAAAAAAATGCAGTTAACTCCGTCAATGTTAATTTTTTTTCGATTCAGATTTGCTTTTCATAGCTGTTTAAGACAATCTTGATGTATTTTGATACTTTGACAACGATTTTTCCAGTAGTTTAGAAGAAAACGATGTTTTTTTTCTTTGTTTGTTACAGTATGATTAAAAAAAAAGCTGTTATCTCCGTCAATTATAATTTTTTTTCGATTTAGATTTGCTTTTCATAGCTGTTTAAGACAATCTTGATGTATTTTGATACTTTGACAACGATTTTTCCAGTAGCTTAGAAGAAAACGATGTTTTTTTTTCTTTGGTCGTTACAGTATGAAAGAAAAAAAAATTGCGTTAATATTAATTTATTTTCGATTAACATTGTCTTTACATAGCTGTTTAAGACAATCTTGATATATTTTGATACTTTGACAACGATTTTTTTAGTAGTTTAGAAGAAAACGATGTTTTTTTTTCTTTGGTCGTCACAGTACGAAAGAAAAAAAATGCAGTTAACTCCGTCAATGTTAATTTTTTTTCGATTCAGATTTACTTTTCATAGCTGTTTAAGATAATCTTGATGAATTTTGATACTTTGACAACGATTTTTCCAGTAGTTTAGAAGAAAACGATGTTTTTTTTTCTTTGGTCGTCACAGTACGAAAGAAAAAAAATGCAGTTAACTCCGTCAATGTTAATTTTTTTTCGATTCAGATTTGCTTTTCATAGCTGTTTAAGACAATCTTGATGTATTTTGATACTTTGACAACGATTTTTCCAGTAGTTTAGAAGAAAACGATGTTTTTTTTCTTTGTTTGTTACAGTATGATAAAAAAAAAAGCTGTTATCTCCGTCAATTATAATTTTTTTTCGATTTAGATTTGCTTTTCATAGCTGTTTAAGACAATCTTGATGTATTTTGATACTTTGACAACGATTTTTCCAGTAGCTTAGAAGAAAACGATGTTTTTTTTCTTTGGTCGTTATAGTATGAAAGAAAAAAAAATTGCGGTAATATTAATTTTCTTTCGCTTTAGATTTGCTGTTCATAGCTGTTTAAGACAATCTTGATGTATTTTGACACTTTGACAACGATTTTTCCATTAGTTTAGAAGAAAACGATGTTTTTTTTCTTTGGTCGTTACAATATGAAAGAAAAAAAAATTGCGTTAATATTAATTTTTTGAATAAGATTGGCTTTACATAGCTGTTTAAGACAATCTTGATGTATTTTGACACTTTGACAACGATTTATCCAGTAGCTTAGAAGAAAACGATGTTTTTTTTTCTTTGGTCGTTACAGTATGAAAGAAAAAAAAATTGCGTTAATATTAATTTATTTTCGATTAACATTGTCTTTACATAGCTGATTAAGACAATCTTGATGTAATTTGATACTTTGACAACGATTTTTTCAGTAGTTTAGAAGAAAACGATGTTTTTTTTTCTTTGGTCGTCACAGTACGAAAGAAAAAAAATGCAGTTAACTCCGTCAATGTTAATTTTTTTTCGATTCAGATTTGCTTTTCATAGCTGTTTAAGACAATCTTGATGAATTTTGGTACTTTGACAACGATTTTTCCAGTAGTTTAGAGGAAAACGATGTTTCTTTTTATTTGGTCGTTACAGTACGAAAGAAAAAAAATGCTGTTATCTCCGTCAATATTAATTTTTTTTTCGATTTAGATTGGCTTTTCATAGCTGTTTAAGACAATCTTGATGTATTTTGATACTTTGACAACGATTTTTTCAGTAGTTTAGAAGAAAACGATGTTTTTTTTTCTTTGGTCGTCACAGTACGAAAGAAAAAAAATGCAGTTAACTCCGTCAATGTTAATTTTTTTTCGATTCAGATTTGCTTTTCATAGCTGTTTAAGACAATCTTGATGTATTTTGATACTTTGACAACGATTTTTCCAGTAGTTTAGAAGAAAACGATGTTTTTTTTCTTTGTTTGTTACAGTATGATTAAAAAAAAAGCTGTTATCTCCGTCAATTATAATTTTTTTTCGATTTAGATTTGCTTTTCATAGCTGTTTAAGACAATCTTGATGTATTTTGATACTTTGACAACGATTTTTCCAGTAGCTTAGAAGAAAACGATGTTTTTTTTTCTTTGGTCGTTACAGTATGAAAGAAAAAAAAATTGCGTTAATATTAATTTATTTTCGATTAACATTGTCTTTACATAGCTGTTTAAGACAATCTTGATGTATTTTGATACTTTGACAACGATTTTTTTAGTAGTTTAGAAGAAAACGATGTTTTTTTTTCTTTGGTCGTCACAGTACGAAAGAAAAAAAATGCAGTTAACTCCGTCAATGTTAATTTTTTTTCGATTCAGATTTACTTTTCATAGCTGTTTAAGATAATCTTGATGAATTTTGATACTTTGACAACGATTTTTCCAGTAGTTTAGAAGAAAACGATGTTTTTTTTTCTTTGGTCGTCACAGTACGAAAGAAAAAAAATGCAGTTAACTCCGTCAATGTTAATTTTTTTTCGATTCAGATTTGCTTTTCATAGCTGTTTAAGACAATCTTGATGTATTTTGATACTTTGACAACGATTTTTCCAGTAGTTTAGAAGAAAACGATGTTTTTTTTCTTTGTTTGTTACAGTATGATAAAAAAAAAAGCTGTTATCTCCGTCAATTATAATTTTTTTTCGATTTAGATTTGCTTTTCATAGCTGTTTAAGACAATCTTGATGTATTTTGATACTTTGACAACGATTTTTCCAGTAGCTTAGAAGAAAACGATGTTTTTTTTCTTTGGTCGTTATAGTATGAAAGAAAAAAAAATTGCGGTAATATTAATTTTCTTTCGCTTTAGATTTGCTGTTCATAGCTGTTTAAGACAATCTTGATGTATTTTGACACTTTGACAACGATTTTTCCATTAGTTTAGAAGAAAACGATGTTTTTTTTCTTTGGTCGTTACAATATGAAAGAAAAAAAAATTGCGTTAATATTAATTTTTTGAATAAGATTGGCTTTACATAGCTGTTTAAGACAATCTTGATGTATTTTGACACTTTGACAACGATTTATCCAGTAGCTTAGAAGAAAACGATGTTTTTTTTTCTTTGGTCGTTACAGTATGAAAGAAAAAAAAATTGCGTTAATATTAATTTATTTTCGATTAACATTGTCTTTACATAGCTGATTAAGACAATCTTGATGTAATTTGATACTTTGACAACGATTTTTTCAGTAGTTTAGAAGAAAACGATGTTTTTTTTTCTTTGGTCGTCACAGTACGAAAGAAAAAAAATGCAGTTAACTCCGTCAATGTTAATTTTTTTTCGATTCAGATTTGCTTTTCATAGCTGTTTAAGACAATCTTGATGTATTTTGATACTTTGACAACGATTTTTCCAGTAGTTTAGAAGAAAACGATGTTATTTTTTTTGGTCGTTACAGTATGAAAGAAAAAAAAATTGCGTTAATATTAATTTTTTTGAATAAGATTGGCTTTACATAGCTGTTTAAGACAATCTTGATGTATTTTGACACTTTGACAACGATTTTTCCAGTAGCTTAGAAGAAAACGATGTTTTTTTTTCTTTGTTTGTTACTGTATGATAAAAAAAAAAGCTGTTATCTCCGTCAATTATAATTTTTTTTCGATTTAGATTTGCTTTTCATAGCTGTTTAAGACAATCTTGATGTATTTTGATACTTTGACAACGATTTTTCCAGTAGTTTAGAAGAAAACGATGTTTTTTTTTCTTTGGTCGTTTCAGTTTGATAGAAAAAAATTTTCCTTAATTTTAAATTTTTTTAATTAGATTGGCTTTTCATAGCTGTTTAAGACAATCTTGATGTATTTTGACACTTTGACAACGATTTTTCCAGTAGTTTAGAAGAAAACGATGTTTTTTTTCTTTGGTCGTTACAGTACGAAAGAAAAAAAAATGCTGTTATCTCCGTCAATATTAATTTTTTTTCGATTTAGATTTGCTTTTCATAGCTGTTTAAGACAATCTTGATGTATTTTGATACTTTGACAACGATTTTTCCAGTAGTTTAGAAGAAAACGATGTTTTTTTTCTTTGGTCGTCACAGTACGAAAGAAAAAAAATGCAGTTAACTCCGTCAATGTTAATTTTTTTTCGATTCAGATTTGCTTTTCATAGCTGTTTAAGACAATCTTGATGTATTTTGATACTTTGACAACGATTTTTCCAGTAGTTTAGAAGAAAACGATGTTTTTTTTTTCTTTGTTTGTTACAGTATGATAAAAAAAAAGCTGTTATCTCCGTCAATTATAATTTTTTTTCGATTAAGATTTGCTTTTCATAGCTTTTTAAGACAATCTTGATGTATTTTGATACTTTGACAACGATTTTTCCAGTAGTTTAGAAGAAAACGATGTTTTTTTTCTTTGGTCGTTATAGTATGAAAGAAAAAAAAATTGCGGTAATATTAATTTTCTTTCGCTTTAGATTTGCTGTTCATAGCTGTTTAAGACAATCTTGATGTATTTTGACACTTTGACAACGATTTTTCCAGTAGTTTAGAAGAAAACGATGTTTTTTTTTTTTGGTCGTTACAGTATGAAAGAAAAAAAAATTGCGTTAATATTAATTTTTTTGAATAAGATTGGCTTTACATAGCTGTTTAAGACAATCTTGATGTATTTTGACACTTTGACAACGATTTTTCCAGTAGCTTAGAAGAAAACGATGTTTTTTTTTCTTTGTTTGTTACTGTATGATAAAAAAAAAAGCTGTTATCTCCGTCAATTATAATTTTTTTTCGATTTAGATTTGCTTTTCATAGCTGTTTAAGACAATCTTGATGTATTTTGATACTTTGACAACGATTTTTCCAGTAGTTTAGAAGAAAACGATGTTTTTTTTCTTTGGTCGTTATAGTATGAAAGAAAAAAAAATTGCGGTAATATTAATTTTCTTTCGCTTTAGATTTGCTGTTCATAGCTGTTTAAGACAATCTTGATGTATTTTGACACTTTGACAACGATTTTCCATTAGTTTAGAAGAAAACGATGTTTTTTTTCTTTGGTCGTTACAGTATGAAAGAAAAAAAAATTGCGTTAATATTAATTTTTTTGAATAAGATTGGCTTTTCATAGCTGTTTAAGACAATCTTGATGTATTTTGACACTTTGACAACGATTTTTCTAGTAGCTTAGAAGAAAACGATGTTTTTTTTTCTTTGGTCGTTACAGTATGAAAGAAAAAAAAATTGCGTTAATATTAATTTATTTGCGATTAACATTGTCTTTACATAGCTGATTAAGACAATCTTGATGTATTCTGATACTTTGACAACGATTTTTTCAGTAGTTTAGAAGAAAACGATGTTTTTTTTTCTTTGGTCGTCACAGTACGACAGAAAAAAAATGCAGTTAACTCCGTCAATGTTAATTTTTTTTCGATTCAGATTTGCTTTTCATAGCTGTTTAAGACAATCTTGATGTATTTTGATACTTTGACAACGATTTTTCCAGTAGTCTAGAAGAAAACGATGTTTTTTTTCTTTGTTTGTTACAGTATGATTAAAAAAAAAAGCTGTTATCTCCGTCAATTATAATTTTTTTTCGATTTAGATTTGCTTTTCATAGCTGTTTAAGACAATCTTGATGTATTTTGATACTTTGACAACGATTTTTCCAGTAGTTTAGAAGAAAACGATGTTTTTTTTCTTTGTTTGTTACAGTATGAAAGAAAAAAAAATTGCGTTAATATTAATTTATTTTCGATTAACATTGTCTTTACATAGCTGATTAAGACAATCTTGATGTATTTTGATACTTTGACAACGATTTTTCCAGTAGTTTAGAAGAAAACGATGTTTTTTTTTCTTTGGTCGTCACAGTACGAAAGAAAAAAAATGCAGTTAACTCCGTCAATGTTAATTTTTTTTCGATTCAGATTTGCTTTTCATAGCTGTTTAAGACAATCTTGATGTATTTTGATACTTTGACAACGATTTTTCCAGTAGTTTAGAAGAAAACGATGTTTTTTTTCTTTGTTTGTTACAGTATGATTAAAAAAAAAGCTGTTATCTCCGTCAATTATAATTTTTTTTCGATTTAGATTTGCTTTTCATAGCTGTTTAAGACAATCTTGATGTATTTTGATACTTTGACAACGATTTTTCCAGTAGCTTAGAAGAAAACGATGTTTTTTTTTCTTTGGTCGTTACAGTATGAAAGAAAAAAAAATTGCGTTAATATTAATTTATTTTCGATTAACATTGTCTTTACATAGCTGTTTAAGACAATCTTGATGTATTTTGATACTTTGACAACGATTTTTTTAGTAGTTTAGAAGAAAACGATGTTTTTTTTTCTTTGGTCGTCACAGTACGAAAGAAAAAAAATGCAGTTAACTCCGTCAATGTTAATTTTTTTTCGATTCAGATTTACTTTTCATAGCTGTTTAAGATAATCTTGATGAATTTTGATACTTTGACAACGATTTTTCCAGTAGTTTAGAAGAAAACGATGTTTTTTTTCTTTGGTCGTCACAGTACGAAAGAAAAAAAATGCAGTTAACTCCGTCAATGTTAATTTTTTTTCGATTCAGATTTGCTTTTCATAGCTGTTTAAGACAATCTTGATGTATTTTGATACTTTGACAACGATTTTTCCAGTAGTTTAGAAGAAAACGATGTTTTTTTTCTTTGTTTGTTACAGTATGATAAAAAAAAAAGCTGTTATCTCCGTCAATTATAATTTTTTTTCGATTTAGATTTGCTTTTCATAGCTGTTTAAGACAATCTTGATGTATTTTGATACTTTGACAACGATTTTTCCAGTAGTTTAGAAGAAAACGATGTTTTTTTTCTTTGGTCGTTATAGTATGAAAGAAAAAAAAATTGCGGTAATATTAATTTTCTTTCGCTTTAGATTTGCTGTTCATAGCTGTTTAAGACAATCTTGATGTATTTTGACACTTTGATAACGATTTTTCCATTAGTTTAGAAGAAAACGATGTTTTTTTTCTTTGGTCGTTACAATATGAAAGAAAAAAAAATTGCGTTAATATTAATTTTTTGAATAAGATTGGCTTTACATAGCTGTTTAAGACAATCTTGATGTATTTTGACACTTTGACAACGATTTATCCAGTAGCTTAGAAGAAAACGATGTTTTTTTTTCTTTGGTCGTTACAGTATGAAAGAAAAAAAAATTGCGTTAATATTAATTTATTTTCGATTAACATTGTCTTTACATAGCTGATTAAGACAATCTTGATGTAATTTGATACTTTGACAACGATTTTTTCAGTAGTTTAGAAGAAAACGATGTTTTTTTTTCTTTGGTCGTCACAGTACGAAAGAAAAAAAATGCAGTTAACTCCGTCAATGTTAATTTTTTTTCGATTCAGATTTGCTTTTCATAGCTGTTTAAGACAATCTTGATGTATTTTGATACTTTGACAACGATTTTTCCAGTAGTTTAGAAGAAAACGATGTTTTTTTTTTTTGGTCGTTACAGTATGAAAGAAAAAAAAATTGCGTTAATATTAATTTTTTTGAATAAGATTGGCTTTACATAGCTGTTTAAGACAATCTTGATGTATTTTGACACTTTGACAACGATTTTTCCAGTAGCTTAGAAGAAAACGATGTTTTTTTTTCTTTGTTTGTTACTGTATGATAAAAAAAAAAGCTGTTATCTCCGTCAATTATAATTTTTTTTCGATTTAGATTTGCTTTTCATAGCTGTTTAAGACAATCTTGATGTATTTTGATACTTTGACAACGATTTTTCCAGTAGTTTAGAAGAAAACGATGTTTTTTTTCTTTGGTCGTTATAGTATGAAAGAAAAAAAAATTGCGGTAATATTAATTTTCTTTCGCTTTAGATTTGCTGTTCATAGCTGTTTAAGACAATCTTGATGTATTTTGACACTTTGACAACGATTTTCCATTAGTTTAGAAGAAAACGATGTTTTTTTTCTTTGGTCGTTACAGTATGAAAGAAAAAAAAATTGCGTTAATATTAATTTTTTTGAATAAGATTGGCTTTACATAGCTGTTTAAGACAATCTTGATGTATTTTGACACTTTGACAACGATTTTTCCAGTAGCTTAGAAGAAAACGATGTTTTTTTTTCTTTGGTCGTTACAGTATGAAAGAAAAAAAAATTGCGTTAATATTAATTTATTTGCGATTAACATTGTCTTTACATAGCTGATTAAGACAATCTTGATGTATTCTGATACTTTGACAACGATTTTTTCAGTAGTTTAGAAGAAAACGATGTTTTTTTTTCTTTGGTCGTCACAGTACGACAGAAAAAAAATGCAGTTAACTCCGTCAATGTTAATTTTTTTTCGATTCAGATTTGCTTTTCATAGCTGTTTAAGACAATCTTGATGTATTTTGATACTTTGACAACGATTTTTCCAGTAGTCTAGAAGAAAACGATGTTTTTTTTCTTTGTTTGTTACAGTATGATTAAAAAAAAAGCTGTTATCTCCGTCAATTATAATTTTTTTTCGATTTAGATTTGCTTTTCATAGCTGTTTAAGACAATCTTGATGTATTTTGATACTTTGACAACGATTTTTCCAGTAGTTTAGAAGAAAACGATGTTTTTTTTCTTTGTTTGTTACAGTATGATTAAAAAAAAAGCTGTTATCTCCGTCAATTATAATTTTTTTTCGATTTAGATTTGCTTTTCATAGCTGTTTAAGACAATCTTGATGTATTTTGATACTTTGACAACGATTTTTCCAGTAGCTTAGAAGAAAACGATGTTTTTTTTTCTTTGGTCGTTACAGTATGAAAGAAAAAAAAATTGCGTTAATATTAATTTATTTTCGATTAACATTGTCTTTACATAGCTGATTAAGACAATCTTGATGTATTTTGATACTTTGACAACGATTTTTTCAGTAGTTTAGAAGAAAACGATGTTTTTTTTTCTTTGGTCGTCACAGTACGAAAGAAAAAAAATGCAGTTAACTCCGTCAATGTTAATTTTTTTTCGATTCAGATTTGCTTTTCATAGCTGTTTAAGACAATCTTGATGTATTTTGATACTTTGACAACGATTTTTCCAGTAGTTTAGAAGAAAACGATGTTTTTTTTCTTTGTTTGTTACAGTATGATTAAAAAAAAAGCTGTTATCTCCGTCAATTATAATTTTTTTTCGATTTAGATTTGCTTTTCATAGCTGTTTAAGACAATCTTGATGTATTTTGATACTTTGACAACGATTTTTCCAGTAGCTTAGAAGAAAACGATGTTTTTTTTTCTTTGGTCGTTACAGTATGAAAGAAAAAAAAATTGCGTTAATATTAATTTATTTTCGATTAACATTGTCTTTACATAGCTGATTAAGACAATCTTGATGTATTTTGATACTTTGACAACGATTTTTTTAGTAGTTTAGAAGAAAACGATGTTTTTTTTTCTTTGGTCGTCACAGTACGAAAGAAAAAAAATGCAGTTAACTCCGTCAATGTTAATTTTTTTTCGATTCAGATTTGCTTTTCATAGCTGTTTAAGACAATCTTGATGTATTTTGATACTTTGACAACGATTTTTCCAGTAGTTAAGAAGAAAACGATGTTTTTTTTCTTTGTTTGTTACAGTTTGATAAAAAAAAAAGCTGTTATCTCCGTCAATTATAATTTTTTTTCGATTTAGATTTGCTTTTCATAGCTGTTTAAGACAATCTTGATGTATTTTGATACTTTGACAACGATTTTTCCAGTAGTTTAGAAGAAAACGATGTTTTTTTTCTTTGGTCGTTATAGTATGAAAGAAAAAAAAATTGCGGTAATATTAATTTTCTTTCGCTTTAGATTTGCTGTTCATAGCTGTTTAAGACAATCTTGATGTATTTTGACACTTTGACAACGATTTTTCCATTAGTTTAGAAGAAAACGATGTTTTTTTTCTTTGGTCGTTACAATATGAAAGAAAAAAAAATTGCGTTAATATTAATTTTTTGAATAAGATTGGCTTTACATAGCTGCTTAAGACAATCTTGATGTATTTTGACACTTTGACAACGATTTTTCCATTAGTTTAGAAGAAAACGATGTTTTTTTTCTTTGGTCGTTACAATATGAAAGAAAAAAAAATTGCGTTAATATTAATTTTTTTGAATAAGATTGGCTTTACATAGCTGTTTAAGACAATCTTGATGTATTTTGACACTTTGACAACGATTTTTCCAGTAGCTTAGAAGAAAACGATGTTTTTTTTTCTTTGGTCGTTACAGTATGAAAGAAAAAAAATTGCGTTAATATTAATTTATTTGCGATTAACATTGTCTTTACATAGCTGATTAAGACAATCTTGATGTATTCTGATACTTTGACAACGATTTTTTCAGTAGTTTAGAAGAAAACGATGTTTTTTTTTCTTTGGTCGTCACAGTACGACAGAAAAAAAATGCAGTTAACTCCGTCAATGTTAATTTTTTTTCGATTCAGATTTGCTTTTCATAGCTGTTTAAGACAATCTTGATGTATTTTGATACTTTGACAACGATTTTTCCAGTAGTCTAGAAGAAAACGATGTTTTTTTTCTTTGTTTGTTACAGTATGATTAAAAAAAAAGCTGTTATCTCCGTCAATTATAATTTTTTTTCGATTTAGATTTGCTTTTCATAGCTGTTTAAGACAATCTTGATGTATTTTGATACTTTGACAACGATTTTTCCAGTAGTTTAGAAGAAAACGATGTTTTTTTTCTTTGGTCGTTATAGTATGAAAGAAAAAAAAATTGCGGTAATATTAATTTTCTTTCGCTTTAGATTTGCTGTTCATAGCTGTTTAAGACAATCTTGATGTATTTTGACACTTTGACAACGATTTTTCCATTAGTTTAGAAGAAAACGATGTTTTTTTTCTTTGGTCGTTACAATATGAAAGAAAAAAAAATTGCGTTAATATTAATTTTTTGAATAAGATTGGCTTTACATAGCTGTTTAAGACAATCTTGATGTATTTTGACACTTTGACAACGATTTTTCCAGTAGCTTAGAAGAAAACGATGTTTTTTTTTCTTTGGTCGTTACAGTATGAAAGAAAAAAAAATTGCGTTAATATTAATTTATTTTCGATTAACATTGTCTTTACATAGCTGATTAAGACAATCTTGATGTAATTTGATACTTTGACAACGATTTTTTCAGTAGTTTAGAAGAAAACGATGTTTTTTTTTCTTTGGTCGTCACAGTACGAAAGAAAAAAAATGCAGTTAACTCCGTCAATGTTAATTTTTTTTCGATTCAGATTTGCTTTTCATAGCTGTTTAAGACAATCTTGATGTATTTTGATACTTTGACAACGATTTTTCCAGTAGTTTAGAAGAAAACGATGTTTTTTTTTTTTGGTCGTTACAGTATGAAAGAAAAAAAAATTGCGTTAATATTAATTTTTTTGAATAAGATTGGCTTTACATAGCTGTTTAAGACAATCTTGATGTATTTTGACACTTTGACAACGATTTTTCCAGTAGCTTAGAAGAAAACGATGTTTTTTTTTCTTTGTTTGTTACTGTATGATAAAAAAAAAAGCTGTTATCTCCGTCAATTATAATTTTTTTTCGATTTAGATTTGCTTTTCATAGCTGTTTAAGACAATCTTGATGTATTTTGATACTTTGACAACGATTTTTCCAGTAGTTTAGAAGAAAACGATGTTTTTTTTCTTTGGTCGTTATAGTATGAAAGAAAAAAAAATTGCGGTAATATTAATTTTCTTTCGCTTTAGATTTGCTGTTCATAGCTGTTTAAGACAATCTTGATGTATTTTGACACTTTGACAACGATTTTCCATTAGTTTAGAAGAAAACGATGTTTTTTTTCTTTGGTCGTTACAGTATGAAAGAAAAAAAAATTGCGTTAATATTAATTTTTTTGAATAAGATTGGCTTTACATAGCTGTTTAAGACAATCTTGATGTATTTTGACACTTTGACAACGATTTTTCCAGTAGCTTAGAAGAAAACGATGTTTTTTTTTCTTTGGTCGTTACAGTATGAAAGAAAAAAAAATTGCGTTAATATTAATTTATTTGCGATTAACATTGTCTTTACATAGCTGATTAAGACAATCTTGATGTATTCTGATACTTTGACAACGATTTTTTCAGTAGTTTAGAAGAAAACGATGTTTTTTTTTCTTTGGTCGTCACAGTACGACAGAAAAAAAATGCAGTTAACTCCGTCAATGTTAATTTTTTTTCGATTCAGATTTGCTTTTCATAGCTGTTTAAGACAATCTTGATGTATTTTGATACTTTGACAACGATTTTTCCAGTAGTCTAGAAGAAAACGATGTTTTTTTTCTTTGTTTGTTACAGTATGATTAAAAAAAAAGCTGTTATCTCCGTCAATTATAATTTTTTTTCGATTTAGATTTGCTTTTCATAGCTGTTTAAGACAATCTTGATGTATTTTGATACTTTGACAACGATTTTTCCAGTAGTTTAGAAGAAAACGATGTTTTTTTTCTTTGTTTGTTACAGTATGATTAAAAAAAAAGCTGTTATCTCCGTCAATTATAATTTTTTTTCGATTTAGATTTGCTTTTCATAGCTGTTTAAGACAATCTTGATGTATTTTGATACTTTGACAACGATTTTTCCAGTAGCTTAGAAGAAAACGATGTTTTTTTTTCTTTGGTCGTTACAGTATGAAAGAAAAAAAAATTGCGTTAATATTAATTTATTTTCGATTAACATTGTCTTTACATAGCTGATTAAGACAATCTTGATGTATTTTGATACTTTGACAACGATTTTTTCAGTAGTTTAGAAGAAAACGATGTTTTTTTTTCTTTGGTCGTCACAGTACGAAAGAAAAAAAATGCAGTTAACTCCATCAATGTTAATTTTTTTTCGATTCAGATTTGCTTTTCATAGCTGTTTAAGACAATCTTGATGTATTTTGATACTTTGACAACGATTTTTCCAGTAGTTTAGAAGAAAACGATGTTTTTTTTCTTTGTTTGTTACAGTATGATTAAAAAAAAAGCTGTTATCTCCGTCAATTATAATTTTTTTTCGATTTAGATTTGCTTTTCATAGCTGTTTAAGACAATCTTGATGTATTTTGATACTTTGACAACGATTTTTCCAGTAGCTTAGAAGAAAACGATGTTTTTTTTTCTTTGGTCGTTACAGTATGAAAGAAAAAAAAATTGCGTTAATATTAATTTATTTTCGATTAACATTGTCTTTACATAGCTGATTAAGACAATCTTGATGTATTTTGATACTTTGACAACGATTTTTTTAGTAGTTTAGAAGAAAACGATGTTTTTTTTTCTTTGGTCGTCACAGTACGAAAGAAAAAAAATGCAGTTAACTCCGTCAATGTTAATTTTTTTTCGATTCAGATTTACTTTTCATAGCTGTTTAAGATAATCTTGATGAATTTTGATACTTTGACAACGATTTTTCCAGTAGTTTAGAAGAAAACGATGTTTTTTTTTCTTTGGTCGTCACAGTACGAAAGAAAAAAAATGCAGTTAACTCCGTCAATGTTAATTTTTTTTCGATTCAGATTTGCTTTTCATAGCTGTTTAAGACAATCTTGATGTATTTTGATACTTTGACAACGATTTTTCCAGTAGTTAAGAAGAAAACGATGTTTTTTTTCTTTGTTTGTTACAGTATGATAAAAAAAAAAGCTGTTATCTCCGTCAATTATAATTTTTTTTCGATTTAGATTTGCTTTTCATAGCTGTTTAAGACAATCTTGATGTATTTTGATACTTTGACAACGATTTTTCCAGTAGTTTAGAAGAAAACGATGTTTTTTTTCTTTGTTTGTTACAGTATGATTAAAAAAAAAGCTGTTATCTCCGTCAATTATAATTTTTTTTCGATTTAGATTTGCTTTTCATAGCTGTTTAAGACAATCTTGATGTATTTTGATACTTTGACAACGATTTTTCCAGTAGCTTAGAAGAAAACGATGTTTTTTTTTCTTTGGTCGTTACAGTATGAAAGAAAAAAAAATTGCGTTAATATTAATTTATTTTCGATTAACATTGTCTTTACATAGCTGATTAAGACAATCTTGATGTATTTTGATACTTTGACAACGATTTTTTCAGTAGTTTAGAAGAAAACGATGTTTTTTTTTCTTTGGTCGTCACAGTACGAAAGAAAAAAAATGCAGTTAACTCCGTCAATGTTAATTTTTTTTCGATTCAGATTTGCTTTTCATAGCTGTTTAAGACAATCTTGATGTATTTTGATACTTTGACAACGATTTTTCCAGTAGCTTAGAAGAAAACGATGTTTTTTTTTCTTTGGTCGTTACAGTATGAAAGAAAAAAAAATTGCGTTAATATTAATTTATTTTCGATTAACATTGTCTTTACATAGCTGATTAAGACAATCTTGATGTATTTTGATACTTTGACAACGATTTTTTTAGTAGTTTAGAAGAAAACGATGTTTTTTTTTCTTTGGTCGTCACAGTACGAAAGAAAAAAAATGCAGTTAACTCCGTCAATGTTAATTTTTTTTCGATTCAGATTTACTTTTCATAGCTGTTTAAGATAATCTTGATGAATTTTGATACTTTGACAACGATTTTTCCAGTAGTTTAGAAGAAAACGATGTTTTTTTTTCTTTGGTCGTCACAGTACGAAAGAAAAAAAATGCAGTTAACTCCGTCAATGTTAATTTTTTTTCGATTCAGATTTGCTTTTCATAGCTGTTTAAGACAATCTTGATGTATTTTGATACTTTGACAACGATTTTTCCAGTAGTTTAGAAGAAAACGATGTTTTTTTTCTTTGTTTGTTACAGTATGATTAAAAAAAAAGCTGTTATCTCCGTCAATTATAATTTTTTTTCGATTTAGATTTGCTTTTCATAGCTGTTTAAGACAATCTTGATGTATTTTGATACTTTGACAACGATTTTTCCAGTAGCTTAGAAGAAAACGATGTTTTTTTTTCTTTGGTCGTTACAGTATGAAAGAAAAAAAAATTGCGTTAATATTAATTTATTTTCGATTAACATTGTCTTTACATAGCTGTTTAAGACAATCTTGATGTATTTTGATACTTTGACAACGATTTTTTTAGTAGTTTAGAAGAAAACGATGTTTTTTTTTCTTTGGTCGTCACAGTACGAAAGAAAAAAAATGCAGTTAACTCCGTCAATGTTAATTTTTTTTCGATTCAGATTTGCTTTTCATAGCTGTTTAAGACAATCTTGATGTATTTTGATACTTTGACAACGATTTTTCCAGTAGCTTAGAAGAAAACGATGTTTTTTTTTCTTTGGTCGTTACAGTATGAAAGAAAAAAAAATTGCGTTAATATTAATTTATTTTCGATTAACATTGTCTTTACATAGCTGATTAAGACAATCTTGATGTATTTTGATACTTTGACAACGATTTTTTTAGTAGTTTAGAAGAAAACGATGTTTTTTTTTCTTTGGTCGTCACAGTACGAAAGAAAAAAAATGCAGTTAACTCCGTCAATGTTAATTTTTTTTCGATCCAGATTTACTTTTCATAGCTGTTTAAGATAATCTTGATGAATTTTGATACTTTGACAACGATTTTTCCAGTAGTTTAGAAGAAAACGATGTTTTTTTTTCTTTGGTCGTCACAGTACGAAAGAAAAAAAATGCAGTTAACTCCGTCAATGTTAATTTTTTTTCGATTCAGATTTGCTTTTCATAGCTGTTTAAGACAATCTTGATGTATTTTGATACTTTGACAACGATTTTTCCAGTAGTTTAGAAGAAAACGATGTTTTTTTTCTTTGTTTGTTACAGTATGATTAAAAAAAAAGCTGTTATCTCCGTCAATTATAATTTTTTTTCGATTTAGATTTGCTTTTCATAGCTGTTTAAGACAATCTTGATGTATTTTGATACTTTGACAACGATTTTTCCAGTAGCTTAGAAGAAAACGATGTTTTTTTTTCTTTGGTCGTTACAGTATGAAAGAAAAAAAAATTGCGTTAATATTAATTTATTTTCGATTAACATTGTCTTTACATAGCTGTTTAAGACAATCTTGATGTATTTTGATACTTTGACAACGATTTTTTTAGTAGTTTAGAAGAAAACGATGTTTTTTTTTCTTTGGTCGTCACAGTACGAAAGAAAAAAAATGCAGTTAACTCCGTCAATGTTAATTTTTTTTCGATTCAGATTTACTTTTCATAGCTGTTTAAGATAATCTTGATGAATTTTGATACTTTGACAACGATTTTTCCAGTAGTTTAGAAGAAAACGATGTTTTTTTTTCTTTGGTCGTCACAGTACGAAAGAAAAAAAATGCAGTTAACTCCGTCAATGTTAATTTTTTTTCGATTCAGATTTGCTTTTCATAGCTGTTTAAGACAATCTTGATGTATTTTGATACTTTGACAACGATTTTTCCAGTAGTTTAGAAGAAAACGATGTTTTTTTTCTTTGTTTGTTACAGTATGATAAAAAAAAAAGCTGTTATCTCCGTCAATTATAATTTTTTTTCGATTTAGATTTGCTTTTCATAGCTGTTTAAGACAATCTTGATGTATTTTGATACTTTGACAACGATTTTTCCAGTAGTTTAGAAGAAAACGATGTTTTTTTTCTTTGGTCGTTATAGTATGAAAGAAAAAAAAATTGCGGTAATATTAATTTTCTTTCGCTTAAGATTTGCTGTTCATAGCTGTTTAAGACAATCTTGATGTATTTTGACACTTTGACAACGATTTTTCCATTAGTTTAGAAGAAAACGATGTTTTTTTTCTTTGGTCGTTACAATATGAAAGAAAAAAAAATTGCGTTAATATTAATTTTTTGAATAAGATTGGCTTTACATAGCTGTTTAAGACAATCTTGATGTATTTTGACACTTTGACAACGATTTTTCCAGTAGCTTAGAAGAAAACGATGTTTTTTTTTCTTTGGTCGTTACAGTATGAAAGAAAAAAAAATTGCGTTAATATTAATTTATTTTCGATTAACATTGTCTTTACATAGCTGATTAAGACAATCTTGATGTAATTTGATACTTTGACAACGATTTTTTCAGTAGTTTAGAAGAAAACGATGTTTTTTTTTCTTTGGTCGTCACAGTACGAAAGAAAAAAAATGCAGTTAACTCCGTCAATGTTAATTTTTTTTCGATTCAGATTTGCTTTTCATAGCTGTTTAAGACAATCTTGATGTATTTTGATACTTTGACAACGATTTTTCCAGTAGTTTAGAAGAAAACGATGTTTTTTTTTTTTGGTCGTTACAGTATGAAAGAAAAAAAAATTGCGTTAATATTAATTTTTTTGAATAAGATTGGCTTTACATAGCTGTTTAAGACAATCTTGATGTATTTTGACACTTTGACAACGATTTTTCCAGTAGCTTAGAAGAAAACGATGGTTTTTTTTCTTTGTTTGTTACTGTATGATAAAAAAAAAAGCTGTTATCTCCGTCAATTATAATTTTTTTTCGATTTAGATTTGCTTTTCATAGCTGTTTAAGACAATCTTGATGTATTTTGATACTTTGACAACGATTTTTCCAGTAGTTTAGAAGAAAACGATGTTTTTTTTCTTTGGTCGTTATAGTATGAAAGAAAAAAAAATTGCGGTAATATTAATTTTCTTTCGCTTTAGATTTGCTGTTCATAGCTGTTTAAGACAATCTTGATGTATTTTGACACTTTGACAACGATTTTTCCAGTAGCTTAGAAGAAAACGATGTTTTTTTTTCTTTGGTCGTTACAGTATGAAAGAAAAAAAAATTGCGTTAATATTAATTTATTTGCGATTAACATTGTCTTTACATAGCTGATTAAGACAATCTTGATGTATTCTGATACTTTGACAACGATTTTTTCAGTAGTTTAGAAGAAAACGATGTTTTTTTTTCTTTGGTCGTCACAGTACGACAGAAAAAAAATGCAGTTAACTCCGTCAATGTTAATTTTTTTTCGATTCAGATTTGCTTTTCATAGCTGTTTAATAGTAACATTAGATTCAAAATTTCTCAAACAATTACTCTAAATCATAGTACTTCTCTATCAAATTCCATTTATTGCATTTAGAAATAAACTGTCAATAAATAAATAAAATTAAAAAGTAACGTTTTTTTTTCTTCATTAACATCTGTGTTAGTGAATAGTTTAGTGCAGTGTTACGCATTAGTATACATAAATTCATACATCTGCACCTGACGATTTTTCAGCGCTGTCATCTTCTATATGTATATAGCACTATATATACAAATATCGAAATCCAACCCTACTACTGCTGTGAAAAGTAAGTTTCAATCTTCTCTCTCATTAATATTGTGACAAGTTTTATTCTACTTTTTCCTAAGCTATACTTGTGTTGTGTGTTGTTGTTGCATCTAATCAAATTAAATATATATTATCACTGTATTCGTAAGTGCGTATATTCATAATAAAACTCAAATTTTCACTAAGCCTAATAATTATACATAGCACTATCCATTTTATGCATACAACTGCAACGTCTTTAGCACACCACACCAAATAATTCTAAACTGTCACAACACTAATAAACAGTTTATCACAAATTCAAGTATAGAATGAACTGATTATTAAATCGTATAATTTTATTACATATTATATTTTTTTATTATTATTATAAATATGATTTTATTTGTTTATTAATTTAATGTAAAACTTCGTTGGTATTATACAATATGAATAATACCAAAGATTTTAATGCATTGCACCAATTTGGGAACCCTAGACCTGGTCAGGGTTCTTCAACTAAATTGGCGTCACGTCGTAAGAATCCCACTCCATCATTTATCCTTAATAGTACGAATATTCGCGGCCTAATTTCAAATTTTAATTGCGTAGAACAACATATAAGACAAGAACAACCGGATGTTCTAATTTTAACAGAAACACAGGTAACTCGTAACTGTGACGCGGATTTATACTTGATAAACGGTTTTAGGTTAGAACATTCGTTTGAACGCAAACACGGGGTTTGCGCTTATATTAATAATAATATCGCATACGCGCGACTCAAAAAATACGAAATCAATTCTGAAGCATATAATACTTTAATTTTTAAAATAACCCTCGCAGCAAAGGATATAATCATCGTAGGATTATATCGGTCACCTAATAATAAATATAATTGTGACTTCTTTGAAAAATTGTCAGAAAAAATGGACCAACTAGTTAAACGTTTCGCGAAATCGGAAATTATTATAGTCGGAGATTTTAATATCCATAACCCGGAATGGTTAAGTTTTTCATCCCAAATCGCACCAAAAGAATCGGGTAAAAGAGCAGAAATTTTTGCAAGCGGACTTAACCTTACGCAAATGGTTAAGGATGCAACATTTTTCCCTCGTACACCAGGTCATACCGGGCATATACTTGACCTTTATTTAACGTCAATGCCTAACATAACTAAGGTAGCTGTTAAAGCCAAAATCGGAAATTCGGACCATGAACTCGTTACCTCCAAAGTGTTGTTGCACAAATGTAAAAACTCGAAAGTTCAACCTAGGCAAATTTGGCATTTTAAAAAAATGGATAGCGAAGGCCTCAAAAATTTTTTCCATTGTTACCCATGGGAAAAAAGTTGTCTAAACAACGATCCTAACCAAGCTGCTATAATCCTCACCGAAGTTATTAAGCACGGAATGAATGCATTCGTTCCGTCTTCGCTCATTACACCTAAAATGCGGCAGTTTTCTAAACGTGCTAAAACTGCATGCATACAAAAAAAAAAAGCATTTAATATCTTTCTCCAAACAAAATCCGAAAAGAACCGCTTAGCGTATAAAGCAGCCAGCAAAGCGTGTAAAGAAATTATTGACAAGGAAAAAAATAAAAACAACGCAGCTAAAGCTGCTAAATTCGCTAATTGCCCAACGGGCACACGACAATTCTGGCAAATGGCAAAATCTGTCAAAGTAAATTTCACGGAATCATCCCTTCCCCCATTTAAAACCAACAGCACTTTAATTGTCAACTCAGAGGAAAAGGCTAATACTCTTGCAGCAATTTTCGCAGCAAACTCTATGAGTATTCACCCTCAGTTGGAAAAACCAACAAAATTGCCACTCTCTAACCAGACAATGAATGCAATTGTATTTAGAAAATGCATTGTAAAAAAATATTTAATGGAGCTTGATGTAAAAAAATCAACCGGACCGGATGGAATACCATCCTTTATTCTTAAAACTTTCGCATCAGAACTGGCTCCTATAATTACGAAAATATTCGCTCTGTCTTATAAACGCGGAATTTTCCCCGAAAGCTGGAAAACCGCTAACGTCCACCCAATCCCCAAAAAAGGTGACCATTCAGACCCTTCAAACTATCGCCCAATAGCTATCATTCCAATCATCGCAAAGGTTTTCGAGAAATACATTAATCACAACATCAAGAGATTCATTGAAGACTTTAAAATAGTGGACGATAAGCAATATGGTTTTAGAACCAAAAGGTCCACTGGAGATCTTTTAGTAAATGTCGCCCATAAGTGGAATAACGCAATGGAAAATCACGGCGAGTCATTCGCTGTTGCGTTAGATATTGCTAAAGCCTTCGACAAAGTATGGCATGAAAATCTTCTTGCAAAACTGGAAGCGTATGGGTTAGGCGAACAAACCGTTAAATGGCTTGAAAACTACCTGGGCAATCGACGTTTTCGTGTCGTTGTAGACGGTACTTCTTCAAATGAATTTCGGACAAATTCAGGAGTACCACAGGGCTCGGTTCTCTCCCCCACCCTTTTTACATTATACATAAATGATCTTTTAAAATCAACTACGAATCCGATTCATAGTTTTGCTGATGATAGCACTCTGCATACTTCACACTGTTACTCGTCCTTAAACTTCAAAGAAAGGGAAGAGGAAAGAAACGCAGTTTTGAAGTCATTGAATGAGGATTTGAATAGAATCATTAAATGGGGTGATTGTAATTCCGTAACATTTAACGCGGCAAAAACGCAACTTTGCAACATAACGCGACTTAAGAACTTCAATTCAGAAACGGAAATTATGTTCAACCAAACAAAACTCGAAAAAAAACCGTCGGTCCGCCTTCTCGGAGTAAATATTGCGTCAAATTTGTTATGGCATGAACATATATTAAGTATAGCTAAACAGGCATCTAAAAAATTAGGTTTCTTGTACCGGTGCAAGACATTTTTCAACCCATACCAACTCGGGCTTATTTATAAATCTTTCATACGCCCGTGTATGGAATACTGTTGTCATGTATGGGGAGCTGCGTCAAAAAGCTCATTAGATTTATTAGATAGGGTTCAGAAACGTGCCGTGCGGTTGATAAACGATACTGAAATTACAAACAAATTAGATTCGCTAAAACATCGACGAGACGTAGCTGATCTTACTATTTTTTATAAATATAGCTCAGGTCACTGCTCAAAGGAGGTTGCGGATATCATGCCTCCTCGCGAAAAGCGGTTACGCGCTACAAGGGCTGGAACAGCTGCTCACAGCCGAACTGTGACTATTGATAAAATTAGAACCGCTAAATATCAAAACGACTTTTTTAATAGAACCGCGATAAAATGGAACGCCTTACCATCGGTCGTGTTTCCCTCCAAATTTAACATACAATCCTTTAAAACTAATGTCCACAAATACCTAAAAACCAATCCTTTAAATTCCAATGCTAATTGACATGGTAGCTTAGGCTATTCATAGGTCTACTTTAAGTTATAAAGCCTAAACATGTTAATTCAATAACATAAAAAAAAAAAAAAAAAAAAAAAAGACAATCTTGATGTATTTTGATACTTTGACAACGATTTTTCCAGTAGTCTAGAAGAAAACGATGTTTTTTTTCTTTGTTTGTTACAGTATGATTAAAAAAAAAGCTGTTATCTCCGTCAATTATAATTTTTTTTCGATTTAGATTTGCTTTTCATAGCTGTTTAAGACAATCTTGATGTATTTTGATACTTTGACAACGATTTTTCCAGTAGTTTAGAAGAAAACGATGTTTTTTTTCTTTGTTTGTTACAGTATGATTAAAAAAAAAGCTGTTATCTCCGTCAATTATAATTTTTTTTCGATTTAGATTTGCTTTTCATAGCTGTTTAAGACAATCTTGATGTATTTTGATACTTTGACAACGATTTTTCCAGTAGCTTAGAAGAAAACGATGTTTTTTTTTCTTTGGTCGTTACAGTATGAAAGAAAAAAAAATTGCGTTAATATTAATTTATTTTCGATTAACATTGTCTTTACATAGCTGATTAAGACAATCTTGATGTATTTTGATACTTTGACAACGATTTTTTCAGTAGTTTAGAAGAAAACGATGTTTTTTTTTCTTTGGTCGTCACAGTACGAAAGAAAAAAAATGCAGTTAACTCCGTCAATGTTAATTTTTTTTCGATTCAGATTTGCTTTTCATAGCTGTTTAAGACAATCTTGATGTATTTTGATACTTTGACAACGATTTTTCCAGTAGTTTAGAAGAAAACGATGTTTTTTTTCTTTGTTTGTTACAGTATGATTAAAAAAAAAGCTGTTATCTCCGTCAATTATAATTTTTTTTCGATTTAGATTTGCTTTTCATAGCTGTTTAAGACAATCTTGATGTATTTTGATACTTTGACAACGATTTTTCCAGTAGCTTAGAAGAAAACGATGTTTTTTTTTCTTTGGTCGTTACAGTATGAAAGAAAAAAAAATTGCGTTAATATTAATTTATTTTCGATTAACATTGTCTTTACATAGCTGATTAAGACAATCTTGATGTATTTTGATACTTTGACAACGATTTTTTTAGTAGTTTAGAAGAAAACGATGTTTTTTTTTCTTTGGTCGTCACAGTACGAAAGAAAAAAAATGCAGTTAACTCCGTCAATGTTAATTTTTTTTCGATTCAGATTTACTTTTCATAGCTGTTTAAGATAATCTTGATGAATTTTGATACTTTGACAACGATTTTTCCAGTAGTTTAGAAGAAAACGATGTTTTTTTTTCTTTGGTCGTCACAGTACGAAAGAAAAAAAATGCAGTTAACTCCGTCAATGTTAATTTTTTTTCGATTCAGATTTGCTTTTCATAGCTGTTTAAGACAATCTTGATGTATTTTGATACTTTGACAACGATTTTTCCAGTAGTTAAGAAGAAAACGATGTTTTTTTTCTTTGTTTGTTACAGTATGATAAAAAAAAAAGCTGTTATCTCCGTCAATTATAATTTTTTTTCGATTTAGATTTGCTTTTCATAGCTGTTTAAGACAATCTTGATGTATTTTGATACTTTGAAAACGATTTTTCCAGTAGTTTAGAAGAAAACGATGTTTTTTTTCTTTGGTCGTTATAGTATGAAAGAAAAAAAAATTGCGGTAATATTAATTTTCTTTCGCTTTAGATTTGCTGTTCATAGCTGTTTAAGACAATCTTGATGTATTTTGACACTTTGACAACGATTTTTCCATTAGTTTAGAAGAAAACGATGTTTTTTTTCTTTGGTCGTTACAATATGAAAGAAAAAAAAATTGCGTTAATATTAATTTTTTGAATAAGATTGGCTTTACATAGCTGTTTAAGACAATCTTGATGTATTTTGACACTTTGACAACGATTTTTCCAGTAGCTTAGAAGAAAACGATGTTTTTTTTTCTTTGGTCGTTACAGTATGAAAGAAAAAAAAATTGCGTTAATATTAATTTATTTTCGATTAACATTGTCTTTACATAGCTGATTAAGACAATCTTGATGTATTTTGATACTTTGACAACGATTTTTTCAGTAGTTTAGAAGAAAACGATGTTTTTTTTTCTTTGGTCGTCACAGTACGAAAGAAAAAAAATGCAGTTAACTCCGTCAATGTTAATTTTTTTTCGATTCAGATTTGCTTTTCATAGCTGTTTAAGACAATCTTGATGTATTTTGATACTTTGACAACGATTTTTCCAGTAGTTTAGAAGAAAACGATGTTTTTTTTCTTTGTTTGTTACAGTATGATAAAAAAAAAAGCTGTTATCTCCGTCAATTATAATTTTTTTTCGATTTAGATTTGCTTTTCATAGCTGTTTAAGACAATCTTGATGTATTTTGATACTTTGACAACGATTTTTCCAGTAGTTTAGAAGAAAACGATGTTTTTTTTCTTTGGTCGTTATAGTATGAAAGAAAAAAAAATTGCGGTAATATTAATTTTCTTTCGCTTTAGATTTGCTGTTCATAGCTGTTTAAGACAATCTTGATGTATTTTGACACTTTGACAACGATTTTTCCAGTAGTTTAGAAGAAAACGATGTTTTTTTTCTTTGGTCGTTACAGTATGAAAGAAAAAAAAATTGCGTTAATATTAATTTTTTTGAATAAGATTGGCTTTACATAGCTGTTTAAGACAATCTTGATGTATTTTGACACTTTGACAACGATTTTTCCAGTAGCTTAGAAGAAAACGATGTTTTTTTTCTTTGGTCGTTACAGTATGAAAGAAAAAAAAATTGCGTTAATATTAATTTTTTTTCGATTTAGATTTGCTGTTCATAGCTGTTTAAGACAATCTTGATGTATTTTGACACTTTGACAACGATTTTTCCAGTAGTTTAGAAGAAAACGATTTTTTTTTTCTTTGGTCGTTACAGTATGAAAGAAAAAAAAAATTGCGTTAATATTAATTTTCTTTCACTTTAGATTTGCTGTTCATAGCTGTTTAAGACAATCTTGATGTATTTTGACACTTTGACAACGATTTTTCCAGTAGTTTAGAAGAAAACGATGTTTTTTTTTCTTAGGTCGTTACAGTATGATAGAAAAAAAAATTTCGTTAATTTTAATTTTTTTTTAATTAGATTGGCTTTTCATAACTGTTTAAGACAATCTTGATGTATTTTGATACTTTAACAACGATTTTTCCAGTAGTTTAGAAGAAAACGATGTTTTTTTTTTCTTTGTTCGTTACAGTATGATAAAAAAAAAGCTGTTATCTCCGTCAATTATAATTTGTTTTCGATTTAGATTTGCTGTTCATAGCTGTTTAAGACAATCTTGATGTATTTTGATACTTTGACAACGATTTTTCCAGTAGTTTAGAAGAAAACGATTTTTTTTTTCTTTGGTCGTTACAGTATGATAAAAAAAAAGCTGTTATCTCCGTCAATTATAATTTGTTTTCGATTTAGATTTGCTTTTCATAGCTGTTTAAGACAATCTTGATGTATTTTGATACTTTGACAACGATTTTTCCAGTAGTTTAGAAGAAAACGATGTTTTTTTTTCTTTGGTCGTCACAGTACGAAAGAAAAAAAATGCAGTTAATTCCGTCAATGTTAATTTTTTTTCGATTCAGATTTGCTTTTCATAGCTGTTTAAGACAATCTTGATGTATTTTGATACTTTGACAACGATTTTTCCAGTAGTTTAGAAGAAAACGATGTTTTTTTTTTCTTTGTTCGTTACAGTATGATAAAAAAAAAAGCTGTTATCTTCGTCAATTATAATTTTTTTTCGATTTAGATTTGCTTTTCATAGCTGTTTAAGACAAACTTGATGTATTTTGATACTTTGACAACGATTTTTCCAGTAGTTTAGAAGAAAACGATGTTTTTTTTCTTTGGTCGTTATAGTATAAAAGAAAAAAAATTGCAGTAATATTAATTTATTTTCGATTAACATTGGATTTATATAGCTGATTAAGACAATCTTGATGAATTTTGATACTTTGACAACGATTTTTCCAGTAGTTTAGATGAAAACGATGTTTTTTTTATTTGGTTGTTACAGTACGAAAGAAAAAAAAATGCAGTTATCTCCGTCAATATTAATTTTTTTTTCTATTTAGATTGGCTTTTCATAGCTGTTTAAGACAATCTTGATGTATTTTGACACTTCGACAACGATTTTTCCAGTAGTTTAGAAGAAAACGATTTTTTTTTCTTTGGTCGTTACAGTACGAAAGAAAAAAAAATTTGCGTTAATATTAATTTTTTTTCGATTTAGATTTGCTGTTCATAGCTGTTTAATACAATCTTGATGTATTTTGACACTTTGACAACGATTTTTCCAGTAGTTTAGAAGAAAACGATGTTTTTTTTTCTTTGGTCGTTTCAGTATGATAGAAAAAAAATTTCCTTAATTTTAATTTTTTTTAATTAGATTGGCTTTTCATAGCTGTTTAAGACAATCTTGATGTATTTTGACACTTTGACAACGATTTTTCTAGTAGTTTAGAAGAAAACGATGTTTTTTTTCTTTGGTCGTTACAGTACGAAAGAAAAAAAAATGCTTTTATCTCCGTCAATATTAATTTTTTTTCGATTTAGATTGGCTTTTCATAGCTGTTTAAGACAATATTGATGTATTTTGACACTTTGACAACGATTTTTCCAGTAGTTTAGAAGAAAACGATTTTTTTTTTCTTTGGTCGTTACAGTATGAAAGAAAAAAAAAATTGCGTTAATATTAATTTTCTTTCACTTTAGATTTGCTGTTCATAGCTGTTTAAGACAATCTTGATGTATTTTGACACTTTGACAACGATTTTTCCAGTAGTTTAGAAGAAAACGATGTTTTTTTTTCTTAGGTCGTTACAGTATGATAGAAAAAAAAATTTCGTTAATTTTAATTTTTTTTAATTAGATTGGGTTTTCATAGCTGTTTAAGACAATCTTGATGTATTTTGGTACTTTGACAACGATTTTTCCAGTAGCTTAGAAGAAAACGATGTTTTTTTTCTTTGGTCGTTACAGTAGGAAAGAAAAAAAAATTGCGTTAATATTAATATTTTTTCGATTTAGATTTGCTGTTCATAGCTGTTTAAGACAATCTTGATGTATTTTGATACTTTGACAACGATTTTTCCAGTAGTTTAGAAGAAAACGATGTTTTTTTTCTTTGGTCGTTACAGTACGAAAGAAAAAAAAATGCTGTTATCTCCGTCAATATTTATTTTTTTCGATTTATATTGGCTTTTCATAGCTGTTTAAGACAATATTGATGTATTTTGACACTTTGACAACGATTTTTCCAGTAGTTTAGAAGAAAACGATTTTTTTTTTTCTTAGGTCGTTACAGTATGAAAGAAAAAAAAAATTGCGTTAATATTAATTTTCTTTCACTTTAGATTTGCTGTTCATAGCTGTTTAAGACAATCTTGATGTATTTTGACACTTTGACAACGATTTTTCCAGTAGTTTAGAAGAAAACGATGTTTTTTTTTCTTAGGTCGTTACAGTATGATAGAAAAAAAAATTTCGTTAATTTTAATTTTTTTTAATTAGATTGGGTTTTCATAGCTGTTTAAGACAATCTTGATGTATTTTGGTACTTTGACAACGATTTTTCCAGTAGCTTAGAAGAAAACGATGTTTTTTTTCTTTGGTCGTTACAGTAGGAAAGAAAAAAAAATTGCGTTAATATTAATATTTTTTCGATTTAGATTTGCTGTTCATAGCTGTTTAAGACAATCTTGATGTATTTTGATACTTTGACAACGATTTTTCCAGTAGTTTAGAAGAAAACGATGTTTTTTTTTCTTTGGTCGTTTCAGTATGATAGAAAAAAAATTTCCTTAATTTTAATTTTTTTTAATTAGATTGGCTTTTCATAGCTGTTTAAGACAATCTTGATGTATTTTGACACTTTGACAACGATTTTTCTAGTAGTTTAGAAGAAAACGATGTTTTTTTTCTTTGGTCGTTACAGTACGAAAGAAAAAAAAATGCTGTTATCTCCGTCAATATTAATTTTTTTTCGATTTAGATTGGCTTTTCATAGCTGTTTAAGACAATATTGATGTATTTTGACACTTTGACAACGATTTTTCCAGTAGTTTAGAAGAAAACGATTTTTTTTTTCTTTGGTCGTTACAGTATGAAAGAAAAAAAAAATTGCGTTAATATTAATTTTCTTTCACTTTAGATTTGCTGTTCATAGCTGTTTAAGACAATCTTGATGTATTTTGACACTTTGACAACGATTTTTCCAGTAGTTTAGAAGAAAACGATGTTTTTTTTTCTTAGGTCGTTACAGTATGATAGAAAAAAAAATTTCGTTAATTTTAATTTTTTTTAATTAGATTGGGTTTTCATAGCTGTTTAAGACAATCTTGATGTATTTTGGTACTTTGACAACGATTTTTCCAGTAGCTTAGAAGAAAACGATGTTTTTTTTCTTTGGTCGTTACAGTAGGAAAGAAAAAAAAATTGCGTTAATATTAATATTTTTTCGATTTAGATTTGCTGTTCATAGCTGTTTAAGACAATCTTGATGTATTTTGATACTTTGACAACGATTTTTCCAGTAGCTTAGAAGAAAACGATGTTTTTTTTCTTTGGTCGTTACAGTAGGAAAGAAAAAAAAATTGCGTTAATATTAATATTTTTTCGATTTAGATTTGCTGTTCATAGCTGTTTAAGACAATCTTGATGTATTTTGACACTTTGACAACGATTTTTCCAGTAGTTTAGAAGAAAACGATTTTTTTTTTCTTTGGTCGTTACAGTATGAAAGAAAAAAAAAATTGCGTTAATATTAATTTTCTTTCACTTTAGATTTGCTGTTCATAGCTGTTTAAGACAATCTTGATGTATTTTGACACTTTGACAACGATTTTTCCAGTAGTTTAGAAGAAAACGATGTTTTTTTTTCTTAGGTCGTTACAGTATGATAGAAAAAAAAATTTCGTTAATTTTAATTTTTTTTTAATTAGATTGGCTTTTCATAGCTGTTTAAGACAATCTTGATGTATTTTGATACTTTAACAACGATTTTTCCAGTAGTTTAGAAGAAAACGATGTTTTTTTTTTCTTTGTTCGTTACAGTATGATAAAAAAAAAGCTGTTATCTCCGTCAATTATAATTTGTTTTCGATTTAGATTTGCTTTTCATAGCTGTTTAAGACAATCTTGATGTATTTTGATACTTTGACAACGATTTTTCCAGTAGTTTAGAAGAAAACGATGTTTTTTTTTCTTTGGTCGTCACAGTACGAAAGAAAAAAAATGCAGTTAATTCCGTCAATGTTAATTTTTTTTCGATTCAGATTTGCTTTTCATAGCTGTTTAAGACAATCTTGATGTATTTTGATACTTTGACAACGATTTTTCCAGTAGTTTAGAAGAAAACGATGTTTTTTTTTTCTTTGTTCGTTACAGTATGATAAAAAAAAAAGCTGTTATCTTCGTCAATTATAATTTTTTTTCGATTTAGATTTGCTTTTCATAGCTGTTTAAGACAAACTTGATGTATTTTGATACTTTGACAACGATTTTTCCAGTAGTTTAGAAGAAAACGATGTTTTTTTTCTTTGGTCGTTATAGTATAAAAGAAAAAAAAATTGCAGTAATATTAATTTATTTTCGATTAACATTGGATTTATATAGCTGATTAAGACAATCTTGATGAATTTTGATACTTTGACAACGATTTTTCCAGTAGTTTAGATGAAAACGATGTTTTTTTTATTTGGTTGTTACAGTACGAAAGAAAAAAAAATGCAGTTATCTCCGTCAATATTAATTTTTTTTTCTATTTAGATTGGCTTTTCATAGCTGTTTAAGACAATCTTGATGTATTTTGACACTTCGACAACGATTTTTCCAGTAGTTTAGAAGAAAACGATTTTTTTTTCTTTGGTCGTTACAGTATGAAAGAAAAAAAAATTTGCGTTAATATTAATTTTTTTTCGATTTAGATTTGCTGTTCATAGCTGTTTAATACAATCTTGATGTATTTTGACACTTTGACAACGATTTTTCCAGTAGTTTAGAAGAAAACGATGTTTTTTTTTCTTTGGTCGTTTCAGTATGATAGAAAAAAAATTTCCTTAATTTTAATTTTTTTTAATTAGATTGGCTTTTCATAGCTGTTTAAGACAATCTTGATGTATTTTGACACTTTGACAACGATTTTTCTAGTAGTTTAGAAGAAAACGATGTTTTTTTTCTTTGGTCGTTACAGTACGAAAGAAAAAAAAATGCTGTTATCTCCGTCAATATTAATTTTTTTTCGATTTAGATTGGCTTTTCATAGCTGTTTAAGACAATATTGATGTATTTTGACACTTTGACAACGATTTTTCCAGTAGTTTAGAAGAAAACGATTTTTTTTTTCTTTGGTCGTTACAGTATGAAAGAAAAAAAAAATTGCGTTAATATTAATTTTCTTTCACTTTAGATTTGCTGTTCATAGCTGTTTAAGACAATCTTGATGTATTTTGACACTTTGACAACGATTTTTCCAGTAGTTTAGAAGAAAACGATGTTTTTTTTTCTTAGGTCGTTACAGTATGATAGAAAAAAAAATTTCGTTAATTTTAATTTTTTTTAATTAGATTGGGTTTTCATAGCTGTTTAAGACAATCTTGATGTATTTTGGTACTTTGACAACGATTTTTCCAGTAGCTTAGAAGAAAACGATGTTTTTTTTCTTTGGTCGTTACAGTAGGAAAGAAAAAAAAATTGCGTTAATATTAATATTTTTTCGATTTAGATTTGCTGTTCATAGCTGTTTAAGACAATCTTGATGTATTTTGATACTTTGACAACGATTTTTCCAGTAGTTTAGAAGAAAACGTTGTTTTTTTTCTTTGGTCGTTACAGTACGAAAGAAAAAAAAATGCTGTTATCTCCGTCAATATTTATTTTTTTCGATTTATATTGGCTTTTCATAGCTGTTTAAGACAATCTTGATGAATTTTGATACTTTGACTACGATTTTTCCAGTAGCTTAGAAGAAAACGATGCTTTTTTTCTTGGGTCTTTACAGTAGGAAAGAAAAAAAAATTGCGTTAATATTAATTTTTTTCGATTTAGATTTGCTGTTCATAGCTGTTTAAGACAATCTTGATGTATTTTGACACTTTGACAACGATTTTTCCAGTAGTTTAGAAGAAAACGATGTTTTTTTTTTCTTTGGTCGTTTCAGTATGATAGAAAAAAAAATTTCCTTAATTTTAATTTTTTTTTAATTAGATTGGCTTTTCATAGCTGTTTAAGACAATCTTGATGTATTTTGACACTTTGACAACGATTTTTCCAGTAGTTTAGAAGAAAACGATGTTTTTTTACTTTGGTCGTTACAGTACGAAAGAAAAAAAAATGCTGTTACCTCCGTCAATATTAATTTTTTTTTGATTTAGATTTGCTTTTCATAGCTGTTTAAGACAATCTTGATGTATTTTGACACTTTGACAACGATTTTTCCAGTAGTTTAGAAGAAAACGATGTTTTTTTTTATTTGGTCGTTACAGTACGAAAGAAAAAAAAATGCTGTTATCTCCGTCAATATTAATTTTTTTCGATTTAGATTGTCTTTTCATAGCTGTTTAAGACAATCTTGATGAATTTTGATACTTTGACTACGATTTTTCCAGTAGCTTTGAAGAAAACGATGCTTTTTTTCTTGGGTCGTTACAGTATGAAAGAAAAAAAAATGCTGTTATCTCCGTCAATATTAATTTTTTTTTCGATTTAGATTGGCTTTTCATAGCTGTTTAAGACAATCTTGATGTATTTTGACACTTTGACAACGATTTTTCCAGTAGTTTAGAAGAAAACAATTTTTTTTTTCTTTGGTCGTTACAGTATGAAAGAAAAAAAAATTGCGTTAATATTAATTTTCTTTCACTTTAGATTTGCTGTTCATAGCTGTTTAAGACAATCTTGATGTATTTTGACACTTTGACAACGATTTTTCCAGTAGTTTAGAAGAAAACGATGTTTTTTTTTCTTTGGTCGTCACAGTATGAAAGAAAAAAAAATTGCGTTTATATTAATTTTTTTTCGATTAACATTGGCTTTACATAGCTGATTAAGACAATCTTGATGTATTTTGATACTTTGACAACGATTTTTTCAGTAGTTTAGAAGAAAACGATGTTTTTTTTTATTTGGTTGTTACAGTACGATCGAAAAAAAAAAGCTGTTATCTCCTTCAATATTAATTTTTTTTCGATTTAGATTTGCTTTTCATAGCTGTTTAAGACAATCTTGATGTATTTTGACACTTTGACAACGATATTTCCAGTAGTTTAGAAGAAAACGATTTTTTTTTTCTTTGGTCGTTACAGTATGAAAGAAAAAAAAATTGCGTTAATATTAATTTTTTTTCGATATAGATTTGCTGTTCATAGCTGTTTAAGACAATCTTGATGTATTTTGACACTTTGACAACGATTTTTCCAGTAGTTTAGAAGAAAACGATGTTTTTTTTTTCTTTGGTCGTTTCAGTATGATAGAAAAAAAAATTTCCTTAATTTTAATTTTTTTTTAATTAGATTGGCTTTTCATAGCTGTTTAAGACAATCTTGATGTATTTTGACACTTTGACAACGATTTTTCCAGTAGTTTAGAAGAAATCGATGTTTTTTTTCTTAGGTCGTTACAGTATGATAGAAAAAAAAATTTCCTTAATTTTAATTTTTTTTAATTAGATTGGCTTTTCATAGCTGTTTAAGACAATCTTGATGTATTTTGATACTTTGACAACGATTTTTCCAGTAGTTTAGAAGAAAACGATGTTTTTTTTATTTGGTTGTTACAGTACGATCGAAAAAAAAAAGCTGTTATCTCCTTCAATATTAATTTTTTTTCGATTTAGATTGGCTTTTCATAGCTGTTTAAGACAATCTTGATGTATTTTGACACTTTGACAACAATATTTCCAGTAGTTTAGAAGAAAACGATTTTTTTTTCTTTGGTCGTTACAGTATGAAAGAAAAAAAAATTGCGTTAATATTAATTTTTTTTCGATTTAGATTTGCTGTTCATAGCTGTTTAAGACAATCTTGATGTATTTTGACACTTTGACAACGATTTTTCCAGTAGTTTAGAAGAAATCGATGTTTTTTTTCTTAGGTCGTTACAGTATGATAGAAAAAAAAATTTCCTTAATTTTAATTTTTTTTAATTAGATTGGCTTTTCATAGCTGTTTAAGACAATCTTGATGTATTTTGATACTTTGACAACGATTTTTCCAGTAGTTTAGAAGAAAACGATGTTTTTTTTTTCTTTGTTCGTTACAGTATGATAAAAAAAAAAGCTGTTATCTCCGTCAATTATAATTTGTTTTCGATTTAGATTTGCTTTTCATAGCTGTTTAAGACAATCTTGATGTATTTTGATACTTTGACAATGATTTTTCCAGTAGTTTAGAAGAAAACGATTTTTTTTTTCTTTGGTCGTTACAGTATGAAAGAAAAAAAAATTGCGTTAATATTAATTTTTTTTCGATTTAGATTTGCTGTTCATAGCTGTTTAAGACAATCTTGATGTATTTTGATACTTTGACAACGGTTTTTCCAGTAGTTTAGAAGAAAACGATGTTTTTTTTTCTTTGGTCGTTTCAGTATGATAGAAAAAAAATTTCCTTAATTTTAATTTTTTTTAATTAGATTGGCTTTTCATAGCTGTTTAAGACAATCTTGATGTATTTTGACACTTTGACAACGATTTTTCCAGTAGTTTAGAAGAAAACGATGTTTTTTTTTCTTTGTTCGTTTCAGTATGATAGAAAAAAAAATTTCCTTAATTTTAATTTTTTTTTAATTAGATTGGCTTTTCATAGCTGTTTAAGACAATCTTGATGTATTTTGACACTTTTACAACGATTTTTCTAGTAGTTTAGAAGAAAACGTTGTTTTTTTTCTTAGGTCGTTACAGTATGATAGAAAAAAAAATTTCCTTAATTTTAATTTTTTTTTAATTAGATTGGCTTTTCATAGCTGTTTAAGACAATCTTGATGTATTTTGATACTTTAACAACGATTTTTCCAGTAGTTTAGAAGAAAACGATGTTTTTTTTTTCTTTGTTCGTTACAGTATGATAAAAAAAAAGCTGTTATCTCCGTCAATTATAATTTGTTTTCGATTTAGATTTGCTGTTCATAGCTGTTTAAGACAATCTTGATGTATTTTGATACTTTGACAACGATTTTTCCAGTAGTTTAGAAGAAAACGATTTTTTTTTTCTTTGGTCGTTACAGTATGATAAAAAAAAAGCAGTTATCTCCGTCAATTATAATTTGTTTTCGATTTAGATTTGCTTTTCATAGCTGTTTAAGACAATCTTGATGTATTTTGATACTTTGACAACGATTTTTCCAGTAGTTTAGAAGAAAACGATGTTTTTTTTTCTTTGGTCGTCACAGTACGAAAGAAAAAAAATGCAGTTAACTCCGTCAATGTTAATTTTTTTTCGATTCAGATTTGCTTTTCATAGCTGTTTAAGACAATCTTGATGTATTTTGATACTTTGACAACGATTTTTCCAGTAGTTTAGAAGAAAACGATGTTTTTTTTTTCTTTGTTCGTTACAGTATGATAAAAAAAAAAGCTGTTATCTTCATCAATTATAATTTTTTTTCGATTTAGATTTGCTTTTCATAGCTGTTTAAGACAAACTTGATGTATTTTGATACTTTGACAACGATTTTTCCAGTAGTTTAGAAGAAAACGATGTTTTTTTTCTTTGGTCGTTATAGTATAAAAGAAAAAAAAATTGCAGTAATATTAATTTATTTTCGATTAACATTGGATTTATATAGCTGATTAAGACAATCTTGATGAATTTTGATACTTTGACAACGATTTTTCCAGTAGTTTAGATGAAAACGATGTTTTTTTTATTTGGTTGTTACAGTACGAAAGAAAAAAAAATGCTGTTATCTCCGTCAATATTAATTTTTTTTCTATTTAGATTGGCTTTTCATAGCTGTTTAAGACAATCTTGATGTATTTTGACACTTCGACAACGATTTTTCCAGTAGTTTAGAAGAAAACGATTTTTTTTTCTTTGGTCGTTACAGTATGAAAGAAAAAAAAATTTGCGTTAATATTAATTTTTTTTCGATTTAGATTTGCTGTTCATAGCTGTTTAATACAATCTTGATGTATTTTGACACTTTGACAACGATTTTTCCAGTAGTTTAGAAGAAAACGATGTTTTTTTTTCTTTGGTCGTTTCAGTATGATAGAAAAAAAATTTCCTTAATTTTAATTTTTTTTAATTAGATTGGCTTTTCATAGCTGTTTAAGACAATCTTGATGTATTTTGACACTTTGACAACGATTTTTCTAGTAGTTTAGAAGAAAACGATGTTTTTTTTCTTTGGTCGTTACAGTACGAAAGAAAAAAAAATGCTGTTATCTCCGTCAATATTAATTTTTTTTCGATTTAGATTGGCTTTTCATAGCTGTTTAAGACAATATTGATGTATTTTGACACTTTGACAACGATTTTTCCAGTAGTTTAGAAGAAAACGATTTTTTTTTTCTTTGGTCGTTACAGTATGAAAGAAAAAAAAAATTGCGTTAATATTAATTTTCTTTCACTTTAGATTTGCTGTTCATAGCTGTTTAAGACAATCTTGATGTATTTTGACACTTTGACAACGATTTTTCCAGTAGTTTAGAAGAAAACGATGTTTTTTTTTCTTAGGTCGTTACAGTAGGAAAGAAAAAAAAATTGCGTTAATATTAATATTTTTTCGATTTAGATTTGCTGTTCATAGCTGTTTAAGACAATCTTGATGTATTTTGATACTTTGACAACGATTTTTCCAGTAGTTTAGAAGAAAACGATGTTTTTTTTCTTTGGTCGTTACAGTACGAAAGAAAAAAAAATGCTGTTATCTCCGTCAATATTTATTTTTTTCGATTTATATTGGCTTTTCATAGCTGTTTAAGACAATCTTGATGAATTTTGATACTTTGACTACGATTTTTCCAGTAGCTTAGAAGAAAACGATGCTTTTTTTCTTGGGTCTTTACAGTAGGAAAGAAAAAAAAATTGCGTTAATATTAATTTTTTTCGATTTAGATTTGCTGTTCATAGCTGTTTAAGACAATCTTGATGTATTTTGACACTTTGACAACGATTTTTCCAGTAGTTTAGAAGAAAACGATGTTTTTTTTTTCTTTGGTCGTTTCAGTATGATAGAAAAAAAAATTTCCTTAATTTTAATTTTTTTTTAATTAGATTGGCTTTTCATAGCTGTTTAAGACAATCTTGATGTATTTTGACACTTTGACAACGATTTTTCCAGTAGTTTAGAAGAAAACAATGTTTTTTTACTTTGGTCGTTACAGTACGAAAGAAAAAAAAATGCTGTTATCTCCGTCAATATTAATTTTTTTTTGATTTAGATTTGCTTTTCATAGCTGTTTAAGACAATCTTGATGTATTTTGACACTTTGACAACGATTTTTCCAGTAGTTTAGAAGAAAACGATGTTTTTTTTTATTTGGTCGTTACAGTACGAAAGAAAAAAAAATGCTGTTATCTCCGTCAATATTAATTTTTTTCGATTTAGATTGTCTTTTCATAGCTGTTTAAGACAATCTTGATGAATTTTGATACTTTGACTACGATTTTTCCAGTAGCTTTGAAGAAAACGATGCTTTTTTTCTTGGGTCGTTACAGTATGAAAGAAAAAAAAATGCTGTTATCTCCGTCAATATTAATTTTTTTTTCGATTTAGATTGGCTTTTCATAGCTGTTTAAGACAATCTTGATGTATTTTGACACTTTGACAACGATTTTTCCAGTAGTTTAGAAGAAAACAATTTTTTTTTTCTTTGGTCGTTACAGTATGAAAGAAAAAAAAATTGCGTTAATATTAATTTTCTTTCACTTTAGATTTGCTGTTCATAGCTGTTTAAGACAATCTTGATGTATTTTGACACTTTGACAACGATTTTTCCAGTAGTTTAGAAGAAAACGATGTTTTTTTTTCTTTGGTCGTCACAGTATGAAAGAAAAAAAAATTGCGTTTATATTAATTTTTTTTCGATTAACATTGGCTTTACATAGCTGATTAAGACAATCTTGATGTATTTTGATACTTTGACAACGATTTTTTCAGTAGTTTAGAAGAAAACGATGTTTTTTTTTATTTGGTTGTTACAGTACGATCGAAAAAAAAAAAGCTGTTATCTCCTTCAATATTAATTTTTTTTCGATTTAGATTTGCTTTTCATAGCTGTTTAAGACAATCTTGATGTATTTTGACACTTTGACAACGATATTTCCAGTAGTTTAGAAGAAAACGATTTTTTTTTTCTTTGGTCGTTACAGTATGAAAGAAAAAAAAATTGCGTTAATATTAATTTTTTTTCGATATAGATTTGCTGTTCATAGCTGTTTAAGACAATCTTGATGTATTTTGACACTTTGACAACGATTTTTCCAGTAGTTTAGAAGAAAACGATGTTTTTTTTTTCTTTGGTCGTTTCAGTATGATAGAAAAAAAAATTTCCTTAATTTTAATTTTTTTTTAATTAGATTGGCTTTTCATAGCTGTTTAAGACAATCTTGATGTATTTTGACACTTTGACAACGATTTTTCCAGTAGTTTAGAAGAAATCGATGTTTTTTTTCTTTGGTCGTTACAGTAGGAAAGAAAAAAAAATTGCGTTAATATTAATATTTTTTCGATTTAGATTTGCTGTTCATAGCTGTTTAAGACAATCTTGATGTATTTTGACACTTTGACAACGATTTTTCCAGTAGTTTAGAAGAAAACGATGTTTTTTTTTTCTTTGGTCGTTTCAGTATGATAGAAAAAAAAATTTCCTTAATTTTAATTTTTTTTTAATTAGATTGGCTTTTCATAGCTGTTTAAGACAATCTTGATGTATTTTGACACTTTGACAACGATTTTTCCAGTAGTTTAGAAGAAAACGATGTTTTTTTTTCTTAGGTCGTTACAGTATGATAGAAAAAAAAATTTCGTTAATTTTAATTTTTTTTAATTAGATTGGGTTTTCATAGCTGTTTAAGACAATCTTGATGTATTTTGGTACTTTGACAACGATTTTTCCAGTAGCTTAGAAGAAAACGATGTTTTTTTTCTTTGGTCGTTACAGTAGGAAAGAAAAAAAAATTGCGTTAATATTAATATTTTTTCGATTTAGATTTGCTGTTCATAGCTGTTTAAGACAATCTTGATGTATTTTGATACTTTGACAACGATTTTTCCAGTAGTTTAGAAGAAATCGATGTTTTTTTTCTTTGGTCGTTACAGTAGGAAAGAAAAAAAAATTGCGTTAATATTAATATTTTTTCGATTTAGATTTGCTGTTCATAGCTGTTTAAGACAATCTTGATGTATTTTGACACTTTGACAACGATTTTTCCAGTAGTTTAGAAGAAAACGATGTTTTTTTTTTCTTTGGTCGTTTCAGTATGATAGAAAAAAAAATTTCCTTAATTTTAATTTTTTTTTAATTAGATTGGCTTTTCATAGCTGTTTAAGACAATCTTGATGTATTTTGACACTTTGACAACGATTTTTCCAGTAGTTTAGAAGAAATCGATGTTTTTTTTCTTTGGTCGTTACAGTAGGAAAGAAAAAAAAATTGCGTTAATATTAATATTTTTTCGATTTAGATTTGCTGTTCATAGCTGTTTAAGACAATCTTGATGTATTTTGACACTTTGACAACGATTTTTCCAGTAGTTTAGAAGAAAACGATGTTTTTTTTTTCTTTGGTCGTTTCAGTATGATAGAAAAAAAAATTTCCTTAATTTTAATTTTTTTTTAATTAGATTGGCTTTTCATAGCTGTTTAAGACAATCTTGATGTATTTTGACACTTTGACAACGATTTTTCCAGTAGTTTAGAAGAAAACGATGTTTTTTTTTCTTAGGTCGTTACAGTATGATAGAAAAAAAAATTTCGTTAATTTTAATTTTTTTTAATTAGATTGGGTTTTCATAGCTGTTTAAGACAATCTTGATGTATTTTGGTACTTTGACAACGATTTTTCCAGTAGCTTAGAAGAAAACGATGTTTTTTTTCTTTGGTCGTCACAGTATGAAAGAAAAAAAATTGCGTTTATATTAATTTTTTTTCGATTAACATTGGCTTTACATAGCTGATTAAGACAATCTTGATGTATTTTGATACTTTGACAACGATTTTTTCAGTAGTTTAGAAGAAAACGATGTTTTTTTTTATTTGGTTGTTACAGTACGATCGAAAAAAAAAAAGCTGTTATCTCCTTCAATATTAATTTTTTTTCGATTTAGATTTGCTTTTCATAGCTGTTTAAGACAATCTTGATGTATTTTGACACTTTGACAACGATATTTCCAGTAGTTTAGAAGAAATCGATGTTTTTTTTCTTTGGTCGTTACAGTAGGAAAGAAAAAAAAATTGCGTTAATATTAATATTTTTTCGATTTAGATTTGCTGTTCATAGCTGTTTAAGACAATCTTGATGTATTTTGACACTTTGACAACGATTTTTCCAGTAGTTTAGAAGAAAACGATGTTTTTTTTTTCTTTGGTCGTTTCAGTATGATAGAAAAAAAAATTTCCTTAATTTTAATTTTTTTTTAATTAGATTGGCTTTTCATAGCTGTTTAAGACAATCTTGATGTATTTTGACACTTTGACAACGATTTTTCCAGTAGTTTAGAAGAAATCGATGTTTTTTTTCTTTGGTCGTTACAGTAGGAAAGAAAAAAAAATTGCGTTAATATTAATATTTTTTCGATTTAGATTTGCTGTTCATAGCTGTTTAAGACAATCTTGATGTATTTTGACACTTTGACAACGATTTTTCCAGTAGTTTAGAAGAAAACGATGTTTTTTTTTTCTTTGGTCGTTTCAGTATGATAGAAAAAAAAATTTCCTTAATTTTAATTTTTTTTTAATTAGATTGGCTTTTCATAGCTGTTTAAGACAATCTTGATGTATTTTGACACTTTGACAACGATTTTTCCAGTAGTTTAGAAGAAAACGATGTTTTTTTTTCTTAGGTCGTTACAGTATGATAGAAAAAAAAATTTCGTTAATTTTAATTTTTTTTAATTAGATTGGGTTTTCATAGCTGTTTAAGACAATCTTGATGTATTTTGGTACTTTGACAACGATTTTTCCAGTAGCTTAGAAGAAAACGATGTTTTTTTTCTTTGGTCGTCACAGTATGAAAGAAAAAAAATTGCGTTTATATTAATTTTTTTTCGATTAACATTGGCTTTACATAGCTGATTAAGACAATCTTGATGTATTTTGATACTTTGACAACGATTTTTTCAGTAGTTTAGAAGAAAACGATGTTTTTTTTTATTTGGTTGTTACAGTACGATCGAAAAAAAAAAAGCTGTTATCTCCTTCAATATTAATTTTTTTTCGATTTAGATTTGCTTTTCATAGCTGTTTAAGACAATCTTGATGTATTTTGACACTTTGACAACGATATTTCCAGTAGTTTAGAAGAAAACGATTTTTTTTTTCTTTGGTCGTTACAGTATGAAAGAAAAAAAAATTGCGTTAATATTAATTTTTTTTCGATATAGATTTGCTGTTCATAGCTGTTTAAGACAATCTTGATGTATTTTGACACTTTGACAACGATTTTTCCATTAGTTTAGAAGAAAACGATGTTTTTTTTTCTTAGGTCGTTACAGTATGATAGAAAAAAAAATTTCGTTAATTTTAATTTTTTTTAATTAGATTTGCTGTTCATAGCTGTTTAAGACAATCTTGATGTATTTTGACACTTTGACAACGATTTTTCCAGTAGTTTAGAAGAAAACGATGTTTTTTTTTCTTTGGTCGTCACAGTATGAAAGAAAAAAAAATTGCGTTTATATTAATTTTTTTTCGATTAACATTGGCTTTACATAGCTGATTAAGACAATCTTGATGTATTTTGATACTTTGACAACGATTTTTTCAGTAGTTTAGAAGAAAACGATGTTTTTTTTTATTTGGTTGTTACAGTACGATCGAAAAAAAAAAAGCTGTTATCTCCTTCAATATTAATTTTTTTTCGATTTAGATTTGCTTTTCATAGCTGTTTAAGACAATCTTGATGTATTTTGACACTTTGACAACGATATTTCCAGTAGTTTAGAAGAAAACGATTTTTTTTTTCTTTGGTCGTTACAGTATGAAAGAAAAAAAAATTGCGTTAATATTAATTTTTTTTCGATATAGATTTGCTGTTCATAGCTGTTTAAGACAATCTTGATGTATTTTGACACTTTGATAACGATTTTTCCAGTAGTTTAGAAGAAAACGATGTTTTTTTTTTCTTTGGTCGTTTCAGTATGATAGAAAAAAAAATTTCCTTAAATTTAATTTTTTTTTAATTAGATTGGCTTTTCATAGCTGTTTAAGACAATCTTGATGTATTTTGACACTTTGACAACGATTTTTCCAGTAGTTTAGAAGAAATCGATGTTTTTTTTCTTAGGTCGTTACAGTATGATAGAAAAAAAAATTTCCTTAATTTTAATTTTTTTTAATTAGATTGGCTTTTCATAGCTGTTTAAGACAATCTTGATGTATTTTGATACTTTGACAACGATTTTTCCAGTAGTTTAGAAGAAAACGATGTTTTTTTTTATTTGGTTGTTACAGTACGATCGAAAAAAAAAAGCTGTTATCTCCTTCAATATTAATTTTTTTTCGATTTAGATTTGCTTTTCATAGCTGTTTAAGACAATCTTGATGTATTTTGACACTTTGACAACAATATTTCCAGTAGTTTAGAAGAAAACGATTTTTTTTTCTTTGGTCGTTACAGTATGAAAGAAAAAAAAATTGCGTTAATATTAATTTTTTTTCGATTTAGATTTGCTGTTCATAGCTGTTTAAGACAATCTTGATGTATTTTGACACTTTGACAACGATTTTTCCAGTAGTTTAGAAGAAATCGATGTTTTTTTTTTCTTTGGTCGTTTCAGTATGATAGAAAAAAAAATTTCCTTAAATTTAATTTTTTTTTAATTAGATTGGCTTTTCATAGCTGTTTAAGACAATCTTGATGTATTTTGACACTTTGACAACGATTTTTCCAGTAGTTTAGAAGAAATCGATGTTTTTTTTCTTAGGTCGTTACAGTATGATAGAAAAAAAAATTTCCTTAATTTTAATTTTTTTTAATTAGATTGGCTTTTCATAGCTGTTTAAGACAATCTTGATGTATTTTGATACTTTGACAACGATTTTTCCAGTAGTTTAGAAGAAAACGATGTTTTTTTTTATTTGGTTGTTACAGTACGATCGAAAAAAAAAAGCTGTTATCTCCTTCAATATTAATTTTTTTTCGATTTAGATTTGCTTTTCATAGCTGTTTAAGACAATCTTGATGTATTTTGACACTTTGACAACAATATTTCCAGTAGTTTAGAAGAAAACGATTTTTTTTTCTTTGGTCGTTACAGTATGAAAGAAAAAAAAATTGCGTTAATATTAATTTTTTTTCGATTTAGATTTGCTGTTCATAGCTGTTTAAGACAATCTTGATGTATTTTGACACTTTGACAACGATTTTTCCAGTAGTTTAGAAGAAATCGATGTTTTTTTTCTTAGGTCGTTACAGTATGATAGAAAAAAAAATTTCCTTAATTTTAATTTTTTTTAATTAGATTGGCTTTTCATAGCTGTTTAAGACAATCTTGATGTATTTTGATACTTTGACAACGATTTTTCCAGTAGTTTAGAAGAAAACGATGTTTTTTTTTTCTTTGTTCGTTACAGTATGATAAAAAAAAAAGCTGTTATCTCCGTCAATTATAATTTGTTTTCGATTTAGATTTGCTTTTCATAGCTGTTTAAGACAATCTTGATGTATTTTGATACTTTGACAACGATTTTTCCAGTAGTTTAGAAGAAAACGATTTTTTTTTTCTTTGGTCGTTACAGTATGAAAGAAAAAAAAATTGCGTTAATATTAATTTTTTTTCGATTTAGATTTGCTGTTCATAGCTGTTTAAGACAATCTTGATGTATTTTGACACTTTGACAACGATTTTTCCAGTAGTTTAGAAGAAAACGATTTTTTTTTCTTTGGTCGTTTCAGTATGATAGAAAAAAAATTTCCTTAATTTTAATTTTTTTGAATAAGATTGGCTTTTCATAGCTGTTTAAGACAATCTTGATGTATTTTGACACTTTGACAACGATTTTTCCAGTAGTTTAGAAGAAAACGATGTTTTTTTTCTTAGGTCGTTACAGTATGATAGAAAAAAAAATTTCCTTAATTTTAATTTTTTTTAATTAGATTGGCTTTTCATAGCTGTTTAAGACAATCTTGATGTATTTTGATACTTTGACAACGATTTTTCCAGTAGTTTAGAAGAAAACGATGTTTTTTTTTTCTTTGGTCGTTACAGTATGATAAAAAAAAAGCTGTTATCTCCGTCAATTATAATTTGTTTTCGATTTAGATTTGCTTTTCATAGCTGTTTAAGACAATCTTGATGTATTTTGATACTTTGACAACGATTTTTCCAGTAGTTTAGAAGAAAACGATGTTTTTTTTTCTTTGGTCGTCACAGTACGAAAGAAAAAAAATGCAGTTAACTCCGTCAATGTTAATTTTTTTTCGATTCAGATTTGCTTTTCATAGCTGTTTAAGACAATCTTGATGTATTTTGATACTTTGACAACGATTTTTCCAGTAGTTTAGAAGAAAACGATGTTTTTTTTTTCTTTGTTCGTTACAGTATGATAAAAAAAAAAGCTGTTATCTTCGTCAATTATAATTTTTTTTCGATTTAGATTTGCTTTTCATAGCTGTTTAAGACAAACTTGATGTATTTTGATACTTTGACAACGATTTTTCCAGTAGTTTAGAAGAAAACGATGTTTTTTTTCTTTGGTCGTTATAGTATAAAAGAAAAAAAAATTGCAGTAATATTAATTTATTTTCGATTAACATTGGATTTATATAGCTGATTAAGACAATCTTGATGAATTTTGATACTTTGACAACGATTTTTCCAGTAGTTTAGATGAAAACGATGTTTTTTTTATTTGGTTGTTACAGTACGAAAGAAAAAAAAATGCTGTTATCTCCGTCAATATTAATTTTTTTTTCTATTTAGATTGGCTTTTCATAGCTGTTTAAGACAATCTTGATGTATTTTGACACTTCGACAACGATTTTTCCAGTAGTTTAGAAGAAAACGATTTTTTTTTCTTTGGTCGTTACAGTATGAAAGAAAAAAAAATTTGCGTTAATATTAATTTTTTTTCGATTTAGATTTGCTGTTCATAGCTGTTTAATACAATCTTGATGTATTTTGACACTTTGACAACGATTTTTCCAGTAGTTTAGAAGAAAACGATGTTTTTTTTTCTTTGGTCGTTTCAGTATGATAGAAAAAAAATTTCCTTAATTTTAATTTTTTTTAATTAGATTGGCTTTTCATAGCTGTTTAAGACAATCTTGATGTATTTTGACACTTTGACAACGATTTTTCTAGTAGTTTAGAAGAAAACGATGTTTTTTTTCTTTGGTCGTTACAGTACGAAAGAAAAAAAAATGCTGTTATCTCCGTCAATATTAATTTATTTTCGATTTAGATTTGCTTTTCATAGCTGTTTAAGACAATCTTGATGTATTTTGACACTTTGACAACGATTTTTCCAGTAGTTTAGAAGAAAACGATTTTTTTTTTCTTTGGTCGTTACAGTATGAAAGAAAAAAAAAATTGCGTTAATATTAATTTTCTTTCACTTTAGATTTGCTGTTCATAGCTGTTTAAGACAATCTTGATGTATTTTGACACTTTGACAACGATTTTTCCAGTAGTTTAGAAGAAAACGATGTTTTTTTTTCTTAGGTCGTTACAGTATGATAGAAAAAAAAATTTCGTTAATTTTAATTTTTTTTAATTAGATTGGGTTTTCATAGCTGTTTAAGACAATCTTGATGTATTTTGGTACTTTGACAACGATTTTTCCAGTAGCTTAGAAGAAAACGATGTTTTTTTTCTTTGGTCGTTACAGTAGGAAAGAAAAAAAAATTGCGTTAATATTAATATTTTTTCGATTTAGATTTGCTGTTCATAGCTGTTTAAGACAATCTTGATGTATTTTGATACTTTGACAACGATTTTTCCAGTAGTTTAGAAGAAAACGATGTTTTTTTTCTTTGGTCGTTACAGTACGAAAGAAAAAAAAATGCTGTTATCTCCGTCAATATTTATTTTTTTCGATTTATATTGGCTTTTCATAGCTGTTTAAGACAATCTTGATGAATTTTGATACTTTGACTACGATTTTTCCAGTAGCTTAGAAGAAAACGATGCTTTTTTTCTTGGGTCTTTACAGTAGGAAAGAAAAAAAAATTGCGTTAATATTAATTTTTTTCGATTTAGATTTGCTGTTCATAGCTGTTTAAGACAATCTTGATGTATTTTGACACTTTGACAACGATTTTTCCAGTAGTTTAGAAGAAAACGATGTTTTTTTTTTCTTTGGTCGTTTCAGTATGATAGAAAAAAAAATTTCCTTAATTTTAATTTTTTTTTAATTAGATTGGCTTTTCATAGCTGTTTAAGACAATCTTGATGTATTTTGACACTTTGACAACGATTTTTCCAGTAGTTTAGAAGAAAACGATGTTTTTTTTCTTTGGTCGTTACAGTACGAAAGAAAAAAAAATGCTGTTATCTCCGTCAATATTAATTTTTTTTTGATTTAGATTGGCTTTTCATAGCTGTTTAAGACAATCTTGATGTATTTTGACACTTTGACAACGATTTTTCCAGTAGTTTAGAAGAAAACGATGTTTTTTTTTATTTGGTCGTTACAGTACGAAAGAAAAAAAAATACTGTTATCTCCGTCAATATTAATTTTTTTCGATTTAGATTGTCTTTTCATAGCTGTTTAAGACAATCTTGATGAATTTTGATACTTTGACTACGATTTTTCCAGTAGCTTTGAAGAAAACGATGCTTTTTTTCTTGGGTCGTTACAGTATGAAAGAAAAAAAAATGCTGTTATCTCCGTCAATATTAATTTTTTTTTCGATTTAGATTGGCTTTTCATAGCTGTTTAAGACAATCTTGATGTATTTTGACACTTTGACAACGATTTTTCCAGTAGTTTAGAAGAAAACGATTTTTTTTTTCTTTGGTCGTTGCAGTATGAAAGAAAAAAAAATTGCGTTAATATTAATTTTCTTTCACTTTAGATTTGCTGTTCATAGCTGTTTAAGACAATCTTGATGTATTTTGACAACGATTTTTCCAGTAGTTTAGAAGAAAACGATGTTTTTTTTTCTTTGGTCGTCACAGTATGAAAGAAAAAAAAATTGCGTTTATATTAATTTTTTTTCGATTAACATTGGCTTTACATAGCTGATTAAGACAATCTTGATGTATTTTGATACTTTGACAACGATTTTTTCAGTAGTTTAAAAGAAAACGATGTTTTTTTTTATTTGGTTGTTACAGTACGATCGAAAAAAAAAAAGCTGTTATCTCCTTCAATATTAATTTTTTTTCGATTTAGATTTGCTTTTCATAGCTGTTTAAGACAAACTTGATGTATTTTGATACTTTGACAACGATTTTTCCAGTAGTTTAGAAGAAAACGATGTTTTTTTTCTTTGGTCGTTATAGTATAAAAGAAAAAAAAATTGCAGTAATATTAATTTATTTTCGATTAACATTGGATTTATATAGCTGATTAAGACAATCTTGATGAATTTTGATACTTTGACAACGATTTTTCCAGTAGTTTAGATGAAAACGATGTTTTTTTTATTTGGTTGTTACAGTACGAAAGAAAAAAAAATGCTGTTATCTCCGTCAATATTAATTTTTTTTTCTATTTAGATTGGCTTTTCATAGCTGTTTAAGACAATCTTGATGTATTTTGACACTTCGACAACGATTTTTCCAGTAGTTTAGAAGAAAACGATTTTTTTTTCTTTGGTCGTTACAGTATGAAAGAAAAAAAAATTTGCGTTAATATTAATTTTTTTTCGATTTAGATTTGCTGTTCATAGCTGTTTAATACAATCTTGATGTATTTTGACACTTTGACAACGATTTTTCCAGTAGTTTAGAAGAAAACGATGTTTTTTTTTCTTTGGTCGTTTCAGTATGATAGAAAAAAAATTTCCTTAATTTTAATTTTTTTTAATTAGATTGGCTTTTCATAGCTGTTTAAGACAATCTTGATGTATTTTGACACTTTGACAACGATTTTTCTAGTAGTTTAGAAGAAAACGATGTTTTTTTTCTTTGGTCGTTACAGTACGAAAGAAAAAAAAATGCTGTTATCTCCGTCAATATTAATTTTTTTTCGATTTAGATTGGCTTTTCATAGCTGTTTAAGACAATCTTGATGTATTTTGACACTTTGACAACGATTTTTCCAGTAGTTTAGAAGAAAACGATTTTTTTTTTCTTTGGTCGTTACAGTATGAAAGAAAAAAAAAATTGCGTTAATATTAATTTTCTTTCACTTTAGATTTGCTGTTCATAGCTGTTTAAGACAATCTTGATGTATTTTGACACTTTGACAACGATTTTTCCAGTAGTTTAGAAGAAAACGATGTTTTTTTTTCTTAGGTCGTTACAGTATGATAGAAAAAAAAATTTCGTTAATTTTAATTTTTTTTAATTAGATTGGGTTTTCATAGCTGTTTAAGACAATCTTGATGTATTTTGGTACTTTGACAACGATTTTTCCAGTAGCTTAGAAGAAAACGATGTTTTTTTTCTTTGGTCGTTACAGTAGGAAAGAAAAAAAAATTGCGTTAATATTAATATTTTTTCGATTTAGATTTGCTGTTCATAGCTGTTTAAGACAATCTTGATGTATTTTGATACTTTGACAACGATTTTTCCAGTAGTTTAGAAGAAAACGATGTTTTTTTTCTTTGGTCGTTACAGTACGAAAGAAAAAAAAATGCTGTTATCTCCGTCAATATTTATTTTTTTCGATTTATATTGGCTTTTCATAGCTGTTTAAGACAATCTTGATGAATTTTGATACTTTGACTACGATTTTTCCAGTAGCTTAGAAGAAAACGATGCTTTTTTTCTTGGGTCTTTACAGTAGGAAAGAAAAAAAAATTGCGTTAATATTAATTTTTTTCGATTTAGATTTGCTGTTCATAGCTGTTTAAGACAATCTTGATGTATTTTGACACTTTGACAACGATTTTTCCAGTAGTTTAGAAGAAAACGATGTTTTTTTTTTCTTTGGTCGTTTCAGTATGATAGAAAAAAAAATTTCCTTAATTTTAATTTTTTTTTAATTAGATTGGCTTTTCATAGCTGTTTAAGACAATCTTGATGTATTTTGACACTTTGACAACGATTTTTCCAGTAGTTTAGAAGAAAACGATGTTTTTTTTCTTTGGTCGTTACAGTACGAAAGAAAAAAAAATGCTGTTATCTCCGTCAATATTAATTTTTTTTTGATTTAGATTGGCTTTTCATAGCTGTTTAAGACAATCTTGATGTATTTTGACACTTTGACAACGATTTTTCCAGTAGTTTAGAAGAAAACGATGTTTTTTTTTATTTGGTCGTTACAGTACGAAAGAAAAAAAAATACTGTTATCTCCGTCAATATTAATTTTTTTCGATTTAGATTGTCTTTTCATAGCTGTTTAAGACAATCTTGATGAATTTTGATACTTTGACTACGATTTTTCCAGTAGCTTTGAAGAAAACGATGCTTTTTTTCTTGGGTCGTTACAGTATGAAAGAAAAAAAAATGCTGTTATCTCCGTCAATATTAATTTTTTTTTCGATTTAGATTGGCTTTTCATAGCTGTTTAAGACAATCTTGATGTATTTTGACACTTTGACAACGATTTTTCCAGTAGTTTAGAAGAAAACGATTTTTTTTTTCTTTGGTCGTTACAGTATGAAAGAAAAAAAAATTGCGTTAATATTAATTTTCTTTCACTTTAGATTTGCTGTTCATAGCTGTTTAAGACAATCTTGATGTATTTTGACAACGATTTTTCCAGTAGTTTAGAAGAAAACGATGTTTTTTTTTCTTTGGTCGTCACAGTATGAAAGAAAAAAAAATTGCGTTTATATTAATTTTTTTTCGATTAACATTGGCTTTACATAGCTGATTAAGACAATCTTGATGTATTTTGATACTTTGACAACGATTTTTTCAGTAGTTTAAAAGAAAACGATGTTTTTTTTTATTTGGTTGTTACAGTACGATCGAAAAAAAAAAAGCTGTTATCTCCTTCAATATTAATTTTTTTTCGATTTAGATTTGCTTTTCATAGCTGTTTAAGACAATCTTGATGTATTTTGACACTTTGACAACGATATTTCCAGTAGTTTAGAAGAAAACGATTTTTTTTTTCTTTGGTCGTTACAGTATGAAAGAAAAAAAAATTGCGTTAATATTAATTTTTTTTCGATATAGATTTGCTGTTCATAGCTGTTTAAGACAATCTTGATGTATTTTGACACTTTGACAACGATTTTTCCAGTAGTTTAGAAGAAAACGATGTTTTTTTTTTCTTTGGTCGTTTCAGTATGATAGAAAAAAAAATTTCCTTAATTTTAATTTTTTTTTAATTAGATTGGCTTTTCATAGCTGTTTAAGACAATCTTGATGTATTTTGACACTTTGACAACGATTTTTCCAGTAGTTTAGAAGAAATCGATGTTTTTTTTCTTAGGTCGTTACAGTATGATAGAAAAAAAAATTTCCTTCATTTTAATTTTTTTTAATTAGATTGGCGTTTCATAGCTGTTTAAGACAATCTTGATGTATTTTGATACTTTGACAACGATTTTTCCAGTAGTTTAGAAGAAAACGATGTTTTTTTTTATTTGGTTGTTACAGTACGATCGAAAAAAAAAAAGCTGTTATCTCCTTCAATATTAATTTTTTTTCGATTTAGATTTGCTTTTCATAGCTGTTTAAGACAATCTTGATGTATTTTGACACTTTGACAACGATATTTCCAGTAGTTTAGAAGAAAACGATTTTTTTTTTCTTTGGTCGTTACAGTATGAAAGAAAAAAAAATTGCGTTAATATTAATTTTTTTTCGATTAAGATTTGCTGTTCATAGCTGTTTAAGACAATCTTGATGTATTTTGACACTTTGACAACGATTTTTCCAGTAGTTTAGAAGAAATCGATGTTTTTTTTCTTAGGTCGTTACAGTATGATAGAAAAAAAAATTTCCTTAATTTTAATTTTTTTTAATTAGATTGGCTTTTCATAGCTGTTTAAGACAATCTTGATGTATTTTGATACTTTGACAACGATTTTTCCAGTAGTTTAGAAGAAAACGATGTTTTTTTTTCTTTGTTCGTTACAGTATGATAAAAAAAAAAGCTGTTATCTCCGTCAATTATAATTTGTTTTCGATTTAGATTTGCTTTTCATAGCTATTTAAGACAATCTTGATGTATTTTGATACTTTGACAATGATTTTTCCAGTAGTTTAGAAGAAAACGATTTTTTTTTTCTTTGGTCGTTACAGTATGAAAGAAAAAAAAATTGCGTTAATATTAATTTTTTTTCGATTTAGATTTGCTGTTCATAGCTGTTTAAGACAATCTTGATGTATTTTGATACTTTGACAACGGTTTTTCCAGTAGTTTAGAAGAAAACGATGTTTTTTTTTTCTTTGTTTGTTACAGTATGATAAAAAAAAAAGCTGTTATCTCCGTCAATTATAATTTTTTTTCGATTTAGATTTGCTTTTCATAGCTGTTTAAGACAATCTTGATGTATTTTGATACTTTGACAACGATTTTTCCAGTAGTTTAGAAGAAAACGATGTTTTTTTTCTGTGGTCGTTATAGTATGAAAGAAAAAAAATTTGCGGTAATATTAATTTATTTTCGATTAACATTGGCTTTATATAGCTGATTTAGACAATCTTGATGTATTTTGACACTTTGACAACGATTTTTCCAGTAGTTTAGATGAGAACGATGTTTTTTTTATTTGGTTGTTACAGTACGAAAGAAAAAAAAATGCTGTTATCTCCGTCAATATTAATTTTTTTTCGATTTAGATTTGCTTTTCATAGCTGTTTAAGACAATCTTGATGTATTTTGACACTTTGACAACGATTTTTCCAGTAGTTTAGAAGAAAACGATGTTTTTTTTCTTAAGTCGTTACAGTATGATAGAAAAAAAAATTTCCTTAATTTTAATTTTTTTTAATTAGATTGGCTTTTCATAGCTGTTTAAGACAATCTTGATGTATTTTGATACTTTGACAACGATTTTTCCAGTAGTTTAGAAGAAAACGATGTTTTTTTTTTCTTTGTTCGTTACAGTATGATAAAAAAAAAGCTGTTATCTCCGTCAATTATAATTTGTTTTCGATTTAGATTTGCTTTTCATAGCTGTTTAAGACAATCTTGATGTATTTTGATACTTTGACAACGATTTTTCTAGTAGTTTAGAAGAAAACGATTTTTTTTTTTCTTTGGTCGTTACAGTATGAAAGAAAAAAAAATTGCGTTAATTTTAATTTTTTTTTAATAAGATTGGCTTTTCATAGCTGTTTAAGACAATCTTGATGTATTTTGACACTTTGACAACGATTTTTCCAGTAGTTTAGAAGAAAACGATGTTTTTTTTCTTAGGTCGTTACAGTATGATAGAAAAAAAAATTTCCTTAATTTTAATTTTTTTTAATTAGATTGGCTTTTCATAGCTGTTTAAGACAATCTTGATGTATTTTGATACATTGACAACGATTTTTCCAGTAGTTTAGAAGAAAACGATGTTTTTTTTTTCTTTGTTCGTTACAGTATGATAAAAAAAAAAGCTGTTATCTCCGTCAATTATAATTTGTTTTCGATTTAGATTTGCTTTTCATAGCTGTTTAATACAATCTTGATGTATTTTGACACTTTGACAACGATTTTTCCAGTAGTTTAGAAGAAAACGATGTTTTTTTTTTCTTTGGTCGTTTAAGTATGATAGAAAAAAAATTTCCTTAATTTTAATTTTTTTTTAATTAGATTGGCTTTTCATAGCTGTTTAAGACAATCTTGATGTATTTTGATACTTTGACAACGATTTTTCCAGTAGCTTAGAAGAAAACGATGTATTTTTTCTTTGGTCGATACAGTACGAAAGAAAAAAATATGCTGTTATCTCCGTCAATATAAATTTTTTTTCGATTTAGATTGGCTTTTCATAGCTGTTTAAGACAATCTTGATGTATTTTGACACTTTGACAACGATTTTTCCAGTAGTTTAGAAGAAAACGATTTTTTTTTTCTTTGGTCGTTACAGAAGGAAAGAAAAAAAAATTGCGTTAATATTAATTTTTTTTCGATTTAGATTTGCTGTTCATAGCTGTTTAATACAATCTTGATGTATTTTGACACTTTGACAACGATTTTTCCAGTAGTTTAGAAGAAAACGATGTTTTTTTTTTCTTTGGTCGTTTCAGTATGATAGAAAAAAAATTTCCTTAATTTTAATTTTTTTTTAATTAGATTGGCTTTTCATAGCTGTTTAAGACAATCTTGATGTATTTTGATACTTTGACAACGATTTTTCCAGTAGCTTAGAAGAAAACGATGTATTTTTTCTTTGGTCGTTACAGTACGAAAGAAAAAAATATGCTGTTATCTCCGTCAATATAATTTTTTTTTCGATTTAGATTGGCTTTTCATAGCTGTTTAAGACAATCTTGATGTATTTTGACACTTTGACAACGATTTTTCCAGTAGTTTAGAAGAAAACGATTTTTTTTTTCTTTGGTCGTTACAGTATGATAAAAAAAAAGCTGTTATCTCCGTCAATTATAATTTGTTTTCGATTTAGATTTGCTTTTCATAGCTGTTTAAGACAATCTTGATGTATTTTGATACTTTGACAACGATTTTTCCAGTAGTTTAGAAGAAAACGATGTTTTTTTTTATTTGGTTGTTACAGTACGATCGAAAAAAAAAAAGCTGTTATCTCCTCCAATATTAATTTTTTTTCGATTTAGATTTGCTTTTCATAGCTGTTTAAGACAATCTTGATGTATTTTGACACTTTGACAACGATATTTCCAGTAGTTTAGAAGAAAACGATTTTTTTTTTCTTTGGTCGTTACAGTATGAAAGAAAAAAAAATTGCGTTAATATTAATTTTTTTTCGATTAAGATTTGCTGTTCATAGCTGTTTAATACAATCTTGATGTATTTTGACACTTTGACAACGATTTTTCCAGTAGTTTAGAAGAAAACGATGTTTTTTTTTTCTTTGGTCGTTTCAGTATGATAGAAAAAAAATTTCCTTAATTTTAATTTTTTTTTAATTAGATTGGCTTTTCATAGCTGTTTAAGACAATCTTGATGTATTTTGATACTTTGACAACGATTTTTCCAGTAGCTTAGAAGAAAACGATGTATTTTTTCTTTGGTCGTTACAGTACGAAAGAAAAAAATATGCTGTTATCTCCGTCAATATAATTTTTTTTTCGATTTAGATTGGCTTTTCATAGCTGTTTAAGACAATCTTGATGTATTTTGACACTTTGACAACGATTTTTCCAGTAGTTTAGAAGAAAACGATGTTTTTTTTTATTTGGTCGTTACAGTACGAAAGAAAAAAAAATACTGTTATCTCCGTCAATATTAATTTTTTTCGATTTAGATTGTCTTTTCATAGCTGTTTAAGACAATCTTGATGAATTTTGATACTTTGACTACGATTTTTCCAGTAGCTTTGAAGAAAACGATGCTTTTTTTCTTGGGTCGTTACAGTATGAAAGAAAAAAAAATGCTGTTATCTCCGTCAATATTAATTTTTTTTTCGATTTAGATTGGCTTTTCATAGCTGTTTAAGACAATCTTGATGTATTTTGACACTTTGACAACGATTTTTCCAGTAGTTTAGAAGAAAACGATTTTTTTTTTCTTTGGTCGTTACAGTATGAAAGAAAAAAAAATTGCGTTAATATTAATTTTCTTTCACTTTAGATTTGCTGTTCATAGCTGTTTAAGACAATCTTGATGTATTTTGACAA